>CM060938.1:112423646-113863646 GCA_030765085.1 Allium cepa | reverse complement strand
ATATACACATATATATTATTTATAACATTTCTCTAAAATCTAAAATATTAATTTTTAGGAAATAATAAAAATATATATAATTTCTATTTCTATCAAGCCAATTCAATTTGTTTTTATCAATTCCTGTATCAGCTCTATCCATCGAATTCATGCCAATCTTGCTTTTCTTTGGAATTCGTGCTTGGATTCGTATCTCATCTCGTTCATCTCTAGCATCGAAAGGTGAGAAATCACTCACGATTAACATTCTTATACTTATTAAATTTGATTTCAATTGTAATGACAATTGAAATATGCTGCTGTTGGTTATTCACTTTGCTATATATGCTATTATCTGTATATGTTCACCTATAACATCTGACACCATTATCTTTTATTTATATTGATGATATATGCCTGTAATTGATATGTTATACTATTATCATCACCATTCTCACTCTGCAAGTACCCTGTTAGTTTAAAATTCCCTATTGGTTGAAATGATACATACCCGAACGATCTTGTAGAATAGGAGAAAATCGTTATGGGTTGAAATGATAAACCCAAGCGATTTTCATTTGACATTGAATTTGAGGTTGCGAGTTGAAAAGATAAATAGCCGTAGAAAGTTTAAATCGCGGCTTGAAATGATAAATATCTGTATCACTTGACCATAAGATAGAAAATTATAACAAACAACCTTGGTCTATATATTTAAATTTGTTTCCAAGGTTTTGAAAGGAAATATATAATTTTAATAAATATTGATTTTTAAGATATTATATATATATGCGTGTGTGTTATTTTTATAAAGGTTTAAATTTTAGATTTTAAAATAATATGTTTTTGGGAATTTAAATTTATAAGTTAGTTTTGAAATTTTAAATTTTAAGATTTTACTTATAGTTTCACTATTTTAAAAAATATATATGTATATTAAGTTTTTAATATAAATTAAGTTTAATAATAAGATTTAATTGATATATAAATGCTTAAGTATTTATTTAAATTTATATTTTAAATGTAGACTTTTATAATAATTTTAATAATTAAGGTTAGGAAGATAAATTTAAGATGATTTTGAAATAGTATTCTTTTAAGAATTATTTCATAAAAATCGATTTGAAACTTATTGATTTTGAGATTTTAAGATATGGTTTTGTAACTTGATTTTGATTTAAAGTGATTAAATGAATATTTCAAGTTTAAATAAATTGAAGAAAATAATTAGTTTAAATTGTAATTTAAGGCTTATTTAAATGATACTGGATTTTATTAAGTGAATATTTCAAAAATAAATAATAATGAAGTTAAATTAAGATAAAATGAAATTATCAAATTTAGTTTGGAAAAATGTTGAATATTTAAACCTTTGAAATATATTGAAATTGAAATGGTATATTTTGTGGTTCAAATCTGTATTTCAAATCATTATAATTTGAAATGGTTTATTGAGAATCTGACTTGAATTGAAATTGATGAATTGAGAATGAATTAAATTGAATTTTGGAATTTGAATTGGTTTGAATCAATTTGTGAACTTTGAGGAAATTATTTTATTATACAAAGTATTTTAAATATATATTTAAATATTTTACTTTATAAATTATTTTAATATATAATTATTTTAATTTAAACTATTTTTAATATAAACTATTTTAAATAAAACTATTTTTAATATATTGATTACTGTAATATAAACTATTTAATTCGTAACAATTTTATAATCAAATTATTTTATTATATTAACTATATTGTTTATAACTATTTTAATATATATACTATTATTAATATCTAAACTATTTAAGAGGAAAGTGCTATGGATTTCAAAGTGTTATAAACTCAAAGTCATGTTTTAAAGTGTTATAGTTTCAAAGTGTTATAATTTCAAAAAGTTATAATTTCGGGAAGTATTATGATTTTGGATATGAGTATTATTTTAAGTGAGAAATGATATCGTATTGAGATGGTTTTAAAATGGATATGATATTTTGATTTTGAAGTATGATATTTTGAAATGACCGCGGTGTTATAATAACGATTAGTTGTTAAAGAGAATGAGATCGGTTATTGTTATACTCTCTGCCAATAACGAAAACCACTTTAACAACTATGTACGCGGTGAAGATTCCAGAATGAAGTAGGATGGCGGCGACGATTCTATTCGAGGTATATACGTGGACCTGACTCCCGTGAATTAGCTTTAGGTGGCTTAAACATGAGCAATTGATGAGCCAAGTGAGGTAGCTCCTCCGATCGGACACACTCCTTCCATACCGTTCTATTACTTTGTGATTGATTGGGTGCACCCCTCTGATTTTTGGGAGTGTGGATCGAGTTGGGCGATTGCTGCGGCTCTGCGTTACCAGCAGCCCGGATGTATAGTTGGTATATCTACCTGATATTGCCTAGTTGTGCCATGTCACCTACCATATCGAGACCACTACGAGTTTTTTTTTGTGTCGTACCTATGGAGTGCCCTCTGGTAGCTCCAGTTTATTGGGTATTACGGTACTGTATAGACTATGACACTATAAAATGTGTTAAGGGAGATATGGGTAATGCTTTAACACTATTTTAATAGTTTACTTTACTATAGACATATTATAATAGCGTATATTACTACATAGTAGATAGTTCCACGGATCCTTAGAGGATGGTTATCCCAAACGTCCTTTGAGTTACTTGTATTTTAGTTGATATTTCACTTGAGTTGGATTTACTGATATAAGAATGTTAATCCTAACTCAAGTGCTTTGTGTTTGCTTTATGCTCGGGTCAGACTGAGTGCCACTGCATTTGAGACTCACCTTTGGAGTTTGGATCTTCGACTGGAGATCCAGCTATCTATTCAGCGTTAGTTAGTCAATTGACTCCAAGGATGTATTCAGATTCTGTTATTTGACTATTGTATTGTGACTTCTATGTATTCGATACTTCTGTTGTATCTTGTTTAACTCTGTTATATATGTATATAGTAGCTTCATGAATTACTACTCATTAGTTTCCGCTGATTATTGTTGTATTACTCTATATCTATGAATCTGTGATTATTTTATTTACTTTATATGCAGAGTATTGCCAAATATAAATTAACAATATGATATTTTGAGCAATTCAATTCCGACATGTGTAGATGCAAATGGTTGAAAATATTGGGTCGTTATACTTACACCACATCATAGCACCACCCTACACCATCATCACCATCACCTACACCTCACCACTACATGGCTAAAGAAGGAGAAGGGGCAGCTGCCATGCACCTAGGGAGAGGATGGGATGGGTGAGGGAAAAAAGGTCACTTACCATTAAGATATTTTATTTTCTAAATTTTCCTATAAATAACCCACCCCATTTCACAAATTTCCTACAACTTTTCTTCATCTTCTACTCCATATTTCAAAGCTTTTTAGTGATTTCTCCACTTAATAAAATAATGAAGAAAATATTTGTGAAAAGAAATTAAATATATAAATATACATAATAGTATATACATCTCAAAACCACTTCAAAATCATTTCTTTTTCTCCTCAATACCCACGACCACCATCATCTACCACCACTAGCCGATCCACCACATCTCCCCTTGCTTGCCCGTGAGCACAAGGACCAAGGCTAAGCACTCAAAGGGCATCCAGGCTCAAGTTCGTAGAGTTTTAGTATGAGTTAGCGAAGCTATAGCGAAATCTAGTCAATACAATATTCAATAAAAGTGAGAACTCTCTATATATATTGGGTAATATATATATATATATATATATATATATATATATATATATATATATATATATATCTGTGTGTGTATGTTTGGCTATAGTTGTTTATCTTGTTTGGATGTTGTGAAAATATTGTTGTTTGGATATATAAACAAGTCACGATACACACACGTCGATATTACACAAGGAAATCACTTTCCGAATCAAATTATAAAAGTAGTATTGAATCATTAAAAATCCTTAAAGTGGTTTTAAAATGATTTAAATATGTTTTATAAATACTAAAACAAATTTGGTGAAGTTTGAATAAAAAATGAAAAACGGATCAAAACTAGACGCGTTGCGTAACGTTAGCTCGCGATTCACATCGCAAAAGTTAAATGAGCATATAAGGTGGAATATAGCTTAGAATTCTTTGTAAAAAGAAATTTTAAAACTATTATAGCTATAGTTTTCAAACAAAGGAAGAAAATCAAGATTTCATCTTGTAGCTTTTAAAATATAAGTAATACAAGTTTTTGAAATAATCGTGATTTCATGGTTCGAAATCCCACAAGGGATTTCCTAAAAATTAATATTTATGAATGTTTTAAAAATATGGAAAAATCTTTGTAAATCTTTTAAAATGTTTTAATAGAGATTTTACTTATATGAATAAGTTTTAGAAAGATAGAAAAGTCGTTCTGATCAATATAACTTTAAAAACACTATTTGCAGCGGTTTTCAATAACTTTTGAAATATGACTTTAAACTTAACAATTATTTCCCAAACCTCTTATAAATGTTTTTAAATGAATAACTAAGTGTTTTAAAGATGTTTTGAAGATTTTATAATTTATTTAAAAGAATTCAAATAAATGAATTAAAGAAAAGATGTTATAAGTAACTGTTTTTATCTCGGCTCTAATAAGCTGACGGGTACAACTGATTTTTCTATCCATGAGATCTATTTGAGGTGCTTAAACTAAGAAGATGTTCAGGAGAAATGAGTGCCTTGGCTCACTTGGAACCACCTAGGTAAGGGATAGATAAGGTTGAAATGTTGGAAATGAGTTAAGTATAAAAGATTAAATTTTCTCAGACTTAATCAACTTGGGTTGTATAGAGATAATCTTTTTATAATCGATATTAAATTCCAAGGAGGGAACTCATACTACTCATATGAATTTAAAAGGTAATTTTACCATTATTCGATGGATAGTACTTGTTGAATATGAAAATTAACACCAAGTATAATTTGAATGATTTCTATGGATCCACTTTATTTAAATATTAACTAATTTGGATTTATAGCCTCACACACGGGAATGGTGAAACAGAGAATGCTCTAAGGCTAAGTGGCTCGCAACCATCAGAGTATGAAATCATCATCTAGATCTATAAAATTTCTACCCACTATAACGTTGGGTCTAAATTAAATGGCGTATGCTATAAGACATCTCAGACAGGCCTGTAATGACCGGGTGATGTAATACTCGACGCTATTCGTGTAATTTTCAGATAGACCGAACTTAATTCGCTTGAGGATCAACATATGGGCCTTAGGTGCATTCCTCTAGAAATGTACTATACGTGAGTCAGTCCCTTACCTTGCTTTTCAGTTAAAAATCCAATATCCATTAAGTGCCTTATAGACTTAGTTGTGAAAGTACTAAAATATGAGATGCAAGGATTTCAGCTAAGATGTATAAGTTTATTGCAAATGTTTTCAAAAAAGGAACGTCATTAAAAATCAAATCCCCATTTTTGCGTAGCAAATATTTTGGTTATCATAAGGTAAAAACTCATTCCATGTTTATGTACGATGTGGTCTTATGAGATTCCCTTTTGTTTTGAAAACCCATATTATTAATTCTCACACCAGTCACATGACTGACGTGGAGTTTATTTCATTTTACATGAACTTTAGGTACCCTATTTTTTCGGGCATCCTAATAGTCAGATTTAGTTAAAAGAAATCTGGAAGAGCTTGGAGCATGGAGTTAGAAGATTCTTCAGTAGACTATTGCATACTTTTCCACCACACTTGTATACTATTTTATTCCACATTTGTACGAAGAGAGATTTATAACTGTCCATATTTAAATCCGATAAATGTATTTAAAATTTTCACTATAAAGATTTTATATAATGAAATAACATATGTTATTCCATTTCGTGTAAGATTCTGTTCTATGTCTATTTTTCCTTTTACTCTTAACATTCAGATTTTCCGACACTTGAAGGTCGGCATGCAATACATTGGATGTATTAATGTCAATTTCCAAGGGTCGAAATCCTCCGTCATCAAAGATATGGACTGAGATAGCAACCACTTCTTTCTTTCCATATTTCCCTCTGTTGTTTGAAAAAATAGGATAATCACTCTCCATCTCGCCTTCAAAATTCATCACTTCCTCCCTCTTTTAAAACTAGCCCATGGCACCAACTGTAAAGTTGTTTGATTTAATCCGTAGTTTATTTTAAAAAAAAGCAGTTTGTCATTTCATTGAGAATAATGGCAGATTTTGATTTAAAACAGTATATGGTCAAACTTCGTCAATATTTTGTTAAGGGCGAATTGACGAACGAAGGGTGCAAGCTGGTTTGCCTTGGAAAAGCATGATTTTTAAGCTTGTTGCATGATTTTAGGTGGTTAGGTTTGATCATAGAAATGAGATGTCAGATTTTGGTGAAAAATTAGAATTTCGACATCGTAGTTATCTAGAGGAGGAGTGGTGGTGCTGGAGGCAACGTAAGGCCAAGGCTGAAGCGTTAAAGGTGGCGGAGGTGCTAATGGTCGTTGAAGGAGGTGGAAATAGGTCAATCTAGGATTTAGGGTTTTATTTTTTTATTTCAACTTTTGTGTTTTGACGATGGCAGAGGAGCACCGAATGGGCCAAGATACTGACCAAAGGTAGAGTGGCCGATGATAGGTTGAGCAGGGTAGTGGTTGGAGGTTGTAGGTGGTCAAGGTGATAGCGCGAGGAGCGTTTCCATGCTGTTTTTTCCTGTACGTGTTTTGTGTTTTGGCAATGGAGTGGACGAATTCTTATGGGGGTGACTAGAGGTGAGGGCAGTGTTACTAACGCGATGGGCTGGCCGAGTGGAGTGGTGTGGTGATCGAAGTTGGGCACATAAGGTGGTGGATGGCACACACTCGACGTTTTGTGGTACAGGTGAATTGTTGGAGGGAATTTAAAATCAATTTGGGATTTTGATGAGGAAGGAAGACAATAACTTAGTCCAATTTTAGGTAATGGGCTTAGGCCAGTTTAGATATTGGTAAGAAATGGATTTGGTAATTTAGTTTTATAAATTTAAGTGTTAAATCTTTGAAGTGCTATATCTCATCCATTTTACATTAGATTGACCAGAAATTTTTGCACTAGGTTCATATAAACCAGTAGAACACTACGGTACAAGTAGTTGTTCGTTTTAGCGAAGTATAACTTTATGATATAATAATAGTGGTGTAATAGCCCATAATTTTGTAACTATTTTTAATTAAATTTTTATTTGAAAATTTTGATTTTTAAATCATTTAAAAATGAATTTTTAGAATTTTTCAACGTAAGTCTGGAATTTGTTTGTAATTTATTTTCCAAATACAATACAATAAACATTTTTTGAAAATTTTATGTTTTGGTCAACTTTGGTCAAACTTTGAATTTCAGTTTAAATTTTTAAATTTGAATTTTTAAATTTTAATCTTTTTCTTTGAAGCGGAATATAATTCTGATATTCGTTTTGCTTTTCGTTTTGTCAAATTCTGTTTCATACTTTTTATAATTTGATAAATACATTGTTTTACACGTAGTTATTTTCTGTATCTTATTTTCTATTTTTCTATGTTAATTTCCCTATTTTATTTTCTCTATTATTTTGTTTAAACTTTTATTTTATTTATTAGATTTTTATTTTGATAAATGGCTTAGAATTTGAAAAGTCTAAATTACTTGTTTTATTTCAATGCCTTTTCGTTTGCGTTGCATTCACAACTCTTAGCCGTTCATTCCTCCCCTTTAGCTGTGCATTTCATTGTCCTTAGCCGATCATTTCATTTGCCAATCACATACAAAAATATTTCTCGTCTCCTCTTTCTCATTTCATGGCTTCTCTTCCTTCTTTTTCCATTCTCTCTCTTTCTCTTTTGTTTTGCTTCATATTGCTTGGCCTCCACCTTGCATCAATCCTCTAGCCGACCTCACCATCTCCTCCACACCACCATGACCGGCCACATCACCTCCTCATCTCCACCAAACCAAGGCCGAGACCACCATGATGCCTTACACCACCAAAATCTTGAACAAACCTAGCCAAGCCATGTATATGCACCACTTCCTCTTCCTATTGCCTCGGCCACCACCCACACCATCACTTGCCGTGACAAAAACAACCTCTAGCCGTGCCTAGTTGGCCAACACCTCGTCCAGGCTGAGCCACACAAGCCATGGCCGAACCCATGTGTGCTTGTGACGTTCCAACGCCTTGCCTCTTTGCCTTCCATAATTTGTAACTTACACCTCTTTAAATTCCTAACCTAGCCCTGCATACTTGCCTTGAATCCAATCATGGCCGAGCCTTATGTGGTGATGGTCGAGCCCAATTATGATGTGGCCGAGCCTACTTGTATAGGTGAAGCTATTTTATCTCACTTTGATTCATATTTTCCATTGTCTTAATTTATAATCTTTTGTGTTGAATCATATTTTTATGTTTGTGTATTGGTGTTGTTTACAAGATATGGATCTTGAGTCTCCATCACTCAAAAATATAGTCGTGCCTTGTCGTGCTTTTCAGAGTTTCAGTTGTGTGTCTTTAATTGTCAATTCTAGCTTTAGAAGATGAGTTAATCACTCTAGACATTACGTACTTATGTAATTGTGAAATGATAACAAGTGAATGTGTAAAATTGATATGCCATGTTAATTAGTTCATATGTGCCTATGATATGATTATATGATGTTATAACCTGTGTATATACCTGTTACATCACCTCATATGATATTATATGCTATACTGTTATTTTAATTTCTGTTCTCATTACTGTAAGTTCCCTGTTAGTATAGAATCACTATGAGTTGAAATGATACATACCCGAACGGACAGTAGAATAAGGAAAAATCATTATGGGATGAAATGATAGGCTCGAGTGATTTTTACTTTATCTTATTTGACTTGGGATTGCGGGTTTGAAACGATAGAACTCAGATTTTTCTTTTTAAATTACGGATTGAAATGATACATATCTGTATCACTTGGCCTATGTTAGAAAATATTATACAAGCCCATGGTTAATATTTTTAAAGTAATATTTTCCTAAAAAATTATTAAGTATTTTCAATTTTTAGAATATATGAAATTTTCACTTAAAATTTGATTTAAAATTTGAAATATAAAGTGATATTGGTTTTCTACAAGTAAAAATTTTATAAGTTAATTTTGGTTTTAATTGTAATTTAAAAATCTTTATATGGTTTTAAATTTGTATTTTATGGATTTTATATACGGTAGACAACTTAATAATGAAATTTGATTTAGTGTGGAATTCTAAATCTAGCATAGTGGTTGTAATGAATTTTATTTCATGAAATGGATATGTTTCGTATAAATAAGTTTACAGTGATTTTCTATAATTTAAATTGTATAAATAAAATGAATAAAATGTAATTTAAATATGACTTAAATTGATAATTGGAAATTGGTTTCCAAACGGAGATTTTAAGTTAAGTAAATAATGTATTTTGAATTGATAAAGATGAAATACAGTTTTAATTGGACATTTTGTAATAAACTTATTTAACTTGAAATCATAGTTAAGTGCTGTCCAAATGAATAGTTTATAAAGAAGTTGATTTTTGTATTAACTATGACAACTTATTTTATTTCTGAAATAGATATTTTAAAATAAAGTATTAAGTCATTGGTTAAAAATAAAATTTAAATAATAATGTGCTTTTGACTTAATAAATAATTACAGTTTAATTTGGATATATATTGATAAAATTTTATTTTATTAAATCATAAGTTAAATGATATCCAAATGAATATTTTCTGAAGCACGAGATATATGATTTTTATAGGTCAAAATGGCTAAAAATTGAAATTTTAATGTGGCTGAAATGTTATTATAAATCTGGAATTAGTATTGGTAGCACTTCAGAAATGCTGTAATTTAAGATAGCATTTGCTAAGTGCTACCAATCCTTAGACTTAACTATATGCTGAAATATTAATAAAGGTACTGCAGCACTTTGTAAGCGCTATTGTTGCTGAATATAAACTGTTTTGCAATCCTAGTAAGCTACCGTAGCACTTGTAAGTGCTGTTGTTGCTGAAAGTGAACTGTTTTGAAATAATAACTAAATACCTACTGTAGCACTTTGTAAGTGCTGCTGTTTTTGAATTTGACAATGTTTTTGGAATAATAATATATCTATTATAACACTTTATAAATGTTGTTGTAGCTGAAATCTGCAATGTATTGGAAAATTTAAATTAAATGAATGAACTTAGAAATGCTACAACTTTGACATGAATATTATTTGACATTGAATTTAAATGATTTAAATGAATATTGTTTTTAAAGACATTAACATTGAATTTAAATGATTTAAACGAATCTTGTTTTGAAGATATTAACATTGAATTTAAATGGTTTAAATAAATATGTTTCAAAGTGTTATGATTTTCTAAATATTATGATTTACAAATGATAACATTTCCGAGGGTTATGATTTTAAAGTATTATGGCTTCAAAGTGTTTGTTTTCAGAAGTGTTATAACTTTGGAAGTACTATGGGTTTGGAAATGAATTTATTTGAAATTGAATTTATTTAAGAATTGTCTTCAAATATAGTGATTTGAAACTCATTGAAATTGATGATTTAAGAATATGACTTTATGACCTGGTTTTGGTTCAAGGTTATTTTAAAAGGAATATTTCAAGTTTAAATAAATTGAAAGAAATATTCAGTGATTTGAAATTTGATTTTATTTAAATGATAACATTCGACTTGGTTTTGAAATGGAAATAATATATTATTGAATTTGTTTTGAAACGGAAATGATATATTATTGAATTGGATTTTGAAATGGAAATGATACTACTGTGATATGGTTTTGAAATGGGTATGATATTGTGGTTTGAAAGTATATACTATTTTGAAATAAATGATATGATTTGAAATGGATATGCTATTTTGGTTTTGAAAGTATATACTATTTTGAAATAAAATATCCATGGGTTATAATAATGGTTGTTTGTTAAAGAGACCGGGATCGGATATGGGCATAATCTCTGTCGATACCAAAAACTACTTTAACAACCGTGTATGCGGTGTAGATTCCAAAATGTAGTAGGATGGTGGAGACGTTCTATTGAGGTATGTACATGGACCCGACTCCCATGAGTTGGCATAAGTTGGCTAAAACAGGAGCGATTCCAGGCCAGTAAGGTAGCTCCTCTTATCAGACACACTTCTTCATATGTCATTCTATTACTTTGTGATTGATTGGTGCACACCTTTGATTTAGGGAGTGTGGCTCGAGGTGGGCGGTAGTGGCTGCTACGCGTCACCACCAGTCCGGATGCGTAATTGGTATATCTACCCTAGCATTTCCTCGTTATGCCATGTCACCAACCCTAGCGCGGCTTGTACGATTTTGGTTTTGTGTCGTGCCTATGGAGTATCCTCTGGTAGCCTCCCGATCAGGAGATATTACGGTATTGTATAGACTATTGGCACTATGTATGTGTTAAGGGGATATTGGGTAACTCCTTAACGCTATTTTTAAGCAAGTTTACTTTACTTCTAAACATTATTATAATATTGTGTATTACAACATAGTAAATAGTTTAACAGATCCTTAGAGGATGGGTGGTTCCAAGTATCCTTTAAGTTACTTGTGCATTTTATTACAGTTCACTTGAGTTGGTTTACATTGTATAAGTATGAATGTCCTGACTCGAGTGTTTGTGTTTTGCTTTACACTCGGGTCATACTGAGTGATACAGCATTTGAGACTCACCTTCGAAGTTGGAGCTTTGCTTGAAGATCTAGATATCTATTTCGTTTTCAGTTATCCTGTTGATTCCGGTGATGTATTCAGATTTATATTTGATTATCATATTGAGACTTCTGTTGTGTCTTGTCACTTCTATTGTAGCTTGTTTAACTCTGGTGTATTTGTATAGTAGCCTCATGAACCACTATCTCTTTGCTTCCGCTGCATTATTTTATTACTCTATATCTGTGATATGTGTTTTATTTATTTATTATATGTTTTGAGTTTTTCCAAATTTAAATAACAATTCGGTATTTTGAACCATGCAAGTTAGACATGTGTGGTTTTATTGTCGATTTGAATGGTCCAAAATAGTGGGTCGATACATTTGGTATCAGAGCTTTGGCTCTAGGCAAACTTAGCTTATATGGTAAATTTATTTGCAGAATCACTTTCGTTCGAGCTTGAATCTCTTCCTCTTTAACTCTGTTTCCTTTGAATTTTGGAACATTCCCTCGGTTCTGAAATCCATTCTTGTCCCTCACTATTCATCTTCTTTTGATTCTGGAGTATCCCATAACTCCACTTCGAATGAGCTTCATAATGAGTCGGCGTTCTCGCCAATCTCAAATGGATTTGTAAAAGGGGAAACTCCTTTACAATAGGCATCAATTCACCGAAAATTTCTGTATATCCTCGGTTAGATGCTAGTATCTCTTTTTGTCCCGAATTCTACTTCTTGAGATCGAATGTAGATTCGCCTTAGAATTCCATATTCATCTAATTCTTGAAGTCGCGGTTGACCCAATTAAGATTGCCCGTGATTTATATAAGTTATCCATTTCCCTTATTCTGTTATTCAACCATCTCATCTTTTGTTTCCGACTTATCCTCAAATCAGAATTTTCTTTGATTTGAGTTAATCAAATTTGAATCTCTATCCTTGTTTGAAAATCTATTCCTGCATAGTGTATTTGTAAATCTATATTTAAAAATGTTTTATATATTGTGTGGTTTGAGTTGTTGATGTTGATTTGGGTCTTCGATCGACTCGTTTAATCAACGCTATCGATAGGATCTCCAAAACACTTGAACAGGGCAAACCGACACAATATAGTTTTTAAATTTAGCAGATGAAATAAATTTTGTATAATTGTATTGTATATGTATATAAATATAATTTTCTGAATTTTGATAGTTAATTGAATTTGATGTTGAGAAATAATATTTGACTCTGTATATATAGCTTGTAACCATTAGCTTTTGTTTCATATATAAATAATTGAACTATAAAACATGGCTATAAATTAATTTAGAAATTTAAATGAATTTAAAACAAGAAACTAAGAATATAATTTTTGATGGTTTCAAACTTTGTGTTTAAAGCTTTAAAGGCGTATTATTTAAAGTGTTTCAAGTAGAAATTGTTTCGAATAATTTTTAATCTGTAAATCAGTGCTCTTTTCTTTGTCGTTGGCAAAATAATTTCGGTGATGACTGCAGCATCATCGACATTCATTTTCGAGTTTCGAACTTAAGAGACCATTTTGTAGTTTTGCTACAGCCTTGCTTTGGAGAATTAAATTGATTTGGATTTCTAAAATATGACTTCATTTATAATATATGTGATATATGATTTAAAATTTGATTTGATATATATTTAGTATATATATTTATTTATTTCTAAACTGTTTGAAGTTAATCGGAAATTTAATTCCTAAATTTTATCTTACAAGATGATTTCAATTATAAAATGAAGCCAGAAGTTTGAACAAATATTCAAGCTTGAAATAATTGGATTAGAAAATTTTAACTTGTATAATACTCAATTGCATTCCAATATAACTTACCTAAATCATTCAGAAGTTAAATATGAATTGGATAATATACAATATAAAAGGATTTTTATGAATAAAATTTGAGTGGTTATAATAAATGTTATACACTTAAATTTTAGTTATAAAAAGATTAATAGATGTAAATAGAATAATAGTTGATTGAATAAAATACAATATAAATGGTGTTAAAGGAATTTATAAATAAATTGGAATAGTTACAATAAATGTAATTATACTTAATATATGTGATTAGATATATATTAAGAGGAATAAAGTTAATAATGATTTTGAATAAAGAAGAGTTAAATTCATTGAATAATAAGTATAATAAATGATTTTTCCAAATTCATGATTTTATAAATTGATAATTGGATGATAAGATAATGAAATTAGAAATAGCTAAGATTTATTTAACTTAGGTGAAATCAAGTATTAATTTAAGTTGAAATTTTAATGGTATTAAATTTATTATCTTATCTTGTTTTCCAATCTCTTTTCTTTCGGGATGTTCCTATTCTCCTGCATCCTAAAGCGGGAAATTGAATTCTGAATTGATTTTATACCTGAAGTTCGTCCTGTAGTTCTTCCTCCCAGAAGAACTTATCTTCACCTATCAGTTTTGGAAACTTTTATAGGAATCTCTGTACTCATTTGAATCAGAGCACTGCTTACCATCCACAGACCGACGGTAAAATGGAAAGAGTGAACCAGATTCTAGAGGATCTTCTTCGTGCTTGTGTTCTTGATTATGGAGGATCTTGGGAAGATCATCTCCATCTGGTTGGATTCACCTATAACGACAGTTATCAGGTATAATTTCAATCTTCTTTTCATCGTGTCTTAATCATATCTCATTCTATCCTGTTTTCCTTATTTTCCCTGTGTCGCTCTATTTCGAGGACAAAAAGTTTTGAGTGGGGAAGAGTGTAACGGTCCATAATTTTGAAAATATTTTTAATTAAATTTTTATTTGAAAACTTTGATATTTTAATCATTTAAAATGAATTTTTAGAATTTTCCAATGTAAATCTGGAATTTGTTGTAATTTATTTTCCAAATACAATAAAATAAACTTTTTTTGAAAATTTTATATTTTGGTCAACTTTGCTCAAACTTTGAATTTAAATTTAAATTTTTAAATTTGAATTTTTGAATTTTAATCTTTTTTTTGAAGCAGAATATAATTCTGATATTCGTTCTGCTTTTCGTTTCGTCAAATTCTGTTTCATACTTTTTATAATTTGATAAATACAACGTTTTACTTATAGTTATTTTCTGTATCTTATTTTCTATTTTTCTATGTTAATTTCCCTATTTTATTTTCTCTTTTATTTTTTTAAATTTTATTTTATTATTGGATTTTTATTTTGATAAATGGCTTAGAAATTTGAAAAGTCTTAAGTTACTTATTTTATTTCAGTGCCTTTTCATTTGCCTTGCATTCACAACTCTTAGCCGTACATTCCTCCCCTTTATCATTGCATTTCATTCTCCTTAGCCGATCATTTCATTTACCAATCACGTAAAAAAACATTTCTCATCTCCTCTTTCTCATTTTCATGGCTTCTCTTCCTTCTTTTTCCATTTTCTCTCTTTGTCTTTTGTTTTGCCTCATGTTGCTCGGCCTCCACCATGCATCAGGCCTCTAGCTGACCTCATGTTGCTCAGCCTCCAGCTTGCATCAAGCCTCTAGCTGACCTCACCATCTCCTCCACAACACCATGACCGACCACATCATCTCCTCATCTCCACCAAACCAAGGCCAAGACCACCATGATGCCTTACATCACCAAAAACTTGAACAAACCTAGCCAAGCCATGTATATGCACCACTTCTCTTCCTATTTCCTCGGCCACCACCCACACCATCAATTCCACCACTTGTCGTGACCAAAAAAATCTCTAGCCATGCCTAGTTGACCCACACCTAGTCCACTTCGAGCCGCACAAGCCGTGGCCGAACCCATGTGTGCTTATGACCTTCCAATTCCTTGCCTCTTTGCCTTCCATAACTTGTAACTTGCACCTCTTCAAATTCCTAACCTAGCCGTGCATACTTGCCTTGAATCCAATCATGGCCGAGGCTTATGTGGTGATGGTCGAGCCCAATTGTGATGTGGCCAAGCCTAATTGTAAAGGCGAAGCCATTTTATCTCACTTTGATTCATATTTTTCATTGTCTTAATTTATAATCTTTTGTGTTGAATTATATTCTTATGTTTGTGTATTGGTGTTGTTTACAAAATATGGATCTTGACTCTCCATCACTCAAAAATATAGTCGTGCCTTGTCATGCTTTTCGGAGTTTCAGTTGTGTGTCTTGAATTATCAATTCTAGCTTTAGAAGGTGAGTTATTCACTGTAGACATTACATACTTATATAATTGTGAAATGATGACAAGTGAATGTGTAAAATTGATATGCTATGTTAATTAGTTCATATATGCTTGTGATATGATTATATGTGTTATAACCTATATATATATATATACACACACCTGTTACATCACCCGATATGATATTATACTGTTATTTTAATTTCTATTCTCATCACTGTAAGTTCCCTGTTAGTATAGAATCACTACGTGCTGAAACGATACATACCCGAACGGACATTAGAATAAGTGTGACGACCGCCCATGACTCCCGCACCATAACAGGGAAAATAATGCGCTGAAAGGCGTGCCAGGTAGCCATGGACGATAGTCAGGGTAAAATAAAATAGAAACTCTATCGTACAAGTCACAGCGCATGGATAAAATACAATAGAGAAATATATAGTGAAACTCCATATCAGAAAAATCATCATATAAGCATCGTAGTAGTTTTATACAAACATGAATCATCCATACATCAAAGCCTCACTACAAACACTCAATTAGATATAACAGCGGAACACCCAGTACATATAGTAAGAAAACTAGTATGCAAAGCCTCCTGCTCGTCTTCGTCATCATCAGCGTAGATCTCTAAGAACAGCACCTGTCACCTGCTACCTAGTCTGCCCATCCCAACATGGATGAACAGCCCAAGGTAATAAGAGGAGACATAAAACCTTGAGTCAGACAAAGTCTTAGTGAGCAGTAAATCAACTATCAAACATACCAAAAGAGCATAAAGGATAAAAGGAATAGGAACCAAACCATCCCACTCCACCTCTTTCTACAGTGATAGCCCCCAGACACACACTAAGGAGAAGCAAGCATAACATGGCAGATAATTAAGGTGAAGCAATAACCACTCGAGTCAAGGACGATGTTTTCCAAATACAAACCCCCAAGGCCTAAACCAAGATCAGATAAGCACCCGGAAAATACCGCTCTTGAGACCGAATGATGATACAACCAAACGTCCAAACATCCATGACTCTGGCTATCACTGTTATCCTTGCCTTGATTTCACCATTAATTGAATGACCATCCGTCAAGGGCTAATGGTAACCCCGGTTCTAGACATAACTCCGCACACTGCCTTGTGCCTAGGACTTATCTACTTTGCCCAGAGTACTCGACTACCTACCTGTAGTCTTTTGGGTGTCCCGACTACCTACCTGTAGTCGTTATGGGCGCCCCATGTACTCTTGCTTTTGAGCATGCTAGAACCTTCAACAACGATGAGATCCAAGCCTCCTAGTCATCCTTCTCGACGACTATCCTCATACTAGCTCAAGCTACCTCTTGAGCAATCCATTATCAACCAACTCGAACCATCCCTCGAGTTATCAACATGCTTGGAATGATCCCTGCCTGGATTACGCCAAGTCTACATCCCATCATACTTCGCTTTATCACACCATAGCAAAGTTTCAACTCAACAACATGGTTTGCCTCATCGCATCATGACAAAGTTCCATCTCAACATCATCCAATCCATACATATGAGCTTCAACATCCGCTACATATGTCTCAAGCAGCTTTCACCATTCAAGAGCCTTTCCACTTAGCTTTCGAATCACCTTCAATCATCTTGTTCCAAATCAACTACTAGCTAACTTGGAAACAATCAAATCAATCATACACTCAAGCAATCAATCATTCAAACAAGATCTAATAAGCAATATTAAACATAATGGCAATTTCGTAAATAAATGAGCATAAGTCCAACATGCATAATTCATAGGTTTTTAGCATAGATCTATCAAATATAAAACATGGGTTTTGTCTCTAATACTTGTTAAATGAACTTGCATAAGTAAACATCTTCATAAGTAATGGATCTACACTTGGATCTAAGGAAAAATGCATAAAAATCACTATCTACAACACTCCAACAAACCACCAAACCAATATACTCCTTTGGGTCCGCGTGAGAGATAACCACCACTCACCAAATCACTCAAACACCTCAAAAACTAAACACTTCAGATCTGGACAGCGAAGAACAAGGCTTGATCCGGCTAAATCTCGCTTAAAACGATGAAATTTAGCTCGAACGGATGAAGATCTTCAACTTTGGCTCTTGGATCTTCGATCTTGGATGGATGTTAGAACTAGATTGGAATGGAGAAAAGAAGATGAAGAAATGTTGTAGTCGAGTTCTCAAAATGGCAGCACTTCGTCGCTTCAAAAACCCGTGCCAAAAAGTGAGCCAAACCCCTCTATTTATAGGCTGAAAACTCCATGAGTCGTCTGCCCATGAGTCGTTGCCGACTTATGCCATGAGTCGTTCACGACTCATCCAACCCTATGACCTATCAGCATAAGCCACCACACGACTCAATTCCTTGCCGACCTTAAACTCAAACCCAATGGCATACGACCTAGCAAGCTACGACTCATCTACCAACCACTAGGTCGAACTCTCTATAGGTTGAACACGACTCATCCCCTTAACCCGGTAACGACTCAACCTATCCCGTTAAGTCATATTAACGACCTAACATACTCTCGACTCATCAGGGTTAACAACCTACGACTCATCGCCCCAGCTACCTAACGACTCAACTGGGGAAACGACTTATCCTAACCCACTAAGTCGTAACAAGATGACTCGGCCATATGACTCAACTACGATGCCGACTCATGACTTAGCGCTACACAAGACCGCACGACCTAACACTAAGTCGTCAGGACGACTCAACTACCACCCGACTCAACTACCCATGAGTCGGCAACACCACTATGCCACAAACCATTGAGTCGCATGCTATCCTAAGTCATCTAAGCCGTATCCTACTGAGTCGGCCCTCTATGAGTCGGCCACGACTCAAGACCCAAACTCCCTAACCCGCCAATTACCTTAACTCAACTAAGCCTATGAGTCGGTCACGACTCAACACTTTAACACACGAGTTACTTCTCTAAACGACTCAGGCTAGAGACAACATAAACAATACTAACGACCTGTAAATTCTACGATTTATCGACACGTAAAATACGGGTCGTTACATTCTCTCCCCCTTAGAAATTTCGCCCCCGAAATTCCAAGCAATCAACAGCAATCAAAATTATTCCGCATTCCTATCATCCATAGCAACCAACAAACCATGCATCCAATTCTAACCTAGCATGCAGAATTCTAAGACTTAGAACAAGCTACAAATTCATGAGATGTCACGACACTTTAGGGCCATACCTCGAAGAGCTCAGGATGAGCTGCCTTCATCCTCTCTTCCTCCTCCCACGTACAGTCGTTAACATCATCACTCCATTGTACCTTGAGCAACTTGACAACCTTCCTCCTAAGCTGTTTCGCGTCGGTTGCAACAACACGAAGTGGCTTACGAGGTCTCGAAACAACTGGATCAACTTCTAAGTCTTCACAGCTATCAGCAGAAACCACTGTAGTTGGGTCATGCACAAACTTCCGTAGATAAGATACATGAAAAACATCGTGCACACCCGCCATCTTTTCCGGTAACTCCAATCTATAAGCGAGCTTTCCAATTCGCTCGATAATCGGGAATGGTCCAACAAATATCGGAGTCAATTTCCCTTTCTTCCCGAATCACACTCTTCAAAGGAGAAATCTTCACAAAAACCATATCACCTATGTCGAATTCCAAATCCTTTCGACGATTATCGGCATAACTCTTCTGACGATCTTGGGCTACCTTCATTCGTCGCCGAATGATCTCTATACAATCCGAAGTCTGTCGAATCATCTCTGGCCCAAGTATCAGTTTTTCTCCAGTTTCCAACCAACATGTCGGAGAGTTACACGATCTTCCATATAATGCCTCATATGGTGCCATACCAATACTCGACTGGTAACTGTTATTATAAGCGAACTCCACCAAATGGAGGTGATCTTCCCATGATCCTCCAAAGTTCAAGACACATGCTCTAAGGAGATCTTCCAAAACTCGGTTGACTCTCTCAGTCTGACCATCTGTTTGAGGGTGATAAGCTGTACTCAAACACAACTCGGTTCCCAAAACTTCCTGGAAGCTCTTCCAAAATCCACTAGTGAACAATGGGTCTCGATCGCTCACTATACTCTTCGGAATACCATGGAATCGAACTATCCACTTAACATAAAGCTCAACCAACTTCGATGCAGTCCTAGTTGATCGAACAGGAATGAACCTTGCACTCTTGGTCAAACGATCTACTATGACCCAAATCCCCTCATTTCCTGCCCTGGTTCTAGGTAAACCGTCAATAAAATCCATCGACACTTGCTCCCACTTCCATGTAGGAACCTCTAATGGCTGAAGCAATCCACTGGGCTTCTTCTGCTCAGCTTTCACCAACTGGCAATTCATACACTTGGAAATAAAATTTCCAACATCCTTCTTCATACCTTCCCAGTAATAGGCTCTCTTCATATCCCGATACATCTTATTCCCACCTGGATGAATTGTCAACTTCGAGTGATGACTTTCCCTCAGAACTTCATCTCTCAATCCATCTACACCGGGAACAACCAATCGTCCTTGCTTCCGAAGCCAACCCTCTCGATCGACCTCGAATCCTTTATCCTTCTCTGGTTCCAATCCAAATTCCAAACCACGGATAATCTTGACAAGCTTATCGTCTTGCTTTTGGCTCTCACCAATCCTTTCCACAAGAGTAGGCCTTATCGATAAGTTTGCCAACATTTCAGGTTCTAACTCACATCTAAGCCTGAAATCAAATCCAGCCAAATACTCAAGACTCTTCCATTCCGAAAACATGGCTCCCAATCCTGCATGTCTTCGACTTAACGCATCAGCCACTGCGTTACCTTTTCCCGGAGTATAGGCTATACCAAAATCATAAGATGCCAGAAACTCTAGCCACCGTTGCTGTCGAAGATTCAAATCCTTTTGGGAGAACAGATACTTTAACGACTTATGATCTGTAAATAACTCAAATCTAACTCCCAATAGATAATGTCTCCACATCTTCAAAGCAAACACAATCGCCGCCAACTCCAAATCATGAGTCGGATAGTTCCTTTCATGCGGTTTTAGTTGTCGACTTGCATATGCAACAACTTTATCCCTCTACATTAGCACCGCTCCTAGTCCAGTACCACATGCATCGGTGTAAACCACCATCTCATCATTCCCACTTGGAATAGTAAAAACAGGAGCACTCGTCAGTCGCTCTTTCAGGATTACGAAAGCTTGCTCACACTTGTCATCCCATCTGAACACTTGGTTCTTCTTCGTCAATCCTGTTAACGGTGCAGCTATCTTGGAAAAGTCTTTGATAAACCGACGATAATATCCTGCTAATCCAAGAAAACTCCTCACATCAGATGCATTCTTAGGTCTAACCCAATCCTGGATTGCTGCCACCTTAGCGGGATCAACTGCTATTCCATTTCCAGAGATAACATGGCCTAAGAACCTCACTTCACTCTTCCAGAAGTGACACTTCGAAAACTTAGCCTTCAGCTGATGTTTCCGCAAGATTTCCAAAACAATTCTCAAGTGCGTCTTGTGCTCTTCCTCAGTTCTGGAGTAAACCAAAATATCATCCACGAACACAAGCACGAACTTATTCAACTGATCTCTGAACACTCTATTCATAAGATCCACAAAATATGCTGGCGCATTAGTCAATCCAAACGGCATTACCAGCCACTCATAAAATCCGGATGGTGTCCTGAAAGCAGTCTTCGGCACACTATCCTTCGCCACTCTCAACTGGTGAAATCCCGTTGCCAAATCCATCTGAGAAAACACCTTAGCCTCGTGAAGTTGATCAAACAAGTCATCTATTCTTGGCAATGGATACTTGTTCTTCTTAGTCACCTTATTCAGCTCACGATAATCCACACACAACCTCAGCGATCCGTCTGCTTTAGTTGCGAACACAACCGGTGCACCCCATTCGGACACACTACGCCGAATGAATCCTTTCTGCAAAAGGTCATCAACCTGCACCTTCAACTCTAACTGCTCCCTAGGCGCCATCCGCCTAAGAGGCATCACAACAGGTCTGGCTCCCTCAACTAGATCGATACGAAACTCGATCTCCCTATGCGGCGGCAACCCTTTGACTTCGTCAAAGACATCCTCAAATCCATTCACAATAGGCACTGATGACAGTCCATCCCGCGGAACAACCAGCGAATACATGAAGCTCATGAAGACGCCTTCCTCATGCTTACATCGTATCACAACCTTTCGCCCTTCCACATTCCCGACTGTCACCTCAAGCCTCTCACAATCAATCCTTGCCGCATACTTCCTAAGCCAGTCCATACCCAAAATAATTCCGAACCCCGCAAAGTTCAGAACAAAGCAATCACAATCAAACGAGCAATCATGACTCGACACAACTAGACCACGGCATATCATACACAAACATGACGAACCCCCAACTGGATTAGTCACAACCAATGGCCTATCAACAATATCCGGTTTCAAACCTAACCGGCCTACCAAATCATCACAAACAAAAGAATGCGACGCTCCAGTATCAAACAACATTCTAACTGGAATACCACAAATAGAAAGAGTACCTTGAACCACCACACTCTTCCCCTTCTCTTCAGCGGTAGGAGCTTTCGAAGATGACGGCACAGCTCCTAAAGCATAAGCTTTCACAATCTGCCTGTCTTTCCTCGGCTCTGGGCAATCCTTCTTGATATGTCCCATCTTATCATAGTTGTAACACTTTCCCGGTACCTTGGGATTCTTACAATCTTTAGAGAGATGGCCCTTCTGCTGACAGTTGTAGCAGGTCACTTCGCCCTTCGGCTTCTTCTGGCCATCCTCACTCCTCTGTTGCTGCTGCTTCCTTTTTCTGTTTCCATTCTGCTGTGGTTTAGATCCTTCTTTGGCTACAGCAACAGCAGATACTTCCTTAGGAAACAAACTCTCGTGCCTAAGAGCTTTCTCCACAAGTTTCTCAAATGGATCGTCCAGATGATCCACCAACTGCCTTCCCAGATAAGCATCCAAACCGGTCACAAACTTCTCGTTCTTCTGGTAGGGAGAGTCAATATACGATCTAGCATACTTAGACATAGCTTCGAACTCAGAAATATACTCAAGAACTGGTCACCCACCTTGCTTGAGCTCTACAAACCTCTTGAACAAAACAGACTTCTGAGCCGTAGAGATGAACTTGGCTTCAAATCTAACTTGGAATTGCTCCCAAGTGATCTCTTCTTCTGGAGTATCGATGGTGATAGAATTCCACCAATCAGCAGCTCTTCCCTGAAGCTGTCTCGATGCAAGCTTCCTCTTAGTTGCATCCTCGATCCCTAAGTCACCAAAGATCCTTCGGCAAGCATCAATCCATCTCTGCACTTCAATGGTCGACTCTGTCCCCAAGAAAGCTTTTCCTCCAAGAGAAGTATAATCCTTGCAAAGCTTAGCGAAATCCACCGGTCTTGGAGCTTGAACTTGAACTCCCACATCCACTGATGATCCTGAAGCTGGTATCCTTCTCATGATCGAAGTCATCATCGCTTCGAACATAGTTCCATAATCAACAGCTCCTTCAGTAGCACGGCTTTCCCTTGCAGCTGGTCTCCCTCTTCGACTCATCCTTAATATCTGTAATAAGAATGATTAGAACACCTTAAGAAACAACTGCATAAGGAGTTCAAATCCTTCTAAGCTACTATATTATATATAGTAATCATCCATCAAAATACAATTACGTCTCTCATACGTAGTTACGTCAGCGAGCGTTGGCTAAAATCGATTAACCAAAGCTCTGATACCAAATGTGACGACCGCCCATGACTCCCGCACCATAACAGGGAAAATAATGCGCTGAAAGGCGTGCCAGGTAGCCATGGACGATAGTCAGGGTAAAATAAAATAGAAACTCTATCGTACAACTCACAGCGCATGGATAAAATACAATAGAGAAATATATAGTGAAACTCCATATCAGAAAAATCATCATATAAGCATCGTAGTAGTTTTATACAAACATGAATCATCCATACATCAAAGCCTCACTACAAACACTCAATTAGATATAACAGCGGAACACCCAGTACATATAGTAAGAAAACTAGTATGCAAAGCCTCCTGCTCGTCTTCGTCATCATCAGCGTAGATCTCTAAGAACAGCACCTGTCACCTGCTACCTAGTCTGCCCATCCCAACATGGATGAACATCCCAAGGTAATAAGAGGAGACATAAAACCTTGAGTCAGACAAAGTCTTAGTGAGCAGTAAATCAACTATCAAACATACCAAAAGAGCATAAAGGATAAAAGGAATAGGAACCAAACCATCCCACTCCACCTCTTTCTACAGTGATAGCCCCCAGACACACACTAAGGAGAAGCAAGCATAACATGGCAGATAATTAAGGTGAAGCAATAACCACTCGAGTCAAGGACGATGTTTTCCAAATACAAACCCCCAAGGCCTAAACCAAGATCAGATAAGCACCCGGAAAATACCGCTCTTGAGACTGAATGATGATACAACCAAACGTCCAAACATCCATGACTCTGGCTATCACTGTTATCCTTGCCTTGATTTCACCATTAATTGAATGACCATCCGTCAAGGGCTAATGGTAACCCCGGTTCTAGACATAACTCCGCACACTGCCTTGTGCCTAGGACTTATCTACTTTGCCCAGAGTACTCGACTACCTACCTGTAGTCTTTTGGGTGTCCCGACTACCTACCTGTAGTCGTTATGGGCGCCCCATGTACTCTTGCTTTTGAGCATGCTAGAACCTTCAACAACGATGAGATCCAAGCCTCCTAGTCATCCTTCTCGACGACTATCCTCATACTAGCTCAAGCTACCTCTTGAGCAATCCATTATCAACCAACTCGAACCATCCCTCGAGTTATCAACATGCTTGGAATGATCCCTGCCTGGATTACGCCAAGTCTACATCCCATCATACTTCGCTTTATCACACCATAGAAAAGTTTCAACTCAACAACATGGTTTGCCTCATCGCATCATGACAAAGTTCCATCTCAACATCATCCAATCCATACATATGAGCTTCAACATCCGCTACATATGTCTCAAGCAGCTTTCACCATTCAAGAGCCTTTCCACTTAGCTTTCGAATCACCTTCAATCATCTTGTTCCAAATCAACTACTAGCTAACTTGGAAACAATCAAATCAATCATACACTCAAGCAATCAATCATTCAAACAAGATCTAATAAGCAATATTAAACATAATGGCAATTTCGTAAATAAATGAGCATAAGTCCAACATGCATAATTCATAGGTTTTTAGCATAGATCTATCAAATATAAAACATGGGTTTTGTCTCTAATACTTGTTAAATGAACTTGCATAAGTAAACATCTTCATAAGTAATGGATCTACACTTGGATCTAAGGAAAAATGCATAAAAATCACTATCTACAACACTCCAACAAACCACCAAACCAATATACTCCTTTGGGTCCGCGTGAGAGATAACCACCACTCACCAAATCACTCAAACACCTCAAAAACTAAACACTTCAGATCTGGACAGCGAAGAACAAGGCTTGATCCGGCTAAATCTCGCTTAAAACGATGAAATTTAGCTCGAACGGATGAAGATCTTCAACTTTGGCTCTTGGATCTTCGATCTTGGATGGATGTTAGAACTAGATTGGAATGGAGAAAAGAAGATGAAGAAATGTTGTAGTCGAGTTCTCAAAATGGCAGCACTTCGTCGCTTCAAAAACCCGTGCCAAAAAGTGAGCCAAACCCCTCTATTTATAGGCTGAAAACTCCATGAGTCGTCTGCCCATGAGTCGTTGCCGACTTATGCCATGAGTGGTTCACGACTCATCCAACCCTATGACCTATCAGCATAAGCCACCACACGACTCAATTCCTTGCCGACCTTAAACTCAAACCCAATGGCATACGACCTAGCAAGCTACGACTCATCTACCAACCACTAGGTCGAACTCTCTATAGGTTGAACACGACTCATCCCCTTAACCCGGTAACGACTCAACCTATCCCGTTAAGTCATATTAACGACCTAACATACTCTCGACTCATCAGGGTTAACAACCTACGACTCATCGCCCCAGCTACCTAACGACTCAACTGGGGAAACGACTTATCCTAACCCACTAAGTCGTAACAAGATGACTCGGCCATACGACTCAACTACGATGCCGACTCATGACTTAGCGCTACACAAGATCGCACGACCTAACACTAAGTCGTCAGGACGACTCAACTACCACCCGACTCAACTACCCATGAGTCGGCAACACCACTATGCCACAAACCATTGAGTCGCATGCTATCCTAAGTCATCTAAGCCGTATCCTACTGAGTCGGCCCTCTATGAGTCGGCCACGACTCAAGACCCAAACTCCCTAACCCGCCAATTACCTTAACTCAACTAAGCCTATGAGTCGGTCACGACTCAACACTTTAACACACGAGTTACTTCTCTAAACGACTCAGGCTAGAGACAACATAAACAATACTAACGACCTGTAAATTCTACGATTTATCGACACGTAAAATACGGGTCGTTACAATAAGGAAAAATCATTATGGGCTGAAATGATAGGCTCGAGTGATTTTTTACTTTATCTTATTTGACTTGGGATTGCGGGTTTGAAATGATAGAACCCGGATTTTTCTCTTTAAATTATGGATTGAAACGATACATATCTGTATCACTTAACCTACGTTAGAAAATATTAAACATGCCTATGGTTAATATTTTTAAAGTAATATTTTCCTAAAAATTTATTAAGTATTTTGAATTTTTAGAATATATGAAAATTTAACTTAAAGTTTGATTTAAAGATTTGAAATATAAAGAGATATTGGTATTCTATAAGTAAAAATTTTATAAGTTGATTTTGGATTTAGTTGTAATCTAAAAATCTTTATTTGGTTTTAAATTTGTAATTTAAAGATTTTGTGTATGTTAAACAACTTAATAATAAATTTGATTTAATGTGGAATTCTAAATCTAGCCTAGTGGTTGTAATGAATTTTATTTCATGAAATGATATGTTTTGTATAAATAAGTTTGCAGCAATTTTCTATAAGTGAAATTGTATAAATAAAATGTCATTTAAATATGACTTAACTTGATAATTGAAAATTGGTTTCCAAATGAGATTTTAAGTTAAGTAAATAATGTATTTTGAATTGATAAAAATGAAATGCAGTTTTAATTGGACATTGTAATAAACTTATTTAACTTGAAATCATAGTTAAGTGATGTCTAAATGAATAGATTTATAATGAAGGTTGATTTTTGTATTAACTATGACAACTTATTTTATTTCTAAAACGAATATTTTAAAATAAAGTATTAAGTAATTGGTTAAAAATAAATTTAAGCAATAATGTTCTTTTGACTTAATAAATGAATTATAGTTTAGTTTGGATATTTATTGATAAAAATTCTATTTTATTGAATCATAAGTTAAACGATATCCAAATGAATATTTTTTGAAGCGTGAAATATGACTTTTATAAGTTAAAATGGCTAAAAATTGAAATTTTAATGTGGCTGAAATGTTATTATAAATCTGGAATTAGTATTTGTAGCACTTCAGAAATGCTATGGTTTAAGATAGCATTCGCTAAGTACTATCAATTCTGAGACTTAACTATATTCTGAAATAATAATAAACGTACTGCAGCACTTTGTAAGTGCTGTTATTGCTGAATGTAAACTGTTTTGCAATACTTGTAAGCTACTGCAGCACTTTGTAAGTGTTGTTGTTGCTAAAAGTAAACTGTTTTGAAATAATAACTAAATACCTACTGTAGCACTTTGTAAGTGCTGATGTTTTTGAATTTGACAATGTTTTTGAAATACTAATTATCTACTATAACACTTTATAAATGCTGTTGTAGCTGAAATTTACAATGTATTGGAAATTTAATAATTAAATGAATGAACTTAGAAATGCTACAACTTTGAAATGAATATTATTTGACATTGAATTTAAATGATTTAGATGAATATTGTTTTGAAAGATATTGACATCGAATTTAAATGGTTTAAATGAATCTTGTTGTGAAGATATTAACATTGAATTTAAATGGTTTAAATAAATATGTTTCAAAGTGTTATGATTTTCTAAATATTATGATTTACAAATGATAACATTTCCAAGGGTTATGATTTCAATGTTTTATGGTTTCGAAGTGTTTGGTCTCAAAAGTGTTATAACTTTGGAAGTACTATGGGTCTGGAAATAAATTTATTTGACATTGAATTTATTTAAGAATTGTCTTTAAATATAGTGATTTGAAACTCATTGAAATTGATGATTTAAGAATATGACTTTATGACCAGGTTTTGGTTCAAGGTGATTTTAAAAGGAATATTTCAAGTTTAAATAAATTGAAAGGAATATTCAGTGATTTGATATTTGGTCGTATTTAAATGATAATGTAACGACCCAGAATTTTTATTAATTAAAATTTGAATATTTAATTAATTTTAAATATTAATAAGTGAATTTATAAGTCGAATAAATTTTAATTTGAATAATTGGATTTTATTGGATAATTAAATCGATAATTTAATACGTGAAATTATGGAAATAATTGAAATTAGAGTTAAATATGATTGAAAATGATTTGTAAAATTTTATTTTATCATATGGGAGTTAGAACAATATTTTAGAACTTTTAAAATCGAATTAAAAGTTAATTTGTAAAAATTGAATATTTTAATATTAAAATCGACTAGTGAAAATAGTCAATTTTAGAACAGTCTCAGAATTGAACGAAAGCAGTTCCATTGGATCCGTAATAGTTAGTTATTACCGGATTTCAATTTTCGTTCAATCGGAGTTATCGTTTGATCGTGGCAGCTCGAAACGCATCGATTTATTTTTAATTTTAATTTGGCGAGTTAAAATAGCCATTTTTCAAAAAGTCTCGGATTTCGACGAAACCAGTTTCATCGGATCCGTAATGTGATATTATTGCATGGTTTCAAATTTCGTGTCAATTGGATTTACCGTTTGTCCGGTACAAATTAAAACGCCTAGAAAATCGATTTAAATCGGTTTAATTTAAATTGAGTGTTTGTAGCCATAACTCGCACAGATATCCGAATTAGCTTTCGACACCTGTTCCATTGTGTCCGGAACGCGGGATAAACCCTAGGAACGTCAGTTTCGGCGCGTAAATCGGAGTTCGGAATTTCCGGATGAATAGTGTTCGATTTTTCCTATAATTAGAGACCAACATCTTCATAAATTAAAAAAAAATAAACAAAACCCTAATTTGTTGCCCTAGCCGCCACTACCCTATTGAATGGCCAGAAATTCATGATCTTCATCCCTCAATCTCTCTCAATCTACAAAGAATTAGCCAAAGTTGTTAACTACAACATCGAAGAGCATGAAGAGAGCTTTCAATCCATACGGTTGAGATCTGAAACGACGTCGCGTAGAAGGAGAAAAAGGGGCCGAAACCTGCAGATTTCGCACGCAATTCCATGCTCATGTAGGTGGCCGAGCTTCAGGTGGTTGGGGGTGGAGGTAGCTCTCGCGAAGGGCTTCGACATGGCAGTAATATGATCGAGTATAGTCGAGTGTAGGAGGAGCAATTTGAAACCCTAGTTGCTTGTTGTATGGGTTCTTTGTGCGGCCATCTTCCTGTAGGAAGAAACGTGAGGGAGTGGGAGAGTGGGGGCACGGCCAGGATGCTAGCATGTGAGATCCAAGGGCTAGGATTGATTGTAAATTATAAAAGTTGTTATTGTAATTGGTTTTATAAAATTCGTGTAAGTTCAAATATTCATAACTTTTTCATGAGAGGTCGAAAACGCACGAAACCAGTTGCGTTGGAATCGTATGGACGAGCACTACGCGATGGAGTTGGTTTGGAGTCGTTTGGAGTTAGTGAGAATTTTGGGTAAAATTAAACGTCCGTTTAATTTTATTCGAAATAAATCGCTAAAACGGAATTAAAATCAAGGTGAGAATTTCTCACTCAATCGAATCAATTTCGATTTTATTTTAAATAGTTAGATTTAAAATATTTGAATGCATGTTTGAATGTTGATTGATATCTATTGATTGTTAAAATAGACATTATACGCCGTTAGTAAGCGGATGTTATTTATTAAAAACATATACCGTGAATATTTCATAAACAGTGAAATTGGTATTATATATAATAGCAATATATATATATTGGCATATGTATATATTGCAGTTATTGATTTTCCGCATTTTTTTGTTTAGCGGATGAGACCCTATTGCGCCGTTATTAAGCGGATAATATTTAATAAGAACATATACCGCGATAATTTCGTACTGGAACGGAATTGGTATTGTGCTAATGTTTTTGGATGCAGGAAAACAGGTTGGAGGGATCCAACTGGATTCCTCAGCAGTTTTTATTTGATTTCAGATATTTTGATATTTGATGGATTTTCATATTGATATATGATATCGTTGTTGTCGTGATTGACTATTTGGTGTGTAGCATCATTGGACAAAATTTTGGGATTTTAAAATGATTTTTAAAGTGATTTTTGAGAATATACTATATTTTTGGAATTGATCCATTTTATATAAATAAACGTCAAAATTTTTAATGTTATAAAAATTATGATTTTTGAGAAAAATAGTTAAAAACTGATTTTTGAGAATATGATGCTAACGATTTTATAAAATAGTTTAATCGGGATTTTAGAATTTATTGTGAAAAGTTTAAATATAGGATTTATAAAATTTGATTTTTTTTATAAATCAAAATAATGAAATTATAAAGGAGTTTAAAGACGTTTTTAAAATATTAATATGAATTGATTTATATAAGAGATTTATAAATGGATATTTATAAATTGAGATATTGAAATTATAAAACAAGTTTTTATAAGTGTTTGAATGAAGTGAAAATGAATTTCATAATTGAATGGAATTTATAGAATTTTAAACAGTGAAGTTATAAATGAAATTTTATAAACAGTAGGTTTATAAAATTTATAAAGTTATTGAAAGAATGAATTTTGGATAAATAAACATTCTTATAAGTTATAAGATTTATAATTATGAAGTTCAAAGGAACGATTTTTGTGAACGAATAAATTATAAGTATTTGACTTATAATATGAACCTTTGTTTTATAATTGAGTTATAAATCGAATAGGTTAATAAAGGAATTTATAAAAAGGAAGTTTTTATAAATAAATAGAAATGGAATTTATAAACGTTGTTTTATAAATTCGCAAATGACTTATTTTGACAAGAAAATTTGTTGAAACCTATAAATGGAGTTATATTCACATTTTTGAATAGTGAATAATCCTTTGAATTAAAATGAATAAAAGGATGAAATTGTTAATGAAGTATATTCACGTTTTTGAATAGTGAATAACACGTTAAAGAAATTGTTTTGGATTTGGATGTTTTAAATAGAATTAAAACGATCGAACAATGTTTTAAAATGTGTTGAGATTCGAAACCATAGATTTCAACATTTATTGTTGAAATAGACGTTTTCGAGAAATAGAAGGAGATGATGGACTATAAAACTGTTGTTATAGTAAATGATTTCCGAAAGGAAATGTTTTGTATAGTATTGGGATTTATATATCTATTTAATTTCGAATCCCTATACTAGTGATTTTGGGTTGTCGTAACGATGTTTTACGTAACATTCGTTTTGGCCCAAATAAATATGTTTAAGAGAATGATTTCCTTAAAGAATGAAATATATACTTAATCTCGATTTAAGTATATTGAATATTTTCCAAGTGTGAAAATAAATAAAATTTGTGAATTACTTATGAATAAATAAGTATGGAAATGTTTTCCAATATAAAGTGAATATTTTGAGAATTTATCTTTTTGAAGATAAACTGAAATGAATAATTGAAGTCGAATATTCATAGATATTTTTGGATTATAAATTCACTAAGGAATTTATTAAGGAAAGGAGAATTTGTTTAAAAATAAATATTGATTTATTTTTGAAGTGTGAAATTATATATCTTGTAAAGATATTTTGTGAAATAAATAATTTGGAAAATTATTTGGAAACTGGTGATGTGTGCATATCCAGTGATAGTTCAATAACCGACTATCAATATTTCCCTTTGAATGGGTAATTGATGTGATTTGTTTGAATGTGAATGCTACACTTATTTTTGAATAAGCGCTCACTATTCGGGTTAACCGGGAAAGGACCATGGGGTCGTATAACCCATTCCGAATATGTGATACGTCGTTATAATTGCATTGAAGATCGGTGTTGAAGACCTGGTATTTGCGAGAGCGATAGGATGACCTGTCGATTTACTCTGCACCGAGTTGCTCCGGTATAGAGTTCTCCATATGTGATGGTGAATCCGATCAGGATTGTGAATATCCGGATTGCAAGGACTTCTTTGTAAGTGCCTTCGGTTTTGTTCGAGCCCGGAACAGACTTGTATGGATTGTATGTCTGACATTACAAGTTGAGATATAAAGCCGATTTCTTTCAAATATATTTCTGTTGGTGGCGGAGAATTTATTCTTTTAGCTTAACACCCTTCTCTGAGACGTACGAGCTCAGAGGTTATATAGTTGAAGTTATCAGCGATATATTCCCAATTTGGTAATGTGACATGCTGAGTGTTGCTGTAAATGATCATTGTGTTGATTATTGTGATAGGATCGTTTATTTGATCATCTATCTTGGTGATCATTGTGTTGATCATTTGTTGACCCAAAGCATGGCTTTTGTATAAAGTATGTTTTTGTGGACGTGACTTCGTCGAACCTCACACCCCGGAAATGGTCAAAACAGGAAAGATGCGGCAAGGTTATGAGGGGTAGCTCCCTTTAGGGTATGTACATTTCCTTCTGGATAGAGGTGGTATCATGGTATGGAGCCCAGATATTTAACCTATGTGGTTACTACGAATTTATTACTTTGTGGTTGTTGGTTATCGGGATCCCGTGAGAAAGGTCGTTTACGATCGGGGAATGGCGTGCTCGTGTCAGTAGTTACCCAGTTAGGGGTAACCCGGCCTTGTGTTGGTAGAGTTCCGGTTTGGTTCTCGGGGATGTCTTTCCAGAGGCATTCTCATGTGGCAATGGGAAGTTCCTTGGCCTGACCATTTGTTGGAAATCCAAAGAAACAATACGAAACTTGTACGGTTTTAGTTGTATAACCTGCTATGGAATGTGGCGGTAACCTGCTATTGAACATAGTTAGCTATAGTAGGCATAGTTCAGAATGTCTATGCTGGCTAAGATTTATATTCTACTTTCGAAATGAATTTTTCCTACACTATGCACTAGTAATAATATCAAATGTTCTTTTAAATGCGTATCAAGCATCTTTGACTATCATAAGGAGAAATCTCCTCCGATTCTGCGTTTGCATGTGTGTGTGTGCGGGAGGCCTTATGGTAGTCTCATTTTTAAAAGCATTGCGAATTTAAATAAAAATATTCCTCTATTTTGATTTTTAAAGATAAATAAACTGTTTTGAGTTCTCACACCAGTCACATGACTGACTCGGAGTTTATTGTTTTCCTTCCTAAACTCTGGGTGCCCACCAATTTCCACACGGGCAGTCAAGAGTTAGGTATATCAAGATATTCTGGATATTCTGGAGTTGCTGGAGGCAAGCTGGATGGCATGGCGTATTACTAGTTATATAGTATTTCTTTTTCCGCTGCACTGTTTGTTGTTGTTGTTGTACACTCTGATGATATGATGTAATGAAATGTGATGTAATGTAATAACTGATATAGTTCTTTGTTTAAAGATTATTCATTTATTATTATATGTTGTTCCGCTGCGAATTGTGAGATTCTGATGTGATTCTGTTGTTTTCTGTTCTGTTCCGTTGTTTTCTCTATGTTCCTTTCTGTTCTATTTTCTTTTCCCTCTATCTTCTACCTCCTTCCATCTTCTACCTTCTTCTCTTCTTCTTCCTTTCTTCTTTCTTAAACCCATAATATTTCGGTTTTTCGGCAACGAAAAATCGCAAACGTTACAGATAACATTCGACTTGGTTTTGAAATGGAAATAATATATTATTGAATTTGTTTTGAAATGGAAATGATATATTATTGAACTGGGTTTTGAAATGGAAATGATACTATTGTGATATCGTTTTGAAATGGGTATGATATTGTGGTTTTGAAAGTATATATATTTTGAAATAAATGATACGATTTTGAAATGGATATGCTATTTTGGTTTTGAAAGTATATACTATTTTGAAATAAATATCCATGGGTTATAATAACGGTTGGTTTTTAAAGAGACCGGGATCAGATATGGGCATACTCTCCGTCGATATCGAAAATCACTTTAATAATCGTGTACGCGGTGGAGATTCCAGAATGAAGTACGATGGTAGTGATGTTCTATTGAGGTATGTACGTGCACCCGACTCCCGTGAGTTGGCATAAGGTGGCTAAAACAGGAGCGATTCCAGGCCAGTGAGGTGGCACCTCTTATCGGACACACTTCTTCATATGCCATTCTATTACTTTGTAATTGATTGGTGCGCACCTTTGATTTAAGGAGTGTGGCTCGAGGTGGACAGTAGCGTCTGCTAAGCATCACCACCAGTCTGGATGCGTAAATGGTATATCTATCCTGGCACTGCCTCGTTGTACCATGTCACCTACCCAAGGGTGACTTGTACGATTTTGGTTTTGTGTCATACCTATGGAGTATCCTCTGGTAGCCTCCCAATGAGGAGGTATTACGGTACTGTATAGACTATTGGCTCTATGTATGTGTTAAGGGGGATATTGGGTAATTCCTTAACGCTATTTTTAAGTAAGTTTACTTTACTTCTAGACATTATTATAATAACGTATATTACTACATAGTAAATAGTTTAAAAGATCCTTAGGGGATAGACGGTCCCAAGCATCCTTTATGTTACTTGTGCATTTTATTATAGTTCACTTGAGTTGGTTTACGTTGTATAAGTATGTATGCCCTGACTCGAGTGTTTGTGTTTTTCTTTACGCTCAGGTCAGACTGAGTGATATAGCATTTATGACTCACCTTCGGAGTTGGAGCTTTGCTTGAAGATCCAGATATCTATTTCTCTTTCAGTTATCCAGTTGATTCTGGTGATTTATTCAAATTTATACTTGATTTAGACTTCTGTTGCATCTTGTCACTTCTATTATAGCTTGTTTAACTCTAACGTATTTATATAGTAGCTTCATGAACTACTATCTCTTTGCTTCCGCTGCATTATTTTATTACTCCGTGTCTGCAATATATTATTTATTGATTTACTGTATGTTCTGAGTTTTTCCAAATTTAAATAACAATTCGGTATTTTGAACCATTCAAGTCAGACAGGTGTGGTTTTATTGTCGATTTGAATGGTCTAAAATAGTGGGTCATTACAAGTGGTTATGTTTTAATTATGTTATTTTAAATAATAACATAGTTAATTAATTATACATTATGGTGATATCTATTTGGCCAAATAAGACACGATTCTGTTAAATTTATTTACATTGATTATCGATGAGATCTATTAGTAGAATAAATCCTCATTCTGCTACTAAATTAGTGTGCATATTTAATTTAGTGCTAGTTGATTTATATGACACATTAACTATGGATAGTTAATTATAGATTTGATTTACATATATGTTTTTTTATACAAATACTAGTTTGCGACTAGAAAGTTAAATTGAATTAAATGGTAACTTGATTTAGTACCGCTTAGTTGTTGAGCCTCTTTCCGAATTTGTAAGGTTTGAGATTTAAATCGACTCTAATTTTATAACAATTTGGGGAAGTGTTTATAAATGATGTTTTAAAGCAAGTTAACTAAGTATTTTATTAAAGATGTTTAAAGTTATTTAATTATGTTATTATTGATATTTTAAGTTGTTAAATTATTAATGTTGTTTTGAAAGTAGTTAATTGGTTTAATTTTGCTTAAAGTTAATTAACTATTATTACGATGTGTTTAGAGTTAATTACTTATTTTATTAATGATGTTTTAAAGTTAATTAATTATTTATAATGTTTAAAAGTAATTAATTAATGAAATAAAAGTGGTTAAATGATAAATTGTTTTATAAAAAGGATTGTACTTGGTAAAAAGGACTTATTGAAAAAGATTTATAAACAGTATTTTATAAAGGAGATTATAAATGATATTTGGTAAAAGAATTTTATGGAGTTTATAGATCATTTTAGAAATGCTTAAAAGAAAATTTATAAATAAATTTGAAGATTTATGAAAGATTTGTAAATATGAAGTGGGCTTATAAAAAGGGAATTTTATAAAAAAGGAATGAGATTTGATTTTAATAATTAATCCTTCTTAATTATGGTGGAATGGAAACAATCTTTTCATACTTAACATTGAAGGATAGTGGTTTGGTTTATGGTAAGAAATATTATAGAAAATATATGTTTAACCTATGTAAATATGATTTTGGGAAAAAAGGAAATCTTCCTCAAATTTTGTTAATATACTTATACCATTAAGATAAGTATATGGTGTTAATACCCTAATTATTGATTTTGATGATTATAACCTCAATAATAATAGTACATTCATACAAATATGGATACTAATATTTTGTCAAGTTATAAAGTATATAGGCAGGATATTACATAAGTATTGATTTGAAGACTGTACAATATAAAGATTCAAAGATTGGATATAAAGACTTATGAGTATAAAAATCAATATATGAAGATCTGCAGACTATGGTACAGTACAAGCAGTAATAGAATATTGTTAAAGTCCCTGGTAGCGATCTTTGATCTCTATCTTCTCATTTTCTTATTTTTTAATTTTAAAACAAAGTATATTTTTAAAATATATTTAAAAATATTATATAAGTTTTTTAAAGTTTAAAATATTCATAAACTATGTTTAAATTATTTTACAAAGTATCAAAATATTTTACAAAGCATAAGATTTTCAAAACATTTTAAAATTAACAAAGTTTTAAAATACACTAGCCTATGTCGGCAGATATGCCGCAATTTTCAAATTCAAATTTTGAAATGAAGTGTATATTCATCGTAACTCTTCGCGGATGGACATGTCTGTTTATTCTCTTTATATATGGGGTTTCAAATGGATTTTTCAATAACTACTTTCTTATTATCTCCTCTCCTCTTAAAATTTCAACAGAAAATTTGTTCAAAACTTCTCAAGTTCAAACCAAAATCAATTCAATCTTCATTGTATTAATTCTCTACTATTACTATTTAATTTCAATTATCTATCTCTTTCAATCAAAGATCAAAGTGTTATCCGACCAGCTATAGAATTCATTGCATCTAAAGATCGAGATATTGTCTTTATAAAAACCATCAAACTTTATTTGTATTTGCTTGGTTGTGATTGTAGTCCATTCAAATCAATTGGGTGTGCTTGGTAGCTCGAAAGTATGAGTGGGTGTGCTTGTAGCCTGTCCACACCAAGTGGGTGTATCCTAAGCCCGAAAATTTAGAAGGATTTACCTCGTAGCTTTGAAATTGAGATTGTATTGGGTTTGCCTTTCGCCCATTTAACAAATTAGCATTTGAAAAGAAATATGTACAAATATTGTATGAGACTAGATGTAGGGTAATTTCGAACTAGCATAAAAATCCCTGGTATGATCTCTCTAATTCTTTACCTTTTACTTTTCTTCATTTGTACTTATCTGTGTTTGCATCTGTGACTCTTCATTCTATGTTGATTAATAATTATCTTCAAAGAATTTTGAAAAGATTCATAAAAACTTGAAAACACTATTTACCACTCTCCCCCCTTTAGTGTTTAATTAGCCTTAAGATCCATAATTTCACAACCCACACTTGGTATCAGAGCCTTGGGTTTTTAAAAATTCATAATTTGATTCTTGAAAACATTGAATGGCTAACAACACTTTTAGTACATTTATTAACACTTTTGTCAAAGGATAGACCCCCACTTTTTGATGGCAGTAATTACACTATTGGTCATGTAGGATGAATTCTATTTACAATCAAATATAGGATGAAGATCTATTCTAAAGCCATAAATATCCTATTTTGTTCATCAGACAAGAATGAATTTAGTAAAGTGTCTATTTAAGTCTAAATATGAAATTTTGAAAAGATTGCAAGTTATATACGAGGGCACTAGTAGAGTAAAACATACTAAAATTTCTATGTTAACTAATCAGCTTCAGTTATTTAAAATGAATCCAAATGGGTTCATTTTTGACACGTACTGTAGATTTCAAGATTTAGTGCATTTATTAGTTGCATTAGAAAAACCTTTTTAGAAGAGGATCAAGTTAGAGAAATCCTCAATTCACTTTTTTTAGAGGGGATCAAAATACACTAGCAATAGAAGAGGCTAATGATATTGATACTCTAAAATTTGAAGAGTTAATTAGAAATTTAATGTCTTAGGAAGCATAAGTGCATCTTAGAAGTGAAAGCAAGGCAACAGAATAGAAATTCATCACTTTCAATGTAGTAGATGAGGATCATGATTTTGACGATGACAATGACAAAGAAATTGCTTTCATGACCATAAATTTTAGAAAATTTCTTAAGTATAGAAAATGAACAACATTCAAAAACCCAAAAACAAGACCAATGGAACTAGAGCTGCGACTAGATGCTTACCGGTCATTTTCAGAGAGACTACCTGCATCCGAGTAAATCAAAGATCTTACCAGCAAATGATTCATCCGAAAAAAGAAAAAAAGGACTTATTCAACAACTTTAGATGATTCAAACACTTCCTCTAGTGATAATGAACCTGATACTAAAAATATGAGTATGTGTTTCACGACAACGATAGACTAGTCAAAAATGATCAACAAAAAGCAGCAAAAATTGGTACACTTTACATTTATATTTTTGGTTGCTTTGATTAATAATAATAGCCTATAAGTTAATAATAATATTAGGATAATTAGAAATATTTACAAATATATAAGTATATAGGAATATTTTGTTGAAATTTAGTTTTAAATTTAAGGGTTATATGTCGACATCTGCCTTACCTACATGTCGCAATATATACCAAAAAAATAAAATTTGAAATTTCATTTCAAATTCGAATTTTGAACTTCCCTCCACTTTTCACTTAATCCTAAGATGCCTTTTTGACCATAGAATATGGCATTTGATTCTCTACTTATTTACTCCATCTCCATCCTATCATTTCATTCTCTTTGTTTCAAAATTCAAATATTATTTCACTTTCTTATATCTTCAAAAACTCAAAACTGGCTTCCTCTAGTCAAAATCCAAAAACCATTAGACTCTCTAAGAAAACCAAAGCTTTCTTTTCAATAAGAAAGATGCAATTGAAGCCTATATGGAATATACTACTTCTGGAAAAGTTTCTTCCGGAAGGTTTTCTAAATTCGAAGATTTTTCTTCTTATGATTTACATTATCCATATTTTGAAAATAATATTCTTAGCTTGATTGAATCTTCTCAAAATGGTTTTGTTTATTACCCTAATTTGGTCAAAATGATTCATGCGAACTTAAATGGAAAATTCTATCAAGGAGAAGAAGGTCAAGTTTGGAGTAGCGTTAATGGTAATCAAATAGTTTTTACTAAATATATCAATAAACCTTAACTGCTTATATTTGCTCAATTTTAGTCGCCATAGTATGTCACCAGACCCGTCATCAACATCACCACCATGGTGCTCGTGATGAGAGTTTCCACATGACATCTTCTTTGCCAACTCCAACACTACTTCGACGAATCCTTAATCTTAATTAGTTGACCTCGATCTTCTTTGACAATCCGCAATTTTATAAATGAATACTAGTTGTGGCTAATACTCGAGGCATAAACAATGCATTTACTACGAGATCGCGAAACCATCAGCCACCCTAACCTAATTCATGATGAGTACACCAACTTCTTGGTGAGATGCCTAGATTAAATGAAATGTTAAGATCCAAATTCAAATTGGTTCCTGGTCCTAATCAGAGACCGTTATGTTCGCGGTCCAACAAAGAGGCGGGCGCCCGAAGGAAGCTCTTTTTCCATTACAAATGACACACTCCATCTACTCCCTAATCAATCGACGTTGATCTCTTTTTTTACTGCCACTTTTATTCGCCTATGTTGTCCTAGGATGTTATTGAGGATTCCCCATCTAATGACTAAGCTGACATTGAGGGCATCGAAGACTCATGATCATGGATTTAATGATACATAGTATATCTATGCACATGCGCACACAAAGAAAAAGAAGAGAAATTTATATTTTTAGTAAAATATAAAAACAAACTGTTTTAAAAATAATGTTATAAAATGATTTTGAAAACAATTAGGAAAAAATTCTTCTATAATCCTATCAGTAGAATGCATCTTGAGCTATCGGTTTCAGTTTAAAAGATCCTATCTCCAATTGAATGATGAAGTTGCAAAGTGAATCATTAAGATGTGTTTTATTTCATGGAGAGATAATAAATTTCTATACCTTATAGTAGAGGAAAATATGTATATTTATAACCCGGATGCATCATTCAGGGTATGAACCAATCATAAGTGAAATCTTACCATTTAATTAACTCATACTCACATATATTTTAGACCTTATTTTAGAAAAATCAACTACCAAATTATATTTATATAGCATATATTATATTTAAATTATCATGTTAGCCCAAAATGCGAATAAATAAATATATATAATTTTTATTAATAAATTTTAACCCTCTAATAATAATTAAAAATAATAATAAATTAACTAATATAAGCATCATATTAATTTATCTACAATAATAATTTATAACTTTTATAAATTATATAATTAAATTATTTTTGACCAAAAACTGAGAGTTGCAGTTGTGTGACTCTTAGGTGTAAAGTCATCCATCTATAATATTAAAAAAATTTAAATATTAAAGTATGTACAGACTTTGCTGAAGTATAATAGCTTGACATGAGTTCGGTTGCTTACAGATTATCCAGGTGAAATCAATTTCTTATCTATTAATGCGACACCCTCTAGCAACAATGTATTGTGCACATTTTCTGTTTGTGCTCTGCTACGGTGCCTAGTTGATGTAGGACGATTATCAAGGGTTGAATAGAATAGAAACAATCGTATATCTTGCCCCGCATCGAATAAAATAAAATATATAATACAATTATAAAATAGGAGAAATGGAAATAACTAAAATGAACCATAATATCAGAGTACACAGATTCATATATAGAGTTTGTTAACTAATGATAAACTTAAACTGTCTCTACTAAGGATTACAGATGAATACTGCCTAGGCTCTATAGTGTCACATGGTGGAATAAGCATAAGTATCCATATAAAATATGAGAAAGCTCCCTTCAGCTCGTCCTCTGCACTACCATCATATGTCACCTAGACTTGCTATTTAGTCTATTCATTTAAAGTACCCAAGATAATAAAAAGCAAACCATAAACCTTGAATCGAACTAAGAGCAATAAGAAATCTCAAAATACCATACAAGCCGATATAGTAAAGAACAAAGGTATACTAATCATACATGAGCCATCCTTACAAAAAAAGAGTTAAAACATAACAAACATAATATGCTACTCTAAAAACATCATAAAAGTGTACAATATCCTAGCTACAACAATGAATGTTTAGGTGTATACGTCCATCATTCCTACCTCAAGTGACATCCTTAGAGTGACACACTATGGAAAAAAACAACTAAGAAAACATAGAAATCATCAGATAAATCCTCACTATCAATCAATGTGCCTTGGATAGAGGAAAAGTCATATGACCATTCCCTTGCCAGGGATTAATGGTAAATCCTGGTTTTCATTGTGTTCTCTCAAAGGCAGAAGCTGACACTAGAACCATTCCATCGGTCCAAGGTGTACGGATCCGTTCCATCGATCTAGGGTTTCCATTCCAAGTACCCAATGTGCATCTTCACAATACCCTTGCTTTTGAGTACATCAGAAAATACTCAAAGTATCAATGATGCCTTAGCACGCTTGTCCGAGCCCTTTCCTTCCTCCTTCTTGTTTCCATTCATTCTCAAGCAACCATTCCACATTCCTTAATTTCCACGATAAAACCTTTCAGCATTCTATCTGTAGGTTACCCTTCCCAGAATCTGTCCTTTGTCGATAACCATCATCACGACTCCATTCAACGTCCAGCCATCATCCTCAGAACATAACTCCCTTCACTGTCGAGTTACCATCATTGAAATCTTAGGCCATCATCCTTCATCATGCTACTACATTGCCAACAAACCCCAAGCAAAAAAACAAACACCTTCAGCATGACCTGTAGAGTCCTCACACTTTCCGTGCAATTTCCATCAACTATGGTACCACAAATTCATATCGGTACTGATCGAAAGAGGTCGGTACCGACGTGAACTCCTTCACTTGTACTTAATCAAAATTTTGCTAAGTACATTACTTCTCGATATCTTCTCCATTTGCCTGCTTAGGACCCCCTTGCCCCATGCTTCGAGCTCCCAACTCCCAAGCTCCAACCCATGTACTAGAAAATAACTCATCACTAACCAAAAGTCATCGGCCTCCGCCTAGAAACTTAGCCGATTTTCAAGCCTTAAACTCTTGAAACCCGTCTATGCACTATCCTAAAGCTTGCCCCAAAGTTCTTCTTCCTTTGTCCCAAAGCAATTCCTTCTACCGACTTTAATCATACCTACTCCCATCCACTACCTACCAGCTCGGTACCAAGATGAAGTTTACCATTAGAATCATGTCCAATCAAGCTATGACTTGAATCTTAAACCTATCCTAACCCACAAAGCCCCTCTTTCAAGTTTCATCCAATTTCGAGAACTTTTGCCTTCATTTTGTCCAAACTAACGTTCTTTTCCTAACTACACTAAAATATTAGCAAATCATAACAAACCAATCCATCCAAACATATAGATCATTCATAAGCATCCATTGAACACAAACAATCCATTTAAACATGATTGCATACAAATTTTAGTACAAACTAAAATGACAATATGGTTTAAAAGGGGTTGTAAAACCATTTAAAATCAAATCTAATACTTATAATTTTTGTCATATATATTTTTAGATATTAAATTAAAGTATACTATCATTTTAACATGGAAATCATGTCAAAATCATCAAATTTAACTATATGGACAAGCATAGGATGGTAAGTGGTCAATAACCACTACCTAATACTATATTACCTTCTAAAACCTCTAGATCTGAAAGAGACAACAAGGATAATGAATTCTAAAGCACCAAATTAATGAATCTATAATCCTTTTCTCCAACTACCCTTCTAATGATGGTTTTGGCTAAGACTAGTAAGAAAAATATACTTTTTGATTAATTAAGATTTAATAAAGGTTTGGCATTATTTTAGGAAAGCGAGAAATGATCCAATTCTATCTTATCTCCCCCAATTAGGCACAATTCCCGAAATTACATAGTGGGCCAAAGTACGGGCTTAGCTTAATTACTTGCTAATCTTTCTAGTAGTAAATAGTATTCAAAATGGCCATACCTAAAAGTTAAGTTCATTTTCCAATTATGACAAGAGTAACAGAAAGAGAAACCACAAGGATGATCTAATGGAAGTGGTTTCAGACCCTAATTCAATCCATATCAAAATTTATAGGCCTTACAATAATTTTTTGGTCTAAACCATTTGATAAAAATTGTAAGAATGGAAAATACCCTTAGTAGTCATTTCCCAAAGTTTTATAGTCATACAACCTCATATGAATATAATAATAATATTTTACGATCTTTCGATACATAAAATATGGATCGTCACACTCTTTCCCTCTTTAGGAGTTTCGCCCTTCAAATCCCCTAGTAAACCACAAAATAGTCAACCATAATTACCCTGAATGTCTAATAATAGTATATAATCATCAAATATATCAAACAGTCAGCCATGTAATCGATAGTATAGATAAACTTATCCAAGCATGTGAGATACTAAACTATCCTGTATGATATCTAAAGTGGAAATAAATACCATAAACAATAGGCATAACCATGCAAAGAACTCTAGATTTGTAGCCCTCATCCTCGGTTTCCAACATGCAATCACTTTCGCTTTCACCCATGGAACCTTCACTAGCTCCACCGTCTTTGTAACGACCCGTGTTTTTGGCAATTTTAAATTCTTAAATTTAATGTAATTATTGGATAAATATGAGTAGAAATAAAATTTAATGATTTATTAATATTGGTTTATTAAATAATTAAATTGTTTAAAATTTAATATTGGAAATTGTTTGAATAATATAATACGGGATCTAAGATGATTCAAAATGATATCGAAAATTGATTTAAGTTTTATTTAAATATGAAAAAAAATGGTTAACATTTAGAATTTGATTTAAATGTGAAAAATTATAAATAAGAATTACATATTTTAAATTGGCAATTAAAGATAGCCATTTTGGCCACTGTCTTAGATTTCGACGAAACCAGTTTCATCGGATCCACAATAGTAAATGTTTGTAGGATTTCAATTTTTGTAGCATTCGTACTTGTCATTTGGTCGTACGAGCTTGAAATGCGTAGAATTTAAATTCAGAATTTAAATAAATAATTCGATATGAAAAGCTATCTTCTGCATATGATCGAATTGGCTTCCAAAATTTGTTCCATCGTGTTTGTAATGGGGGTAAAACATTATGAACGTCAGGTGGCACACTTCGTTCGAAACTCATGAATTTCGAGCATTTAAGGGCGAGATATTTTCTTATTAACAATATTATATTATATTGTTCTCCATTCAAATATCTCGTACGAGCATACCACGCTGCCGTATCTCTCTCCCACTCCCCTCTTATTTTGAATCGAGCCTAAAATATAAAATTTGCCGAGATCAACAGCCAAATAAATAAATAAATACAAATTGGTTGGAACATAGAGAATCACGATGGAGGGTGACTTGGCTGAAGCAATGATGGCGTGGGGTAGGGTGGAGCACGCGGTAGATGTCTACTGCAATTTAGGGTTTTTGTACTTGGGTTTCGTGCGCACGAGGCATCGACATGAGGTGGAGGAGGTCCCAGCTGCAGGTGTAGGCGGCACGCATGTGCGAAGCTTAGGGCGCAATGATGTTTCCATTGCTGGTTTTCGCGTTTGTGATGAAAGGAGGAATCGCAACTGGGTGTTGGAGAATGCGAAGCGTGCTTCAGGCCTGAACGTGAGGAAGGTTAAGGTTTGAATGATTGGTAATTCTGTTATTAATTTTATTAATAATAAATTGATTTTTATCAATAGTAATAAATTTGTATATCTCTCGTATGAGGTCCATTTCGGACGAAACAAGTTGTGATGGATCATTGCGATGAAGGCTACAGCATGAGGCCAGATTGGAAATTTATTTAAAGCTGAGAAATTTTCAGTTTCAAATGGAAGGTGAGTGTTTGTACGCTCACGTTCGAATATATATTTTTATGTAAGTAAAATTTCTATCCTATGGTGATTTAAATTTATTAATAGTTATTTGATAAATTTAATTAACATCTGAATTTACTGCTAGAATTCAAATTGATAGTTAAAATTTGATTACAATTTAATTGCTAGTAAAATCCTAATTTATCGGTAATTGTTTGATTTGTTGTGATTATTGAATGTTTGGACGATGGATGAAATTTGATTAATATTTTGGATGTTTGGATGTTTATTTATGTTTAGTATATCCCGTTATCACTCCGTATGTTGTTTATAGTGTATCAAACTGTAAATTGAGTTATTTCGGATAAATTAAGAAATACGTTGAAATGATATATTCCATGACATTTATTTTAGATTAAAATGATATATATCCATTCCTAGTATTTAAATTGAAATAATTGATTCACTTAGCCATAGGATAGAGGATTATATATAGACACTGGATTGGTTAAATTAAATGGAAAAAATTGATTTGAATTTATTTAAATGATTTCATTTTAAGAAATAAAAATCGAATTTATGGAAATCAAATTATTTTTCGAACCGGAGCTCGAAATGATGAAATTTAAATTTGGTAGACGAAATTGTTTAAATAATTGAAGTTGGGATTTTAAGTGGTAATCAAAATATGATGTGAATTTCAGAAATTTATTTGTTTTAGAAGATTGGACTTTTAATTCGAACTTTGAATATTGCTAAGAAAATGTGATATAAAATGATATTTTGAAATTGATCTTGGATTTGAACTATATTTAAAGATTTGGATTTTTAAATCAGATATTAAACGAAAATTTAATTTAAGTACTGTGAATCGATATTTTGGAAATGGACTCGTAATTGATATATATTGAAAATATAAAATTTGAAATTGGAATTTCAATTAATTGGAGATTAGAGTTGAAGTTAATCTGAAATTGGATTTTAAATTAATTTGAAAATGGAAATGAAAATTGATTTGGACTGGATATTTTGGAATCGAACCAGTTTGGATTGGAAACTATTTTTTAAATAAATTATTTTGGTATAAACTATTTCAAATCTATTTTCTTTAAATGTTCGAACTATTTTAATTTCCCAAATATTTTCCTATATAAACCATTTTATTACTCAAACTATTTTCTATAACTATTTTAACTATTTAAAACTATTTTCTAAAATTCAAACTGGTAAAGGGTGGAATGTTTATATTTAGATCTTGGATTTAAATGCGAATTGGGTTAAAGTGAATTATAAACAAAACTGTAATTCAAATCATTTGAAGTGAAATCAATATGTCGAGTTGAATTAACATTTTAAGTAAAATATGATTTTGGACGAATTTGATGATTCCAAAATGGATTTGATTTTGAACTGAATATGATATTTTGATATCAATTATGAATTGTTATCAAAATATAAATGAATCAAACGGTGTGTAAAATGACGTTTGGTTGTTAAAGAGACCGGGGCCTCTTATTGGCATAATCTCAGTCAATATTGGAACCACTTTGATAACTATGTACGCGGTGGATGATATCCAGAATGTAGTGGTTGAATTTGGGACGTTTACTGGAATGAAGTAAGAGAACGATGATGGATAGCCTTGACACTCGTGTCATAATTAAAATGACTAAAATAGGAGCCTATGTCTAGTTAATGAGGTTAGCTACCTCTAGCGACATTGATCCCTCGTATTACTATTGTGATTTCGTGTTCGATGGGTGCACCTTTTTTTCGTTTGGATTGATTGTTGCTGTCGGCCACGGATTGGTTACGATCAGCCAGAAAGGGTATACTGGTAGAATCCTACCTTGGGCATTGCCTCATGCGCCTTGTCATATATATCCCTATACGAGCCCATTATGATTTTGGTTTAAAACTGTATAAATGTGTTAAGGTGGATTAATGTAAAGCCTAAAAGCTATTTTGATATTTATTTTACTGATAGACATTTTATTATAGCGCAGACTATCATATATAAATAGTTTAACGGATCCTTAGGAGATGGAATATCCCGTAACATCTTTTAAGTTACTACACTCATATTTGTGATATTGATTTGACTTACATAAGAGTATTTTAGTCCTGACTTGATTGTTTTGTCTTTTCATTACACTCGGGTCAGTCCTGAGATTTTTCAACATATTGAAGACTATTCACTGGAGGACGAAGACGGAATTTCGGTATATTACTAACATTATTATCCCCCTATCATGCTATTTTGTTGTACGGATTATCTATACCTGATGTGTGTGTATATATAACTCTAATAAATGTGTATGGATTATAATCGAATGTATATTAAAAAGTTTCGTGAATTGTTTATTTGATTGTTATATTTTATCATTTCCGCTGTGAGATTCCGTGTTTTGTTTTCTTCTTCTCTTATTATTTTTCATATTTAACCCCATTTATTATCTATGTTTCAGATTGTTTAAGTCGGACATGTGCGGATTATTGTCGATTTAAACCTTCCAAAATGTGGGTTGTCACAGTTGGTATCACAGCCAGGTTTAGCGATAACCTTGGCCTTATGGAGTTTGACTCATTAAAGATAGGGTAGTAATACCCTAGAATGAGTCAGTTTGAGTGTATATATGAGAAAGCATACTTGTTAGTGTTATAAATAGTTTTATATTGTGTTTACTTATCCGTTGGGTTGTTTATGAATTCTGGTCGATGTGCGGGATGCTGTGATATCGATAGGGATTTCTAAACAGTTAAACGAGGTAACTATACATAATATTGTTTTAAAATCAGGTAATGAAATAAATTTAAATTTATATTTTGTATATATAAATGATAGTCTTTAATAAATTTGCTTGCTAAAAGATGATAATATTTAGTTATTATCAATTATTGGTTGAATCAAAATAAAACGAACACTTAATGAATTTTATTTTAAGAAGAATTGATGATTAAATTGAATCGAAATAAAACTAAAATGAGAATTGATTAAAATGACCAACTGTAAGTTAATGAAATATTTTGGTAATAAGGTAAGAAAATTTGTATAAGTATATTTATAATATAACTTATATATATAAACGATTTTTAAAATTTAGAATTTTAGAGTTTAAAATCCTTTTGTTTTCAAAATTGTTTTAGATGCCTTTAAAAGTAATATTAATATTAATATCATTCGGAGGAGTTTTGACTAAGAAAAATATTTAAAAAGATTTTTTTGAAGAAAATAAAGCATTAAACTAGCTTTGGTCGCTGGGAAATAATTCTGGAGATGACTGCTGCATCGTCAGCATTCATTTTCGAGTTTTCGAGTGGGAATTTCTACTAAAGAATATTTATTTTCGATTAAAACAAGTTTTGATTATGAAAAAAATTCTAAGTGTGATTTAATAAATTTATGGAAATAGATTAAACTTATAAATTTAAAATAATATGGATGAGAATTTTTTTAATTATAAATTTGAACAGGAAAGTAAGATTAAAATTTAAGACTATTAAATATTTTTTGATTTTAAGCAAATAAAAGAATTAATTTAAGAAATGTTAATTAAATGGAGTTAGAGAAATTAAGTAAATAAATTGAAATTTAATTCAAGAAGCTTGAATAAAATGAAATGCATTTGAAATGAATTAGATAAAATGAAATTTGAGTGAACAAATTGTATAATTTATATATTTGAGAATTAATAAGCTAAAAATGAATTTAAATTTGTTGAATGGGAATGGCAAGAAAATTTTATTCGGATTATTTTGCGATCTCAATGCATTTTATTTTCTAAAAAAAATCACTTTCTTGGTAGAGCTTTTATATATTACATTATGATAGAAGCTGTATAATTGTCATGCTAAGGTGTGTCATTGTTTCTGTTACTATTAAGATCAACTTATCTCTATACTGGGCTCATCGTATGTCATCAATTTAGAATCCCACGCTATGGGTACTAGTAGAAGGATGCTTTTATTTTATTTTTGTGCGTTTTCTGATCTGATAGTTTTACTCATGTAGTTTTCTCGATGTGATATTTATACTTACCATTATCGTATTTAGTGATTTCTCTCATTTTCATAAAGCTGCCTGCTTATCGTTGTCATGTTTTGATTCAGCTTGACGATTGTCAGTAATAGTATAGTTTTGTCAAATTATTGAGGCTACGAATCTTGTAGAATTATGACAGATGATTACTATGTGCTTATTTTGGGGGGATTTGTTTGTGAGGTCTTAAGTAACAACAAATCTGATAAATACTTTATTTTCCATTAATATATTTTGATTATTTGAAACATCTTTACTCTGATTATGGGACATTAGTCTTAAATGCGGTCTGTATGACTAGTTTGTTTAATACCATGTTTTTCCTTTTTGAGGGATTTTGGAATTCAATCCTTTTTAAAACGGGTACGTTCAAGATGTAACAAATGGTGCTGAATGAGGATTCTCACATAAATATATAACTACTTTGAATTTGTAGATATGTGAAGGAAGAACGCATTATTTTAACGTTAACAAAATCCACGACATTAAGATCCAATATAATTCACTTTTCGTTTACCATATTTGGCTGTAGAGCATAAAAAAACTAAGTTAATATGTTATGCACAAATTTGGCTATAGAATAGATTAGTCAAGCACATGTAAATATGAAATAACGTTATAATTAAAGAGAACTGATTCCTGAAACTGGTATGGAAAGTAACTGGTTTTTTTTGGATTATAATTTTATTAATAATTGTTATCTTTGTTAGATAAATCGAACTAACATTTGACACTTCGTCTGTTCAATGAGATAAAATAGTAATAAATTGGAGCACCTCATATAAAGCCATCAGTTTTCCTAATCTAGCATGTCCACTAACGCCATGCACATCCATTCTAATCTTATATTATTCTTCAAAGACAGGTCGGAGAAACTCTAAGAATGATTCAACTGTGTTATACTTAAGTTTCTTAATTTATCAATAGCGTACTCCCTAAACTTTCCAAGGGTCATTTATCTGATAAGAGCTAGCTTGTTTTTTATGATGCGAGAACAAAAGTTAAAGTTATTGTCAAACCCACCAATATTTTAACTTGTTTTTCTGTATATATATATATATATAATATTTTTCGTAAAATCGATATCGAAATAGCATACTAAAAGCGTAGTAATAGTTTTACAGATAATATATTTATGTTTGTAAGTTAATTATTTTCAAAAAACATATTATATGTTAAATTCCTTACTTAACGCCTTTTCAATGACGAAAAGTTTTGAGTGGGGAGTATGTAACGACCCATATTTTTCGCTATTCTAAATTCTTAAATTTAATGTAATTATTGGATAAATGTGAGTAGAAATAAAATTTAATGATTTATTAATATTAATTTATTAAATAATTAAATTTTTTAAAATTTACTATTGGAAATTATTTGAATAATATAATTCTGGATCTAAGATGATTCAAAATGATATCGGAAGTTGATTTATGTTTTATTTAAATATGAACGAAGATGGTGAACAATTGATATTTGATTTAAATGTGAAAAATTAGAAATTTAAATGCTAAATGTTAAATTGACAAGTAAAAATAGCCACTTTAGCCACTGTCTCGCATTTCGACGAAACTAGTTTCATCGGATCCGCGATAGTAAATTATTGTAGGATTTCAAGTTTCGTAGCATTCGGACTTGTCATTTGGTCGTGCGAGCTTGAAACGCATAAAATTTAAAATATAGAATTTAAATAAATAACTCGATTCAAAAAGCAATCTTCTGCATATGATCGAATTGGCTTCCGAAACTTGTTCCATCGTGTTCGGAATGGGGGTAAAACATTATGAATGCCAGGTGGCACAATTCGTTTGGAACTCGTGAATTTTGGGCGTTTAAGGGCGAGATATTTTCTTATTAACAATATTATATTATATTATTTTCCATTCAAATATCTCATACGAGCACACCACGTTAGCATATCTCTCTCCCACTCCCCTTTTATTTCAAATCGAGCCTAAAATACAAAATTCGCCGAGATCAACAGCCAAAATAATAATAATAATAAATACAAATCGATCGAAACATAGAGAATCGCGATTGAGGGCGACTCGGCTGAAGCAACGATGGCGTGGGGTAGGATGGAGCGTGCGGTAGATGTCGACTGCAATTTAGGTTTTTTGTACTTGAGTTTCATGCGCGCAAGGCATCGACATGGGGTGGAGGAGGTCGCAGTCGTAGGTGTAGGCGACACGTGCTTGCGAAGCTCGGGGCACGATGATGTTTCTATTTCTAGTTTTTGCGTTTATGATGAAAGGAAGAATCGCGACTGGGTGTTGGAGAACGCGATGCGTGCTTCAGGCCTGAACGTGAGGAAGGTTAGGGTTTGTAAGATTGGTAATTCTGTTATTAATATTATTAATTATAAATTGTTTTTTATCGATATTAATAAATTCGTATATCTCTCGTACGAGGTCTCGGACGAAACAATTTGTGATGGGATCGTTGCGACGAAGGCTATAGCATGAGATCAGATTGGAAATTTATTTGAAGTTGAGAAATTTTGATTTCAAATGGAAGGTGAGTGTTTATACGCTCATATTTGACTGATATATTTTTATGTTAGTAAAATTTCTATCCTGTAGTGATTTAAATTTATTAATAGTTGTTTGATAAATTTAATTGACATTTAACTGGCATTTGAATTTACTGATAGAATTTAAATTGGTAGTTAAAATTTGATTAGAATTTAACTGCTAGTAAAATCCTAATTTATCGGTAATTGGTTGATTTGCTGTGATTATTGACTGTTTGGATGATGGATGAAATTTGATTGATATTTTGGATGTTTAAATGTTTATTTATGTTCAATGTATCCTGTTATCACCTTATATGTTGTTTACGGTGTATACAACTGTAAATTGAGTCATTTCGGATAAATCAAGAAATATGTTGAAATGATATATTCCTATGACATTTATTTTAGATTAAAATGATATATATTCATCCCTAGTATTTAAATTGAAATAATTGATTCACTTGGCCATAGGACAGAGGATTATATACGGACACCGGATTAGTTAAATTAAAAGGAAAAAGGTTGATTTGAATTTATTTAAATGATTTCGTTTTAATAAATAAAAATCGAATTTATGGAAATCAAATTATTTTTCGAACTGGAGCTCAAAATGATGAAATTTAAACGTTTAAATAATCGAAGTTGGGATTTTAAGTGGTAATCGAAATATGATGTGAATTTTAGAAATTGATTTGTTTTAGAAGATTGGACTTTTAATTTGAACTTTGAATATTTCTAAGAATATGTGATATAAAACGATCTTTTGAAATTGATCTCAGATTTGAACCATATTTAATGATTTGGATATTGAAGGAAAATTTGATTTAAGTGTTTTGAATTGATATTTTGGAAATGGACTCGGTATTGATATATATTGAAAATGTAAAATTTTAAATTGGAATTTTGATTAACTTGAGATTAGAGTTGAAATTAACTTGAAATTGGAATTTAAATTAGTTTGAAAATGTAAATGAAAACTAATTTTGACTGGATATTTTGGAATCGAATCAGTTTGGATTGGAAACTATATTTTAAATAAATTATTTTAGTATAAACTGTTTCAAATCTATTTTCTTTAAATGTTCGAACTATTTTAATTTTCCGAACAATTTTGCTATATAAATCATTTTATTACTCAAACTATTTTCTATTAAACTATTTTAACTATTTAAAACTATTTTCTAAAATTCAAACTGGTAAAAGGGTGGAATGTTTATATTTAAACCTTGGATTTAAATGCGAATTGGGTTAAAGTGAATTATAACCAAAACTGTAATTCAAATCAAGTTTTGAAGTGAAATCGATATATCAAGTTGAATTAATATTATAAGTAAAATATGGTTTTGGAGCGAGTATGATGATTTTGAAATGGATTTGATTTGAACTAAATATGATATTTTGATATCAGGTATGAATTGTTTTCAAAATATAAAAGAACCAACCTGTGTGTAAAATGACGTTTGTTTGTTAAAGAGACCAGGGCCTCTTATTGGCATACTCTCTGTCAATATTGGAACCACTTTGACAACTATGTACGTGGTGGATGATACTCAGAATGTAGCGGTTGAATTGGCGATTTTTACTGGAATAAAGTAAGAGAACGATGATGGATAGCCTTGACACTCGTGTCATAATTAAAATGATTAAAATAGGAGCCTATGTTTGGCCAATGAGACTACCTCTAGGGACGTTGATCCCTCGTATTACTATTGTGATTTCGTATTCGTTAGGTGGACTTTTTTATCGTTTGGATTGATTGTCGCGGTCGGCCACGGATGAGTTACGATCAGCCAGTTAGGGTAAACTGGTAGAATCTTACCTTGGGTATTGCTTCACATGCCTTGTCATATTTATCCCTATACGAGCCCATTACGACTTTGGTTTCAAACTGTATAAATGTGTTAAGGTGGATCAATGTAAAGCCGTAACGTTATTTTGATATTTATTTTACTGATAGACATTATCTATTATAGCGTATACTATTATATACAAATAGCTAATGGATCCGTAGGAGATGGAAAATCTCGTAACATCTCTTAAGTTATTGCACTCATATTTGTGATATTGTTTTGATTTACGTAAGAGTATTTTAGTCCTGACTCTAGTGTTATGTCTTTTCATTACGCTCGAGTTAGTCCGGAGTTTTTTTCAACGTATTGAAGACTATACTCTAGAGGACGAAGACAGAATTTTGGTATATTACTAACATTATTATCCCCTGTATCATGCTATTCTGCTGTATTGATTATCTATCCCTGATGTATATATCTATAACTCCGATAAATGTGCATAGATTATAACTAAATGTACATTAAACAGTTTCACGAATTGTTTATTTGGTTATTATATTTTATCATTTCCGCTGTGAAATTTTGTGTTTTTTTTTATTCTCTTCTTATTTTTCTTATCTAACCCCATTGATTATCTACGTTTCGGATTGTTTAAGTCGGACATGTGTGGATTATTGTCAATTTAAACCTTCTGACATGTGGGTCGTCACAGTCTTCCTCCAAAGTCATTTTATACTGTGTCTGACAATACGAACCGGCTTACGAGGTCTCAAAGTTTTTGGCTCAATCTTGATATCATCAAGTTGATTTGGTGCAATCATCAAGCCTGAGTCATGCATAAACTTTCGTAGATAAGAGACGTAGAATACACTGTTCGCACTCGCCATTTTTTGAGGTAAATCGACCCTATATTCTAGGTTCCCAATCCTCTCTAGTATTAGAAAAGGACCTACAAATCTCGACGCCAATTTTCCCTTACTACCGAATCTAATAATATTCTCCATTCGAGAGATCTTCACAAACGCCATATCACTAAACAATGTAGCTCTTCTACCTACCCGAACAACTTTCCTCTGTTGTCAAATGATCTCAATCTTTTTTGATGTCTCTTTGATCATATTTAGACCAAGTATCAGTGTTTGGCCCGCTTGACACTAACATGAAGGAGCGCTTCATGGTCGGCCATACAATGCTTCGTGCGTTGCTATATCGATGTTAGTATGAAAATTTCACCAAATGCAAAAGGTTATCTAACGAGCCTCCAAAATAAAGTATGCAAGCTTGCAAGAGATCCTCCAATATACGATTCACCCTCTCGATTTTTCCATCTGTTTGAGGGTGATAAGCTATACCGAGATATAGCTCGGTCCCCAACGCCTCTTTTAAGCTCCTCCGAAACCCGCTAGAGAATAAAGGGTCATATTCACTCACAATTCTCCTCAACACACCATGGAATCGTACAACCTATTTCACATACAACTCGGCCAATTTGGATGTCATTCTACTAGACTTGATGGTTATAAACTAGGCACTCTTCTTCTATCTATCAACTATGACCCAGAAGCTATCATACCCTCCTCTAATCCTTGACAACCCATCGATGAAATCCATGGAAACTTGCTCTTAGTTCCACTTGGGAACTTCAAGTGGTTGCATCAACCTACTTGGCTTCTTTAGCTCTACCTTCACCAACTAGCAGTTTATGCACTTTGAGATGAATGTCCCAACATCGTTTTTCATCCCCTCCTAATAATGAGTTTGTTTCATATCATAGTACATCTTATTACCATTAGGATTACAGTTAATATAGAGTGATGGCACTCTCAGAGTACCTTGTCATGTAATCACCAACATTGGGAGAAAAAATCTCCCTTCCTTACAGAGACAAATATCTCGATCGAGTCCGTACTGACTCCTCATACTCTACTTCTTTTTTTATCTTTTCCATGGTCTCTGCTAGTCTAGCATCTTGCCTTTGACCAGTACTGATCCACTAGATTATAGAAGGTCTGATGGTCAAACTTGCCAACATTTTCGCTCTAAGTCATAGTGAAGTCTGAAGTCATAGCCGGTAATAAACTCCAACTACTTCCACTCTAAAATCATTGCTCCCAGGCTGGCATGTATTTTACTCTATGCATTGGCGATTGCATTCCTCTTTCGGGGAATGTACAAAATGTTAAAGTCACAAAAGGCTAAAAACTCCAACCATTTCTGTTGATGAAGGTTGAGATCTTTCTAAAGAAAAATATTTTAAGGATTTGTAGTCCATGAGCAGCTCAAACCTTTCTTCTAGTAGATAATGCCTCCATAACTTAAAGGAAAACGCTATCATCGCCAACTCTAAATCATTAGTTAGGTACTTCCTGAAACACCCCACACCCCTTAATATACCCAAAAGGACACATTAAAAGGCATGGTATGTTGTAGGTATAACTAAAGCTAATAGAGACTAAGATTCACAAGATAAATATAGATAAAAACAGGGAAACTTAAAATAATAACTTAATTAAAATAAAATTTCATAATTGCTTCATAAATAAATCAAATACCAAATACCACATACATGTCTAAAAATCCAAGATGTCTCATGAACAAAACCTCATAGTCACCAAAATCAAAGTACATAATATCCCTCATAATAAGCCAGCACATAGAAAAAACAAAAGCTGAAAATAAAAGAAATGTATAGTAGAATCTCCTCTAAGAAAACTCCAAGCAATAGCAATCTACCGACTTCTCCCTTGATTTCCTATGGGAAAAAAATAGAGGAGTGGGACAGATAAAAAGTTTGGTGAATGATAGTAATTACTAGAGTCCTTAAGCAAGATAAAATTAATAGACTCTACAATAACTCTAGCATAAATAAGGATAACAAAGGAAATAAGAAAGAAATAAACTGGAAATAAGTACGATTAAATATTGCTCAATTTATAAGATAGGTTAACTTTGATTGCTTGCACTTATCCTTGATTTCTGCTTTGATTATGCTGAATTCATAATCCTAAAATTAGGATGTAACCCTAATTCTACCCTTTTTGATCGGCCTGCTAGTCCATAGACCTTTCTGCGGACCAGACGCTATATTACCCCCTACACAGCAGCAATGGTATCTACGAAAGATGCACAAAGCACCAAGTGTGGATCCGAATGACATATGTAGCTCCCTACACAGAAGGCAACGGTGTCTACAGAAGACACCCGTACTAAGCGCTTGGAACTCATGGCGATTACTGAGCACTCGAATGGAAGTCGCACACGTAACTGCCACCATGCCCATGCTACCTTCTGCTCCACTTATTGGGTCTTCTTATTACCTTAAACTCCAGCATAAGCATGCCCTTCACCCCACTTCAGGCTAACGTGAGATCACCATGTGTCCATAGAAAATAGGGGAAATGCTATTGGTATTGGCCCGTCATCCAAGTAATATAGTTGCGTCCCTTATCAAAATCCCCCATGATTTGGACTTCTAATTGACCAATTACTATCATTTTTAGCATAAGCGTGCCCTCGTCTCGCTTCAGGATAATGTGAGACAACCATTTTGTCTAATAAGGAATGCTTTTTGGTACAGGTCCTACTTTCATCTTTGCTTATTAACTTAGGTAAATTATTTAAATAAGCGTTTACACTTTTCTCTACTATCTATGCTTATTAATTTATCCTAATTCTTAAAATAAGCCTTAATATGTCCTTTTTCTTATTATAACCTACGTTATAATCATGCTTGTTACTTAACCCAAGGTCTAAGTGTGAAAAAAAGCTTCTTTCATCTTTTACTTATAATTCTAAGTTATAACTAGGTCAATCTTTTTAATTCAGTCCAATTAACGTCATAGTTGGGCGTAATTTCAGTCCAATTCCATTTATATTATAGTTTTGGAAATTTACATCTTATATTCCATTATTTAATCTTTCTTACAATTTAATCCATATTCGTGTTAATTCTTTTCTAATCTGTGCGTGAAAAAGGAGGAATAAAAGAAAATTGAAAATAGAAGAAAATCCAAAGCATGGAAAGAAGATGTAAATAACGTTTAAATAATAGTAAATAAACCCAAATACTGTAAATAAATGAAAAACCTATAATTAACAGAAATAAACTAAAATTATTGAAAAGAATAGCTAAAAGAAATATACTGAAAATAATTCTAAAAAACCGTAAATAAACTACTAAAAAGGCTATTCCAAAAATCATAGTAAAATTACAACTATTGGAAAAACTATTATTTTAAATTACTTACAGAGTTCTTAAAATAATTACAATCACTCACCTCCGATCCTAAGCTCTTCATATGGTCTTCTTGGGTCCACTTGGAGTTGTAAAATAATTTAATTTACAACGATTTTCTCCTTTGGAAAAATTATTCCATTTAGGTCCTTCCTAGAAAGGTGAACCCAATTGGAGAAAACCTAGAATGAGAAAAAGTGTTAGGTCTAGGGGTCTATTTATAAGGGTAGAAGTGGATCTCTGACCGTTAGATTTGAAGATTGAATAGGATGTAACCACGTCATAGGTTGAATAGGAGCCATCCGATGCAAAAATTGATGGACCGGATTGGTCAAAAGAATGCAAAACACGTCAGCCTGTTATAAAAAATCATACCATCATTTGAACGAACGAACAATCATTCGTTTGCCCCTAAAACAGCAAGCGGGTCGACTGGCCTGGTGCCCAGGATGACCTTCATATATATATATATATGTATGTATATATATATATATATATTCATTTCCTGCTTATTTTGTTTATTTTATCATTTGGTCATATTAGCTTAGTTTCTGACGTTCTATATATGGTAATTGACTTGAAATTTACCATAGACACAATGTGCTACTTCCGTGGCTTAATTATGATAATTTCAAAAAGTTATTTTATTATATAATTAATTAACGAATTAATTATTACGGGCTAAATTTCGGGTTGTAACACTTCCTCTCACGCGTCTTCAGTTATTGGCTAGCGTAGGCGACGCATTTACCTCCTTGCATTAGTACCATACCTAATTCGGTACCACAAGCATTAGTGTATATCGTCATCTCCTCATTCCCGCTAGCACTTCACTCATCAGCCTCTCCTTCAGGCTCATGAATGCATGCTTACACTTTATGCCCCAAATAAAATTCCGATTCTTCTTCGTTAAATTGGTCATCGGTTCTACTACTTTAGAGAAGTCCTTGATTAAACATCTGTATTATCTCGCTAATCCTAAGAATCTTCTCACATCCATAGCGTTTTGGGTTAGTCTTAGTCTTGAACTACCACTACCATGTTAGGGTCTACTGTGATGCCTTGCTCAAAAACAACATGTGCTAAGAATCCCACTTCCTTCCTCCAGAAATGACAGTTCTTCACTTTCAACCTGTGATTCCTTAATACTTCATGCTCAATCCTCAAGTGCATCTTATGCTCCTTCTCCATTCTAGAATAGACCATAATATCATCCATGAACATAAGCATGAACTTGTTTAGTTGTTCCCTGAGGACATGATTCATGAGATCAGTAAAGTATGTCAAAGCATTGGTTAGCCCGACGGTATGATCAACCACTCATGGAAACAAGATGGCGTATGGAATAGAGTGATCTACACAGTCTCCTTTGCTACTCTTAGTAGTGAAATACCCTTGTCAAATCCAATTGAAAGAACACCTTCGTAGTGTAGAGCTGATCGAGCAAGTCATCAATGTGTAAGAGTGAATAGTTTTTCCTCCTCATTACCTTATTCAGCTTACAATAATCTACGCACTACCATAGAGAGCCACCCGCCTTATTGCGAATACAACATGTGTTCTCCACTTAGATATACTCCTACTAATAGGATGACAATTTGTCCTGTAGAACCTCGAGCAAATATACAATGCTAACCATAACCCCATCCTATGACAGGCAATATGACACCCTGTAATTTTATGAAATTAAATAATTAAATTAAAATTGTAAAATCATAATATTAACATAAAGAGAAAAATATTAAATTTCTACAAAAGTTGGAAATAGGCTTCGAGACTTATTCCAATACATCCAGAATGTCATTTACAGTTAAAAAACATATGTACTTTGCTGAATTCGATTATACATGTTAGAAATTAGAAGAAATCAAACCCAGTGGCATTTCCGTAATATATCAAAAACAAGAATTTAGTTAGATGTTATATTTTTCATCCGATAAATTGAGCTCTAACCTATTCTTTTTGGTCTAATAATCTTACCTCCACTTCTAAAACCTTAATTCCTAAATTAATTATAAATTCTCCAACTTAATTCCTAATAGACCAAATCAAATCCAAATTAAATGTATAAATATAAAAAAACGAACATCGCAAAGAGTGTTATATAAATAAATTAAGGCTATTAAGGATTTTGCATTTTGAAGGCATGGAATTTTTGGACAGTAAAGAAAAAGCTTAATTTACATCATACCGGAGAAGATACACGGCTAATCGGTGAGTGGGGTTTTTCATATTTGTGTATACATCGGTAGGCTTAGTAATTCACTTCTTTTCATCTTAAACTAGGTTATAAATAATATAATTGGCGATAAAAAATTGATTTTTGTATATATACATCCGAATAGGGTATAGCATTTCATGTCTAGATTTTTAAAAAATCAATTTTTTATTGATTTTAATTAGCAAACGTTAATCTTTCTTTAATCAAAAAAGTGCACAATATACTAGTATTCCTAATTAGGCATGTTATATAACAAAACATGTTTCCTGACACATGAATAAACTGGTGGTGTTCGTACATTGGTTGGACATACGAATTAATCAGAAAGTGCGCTAGAAGCCCGATAAGCATTGACCATCCATTAGATAAATATTGGTTTAATAGTAAAACGATGAGGATGTGACGATCGGAAGATACCAGGTTTAGAAGAGGATAATTGAAGTGCATCAATAGTCTTCGATTGGAGACATAACTAGCATGGTAGTGGCAGAAATTGAACAGGGTTTGGAAAAAGAAGGGGGTGACGACTGTAATTATTGGTGAAGTGGCGGTCGACGTGGTGGGGAATAGGAGAGGAGGTCTGGGCGGTTACCATGGTGGAGCCCAATCTAAAGGGCGTGGCATGATTTAACGGATGATAGCTCTTTTTGGACAACAATATTGGGTGGATTGGTGGGATGAAGACGAACAACGGAGAAAATTATGGAAAAGTAAGATATGTTAAATTAAATAATAATGAAAATGCCCCTTGACTTTAAACACTCATAACTCTCGCATAAGACCTCTATTTAACGCGTGGTTCATGATGTTGCAATCATGGAGAAACAAGTAATATTTTAGTATATGGTTTGCCATGTTTTGAAACACTTCTGAAAATTGCCTTATTTTAGTAGATTCATTATACGTTGTTCGATGTGTCGATAGTGGGCCGAGATAATTTGTTCCTCAGTAGTGATTCGCTTACGATTGGGTGATAGTGGGTCGTAACATATTATTCCTTAGTAGCGAGTCGCCTACAATTCAGTGATAGTGGGTTAATAAATTGCCTTCCTCAATTGAAAGTCGCTTACGGTTTGACGATAGCGGTCTGAGATATAGAGTTCCTCAGTAGCGAGTCATCCAAAGTTTTGGCGATAAGGGGCTAGGACACTACTTTCCCCAGTAGCCAGTCACTTACAATTTTGTGATAGTGGGTTGAGACATATAGTTCCTCAGTAATGAGTCTCCTACGCTTTCGGCGATAACTAATTGGAATTTCAAGCTTGATCATGGTGTAGTTGGTCTTTGGCAGAGAATTAGACTTTGGGTTTGATCGAGTGCATATGATTATATATGGGTTAGTTTTTTGAGACCTTATCCTCTGTTGCGACTAAAGTATTATATTTTGTTTACTTGACTTGTTGAGTGCAGATGACATAATTTGAGGTATGGTTTTTGAGCATAATTGTTGATTTACTAGCTTATTAGTATTATGTACTCATATGATGAGTTTTACTCACTAGACGTATGTCTGACCCACTCTATCATTTTCTTCTTTTAGTAATACTTTGATAGGTCGATAGAGAGGATTAGTGATGACTTGGAGGCATGATGATGCGATAGAGACGTGTATTTGTTTGTCTATTAGCTATTTACCATTTTTATTTCAATTGTTCCTAGACATTATGTTATTTCCATTACTAGTATAGAGAGAGAGAGATGTTGTAGTTGGACATTAATTGATTCCATATTGTTATGTTTTTCTAGGATTTTGTAACTAATCACTATTATATTTTATCCCTTTTGTTGTGAGTTTTAGAAAGTGTAGAATATTGTAGATAGATCCATGATCTGATATATATTTTACTTAAAAACGATATGCTGTCTGCGAGGTTTGCGATACCAATTCCACTTTTAGACATGTGTCGAAACATCATAGATGACGGGTTGTTATATGTTTTTATCAGAGCTTAGGTTAGGTGATTCCTACTAAAATAGGACGTATGAGAGAGCGTATTTGTATTTTTTATTATTTAAATATTATATATATATATATATATATGTATGTATGTGTGTGTATAATTGCACCACACCATATATACTTTGACTTGTAGAGGTCGTTGTTGGCTTATCCCTTATTAAAGCAAACAAATACGATTTAAATAAATATTGGTATTTAAATATTTTGGGGTGGAAGATAACCTATCGTTTTTGTTGCAATTTACTCCATGGTGAATTTTTAAAAGAGAGTTTATATGTGATGTAGGAGTGGAGCAAATTATGCGACTAGGGATGAATAAGAAGAAAAGTACCCCTAAGCCTATAGAATATGGTGTGATGTTGATGAGGTATAATGAAGGTACTTAAGCATTTTTCTAAAGTTGAAATTATGCTTATGTATGTCTTGATCTACTCCAATTTAGGTAAATAAATTAAGTGAAATTAATTCAAAGGTTTTCTCTAATTTGAAAAAAGCTTATAATACAAAGATTTTTTTGGAAAAAATTATTGAAGTTGAAGTTTGTAACCTATTTAGTAAGCTTTAACATAATAATTTTAAATTAAAAGTGATTTTTCAAAAGTATTAAGAAGTTTTTGTTTTTGTAAAAAGTTAAGTGTAAGGCACATTTTTGCACTTATATTTGTGGGTACTTTGCTGTCGACAAAGCAAACTTTTAAAAGGTAAACAAAAAGTAAGTTAAATGCATCTTTTTGGAATATCTTTCCTTTTGTAAATATTTTTCCATATTTTTGAAAATTAATTAAAATATCACACTTCGATTGCATTTTTGTGAAAATGTCTACTTTATAAAGTTGAAAAAAGTGTGTTTTATAAGTTTATTTTTCTAAGTCAATTTCGAGCCATTTTGGATTGAATCCAAATTTGAGAAACAAAGATGACTTAAAATTATTATTTTTAAATTTATGGAACTTTTTAGTTTCAATATGAACGTATTTTAAATGGAAATGGAAGAATTTAGGATATGATCTCTTGAAAATGTGTATTAGCAAATGTTTTGACATTTTTGCTTTCTTTTCAAAATTGGACGTGAATATATTTAGTAGAAAAAAATGAATTTCAAAAATATTTTTTTTATGCATATATATGATGTATTGGTTAAAAATTGTTGAAATTTGACTAAATTATAAAATAAAATGAAATTAAAGATAGATTTGTTTTATATACATTAGGTATTTGTTAATGATGATTGAGGTAAGATAATTATTAAATAAGATATACTTAAATATGATAAATTAGCTATAAATTGTATAGCATGATGTCGGAAAAAAATCATATGAAATATGTTTAAAAAAATGAAATGTGAGCATTCCAAAAAATAGCCAATGTTAAATCGACTTCAATTATATTTTGAGTAATTAATGTTAAATTATTAAAGCTATAAAGGATTAAATAAGAAACGTCCAAAGTAAAAAACTTTTTGAAAATTTGTCTAAGTGGGATTTAAATAATTTGATTTGAAAAAAATGTATCATGATTTTATTGAATGGTTATTTAAATTCACGGAGAATATTACTATTTTGAAATCATACTTGTTATGTGAAGAATAATAAGATTTGAGATTCATGATTTCAATTTAAAAACTATGTTGGAAAGTTATTAATATTTTCAACCGAAATTTTGGAGTTAGAAAATAGTTGCATAGCCTACAAAATTTGAATTTATTACGATCAATAAGTGTTCTTTGGACTGACTAGAAATGAACGTTATGGATTTTAGATATAGGAGTTTATACCAAAAATTTATGAGGATATTATTTACGAATTTTGGAAAATTTTGAAATAATAACGATGAATATATTTTTAATTATATAATAATAAAGTAGTTGTGAAACAAAAAGACTTAAAAAAATATGATTGTTTTGTTAAAAAATGATAATAATACTATTCTAAAGGAAATTTGATGGACATTTTGATTTTGGATTAGATAATGGTATCTAAGATATTTAAAGTAATATCTTCAAAACAAAGGACTTTTGAATAAGTATATATTATTTCGAGATAACAGAAAGAAAAAAGTTATCTTTATAACAAGCAATACTAAGACGATCTATGCTGGAAAAAACTAATAAATCTAAATTTATTATTTTTAATTGTTGAGATATATGTTATTAAATGTTGTTTTGAAATTGTTTGAAATGGTATTGGGTATTTAAATATGAAAATGGTACTTCAAAGACTTGTAATTAAATTTATGGTTGGACTTTATACAATAATTTGAGAATTATTTAAATGATATTTTAGAAGGGAAAAACACGAAGCTTGAATTTTTCCTAAGTTTTTTCAGTAAATTTATATTCAAATTTGAAGAAAAGAAGGATTTTTCAATGTTAGAATTCTCTAGGAAGGAATTTAATGGATTTTGAACATAGAATTTTGATATTAATATTTTATGAGTTTTGAAATGGATATGATTTTGATTTGAATGAAGATTTTAAGTATAAAGAATATTTTAAATATAAAACTTGAATTTTATTCAGATCATTTGGATTTGAAGAAAGAAGAAGGTATTTATACTTAAATTCTTTTAAAAAGAATTCTATGGAATTTTAAAATTAGAAAATTGATTTCTGAACTATTTTTAAATTTGTAGGATTTTAATTTGAGTTTGTTATAATAATATTATATTCATCGAAAATAAGGAATTATCCGTTTGCGATGTATACAAATTAAACAATAATGAAGTTGTGCCGGTAGTGTAATCTATTTAAATCTAAGCTATATATGGATATTATATGATTAGAGAAACCTAGGAGATAATGGAAACCATATTAGGATAAGCATGCATAGAGAGTTCGTAGTAGGCAGCCAGATAGTCTAATGACTCTTTATTGAGATATGTGATGTGGGAAAGCTAGTGCCATAAGTTGTTAAGCCTTTCTCGATTTCACAAAGAGTAGGGAAGTCTACACGGTTGAGTAGACATTTTGAAAGGTTGGCGAGTATTCACACACATTTTCTATTTATCATATCTACGAACTTACATTGACGATTTAGCGGTTATAGTAGAGACCAGTCAGATTACGAGGTGAAGTTACAGAAGGAGTCTAGAGTACTCTATAAGTTTATCCACATCCCAGTTCTTGATGTGATATGAAGGAAAAAAAGAGGAAATAAAGTGGGCCTAAGTATGGCGAGGAAATTTTTAGATAGGAGTATGGTGGTGCTCAAGGAGACGATTAGATTTTCCCATCACGAGCGCTTTTCTAATAAATTCCCCTTTTGGTTAGTTTTTTTGTCAGTTTGCTCGTTAGGTCATTGTTTGTTTGCATGCTTGCTTTAACTAGCTAGTTGACATAGGCACAGATCTATGGATGTTATGATTGGTTGTCAAAATATCCTTATGATATGTTTTGGTTGCTATGGTTTATTTTTATGGATTATAATAGTTTAGTTTGTACCATTCCGGCTTGTATGTTTATGCATTCTATAACGACTAGCCTTTTCGGCCCTCAAAGTCAACACTAATACATCCGCGGTATCCATGTGCTGAGCATCTAAGTGCTGAAAAAACAAATGGTTGGGGAGAAAAAGAAAGACGGGACAAAATAGAATCTCACATCGTGTCGAGTAATATATCATATACAACAGATCTTTACCAAAGAAAACTTTAATATACATACATCAATCAAAGTATACTAATCTATCATCAGCTTAGATAGTTATAACAACATGTCCTCACAATTACTAATAAACATTAAACACTAATGCATCATAAATAAATATACGTAAATACTTCTTGGAGGCATCCAACTCGTCTCCTGAAGCTCCAAAGCATCCAAAGCTAAATCTGAAAATATGCTCGTCCTGAGCCGAGCATTATAAGAAAAATAACGCTCGGATTAGTCTGATACACTAGCGTGAGCAACACTCTCAAATGGATTTTAATGTTATAAAACCTTTCAAAATAAAGGTATCTCGTAAGACCATGCCGCATATAAACATGGATTGGTTTTTATCTTATGATAACCAAAACATTTCTGTGGAAAATCCAATAATATTATAATAATGTCTATGGGTAAATATTGAATAATAGACGAAATTGTTACATTAATTAAATTCCAGCATAATAGGTATACAACTAAGTCCAAAGACATTTATTGGAGAATGGATTTTATACAATGACAAGACTACTGGGGTACCGCTTGCCACAGTATACCTCTAGAAAATATACCGAGGGCCTCGCCTAGACCCTCTATGAATCAGGACCGACCTACCCCTTACTGGATAGTACCGAATATGTCACCATATCGATAGCTTTGCAACCTTTTCATGAGAGCTCTTATGCAGAATCAAATCCACACACACACACGCACACACACATCTATGTGTGTATCTAGAAGGATGATGACATACGCAAATGGTACCGAACCACATAGCCCTAAAGCATATCCCATGTTTTAGTTATTCCCGGTTGTTGAGGCTAGAAGCTATGTTTTACCTTTTTAGCAAATCCCACTTGGAATACTAACACTGCCCTCCAAGCCATAAAGTAATCCCCGCTTTCATCTATACAGGTTGTTCAGGATATGAACAAACCAAAGGTACTACTTCTACTACATCTATTTTGGAATCACCCTCAAGATTAGTAGCAAGTAGCCCTTTCACTTCAAAGTTATTCTTCTTCAATCATCTTCAAGATGTCCTAATTCGAAACGCTTATGCTGGTTGGAAGTGGTTTTCGGATAATATATCCGATCAAGGCTCTTCGAATCAACAATAATGATTTTAAAACTGCCCAAGATTTGATAGTCAGTTATTTAACTATCAAATAACAAATAGTTCAACTAGAGATTTATCCAATCACGGTTAAGTCCAAAGCAAACCCTGAAGCCTCTTTGATTAATATTACATTAATTAAAACCACTTTGTAAATACTTGTATCAAAATACTTTTACAAAGATGTATTCATAAGTCTCCTTTACTCTTTCTAATATTTTAAAAATATTGATAAACTTATCCCAACTGTATAAGTACACTCACAAAACATTTTACTTTCAAAGCTTAGAAAACTTTCCCACATGCTTATAATAACAATATAAGTATATTCACAAACACTACATTTTCAATACTTACAAAATGTATCGATACGCTTATCTCAACAGTATAAGTATATTCACCAATATTAAGGAAAATTTCATTTTCAAAAACCATACTTATTCGGATAAAATATAAGAGATTTTCAAACATTGATACAGATAGACCCAAACACTTTCCTTTTGGTGAAAGTAGATCCTATAGAAATTAGACCTAACACCATTTTTCGATTTCAAACAATTTTATCCCTCGATTAATAATGAAATCAGACAAGTCAGAAAACTAACCTTATCTATATACGCATTCTTAATTCTAAAGATAGAGACAATTTTCCATATTTCAGAATTTGGTGTTAAGTATGAAAAGGACATTTTTCATACCACCATAAATTAAAATGATCATTTCTAGGAATCACATCTCATTTCTTTTTACAAAACTTCTTTTTATAAAACTCTTTCGTATTTACAACTTCATTTATAAATTTCTTCACACAAACTTTATTTATAAATCTATTTTTATAAATTATCATTTATGAGTACTCACTATAAAATATCATTTATAAACTCCAATTATAAAGCTCAAAGTATAATTATAAAACTCCTTTTCATAGATTTCCAAAAATAATTATAAACCTATAATTATTTATAAAGATACTTCTACAAAACACATCTCTATTTATACCTCTTTTATAGATCTCCCTTTATATTAATAAAAATCCCTTTTATCATTTCTTTCATATTTATAAATTCTTTTTATAAATTCATTTCTATTTATAAAACACATTTATACATCTCCAAATTTACAACGAACTTTATGTTTCTAAAATATATCCAATTACTTTCTCTGTGACGACCCGCCCTTCTCGACACTCGAAAATCGACACAAAATACCCCACAGTATGATATCCCGACGATCAAGTGTCGGAAAAGACAGATTGTTGAGGAAAAAATAAAGAAGGTAGAAGAAAGAAGGAACTAAACAATACCAGAATCTCACAATCGCGGCGGAATATAATATAATATATAATATCAGATCTTTACACAAGATGAAAACTATATCTGTTTTATACAATATATCATCAGAGTATCTCAAGCAAACAACAATTACCAGTCTGAAAATATCAAACAATCACAACAGCGGATATGAACAAGTACGGATAATACGTCTCGGACTCTAGCTACTCTCTTGCTCCATAGCATTCTATCGTGGACATATAATACTCGGTCTGACCCGAGCATTATAATGAAATAACACCCGAGTCAGTCTGGAATACCAGTTGATAAAAATTCACCCAAATTGATTATTAAAGTTTCAAAAATCCTTTGAAACAAAAGCATCTCATAAGACCATGCAACAAATAAACATGTCGAGTTTTTACCTTACGATGGCTAAAACATTTTTTATAAAAATCCTCTGATATTATAATAGGGCCTATATACAAATACTTATAAAATAGCCGAAATTGTTACATTCATTAAATTCCAGCTACTAGCCACAATCGTGGGTAATACAAACAAAACTCATAAAAGGCGCGTAGGGAGAATGGATTTCCAACTAATGACTAGGCACGGGGGTACCACCCGCACAATAACTGGTCTAGATCAGCGTACCGAGGATGTAACGACCCAGAATTTTAACAATTTAATTTGAGAATATTTAATTAATTTTAAATATTTGAATGATGGTTTGACTTGAATTTCAAATTATCAGAATGAATTTAGCGATTAAATTATAGAATTTAATCTATTGAAAGTTGAATAAAAATTTGAATCTTCAATTTTAAGCCAATTAAAAATATTTCAAAGGCTTGTAAAATTCATATTGATAGTACTGAAGATAATCGAAGCTACAGAATTGAATTTGAAAGTGATTTGTTCAATTTGGAAATTATATCGTTTGAATCGATATTTAAAATAGCCGTCCGAGGCACAGTCTAGGAATTCGACGAAACCAGTTCCATTGGGTCCGTAATATTGAATTATTCTCGGATTTCAAATTTCGTAATTTTCGGAGTTGATATGTGAGCACACGGTGAGTAAACGCATTGAAATTAAATCGAATTCAATTTGGAATTTAAATTTAAATTTGGTCAACAGCAGCATCCTAAAATCATGCCTAAAATCACGCAGAAGATCCCGTAGAAAAATCGTGTCTTCTCCTTTGTTTCAGCCGAGTATCACGCAAAAAAATATGGAAGGAATCGCGCAGGCATGCTTCGTTCAACCTTAAATATCTCGTTCCCCCTCCCCCTTCTGTTCGTTCAAATCAAGATAAAAATAATGGTCGAGGAATCCTATCTCCCTCTGTTCAAAATCAAACCGAGCTTTCCCTTTCCTCTTTCAAAACCTAAACGATATCAGTTTAAAAAAAATGCCCGAAGCCCCAAATCGAAATCGCGAGTCAGTGGGGACGAGCTCGATTTCGAGCATTTAAAAGTGGAGGCACGAGGCTAAGGCTCGCTCGAGGTAGCGGCAACGGCGGCAGTGGATCGCGATTCGCGATGGCATTCGCGAGACCAAAGATGATGGAGGAAGCTCGTATTGGTGGCGCTGGCGACGATGGTGATTCGAGGGGAAGGGTGCAGGCGACGATGGTTGGTGTGGTGGCGATTTTGATTCGACAAGGGCAAATTGGGAGCTCGCGTTCGATCAAGCAAGCAGAGGGATGGAGGCGCGCGTACTCGCGCGTGGGAGAGGGAAGCGGTGCGAACTAGGGTTCGAGGCCAAGCACGGTGGTGTCTGGGCATTTGCACGACCGTGTACAGTGAGGTATAAAATTTTATTTTGTTTTTTTTTTAATTTAATTTAATCCAAATATAAAAATATGGGATTTTAAAATTGCAGTAAGATATGAAAAGCAGTTTTGGCTTTTTATTTTAATATATAGGAAAAGTATTTTTACAGTACAGAAATTTAAAGGCAGGTTATATATATTTATATTGGAAGTTTAAATGTTGAGTTTATATGAAAATTTGATTTTAACTTATATGCAGTTGAAATAAAGAAAAATTAGTTTTAAAACTTTTGGTTACTAAAGAAAATTTATTGAAAAGGGAATTTAGTTTTAAATTTAAATTTTGAGTTAAACAAATTATTAAAAGAAATCGATTTAAAGATATTAATTTAAAGTAAAATGATTAGTTAAAATAAATTTATTAAAGACAAAATTGGTTTAAATAAAACTATTAATTAATTAAAACAATCAAGAACGGGAACTTAGATTAAAACTTAATTTTTTATAATTATTTAAAAGAAATTGATTTAAAATGAAATCACCGATGAATCGAAATTATCAAATCAAAATTTATAATTCGATCTGTTCGAATATTAATAAATTGTGTATAATATTTATACAAGGTATAAATCAAGAAAATCGAGTCAAGAAGGAAATGGATTGCAAATAAAAGCAAAGGTGAGAACTTCTCACTCTAAAGGATTTATTTAAATTTTAAATAGTTGGATTTAAAATTGTTAGACTGTGTTGATTGAATGCTTGAATGATGATTGCTATATATATATATATATATATATATATATATTTGATGTGAATAGACCCTATACGCCGTTAGTAAGCGGAGGTTATTTATTACACACATATACCGCGATATTCCGTCTTGAAGTGGAATTGGTATTATATTAGTATATAGCAATATATATGTATATTGGCATATGTATATATTGTAGTTGATTGATTTCCCGCATTGTATAGCGGATGAGACCCTATTGCGCCGCCTATTAAGCGGATAATATTTTATAAATCCCATATACCACGATATTCCACCTCGAAGTGGAATGGGTATTGTGCTAATGTCTGTGGATGCAGGGAAACAGGTTGGAGGGATCCAACTGGATTCCTCACAAATATTTATTTGATTTAGATATTGTGATGTTTGATTGTTTATCATATCGATATATGATATTTGAAAGTCGTGATTGACTATTTGATGTGTTGCATCATCGAATCCAATTTTGAAGTTTAAAAATAACGATTTTGATTTTTAAGGGATTTCTAAAGTGATTTTTGAAAGTATACGTTTATAAAATATTTTTGGAAGTATACGTTTATAAAATATTTTTGGAATAAATTCATCTTAAATAAATAAACGTTATAATTTTAATATTATAAAAATTATGATTTTTGAGAAATACAGTTAAAAGTTGATTTTTGAAAATATAGGATTAATAATTTTATAAAATAGTTTAAACTGGGATTTCTGAATTTATTATAAAAAGTTTAAAATAGGATTTATGAAATTTGATTATAAATCAAAATGATGAATTATAAAGGAGTTTAAAGTTATTTAAAAGAATAATATAAATTGATCCATATAAAAGATTTATAAATTAAAAATATTGGAATTGTAAAACAGGCTTTTATAAGTGTTAGAATGAATTGTGAATGAATTTCATAAATGAATGAAATTTATAGAATTATAAACGGTGAAGTTATAAATAGAATTTTATAAATAAAATTTATAAAGTTATTTAAGGAATAGATTTGGATAAATAAATGAATCTTATAAGTTATAAGATTTATAATTATGAAGTTTAAAAGAACGTTTTTGTAAACAAATAAATTATAAGCATTTAACTTATAATATGGACTTTCGGTATATAATTGAGTTATAAATCGAATAAATTAATGAAGGAAATTTATAAGAGGAAGTGTTATAAAATAAATAGAAATGGAATTTATAAACATTATTTTAAAAATCCGCAAACTACTTATTTTGATAAGTAAATTTTTGTAACTTGTTAATGGAGTTATATTCATGTTTTAGACAGTGAATAATCCTGTAAAATAAAAGGAATAGAAATGATGAAATTGGTTAATAGGTATATTCACGTTTTTGAATAGTGAATAATATGTTAAAGAAAATGTTTAGGATGTGATGTTTTAAATAGAATTGAAACGACCTAACGATGTTTTTTTTATGGGTTAAGATCGAAACCATAGATTTCAACATTCATTGTTGAAATAGACGTTTTCGAGAAATAGAAGGAAATGGTAGATTATAACACTGTTGTTATAATAGATGATTTCCGAAAGGAAATGTTTTGTATAGTATTGGGTTTTATATATCTATTTTAATTTCGAATCCCTATACTAGTGATTTTGGGTTGTCGTAACAATGTTTTACGCAACATTCGTTTTGGCCCAAATAAATATGTTTAAGAGAATGATTTCCTTAAAGAATGAAATATATACTTAATTTCGATTTAAGTATATTGAATATTTTCCAAGTATAGAAAATAAAAATACTTGTGAATTACTTATAAATAAATAGGTATGGAAATGTTTTTCCAATGTGAAATGAAAAGTTTAGAAAATTTATCTTTTTGAAGATAAATTGAAAATGAATAATTGAAAACGTATATTCATAAATATTTTTGGAAATATAAATTCAATATGGAATTTATAAATGAAACTTGGAATTCGTTTAAAAATAAATATTGATTTATTTTTGAAGTATTGAGATTATATATATTGTAAAGATATGTTTGGAAAATAAATAAATTGGAAAATTATTTGGAATCTGGTGATGTTGTGCATATCTATTGATATTTCAATAACCGACTATCAATATTTACCTTTAAATAGGTATTTGTTGTGATTTGCTTGAAATTGAATGTTACACTTGTTTTTTTTTTAAAATAAGCGCTCACTATTCGGGTTAACCGGGAAAGGACCTTGGGGTCGCATAACCCATTCCGAATATCTGATACGTCGTTATGAATTGCATTTGAAGATCGGTGTTGAAGACCGGATATTTTCGAAAACGAAAGGGTTTCTTGTAACAACCCGCATATTTATCGATTTTATATTTAAATATTTTATTTAAATATTTTATCGTTAGTCGGATTTTAGTCCGAAAAGCTACTTTTTGCATACGGTCGAATTAGGACTCGGGACCACTCCCATTGAGTTTAAAATGCCGTTTGCGACCTTTTTGAGTATAAGCTTCGATATGTTTGGAGAAAGTTGATTTTTGCTACTTTTCACTTTGGGTTTGGTTTTTGGGCTCAGCCCTATGTTAACTTATGCTCAAATCTGAGCCACGCTCCCCCACTCACCCTCATTCTCTTCTCTTTTCAGTTTTTATAACATTAATGGTGTGAGAGATTGGAAATTAAAACTCCAAAACCCTAGTTTCTTTTGCAAATCAAATTCCTAGCTCCAAACTCAAGAAGAACCCATTGGTAAGCTTCTCTTCTTCTTCTCCAACTTATTCTCTTACCAATTTCAGAAATTCCTAAACCTAATTTTGGGAATGTTCTTATTTTTGAACTTAGATTCAAGCTCAATTGGGTTGTGTTGAAGAGAGGTTGATTCTCCATTTGCTTTCAAGCTTCTTCTTGTTCGACTTTGTGAAAAGGTGAGATTTTTATCTCACATCTATGACTATAACTATCTTTGGTTGTTGGGTATGGATTCCTAACACTTCTTCATGTGCATTTGCTCTTGATTTGGATTGGTTTTGTGAATACTCCAATTTTTGGGTTTTTAAGTCAAATTTGTGTGAAATCCTTTTATGGTTGTTTGATCATGCTTTTGGTGATGCATCGAGGAGCATATAGGGTCGGGTTGCCGATTGGCATAAACCCTTAGAGCCAATGTTCGTCCGGTTGCATTTCAGAAGAGTTTGCTCTTCATTTGAATAAGGTTGAAAAACAGCGCAGGCATGATTCAGTCGACTGAAAACTCTATTCAGTCGACTGAACCTGGAAACCGAAAGTTTCCAGGCATGATTCAGTCGACTGAAAAACTCTGTACAGTCGACTGAAACTGGAAACAGAAAGTTTCCTGAACCTGGAAAATTTCCAGGCACAGGGTCAGTCGACTGAAAACTCTGTTCAGTCGACTAAACCTGCTGTTTGAGTCCAATTTGCCTTTTTGGATTGAAATTCCAATTTAAATCGATTCGTGATAATCCTATTTGTTGTTATCATCTATTATGACTTTGATGACTCTTTTTAGGGATTTTTGAATATCCACTTCGATGGATCCTTTATCGATTTCTTTGGATTTTATTCACGTCTTCGTATGTGAATTTTTGTGATTGATTGTTCTTACAATCTTCTTCGTGATTTGTCACTTTAAAAATACAAAGGTTTTCTATACTAGTAGTAAATATCAAAACTCTTTCCTCAAACGATTTCAATACTATTTTAATACCAAATTCGTTTATAAAACCGTTTTCCATCTATTAGTATATACAAACCTTTACCTCACTCGTATGAGAAATCTAATTAAACGGCTTAGTAAAACAAGTGGTATGAAACGCTTGCGTTTACTTTGTCGGTTAATTCTTGGACTTGTTCGATTGAACCTCTTGTGACAATTTTCTAGTGGAGATTTACAGTTTGTTCGTAAATATTTAAGTTAAGCAAGTGGTTATGGGACATGAAGCTAAACTCATATATTTACTAGCTTAGTGTAATTGACACTTCTCGTTGATCATGACGATCATCTTTGTGATTTAGACTAGCAATGTGCGATGTCTCTTTGTCTGCGAGGGAGACTAAACCCCGTTTTGTGGAGTTTCGACCCAATTTGTGATGGGGTAGCAACCCATGGTCTTCGGGCCGTTTGTGGAGCTTCGGCTCAATTTGTGATGGTTAGCAACCATGGAATTAGCATTCCGTTTGTGATACACGTGTTGGTGGGCTTTATGCTTCCGTTTGTGATAGGCCTTTTCCCCCCTTTGTGATTTCTGGATTTCTTGAGATGATTTCTAGAATTTGTGTTTCACTAATTTTCGTGATTTCCATTGATAAGTTTTATCAATATTTGTGCATTGGTGAATTTGTGTGTCATTGACTTTTGTGATTGACGTTGATATTATCGTCAATGTTTGTGGTTTGGTGAACGAAATAAGGAGTATGACATTTCTTGGATTCTTGTGTAGATTTGGTGATATTGATTAATCTCTTGTTGATTTTCAATTACTTATATATATCACAGCTTTGCATAGTGATTATTATGTGTTTAGTCATATCTCTTATTCTATATCGTTTCACCTGATATTTATAGCTAGACTGATCCGTTTATTATTTTCTTATTAAATAATACTCGGGTCAGACCGAGATGTTACAGGTGCTTCTGCTTGACTTCTCTCTTGCGATTGATTCCTCTGACTTTTGGTTAACTACTTAGATTAGTAGTTTTTGTTGTATATATTTGAGATATAGACTCCATAATGTATACTTATTCTTTTGTGTAGTTCATGTAACTATTCTTTTGTGATATTGTGGATCTTTTTAGACCACTACTCTGATATACACTTTCATGTGTAATATTCATATCTATTTCCGCCTTTGTGATATGAATTGTCTGTGACTGATTTGTGTTATGTTTATTTCTATATTTGTTTCCGAAGACCTTTATAGCCACTGTGTAGTAGCTTTGAGTTTGTGTCGGTATGTCGGATTTCCTCTTGAGATGAAAAATTATATTTTATCCGGTATATCGATACTCGCACAAAGCAATTATACAGATGGTCGCTCCTCAACAGCCTTATTCTCCGTGCTAGTTGACAGCATTCACCGTAATGTTCTTGGCAAGCGTGGGTATAGAGGTGGGGCGTCACAGCTTGGTATCGGAGTCAAACTTCGGAACAATATGAAATATTATAACAAGGATCATTGTCCTAAGTCCATCTTAGGAGTCGTGCTTTAGGATTTAATTCGAGTCTTCGTACCGATTCATCCTATTTTCCTTATGTTTCCTTGTTTATCTATCAAGATTGCTTGATATTCAATTTGATGAATAACCTTTTTCTTCTTCTTCCTTTTTTCTAAAGGGAGAAAAATGTCTAGACCAGGCTGCCCCAGAGTCGTGCCATCTAGCACTCCGTCCCAGGATGGAGTTTTTATGACTGCTCAACAGCTTCTCGATTTGGTAACTAATGCTCAAGCAGCTGGAGCTAACCCGGAACCTACTCACCCAAAGTCGGGATTTGCACGCTTGTGCAGCGATTACACCAATTTGGGTGGGGAGCCATTCAAACGTTCTGAAACTGTTATTGAAGTCCAAGCTTGGCTTAGAACATGCGATCGCATCTTTTCACGCATGGATCTTATTGACCTTCAACGAGTTCAGGTGGCCTCTAGTATGCTCCGAGAAAGTGCATTGGACTGGTACGAACTTCTTATTTCTTATATTAATGAAGCGGATCTCACCTAGGAGAAATTCCGAGAACGCTTCGAGTTGAAATTCGTACCGGAAGCTGAAAAAGTGACATTGGCTCGACGATTTATAGACCTTGTTCAAGGTGAGTCCTCCGTGACTGATTACGTCGCCTCCTTCGAGTCGCTTTCCAAATATGGGGTTGAATACATCAACACCCCTCTGAAGAAGAATCAGAGATTTGTTTATGGCTTAAACAAAAGTCTCAAGAAGCCATTACTTCTAAAATTAGAAGTTTCTTTCGACCGACTCGTTGATATCGCTCTTCGACTTGAAGAGGCGGATAGAGAGAATGATGTTGAAGTGGTGGGTTCCCAACCAAACTTCAACAATAACAAGAAGAGGCCAAACAAATTTAAAGGTCCTTATCCCAATAAAAAGGGGAAACAAGCAACCTCCGTGGCAAAGACTTCTTCCTTTGGCCGTGGGGAATGCTATAATTGTGGTTCGAAGGACCATTATACGAACAAGTGCCCAAAGTCTCTCTCTTGTCGCTACTGCAAAGTTCCCGGACATGTTATATCTTCATGCCCCAAGCTTCGGGGCAGGAAGGAGGGAAAGCTTAATGTTGCTCAAGCCCCTGGCAACACATCTCGTGGCCAAGGTATTTCTCATTCTATTCTGGATGGAATTATTTTATTTCGTGATCGTCCTATTCGAGTTCTTTTTGATACGGGTGCGTCCCATTCTTTTATATCAAAAGAACTTGTTGATACCTTTTCTTTGGATGTTTTGTGTTTAGTGACTTCTTTGAGAATTGCGAATCCGGTTGGTAGATCCGCAACAATCAGTTTATTGTGTAAAGATGTCGAGATTATTTTGTGTGATTTTTCTTTCCGAGCCGATTTGCATGTCATGCGTTATTTAGGCTTTCGAATGATTTTGGGAATGGATTGGCTTAACCGTTATGAAGCTCATATCCTATGTCCTGAGCGGACTATTCATCTTCGACATCCTCAATCTGTTAATCAGATTTCTATTAATCTTAAAGATTCAGATTCCAGCTTGGTTGCATCTTTATATTCTTTAAATCCTCGTGATGACGATGATGACGCTGAGGGTGATATTATTTCTCTTATTCACGTCGTTTGTGAATTTTCCGACATATTCGAGCCCGTTTTAGGATTACCACCTAAGCGAGCAATTGAGTTCAGAATTAATCTTATTCCTGGAGCTCAACCTATCACTCGTCCTCCGTATCGTATGTCCAATAAAGAAAACGAGGAGATGCGTAAGCAATTATCCGAATTGGAGACTAAGCAATTTATTCGCTCTAGTTCTTCGCCTTGGGGAGCTTCAGCTATTTTTGTGAAGAAATCTGATGGAACACTTAGGCTTTGCGTTGACTACCGCAAGCTTAATGATCTTACTATCAAAAATAAATATCCTTTACCTCGGATTGATGATCTATTCGATCAACTTAGTGGTGCTAGAGTCTTTTCACAATTGGACTTGGCTACCGGTTTTCATCAGCTTCGTATTGCAGAGGATAACATTCCTTTGACATCGTTCCGTACTTGGTATGGATCTTATGAATGGCATGTTATGCCATTTGGGCTAACGAATGCCCCAGCTTATTTCGTTGACTTAATGAATCGAGTTTTTAAAGTCTTTCTCGATCGATTTGTTCTCATCTTTATTGATGATATTCTTGTGTATTCTAAAACCGAGGAGGAGCATGAAAAACATCTTCGGATTGTGTTGGAAACTCTTAGGAGTAATCAATTAAAGGCAAAATTTTCTAAATGCCACATTTGGCAATCTCGTGTGAAGTTTCTCGGTCATATTATTTCTTAATCCGGAGTTTCGGTGGATCCTTCAAAGATTGAAGCGATTCAAGATTGGAAGAGACCGGAGAGTGTGACAGAGATTCGTAGTTTTCTCGGGTTGGCGGGCTATTACCGTCGTTTTATCAAAGACTTTTCTAAAATTGCCGTTCCTCTCACTAGCTTGACTAAGAAAGGTGTTAAGTACATTTGGTCGGACAAATGTGAAGCTTCTTTTCAGAAATTAAAAGAACTTCTTTCTGATGCTCCTATTCTTGTTATTCCCGAGGGGAATCAAGATTTCGTTGTTTATACCGATGCTAGTCGCGTTGGTTTGGGTGCCGTCCTTATGCAAAGAAAACGTGTTATTGCTTATGCTTCTAGGCAATTAAAGCCTGCTGAGACTAGATATGCCACTCATGATTTAGAGCTCGCGGCTATTGTTTTTGCTCTTCGGATTTGGCGTCATTATCTTTTAGGAGAGAAATTTGTTCTATTTACCGATCATAAGTCCTTGAAATATTTATTCTCTCAAAAGGAACTTAATTTTCGTCAACAGCGTTGGCTTGAATTTCTTGCACCATATGATCTTGATATTCTTTATACTCCCGGTAAGGGTAATCGTGTCGCCGATGCTCTTAGCCGTAAACAACAAGTTGTTATTTCTATGATGATATCCGAATGGAACGATCTCGAGATCTTATCCACTTGTGAGATTCGAGACCGCGTATCCGATTTATGCTCATCATTTGTTTTATGTAGCCTTGAGGCTCATCCATCTCTTTTAGACCGCATTCTTGAAGCTCAAAGGCTAGATCCTGAATTGGCTCTTCTTGGCCAAAATATTAAGGATAAAATTGATATTGAAGGTTTGAAAGACTTTGATATCGATTCTCGTGGCGGCATTCGGAAATTTGGTAGACTTGTCGTGCCTAATATTGGTGATCTTCGTAAAGATATTTTAGAAGATTCTCATCATTCTAAATTTACCATTCATCCCGGTAGTAGTAAAATGTACGCGGATATGAAGCGACTTTATTATTGGGAGGGAATGAAACTTGAAATCGCTAACTTCGTTAAGCGTTGCATGACTTGCCAACTCGTTAAGGCCGAGCATCAAAGGCCCGGTGGGCTACTGCAACCTTTAGAAATTCCAATTTGGAAGTGGGACCAAATTTCCATGGATTTTATAGATGGCCTTCCCCGTTCTCGTTCGGGTCATGGTAGCTTATGGGTGATTGTTGATAGACTTACTAAATCCGTCCATTTTATTCCCGTTCGTTCTAACCGAACCGTACCTCTTTTGGCCAAATTTTTTATTAAAGAAATTGTTAAATTGCATGGAGTTCCTACTTCTATAGTTAGTGATCGTGATCCATTGTTTACTAGTGGATTTTGGAAGAGTCTTCAAAAAGCTTTAAGAACGAAGCTTAATTTTAGCACCGCTTATCACCCCCAGTCCGATGGACAAACCGAGCGTGTGAATCAAACTCTTGAAGATCTTCTTCGTGCTTGTGTTCTTGATTTTGGTGGAAGTTGGGAAGATCATATTTCACTTGTTGAATTTTCCTATAATAATAGCTTCCAATCTAGTATTGGTATGGCACCTTTTGAGGCACTCTATGGAAGGCCATGCCGATCTCCATCTTGTTGGCTTGAGGCCGGTGAGAAGCTGGTTTTAGGTCCAGATTTTATTCGTGATTCCACAGAAAAGATTGAACTTATTCGACATAGGATGAAAGAAGCCCAGAGTAGACGAAAATCCTATGCCGATAACCGGAGAAGGAAGTTAGAATTTTCTGTGGGAGATCTTGTGTTCATTCGTGTTTCACCAATGAAAGGTGTTGTGCGTTTCAGTCGCTCGGGAAAGTTAGCGCCTCGATATATCGGGCCATTTCCTATTACTGAACGTATTGGTTCCATGGCTTATCGCCTTTTATTACCGGCTCAATTTTCTGCTATCCATGACGTGTTTCACGTTTCTCAACTTCGGAAATGTCTTCGAGATTCCGATTCTGTTCTTGAGCCCGGTGTTGTGGAAGAGATTGAAGTTTCGCCTAATTTAACTTATGAGCAACATCCTACTCGTATCATTGCTTCGGAAGTCAAACGACTTCGAAATAAATATGCTCCGCTTGTTAAAGTTCAATGGTCTTCAAATCCTAAGGATTGTTCTTGGGAATCTAGAGAGTACATCGAGCGAACACATCCGGACTTACTTTCTCATGCTCTTTGAGGTGAACTTCTTATTTCAAACTTCTTTTGTGTTGAATATGCTTTTATGGTTGTTACTTTATGTTCTCTTCTTATATATTGCGAGGACGCAATTTCTTTAAGGAGGAGAGTTTGTAACAACCCGCATATTTATCGATTTTATATTTAAATATTTTATTTAAATATTTTATCGTTAGTCGGATTTTAGTCCGAAAAGCTACTTTTTGCATACGGTCAAATTAGGACTCGGGACCACTCCCATTGAGTTTAAAATGCCGTTTGCGACCTTTTTGAGTATAAGCTTCGATATGTTTGGAGAAAGTTGATTTTTGCTACTTTTCACTTTGGGTTTGGTTTTTGGGCTCAGCCCTATGTTAACTTATGCTCAAATCTGAGCCACTCACCCTCATTCTCTTCTCTTTTCAGTTTTTATAACATTAATGGTGTGAGAGATTGGAAATTAAAACTCCAAAACCCTAGTTTCTTTTGCAAATCAAATTCCTAGCTCCAAACTCAAGAAGAACCCATTGGTAAGCTTCTCTTCTTCTTCTCCAACTTATTCTCTTACCAATTTCAGAAATTCCTAAACCTAATTTTGGGAATGTTCTTATTTTTGAGCTTAGATTCAAGCTCAATTGGGTTGTGTTGAAGAGAGGTTGATTCTCCATTTGCTTTCAAGCTTCTTCTTGTTCGATTTTGTGAAAAGGTGAGATTTTTATCTCACATCTATGACTATAACTATCTTTGGTTGTTGGGTATGGATTCCTAACACTTCTTCATGTGCATTTGCTCTTGATTTGGATTGGTTTTGTGAATACTCCAATTTTTGGGTTTTTAAGTCAAATTTGTGTGAAATCCTTTTATGGATGTTTGATCATGCTTTTGGTGATGCATCGAGGAGCATATAGGGCCGGGTTGCCGATTGGCATAAACCCTTAGAGCCAATGTTCGTCCGGTTGAATTTCGGAAGAGTTTGCTCTTCATTTGAATAAGGTTGAAAAACAGCCCAGGCATGATTCAGTCGACTGAAAACTCTGTTCAGTTGACTGAACCTGGAAACAGAAAGTTTCCAGGCATGATTCAGTCGACTGAAAAACTCTATACAGTCGACTGAAATTGGAAACAGAAAGTTTCCTGAACCTGAAAAATTTCCAGGCACAGGGTCAGTCGACTGAAAACTCTGTTCAGTCGACTGAACCTGCTGTTTGAGTCCAATTTGCCTTTTTGGATTGAAATTCCAATTTAAATCGATTCGTGATAATCCTATTTGTTGTTATCATCTATTATGACTTTGATGACTCTTTTTAGGGATTTTTGAATATCCACTTCGACGGATCCTTTATCGATTTCTTTGGATTTTATTCACGTCTTCGTATGTGAATTTTTGTGATTGATTGTTCTTACAATCTTCTTCGTGATTTGTCACTTTAAAAATACAAAGGTTTTCTATACTAGTAGTAAATATCAAAACTCTTTCCTCAAACGATTTCAATACTATTTTAATACCAAATTCGTTTATAAAACCGTTTCCAATCTATTAGTATATACAAACCTTTACCTCACTCGTATGAGAAATCAAATTAAACGGCTTAGTAAAACAAGTGGTATGAAACGCTTGCGTTTACTTTGTCGGTTAATTCTTGGACTTGTTCGATTGAACCTCTTGTGACAATTTTCTAGTGGAGATTTACAGTTTGTTCGTAAATAATTAAGTTAAGCAAGTGGTTATGGGACATAAAGCTAAACTCATATACTTACTAGCTTAGTGCAATTGACACTTCTCGTTGATCATGACGATCATCTTTGTGATTTAGACTAGCAATGTGCGATGTCACTTTGTCTGCGAGGGAGACTAAACCCCGTTTTGTGGAGTTTCGACTCAATTTGTGATGGGGTAGCAACCCATGGTCTTCGGGCCTTTTGTGGAGCTTCGGCTCAATTTGTGATGGTTAGCAACCATGGAATTAGCATTCCGTTTGTGATACACGTGTTGGTGGGCTTTATGCTCCCGTTTGTATAGGCCTTTTCCCCCCTTTGTGATTTCTGGATTTCTTGAGATGATTTCTAGAATTTGTGTTTCACCAATTTTCGTGATGTCCATTGATAAGTTTTATCAATATTTGTGCATTGGTGAATTTGTGTGTCATTGACTTTTGTGATTGACGTTGATATTATCGTCAATGTTTGTGGTTTGGTGAACGAAATAAGGAGTATGACATTTCTTGGATTCTTGTGTAGATTTGGTGATATTGATTAATCTCTTGTTGATTTTCAGTTACTTATATATATCACAGCTTGGCATAGTGATTATTATGTGTTTAGTCATATCTCTTATTCTATATCGTTTCACCTGATATTTATAGCTAGACTGATCCGTTTATTATTTTCTTATTAAATAATACTCGGGTCAGACCGAGATGTTACAGGTGCTTCTGCTTGATTTCTCTCTTGGGATTGATTCCTCTGACTTTTGGTTAACTACTTAGATTAGTAGTTTTTGTTGTATACATTTTAGATATAGACTCCATAATGTATATTTATTCTTTTGTGTAGTTCATTGTGGATCTTTTTAGACCACTACTCTGATATACACTTTCATGTGTAATATTCATATCTATTTCCGCCTTTGTGATATGAATTGTCTGGGACTGATTTGTGTTATGTTTATTTCTATATTTGTTTCCGAAGACCTTTATAGCCACTGTGTAGTAGCTTTGAGTTTGTGTCGGTATGTCGGATTTCCTTTTGAGATGAAAAGTTATATTTTATCCGGTATATCGATACTCGCACAAAGCAATTATACAGATGGTCGCTCCTCAACAGCCTTATTCTCCGTGCTAGTTGACAGCATTCACCGTAATGTTCTTGGCAAGTGTGGGTATAGAGGTGGGGCGTCACATTTCTTGTTGATTGTCTCCGCACTGGCTGATCCCTGGTATAGAGATCGCCATATGTGATGGGAAATTCGGACGTGATTAGAGATTATCCGGATTGCAAGGACTTCTTTGTAAGTGTCTTCGGTTCTGTTCGATCCCGGAACGGACTTGTATGGATTGTGTGTCTGACATTACAAATTGAGATGTAAAGACGATTTCTTTTAAATATATTTCTGTTGGTGGCGGAGAATTTATTCTCTTAGCTTAACACCCTTCTCTGAGACGTACGAGCTCAGAGGTTATATAGTTGAAGGTTATCAGCAATATATTCCCAATTTGGTAATGTGACATGCTGAGTGTTGCTGTGAAATGATCATTGTGTTGATTATTTGTGATAGGATCATTTGTTTGATCGTCTATCTTGGTGATCATTTCCATGATCATTTGTTGACCCAAAGCATGACTTTGTATAAAGCGTGTTTTTGTGGACGAGACTTGCTTGTCTTAGTGAAATGTGATGGGGGGTTCTCGCTTCGTGGTTTGGTGGTGAACGGGAGACTCTTACCCCCACACGGCCTCTTTACGGGGTTGGTTAGGCGTAAGCCGTGACAGTCGAGAGGCTGGCCGTAAAAGCAAGTTTCGGGTGCCAGTGTGAGCCACGATGGGTCTGGGATGGTTGCAAAGCCTACCGGTCGCCGCTGTATGCGTACGTTACATTTGGTATCGGAGCATATGGTTAAGCGACAACCATGGTTCTGTTGGGTGTTACTCATTAGAGATAGAGTCAGCAGTACTCTAGAATGAGTTTGAGTGTAATAATAGCTATGAGCGCGTATTTGTTAGTGAATATAAAATTATTTTTGAATCGTGTAAATAAGATAATTTTGCCCAAAACTATTTTTGTATAGAAAAAAATGATTTTCTATGAATTATTATAGTATATGGTTGCATGGTTGTTAATAATATTAAATTATTATCATTAGTATATGGAATTAAATAAGAAATAAAATGGATTGAATTCAGGTAAACTAACTTGATAAATTATTAATTCATGGACTAATGAATTGGATAAATTAAAGTTTAGTCATGAGCTAAATTTGAAGATAAATTTGAATTTGTATATAAATTCAAGTAAGTAAAAAGAAATAAATTGAAATTCCCTTTGTTAGTAATTAAGTAAATTCGAGATGAATTGAATATGGAAATTGAAATTTGAAATGAATAAGTGAATGTGCTAATTGAAATGAATTAGTGAATGAAACTAATTTAAAGTAGTAATATGAATTAGTAAATGAAAGTTAATCGATAGAATTCAATATTTAGAATTAAGAATTGAATTCGAATGGAATTTAAATTATGAATTGAATTCAAATAAAATTGAAATTGTAAATTGAATTGAAGGGTAAAATTGAATGAAAATGAATGTGTAACTTCAATAGTGAAGTAAAAATGTAAAAGAAGCATATATTGGAAATATTTGTAATAGAATTGGCAAAATGGTTTGAATGTTGGAATTGGATATTATGACTAGCAGGATATACAGGTGTATAAAGGAATTGGGATTTTGATTTCAAAGATAAAAATTGAATTGCTCGACAAAAAGGTACGTATTTCAAGTTCAGTATGAAATTTGATGATTTTCTTCTCCAGCCACTTGGCTTTCTCTTTTCTTTTTGATTCTGAGGGGCCGTGGTGCCATTTTGTAGTCGTACCGAGCTAGCCGCGCAAAGGAGACGCTGGCGAAATTTTTCGAAAATTTAGGGTGTTAGAAAAATTTTTGAGAAATTTTGAAAGTTTGAAATTTGAATTTGAATTTAAATTTGAATTGTTAGGAGAACAATATTGTTTGAAACCTATAATTGAAATTGGAAAGCTAGTTGAAATGATAATGGATCTCTAATAAAAAAAAGATTTGTTTTAGAAAGTTGATAAAACTATTTGGATTGTGAAAAATGATAGACGGGATAAGGGCATTCTTCTTAACTTGTAATTTCGGGACGAAATTCTTTTAAGGGGGGAAGATTGTAACGACCCAGAATTTTTAACAATTTAATTTGAGAATATTTAATTAATTTTAAATATTTGAATGATGGTTTGACTTGAATTTTAAATTATCAGAATGAATTTAGCGATTAAATTATAGAATTTAATCTATTGAAAGTTGAATAAAAATTTGAATCTTCAATTTTAAGCCAATTAAAAATATTTCAAAGGCTTGTAAAATTCATATTGATAGTACTGAAGATAATCGAAGCTTCAGAATTGAATTTGAAAGTGATTTGTTCAATTTGGAAATTATATCGTTTGAATTGATATTTAAAATAGCCGTCCGAGGCACAGTCTCGGAATTCGACGAAACCAGTTCCATTGGGTCCGTAATATTGAATTATTCTCGGATTTCAAATTTCGTATTTTTCGGAGTTGATATGTGAGCACACGGTGAGTAAACGCATTGAAATTAAATCAAATTCAATTTGGAATTTAAATTAAAATTTGGTCAACAGCAGCATCCTAAAATCATGCCTAAAATCACGCAGAAGATCCCGTAGAAAAATCGTGTCTTCTCTTTTGTTTCAGCCGAGTATCACGCAAAAAAATAAGGAAGCAATCGCGCAGGCATGCTTCGTCCAACCTTAAATATCTCGTTCCCCCTCCCCCTTCTGTTCGTTCAAATCAAGATAAAAATAATGGCCGAGGAATCCTATCTCCCTCTGTTCAAAATCAAACCGAGCTTTCCCTTTCCTCTTTCAAAACCTAAACGATATCAGTTTAAAAAAAAAAAATAGCCGAAGCCCCTAATCGAAATCGCGAGTCAGTGGGGACGAGCTCGATTTCGAGCATTTCAAAGTGGAGGCACGAGGCTAAGGCTCGCTCGAGGTAGCGGCAACGGCGGCAGTGGATCGCGATTCGCGATGGCATTCGCGAGACCAAAGATGATGGAGGAAGCTCGTATTGGTGGCGCTGGCGACGATGGCGATTCGAGGGGAAGGGTGCAGGCGACGATGGTTGGTGTGGTGGCGATTTTGATTCGACAAGGGCAAATTGGGAGCTCGCGTTCGATCAAGCAAGCAGAGGGATGGAGGCGCGCGTACTCGCGCGTGGGAGAGGGCAGCGGTGCGAACTAGGGTTCGAAGCCAAGCACGGTGGTGTCTGGGCATTTGCGCGATCGTGTACAGTGAGGTATAAAATTTTATTTTGTTTTTTTTAATTTAATTTAATCCAAATATAAAAATATGGGTTTTTAAAATTGCAGTAAGATATGAAAAGCAGTTTTGGCTTTTTATTTTAATATATAGGAAAAGTATTTTTACAGTACAGAAATTTAAAGGCAGGATATATATATATATTTATATTGGAAGTTTAAATGTTGAGTTTATATGAAAATTTGATTTTAACTTATATGCAGTTGAACTAAAGAAAAATTAGTTTTAAAACTTTTGGTTACTAAAGAAAATTTATTGAAAAGGGAATTTAGTTTTAAATTTAAATTTTGAGTTAAACATTTATTAAAAGAAATCGATTTAAAGATATTAATTTAAAGTGAAATGATTAGTTAAAATAAATTTATTAAAGACAAAATTGGTTTAAATAAAACTATTAATTAATTAAAATAATCAAGAACGGGAACTTAGATTAAAACTTAATTTTTTATAATTATTTAAAAGAAATTGATTTAAAATGAAACCACTGATGAATCGAAATTATCAAATCAAAATTTATAATTCGATCTGTTCGAATATTAATAAATTGTGTATAATATTTATACAAGGTATAAATCAAGAAAATCGAGTCAAGAAGGAAATGGATTGCAAATAAAAGCAAAGGTGAGAACTTCTCACTCTAAAGGATTTATTTAAATTTTAAATAGTTGGATTTAAAATTGTTAGACTGTGTTGATTGAATTCTTGAATGATGATTGTTATATATATATATATATTGGATGTGAATAGACCCTATACGTCGTTAGTAAGCGTAGGTTATTTATTACACACATATACCGCGATATTCCGTCTTGAAGTGGAATTGGTATTATATTAGTATATAGCAATATATATATATATATATATTGGCATATGTATATATTGCAGTTGATTGATTTTCCGCATTGTATAGCGGATGAGACCCTATTGCGCCGCCTATTAAGCAGATAATATTTTATAAATCCCATATACCGCGATATTCCACCTCGAAGTGGAATGGGTATTGTGCTAATGTCTGTGGATGCAGGGAAACAGGTTGGAGGGATCCAACTGGATTCCTCACAAATATTTATTTGATTTAGATATTGTGATGTTTGATTGTTTATCATATCGATATATGATGTTTGAAAGTCGTGATTGACTATTTGATGTGTTGCATCATCGAATCCAATTTTGAAGTTTAAAAATAACGATTTTGATTTTTAAGGGATTTCTAAAGTGATTTTTGAAAGTATACGTTTATAAAATATTTTTGGAATAAATTCATCTTAAATAAATAAACGTTATAATTTTAATATTAACAAAATTATGATTTTTGAGAAATACAGTTAAAAGTTGATTTTTGAAAATATAGGATTAATAATTTTATAAAATAGTTTAAAATGGGATTTCTGAATCTATTATAAAAAGTTTAAAATAAGATTTATGAAATTTGATTATAAATCAAAATGATGAATTATAAAGGAGTTTAAAGTTATTTAAAAGAATAATATAAATTGATCCATATAAAAGATTTATAAATTGATATTTATAAACTAAAAATATTGGAATTGTAAAACGGGCTTTTATAAGTGTTAGAATGAATTGTGAATGAATTTCATAAATGAATGAAATTTATAGAATTATAAACGGTGAAGTTATAAATAGAATTTTATAAATAAAATTTATAAAGTTATTTAAGGAATAGATTTGGATAAATAAATGAATCTTATAAGTTATAAGATTTATAATTATGAAGTTTAAAAGAATGTTTTTGTAAACAAATAAATTATAAGCATTTAACTTATAATATGGACTTTCGGTATATAATTGAGTTATAAATCGAATAAGTTAATAAAGGAAATTTATAAGAGGAAGTGTTATAAAATAAATAGAAATGGAATTTATAAACATTATTTTAAAAATCCGCAAACTACTTATTTTGATAAGTAAATTTTTGTAACTTGTTAATGGAGTTATATTCATGTTTTAGACAGTGAATAATCCTGTAAAATAAAAGGAATACAAATGATGAAATTGGTTAACAGGTATATTCACGTTTTTGAATAGTGAATAATATGTTAAAGAAAATGTTTAGGATGTGATGTTTTAAATAGAATTGAAACGACCTAACGATGTTTTTTTTATGGGTTAAGATCGAAACCATAGATTTCAACATTCATTGTTGAAATAGACGTTTTCGAGAAATAGAAGGAAATGGTAGATTATAACACTGTTGTTATAATAGATGATTTCCGAAAGGAAATGTTTTGTATAGTATTGGGATTTATATATCTATTTTAATTTCGAATCCCTATACTAGTGATTTTGGGTTGTCGTAACAATGTTTTACGCAACATTCGTTTTGGCCCAAATAAATATGTTTAAGAGAATGATTTCCTTAAAGAATGAAATATATACTTAATTTCGATTTAAGTATATTGAATATTTTCCAAGTATAGAAAATAAAAAGACTTGTGAATTACTTATAAATAAATAGGTATGGAAATGTTTTTCCAATGTGAAATGAAAAGTTTAGAAAATTTATCTTTTTGAAGATAAATTGAAAATGAATAATTGAAAACGTATATTCATAAATATTTTTGGAAATATAAATTCAATATGGAATTTATAAATGAAACTTGGAATTCGTTTAAAAATAAATATTGATTTATTTTTGAAGTATTGAGATTATATATCTTGTAAAGATATTTTTGGAAAATAAATAATTTGGAAAATTATTTGGAATCTGGTGATGTTGTGCATATCTATTGATAGTTCAATAACCGACTATCAATATTTACCTTTAAATAGGTATTTGTTGTGATTTGCTTGAAATTGAATGCCACACTTTTTTTTTTTTTAAAATAAGCGCTCACTATTCGGGTTAACCGGGAAAGGACCTTGGGGTCGTATAACCCATTCCGAATATGTAATACGTCGTTATGAATTGCATTTGAAGATCGGTGTTGAAGACCGGATATTTTCGAAAATGAAAGGGTTTCTTGTTGATTGTCTCTGCACTGGCTGATCCCCGGTATAGAGATCTCCATATGTGATGGGAAATTCGGACGTGATTAGAGATTATCCGGATTGCAAGGACTTCTTTGTAAGTGCCTTCGGTTCTGTTCGATCTCGGAACAAACTTGTATGGATTGTGTGTCTGACATTACAAATTGAGATGTAAAGCCGATTTCTTTCAAATATATTTCTGTTGGTGGCGGAGAATTTATTCTCTTAGCTTAACACCCTTCTCTGAGACGTACGAGCTCAGAGGTTATATAGTTGAAGGTTATCAGCAATATATTCCCAATTTGGTAATGTGACATGCTGAGTGTTGCTGTGAAATGATCATTGTGTTGATTATTTGTGATAGGATCATTTGTTTGATCGTCTATCTTGGTGATCATTTCCATGATCATTTGTTGACCCAAAGCATGACTTTGTATAAAGCGTGTTTTTGTGGACGTGACTTCGTCGAGCCTCACACCCCGGAATGGTCAAAACAGGAAAGATGCGGCAAGGTTATGAGGGGTAGCTACCTTTAGGGTATGTGCATTTCCTTCTGGAAAAGGGAGGTATCATGGTATGGAGCCCGGATGCTTACTCATGTTGAAACACTTATTATTATGGTGTGATGTTGATGACGAGCGCTCGGTTAAAGGTCCCAAAGGACCGGGGGATGACATACTCGTGTCAGTTGTTACCTAGTTTGAAACGTAACCCGGCCTTGTGTTGGCAGAGATCCGGTTAGGTTCTCAAGACGTCCTTCCAGAGGCGTTTCCATGTGGCAATGGAAAGTTCCTTGGCCTGACCATTCGTTGGAAATCCAAAGAAACAATACGAGACTTGTACGGTTTTAGTTGTAGAACCTGCCATTTAATATGGTAGCTATAGTAAGCATACTATAATGGTACCTATGCTGGCTAAGATTTATATTCTACTTTCGAAATGTTTTCTACACTATGCACTAGTAATAATATCAAATGTTTTCTTTTAATGCGTATCAAGCATCTTTGACTAACATAAGAAGAAATCTCCTCCAATCTGCGTTTGCATTGTATGTGTGGCGGGAGGTCTTATGGTAGTCTCATTTTTTGAAAGCATTGCGAATTGATTTTAAAAATATTCCTCTATTTTGATTTTAAAGAATAATAAACTGTTTTGAGTTCTCACACCAGTCACATGACTGACTCGGAGTTTATTGTTTTCCTTCCTAAACTCTGGGTGCCCACCAATTTCCACACGGGCAGTCAAGAGTTAAGGTTTATCAGGATATTCTGGAATTCAGGAGTTGCTGGAGGCAAGATGGATGGCATGGCGTATTACTAGTATCTAGTATTTCTTTTTCCGCTGCATTGTTTGTTGTTGAACACTCTGATGTAATGTAATGTAATGTAATGTAATAACTGATATAGTTCTTTGTTTAAAGATTATTCATTTATCTATTATATGTTGTTCCGCTGCGAATTGTGAGATTCTGATGTTGTTCTGTTATTTCTGTCCTGTTCTATTTTCTATCTTTTCTCTCTTCTTTTACCTCTTTCTTCTTCTTTCCTTTTTCTTAAAACCCTAACTATTCGGTTTTTCGGCAACGAAAAATCGCGTACGTTACAGAGGACCACTCCCGATCCCTTACAACACAAGGCCGGGACTACCCTTTACTGGATAATCCCGAGTAAGATCACCCCGCGGTTGTGATCAGCAACCGCACCACTAAGCCGGAACAAAAGGGACATCTAGACGGGGATGACGTCACTCGAAATGGGTACTACCCACCAGCCTTGATGCATATCCCTTGATTTTCAGCCATTCCTGGTTGATGAGGCTTGAGGCTAAGCGTTACCTCCTAGAACATATCCCTTAGAATGCTCATCGCCCACTTGACGATGTTCTGAAAGCATTCATCCATACAAGTCCGTCCCGAGTTCGAACGGAACTGAAGGCACTACTCGAACTACATCCATTTTGGAAATATCCTCAGGATTAGTAGCGACTAGCCCTTGCACTTCGCTCCATCTTCGACTCCTAACTCGTTTTTCTCACGAAAATGTACAAACCGGATCGAAGTGGTTTTCGAGAAATTAATCCCGATCCCGGTCTCTTCGAAACGATCAACGCATTGGCCAATATTGATAGTTGGTGATTTAACTATCAATTAACATTCACAAACATCCATCACACAATAAATAATTTTCCACATTATTTATTTCCTCAAAGGTATCTTTGCCAGATATGTTTCCATTTTCAAATCCCGTTGAAAACACTTTTCAAACCCAACTCTTCTCATGGAATAAATCCCCCAAATTGTTACTTCCCTTGAAAACATCCAAGCACCAATCCATAAGATTTAAATTAATTTAAATTCTTTACACTTGAAAATACATTTAACATTTATATTAAATCTACTTACATACTTAATTTAAAATATATATACCTTTTAAAAATATTTCGAATAAAACTGCTTTATAATATAAAGTATTTTCTTCAAACTAAAATTAAGTCATACTAAATTTTAAAATAAAGTTATGAAACCCTATATAAGTTTTCAAATAAAACTTTAAATTAATTACCTTTAAAATAAACCCATTTTATAAAGTATAAATATTAATAATATTCTTTAAAACATAATACTGCTTACCCCTTTAAAATAATTTCTTCTATAACTAATTTGATAAATGTTTGCTTTTAAAATTCTTACAACTTAAATAATTTCTTGAAACCATTCTTTAATACAACTTCAAAACTTTTGACTTTTTTTCAAAAAAATCTACTTTAAAAACGTACTTGGCTTTTCAGGAAAATACACTTCCATTTTAGGAAAACCCAAAGAATTCTTCTATAAATCCTACACGATTTATCCCAATTCAATTTTAAGTCCATCCCGTAAATTCCTTTCCATACTTTGAAAATAAACTCCTTTTATTTTTAAACCCATTACTATTTCCTGGAAATCACTTTCAAAACATATGTTAAAAATATTTAAAATAAAGCTTCTAGATATTTCTTCGTTGAAAATAATACTTAAGGAAATATATAGAGGATTTCTAAGTAATTTAAGCCAGATTTAATTTTTTAAAATAAAGTTATTAAATCAATTGTTTATATTATAATTTCCTTTGAAACTTAATACTACTTTACTTTTAAAAACAAAAAATACCATAATTACTTAATCAAATATTTGCTTTCACTTAAAAACAATTAAAAATAATAATAATTTTTCTAAAATATTTTAAAAACAACTTTACAAAACTTTCCAATTTATACTTCGAAAATATTTCTTTAAAACATGCTTAGTTTCCAAAAAAGCATACACATCCCATCATTTAAAAATAAATCTCGCTATTAATTTAAAACAATTCACATTTCCTTTATAAATCACAATTTCAAACACTTCAAATTTTCAACCCCTTTCTTGAATTTAATTCCTTTTAAATTCTTTACATAAGAATTTCTTTTATTTTCTTTAAACCCAATTTATTTATTTATATTTAAATTCCCTGGTTGTATTCTCCCAATCATAGCACAACACAATATAATTTTCAATTTAATCTATCCCAGTATATAAATAAACATAGCATAACAAGATCTAAAATAACTTATCACAGGACGTCAATGAGATATATCATAGAATATAAATAAAATTTCTATTTTGTGAGGAATCCAGTTGGATCCCGCCAACCTGTTTCCCTACATCCACAGATATTAGCACAACCAATAAATATCGATTCAATTTGATAATAATTATCATATTCAGCTAAACAACCAATCAAACATTTAAATTTTAGCTATTTAAATTAACTGGTATCCAGATGTGAGTGAGATTAACTCACCTTAGGTTTTCGACGAGCGTTTAAATTTTGAATTAAATCGACCGCGAACGATTTAACCCAAAATTACGCTAACTGTAATCGTCTCCAAACTTGTACTGCAGCGTAGATCGCGTTGCTGCGATTCCAGCGCTCCCTGTTTCGTCGGAATCCGACTATGCATGTTAAAGATATTGAGTTTTAAAGATTTCGAATTGAATTTTAAACTAAACTCTAATTTATTTTCAATAGATTACCATAGCCGTTAGATTATCACTCAAAAATCAGGGCCGCACACAGCTTCTTCTTCAAACATGCGCGCTACCAGTTGAAACCGAACCCATGGCTGCCTCTTAGGGTTAGATATTGCGGCCACTTCGCTCAACAATCAATCGATCAACTGCCTCCATATGAAACTCCTAGACGAACTCCACCTTCGGCCGAAAGCACACGAAGCTCGGTCTCCCTATGGCATCGGAAATTATGCATGAACCGACCATGAACATGTTCGATTTCCCTTCCATCCACCTCACCATATATCATCTCGGCCGTTGAATTTAAAGCTTTCAACGAGATTTTTGCTGTTGAAAGTGAAGCCTTACACCGAGTAGATCACGAGATAATTGGAGGAGAAGTAGGTGAAGTCTCGGCAATTAATTAGAAATGAGGCTATCGGCCAAAGAAAGCTAGGGTTTCACTGGAAAACGTGCTTATATAAACAATTATAAACATTATTTTAATATTATTTCCACTTTAACAAGATTTTTACAAACAAACTCCAAACAACGCATGCCGACAGGCGTTTATAATGTTTTACCTGCATTCTGAACACAATTGAACGTGTTTCGGAGGCTAATTTGGTCGTATGTAGAAGATAGACTTTTAAATCAAGTTTAAATATTAAACTATTGATTTAAATCTCAATGCATTTCTCACACGTACGGACAAACAGTAACTCCAAACGTTACGAAAATTGAAATCCGATAATAACTAACTATTACGGATCCGATGGAACTGGTTTTGTCGAATTCCAAGACTGTTCCACGGAAGGCTATTTTAACTCGTTGATAAATTCGAGCGATTTTCAAAATCGTCGAAATCATCTAAAATTTCACTTTTAAAACTTTACTGACTTAATAATAAATCATATAGAATTTATATTCACATCAAAAATCATTCTGATTTGTTTCGAATCAAAATCTGATTATTTGTATTATTATATTATTAAATTCCATTATTAAATTAATATAAAATTCCAAATTCAACCTATCGACTTTTAATTCCATCCAACATTCCAATATTATAATTCAAATCCAAATAGATTTAAAATAAATTTTAGAATCTATTTTTATATCTATTTACAACCAGTATCACCAATTATCCCAATTCTAATATTAAATTATTATTATTCAAATTTCAAATAAATTTCCATACTTGAAACTTTAACCAATTTTATTAATTTAACCAAAATCTTTTTATTTCAAAATCGATTCAAAATTCACATTTAACATTTAAAATGGATTAAATGTTCAAAATTAACGACTAGAAATCCTGGGTCGTTACATTCCTCCCCCCTTAGAAAAATTTCGTCCCCGAAATTTGCTAAGGTAGAAAGAATGCTCCAAACTCAATAGCTAAACTCACTTCGTGAAAATCTCAATTTCACCTTGCCTATATTCTTTAATTTCAGATCAAACTGCTAGTTTCGATTCCTATTCAAAAATCCTTTTATTTTAAATTTTAAATTGAAATCAATTTGTAGTTAAGGAAATGTTTCAAAAATTTTCTAACTTCCAAAATTTCTGGAAAATTTTGGCAGAGTCTCCCTTGTACGGAGGGGCTTTTGCAATATCACAATAGATATAAATATATATACATCGACCCACATGGTCGAAAAACCAAATATATCACAATATATATATATATCATTTTCCCAATTTTATTGCGTAGGCGTACCTTTATTAGCATTTTAAAAGCAAGCGGTTAAATAATATTGCATATACGCGCTCCAACTCTATTGATTGCCTCCCGTACCTGTACTTACTTAAACAAACACATCATTTTTCAATAATATGAGAATTTATTAACATTCTATTCATTAAACTAGCCAAAACACATCAACTTCATAATTTAAACAAGTAACCTCATAATTAACATGTTAACCATATTTTATCAGCAATCTAAAGATTTCAATCACCATTTTAATTTCCCGACAAATCCAAACTTCATTTTTAATCTCCCCGAATGATTTAAATTGAAGTTTACTTTTTACAATTCATATTTACTACAATCAATTCACTCTCTCTTCAATGTGATTAACATATACTTTACGTACATCAATTTATTCCAATCCAATTCCAAATTGATTCACAATCAAATTCTTATTTTCAATTTGATAACTTGCATTTCTTTTATGACCTACTTTCATTTTTATGCAAAACTACTTAATTATATTACACTTATTTCAATTGAGTCAAAACCAACTTTATTTGCTTCTTCAAATCAACCCACCTTCGTTTACAACAATAGACCAATTTCTAAGCAAATTTAAAGTTATCCAAGCAAGTAACAATCACTTAAGCTTATAATCATTTAAAATTAATTCCAACTTAGATTCATATTAATTTTATTTCATTCGGAATTTTTCACAATCCCAAATATTCTTATTTCCTTGCAATTTTTAAATCAAATCCTTATTTTCACTTCAAGTTCATCATCCAACTTAAGTTTATATTAATATAATCCCATTCTGTAATATTTACAACTCATACATTCTTATTTCATCACAATATTTAATTAAAACCATTTCACTTGCATTTCAATTTTATTGTCTAAACAAATTTCACTCAAGACCCCTTATAAAGCTCGACCACAATTATTTTCCAATTTGCTTAAGTTCTTCCAATTTCACAATATTTCCATTTCTTCTTATATCAATTTTATTTTATTTTGATTTTGATTTTCATCCAATCAAATTCCAATTTATTTACAAATTTTAACTCAATTTGTTTATTTATTCAATCCATTTTAAATTTTAATTCATCTCCTCGATTCATTTTGAATTTTATTAATAATATGACCATTTTCAATTATCTTATACCCAAACTGAATTTTACTTGCATTTTGGACCATATCCATTTTAAATTGTTTTTTTATTCAATCCAATACAATTTCCATTTAATATAGCTTACACTAAAATCATTTCTAAACAATCTTTTTGAATTTAGTTGAGTGAGAATTTAATTTATTCAATATCATTCTTATTTAATTTAAATTTCATTTAATTCAATTCTTTTCCCAAATTTAATTCAAGTTTAACTAAATTTTATTTAGCCAACTTAAATTCATTCCATTCCCTTTACTATTTTAAATAAGAATTTAACTCCATTCAATGTTATTTATAAAGCAAATGAATTTTGAACTTCAATTCAATCCAAATTTAACTCAATTCCTTTAATTTAAGTGGAATCCAGTTCGGTCCAATTTTAATTCTCCATTCAATTTAAATTTTTACTCTCTAATATATATAAGTTCAAAAACTTATTTATTAACCTAAGTCCATTCACCTCTTATATCTCACTTTACCTTATCTTACTTTACATTTCATTTAAGATTAAGTTTGAATTCACCATACCATTCAACTATTTCCCATTTGTGATTATAATTCCATTTTACTTAGGTTTACAAACTGATTTTCTATTCTTAAGTTCACCAACTTATTTATTTAAAAGCTTATATTGCTCATTTTAATCCAATTACATCTTATAATCATAATTCCAAATTTTATATATATGTATCACTGAATTCTTAAGGATACAAATTTTCTTTTTATTTAATTCTTTGCACAATTTTAAATCAACAATTTTAGATTATAAGTATAACACTTAATAGCTTACGTGTACAATTCATTACACAATGACCTACAATTGCAAAGTCATTTTACTTTTTAGTTTAACGCAAATCAATTTTATTCTAAGCCCAATTTATTTAACTTATCCCAAGTTAAATTCAAATTTCTATTCACTTCCATATACTCAAGTTAAATTTTAATTCCAGGATTAAAATTTCCATTTCCTTCTTATTAATATCAACTTCACTCAATATGTTCAATAGTTGGTTCATTTTAACTTTACATATAATTTAAATAGAATTTCCCATAATTTAATTACCGGTTTTATTCCAAAACCATTTTGAAATAATAATCAACTCATACCTACTTGGTATATCAAATCAAATCTCCAGATTCCAAATAACTTGTTTATACCAAAACAAATTTTCCTTTTCGAAATTTCTAAAACCACTTTGTATATCAAACAAATCTAAACAGATATCATACCCAATTACTATTGAAGCAATCCATCACTTTAGAAACTCGAAAATGAATTCTAATGATGTGGCCATCCTCATCAGGATTATTTTCCAACGATTGAAATGAGTTCAGTGCTTCCTTACTTTCCCAAATTCATTCCAAAACAGTTTCCATTCAAACATATTACCCAAAATAATATTTCATTATTGCCTTCAAACGCTTTGGAAAACATTTCAAACATTCCCAAGATTTTAAATTTCCAAACTTTTGTTTTCACTACATTTAAAACACTTTTCAAAATTTCAGGGATTTAAATTTTGGTTTAATTCAAATTTAGTTATTCTTCTTTTGTATAATTTATACTCATAGAATTTTATTTGGTTATAACCATTTCAAATTTTAGATCAAATTTTAGATTCTTCTTTGATTAAGATATCCACATCCAAACAATCAAATATATATATAATTTCAAAAAAATTATTTCTTTTATATCAAAATATAATTTTGGGTAAAATTATTTCATTTACCCACTTTAAAAACAATACTATGTCGGTTTATCTTGTTTAAGAGTTTAGAAACCCCTATCGATACGGTTGTACTTCCCGTACCGACTAGAATTCATAAACACTCAACCGATAAATCAACACAGTATAAAAACAATTTTATATTCACTAACAAGTACGCTCTCATATCTATTAATACACTCAACTCATTATAGAGTACTATTGACTCTATATCTAATGAGTAATTTTCCCCACCAAAGCCTAGGTTGTCGCCAACCTAAGCTCTATTACCAAGTATGACGACCCGCCCTTCTCGACCCTCGAAAATCGACACAAAATACCCACAGTATGATATGCCGATGATCAAGTGCCGGAAAAGACAGACTGTTGAGGAAAAAATAAAGGAGATAGAAGAAAGAAGGAACTAAATAATATCAGAATCTCACAATCGCTGCGGAATAAAATATAATATATAATATCAGATCTTTACACAAAATGAAAACTATATCTGTTGTATACAATATATCATCAAAGTATCTCAAACAAACAACAATTACCAGTCTGACAATCTCAAACAATCACAGCAGCGGATGTAAACAAGTATGGATTATACGTCTCGGACTCCAGCTCCTCAATTGCTCCATAGCATCCTATCTTGGACATATAATACTCGGTCTGACCCGAGCATTATAATGAAATAACACCCGAGTCCGTTTGGAATACCAGCTGATAAAAATTCACCCAAATTGATTATTAAAGTTTCAAAAATCCTTTGAAAACAAAAGCATCTCGTAAGACCACGCCACAAATAAACTTGTCGGGTTTTTACCTTACGATAGCTAAAACACTTTTTATAAAAATCCTCTGATATTATAATAGGGTCTTTATACAATTACTTATAAAATATCCGAAATTGTTACATTCATTAAATTCTAGCTACTAGCCACAATCGTGGGTAAAACAAACAAGACTCGTAAAAGACGCGTAGGGAGACTGGATTCCCAACTAATGACTAGGCACTGGGGTACCACCTGTCACAGTACCTGGTCTAGATCAGCGTACGGAGGACCACTCCCAATCCCCTGTAACACAAGGCCGGGACTACCCCTTACTGGATAATTTCGAGTAAGATCACCCCATGGTTGTGATCAACAACCGCACCACTAAGCCGGAATAAAAGGGACATCTAGACATGGATGACCTCACCCGAAATAGGTACTACCCACCAACCTTGCTGCATAACCCCTGATTTTCAGTCATTCCCAGTTGATGAGGTTTGAGGCCAAGCGTTACCTCTTAGAACATATCCCCTAGAATTCTCACCGCCCACCTGACGATGTTTTGAAAGCATTCATCCATACAAGTCTGTCCCGGGTTCGAAAGGAACCGAAGGCACTACTCCTACTACATCCATTTGGAAATATCCTCAGGATTAGTAGCGACTAGCCCTTGCACTTCACTGCTCCATCTTCGACTCCTAACTCGTTTTTCTCACGAAAACGTACAAACCGGATCGAAGTGGTATTCGAGAAATTAATCCCGATCACGGTCTCTTCGAAACGATCAACGCATTGGCCAATATTGATAGTCGGTGGTTTAACTATCAATTAACATTCACAAACATCCATCACACAATAAATAATTTTTGAAATTATTTATTTCCTCAAAAATATCTTTCCTAGATATGTTTCCATTTTCAAATCCCGTTGAAAACACTTTTCAAACCCAACTCTTCTCATGGAATAAATCCCCCAAATTGTTACTTCCCTTGAAAACATCCAAACACCAATCCTTAAGATTTAAAATAATTTAAATTCTTTATTCTTGAAAATACATTTAAAATTTATATTAAATCTACTTACATACTTAATTTAAAATATATATACCTTTTAAAAATATTTCGAATAAATCCGCTTTATAAAATATAAACTATTTTCTTCAAAATAATGTTAAGTCATACTAAATTTTAAAATAAAGTTATGAAACCCTATATAAGTTTTCAAATAAAACTTTAAATTAATTATCTTTAAAATAAACCCATTTTATAAAGTGTAAATATTAATAATATTCTTTAAAACATAATACTGCTTACCCCTTTAAAATGATTACTTCTATAACTAATTTGATAAACGTTTACTTTTAAAATTCTTACAACTTAAATAATTTCTTGAAACCATTCTTCAATACAGCTTCAAAACTTCTAACTTTTTTTCAAAAAAATCTACTTTAAAAACGTACTTGGCCTTTCAGGAAAATACAGTTCCATTTTAGGATAACCCAAAGAATTCTTCTATAAATCCTACACGATTTATCCCAATTCAATTTTACATTCATCCCGTAAATTCCTTTCCATACTTTAAAAATAAACTCCTTTTATTTTTAAACCCATTACAATTTCCTGGAAATCACTTTCAAAACATATGTTTAAAATATTTAAAATAAAGCTTCTAGAAATTTCTTCATTGAAAATAATACTTATGTAAATATATAGAGGTTTTCTAAGTAATTTAAGCCAGATGTAATTTTTTAAAATAAAGTTATTAAATAAATTATTTATATTATAATTTTCCTTTGAAACTTAATACTACTTTATTTTAAAAAAAAATTAAATACCATAATTACTTAATCAACTATTTGCTTTACTTAAAAACAATTAAAAGTAATAATAATTTTTCTAAAATATTTTAAAAACAACTTTACAAAACTTTCCAGTTTATACTTTGAAAATCTTTCTTTAAAACATGCTTAGTTTACAAAAAAGCATACACATCCCATCCTTTAAAAATAAATCTCGCTATTAATTTAAAACAATTCACATTTCCTTTATAAATCACAATTTCAAACACTTCAAATTTTCAACCCCTTTCTTGAATTTAATTCCTTTTAAATTCTTTACTTAAGAATTTCTTTTATTTTCTTTAAACCTAGTTTATTTATTTATATTTAAATTCCCTGGTTGTATTCTCCCAATCATAGCACAACACAATTTAATTTCAATTTAATCTATCCCAGTATATAAATAAACACAGCATAACAAGATCTAAAACAATTTATCACAGGACATCAATGAGATATATCACAGAATATAAATAAATTTCTATTTTGTGAGGAATCAAGTTGGATCCCTCCAACCTATTTCCCAGCATCCACAGATATTAGCACAACCAATAAATATCGATTCAATTTGATAATAATTATCATATTCAGCTAAACAACCAATCAAACATTTAAATATTGCTATTTAGATTAAATGGTATCCAGATGTGAGTGAGATTTAACTCACCTTGGGTTTTCGACGAGCGTTTAAATTTTGAATTAAATCGACCGCGATCGATTTAACCCAAAATTCCACTAACTCCAATCATCCCCAAACTTGTACTGCAGCGTAGTTCGCGTCACTGCGATTCCGACGCTCCCTGTTTCGTCGGAATCCAACTATTCATGCAAAAGATATTTAGTTTTAAAGATTTCGAATTGAATTTTATACTAAACTCTAATTAACTTTCAAATAGATTACCATAGCCGTTAGATTATCACTCAAAAATCAGGGCCGCATTGCTTCTTCTTCAAAAACGCACGCTACCAGTTGAAACCGAACCCATGGCTGCCTCTTAGGGTAAGATATCGCGGCCACTTCGCTCAACAATCAATCGATCAACTACCTCCATATGAAACGCCTAGATGAACTCCACCTTCGGCCGGAAGCACATGGAGCTCGGTCTCCTTATGGCATCGGAAATCGTGCACGAACCGACCACGAAAGGGTTCGATTTCCCTTCCATCCACCTCGCCATATATCATCTCGGCCGTTGAATTTAAAGCTTTCGACGAGCTCTTGATTTTTGCTGTTGAAAGTGAAGCCGAACACTGAGTAGATCACGAGATAATTGGAGGAGAAGGAGGTGAAGTCTCGACCATTAATTAGAAATGAGGCCGTCGGCCAAAGGAAGCCAGGGTGTCACTGGAAAACGTGCTTATATAAACAATTATAAACATTATTTTAATATTATTTCCACTTTAACAAGATTTTTACAAACGAACTCCAAACAACGCATGCCGATAGGCGTTTATAATGTTTTACCCGCATTCCGAACACAATGGAACGTGTTTCGGAGGCTAATTTGGTCGTATGTGGAAGATAGCTTTTTAAATCGAGTTTAAATATTAACTTATCGATTTAAATCTCGATGTGTTTCTCACTCGTACGGACAAACGATAACTCCAAACGTTACGAAAATTGAAATTCGATAATAACTAACTATTACAGATCCGATGGAACTAGTTTCGTCGAATTCCGAGACTGTGCCCCGGAAGGCTATTTTAACTCGTCGATAAATTCGAGCGATTTTCAAAATCGTCGAAATCATCTAAAATTTTACTTTTAAAACTTTACCGGCTTAATAATAAATGATATAAAATTTATATCCACATCGGAAATCTTTCTGATTTGTTTCGGACCAAAATCTGATTATTTGTATTATTATATTATTAAATTCCATTATTAAATTAATATAAAATTCCAAATTCAACCTATCGAGTTTTAATTCCATTCGACAGTCCAATATTATAATTCAAATCCAAATAGATTTAAAATAAATTTTAGAATCTATTTTTATATCTATTTACACCCAGAATCACCAATTATCTCAATTCTAATATTAAATTATTATTATTCAAATTTCAATTAAATTTTCGTATTTGAAATTTTAACCAATTTTATTGATTTAACCAAAATCTTTTTATTTCAAAATCAATTGAAAATTCACATTTAACATTTAAAATGGATTAAATATTCAAAATTAACGACTAGAAATTATGGGTCGTTACATTCTCTAGAATGACCGTTCCATATATTAATATAAATCCATACATGTGAATTATTTCTCAAATTTATCAATTGATAATATATTTCCATTTTATAAAATACCACTTATAAATCTCTCCTTAAATTTATGAAATACCATTTATAAATCTATTCTTTTATTTTCAACATTTTATATAAAATATCTCACAAATATTTATTCCAAAATATTCTATCTTCTACTTAAAACAAATCACTTTTAAATAAAAATAGCCCTTTTTATTTCCTTTAAAATAGATATTTCTTATGATAAAAATTTCTATAAATATAAATACTTTCCAAAATAACCTTAAAACCATTTGCACACAGACATATTATAAAAGAACAAATAAGAATTGAAGAAAAATAGAGAAGTTCGAAAACTATATTTATTTTCAAATAAAATATCATTTCCTCTCCGTAACCATCCTCTCCTTGTCCGTACGCCGCCCCTTCCCCCTTCTTTTTCACCTTCCTGACCATCCTTCCCTCTCGCCCTCCTCTATTCCCATGCCTTCATCCCAGTTGTCGCGGTTTTCGAAAAAGTCATCAGATCTGTTACGTGATTCTGGCGAGATCTTGGTTACTGCTTCCTCCTTTTCGAATTGTGTAAGTGAATTGCCAAAAGCGGTGCTTGATTTGCCTTTGTCTCGAATTATGTCAGGCTTCAAATCTCCAGTCATGTCTTCTTCATCTGTGCTTGGGCCCATTCCATCTTCTGGTACGTCCTCCTTGTCAACTTTTTTAGCTGCTTCTCCAGTCAATGCTTGGTCGTCATTGGAAGTGGGTCTTCCTGTTGACTCTGTTGTGCTTATTGGAACTGAGTTTCCAGATTGTATTATGGGTAAGTCTGACAAGGGGGTGGGTACGGCCGTTGATAATTCGAATGATAAATGTACTGCTATGGAGTTAAATAGCTGTGAGGTTGTTGATGATATCCGTGTTGACGCTGCATTGGGTTGCAACACTAATTCTGGGGTAACTTTGGGTAGCACACCAAGTGTTTGTTGTATTGCCGATGAAATTATTCCCATGACAGTTGTTACACAAGTTAATCCGCTCGTCCCTCCTATGTCTCGGCCTGCAACCAAGTGGTCATCTTTGTTTACCAAGTTGCCAAGTAATGCGGGTAATCACTCTCCTCGTTGCTTTGATTTAGTTGAGAACGAGGGAGTGATGGTTCCACCAGTGGAAGTGATTGAGGCCGGCGTGGATTTTTGGAAAGAGCATTTGGTTGGTTTCTTTCTTGATTCCAATCCACCCTATCACGTAGTTAAGTCGAGGTGCAATATGCTGTGGAAGTCTAGAGGTGGTTTGTTTGTACACTATGACAATGAAATGTTCTTCTTTAAGTTTACGCGTAGTGATGAAAGGCAACGTATTCTGGAAGCAAACCCTCTCCTTATTCATGGAAAACCTTTCATTATCACTACTTGGAGTCCTTCTATGGATCGTGCGAAGGAACAAGTTTTATCTATTCCTGTCTTGGCTCATTTTTCTCATATTCCATCTGTTCTCTTGCTTCTTATCGGGATTAACTGGCTTGCTGGTCTGGTTGGTAAGGTGATATGTTATGATGCTAATACTGTGGCCAGAAAGAAGCTTGTATATGCCAAAGCTCTAATTGAGATCACTCCTGACAAACCCTTGCCTATGGTTTTAAAGGTTAAATTAGATGAGAGTCATGTAGCTGAGATCAGAGTCGCTATAGTTGGAAACCTGAGATTTGTATGTCTTGTCAGTCCTTTGGTCATTGTGCAGATGCCTGCCCTGGTTTGGTTGTCCCCTTTGTTGACCGGACTCCTCTACCTCGTCCTCCTGTCCGGATGTGGGTTAGGAAGATTGCTGCTCCTGCTCCTCCTGTTCCTTTAGCTGATGCGCCTCTAGCTCTCGATTCAGCCCCCCCTTTTGTGGATCCTCCTGATGTCCCGTTGGTTTGCCTTGCTCCTACTGTTTCTGTGCCTGCTTTATCCCCATCTTCTGGTTCTCCTACTTCATCCCTGGAGGTGGATCCTTCTGCTTCCGCATCTGATATCATTTCCTGGAACTCGGACGAACGTGCTTGGGTTCACTCTCCTTCTGATATGAGATATTCGCCTGAAAGAGACATTTTTATGCTTTTATTAGTGAAATTGGAGGCGAGAGTCGATATCTTATGTATCATATTGTGGGAGAAGGATTGTGCCTCATTACGGATGGTGAGTTAGGGGAGGAGAACAAAAGTAAGTTTTATGATGTCACTTGGGATAGGAAATTTCTTTACTCACCTGGCTCTGTTGGTTATGATCCTCGTTTGGCAGCTCTCTTCTCCGGTTTTTCGCATGTTTTTGGACCACAATCTGTTGTTGGACGTGATTGTTCTTCCTCTTCTGAGGAAGATTAGTTCTGCTGTATTAGTAGTTTAGGCTTTTTTGTCTAACTCCTGTTCTATAAATTTTTCTCCTTCTTAGTTGCTCTGTGCAAGTGCAGAGCACCTGTTTTCCCATTTTTATATACAGTGGCACGGCCCACTTTAAAGTCGGCTAGCTTTGCTAAAAAAAATATCAAGAAAATGAAAAGAGTCAGATTAAAAACCATTTTTCCAATAGAAAGCCATTTCCAAAGCTAACAGCACTTAATAGTATTTCCAAAATACTATATCGACGCCAATAGTTACCACGTCACTTTAATATAACTCAAAATATCATATCTATTTCAAAACCATATCAATTTGAGATCATTACTCAATTTAACATAATATACATTCCAAAAATCATTACACCTACCAAAATTATAAATCTTTCGAAATTTTAAACCTTTGAAACCATAACACTTTTGAAATTATAACACTTGGAAATCATAGCACTTTGAAATCATAAAACTTCAATTAACAGTTTAGGTATAGAAGTATATATAATAAAATAGTTATAAGTTAAATTAGTTTATATAAATAAATAATTAGTATATTTAAAATAGTTATAAATTTAAAATAGTTTATATGTTAAATTAATTAGTATACTAAAAATAGTTATAAATTAAAAATATTTTATATTAAAATAATTTATAAAGTAAAATATTGAAATAATTTTTAATATTTTTAAAAAATACTTTATATATAATAAAAATAGTTTTTCTTAAATTTCACAAATCGATTTAAATCAGCTCGAATTCCAAATATCCAATTTAATTCGAACTCAATTCATCCATTTTAGTTCAATTCAAGTTTCAATAAACCATATCCACGCTTCGAAAATAAGTGAAATCAAGATAGAAAAAGAATGGCTGTCTTCCATGTTTCCCGCGAACCTCCCCGTTGACCTTTTTTCCAGCTTCCATTCCCATCGCCACGCTCTCCTCCTTCCATGCCCGTCTCTCCTACACTTCCTCCTTCCTTTTCGCTTTGCTCTTTCCCCTCTTCTACCAGATCTGGCCGAGTTTTCGACGCCCAGTCCCCTGTTCACCTAATGCCTCATCTCATGTCCGTGTCTGAGTTCCCACCTCTCCATGCTTCGAAACCGGCTATCGCTGCGAATTCTACGCCTGGTCGTGCAAGACGTCATTCCATCCTTGGTGAAGCGCCTAAGGCCGTGACTAGTTCACAGTCTATATCACCCGATGCTTGCAGTGGAAAGCTTGTTACTGATGAGGAACTGAAATGTAAATCGGGATTCGATGGTTCTGGATTTGATGTTCGTGTATCCCCTGATGATTGCGAGTTTGATGCTGGTGAGCCTCGTCCTGATATTTTTGGTGACGATGTTAGTTTCCATGGATCAATGATTTGTGATGTGGGGAAGTGTATATCGAATGTTGAGATCGATGCTGGGGCTAATGTTAGTATGCCTGAGCGTTTTCTGGTGAGTGAAACTGCTGACAATCATTGTTCTGAACATTGCACTCCAGGTGCTTGTGATAATGCTCCTATGAAATCTGTTCCAATATCCAGTCTTGCTTGCTCTGGTGTATCAATTCCAGCTGCCTCTAATGGTTCCCCCAATGCTCTGGAGCGTCCTGGTCCTTCTCCTCGTCCGTTGCCAAACTCCAAATCGTGGTCTTCTCTATTCTCGTCCTTGCCCCGTAATGCAGGTAACTATATCCCGATTGATTTTGATATGGTCGAAGAAAATGGAGTGATGATCTATCCCCCTTCTGTTTTGCAAGCCAGCGTGGAATTTTGGTCTGATTATTTAGTTGGTTTCTTTCTTGAACCTAATCACCGTCTAATTAATGTGACCATGATTCTTCGGAGAGCTTGGAAGCTTCGTGGTAATTTACATGTGAAGCTGATCGGCTCCATGTACTATCTTAAGTTTTCCTCTCCTGAGGATCGTAGGATTGTTCTTGATGTTGAGCCCTCTTTTTTTTATGGTAGGCCTTTCATTGTTACTCCTTGGACCGCAACTGTGGCGTGTGCTCGTGAACAAGTACTTTCTATTCCCGTTTGGGTATTTTTTTCTCAAATTCCCTCTGCTCTTCAACCTCTTATTGGTTTGAATTGGTTAGCCTGTAACGTTGGAAAATTAAAATGTTTCGACTCAAATATAGTGGCGCGCGATAGGTTGATGTATGCTAAGGCTCTTATTGAGATATCCCCCTTTAAACCTCTTCCTACCTCTATCCCTGTTCAACTAGCTGTTGGCCATGTTGTGGAAGTCCGCGTTCGCTATGGTTGGGTTCCAGAAATTTGTTCCTCTTGTCACTCCTTTGGCCACCTGGCTATTGCCTGCTTGCATTCGGTAGCCGTCGCGGCTGCTCCGAAGATCCCTTTGCCTCGCCCCCCTCGTAGGATTTGGGTCCCCAAGGTTTCTTCCCCTGTCTCTTTGATTCCCCCTTCTCCAGCTGCTCCTTCTTCTGACTCGTGTTTGCCTCCTTTGCCTATAGTTAGGCCTGGCTCATCTCCTGTTTCTATGGTTCCTAGTGATGCTCCTGATATGCCTTTAGTTGCTCCGGTCCCTGCCTCGACGCTGTTGGCAGTTGCTTGGGATGAACCCGAGGGGTGTTGGATTGATCCCATCTCTGATATGAGATTTAACCCGGTTAATGGATCCTACTACCGTTTTGTTTCTGATGATTATCTGGACCTTCGATGCCTTCGATACAAACCATCTGGTGAATCTCTAGTCCTTGATTTGGACGGGTTCTATGCGAGTTCGAATTCTGTCATGCTAGCTGATACTTCCTGGGATCGGTCGTTTATCTACTCTTCTGATTCTATGGGTTATGATCCTTGTCTTGCTCTCCTTTTCCACCCCTTTGCTGGACTTTGTGGGTCTGTGCCTTTGGATTCATCTCTAGTGGCTGGGGATGATGGTGACTCTTCCTCTTCGGAGGAGTGATAGTTTTTTCTATTTATAGTTACGGTGACATAGCTGTCTCGTACCTGTGCTGTATTCTCCGTTTATTTCTTAGTAGTTAAGGTGCTTTAACCTTACTCCTGTACTTCAATTTTTATCACTTTCGTAATAAAAAGTGGACGGTCCACTATAAAACCGGCTTCCCTTGCAAAAAAAAATAAAACATATCCAATTTATAACGATTTCGAATACAATTTTGAACTACAAATTAAACCATTTCGATTTTAATAGATTCCAAAGTTAAATACTCAAACCTTTATAATAACTCAATTTGAAAATTTTGTTTATATTTCAAATTCAACTTTACCATTATTTAATCAATCCAATAATCATTTAAATAAAATTCCAAATTAAAAATTTAAACAAGACTAAATATTCCCATTTAAATTTATTTAAATTTGAAAATATTCATTTAGTCACCTTTAATCAAAAAATCAAGTTATAAATCATATCTTTAAAATTTAAAATTCAATAAGTTTCAAATCGATTTTTATTTTAGTATAATCCTTAAACAAATAAAATTTTAAATCAATTTCTATTTATCTATCCAACCTTACTTTATAAAATTATTATAAAACCTATTTTAAATATATAATTTTAAATAAACACTTAAAAATAATATATACTAATTAAATTAAATTTTATTAAATTAAATATTATTATTAAATCTATTTTTATTAAAAATTATTTTATATATTTTAAAATAGTAAGATTATAAGTAAAATCTTAAAATTTATAATTTGAAAACTAACTTATAAATTTAAATTTCCTAAAACATACAATTTTAAAAGTCAAGAATTAAAATATATATAAAATAACATTTATATATATAATATTTAAAATCAATATTTATATAAAACCATATATATTTCCTTTTAAAAACTTTAGAAATCATTTCAAAATATATATAGACCAACGGTGTCTATATAAGATTTTCTATCCTATAGTTAAGTGATATGGATATTTACAATTTCAATCCAAAATTTGAATATCTATGGGCATATATCATTTCAACCCGCAATCCCAAAATTTAATTCAACTGAAAATCACTTGGATTTATCATTTCAACCCATAACGATTTTCTCCTATTCTACAAGATCGTTCGGATATATGTCATTTCAACCCATAGGGAATTCAAACTAACAGGGAACTTACAAAGTGAGAACAATGATGATAATAATATAACATATCAACAACAAGCATATATCATCAGTGATAAATAAAATAAAATAAAATATAAACAATGGGATATGGTGTCATATATCACAAGTGAATAGTTACAGATAATAGCATGTCATATATAGCAATTATATAAATAACAGTTAAATCTAACAGCATATTTCAATTATTGTTTCAAGTGAAATCAAATTTAACAAATATAAGAATGTTAATCGTGAGTGATTGCTCACCTTTCGAGGCTAGAGAACACAGAATGAGAAGTGACTGATATGGATATGCACATGGACTGGGACACGGCAAGCTAGGAATTGCTGCGACAAATCGATATTGAGCTGGTAAGTTAAGATGGGCAAGAGATCGATGGAACAAGATATATTGCATATATATAAATTTGTAAAAATCAATTTAAAACATATTTTCAAATTAATATTTAATTCAAACACGGAGAATATATATATATATATATATATATATATATATATATATATTTCAAAACATTACTAATTAACACATATTAATTTTTTTAACAAACTTCCACACTATAATTGAAAACCAAACAGATATATAACTTATGTATATAAACTAATATATAAAATATATATAACTTACATACCCATTTTATATATTTTTTAAAAAATTTATTATAAAAACAATACAAACTTACAATTTGAAACCTACACATATATTACTAAGTCATTCATAGCAAACTAACAACATATTATATATATATATATACATGATATATGAAATCACTTATAAAAATACAGGCATATCTCTATAAACATATGTGTGTGTGTGTGTATACAGTTGCAAAATATATACATTCAATAAAATATGTAAACCTGACATACATACATATCTTAAAATATAATGTATATAAAATTGCAATATAAACATTATATGTTATAACTATACATACTTTGTAGTATTTACACATGCACGCAAACCTGTAAATACATATATATAACTTTATATAAAACAAAGCACAGTAATTACACAAAAGAAACATTATACCCTTATATTTCCTGGCGCAAAACAAAACCATATATACACAAACATACTTCAAAACAATACCTTAAAACCTAGATTGACCACTTTAATTATATCCTCATATATAATATAAAATACAACGTAACATATATAGGATTTTTCTTATTAAAAAATAAAATAAAATAAATTGCAAGCTAGGAGGAAGGCACGGCCAACAGGATAATGGAAAAGGTGGCCAATGCAAGGAGTTCGAAGCTGATGGTGGGAAGAAAAGACGACGGCTCGACAATGTGGTGATGGAGGAATCTGGCCTGGGGAAGCTTAGCCTGGGTGGTAGGTAAGGTGGAGGTTCGACATGAGGTGATGGCTTCGGCTGTGGAGATGTTTGCAGTGGAGGGTGCATGCCAAAGTGGTGGGTTGATCAGGCGGAGTAGGGTGGTGGTCAAACAGGCTCGGTGTGGTGGAGCTGCAAGGTGATTGAAAGGAAGAAAAACTACAACTTTATGGTAAAGATGTAAGGCACGGTGGTTGTCGAGCTGGTGGTGATCGGCTGTGCTTGGTAGGGCTGACATGTGCTAGGGTTGGAGGTTGAGAAGATAGAGAGATGGGACAAAAATGGTAGGAGGTGAGTAGTTTCAATGGAGAAGAAGGCAACTGATTATATATGTAAACTATTATATCATATCAATTTTGTTATAAGCACGAATGAAAAAAATGAATCGGATGTAAAGTGAAACAGAAAGATAACCAAAAGACAATAATTAAATTCTGAGAATTTTAAAAGGTTGTTGATTAACACAGAGTATATATGAAAATCCATATGGAAACCAATAGGCTCAAATAACGTACCGCTATGGCTAACCGTTTATTGATTTTGCAGCGTACTAGGGTTCAAAAAACAGAATTGAATGTACCACTGAGATCAGTACGACAAGGCAAATAGAATGGTACATAGATCAAAAGTCGACATTGGTACCAAAAATGCTACTAAAACGCCGAAAATAAGATAAACGGAGCAATAGCCGTTCAAATTTGACGAAACGAAATACGACATCTCACTCAGAAGATGATTTATAAATTTATTATGTAAAAATATTCATGTTTGAGAATTACTCTCTTTCCTAAGTACTATTCAGTTTATTCCACTTAACATATCTTATCACATAGATTAAGTATATTGTATAACCCCTCAAATTTATTTATAAATTCCTTTAACATAATTTTCTATTGTATACTATTCAATTACATGGTCAACTTCTGAATAATTTAGGTAAGCTATATATGTTGGAATACAATTGAGTATTGCACAAGTAAAGAATTTCCTAATTCCATTATTTCAAGTTATATATATTTATTCAAAAAATTTGGCTTCATTTTATAATTGAAATCATCCTTTAACATAAAATTTAAGAATTAGATTTTGGATTTCTCTTTAAAAATTAGACATAAATGTATACACATATATATATATATATATATATATATATATATATTAAATCAAAACTATAAACATGTACCTGTATATATTATACATCAAGTCATACTTAAGAAATTCAAATCAAATTCATTTTCCAAAACAAAAGTGTAGCAAAGCTACTAAGTGGTTTCTCCACTTTGAGACTCAAAAATAGATGTCGATGATGCTGCAGTCATCACCGAAATTATTTTCCAGCAACAAAAAAGGAGATTACTGATTTTAAACTTTCAAAATTCTTTGGAAACATTTTCTATTCGAAATTCCTTTAAATAATATGCTCTAAAAATTTAAACCAAAATTCAAAAATACCAGGAATTGAATTCCCAAGTTCTTTAATTAAATTCATTTCATTTTCAAATCAATTTAAAAATTATGTTTTATAATTTCATTTATTTATCATGTGGCAATAGTCAAAGGTTTATAAAACAATAAATGATAATCAAATATTATCATTTCCAACATCCAATTCATTTAACTGCTTAATTTCAGAAAATTTATACTTATATGTATAATATAATCATACAAAATTTATTTCTTGTACTAAATTTGAAAGTAATATTATGTCAGTTTTCTCTTTTCAAGTGTTTTGGAATTTCTATCGATAGCGTTGATCAGACGAATCGATCAACATCCCAAATCAAGCTTAACAACTCAAACAACACACTATAAAACATTTTTTGATTAATTAAAAATACACTCCCTCACTCGAGGATTCCATAATAGATTAAAGGTAGGATAGAGATTCAAATCAAGATGGACCTTAGTCAAAGAAAATTCTAATTCGAAGATAGGCTCGAAACGAAGATAAGATAATTAAATTACAAAACAGAAAGATGGATATATTGATATTAATCGCGGGCGACCTTAACCGGGTCAACCGTGACTTCTAGAATAAGGTCGATGCAGATCTGAGGCGAATTAACATCTGATCACAAGAGATAGAATTCGGGCATAGCAAGAGATAGCAACATCTAAACCGAGAATATAAAAATCTCCGGTGAAACAATGCTGGTTATAAAGGAGTTTCACCCCTTCACAAATCATTCTGAAATTGGCGAAACCACTGATTCATTAGAGACCAACTGAAGTGGGGTTATGGGATACTCCAGAATCAAGAAAAGCATGATTAGAGAGAGACGGAATGGATTTTAGAACGAAATGAAAAGTTTCAAAATTCAAAGGAAATCTGAGACAAAGAGGAAGAAATTCAAGCTCAAACGAATGTGATTCTGTAATTAACTCTACTACATATGCTGAGTTTTGCCTAAAACCAAAGCTCTGATACCAACGGTAACATCTCGATATTTCGTGCCATTCGCATCCACACACCATACTTGAATTGCTTAAAACATCATAATATTAATTTATATTTGGGAAAACTCAGTATGACGCCCCACCTCTATAGCCATGCTAGCCAAGAACACTACGGAGTAATGTCGTCAACTAGCACGGAGAATAAGGCCGTTGAGGAGCGACCATCCATGTAATTGCTTAGTGCGAGCACCGATATGTCAGATAGTATAACATGCATTTTCTTTTCAAGAGGGAATCCGACATACCGATACAAACTCAAAACTACTACACAGTGGCTATATATATATATATATATATTCTTCAGAAACAAACATACAAATAAACATAACACAAATCAGTCACAGATATCCATATCACAAAGGCGGAAAAAGATATGAATATTACATATAGAAGTATACATCAGAGTAGTGGTCAAACAAGATCCACAATATCACAAAAGAATAGTTACAAGTGCTACACAAGAGAATAAGTATACATCATAGAGTCTATATCTCAAATGCATACAACAAAATGAACTACTAATCTAAGTAGTTAGGCAAAAGTCAAAATAGTAAACACCAGAAGTGGAGTCAAGTGGAAGCACCTGTAACATCTTGGTCTGACCCGAGTATTATTTAATAAGAAAATAATAAACGGACCAGTCTAGCTATAAATATCAGATGTAATGACATAGAATAAGAGATATGACATAAACATATAAAAACCATAATACCATACTATGATAAGTATGTAATTGAAAATCAACAAGAGATTAATCAATACCACAAGAATCTTCTCAAAGATAAAAAGAAATGTCGTACTCTTTATTTCATTCACCCAACCATAAATATTGACAATTATATCAATGCCAATTACAAAAGTTAATGACACACAAATTCACCGATGCACAAATATTGATAAAACTTACCAATGTAAATCACGAAAATTGGTGAAACACAAAATCAAGAAATCAATCAATAGAAATCCAAAAATCACAAAAAAGGGAAAGAGGCCTGTCACTAGAACGGGAGCATAAAAGCTCACCAACACGTGTATCACAGAACGAAAAGCTATTCCATGGTTGCTAACCATTAATTTTTGAGCCGAGGCTCCACTAAAACGGCCCGAAGACCATGAGCCGAAGCTCCACTAAAACGGCTAGAAGACCATGAGTCGAAGCTCCACTAAAACGGCCCGAAGACCATGGGTCGCTACCCCACCAAGCTGAAGCTCCACTAAAAACGGGGTTTAGTCTCCCTCGTAGACAAAGAGACATCGCACATTGCTAGTCTAAATCACAAAATGATCATCATTTATCGATAAGTGTAAATTACACTAAGTTAGTAAATAAATGAGTTTAGCTTCATGTCACATAACCACTAGCTTAACTTAATTATTTACGAACAAATTGTAGACTACCACTCGAGGTTAAGTGTAAATTACACTAAGCTAGTAAATATATGAGTTTAGCTTCATGTCCCATAACCACTAGCTAACTTAAATATTTACGAACAGATTGTAGATTTCCACTCGAAAATTGTCACAAGAGATTCAATCGAACAAGTCCAAGAATTAACCGACGAAGTAAACGCAAGCATTTCATATCACTTGCTTTACTAAGCCGTTTAATTAGATTTCTCATACTAGTGAGGTAAAGGTTTGTATATACTAATAGATTGGAAAACGGTTTAAGAAACGAGCTTTGTAATAAAATAGTGTTGAAATCGTTTTGATGAAAGAATTTTGATATTTACTACTAGTATTGAAAACCTTTATATTTTTAAGTGACAAATCACAAAAATGATTGTAGGAACAATTAATCACTAAAATTCACATTCGAAGACGTGAATAAAAATCCAAAGAAATTGATACCGAATCCATCAAAGCGGAAATACCCAAAAATTCCAAAAATAGAAGTTATCAAAGTCGACAAAGGTGATAACAACTAATCAGAGAAGAAGAATCGATTAAAGATTGGAAAAGCAAAGCAAAATGAGCATAAATAGTCAAAACAGGGAAACAGGATCAGGTCGGTCGACTGAATCACTGAGCTCGGTCGACCGGACTAGAAACAGAGAAGTGTTCTCGTTGCAGGTCGGTCGACCGGCTTACTGAGTTCGGTCAACCAGAACCTGTTTCCAACACTTCCCAACCTATCTAAATGAAGGCCAATCTCGACCAAATTGCAATCGTTCGAGCAACGGCGCTAAGGGTTTATGCCAATTGACTACCCGACCCTATATGCTCCTCGATGCATCACCAAAAGCATGATCAAACAACAAAGCTATGATTTTTAAACATTTGACTTCAAAACACCAAAAATTGGAATATTTACAAAACCAATCCAAATCCAAATCAAATGCACATGATTGAGTGTTAGGAATTCATACCTGACAATCGAAGATGATTATAGACTAAGATGTGAGATAAAAATCTCACCATTTTACAAAATCAAAGAAGGAGAAGCTTGAAAGCAAAGGAAGAATCAACCATACTTCAACACAACCCAAATGAGCTTGAACCTAAGCTCAAAAGAAGAAAACTCCCAAAGTTAGGTTTAGGAATTTCTAAAAATTGAAAGGAGAATGAGTTGGAGAAGAAGAAGATGATGCTTACCAATAGCTTCTCTTTGGATTTGGAGTTGGATGTTGGATTTGCAAATGAAAACTAGGGCTTGGAGTTCTAATTTCCAATCTTTTCCTCCATTATTCTCTTGAGCTTGAGAGAGTTAGGAACAGAGGAATGAATGAAGAGAAGTGGGAGGTGTTGGGTTGATATAACCAGAATTGGGCAAATGGGCTGAACACAAACCCAAAGCCCTATAGAAAAAGTAGCAAAAATTAACTTACTCTAAACATATCGAAGCTTATACTCAAAAAGGTCGCAAACGACATTCTGAACTCAATGGAAGGAGTCTCGAGTCCCAATTCGACTGTTTGCAAAAACTAACTTTTCGGACTAAAATCCGACGAACGATGAAATATTTAAATAAAATATTTAAATATACAATCGATAAATATGCGGGTTGTTACACTCAGCATATACGGTAAATAAATCAATCACAGAATCACAGACACTGAGTAATATAACAATAAGCAGCGGAAACAGATGAATAGTAGTTCATGTAGCTACTATACAAATTACAGAGTATGAAACAAAATACAACAGAAACCAAGATACATAGAAGTCTCAATATATAGTAAAATAACAAAATCTGAATGTAACATTGAAGTCAACTGAACAAATGAAAGCTGAATTGATATAAATGGATCTCCAAGCGAAGCTCCAACTCCAAAGATGAGTCTTAAATGCTGTGATACCTAGTCTGACCCGAGCATAAAACAAAACACAAAACACTCGAGTCAGGATTAACATTCTTGTATCAATAAATCCAACTCAGTGAAATATCAACTGAAATACAAAAAATTCAAAGAATATTTGGGATAACCATCTTCTAAGGATCTGTGAAACTATCTATTGTGTAGTAATATACGCTGTTATAATAATGTCTATAATAAGATAAACTAAAAAAATAGCGTTAAGGCATTACCCATATCCCCCTTAACACATTTTTATATAATGTTGTAGTATGTATAGTACTGTAAACTCCACCAAACCAGTGGGCTATCAAGGAGCACTCCATAGGTACGACACAAAACAAACTCGTAGTAGTCTCGATAAGGTAGGTGCCATGGCACAACTAGGTAATGCCAGGGTGGATATACCAATTACACTTCTGCGCTGGTGGTAACACATAGCCACAGCTACCACCCACCTCGTCCAACACTCCTAAAAATCCAAGGGTGCACCTAATCAATCACAAAGTAATGGAACGAAATCGAAGAAGTATGTCCGATCGGAGGAGCTACCTCATTTGGCCCGTCAATTGCTCCTATTTTAGCCACCTTAAGCTTACTCATGGAAGTAAAGTCCACGTGTATACCTTATATAGAATCATCCCAACCATCGTACATCATTTTGGAATATCCACGGCGTACATGGTTGTTAAAGTGATTTTCGGTATTGTTAGAGAGTATAACCATGACCGATCTCGGTCTCTTTAACAACCAAACATTATTATAACAACGGGATCACTTTATTTCAAATAATTTATACTTCATATCAAAATATCATATCTATTTCAAAACCATATCAATTTGAGATCATTACTCACTATAACATAATATACATTCCAAAAATCATAATACCTTCCAAAATTGTAACTCTTCCGAAATTATAAACCTTTGAAACCATAACACTTTGGAGATCATAACACTTCCACTTAATAGTTTAGGTATAGAAAATAATAGATATGATAAAATAGTTATAAGTTAAAGTAGTTTATATAAATAAATAATTAGTATATTTAAAATAGTTATAAATTCAAAATAGCTTATGTATTAAATTAATTAGTATATTAAAGATAGTTATAAATTAAAAATAGTTTACCTTAAAATAATATATAAAGTAAAATATTCTAATAGTTTTTAATATATTTAAAAATATACTTTATATAATAAAAATAGTTTTTCTCGAATTTCACAAGTCAGTTTAAATCAACTCGAATTCCAAATATCCAATTTAATTCAACTCAATTCATCCATTTCAGTTCAATTCAAGTTTCAATAAACCATATTCAATTTGTATCAATTTCGAATACAATTTTGAACTGCAAATTAAACCATTTCGATTTCGATAGTTTTCAAAGTTTAAATATTCAAACCTTTATAATAACTCAATTTGAAAATTTCATTTATATTTCAAATTCAACTTTACTATTATTTAATCAATCCAATAACCATTTAAATAAAATTTCAAATTTCAAACTTAAATATGACTAAATATTCAAATTTAAATTTATTTAAATTTGAAAATATTCACTTAGTCACTTGTAATAAAAAAATCAAGTTATAAATCATATCTTTAAAAATCTCAAATTCAATAAGTTTCAAATAGATTTTAATTAAGTATAATCCTTAAAAAAATAATTTTTTTAATCAATTTCTATTTATCTAACCAACCTTAATTTATAAAAATTATTATAAAACCTATTTTAAACATATAATTTTAAATAAAAACTTAAACATAATATCTACTAATTAAATTAAGTTTTATTAAATTAAATCTTATTATTAAATTTATTTTATATTATAATTTGTTTTATATATTTTAAAATAGTAAGATCATAAGTAAAATCTTAAAATTCATAATTTAAAAACTAACTTAGAAATTTAAATTTCCAAAAAAATATAATTTCAAAAATCAGGAATTTAAATATATGTAAAATAACATTTATATATGTAATATTCAAAAATCAATATTTATATAAAACCATATGTTTGTATCAAAATTGGGCACAACACTCTTCGGAAGTTTTTGAAGAGATAATAAATGAAGAATGTAAATTGAAAATGAGGATTATCTAACAAAAACTCCAAATAAAAGTAATGTAAATGCGAAGACAAGCAATTTATAGTGGTTCGGCGTGTTGCCTACGTCCACTGTGAAGTTTTTGCAATTTTATTGATTCTCTTTCAATGTTTACAAGTGATTACAGCAAGGAACAGCAAGTTACAACTGGAAATTCGAAATCAACAGCAAGAATATGATGTAGGATGATGGAGATCTTGATCCGGCAGAGTCTGGCCGCTTGAGAATCCAAAGATCCCTTTTCTGTAGGCTCTGGGGCTCTATTTATAGGCGTAGGAGGATGAGATTTCTCTCAAATTTCGAGAGACTCGTTTTGGCAAGTGAGTGGGGCCACGCGACCAATCTCAGGAAGTTTCGACTCGATCGGCGATCGATACAAAGCCATTTCGTATCGATCAAGATGACGCCCAATCGAGCTGAAATTTGGTGGAGACATTCTTCATCATGTATGCAAGCTCCGATGAAAATTTCATGGCATTTGGATCAGTAGATCTCTAGATATCGTGGATACGAAATGGAATCCTTCGGTTGCTGTTTGGTTCGAATCGATTCCTTTGAATCGATTGTTTCGAATCGATCGACTCGCGTGGACTTGTGATGGCATGGCACGGACATTTCGCCTTGATCTGGTCTTCACTCCGAGTTGACCGCATCGACTCCATATATTTCGCCCCATTCGTATCGAGGGATGACACATCATCAAATCTGTTGACTTGGTGGATTCGTATGAAGCCTCACTGATGGATTCGGACATGGCTTCACTGATGGATTTGAATGAAGCCTCACTGATGGATTCGAACAAGGCTTCACTGATGGAGTTGAACAGCCGATGGTCGATGGATACAAACAAGCCTTTCTCTAATGGATACGAGCCTTGTAGCTTCTCTATGGGTACGAAGTCAATCGATGCGAACTTGAACCCTTCGATGGATATGAAGGATGGTGATCTGATGGATGCGAAGCAGATACTATCTGATGGATACGAAGCGCTTCATCTGTTGATGGGTTCAAATGAGACCGAGTCGAACCGAGGCATGATGGATTCGAACTTGATCGATACGAACGGCGACACTTCGATGGATATGAAGTTGATCGATACGAAAGGCGGCACTTCGATGGATACGAAGTTGATTGATACGAAGGGCAGCACCTCGATGGACACAAAGTCACTGGAACCTGATCGATATGAAAGTGATCGATACGAAACCGGAGCTTTTCCCTTCAAATTGAATCGATCATAACTCGAGCGTATGAACTCGAATTGACTTGAAATTTGAGATGTTGACTTCTATGGCTTTTCTTGTCATGTCCTATCAATTGTAACTCAATCTAGACTTGGGACAAAATTCGGCGATATCCATAGCGAACCTGTGTATGCTCGATATCTAGAAAGAGTAATCCTTGGTATCTCGACCTTGCCAAAAGGTGGGATAACATTTGCCCCCAAAGTACGTCCTGTGGAAACATGACGTGCTTTGAAAAGTTGCAGTTTCTCTCCGAACAATTATCGTATTTTCTTCAAAAGTTGTACTCTGTACTGTTGTAACTGATTGTTGTATAATAGTGATTGGATGTTCATTGTTGCAATCGTAACAAGATGAGTATTCAATTCCTATGAATGTTTAAAATCGAATGATAGTCTGACATATATGCGCATAAGTCATTTGACTCTCGTTAACGTTGTGTGTTCACGAGTCGTTGTCAGTTAGTTTGTTATTGGATTTCGTATCGATTCTCTCCTGAACCGATTTGAAATTCGAGTTGAAACAACGCTTGATGGTTGCTTTTGATCGTCCTCTTGTATCGATCCTCTCTTGAATCGATGTAAGAGATGGTATATTGCTCTCACGCCGACGGACTTTGTGTTGCACGAATGTAGTATTTCGAATCGATGGGTATGAGCATCGATGGATGCGAAATTACCATTCCTATCGATGAAGTATGCATATGTTACGATGGACACGAAATCGACGTTCCTATCGATGGTCTGTAACTCCAATAGGTCTTCGTTGCGTCTTTCGCATTGATGTTGATGTTTAAATTATGGTGGATACGAAATCTCTGTCTGTATTGATATGAAGTGGATGGAGTTAAGAACTTGCTGATGTGAACAGGGGCTTCGAGTCGATGTGCTCACTGTCCATTTCGCATCGATGGAATTCAATGTCTTCGGTACAGCCTTAGTTGTGTATTTCGTATCGATAAAGTATGAGTGTAATTTCGCATCGATAAAGCCTCAGGCATATGGATTCAAACGGAGCTTTTGAATCGATCTGTGTTTTGACTGGTTGCGACTGGTCAAGTTGACTGGGAGGCGAATCAACCCGGTCTCCCCTCATGCTCCATATAAATACCTGGGACTTCGGCATTTTTCACTTTTTACTTTTACTGTTACCTTGTACTTTCTGTGTTTTTGCATCGACTCGAAGCTTCCGAGAGAAGAGCAGTTCGTCGCGTCTTCGAATAGAACAAGATTCAAATCTTTAATTCCTTGAATTATACACTCAAATTAGGTAATCAACTTCGAATCCAAGCGACAAAGTTATTTTAGATCCGCTTTTTCTTCATCGACTACCCACTCCGGTGATTGGTAAAACCAGATCTGGCCCAATGTTCATGGAGATTGGAGAAGAAAGAGTGGAAAAGGCGAAAGTAAATCGATCTGGGGGGGCTTGCATTCGAATCGATGAAGGCAACGATGTTTTTCTCTAGATTTCGCGTCGATCCCTGGGATACTCTAACGGGAGTGATGCAATTCGTACTGAAGGCTATGGAGATGGATCGTATCGATACGAAATGATCGATACGAAACATAGGTTACTGAACGATTCGAAGTCCTCCTCTTGGTCGATACGAACAATATCTTTATGATCGATACGAATGGAATCGACTCGAACGTAATCGGTGTTAAGCTGAGAGCTTTCTGATCGGTATGAACCATGTAGCCAAGGATCGACTCGAAATCGTCTCATTTTGATCGATACGAACTCGTCCCTTGACCATCGATTCGAAATATGCCCCCTGGTATCGATTCAAAATGCGCCTCTTGGTATCCATTCGAAATTGCACCTAGATGGATTCGAACGAGCTTCCTACCATCGATTCGAAACTATCTACGATGGATACAAAAATTTGACACTCTTTTTGCATGATTCCGACGAGCTTCATTCTTGCACATCTGGACTTGATAATTAAACTGCATATTCAACCACCTTTCGAAGCTCGTTGATGGAACTACAACTTAACATCGTGACAATGAACTTTAACTCAAATCAATTACCAACGTCTGGATGATACAGTAGTGACGGTTAGCGATGACGGTCATTCCTGCTGGACTCTGACTATCTTTGTCGCTTGCAAGTTTTCTCTAATTCTGCAAAATCTTTTCAAGTAATGCACAACACTGCACCACACACACTCTTTCACGTGGGGAATGCACGGGTTTTTTATCGTCTAATGATAATTTCTCATAAGTTAGCCAGTTATGGAACCATCAAGTTCTCAACCGCAAGAAATCCAGAGTACAACTCCTCCGAGACTTGAGATTCCGAACATTGAGCCTGAAATCATTGGTCCAGCCCCGGACGAATTTCCCAACGCATCTTTCATTGCCAATCCATCGGACTCCGTTCGATCCAATGCCTCTGAAGATATGCTAGGGAGGATATGCTTAAGGCATGGCCTGTCAATGGACGACGTGTTATTACCGGGACCAAATGACAGACCACACAATCCGCCAGAGGGATACACCGCATTCAATCGCCATGCATGTGCGGCCGGAACGCTCCCTCCGTTCAATGAGTATATAAGAGAAGTGTTGTCTTTTTTGGGGATCGCTCCATCTCAACTACATCTGAACAGATATGCTTCAGTGAATAGCTTGTTCATCGTCTTCATGGAGTATCTTCATCGACCACCGATCCCAACTGAGATCAGATATCTGTTCAACTTCAAAAGCCGAAATGATAACCCATCTTTTACATTCTTGGAGGCAGCGAGGAACTGTCAAGTGCTCACCGGGTCCTGGACCAGGCTAAGCTACTACAGGACGGAGTGGTTTTACGTTAGATGTCCTCCAAGGTTCGCCCGACGATGGTTATTCAGACGTGAGTATAGCTGAGTTCTCAAATAATTACTAAAGCGATTGTAGTTGAAGTGAAATTTATATATTTTCCTTTTTACAGCAATGATTCAGCGACCCGAAGGTGAACACTTCAAGGAGATAATGCGGGTACTCCAAGAAGTCCCGAGTGAAGATAGGGATATTGAGTTGCTTTTGACGGATAGGAATCTTCGGACTCTTGGGTTGATCGAACGGAGGCAGAGTATAAAGTTTGACGGGGCACTAAGGACCGTCTTGAAAAAATGAGTCAGGCACAAGAAGCCCAAAGTTTTTATAGCTGGGGAAGCTGATTCTGAGAGAACCCACACTGATGATGAGCCGTTGGCCGGGCCCACAGATGTAGTTCAGGATGTCGTAGAGCAGAGAAAAGGCAAGGCAGCCGTTTTTAAGTCGCCTGAAAAGGGAAGACGGAAATCGGTCGTCATGTCCCGGCTCGCCTCCGGAATTAGAATTTAGGAGAGGTCTCCCCCAAGAACAGAAAGTCTCTTTGAAGGGCTTACCGACCTTCCAATCCTGGATGATGTGTCTTTCCAACATGATGCCGGTTTGGAGGAATTCCACCATACTCTAGAATTGAGCGAGCCTTTTATTACTAGCGTGGTCGACACTTCCGGTTGGTCGGGGGGATGCATATTCATACACATTTTACGACACTACAAAACCCTTAGTCGTAGGTCATTGGTTTCGAAAAGCCACTAACTCTGCTCTCATTTTTCTTTGCAGATATTATGACTGGACGTGGTTTGATGTTAGGAAGTCTGCGGCAGGCTCGTAAATCTTCCTCATATTACGAGTCGCAACGAAGGGAAGGGGATAGAGATTACGATCGCAGGTACTCTGGGTATTTTAGCCAAGAACGACATGATAGAGATAGGGACTAAAGACGTCGGTCTCGATCTCGCACTCCTCCTCCCAGAGCTCCTATACAACCTTCTGCCTATGTTTCTCGTCCTTCCGAATCTTGTCGATACAAGTCAACTTCTCAATCTTCCAGATCCGAGCCTCATCATCCCAGATCTGAGACAATGACCCTAATAGTTGCGGAACAGCCTCCTACGGAAATTTCGGGGGAAGGAGCGATCAGGCTTGCACAATTAAAGAAGGACTTCCCGAACATTTGCTTTGATAACTACATTTTCCCTCCTCATTTGAAGAGAATCCCGCTGAAGGCTGAACAGATGGTGCATGATTATGTGCATGACTTATATGCCCAATACAAGGCATGGTCTTAAGCGGCCGAGAAAGCGTCATCATTAGCCTTCGAACGAGCGGCTATCATTGAGAAGCTACAAGCCGAGCTGGCTCAAAAAGATCGTATCATCCAAGTACTAAACACGGAAGCCGAATCATCTCGAAAATCAGAGATGGAGGCTCTCACGAAGGCTGATGAAGCTCAAGCGGCTATGGATAGAATGAAAAAAGAGCACTATGTCACGGTGGAAGACATGGGCCACCGAAACACCATCGTCACCGCCGAGCGAGATGCGGCTCTGAAAGAGCTTAATGAGCTTAAGGCTAAAGTTTCTGAAATCATGGAGGAAAGGGATACCGCCAATATTTCTGCACAGGAGGCATGTGATCAGGTGGTAGAATTTCGGACCGAGCGTGATGCTGCGATGGCTAAAGTAATGGAGATCGAAGCCGATGTTGATAGAAAAATTGAAATTGCCGAGTCCAAGCTGGAGGCCGACATTGAAGACCTCCTCATCACTTATAATGCTAAAGTTTTAAAGCACAGGAATTTGGCTTGGCTCGAGAATTATCCGGTACATCTTCACAGCGCTTGGGGCCGGCTGATTGAGGAGGAGAAAGCGGCGCATCCGGATGAATCAATTGACCAATTTGAGCTTGAAAACCGGTTGCTGACCGAAGACGAAAAGAAAGTCCTTCATGATGTCATGATTTCTTATGAGAAGAAGATGGTCGGCGCCCGACATCTGGAGGTCGGGGAAGGTTCAGGTGTTGAACACCAGGCTATAGTTCTTGAGATCACCGCTTCACTCCCGTCAAAGCCTACATCTGCGGTTGATTCACAATCTGTCCCCGTCTATAATCCAGAGCAACCGCAGCTATCTCCTATCCGGGAGCATGTTTCTGAAGCTGCTCAGTCGTCAGCAGGCCAAGTTGAGGAAGGTATTCCGAAACTTATCTCAAGTGTATTCCAAATAGAGAGTTCGTTTTGAAGCGATTACTAATAACTTCTTCTTATCTATGTTCAGTGTCTGGAGTTGCGTCGATTGCTGTGACTCAAGAATCAAGTCAAGGGCAGAAAGCCATCACCATTGAGACGACTGTCGTGACAACAGTGTCAACTAAGATGACGCAGGGGAGCGCACTATCTCTTAATGAGCAAATGGTGAGCGAGCTGCTCGGCCAACATGGTGTCTCCTTTACAGACTTGCCGTTCATCGTTAGTGACCTCCCGCCAGCCTCTAGCTCTTCAATGCAGACTGCAGATGCCCCCAGCCAGGCCCAAGCGATTCGTGATGAAGAAATTCTAGCAGAGATTAATGCAGAATTAGAGGCTGCGGGGAAAGGTGGTAGTATTGGTGGTGGTACGGCGGTGCCCAGCGCCTCTAAGGATAATATCACCGGGCGGCACTATCCCATCTTCCGTTGCAGATCCAGTCCCACCAACTCCTCCGGTGAGCAGTATACACCTGGAATCAAGTTCAAAGGAGGACGTCCAGCTGGGGAGCAACCATCAAAGGGGAGAGGCTCGAAACAGACGATTTCTAGCGAGTCAAAGGGTCCCGTTAAAGAGAAGGCCAAGAAAGAAGAAATAGGTTGGCCACTTAAGCAAATTTTTTGATAGATAGGAATTTGTTTTTGCTTTTCATTAGTAGGCCGTGTATAGATGCGGGTTCGGCCCCTGCTAGTAGGAATTTTTGGAAGAACTTGCACATATGCTCTTGTTTCCAATTAGTTGAAATAAAATTTAGCTTTTCTTCATTTCAACTGTTTTTTTCTTGCTTTACTTGTTTAAGTGTTGTGACGATCAGCTTATGACCGCACTTATTACAGATCTTGAGTACACGTCCGCGCTTCGGGGACTTAGAATAATTTGTAAGCGATAATTTGGTTCGCACTCCGGGAATCCGATAATTATCGATTTCTATGACACAGTTCGCACTCCGGGAACTTCGAGTTAATAATTATACTTTAACTCACATTCTGGGAATTCAGAGTTAGCGCTTACGCTTTGGTTCTCTCTCCGGGAACATAAAGTCGATGTTTATGCCCCCAATTCGCACCCTGGGAATTTGGAGTTAGTATTTATACTCCGGTTCACACTCCGGGAACCTGGAGCTGATGTTTATATTCTAGTTCACGCTCTGGGAACTTGAAATTAGCCGACAGATGGTCAGTCACATCTGTTTGAGATTTTTGAGAATTCGTTCACACTCTGGGAACGATGGACTTATCGGGATCGTGGATGGTCGGATCACATCCACCCCGAGTTAACAAGAAAGGTCGTTAGATGGACGGGTCCATCCTCCTCGAACTTGTTTAAGATACGGTCGAAGTCGTTAGGAGGACGGATCCACCCTCTTCGAAACCGCATTTACATGTTTATACTCCAACTCGCACTCTGGGAGTTTGGAGTTAGTTCACACTCTGGGAACGATGGATTTTATGTTTATGCTCCAATTCACACTTTGAGAATTTGGAGTCCGTTCACACTATGGAAACGATGGATTTTATGTTTGTACTCCAGTTCGCACTCTGGGAATCTGGAGTTAATGGAAGGATTATCGTGTATCAATCCTTTCAGGTGTTGGTGTGGTGACATGCCCCCGATCTCGGGTTTCACTTAGTGAGTGACCGGTCGTATCTCAGTCACGCCCTATTTGAATAAATCCCACCGTATGATGGAACTTAGCTCTCCGTGCATTGTGATGTTTTGTGTCGTATTCAATAAATCACATCTCTGGCTCGAAGAGATAGCATTTTATTGCTGAAATAAGAAAATATGGCAAAGTCAATTGCCTTATTAGAAGTTCAAATTTCGAAATGCGAAAATAAAATGCAAAGGAAATAATGGGCTAAAACAAATAAAGCCTGTCATGTATAGTAGCGATGGAGACTCTCGCTATTCCAGGCTCTCGGCAGGGTAAGACCATCAACGATCGATAACTTGAATGTGCCATCTCCGAGCTTTTGTGAAATCACATATGGTCCCTCCCAATTAGGTTTCATGTGCGAAGGAACAGGATAGATTCTCTTGAGCATGAGATCACCGAGTTCAAAGGTTCGCGGCCGGACCTTGGCATTGTATATTCGGGGGACTCGACTCCGATACGCGGCTGCCCTCAGATCAGCCTCTTCACGCTTCTCATCGAGTAAATCTAAAGATTCAGCAAGTAGTATGGCATTCGTTTTCGGATCATAGTACATCACACGATGAGAAGATACTTCCATCTCGACTGGGATAACGGCTTCCGAGCCATAAGATAGAGAAAATGGAGTGTGTCCGGTTGCAGTCTTGTGGGTCGTTCGCTAAGCCCATAAAGCCATAGGAAGTCCATCAACCCATTTGTCCCCGGCCTTTTCTAGTCGTTTCTTCAGATTGATAACCTTATTAACAGCTTCGACTTGGCCATTCGATCGAGGGTGTGCAACTGCGGAGAATTTCTTATGGATATGGAACCGTTGACAGAAATTCCTGAATTCAACGCTGTCGAATTAGGCTCCGTTATCGGTGATAAAAGTATGCGGGAGACCGAATCGACAGATAATGTTGCGTACTACAAAGTTGATTACTTTCTTCGTCTTGATTGTTGCAAGAGCTTCAGCTTCAGCCCATTTGGTGAAGTAATCAACTGCAACGATGGCGTATTTCGCGCCACCTTTGGCCAAAGGCAATGTACCAATTATGTCAATGCCCCATACTGCAAACAGCCAAGGACTGACCATTTGGGTTATCTCAATAGGTGGGGCTCTAGGAATCCGAGCATGTTTTTGGCATTTACTACATTTTCTGGCGTAGCCTGCTGCATCACGGTTAACCGTGGGCCAGTAATACCCATATCGGAATACTTTCTTGGCGAGTGCTTGCCCCCCAGTGTGATCGCCACATTCTCCTTCGTGTACATCATGAAATACTCGTTTGATTTCGTTATGAGCGATACACCGGAGGAGAGGAACAGAGTATCCTCTTCGATACATAACTCTGTTTTGAATGATGAACTGCGAGGCTTTTCGAAGAATCTGTCTCTTCTCACTCCTGCGCTTGGGCAATGTCCCATGCTCAATATAATCTCGATAACGGGTCATCCATGATTCCTTACTGGAAGTAGTCTCAAAGGTGAAGTCAGTCTCCATTTGATCAATGCTCGGAGAGGATAGAGTTTCAACAGGGATGAGCCCTAACTGCTGAGCTTCGCCAGTACTTGCTAACTTTGCCAACGAATCAGCTTTCTGATTATGCTCTCGGGGTATGTATAAAATGGAATAGTAATCAAACTGATCAAGCACTTTTCGGATACGAGCTAGATAAGCAGTTAGCCTTCGATCTTTTGCCTGATATTCACCCTGGACCTGGCACACGACTAATTGGGAGTCACGGTAGATTTCCACAGCGGTAATTTTCAGATCACAGGCCAACTTCAACCCAGCAAGTAAAGCTTCATATTCGGCTTCATTATTAGTCGCACGGAACTCGAACTTTAAAGCATAGCATATGGATCGACCCTCGGGGGTTTCAAGTACTACCCCACCGCCCGAGCACCGATCGTTGGATGCACCATCAGTGTGTAACTTCCAGATGTACTCAGGAGATTTGCTGGTCTCAGGAAAGTCTTCAGGAATAGTAAACCCGGCTATAAAATTTGCTAGGACTTGACCGTGAATAGCTCTCCTTGGAGTGTAAGTGATATCGAATTGACTCAGTTCGATGTTCCATTTGAGTAACCTACCAGACGTCTCAGGCCGCGTGAGGACCTGTCGTAATGGCTGATCAGTGTATACAGTGATGGGATGAGCCTGAAATTATGGACGGAGCTTCCTCGAGGCAATGACTAGGCAGTAGGCTAGTTTCTCCAGCTTTGGATAGTTTCTCTCAGCTTCGGTGAGTCGTTTGCTAACATAGTAGACCGGTTTCTAAACTCGGTCTTCTTCCCGAACAAGGGCAGCGCTGGTTGCATTTTCTGACACTACCAGGTAAAGATACAAATGTTCGTGGTTGATAGGCTTTGAAAGAATCGACGGTGTGGAAAGATGTTGAATCAATGATTTGAATGCGTCCTCGCACTCCGCAGTCCATTCGAAGTTCCGCTTCCCTTTTCGTATCAAATCGAAGAATGGGATGCATTTATCGGTGGACTTTGATATAAACCTGCTTAACGCTGCTACCTTTCCGTTGAGACTCTGGACTTTTTTTATAGTTTTTGGAGTTTGTAAATTTCTGATAGCCCAGATCTTTTCAGGGTTGGCTTCTATTCCTCTGGCGTTGACGTGAACCCAAGGAATTTTCTGGATGCGACTCCAAAATGACACTTAAGCGGATTGAGCTTTATCCCGTATCTCCGAAGGGTATTGAACATCGACTCCAAGTCTTTAATGTGATCAGTGGAGTATCGTGATTTCACCAACATGTCGTCCACATAAACCTCCATGGTTTTTTCGATCTGGTCAGCGAACATCCAGTTAACCAAGCGTTGGTAAGTTGCTTCGGCGTTCTTCAATCTAAAGGGCATGACTTTGTAGCAGTATAGTCCCAGATCGGTTACGAAGCTTGTATGCTCTTGGTTAGGCACATGCATGGGTATTTGATTGTAGCCCGAGTAAGCATCCATAAAAGATAATAATTCATGTCCAGCCGTTGAATCTACGAGTTGATCAATGCGGGGAAGTGGGAAGCTGTCTTTCGGATAGGCTTTGTTTAGGTCAGAATAATCAATGCAGGTTCTCCATTTCCCATTTGGTTTTCGGACAAGTACAGGGTTGGATACCCACTCCGGGTACAGAGAGTCCCGGATAAACCCATTGGCTTTGAGCTTATCAACTTCTTCTTTAAGGGCAGCAGATCTCTCTGGATCCATACCGCGCCTTTTCTGCTTGACCGGGATATACCGTGGGTCAATATTCAGGGTGTGGCTCGCGATGTCTAGCGAGATCCCACACATATCAGAGTGTGTCCAGATGAACACGTCGAGACTCGCCTGGCGAAAATCAACCAATTCTTGTTGCATTTCATGGCTCAACTGAGACCCAACCTTCAACATTCTCGAATCATCATCATCGTCACCATCGATTGGAACATCAATCGTCAGCTCAGCCGGGGATGCCTGACTTTCAATAGATTCTTCTTTGTTTTCATTGTATCTCGAGTCAAGATCCCTGTGGAATTGGTTGTGGTGCCTGGGCCGAGGCCCAGACATTAATTGTCAATTATCTGCAAAATGGACGCAGAGAGATTCCTCTACGCCCTTTCCTTTTTTTCGTCGTTGCACCTCGCACAGCTCAGCCACGTAACAGGCTTTTCCAGCAGCCTGATCTCCCTGTATAACTCCAATCCCACGATCAGTGGTGAACTTCAAGGTCAAACACCACAGGTCAATCGCTGCCCTGAACTCAGTAAGGGACGGTCGGCCCAAAAATGCATTGTATGGAGAGTGAATATCCAAAACAACAAACTGTGAAATCCGAACTCTTCAGCATTCTCCAATTCCTAACTCCATTGGAAACTCTACCACCCCAGTGGGTATATTAGCACTCCCATCGAAGCCATGAATTCTAGATTGACAAGGCTTTAAATCTTTGGCTTCCATTTTCATCTGGTCGTATGCTCTCTTAAATAAAATATTCACTGAAATCCCACTGTCCACTAGGATCCTCTTCATCCAAGCAGGACCAACCTGGGCAGATATGAAAAGTGGGTCAATAGTTGGGGCTTCGACCCTATCAGCATCTCTCCTGAATACGATGTCATCCGTCATCGTTTTTTGTAGTTTGGCCGGAGCCCCTTCATCGAAATTACTGCAACACTCAAAGTCCACATGCCTAATAGAATTGGCATATGACTCCATTTCCCTCCAACTTCGGTCTTCTGGATGGGGACCACCACTGACTGTGTTAATAACTAACCTCCCGCCTGTACGGGCAGGTTCCTCCTGTCTTTCTTGAGTTTGCGCACGGTTTTGATTAGATGGGCCCGCACTACCAGACTGTGGCGCCTGAACGAACTGATCTAGCTTTCTTTCTCTGATCAACTTCTCGATGAGGTCTAGTAAATGTCTACAATCAATGGTATTATGTCCATAACTCTCATGGAACCTACAGAACTTTCCTGTTTGGATCCGCCTCTCCGACGATGGCTTCGGAGCAGGTTTCATATACTGCATAGCTTTGCAAGTCTGTAAATACACGTTCTCCAGCGACATGTTCAGTGTTGTATAATTGTCAAACATTGGAGCCCTACGTCGCGGGCCACGGTTCTGATCTCGTTTTCTGTTCTGATTATCACTGTTCCTTGGTTGTTGAGTTTGTTTATTCTGAATATTCAGCTGGACTTTTCCTGAACTTTCACCAGATTGTTTGACTGCAACATTACTCTGAATCCCCTCACCGCTAGGTCATACATCATCATGTTTCCTAGACTGTTTTGCATCCCCACGCCTCAAGAATTGAGCGCCTTTGGAATAGAAACGGTCCAACGATGCGAGAGGCTTTCTAGCTAACCAGTTTCCAAACTCGAAATCGGAGTCAAACCCCTTAGTTAATGCCATTAAGATCGAATTATCATTAGGGTTAGTGATCTCTGCATAAGCGGCATTGAACCTCTCCAAATATCGCCTGAGTGTCTCTCCGGGAGCCTGAGTGGCACTGGATAAAGTATTAACGTCCTTAGGTCTGGCGACGTGCATACGAAACTGCTCGACAAACTTAGTAGCCAACTGGTCGAACAAAGAGATTGACCGAGGAGGCATTCGTGTAAACCACATCGTTGCGATGCCCCCTAGAGAAATAGGAAAACTACAGCACTTTACCGCATCATCAGCTCTTGCAGCACTCATCGACCATTCATATTTCAGGATATGTTGATTGGGGTCGGAATTCCCTTCGTACATGGGCAGAGTTGGCATTCTGAATCGCCGAGGGGTTTCAGCATATAAAATTTCATCTGTGAACGGAGTATGACTTCGGGAGATTCCCCAATCGTCATTTGTCAAGCCCTGACTCTCTTGCGAATCATTTGGCGTATCATGGCTGAAAGGTCTGGCATCGGAGCATTTTGTGCATGTTGGGCCAAAGTGTGGTCGGGTTCTACATTGCGAGGTTGGACCGGGCGCTGTCGACGGTCCGTATCTCGCCTCCTTGGCTCAACGTTTTTTGGAACGTACGGTTCAGGAGTACGCCCTTGTTGGTTATGGGTATCGATCCCTATATCAGCCGTGGTAGCAGTGGCATGGTTGTCCGTGGTGTTTTGTGGAACAGTGCCCCCTCGGGAGGAGGGCCCAGTATGAAAACAAGCAGAAGGGCCAACTCTTAACTGTCCAACGGTCAATGCTGGCTGGTGGTCAATTGCCTGTGCATAATTTCCCTCTAGCCTGGGATGGGTAGATCTATGATTGTAGTCGGATGAAGCAGAACTTTCAGTGGAGGAGCGAGACGCATGATCCCTTCTGGATCTTCTACGCCCTTGGTGGTCTAGTTGATTAGCTAATTCAGTGTTAACGCGCAACTGCTCTGCTAGCTGTTGCCGACTTTGAGTTAGTTCCTGGAGCAATGTCTGGAACTCTTGTCTAATAACCGGACCTGATGGATCGGAATGCCCGGTATCATCTTGATTAGGTGGAGGTAGTTGAGCGGGATTCTGTCTATCCCGGCCTTCTTGACCAGCGACGGTAGAAGTGGTTCTTGTGTTAACCATCTTGAGAAGTGGAATCCTTTTCCTAGACTTTTGCAAATCTGAATAGAACGGAAGGAATCTGAAATTGAAATCTGGATCTCTCTCTTAGATTTATGCAATCCAGTATCGATGACAGATCCAAGAAACGGGAGAAAAACCGGGTTTTCTCAGTGAAAGCACCAAAGTGTTTGTACCAAAATTGGGCACAACACTCTTCGGAAGTTTTTGAAGAGATAATAAATGAAGAATGTAAATTGAAAATGAGAATTATCTAACAAAAACTCCAAATAAAAGTAATGTAAATGTGAAGACAAGTGATTTATAGTGGTTCGGCGTTTTGCCTACGTCCACTATGAAGTTTTTGCAATTTTATTGATTCTCTTTCAACGTTTACAAGTGATTACAGCAAGCAACAGCAAGTTACAACTGGAAATTCGAAATCAACAACAAGAATATGATGTAGGATGATGGAGATCTCGATCCGGCAGAGTCTGGGCGCTTGAGAATCCAAAGATCCCTTTTCTGTAGGATCTGGGGCTTTATTTATAGGCATAGGATGCTGAGATTTTGCTCAAACTTCGGGAGACCCGTTCTGGCACGTGAGTGGGGCCACGCGACCAATCTCAGGAAGTTTCGACTCGATCGGCGATCGATACGAAGCCATTTCGTATCGATCAAGATGACGCCCAATCGAGCTGAAATTTGGTGGAGACATTCTTCATCATGTATGCAAGCTCCTGTGAAAATTTCATGGCATTTGGATCAGTAGATCTCTAGATATCGTGGATACGAAATGGAATCCTTTGGTTGCTGTTTGGTTCGAATCGATTCCTTCGAATCGCTTGTTTCGAATCGATCGACTCACGTGGACTTGTGATGGTGTGGCACTTACATTTCGCCTCGATCCGGTCTTCACTCCGAGTTGACCGCATCGACTCCATATATTTCGCCCTATTCGTATCGAGGGATGACACGTCATCAAATATGTTGACTTGGTGGATTCGAATGAAGCCTCACTGATGGATTCGGACATGGCTTCACTTATGGATTCGAATGAAGCCTCACTGATGGATTCGAACAAGGCTTCACTGATGGAGTCGAACAACCGATGGTCGATGGATACGAACAAGCCTTTCTCTAATGGATACGAGCCTTGTAGTTTCTCCATGGGTACGAAGTCAATCGATGCGAACTTGAACCCTTCGTTGGATACGTAGGATGGTGATCTGATGGATGCGAAGCAGATACTATTTGATGGATACGAAGCGCTACATCTGCTGATGGCTACAAAGGAGACCGAGTCGAACCGAGGCATGATGGATTCGAACTTGATCGATACGAACGGCGGCACTTCGATGGATACGAAGTTGATCGATACGAAGGGCGGCACTTCGATGGATACGAAGTTGATCGATACGAAGGGCGGCACCTCGATGGACACGAAGTCACTGGAACCTGATCGATGCGAAAGTGATCGATACTAAACCGGAGCTTTTCCCTTCAAATTGAATCGATCATAGCTCGAGCGTATGAACTCGGATTGACTTGAAATTTGAGATGTTGACTTCTATGGCTTTGCTTGTCATGTCCTATCAATTGTAACTCAATCTGGACTCGGACAAAATCCAGCGATATCCATAGCGAACCTGTGTATGCTCGATATCCAGAAAGAGTAATCATTGGTATCTCGACCTTGCCAAAAGGTGGGATAACACCATATATATTTCCTTTTTAAAACTTTAGAAATCATTTAATATATATAGATCAACGGTGTCAATTTAAAACTTTCTATCCTATGGTCAAGTGATAAGTATATTTATCATTTCAATCTGAAATTTAAATATCTACAGGTATATATCATTTCAACCCGCAGTCCCAAAATTGAAAATCGCTTGAGTTTATCATTTCAAAGCATAACAATTTTCTCATATTCTACAAGATCATTCGGTTATATATCATTTCAACCCATAGGGAATTACTAACAGGAAACTTGCAGAGTGAGAATAGTGATGATAAAAATATAACATATCAACAACAGGCATATATCATGAGTGATAAATTAAATAAAATATAAACAATAGGATATGGTGTCATATATCACAGGTGAACAGTTACAGATAATAGCATGTCATATATAGCAATGATATAAATAACAGTTATATACATGAATTTCTAAAAATCAATTTAAAACATATTTTCAAATTAATATTTAATTCAAACACATAGAATATATATATATTTCAAATCATTAATACTTAATACATATTAAAAATTTAAACAAACTTCCATACAATAATTGAAAACCAAACAGATATATAGTTTATGTATATAAACCGATATATAACACATATATATATATATATATAACTTACATACCCATTTTATATATTCTTAACAATATTTATTATAAAAATAATACAAACTTACAATTTGAAATCTACACTTATTACTAGGTCATTCACAGCAAACTAACAGCATATTATATATACATGATATATGAAATCATTTGTAAAAATACAGGCATATCAATATAAATATATATACAGTTGTAAAATATATACATTCAATAAAATATGTAAACCTGACATACATACATATCTTACAGTATAATGTATATAAAACTGTAATATAAACATTATATATTATAACTATATATACTTTGTAATATTTACACATACGCATAAACCTGTAAATACATATATATAACTTTATATAAAACAAAGCACAGTAATTACACAAAAGAAATATTATACCCTTATAAGTTCCTTGGTGCAAAACAAAACCATATATACACAAACATACTTCAAAACAATACTTTAAAACATAGATTGACCACTTTAATTATATCTTCCTATATAATATAACATACAACATAACATATATAGGATTTTTCTTCTTAAAAAAATAAAATAAAATAAACTGCAAGCTAGGAGGAAGGCACGACCAATAGGACAGTGGAAAAGGTGGCCAATGCAAGGAGTTCGAAGCTGATGGTGGTGAGAAAAGATGAAGGCTCGGCAACGTGGTGATGGAGGAATTTGGCTTGTGGAAGCTCGGCTTGGGTGGTAAGTAAGGTGGAAGTTCGGCATGAGGTGATGGCTTCTGCTATGAAGATGTTTGTAGTGGAGAGTGCATGCCAAAGTGGCGGGTTGATCAGGCGTAGTAGTGTGGTGGTCAAACAGGCTCGGTGTGGTGGAACTGCAAGGTGATTGAAAGGAAGAAAAACTGCAGCTTTGTGGTGGAGAGGTGAGGCACGGTGGTTGTCGAGCTGGTGGTGATCGGCCGTGCTTACAGGGATGATGCGTGCTTGGGTTGGAGGTTGAGAAGATAGAGAGAGAGGAGACAAAAATGGTGGGAGTTGAGCAATTTCGATGGAGAAGAAGGCAACTGATTATATATGCAGACTATTATATCATATAAATTTTGTTATAAGCACGAATGAAAAAAATGAACCGGATGTAAAGTGAAACAGTGGGATAACCAAAAGACAATAGTTAAATTTTGGGAATTTTAAAAGGTTGTTGATTAACACGGAGGATATATGAAAAGCCACATGGAAACAAATAGGCTCAAATAATGAACTGCTACGACTAACCATTTATTGATTTCGCGGCGTATCAGGGTTTGAAAAATAGAACTGAATGTATGATGAGAACAGTACAACAGACGAACAGAACGATGCACAAATATCAATGATACGATCATTCTATCGAAAGTCGATATTTGGTACCAAAAATGCTGCTAAAATGCCGAAATAAGATAAACGGAGCAATAGCAGTTCAAATTTGATGAAACGAAATATTAAGTCTCACTCAGAAGGTGATTTACAAATTTATTATATAAAAATATTCAGGTTTGAGAAATATTTTATTATCATCAAATATTAACTGATTTAAATTATAAAATTACATAATAAAATAAACTTTCATATTAACTAATGAAAATTTATTATTTGCTACGTCTAAGTAGACGTACTTCAAATATCAAATTTTTATTTCCAAATTCAATTATTTAAATTTTCACAAAATTTCCAGTAAATTATGTTATTAAAACCATTAAAATTTACGGGTCGTTACAACCAATCTCTCCCTCCTCGTACCGCGCATCTTTAAATCGACTTCTCCTATCACTTCCACATCAAAATCTCTATCTACCCGACCCCATGGCCTTAATCCCAAGCGTCCCTATCTAGCCCTGATCTGCACTACACCGTAGCGACCCTCCATTGACGCATTCCACCGTAGGTCGATGCTACCTGCACCATGCCGTAGCGACCATCCGTTGACGCATCCCACCATAGGTCGATGCTACCACCACGACTTCGGCCCTAGGTGCTATTCGATGCCCCGAATCCAAATCTAACATCAGTTTTGGCCAATTGACCATATTGGCTCATCAAAAATCTAACCCAACTTCCAATATGCCATATTCAAACTACTGAACCTCCCAAACCTCACCGCAAGTAACCAAACTTGAATGGAAGGTAGATCTCACCATATCTAACTCAAATATCAAAGTTTTCTATATATATATATATATATATATATATATATATATATATATATATATATATTATTTGATTTATTTGAGATTTTTAAAAGAGATGGATCTATATTTTTCTCCAAACCAATAGAACAGTAAAGGAGGAGACACAACATGTAAAATGAAATTTGCCTAAGTGTTTGACTTATATTAAATGTGTGATTTTCGATATCTCGTCGCACAGATTTTTGTTTGTGTATAAACTGGGAACGACAAACGAAAATACAGTTGCGCTCAAAACGATGACACGACCTCGAAACAATAATAATGTACATTGCTAATATGATTCTATAAAATCACAAAAATACCGTTGTTCGGAAAAAATCGTCAAACAATAATTTAAATAATTTCCAAATTAAAAATTATGGAAAAATCAAATAAATTAAATTAAAAATACATCAATAAAAATTGAATCGCTATAAAATAAATAAAATTTCTTGTTATTTATGATCGCAAATAAATTTACAAAATAAATTCAGCGTTATTATTATATTAATTAAAAGAAGTTAAATAAGGCCTTTAAATCCGTTTAATTAATATTCAATTCATAATCAAAATTTTAAATAATCTCTATATTTGAATTCAAGTTTTTGAATTTAAAAATCAATTATTTCAATATTCAAAATTAATTAAATATTCAAAATCAAACGACAAAATTCCAAGTTGCTACACATTTCAACATCGGATAGACCCCATAGTTAGGTGTTCTAACTTAGGCTAAATAATTTTATATGTTATTTGTTTTTCCCTTTCTATACGTGTTTACTGATTGTGTTTATGAACGTATTTGTTTACTTGCAATTTTAAAACATATTGATGTATGGATGCAATATAAAGATGTTTGCATGCATATTGGTTGCACTACATTTACATTCATATAGAAGGCTGATTTAGTTGCATTTGCACTTATCTCATACCATATCATCATTTATCTATCAAATGTATATTTACTCTTGGTTGTATTTCTCTTATGTAGTATTTATGGATATGATTACATATGTTTTGTACGTTTGTACGATGTATAGTGAGTTGCATTGTCCGTCTCTTGGAATTTCGGGGACGAAATTCTTTTAAAAGAGAAGAATGTAACAACATGTAATTTTATGGGATTAAATAATTAAACTAAAATTGTAAAATCGTAATTTTAACATAAAGGGAAAAATAGTAAATTTCTGCAGAATTTGAAATTAAGGTTCTGGACTTATTCCATTGCATTTAGAATGTCATTTACAGTCAGAAAACATTTGTACTTTGCGGAATTTGGTTATACTGGCTAGAAATTACAAGAAATCAAACCTAGTGACATTTTCGTTATGTATTAAATATGAGATTTTAGCTAGATTTTTTTTTGGTATAAAGGATATCCAGCATAGGGCAGCACAACCATACTAGATATAAATATAGTAGAAATATCTAACTAACAAGCCTAGCAAGTAGCCAAAAAATAGAGTTCATACAATGAGTACAAATACACCACCCAAACTTCCAGCAAACACCAAAAGTATGCAGTAAGCATCATAATTATAGAAGATATATGTACATGCATAAGCATATTAAACATGCACTTAGCTAAGCTGCACCACTATCATAGCTATTTATTTGAGCAAGTAATTAGGCCAGGTTGTTACTTCCCTCAGATTCGACATAGTTCAAATAAGGCAGCAAGAACTGGAGAGGCTAGGCTCCGTCACATGTTCAACTATATATGATAGACATAATAGAATTGGCTACAGAAGTATATGTTTGAAACAGAATCGAAACATATATTATTACTTTCAATACAAATCACCAGCAGAAAGCCAAAGCCAGGCTACCCTCTATGAAGGTTGGCTGTGATGCCTAGAACCAGAAGGAGTTGAAATCCAAACTATCGGTCGATTATGTAGATTCGTCGCACATAGACCCCCTACTTGGAATTAAAAATCACAATGGAAAAATTGCGAGTAGAAGTATCCGTAGAGCTGCCACATAGGAAGCACAATCAAGCAGAACCTAACTATTTAGATGCTAGATTTGCAGTAGTATTAAGTTTGTTGAGCAAACTAAGCCATATATGAATCTTGTATTTATGTGGTAAAGAAATCTTCCAAATATTATTGAAGTTAAAACATATACCAGAGATATTATAAAATATGTATGGAGGTTTCATCAAGAAATGCTTACCCATGTTCAAAACCCAGATGAAGTTGTCGTCTTCTTGCATTAAGGTTATAATGGAGGTTTCACTAATGATCTTAAAGAGGTCTCTAAGGTTCTCACCAACAATCTCGTCATTGAAATGCAAGCAACAAAAACCCTAAGAGAAGGCCTGGTTCACAGAAATGCCTTGGCTACATGCAAGGCTAAAAAGAGTATGGTACGTTGATGAGAGAGCAACACCCGACAACCAGGGGATCAACCCAGAAGGCAGTGCACAAATCATTGCCAATTTTGATCGTAGAGAAAATCTTGATCTCTCTATAGAAACTGATAATGCCATTCCAAAAAGGAGAGGCAGCTTAAGGAGGATTGGAGTTGAGATTAGATAATGTGAAAAGGCCCTGATAATAGAATTGGGTTATCCAAATTGCCTAGGGTTTAGAACAGCCTGACAGTAAATGCCATCCCTATTTTCCCAGTAAAGATTTATTAAATTGCTGAAGGTTAACCACCCTCAAACAACTATCTTTCTTAGGTTTACAGACATGATCCCAAGTAACCAGACAATTTGAGGAAGAGATAGTATCAAACCCTTCTAGAGAAACACCCTTCTCGTACTATGAATTTTACTAATAACCCAATTAGGCGCCTTTAAGAAAGATAACCAGAATATGGGAGAGAAGAAAGTACAGAGTTAACAAGGACCAGATGACCTGCCCTAGAAAGCAAGGATCCCTTCCATCCAGCGAGCCTACCTTGAACTTTGTCAATCATACTTGACCAATCTTCCTAGATAAGTTTAGAAGGACATAGATTTAAACCTAGATAGGTACACGAGAAGCATTTGAGAGAGCAATTAAGGCTACTAGCGACAGAAGGACTGATACTAAAATTTGGGCCAACTATAAGCATTAAACTTTTGGAAAAGTTTATTCATAACCCCAAAAGGAGTAGAGAATGAGCTTAATAGTGGCAATGGAGGAAGCGATAGGAGAAGTCAAAAGGATGGTATCATAGGTATACTGTAATAAATTAATACCCAACTTAATCACAATATTGCCAAGACAATTCAGAGTACCCAAAGAGCAGGCAAGATCAATCATATTAGCAAAGATATCCACTGCAAGATTAAAAAGAATTAGGGAGTAGGATTTCCCTATTTGAGAACATGGGACATACCAAAAAGCGTACCTTTATTGTCATTATACAAACAGATGAGGTTGAAGTTCAAAGAATGCATTTAATCCAATTTATGAACCTGATGGGAAGCATCTATGAGAAAGAACTAAATAAAAGTCCCAACTAACTGTGTCGAAGCCTTCTTGAACCGCCGTGGCATTACCGAGGCTCTTTGAAGAAAGATTTTAGCTAGATATTATATTTTTCTAACCTATAAATAGATCTCTAACCCTATTCCTTTTACTCTAATTTTTTTACCTCCACTTCTAAAAATTAATCCCTAAATTAATTATAAATCTCTAAATTAATTCCTAATCGACCATAATCAAATCCAAACCAAACGTATTAATATATGAAATTGAATGTTGTAAAGAGAGCTATGCAAAAATCGAGGCTACGAAAAAATGGCGTTTTCATGCCATGGAATCTCTGGACAACAAAGAAGAAGGAGAACCTACACCAACCAAATCGTAGAAGATGCACGGCTAATCGCTGAGTAGGATTTATCATATTTGTGTATGTATTGATAGGACTTAGTGATTCACCTCATATCATCTTAAACCAAATTATATATAATGTAACTGAGAATAAAAAATTTATTTTTTTATATATACATTTGAATAGGATATGGTATGCCATGTCTTGATAGTAAAAAAGTCAAATTTTTATTGATTGTAATTAGAAAACGTTAATCTTCCCTTAATTTAAAAGGTATGAAATATACAAGTGTACCAAACTAGACATACTATATAGAAAGATCATGGTTTCAACGACATGCATCCACAGGTGGTGTTCGTTCGTTAGTCTGACATATGGATTGATCAAAAAATGCGCCAAAAGTTCAACAAGCGTGGACCATCCATTAGATAAATTTCGATTTAACGGTAAAAAGTCAAGGATGTGACAATCTAAAGATACTAAAAGTTTAGTGAATCGTATACTATCTAACTTGTGCGTAATAAGCACGTATATAAATCAACGCAATAGTACACAATAAATAATAAAATATATAAAGCGTGCAAACTGGAGTTTCTATACTGGTTCAGACCTCCCATCCTACACCCGTCCCAAAGCTCCCCTTTGGTATTTCCTTTAAACAAACTACCCTCACTTCATCTGGAGGAATAGGCTTATTACAAAAGTGTCTTTGACAATCTTATGTTCCAATAATACAGATTTTGACTTAGAGTACAAATCTTCTAATAATCTACTTTGAGTACATGAATATGATTGCTTTGAGTTGTAGGAAGTGATAAAACCAAAAGGTTATAATGGATTGAAAGCATGTAATCAGTGTATATGCAAGAGAGTGCTTTGGAATAAAGAGAGTAAAGAATCCATCTAATTAAGTTAAGTTCCTTGTTTCTACTTCTCAATCAAGATGTTATTTATAGAATCAGAGAGGTGCAGATAAAGAGTTGTTACTCTTCTATGAAATTTTTCTATTTTAATGGCAGTAACTCTTCATGAAATATGACTTCCTTTAGTTTCAAAAGAAGCATCTTTTTAAATATGACAATTTTTTCCATGATAGACGTGTGTGGTATAATGACAGATGTCTGTGACTACTTTTTATTTTTTAACCTAAGACTTGTCATAGACATTAGTGAGTATACTGCAGACGTTAGTGAGACGAAAAAGCAGTTTTCTACTAGATTTTGATATATATAAAATTGTGTGTGATCGTGTATGACCTTAATAATAATTTATCTAGGACTCTTTTACAGTAGAATAACCTTAGTATGGTCAATGAATCTTCGATTCTCTTTGAGTTTCAAAATCTTCGATCAGGGTGCCTACTTGTAGTATATACATGCAATCATGATAAAGTCTATATATGTATATGATTGGATAGTTGTTATCATTGAAACATAAGTTGGAGGTTCTAACAATCTCGCCCTTTTTGATGATGACAAATATACAATCACAAATCAACTATTCATTCAAATATTAACCATATAAAGAGAATAGAAGTATTCTTATGTTTGTCTATGTTTTGTCTCCCCCTATGTATATGCATAGATTTCTCCCACTTTGTCATTATCAAAATGGTGGGAAACAATAAATGATATGGATATAGTAAATAATCATGGCATGTTATCATCAAATGTTAATGTTCAACGTAAAATAAAATACAAACGTTTTTAAAATAGGAAAGCAAATAATCACAAGAGCTAAAAAATAACAGAAAATAAAGTCTAATTATACCGATTGTGCGAATAAGATAATCCTTCATAATTCTCATAATATTCCCAGCAGGAAGATGGATCCTGCTCCTATGTACCTGGCCACTGTGTTTGGTCATTGTACTCCTCATCTTCGTTAAGTGAAAGGCCTTGAAATGCCATGTAAGATGGTTGTTAAAAATATGGAGTATCAGAGACGTACATTTCATCACTGTCGATTTCCTCTTCCTCAGATTGTACGTCAATAGGTCTCCCTCGAGCGCTTCGATTGTGTGATGTACCTTTGGGAGAGGATTGCGCAAGACAAACTGGTGTTTGAACCCGAGGTGGAGGTGTTAGGGAAGACGAGGATGATGATCGTAAGGAAGATCGGCTACGGTGCGCATTACCTTTCCAGAAGTGGAGGCCACTTTGCCAATGTCTTCTCCATCTTTTTCATCCTAGTGGAGAAAGAACGTTCCAATCCCGCAGTGATATCCCGAAAATTTGGCAGTATAAATTTAATAATCTATGTTTAAAATTGAATTGATTTGATAAATTTTAGATAATAAATTTTGAATTGGTTTAATAATCTTCTTTTAATAAATATTTAAATTGGTAGATTTTATCTTTTTAAAACAAATAATTTTTTTCTGTTTATAATATATATATATATATAATTGTATATATTGTAAATTGATGAACTTTGATTTTTGAATTTTGTAAATGAATCAGTTTTTAATTCTAATTTATTTTTGGTAAATTTGAAATTTGATTTAAATTTAACATTTAACTTTCTAAAACAGTTTCATAAATAATTATATGGTTTGTAAATATTTAATGTAAATTTTATTTGTTTTAAAATTTATTTTTAATTAACTTAAATATGAATTTTAAATTTTATTAACATTAAAAGCTTTGTTTTATTTTATTTTTAAATATTACTTAAAATTCTTATATAAGAGTTAAAATACAAATTTCATATGACCTTAATTTATTAAGTGATAGAAGTAAATTATAATCTCTTTTATAAATTATTTTAAATATTATTTAACTTGTTATTTTCAAATAATAATAATGATAATACTTAGTTCTTATGAACATAAATAGATTTTTATAAAAATAGGTTTTGTTATTTTAAAATTCAATAAGAGTTATATATGCATATATATAACTTGATTTTTAAAATTAGATTTGATAAATTAATTTAAAATATGAATTTAATGTTTTGAAATTTAAAGGAATAAATATTTAAAAATATTTGAATAAGCTTATAATCATAATTTGTTTGTTTCATTTCTTTTAATTAGAAAAAGGAAGAAACTCATTTATATATGCATAAGGAAATAAATAAGTTAAATTTTTTATAAACAATTTAATTTATATTAAAATACTCTTAATTTACATGTGTAAGTTTCTTAATACACCTAAGTAGACATGTGTTAAGGCCTAAACTAAGTTAAGTGACAAATGTTAAGAATAGAAACAAGTGTCCTTTAAACATTTCTTCTTCTTTTATTTTTAATTGAATCAAAATTTACTTATATAAACTTATCCCTCCTAATTTTATCTTCTTTCCTTCCTCTTCTTCTTTTTCAAAACCCTGAGAAATCTTCAGCTAAGATCTGAAATCAAAACAGAGAAATTTTGTTTAAAACTAAGATCTGCAAATAATCCCCTCAAAATAAAACTGAAACCCATGTTCCCCTCAAAACCAAAACCATCTGAAAATCATTTTGCAACTGCAACTTCACTAAACCTACATGCAACTTCATCAAGCCTGCAATCTCCTTCTTTCTATTTTAAATCAACCTAGTCTGCATTTTTATCAACCTGGAAACAAGCGTGCAATTGTATAGCTGGAAGCCTGCATCATTTCCTGGAAACAAGCATGCAAATGGTCAAGGAAAGCATTGTGCAAATACAAGATGAAGTTTTTAAAAGTAAACTGAAGTTTGAATTCATAAGTAAAACAAAGATGCAATTTTAAGTTTTCAGTTGAAAGCACCATTCAATTTCAAACATTTTCAGGAATTGTTGCTCTGTTCATAATTTTCAGGTGAGTAACATTTTATACTAAATAAACTTAAGTATGAATGTATTTGCTATTTTACTCTAGAAATAAAATGTTTGTCTGCCTTTTTCAAGCTTATACTGGTGTGTGTGTGTGTGTGTGTGTGTGTGTGTGTGTGTATGAATGTCTGTTGTAATGTATGCTGCAGGGTAATTTGTATTCTGTTCTTAAGTTTCAGGTTCTAGATTTGGTTTAAAATTCCATTTCAGACGATTTAGTATGTGTTAAGATTTAAGTTTCAAAACACAATATGGTTGTGATACATAAGCTAAGTTTAAATTTTATTTATAGATTATCTCTGGAAACTCAATAATGCAACAGAACAAATTCTTATATAAGTAGAATTAAATCATCTGGATTCTTTAGTATAAGAATATAAACAAGTTACAAGATCAAAGATGTGAATTTTAAAACTAAAATTTGAATTTTAGACTGAGAATGATTGAGAAATTCTGGTTTAACCAGAAAACCTATTTTGGGTTTAAACCATTGACCTGAGTGGATGGAGTGGCCAGTGTTTCTTTGGTTGATGGAGTGATGATCGTAGATTGAGGGAAAAATATAGGGAGGAGGATTTAAGCATTGAGGCAATAGAAATTTGGGATTGAGGCATTTAACCCTAGTTTTGTTCACCTGGAAAAAAAATTAGCACCACAAACTCTAGAAGACATCGAGTTCTACCAGATTTTAGTAAGTGATTGATGGAGAATGGAGGAGTTCGAGGCCGGTGGCGTAATTTCTCTGATGATCAGATTTTGGAATTTGAGGCATTTCCAGTTCGACCATTTTCCAGTTTTTTTTTTGAGCTCGAATGCACAATTTTGATTTGGGGTTTCTGCAGTTGGTTTGAAGGTTGATTTGGTGTTTGGTGATGATCAGTGACTTGCACGAGGGGTCGCGAGTGGTCGGAGGTGATGGCGGCGTCGGTGCAGGTGCATGGCGATCTGGGTATCAGTTGGTTTGGGGATGAATGGGTTCTCGAGTTTTTATATCGGGTTGATGTGTGTTTGTGCTCGAAGTTTTGGTTTGATTGCCTTGAAGGGGTTGATGTGAGGGCTCGGGAGTATGTTAGTTACAGGTTTATGTGTTTAAACCTGACAGTTTAGTTTGTAGGATATTCAATGGAAGGATACTCGAGTTTACTCATGTTATTTTGAGTTTTGCTCGAGATAGCTTGGCTGCAGTTTAGAAAATTTGTCAAGTTTCAAATTTTTAAACTGAAATTCAAAATACTAAGCAAAGATTTAAAATGAGTTTTAAGTATAAGTTTAAATTATGAATTCAAAGTTTATTTTGAATCATAGCTGGAAATAAATAAATTAACTTTCAAATTTGTTTAAAATACTTTAAAGGATTTATTGTTTAAAAATGTTATGAAGAAATTTGAATTTAAATTTGAAATTGAAATGTAGAGAAATGTTTAAACAAAGTTTAAATTTGATTCAAATCTGAATTTGAAAATTTGCTTTAAAATAAATTTGAGTTTTATAAATATAAGTGTTTAAAACATATTTGAATGATAATGTAAAATTTAAGTGTTTGAATTTAAAAAGAAATTTGTTTTAAATCTTGTAAAATTTCTTGTATAAGAAAAGTATTATTTATCATGTAAAATTTTAAGGCTTTAAATTGATTTTAAAACTGGTTGAAGTTAAATTATAGTTTAATGATTTGTTATGCATTTAATTAGTAGGATAGTTAAATAAATAAGTAACTAATTTAATAAATTAATGAATGAATAATTACTTAAAGTAATTAAGGGATAATCTTAAAGGTTTAAGATTAATTATTTTTAGAATAATCAACTTGTAATTTAAGAATCAATAATTAAATAAGATTATTTTTTTATTAATGATTAATAATTAATTAATCAAGTAATAAAGGATTAATTAAATTATAGTTAACACTTAATTAATTAAATTATTAGGGGTTAATTAAATGGGTTATTAATGATTAATTAATTTGTAATTAATAATTATTAAATAAGTTAATTATTTTAGAAAATAATTAATGAATTGTTAATAGTTAATGAAGGTCATTAACTAAGGATTATTTAATAATTAATTAATGTGATGAATTTTAATTATTAATTAGATTAATTAATTTAAAGATAATCATTTGTGTAGTTGTTAAGTATAATTACTTATGGAAGTAATCAAGGAATTAATTACCAATTTTAATTAATTGAGTTTAATTTGATTAGATTAAGTTAATTAATTCGTTTTAATTAATTTAAATTAATCATTTGATGATCTGTGAAGTATAATTAGTTAACGTAATTTAATAAAGAGAAATTACTTAGAGAAGTAATTAAAGGGGTAATTACTATATGTAATTAATTGGAAGTGATTTGATGATGAAGTAATTTGAGTATAATTACTTTGTGAATTATTCAAGGGATTAATTAAAGATAATTAATTTATGAGTAATTAATTTATTTGGTGAAGTAATTAAGGGTAGTTAATTAATAAATGGGGTTAATCAAGGGGATTAACAATTATGGTTTAAATTAAGATTAATTACTTAATGTAATTAATGTAATTAGAAATCATTAATTATTATAATTAATGAAGTAATTAAGAATAGAATTAATTTAGAAATAATTAATCAATGTAGGGATTAATTAATGTGATTAATTAAGAAGTAATGTAATTAATTTATAGTTAATTGATAAAGGAAGTAATTAAAGATTAATTACTATATTTGGTTAAGTATAATTAATTTGAGAAATTAATTAGTGGATAATTACTTGAATATAATTTAAGGTTAATTAATCAGTTATGATTAATTAAAATAAGTAATTGATTAATGATTAATTAATTGATTGATAATCAATTAATAGCGATGTAAGCAAGATTTATATTGGTGAAGTAATTAATTGAATTTACTTTAAATTAATTAGAAATGATATAATTAATTTAATTCATTTTAAATTAATTAGATTTGTGTGATTATTAATCATTGCTTATATTTGAATGGATGGTATGAATTGCCTTGAATGGTTTGAATCTCAGATATGAGATAAGAAATGTTGAATGATATGGATGCATTGGTTGCATTGTGATGTTGATATAAATTATCTTTGATAATGATAATATGGATTATTTGTTGAGATGATAATCTGATTATCTATTGTGGTATGTGTATTATCTATCTATATGTATATAGATAATTGAATTATTTTAAACCTTTAAAACAACTTGGCCTTAAAAGACACACATTTGGATTTGATGAGACCGGGATCGGGTTTCCATATTTGGATATCCGAAAACCACATCGATCCAAATTAACGATAGGTCGTGAACCTCTTGTGAAGAGTGAAGACTCGAGGTGTAAGAACTATATGTCAGTATAACTCTAGGGGTGATTCCGTAATGAGTTTGACGGAACTAGTTCTTATAGGTTCGAGATGGTGATTTAGAGTGCAATGGCTATGGTCGTTGACTCTGAGGGTGATTCCAAAATGAGTGTAACGAGATAGTGCCTTCAGTTTCGTTCAAACCCGGAACGAACTTGTATAGATTGAATGCTTTCAGAACATCGTCGGGTGGACGATGAGCATTCTAAGAGTTGTGTTCTCTAAAGGTAATCGTAGCCTCAAGCCTCATCAACCGGGAATGGCTAAAACAGGGGAGGTGCAGCAAGGATAAGTGGGTCATGCCCAAGTAGGACAAGATTTTCCCCTGTCTAGAGGTCCCTTTTTATTTCGGCTGTGTGGGCAGCTGGATGTACGCCAACTGCGGGGTTGTCTTGTTCGGGACTGTCCAGTAAGGGATGGTTCTGGTCTTGTGTTGCAGGGGAGTAGGCGTACTCCTCGGTACGTTGATCTAGGCCACGTACTGTGACGGGCGGTACCCCAGTAGCACAGCCATTGATGGAATCTACAATCCAATAAGTGCCAACGGTTTTGATTGTATTACCCACTTTTGTGGCTAATAGCTGAAATTTAATGAATGTAACAATTTCGGCTATTTCATATTTACTTGAAAACCCTAGACCTATTATAATATCACTGGATTTCCTATCAAATGTTTTGGTTAGCGTAAGGTAAAAGCTTTTTCATGTTTATGTGTGGGAAGTCTTACGTGATACCTTTCAAAGTTAAGCAACTTTAACCTGTTACTCACACCAGACTCATGTCTGACCCAGAGTTTATCTTCTGTTTTCTTAAACTCTTGGGTACTCAAATTTTTACGAGTAGCCAAGGGATTCAGGTTAGCTTTTGACGAATTGTGGAGGAGCAATGGAGCAGGAGGCTTCGGCGTTAGATATATAGTTCCGCTGTGTGTTCTCTGTGATTGGTATCTCTTTCTTGTATTGTATTGAGTTGTAGTAACTAGACAGGTGTTTATAAACGTCTAGTATGTGTTGTAAATTCTGTGTAACTCTGATTTGTGTTGTAAACTGTGTAACACTTATGTTATTAATATAATTTATTCGTTCCGCTCTTGATATTCTGATGTTGTTTCTTCTTTCTTCTCTTTCTTTTATCTTTTCTTTCCCTTTCTTTCTTCAAGATGATGCGATTTTCTGTGGTGAGAAAGTCCGGTCGTCACAGGTGGTATCAGAGCGCTAGGTTGAGTGAATACCTAGGCTTTGAAGTAATTTCTTTTATTAATAGAGTGTATTTTTAATTTTAAATATATATATATATATTTACTTCTACCTATTTGTTGGGTTACCTATTCGGGTTTTTCCAATATAAGTTATAAAGGTAGATAAGGTAGTGGGGTGCGTAACACGACTACTACCAATAGTTGGAGCTTGAGTATTGAGGTTGGAAGTGGATTTATCGAGACTGTAGACCTAATACCATCTCGAGTGAGTTGTGCAGAGTATAGAATTTCATAGATCTTTGAAGGTAACCTGTAAAGGTTCGGAGTCTATCTTTAAGTTGGATGAGTAGAGTTTGGATCTGTCGGTTGGGAAGAAGAAAATAATGGTATCTTGATACCTCAGGAATTAGTAGCTGTGTGATGAGACGTAGTGACTATGGATGTCTCCGAAGATTTTTCTTTGGAACGAGTTTAAGGAAGTATGTCTGCTTCGATCTTGTGGCTGGATTCAGCAGGATGTTTCTGTCTGGTTTGAGGCCTGAGTTTCTCAAAGAGCTTTGGATTAGGAATTCTTTGGCGTCAGTGTTAGCAGTGCAGCTCGGAGTGTTCTGTGCTTGCAAGAAGGTCTTTTGGTTAGCAGTTTTTCTGGAGATGGAGTTCAGAAGCAGCAGAGTGGATCCATTTCTTCAATGGATTGGCTAGATAAGCATAAGCTATTCTGATTTGTAAAGAGAGAACAGATTTCTTTGGATATTGGACTGGTTGATCGCAAAAGTGACTTGCGATAGTTTGAGTATTCTCTTAAGCTATGAGAAGTTTGTCCGTAACTGGAGGCTGAGTTTTCTTATCGACTGGATTCCAAGAGTGATACCGGTGGTTCCATTTAGTAGAAGGATGACTTCTAGAGCAAAGGTTTGGTGAAGTAGCTTAGGATTAGATGGGATATCTGAGTTTTTTTATGGATCTGTTGGACCATATTTCTGAGATATGTTGTCCAGTTTGTGCTTATGTTCTACACTAGCATTTTCTTCTACTCCAGATCAGAGTTATGCAGCGGAAGCTGTTTGGGAGTGCTTTTGTTTCGTCTTTTCCAGCTAGAAGAAGTAAGTTAGTCTTCTGATATTTGTGGAGTTGAGTTGGTATTCTTGGTTTTGGATTAATCTTGAGGAGATCATTTTGTTGGGTTGTTTTGGCCCTGTTTGCTTCTAGAAACATCAGCGAAGGTTGAGCTGATCGGGAGAGATGAAGGCAGCCCAGGATCGTTAGAAGTATTTTGTGGATAAGAGACGAAGGAATTTGGATTCCGGAGTCGAAGATTTGATTTTGGGTAAGTTTTCTCCGATCTAAGGAGGTATAAGATTGAGTAAGACTGGGTAAGTCAGCTCCGAGGTGTTTTGGATCTTTTATGTGTTCTTGTGAGGATTGATGTTTAATTTTTCAAGGTTGAATTGCCAGTTTGGATAACTGGGATTCGATGTGTTTCACGTATCTCTGATGGAGTACGTGTGATCTATTTCTGGTTGTGGAACCAGCAGTTCAGGAGGATGTAATTGTTGAGTCAGACTTGTCTGTAGTCTGATATCCTGTTTAGTTTTGGTGGATCTAGTTGGATAGGAGCTTTGTAGCTTAATAGTATTGATTGTTTGAATTCTGTTGAGCGAGTATCCCGGTATATATGTACTTGGGAAACTCGGGGAAACTCTATCCAAAAATTTTATCTGGATAGTTAGATTTGTTTGTTTGAATGAATTGGTTTCTATGGTTGTTAGCATATGATTAATATATGCTTGTGTTTTAAAATAAAATCTTAAAATAGTTTATTAAATTACCTTTGCTTTTCAATTTCGGGGACGAAATTCTTTTAAGAGGGAAGGAATGTGATATCTCGGAAATTTGGCAGTATAAATTTAATAATCTATGTTTAAAATTGAATTGATTTGATAAATTTTAGATAGTAAATTTTGAATAGGTTTAATAATCTTCTTTTAATAAATATTTAAATTGGTAGATTTTATCTTTTTAAAGCAAATAAATTATTTTCTGTTTATAATATATAAATAATTGTATATATTGTAAATTGATGAACTTTGATTTTTGAATTTAGTAAATGAATCAATTTTTAATTCTAATATATTTTTGGTAAATTTGAAATTTGATTTAAATTTGACATTTAACTTTCTAAAACAGTTTAATAAATAATTATATGATTTGTAAATATTTAATGTAAATCTTATTTGTTTTAAAATTTATTCTTAATTAACTTAAATATGAATTTTAAATTTGATTAACATTAAAATCTTTGTTTTATTTTATTTTTAAATATTACTTAAAATTCTTATATAAGAGTTAAAATACAAATTTCATATGATCTTAATTTATTAAGTGATAGAAGTAAATTATAATCGCTTTTATGAATCATTTTAAATATTGTTTAACTTGTTATTTTTAAATAATAATAATGATAATACTTAGTTCTTATGAACATAAATAGATTTTTATAAAAATAGGTTTGTTATTTTAAAATTCAATAAGAGTTATATATGCATATATATATAACTTGATTTTTAAAATTAGATTTGATAAATTAATTTAAAATATGAATTTAATGTTTTGAAATTTAAAGGAATAAATATTTAAAAATATTTGAGTAAGCTTATAATCATAATTTGTTTGTTTCATTTCTTTTAATTAGAAAAAGGAAGAAATTCATTTATATATGCATAAGGAAATAAATAATTTAATTTTTTTATAAACAATTTAATTTAAATTAAAATACTCTTAATTTACATGTGTAAGTTTCTTAATACACCTAAGTAAACATGTGTTAAGGCCTAAACTAAGTTAAGTGACAAATGTTAAGAATAGAAACAAGTGTCCTTTAAACTTTTCGTTTTATTTTATTTTTAATTGAATCAAAATTTACTTATATAAACTTACCCCTCCTCATTTTATCTTCTTTCCTTCCTATTCTTCTTTTTCAAAACCTTGAGAAATCTTCAGCTAAGATCTGAAATCAAAACAGAGAAATTTTGTTTAAAACAAAGATCTGCAAATAATCCCCTTAAAATAAAACTGAAACCCCTGTTCCCTCAAAAAAAAAAAAACCATCTGAAAATCATTTTGCAACTGCAACTTCACTAAACCTGCATGCAAGTTCATCAAGCCTGCAATCTCCTTCTTTCTATTTTAAATCAACCTAGTCTGCATTTTTATCAACCTGGAAACAAGCATGCGATTGTATAGCTGGAAGCCTGCATCATTTCCTAGAAACAAGCATGCAAATGATCAAGGAAAGCATTATGCAAATACAAGATGAAGTTTTTAAAAGTAAACCGAAGTTTGAATTCATAAGTAAAACAAAGATGCAATTTGATGTTTTCAGTTCAAAGCACCATTCAATTTCAAACATTTTCAGGAACTGTTGCTCTGTTCATAATTTTCAGGTGAGTAACATTTTATACTAAATAAACTTAAGTATGAATCTAGCAGGTTCTAGATTTGGTTTAAAATTCCATTTCAAACGATTTAGTATGTGTTAAGATTTAAGTTTCAAAACACAATATGGTTGTGATACATAAGCTAAGTTTAAATTTTATTTCTAGATTATCTCTGGAAACTCAATAATGCAACAGAACAAATTCTTATATAAGTAGAATTAAATCATCTGAATTCTTCAGTATAAGAATATAAACAAGTTACAAGATCAAAGATGTGAATTTTAAAACTAAAATTTGAATTTTAGATTGAAATTGATTGAGAAATTCTGGTTTAACCAGAAAACCTATTTTGGGTTTGAACCATTGACCTGAGTGGATGGAGTGGCCAGTGTTTCTTTGGTTGATGGAGTGATGATCGTAGATTGAGGGAAAAATATAGGGAGGAGGATTTAAGCATTGAGGCAATATAAATTTGGGATTGAGGCATTTAACCCTAGTTTTGTTCACCTGGAAAAAAATTATCACCACAAACTCTAGAAGAAATCGAGTTCTACCAGATTTTAGTAAGTGATTGATGGAGAATGGAGGAGTTCGAGGCCGGTGGCATAATTTCTCTGATGATCAGATTTTGGAATTTGAGGCATTTCCAGTTCGACCATTTTCCAGTTTTTTTTGAGCTCGAATGCACAATTTTGATTTGGGGTTTCTACAGTTGGTTTGAAGGTTGATTTGGTGTTTGGTGATGATCAGTGACTTGCGCAAGGGGTCGCGAGTGGTCGGAGGTGATGGCGGCGTCGGTGCAGGTGCACGGCGATCTGGGTATCAGTTGGTTTGGGGAAGAATGGGTTTTCGAGTTTTTTTATCGCGTTGATGTGTGTTTATGCTCTAAGTTTTGGTTTGATTGTCTCGAAGGGGTTGATGTGAGGGCTCGTCAGTATGTTAGCTACAGGTTTATGTATTTAAACCTGACAGTTTATTTTGTAGGATATTCAATGGAAGGAGGCTCGAGTTTACTCGTGTTATTTTGAGTTTTGCTCGAGATAGCTTGGCTGCAGTTTAGAAAATTTGTCAAGTTTCAAATTTTTAAAATGAAATTCAAAATACTAAGCAAAGATTTAAAATTAGTTTTAAGTATAAGTTTAAATTATGAATTCAAAGTTTATTTTGAATCATAGCTGGAAATAAATAAGTTAACTTTCAAATTTGTTTCAAATACTTTAAAGGATTTATTGTTTAAAAATGTTTTGAAGAAATTTGAATTTGAATTTGAAATTGAAATGTAAAGAAATGTTTAAACAAAGTTTAAATTTGATTCAAATCTGAATTTGCAAATTTGCTTTAAAATAAATTTGAGTTTTATAAATATAAGTGTTTAAAACAAATTTGAATGATAATGTAAAATTTAAATGTTTGAATTTAAAAACAAATTTGTTTTAAATCTTGTAAAATTTCTTGTATAAGAAAAGTATTATTTATCATGTAAAATTTTAAGGTTTTAAATTGATTTTAAAAATTGTTGGAGTTAAATTATAGTTTAATGATTTGTTATGCATTTAATTATTAGGATAATTAAATAAATAATTAATTAATTTAATAAATTAATGAATGAATAATTATTTAAAGTAATTAAGGGATTAATCTTAAAGGTTTAAGATTAATTATTTTAGAATAATCAACTTTTAATTTAAGAATCATCAATTAAATAAGATTAGTTTTTAATTAATGATTAATAATTAATTAATCAAGTAATAAAAGATTAATTAAATTATAGTTAACACTTAATTAATTAAATAATTAGGGGTTAATTAAATGGGTTATTAATGATTAATTAATTTGTAATTAATAATGATTAAATAATTAATTATTTTAGAAAATAATTAATGAATTGTTAATAGTTAATGAAGGTCATTAACTAAGGATTATTTAATAATTAATTAATGTGATGAATTTTAATTATTAATTAGATTAATTAATTTAATGATAATCATTTATGTAATTGTTAAGTACAATTACTTATGGAAGTAATTAAGGAATTAATTATTAATTGTAATTAATTGGGTTTAATTTGATTAGATTAAGTTAATTAATTCGGTTTAATTAATTTAAATTAATCATTTGATGATTTGTGAAGTATAATTACTTAATGTAATTTAATGAAGAAAAATTTCTTAGAGAAGTAACTATAGGGGTAATTACTGTATGTAATTAATTGGAAGTGATTTGATGATGAAGTAATTTGAGTATAATTACCTTGTGAATTAATCAAGGGATTAATTAAAGATAATTAATTTATGAGTAATTAATTTATTTGGTGAAGTAATTAAGGTTAGTTAATTACTGAATGGGGTTAATCAAGGGGATTAACAATTATGGTTTAAATTAAGATTAATTATTTAATGTAATTAGAAATCATTAATTATTATAATTACTGAAGTAATTAAGAATAAATTTTATTTAGAAATAATTAATCAATGTAGGGATTAATTAATGTGATTAATTAAGAAGTAATGTAATTAATTTATAGTTAATTAATAAAGGAAGTAATTAAAGATTAATTACTGTATCTGGTTAAGTATAATTAATTTGAGAAATTAATTAGTGGATAATTACTTGAATATAATTAAAGGTTAATTAATCAGTGATGATTAATTAAAATAAATAATTGATTAATGATTAATTAATTGATTGACAATCAATTAATAGTGATGTAAGCAAGATTTATATTAGCAAAGTAATTAATTTAATTTACTTTAAATTAATTAGAAATGGTATAATTAATTTAATTCATTTTAAATTAATTATATTATATTTATGTGATTATTAATCATTGCTTATATTTGAATGGATGGTACAAATTGCCTAGAATGGTTTGAATCTCAAATATGAGATAAGAAAATGTTGAATGATATGGATGCATTGGTTGCATTGTGATGTTGATATAGATTATCTTTGATAATGATAATATGGATTATTTGTTGAGATGATAATGTGATTATCTATTGTGGTATGTGTATTATCTATCTGTGTGCATATAGATAATCGAATTGTTTTAAACCTTTAAACAACTTGGCCTTAAAAGACACGCATTTGGATTTTGATGAGACCGGGATCGGGTTTCCATATTTGGATATCCGAAAACCACATCGATTCAAATTAACGATAGGTCGTGAACCTCTTGTGAAGAGTGAAGACTCCAGGTGTAAGAACTATATGTCAGTATAACTCTGGGGGTGATTCCGTAATGAGTTTGACGGAAATAGTTCTTATAGGTTCGAGATGGTGATTTAGAGTGCAAGGGCTATGGTCGTTGACTCTGAGGGTGATTCCAAAATGAGTGTAACGAGATAGTGCCTTCGGTTTCGTTCGAACCCAGAATGAACTTGTATGGATTGAATGCTTTCAGAACATCGTCAGGTGGACGATGAGCATTCTAAGAGATGTGTTCTCTAAAGGTAATCGTAGCCTCAAGCCTCATCAACCGGGAATGGCTAAAATAGGGGAGGTGCAGCAAGGCTAAGTGGGTCATGCCTAAGTAGGACAAGATTTTCCCCTGTCTAGAGGTCCCTTTTTATTTCGGCTGTGTGAGCAGTTGGACGTGCGCCAACTGCAGGGTTGTCTTGGTCGGGACTGTCCAGTAAGGGATGGTTCCGTTCTTGTGTTGCAGGGGAGCGGGCGTACTCCTCGGTACGTTGATCTAGGCCACGTACTGTGAAGGGCGGTACCCCAGTAGCCCAGCCATTGATGGAATCCACATTCCAATAAGTGCCAACGGTTTTGATTGTATTGCCCACTTTTGTGGCTAGTAGCTGGAATTTAATGAATGTAACAATTTTGGCTATTTCATATTTACTTGAAAACCCTAGACCTATTATAATATCATTGGATTTTCTATCAAATGTTTTGTTTACCGTAAGGTAAAAACTTTTCCATGTTTATGTATGGGAAGTCTTACGTGATACCTTTCTTTTCAAAAGGTTTTCAAAGTTAAGCAACTTTAACCTGTTACTCACACCAGACCCATGTCTGACCTAGAGTTTATCTTCTGTTTTCTTAAACTCTTGGGTACTCAAATTTTTACGAGTTGCCAAGGGATTCAGGTTAGCTTTTGACAAATTGTGGAGGAGCAATGGAGCAGGAGGCTTCGGTGGTAGATATATAGTTCCGCTGTGTGTTCTCTGTGATTGGTATCTCTTTCTTGTATTGTATTGAGTTGTAATAACTAGACAGGTGTTTATAGCTGTCTAGTATGTGTTGTAAATTCTGTGTAACTCTGATTTGTGTTGTAAACTATGTAATACTTATGTTATTAATATAATTTATTCGTTCCGCTGTTGAGATTCTGATGTTGTTTCTTCTTTCTTCTCTTTCTTTTCTCTTTTCTATCCCTTTCTTTCTTCAAGATGATGCGATTTTCTATGGTGAGAAAGTCGGGTCGTCACACCCGCCATCTTTCCATTTAAAGCTCGCTAATTGGCCATGATTATTCTTATATTTTTGAGGGCCAAATCAGAAAGAGCTTCATCCGAAGTTGGTTTAAGACAAGCTTCTTGTATTTCGGAGTCGGGATAATATTCGGTATGATGACTGGACAAAGGTGGTTATTGGGAAGTATGAGGGGAGTAGGTTTGCTGAGGTGCACTAGGTGGAAGAGGATCATGATGTTCTTCTTCTTGTTACTGCTGAGTCTATTAGCTAAAGGTGATAATATGAGGAGGGCTTTTGGGAAAATGCATTAGTGACAAATAGCGTGGACCATTATCTTTTGAGGGAATTTCTTCATATTGTGAAACATATGAAGGAATGCCAAGATTTTGCAGGATGCGCATGATAGAAGGAGCATAAAAAATGGGACGACGATGTTGCGATCAAAATCCTTTAATTTGGTCGTGAATGAATTTTGCCCAACTAACCCGTAGGCGAGAAAATATGGCATAGAAAGCTCTATGATCATTGGGATAAATTTGTTTGTGACTACCTAGACGAAGAATAATGGTATTAATTATCATACGATTTAAAAGTCTGGCATGAGGTCGAAGATAGATAGATTTCCATTATGGCATTTTATCCTCCCATATTTGATGGGTAACTTCATCCTTAGGTAATAGAATGTGATCCGATATATCGGTTAAATCAATCCCCTCAGATGAACATCCTAAAATTCGGCCAATCGTACATACATCTATTTTAACTAGTTTTCCATACGCGCTGAACCAAAACCAACCCTCATCATTCTCATGATTCCAAAACTCTAAACTACATAGATTGGAGTAGAAGAGGTAGATAGCAAGAAGTTAACAATTACCTTAATCGCATCGTAGCTAATCAAATTACAACAGCGGACATCCGTTGTAATTCCAAAAATTTCATATTCCATAACATTTGCAAGACGGTAAAAAGGTCCAGAGTGAATCTTCTTTTGAGTGAGAGCTTCGAACCGTCTAATTGCATTAGGATTATTTTGAAGCCATTGGGTAATATGAGCTTGTATAACCAGTGCTTGAGCAGAGGAAAATGATTGGCCTTGTTTTGGCTTTTTGGAGACTAAGACCTTCTTGGGAGCAATTGATTTGAAAATTTGGAAGTTTTGAGATATAGGATTTTAGAAATCAAAAGTTGGAATGTAGGTAAGGTGAAAAGAGGAATAAATTTATTTATGTAGGGTTGCTGGCTGAGTGGTGACAAACATCTGTGAAGAAGGCACAGACGTCCATTGCTTCAATAATTTTAAGGCTGAGAGTTTGGACAAACGTCCGTGTTGGATCCACAGACATCTGTGGACAAAATGGTTTATGGACAAAGAGTACTCACAGACATTTGTAATGTATCCACAGACGTCTGTGGTTACAGGGAAACGTTTTTCGAAAGTATTGACAGACATCTGTAATCTATTCACAGACGTCTGTAATATGCAAATTCTGATATATATATAGGGAAATTTTCAATAAAAGATTTTACTAATATATATTTACCAGAATACATAACAACCATCAATAAATAAAATATAATGTGTATGATATATAACAAAAGTTTTTAGATCTTGTCCGAAAATTCAAAATTATTGTATGTTGAATATCCCATGAATTTGGTTCAAACTTGGTTTCGTCAAGTAATGTCTTGAGTGGAGACCACCTTGGGTGAGCTGGGGGTATCAATCGAAGGTTGGTTTGTTGGTCCCGATTTCCATAGTTTCTCAGAGTAATGTTATGTGCTTTTGTAGGTGTCTCTCATAATCGAGGAGACTTTTGATGTACGTAATCTTTTGTTGGTGAATGACCATAAATTGCAAGAATACATTTTTTGAGAAAATTTAGATAGGATCCTTAACGACGTTGCTCGTAATACATTTCATGTTGAACGCCAATAATCTCTTATTGATAGTGATATATTTCATCGACTTTTTTGAAAAGAGATGATGATTTCAGATCAGTTGAATGTTTATCTTTCTTTTTGGAGAAAAGCCAGTATGTTACGTTGGTGAAGCGATAATGTTTGGAGAAGGACGTGATGTTATTTGATTACCTGTTTTTAAACGTTTGTTACAAAAAATATATTTATGTGGTAGTGGTTAATTCAAAGTTATAAAACTAATTTTTAGTTGAAATTTCATATAAGCTATTACAAACTTAAGTGAACTAAATATTATTTTTATAACTTCAGTTAATTAAGTCATTGTATGAAAAAATTCCTAGATCCCGTCCTAACTTAATAAAAATTTGTTCAATTAATGGTGTTGTAAAAATATCAACTATTTGATTTTCGGTATTGACAAATTCTAGAGTTATTATTTCTTTTTCAACATTATCTCTCAGAAAAAAGTGACGAATATCTATATGTTTTGTTTGAGAATGATTATTTGGATTTTAGATAAATTTATAGCACTGGTATTATCGTTGGAGATTTTTTTATTATTTTTTCATAGTCTTTAAGCATTTGTTGAGTATATATATTACCTAAGCGCACGCTAAGGCAGCAGAAATATATTCGGCTTCACATGTTGAAAGAGAGACACAATTTTCTTTTTACTAAACCACAAAACTGACGATTGACCAATAAAGTGACATGTGCCACTTGTTCTTTTTCTATCTAATTTACATCCACCAAAATCCACATCACTGTAAGAAACAAGTTCAAATGCATTGCCCTTTGAGTAAATAGTCTATAATCTTTAGTGTTGCCTAAATATCATATAATCCATTTAACTGCCTGATGATGTGATTCTTTAGGTTGTGCTTGAAATCTTGCATATTAACAAACACTCATCATAATATCTGGTCTACTAGCAATTAAGTATAGTAATGATCCTGTCATGCTTCAATATTTTTTTGATCAAACTCTTTTCAATGTTCTTCTTTGTCTAGATGATTAGAAGTACTTATTGGAGTGGGTTTAGTTGATGTATTATCCATTCCAAAATGTTTTAGTAGTTCTTTATAGTTTTTTTCTTGATTTATAAAAATTACATTATTCTCTCGTTTTATTTGTACTCCTAAAAAAAATTAACCCATCCATATGAGACATTTCAAATTCATTTATCATTATTGTAGGAAATTCATTACATAAATTTTCTTTAGTAGATCCAAATATAATGCCATCAACATAAATTTGAACAAATAATATATCCATTTGTTCTCTTTTAATAAATAATTTTGTATCTATTTTACCAAATTGAAAACCAGAATTAATTAAATATGATTTAATCGATCATACCAAGCTCGAGGTGATGGTTTTAAATCGTATAATGTATTTTTAAGTTTAAAATATGACCTGGATATTTTCATGAACAAATAATGGTGGTTTTTCTACATAAAAAAATTCGTTGATAAAACCATTTAAGAAAGCACTTTTAACATCCATTTGAAATTGTAACGAACGTGATTTTTCGTCCACGAAAACCGACATCAATACGTCCACTGTATCAACTGTCGAGCAATCGAAAGCCGAAAAACCGTACCGTTAGGGTTAAAGAAGAAGAAAAAGATAGAAGAAGAGAGAAAAAGATAGAACAGAACAGAAATAATAGAAACAATATCAGAATCTCACAATTCACAGCGGAACAATATATAATAGATAAATGAATAATCTTTAAACAAAGAACTATAACAGTTATTACATCACATTACATTTCATTACATCATCAGAGTGTACAACAACAACAACAACATCGACAGCGGAAAAGAAATACTATATACTAGTAATACGCCATGCCATCCAGCTTGCCTCCAGCAACTCCTGAATTCCAGAATATCCTGATAAACCTTACTCTTGACTGCCCGTGTGGAAATTGGTGGGCACCCAAAGTTTAGGAAGGAAAATAATAAACTTCGAGTCAGTCATGTGACTGGTGTGAGAACTAAAACAGTTTATTTACCTTTAAAATCAAAATAGAGGATATTTTAAAGTCAATTCGCAATGCTTTTAAAAATGAGACTACCATAAGGCCTCCCGCACACACACACAATGCAAACGCAGAATCGGAGGAGATTTCTCCTTATGATAGTCAAAGATGCTTGATACGCATTGAAAAAGAAACATTTGATATTATTACTAGTGCATAGTGAGGAAAACACTTCAAAAGTAGAATATTAATCTTAGCCAGCATAGACATTTCGAACTATGCCTACTATAGCTACCATCTAAACAGTGGTGACCACCATAAGTAAATGGCAGGTTCTACAACTAAAACCGTAAAGTGTTTCGTATTGGGAATTGGATTTTCAACAAATGGTCAGGCCAAGGAACTTCCTATTGCCACATGGAAACGCCTCTGGAAAGACGCCCCGAGAACCTAACCGGATCTCTGCCAACACAAGGCCGAGTTACCCCTAACTGGGTAACTACCGACACGAATATGTCATCCCCCGATCGCAACCGATCTATCCGAGGATCCTCGATTTCCAACAACCACAAAATTTTGCAGCAACAACATAGGTTAAGTATTTGGGGTCCATACCATGATACCACCTCTATCCAAAAGGAATGACATACACTAAAGGGGCTCTACCCCCTAATAACCTTGCCGCATCCTTTCTGTTTTGACCATTTTCGGGGTGTGAGGTCCGACGAAGTCTCGTCCACAAAGCCACGCTTTATACAAAAGCTGTGCTTTAGGTCAACAAATGATCATAGAAATGATCACCAAGATAAATGATCAAATAAATGATCCTATCACAAATGATCAAACAATGATCATTTCACAGCAACACTCAGCATGCCACACTACCAAATTGGGAGTATATCACTAATAACCTTCAACTATATAACCTCTAAGCTCGTACATCTCAGAGAAGGGTGTTAAGCTAAGAGAATAAATTCTCCGCCACCAACAGAAATATATTTGAAAGAAATCAGCTTTATATCTCAATTTGTAATGTCAGACATACAATCCATATAAGTCTGTTCCGGGATCGAACAGAACCGAAGGCACTTACAAAGAAGTCCTTGCAAATCCGGATATTCACTAATCACGACCGGACTTCCCGCCACTAAGGGTGATAAAACCTCTATATCGGAGATCAGCCGATGTAGAGTAACTCGACGGTAATCCTTCCGTTTTCACAAATATCCGGTCTTCAACACCGGTCATAAAATGCAATCCATAACGACGTATCACATATTCGGAATGGGTTTTACGACCCCAAGGTCCTTTTCCGGCTAACCCGAATAGTGAGCGCTTATCAAAAATAAGTGTGGCATTCAAATTCAACAAATCACAACAAATACCTATTTAAAGGTAAATACTGATAGTCGGATTATTTAACTATCAATAGGCGTGTTCAACATCACCAAATCCAAATAATTTCCCAAATTATTTACTTTCCAAAATATCTTTACTAGATATATATTTTCCACACTTCAACCATTTGAAAACAAATTTTCAAATCACTTTTCACCTTTATCACTTTTGAAAACAAATTTCAATCATTTTCCTTACGCGGAATTTCTTTCATTTCAACATGGTTCATTTAAACCAATTAAATAAATCCTTACCGATTTACTTTATATTTACGTTCCAAATCCGTAAATTAATTCCCACACTTCAAAAATAAATCAACATTTATTTTTAAACAAATTCCCTTTTCATTTATAAATTCCATAGTGAATTTACGTTCCAAAATATTTATGAATATACGATTTCAATTTTTCATTTTCAATTTATCTTCAAAAAGATAAATTCTCAAAACATTTCATTTCACATTGGAAAAACATTTCCATACTTATTTATTGATAAGTAATTCACAAATCCATTTATTTTCAATACTTAGAAAATGTTCCATATACTTAATATCGAAATTAAGTACATATTTCATCCTTTAAGGAAATCATTATCTTAACACATTTATTTGGGCCAAAACGAATATTGCGCAAAACATCGTTACGACAACCCAAAATCACTAGTATAGGGATTCAAAGTTTAAATAGATATATATAAATCCCAATACTATATAAAACATTTCCTTTCGGAAATCATTTACTATAACAACAGTGTTATAGTCCACCATTTCCTTCTTTCTCGATAATGTCTATTTCAACAATAATTGTTGAAATCTATGGTTTCGATTCATAATACATTTTAAAACATCTTTAAAATAATTAACTTCATTCTATAATATTCCTTTTGCCAAACATGACTATTTCATTAATAATGTATTCACTGTCCAAAATCGTGAATATATTTCCTTTAATAAACTTCACTATTCAATTTGTTAAATTAAATTGATTTCGAATGTATAAACAATGTTTATAAATTCCATTTCTATTTATAAGCTTCGATTTATAAATCTCATTATTAACAAATTCCATTTATATCTCATTTAAATGCCAAAATCCAATTTATAAGATAATTACTTATAAATCTTCTATTTTACAAAATCTATTTATTTTTGTAACTTCACAATTTATAAATCTATAAATTCCGTTCACTTATGGAATCCATCTTTATTTCACCTTTAACACCTATAAAAGCTCGTTTTATAATTCCAATATTTTTAACTTATAAAAATAAATTTAAAAATCTTTTATAATGATTCAAAATTACAAATTAAACCATTTTATAAATTAATCGCTATTTATTTCGAAAATCTCAAATTTGGTTATATTTTACAAAAACAGTAATTTTTATAACATAAAAATTTATAACGTTTTAATTATTTAAAACGAATCAACTCAAAATTTTATAAAAACATATACTTTAAAAAAATGACTTTAAAATCCTTTTAAAACCAAAAATCATTATTTTAAAACTTCAGAAATGGATCCGATGATGCAGCAGCACCAAATAGTCAATCACGACATCCAAACATCATATATCGATATGATAATCAACAAATATCACAATATCTGTAAATAAATCAATATAGTTGAGAAATCCAGTTGGATCCCTCCAACCTGTTTCCCTACATCCAAAGATGTTAGCACAATACCAATTCCGCTCCAGTACGGAATTATCGCGGTATATGATATATATAAAAAATTATCCGCTTAATAGACGGCGCAATAGGGTCTCATCCGCTATATAATGCGGGAAATCAACAACTGCAATATATACATATGCCAATATATATATATTGCTATTATATATAATACCAATTTCACTGTTTATGAAATATTCGCGGTATATGTTTTTAATAAATAACATCCGCTTACTAACGGCGCATAATGTCTATTTTAGCAGTCAATAACAGACAAAATTATCATTCAGGCATACAATCAAAAATTTTAAATCTAACTATTTAAAATAAACATCGAAACTGTTCGATTGAGTGAGAAGTTCTCACCTTGATTTCAATTTCGTTTTCAGCTTTTTATTTCGAATAAAATTAAACGCGCGTTTAATTTTGCCCAAAATTTTCACTAACTCCAAACGACTCCAATCCAATTCCATAGCGTAGTGCTCGTCGATATGATTCAAACGCTTCCTGTTTCGTCGAATTCCAACCTCGTATGAAAAAGTTATTGCATTTTAAAGTTATACGGATTTAATATAAATCAATTTCATTATTTTTATTTTAATCTTTTAAACCCTCACAATCCTGGCCGTTCCTTTTGCTGCTCCACATCTGGTCCGTCCTCTTTCTCCCTCTCCCCTCCCTTCCAGTAAAACTCACGTACATGAATATCAACTTAGAACCCATAGTCTCCACCTAGGGTTTGAAACCACGGCCACCACGACGCACTAAACTCCATCACTCCACCACCAAATCGAAGCTCGTCGCCTCCCCTATGCTCGGCCAGAGATTGGTGAAGCTCAGCCTTGCCTAAAGCTCAGAAAAACGTGCGCAACCTGATGTGAACGTGCCCCCCTAGCGACCATCACGTCGCTCCAAATTCGATCATCACCGTATAGAATCGAAGCTCTCATCATCCTCTTCAAGTTTGCAGTTGATGACCTTTGCTAATTGTTCAGGGATTTGAAGTAATTGAGGGAAGAATGAAACTAATTTCTGGCCATTGGTTTATTAATGGCGGCTGGAGCTTTGAAATTAGGGTTAGGGTTTTAATTTTTGCAAATTTATGAAGATGGGGGCTTTTATAGAAAAATACGCGAACACTATTCACCCCGAATTTTCCGAACTCCAAACGAAGCGTGCCGGTTGGCATTTCTAAGGTTTACGCCACATTCCGAACACAATGGAACGTGTTTCGGGAGCTAATTCGGTCATCTGTGCGAGTTATGGCAATAAACGTTCGATTTAAAATTAAACCGATTAAACGATTTTCAAGGCGTTTTAGCTTGCACCGGACAAACGGTGAATCCGATTGGCATGAAATTTGAAACCATACAATAATATCACATTACGGATCCGATGAAACTGGTTTCGTCGAAATCCGAGACTTTTTAAAAAATGGCCATTTTAACTCGCCAAATTAATATTAAAACAATTTCGATGCGTTTCGAGCTACCACGGTCAAACGATAACTCCGATTGCCTTGAAAATTGAAATCCGATAATAACTAACTATTACGGATCCAATGAAACTAGTTTCGTCCAATTCTGAGACTGTTCGAAAATTGGCTAATTTCACTTGTCGATTAAATATTAAAATATTCAATTTTCACAAATTAACTTTTAATTCGATTTTAAAAGTTCTATAACATCATTCTAACTTCAATATGATAAAATAAAATTTTACGAATCATTTTCAATCATATTTAACCAAATTTTCAATTATTTCTATAATTTAACATATTAAATTATCGATTTAATTATTCAATTAAATCCAATTATTCGAAATAAAAATTTATTCGACTTATAAATTCACTTATTAATATTTAAAATTAATTAAATATTCAAATTTCAATTAATAGAAATTCTGGGTCGTTACATACTTCCCTCCTTAAAAGAATTTCGTCCTCGAAATTATCAAGTAAGAAAAGTTACAGAATCTATTAACTTTCCCAAAATCCATAGTTAAACTTCTTACCAAATCTTTACTAAGTTTTCAAATCCAAACTTAGTTATCTTTTCAAAAACAACTACTATCGTTTAACTTTCAATTCCAAATCAAAATTTAGTTTTCACAAATTTTCCCAATTTTTTTCAAAATTTTTTCTAATGCCTTAAATTTTCGGAAAAATTCGCCATAGTCTCCTTTGCGCGGCTCGATCCGAAAAAAAATTGACAGTATATATATCACAAATATTCATCTCATCAAGTGATGAGGCATCCCGTAGGGAAAAAAGTGTAAAAGTACGGTATGTAATCCGAGATATGTACCTTATTATATTATTAGCGAGCATATACGGCTAATATAGCGCGAAAGCGAGCTCCAAATGCGAAGCAACGCCATCCGCACCTACTAAACACTTAACAACAACATGAGAATCATGCATATATGAAAATAGTATCAATATACAACATATAGCAACATAACAACTACATGTGCCAATATAGCAAATGCAGCAAAACAACAAATGCAAACATCAACCAACTATCATCCATAACCAAATCAATATTCATTCATATTCTCATTAATATTCATTGAAATGAGTTCTCAATTTAATCACATTTGATTCATTAACATTGGATTTACTAACATTCATTCATATTCAATTTTAATTAGTTTGCATTCACTAATTTACATTCACATTAGTTCACTTCCAAATCAAATTCAATTCTATTCAAATTTATTTACTTCTAATTTGAATTCAATTACATATTATCCATTTGAATTTAATTACATAGCTTCCAATTTCGCTAATTCAATTTCATTAACGCTTAATGAATTATATACAATCAACTAATAATCATATAACAACCAATGTATATTCAACACAACCAAATTTATTCACTTTACATTCAATTTGGTTCAACACTTTTAATTCCAATTGGATCATATTAAATTGACTTCCATTCAATTTATTCAACTAGCTTTTAATGAATTAACACTTATATATTCATTATTTCATATCAATTGTTTACATTCGATTGATTAACATTCAATCATATTCAATTTTATTGCTAATTCCTTTAACAATTTAAAGTTGAATTTCATTTATATAATTCAAGTTCAATTTCTCAATGACTTCACTTCATTAATTCACTTATTAATTTACTTCGATACCCATAATTAACTTCATTCAACTTCACTTAAGTTATATTTCATTTCAAACACCTTTTGTTTAATTTAACTTAAGTTTTCACTTATAAATCCAATTCAAATTCCAATCCTATTTAACTTTTTACCAAAGCTAAATTTATTAACTCCTATCATAAATTCAAAACTTATTTCACTTATATTCATCATCTTATAAGTTATACAACTTATATTCAACAATTACTACTTGGATTTTATTGATTTACTTATACTTCCTTCAATTTAACTTCATCCTTTAAGTTAAATTTATTCTATCAAAATTCAAATTGTATAAGTTATCAACTCATTTATCATTCCCATAAATATCTTAAATAGGATTCCAGAGTCCCTTCAAATCTTTCAAAACCATTTTTGAAATCAATTCAAATTATCTTGAATTTCCAAAACCAAATCCAAATTTTCCAAACAACTTTCATTTAAACAATTTGGCAGCAATCCCTCTTTTGAAAACCCGAAAATGAACACCGGTGATGTTGCAATCATCATCGGAATTATTTTCCAGCGACCGGAAAGAGTTTAGAGCTTTAATTTCTCCAAAACAATTTTCCCTAAATATCATATATCCTTTCAAAACACTTCTCTGAGATTTTATTTTCAGATTATAAATCACATTTATAAATCTTTTACTTATAAAATTTCACTATTTATATATAAGATTATTTCACAATTGTAATCATATTAATTATAATTCCATACTTATAATTCTATTGCTTATACAATTATTCTTTTACAATGTGTTGTTTTAATTTAACTTATTCAACAACCAAACAATCAACTTATATACACTTTAATAATTCTGAAAAATTATCCCTTTATATATAAAATATAATCAAGGTAAAATTATTTCATATACCCAATTTAAAACAATATCGTGTCGAATTGTTCTGTACAAGTGTTTAGAGATCCCTATCAACAACGTTATTTACTCGTGTTGACCAAAATCCATATACCACTCAACAAACCAATCATCACAACATAAAACAATTTATATTCACTAACAAATACGTGCTCGTATCTATTATTACACTCAAACTCATTCTAGAGTACTACTGACTCTATCTCTAATGAGTAATTCCCAACAGAGCCATGGTTGTCGCTTAACCATATGCTCTGATACCAAATGTAACGAAGGCGATTTTTCGTCCACGAAAACCGACATCAATACGTCCACTGTATCAACTGTCGAGCAATCGAAAGCCGGAAAACCGTACCGTTAGGGTTAAAGAAGAAGAAAAAGATAGAAGAAGAGAGAAAAAGATAGAACAGAACAGAAACAACAGAAACAATATCAGAATCTCACAATTCACAACGGAACAATATATAATAGATAAATGAATAATCTTTAAACAAAGAACTATAACAGTTATTACATCACATTACATTTCATTACATCATCAGAGTGTACAACAACTCCTGAATTCCAGAATATCCTGATAAACCTTACTCTTGACTGCCTGTGTGGAAATTGGTGGGCACCCAAAGTTTAGGAAGGAAAACAATAAACTCTGAGTCAGTCATGTGACTGGTGTGAGAACTAAAACAGTTTATTTATCTTTAAAATCAAAATAGAGGAATATTTTTAAAGTCAATTTGCAATGCTTTTAAAAATGAGACTACCATAAGGCCCCCCGCACACACACACACACAATGCAAACGCAGAATCGGAGGAGATTTCTCCTTATGATAGTCAAAGTGCTTGATACGCATTAAAAAAGAAACATTTGATATTATTACTAGTGCATAGTAAGGAAAACATTTCAAAAGTAGAATATTAATCTTAGCCAGCATAGACATTTCGAACTATGCCTACTATAACTACCATCTAAACAGTGGTGACCACCATAAGTAAATGGCAGGTTCTACAACTAAAACCGTACAGGGTTTCGTATTGGGAATTGGATTTCCAACAAATGGTCAGGCCAAGGAACTTCTCATTGCCACATGGAAACGCCTCTGGAAAGACACCCCGAGAACCTAACCGGATCTCTGCCAACACAAGGCCTGGTTACACCTAACTGGATAACTACTGACACGAATATGTCATCCCCCGATCGTAACCGATCAATCCGAGGATCCTCGATTTCCAACAACCACAAAATTTTGCAGCAACAACATAGGTTAAGTATATGGGCTCCATACCATGATACCACCTCTATCCATAAGGAATGACATGCACTAAAGGGGAGCTACCCCCTAATAACCTTGCCGCATCCTTCCTGTTTTGACCATTTTCGGGGTGTGAGGTCCGACGAAGTCTCGTCCACAAAGCCACGCTTTATACAAAAACTGTGCTTTGGGTCAACAAATGATCATAGAAATGATCACCAAGTTAAATGATCAAATAAATGATCCTATCACAAATGATCAAACAATGATCATTTCACAACAACACTCAGCATGCCACACTACCAAATTGGGAGTATATCACTAATAACTTTCAACTATATAACCTCTAAGCTCGTACGTCTCAGAGAAGGGTGTTAAGCTAAGAGAATAAATTCTCCGCCGCCAACAGAAATATATTTGAAAGAAATCAGCTTTATATCTCAATTTGTAATGTCAGACATACAATCCATACAAGTCTGTTCCCGGATCGAACAGAACCGAAGGCACTTACAAAGAAGTCCTTGCAAATCCGGATATTCACTAATCACGACCGGACTTCCCGTCACTAAGGGTGATAAAACCTCTATATCGGAGATCGACCGATGTAGAGTAACTCGACGGTAATCCTTCCGTTTTCACAAATATCTGGTCTTCAATACCGGTCATCAAATGCAATCCATAACGACGTATCACATATTCGGAATGGGTTATACGACCCCAAGGTCCTTTTCCGGCTAACCCGAATAGTGAGTGCTTATTCAAAAATAAGTGTGGCATTCAAATTCAACAAATCACAACAAATACCTATTTAAAGGTAAATACTGATAGTCGGATTATTTAACTATCAATAGGCGTGTTCAACATCACCAAATCCAAATAATTTCCCAAATTATTTACTTTCCAAAATATCTTTACTAGATATATATTTTCCACGCTTCAACCATTTGAAAACAAATTTTCAAATCACTTTTCACCTTTATCACTTTTGAAAACAAATTTCAATCATTTTCCTTACGCGGAATTTCTTTCATTTCAACATGGTTCATTTAAACCAATTAAATAAATCCCTACCGATTTACTTTATATTTACTTTCCAAATCCGTAAATTAATTCCCACACTTCAAAAATAAATCAACATTTATTTTTAAACAAATTCCCCTTTTCATTTATAAATTCCATAGTGAATTTACATTCCAAAATATTTATGAATATACGATTTCAATTATTCATTTTCAATTTATCTTCAAAATGATAAATTCTCAAAATATTTCATTTCACATTGGAAAAACATTTCCATACTTATTTATTAATAAGTAATTCACAAATCCATTTATTTTCAATACTTAGAAAATATTCCATATACTTAATATCGAAATTAAGTATACATTTCATTCTTTAAGGAAATCATTCTCTTAACACATTTGTTTGGGCCAAAACGAATGTTGCGCAAAACATCGTTACGACAACCCAAAATCACTAGTATAGGGATTCAAAGTTTAAATAGATATATATAAATCCCAATACTATATAAAGCATTTCCTTTCGGAAATCATTTACTATAACTACAGTGTTATAGTCCACCATTTCCTTCTTTCTCGAAAACGTCTATTTCAACAATAATTGTTGAAATCTATGGTTTCGATTCATAATACATTTTAAAACATCTTTAAAATAATTAACTTCATTCTATAATATTCCTTTTGCCAAACATGACTATTTCATTCAATAATGTATTCACTGTCCAAAATCGTGAATATATTTCCTTTAATAAACTTCACTATTCAATTTGTCAAAGTAAATTGATTTCGAATTTATAAACAATGTTTATAAATTCCATTTCTATTTATAAGCTTCGATTTATAAAACTAATTATTAACAAATTCCATTTATATCTCATTTAAATGCCAAAATCCGATTTATAAGATAATTACTTATAAATTTGCTATTTTACAAAATCTATTTATTTTTATAACTTCACAATTTATAAATCTATAAATTCCGTTCACTTATGAAATCCATCTTTATTTCACCTTTAACACTTATAAAAGCTCGTTTTATAATTACAATATTTTTAACTTATAAAAATAAATTTAAAAATCTTTTATAATGATTCAAAATTACAAATTAAACCATTTTATAACTTAATCACTATTTATTTCGAAAATCTCAAATTTGGTTATTTTACAAAAACAGTAATTTTTATAACATAAAAATTTATAACGTTTTAATTATTTAAAATGAATCAACTCAAAATTTTATAAAAACATATACTTTAAAAAAAATCACTTTAAAATCCTTTTAAAACCAAAAATCATTATTTTAAAACTTCGGAAATGGATCCGATGATGCAGCAACAACAAATAGTCGATCACGACATCCAAATATCATATATCGATACAAATATTATAATATCTGTAAATAAATCAATATAGTTGAGAAATCCAGTTGAATCCCTCCAACATGTTTCCCTGCATCCAAAAATGTTAGCACAATACCAATTCCGCTCCAGTACGGAATTATCGCGGTATATGGGATTTATAAAATATTATCCGCTTAATAGACGGCGCAATAGGGTCTCATCCGCTATATAATGCGGGAAATCAACAACTGCAATATATACATATGCCTATATATATATATATATATATATATTGCTATTATATATAATACCAATTTCACTGTTTATGAAATATTCGCGGTGTATGTTTTTAATAAATAACATCCGCTTACTAACGGCGCATAATGTCTATTTTAGCAGTCAATAACAGACAAAATTATCATTCAGGCATACAATCAAAAATTTTAAATCTAACAATTTAAAATAAACATCGAAACTGTTCGATTGAGTGAGAAGTTCTCACCTTGATTTCAATTTCGTTTTCAGCTTTTTATTTCGAATAAAATTAAACGCGCGTTTAATTTTGCCCAAAATTTTCACTAACTCCAAACGACTCCAATCCATTTCCATATTGTAGTGCTCGTTGATACGATTCCAACGCTTCCTGTTTCGTCGAATTCTGACCTCGTATGAAAAAGTTATTGCATTTTAAAGTTATACAAATTTAATATAAATCAATTTCACTATTTTTATTTTAATCTTTTAAACCCTCACAATCCTGGCCGTTCCTTTTGCTGCTTCACATCAGGTCCGTCCTCTTTCTCCCTCTCCCCTCCCTTCCAGTAAAACTCACGTACATGAATATCAACTTAGAACCCATAGCCTCCACCTAGGGTTTGAAACCACGGCCACCACGACGCACTAAACTCCATCACTCCACCACCAAATCGAAGCTCGTCGCCTCCCCTATGCTCGGCCAGAGATTGGTGAAGCTCAGCCTTGCCTAAAGCTCAGAAAAACGTGCGCAACCTGATGTGAACGTGCCCCCCTAACGACCATCACGTCGCTCCAAATTCGATCATCACTGTATAGAATCGAAGCTCTCATCATCCTCTTCAAGTTTGCAGTTGATGACCTTTGCTAATTGTTCACAGATTTGAAGTAATTGAGGGAAGAATGAAACTAATTTCTGGCCATTGGTTTATTAATGGCGGCTGGAGCTTTGAAATTAGGGTTAGGGTTTTAATTTTTGCAAATTTATGAAGAGGGGGGGCTTTTATAGAAAAATACTCGAACACTATTCACCCCGAATTTTCCGAACTCCAAACGAAGCGTGCCGGTTGGCATTTCTAAGGTTTACCCCGCATTACGAACACAATGGAACATGTTTCAGGAGCTAATCTGGTCATCTGTGCGAGTTATGGCAATAAACGTTCGATTTAAAATTAAACCGATTAAACGATTTTCTAGGCGTTTTAGCTTGCACCGGACAAACGGTGAATCCGATTGACATGAAATTTGAAACCATACAATAATATCACATTACGGATCCGATGAAACTAGTTTCGTCGAAATCCGAGACTTTTTAAAAAATGGCTATTTTAACTCGCCAAATTAATATTAAAACAATTTCGATGCGTTTCGAGCTACCATGGTCAAACGATAACTCTGATTGCCTCGAAAATTGAAATCCGATAATAACTAACTATTACGGATCCAATGAAACTAGTTTCGTCCAATTCTGAGACTGTTCGAAAATTGGCTAATTTCACTTGTCGATTAAATATTAAAATATTCAATTTTCACAAATTAACTTTTAATTCGATTTTAAAAGTTCTATAACATCATTCTAACTTCAATATGATAAAATAATATTTTACAAATTATTTTCAGTCATATTTAAACAAATTTTCAATTATTTCTATAATTTAACATATTAAATTATCGATTTAATTATTCAATTAAATCCAATTATTCGAAATAAAAATTTATTCGACTTATAAATTCACTTATTAATATTTAAAATTAATTAAATATTCAAATTTCAATTAATAGAAATTCTGGGTCGTTACAGAAATAGCTTAAAGCTATGATGACATGCGAAAGCAAGTAATATTCTTACGGCTTGAAGACGTTCCACAGGTGCAAAAGTCTCTTCTTAATCAATGCCTTCTTCTTGATTATATCCTTATGCCACTAATCTTGCTTTATTACATATAATATTTCCGTTTTCGTCGGCTTTGTTTTTAAATACCCATTTTGTTCCAATTACCGATTTATCGTTTTCACTTGGTACTAATTCCCAAATATTATTTAGTTCAGATTGATTAACCTCGTCTTGCATTGCTAAAATCCAGAAATCATCATTTGATGCTTCCTTATAATTTTTTGATTCAAAATTAGATATAAATGCCACATTACTCATTTGATTTATTTGTCTTCTAACCGAAAGTTTGTTATCCAGATTTCTAATTATGTTATCAATAGGATGATCTTTTAAAATACGGAGTGGTGATTTCAAATCATTGTTATTTTAATGATTATTTTTTTCGATCATATTACTTGGATTATTATTATTTTCAATCATATTATTTTAATTATTATTATTTTCAATGATTCTATTTTGATTAGTGTTAAAAATTTCTTCGTCGTCTTTACTTATATTTTTGAAGTTTTCATCAAGCGAGACAGAGGACTTTCTTCTATAACATTTGTTCGTTTGTTAAAAATTCTGTAAGCTTTACTTTGATGAGAATGTCAGCAAAAATTCCTTCATCGACTTGTGAATCGAATTTTCCAACATTATCTTTTGTATTTAGAATAAAGCATTTTGATCCAAATATTTGAAAATATGATACTTTTGGTTTCTTTTTGAAGAATTTCAGTCATAGGTCTAAGATTTACTCGATTTAATACGTAATAAGCAGTAGCAACTGCTTCGGCCCAAAAAAATTCGGTAAGTTACTGCCATTTATGAGAGTTCGAACACATTCTTTCAAGGTGCGATTTTTTCTTTCGACTACTCTGTTTTGTTGTAGTGTTCATGGAAATGAATTTTTTTGAGTAATTCCCTTCTTATTACAAAAGTTTGTCAATAATTCATTTTCAAATTCTCCACCATGATCACTTCTTATACTTTTAACTTTTAAATCCATTAGAGTTTTAATTCATTTAGCAAAAATTTTAAACATTTCGAATGTATCACTTTTATGTTTTAAAAATAGTGTCCATGTATACCTTGAAAAATCGTCTATAATTACAAAAATATATTTATTATGATTTATCGAACGTACTGGAGTTGGACCAAATAAGTCCAAATGAAGTAATTGAAGTGGTTGTTTAGTAGAGATTTCCGTTTTAGATTTAAACGAGCTTTTCTTTAGTTTTCCAAATTGACATGCATCACATAAACTTGTAGCTTTGAAATTTATTTTGAGCAATCCTCTAACCAAGTTGTTTTTAGCTAATTTGTTTATGTATTTGAAATTTATACGACAATATCTTTTATGCCATATCCATGGATCATCATGATTTACGGTTAAGCATAAATCATTATTATGATTAATATTCATGTTTAGAATATAAATATTTCGATTTCTTGTTCCTTCAAAAATTAAAGTTTTATTTTGATAAGGATATTGCAGTTATCTTTTTCAAAATCAATTCTAAATCCTTTAACGCATAATTGACTTATACTTAGTAAATTATGTTGTAAGTTTTAAACTAATAAAACATTTGAAATATTATAAGAAGTAGATGTATCGACATTGATGATGTTTCCAATTCTGATAATATATCCTTTGGAATTATCCTCAAAAATGACCGTGCCACTGTCCATGTAAGTGATGTTTGATAGCATGTGTGCATTTCCTGTCATATGTTTGGAGTATCCACTATCGAGTATCCATTTCTCCTTATTTTTGTTTTTGGATACCTGAAAAATATTAAAGAATTTTAATTGGTACCTACATATTTTGTTAGGGTCCTATGGGTTAGTAGGAGAAGGTAGCCATACCCATGAGGGTTTGGAACCTTTAGAAATGTAATTTTCATTATGAACTATCTCTTTTAGCTATACATCTATGTGTTTTTATCTAATCAATTTGTTATTTGTTTCAGGAATCCATACCTTAATCATTTTTCCCTTATTTTCATATTAAAGTTTTGTTTTGCTAAATATTTTATATGATGTACTATATTTCTTGAAACTTTGATTATTATTAGAGACCAGATTATTTCTACGACGTTTATGATTATTTTTGTTAAATCCTAAACCATTCCTATTCTCTGATGGTTTTGAAATCTTTATCAAATTATCTAGATTTTTCTTTCCTTTATTAAACTTTTAAACATTGTTAGTAATTTTGTCTAATTTATTTCTGAGATCAGAAAATTTTGTATTAGCTAATTATCATTTTTTTAATTCATACTTTCCTTTTTCTTGTTTATAATACTCTACTTTGTTATTATCTATATCATGTGTTAGAGTATCATTTTGAGACGATAGTTTTTTGCACTCTTTTTGTGCTAATTCTAATTGTTCTTCTAAAGTACTTTTCTCGTCTTTTAACATTCCAATTTCTAATTCAGATCTATTCAATTTTCCTATATTTTCATTATTTAATTACATTAATTCTCTATACTTGTCATCTAATTCTATACTAATTTCAAGAAGTTCATCATATGTTAATTCAGGACGTACCTCATTTGTGATAGCCATGAAGCAAACATGTGCTTGTTCTATGTCACTATCACTATCAGATGAAGAGGAAGAGTCAGAGTTGTCCTAAGTTACTTGAAATGTTGCTCTCTTTTTTGAAATTCTCGAATTTATTTTTTCATAATTGTTGAGTGGTGAACAGTCTTTCTTCGTATGGCCAAATTTATCACATCCGAATGATTTTATTAATATTTTATTTGAGGAATTAATAATGTCGTTGTTTTGAAATTTCGTCATCGTTTTGAACTTGTTGAACTTGTTGTAATTTCTAGCAATGAACACAATCTCATCTTCTTCCAAGCCGGAGTTGTCATTGTTTTCCTTAAATGTGATTTTTTTCCTTTCTTGATTTTGTTCTTTTCTTGCCTGTAAATTTGCTTCGTATGACATCAGATTTTCTATTAACTCTTCGACTTTGAGTTGGGAAAGATCATTAGAATCTTCGATGGCTAAAACTTTTCTTTCCTACTCGTCAGTCATAGAGTTTAAAATTCGTTTGTCTAAATCAAAATCAGTGAATATAACTCCTAATGCCATAAAATCGTGTTGTATAGTTTGAAATCTAGCATACATTTCAATGATTGACTTGTTTAATTTCATTTAAAAGATGAAAATTGATTTTGTATAATAGAAATTTTAGTTTGCTTGACCTTATTTGTGCCTTTATGGATAAATTGTAATGTACGCCAATGTACGCCATATATCATAAGCAGTAGTGCACAACATGACTCATGAAAATTCATTTTTATCGAGCAAAATAAAACATTCATAGCTTTAGCATTGTTAGATGCCTCTACTTTTTGTGCATCAGTCCATGTGCCTATATCAATGTTAGGTGCTTCGTATTTATTTTGAGTTGCTAACCATATTTCTACACCATTTACTTCCATAAAAATTCGCATGCGTGTTGACCAATAAGCATAATTAGAGCCAATGAATATGAGACTAGCAGTTGATTGTCCTTTTTGAAATGCATTTTCCATATTAGCAATTTCAGTTACGTTTTACTGTAGATTAAAATGACCAAGCTCTGATAGCAATTGAAAGTTTAGTGGATCGTATACTATCTAACTTGTGTGTAATATGCAGGTATATAAATCAATGCAATAGTAGACAATAAACAATAAAACATATAAAGCATGCAAACCAGAGTTTTTATACTGGTCGGACCTTCCGTCCTATGTCCAGTCCCGGAGCTCCCTTTCGGTATTTCCTTTATACAAACTTCCCTCACCTCATTCGGAGGAATAGGATTAATACAAAAGTGTGTTTAGAAATCATGTGTGTCAATAACATAATTTTTGAGTTAGAGTACAAATCTTCTTATGACCTCCTTTGAGTATATAAATATGATTTCTTTGAGTTGTATAAAGTGATATAACCAAAAGGTTATAATAGATTGAGAGTATGTAATCAGTGTATATGCAAGAGAGTGCTTTGAAATCAAGAGAGTAAAGAATAGATCGAATTAAGTTAAATTTCTTGTTTCTACTTCTCAATCAAGATGCTATTTATGGAATCAAAGAGGTGGTGCAGATGAAGAATTGTTACTCTTCAAAGAAATCTTTTCGTTTTGATGGCCGCAACTCTTCATGAAAGATTATCTTCTTTAGTTTAAAAAAGAAGTGTCTTTTCAAATATGATAGTTTTTTCCATGATAGAGTCTTGGTATAATGATAGACGTTTTTGACTATTTTTAATTTTAAACCGAGATTTGTCACAAACATCTATGAGCATACCGCAGACATATGTGAGATGAAAATGCAGTTTTCCACTAAATTTTGATGTATATAAAATTGAGTGTGATCGTGTATGCATATATACTCAAGGAGACCTTAACAATATTTTATCTAGGACTCTTTTATAGTAGAATAACCTTAGTATGGTCAATGAATATTCATTTCTCTTTGAGTCTCAATATCTCCAATCATGGTGTCTGCTTGCAGCATATACCTGCAATCTTGATAAATTTTATATATGTATATAATTGTATAGTTGTTATCATTGAAACATAAGTTGGAGGTTCTAATAGATACCAGGTTATAGAGTAGGGTGAATGGAGCACATCTATGGTCTCCGATCAGAAAGATAACCAGCATGGCGTTGGTAGAAATTGAATAGGATTTGGCAAATGAAAGGGGCAACGACTGCAATTATTGGCGTAGTGGTGATCGGTGCTGTTGGGAATATGAGAGGAGGTCTAGGAGGTTATCATGGTGGAGTCTGATCTGAATGAAACGACATGATTTGGTGATGGCAGTTCTATATTGACAACAATATTGGGTAGGTCGACAGGATGAAGCTAAACAATGCAGAAGATTTTAGGATGAAGCTAAACAATGCAGAAGATTTTAGGATGATAAGATATATTAAATGTAATTAAAACAAAAATGCACCTTTACTTCAAGCACTCATAACTCTCACATACGACCTCCATTTCACGCGCCGCCGAGAGACGATGAATGTTTAATATATTATTTGCTATGGTTTGAGGCACTTTTGAAGATTTCCTTATTTTAGTAGATTTTTCATACGTTGTTTGATGTGGTGAGGCTAAGCCAATTTTTTTCCTTAGTATCGAGTCGCTTACGATTAGACGATAGTGGGCGGAGATATCTTGTTGAGTGACTTACTTATGGTTTGATAATAGCGGGCTGAGACACAGTGTTCCTAAGTAGGGACCTGTCCATGATTTTTGTGACAGTGAGCCAAGACAATGCTTTTTTAGTAGCGGGTTGCTTACAATTTATCGATAGTAGGTCGAAACATATAGTTCCTTAGTAGTAAGTCACATATGTTTTCGGCAATAACTAGTTAGGATTTTGGGCTCGATCGTGGTTTAGTTGGTCTTTGGCTGACGAGTTGGGGCTTTGGGTTCGATCGACTACATATGATTAGATCTTGATTAGTTTTAGTAAGACCTTATCCTATGTTGCCACTATGTTATTATATTTTGTTTACTTGACTTGTTGGGTGCAGATGACACAGGTTAAAGTACGGTTTTCAAACATAAGTGTTGATTTACTAGCTTATTAGTATTATACACTTATATGATTCTTTTTACTCACCAAACGTATGTTTGACTCCCTCTATCGTTTTCTTCTTTCAGTTATACTCCGATTGGTCGATAGAAAGGACTACGCTGACATGGAGTCACGATGGTGCGACGGAGACGTGCATTTGTTTGTTTATTAGCTAGCTACTGCTTTTATTTCATTTGTTCCTAGACATTATACTATTTCCATTACCAGTATAAAGAGAGATGTTGTGGTTGAATTTAATTGATCTTGTATTGTTTTATTTGTTTGGGAATGTATAGTTGATTACTATTATATTTTATTCCTTCCACTATTAGTTTCAGAAAGTGTAGAATATTGCAGATTACTCTGTGTTCTAATATATATTTTATTTAAAAACGATCTGCTGTCTGCGAGATCTGTGATGCTACTTCTGCTTTTAGATGTGGGTCGAGACATTGTAGATGGCGTGTTGTTACAGGCAGCCAATCACTACTTTCTACCAATCCTCAGTCTTAATCCTCACCAATAGCTTCTCACATTTCATCGTGTTCGTCAAGGGTTCGAGCATGATTTTCATGACAATGGGATGGTTGAGGTTTAGGGTGCTGGGGGCGTGATGGAGTCGGCAATTGGCATTCGAACGACAGTGTTCAATCGTAATGTAGACGATCGTAGTTGGAGCATTATTCAATGTTAGAGCGGCGACCATGTGTTCTTTTGAAGCCTGGGAACGTTGATGTAAAAGACGGAGTGGGCAGTCTAGATTTGATGATGCAAAATCGAACGGCCAGGATTCGAGCTAGGTTTATATAAAAAAATAGAAAATTAATTTAGGGGCATTTCACTAGAAGGACAAACTTTGCAGTCCAATTAGTTTCTAGGACACACATCCACATAAATTAATTTCAAGGCCAAAGTCAGCAGAATAATTACTTTTAAGGACAAAATCGGCAGTCCAATTACTTTCAAGGACATAATTTCATAGGTTTTTAGGCTTTAGAAACTATTTATTTTTCATTTTGTCCTCAAAAGTAATTATTTCAGTGTGTGTCCTAGAAACTAATTGCACTTGCTAAAGAGGCATTGTGGCTAATTTCCACATTAATTTATGCATAGATTCGTGTGGTCTTAAAAATTGCATAACTTTTTCATATGAGATCCATTTTTTATGAAACAAGTTGCATTAGGTCCGTACAAACAAGAACTTCTTTTTAGAGCTGGTTTAGAGTTGATTGGAGCTAGTGTAAATTTTCAGTAAAATTAAACGCCCATTTAATTTTATTCGGAATAAAACACTACAACTACTATTGGAACCAAAGTGAGTACGAATCACTCTTTCTGCCTCACTGATATTTTTACATAAGTGAGAATAAATTTTATTTATGTTGATTGATGATTGTTTGTATGATATATTATATATATATATATATATATATATATATTGATTTGTACTTGGATATATACCTGCCTATTGGAGCATATGAGACCCTATATGTTCACTGTATGAGTGGATGACCTTTTGTACGTGTGTCTGTTTTGAAGCAGACACTGTACATATTTCTAATATGTATATTTGTTGCAGGTGACTGGTTGGAGGGATCCAACTGGATTCCTCACCGGTATTGGTTTTATTTACAAATATTGTGATATATGTTGTTATCATACGATATATGATGTTTTGGATGCCGTGATTAATCTATTTAGTACTATCGCAGCATTGGGCCATAATTTGGAAATTTAAAAATATTAAAGTGATGATTTCAAATTCAAAATGATTTCCATGTGATTTTGAAAATAGATGTTTATTTAAGTCGAATTGTTAAAGGAATGAATTTATTTTAAATAAATGTTATAATTTTTATGTTATAAATATTATGATTTTTGTGAAATATAATTAGAATTTGATTTTTGGAATATGGAGTTAACTATTTTGTAAAATAGTTTAAATTGGGATTTTTAATTTATTACAAACGATTTATATGTATAGATTTATAAAATTTATATTTTATAAATAAAAATAATGAAATTATTAAGGAATTTTGTAAATGTTAAAATGAAGTTATAAATGGGTTTTATAAGTGATAAGATTTATAATTGAAGAAGTTATAAAATGAATGAATTTGTGAATAAATGATTTATAAGTAATTAACTTATAAATTGGATTTTGGCATGTAGATAGGATATAAGTGGAATTTGTTAATAAAGGAATTTGTATATTGAATTTTTTATAAAATATATATGGAATTTATAAACATTGTTTTGTAAATCCGAAATCAACTTATTTTTATAAGTTAAATATAGAAGTTGATTAAAGGAATTTCATCCACGATTTTGGACAATGGATAATCCTTTGACAAATGTGTAGGAGCATGAATTTAGCAAAGGAGATATATTCATGATTTTGGATAGTGAATTATCCTTTAAATTAAATGTGTAGAAATAATGAATTTGGTTAGAGAAATATATTCACGATTTTGGACAGTGAATAATCTTTCAACTTAAATGAATGTTTTTAAAAGTGATCTTTTATATGGAGTAAAATAGTTTAAAGATGTTTTAAAATGTGTTAAGTATCGAGACCATAGATTCAACATTCATTGTTGAAATAGACGTTTTCGAGAAGTAAGCAAATGATGGACTATAACACTATTGTTATAGTAAATGATTTTTGAAACGAGATTTTTTGTATGGTAATATATCTATCTAATTTTTGAATCCCTATACTAGTGATTTTCGGTTGTTGTAACCAGGTTTTGTGCAACATTCATTTTGACCCAAATAAATATGTTTAAGAGAATGTTTTCCATAAAGAATAAATATATACTTAATGGTGATTTAAGTAGGTGTAATATTTTCTAAGTGTTGAAAATAAAGAGGTCTGTGAATATGTTTATATTATTGATATAAGTATATGGAAATGTTTTACAATATAGAAAGTGAAATAGTTTGAGATTATATCTTTTTAAAGATAATTTGATGTGGATATATGGAAAGTGATTTAATTAATAAAAGGTTAATTAAAAGGGCCTAGTGATTGCTTATAGTGTTAGATATTTGTTTGTTTGCTTTGATTGTTAAATAAATGACTATCAAATTTGGTCATTTTAGTTCCTCGACTTGATATGGGAACTTTTAGACGTACACTTAGTACGTAGCCATCTGTATAGGCTTGATTATCGTTTGCGTTGAGGATGTTGATTCGTGTAGTGTGGAGTATTACTCCAACCTATCGAGCTTCCTTCTTGTCCGAAGGATAGCAAGTTGAAAGTCAGAGAGGTGATAAGTCTATGAGACTTAGTTTCTGTGTGAGGTTGAGAAACACTTTTGCGTTGTTGTGCGAAGAGACCGCGATTGGTTTATCCGGAAACCACTTCGGACTAACATTTATGCGATGGTTGTGCAGGTTGGTTGTGATGATATTGATATTCAGGATTTTCATAGCGAGGACTGCTTATTGATCGTTTAGGGATAAAATCCCAATATACATCCAGTAGCGGTAGTCTCTTCATTATGAAATATCTAATGCAAAGACTATTCGCTACTAATCCTAGGGATTTTCCGATAGGATGTGGTAGGAAAGTACCTTCAGTTTGTCCTGCTCCTGGACAACTTGTATGGATGTTTGTCTGACATTGCTTTTCTAAAGATTGCGTGCATTGGTTTTTACAAACGTACATCAGTGGTAGCGGAGAAGACAACTTTTCTTAGCTTAACACCCTTCTTGAGACGTATGATCTCAAGGGTTGTATTTTTGTGGAAGACAATTAGTAGTCAATGGAAATGGCTGTGTGGCATACAAAGTGATGTGATATGTGATATGTGAAAGGTAATCGTCACCTCAGGCCTCATCAATCGGAAATGACCAAAATAGGGTTAGATGCGGCAAGACTAAGTGGGTTGCTCCCAAGTAGGATATGATCATCCTCTTCTAGATATATCTTTACACGCTATGACGTCGTGTATCTGATTATTATGGTTGGTATGCTATGAGGGCCTTCGAAAAAGGTCAGTAACAACCGGAGGATGACATCTTCGGTACTATCTAGTTATAGAGGTAGGCTGGTCTTGTGTTGGTAAAGGAACTTTGTGATGGTTTCTCGGGACATCCATCTAGGGGTGTGCCCATCAGAAGGTAGTCCCTTCACTTGGTCATTTGTATCGAAATCCAAACTCCACTACATGCCTGCCATTTTAATTGTATTACCCATTTTGGGCTATATGCTGGAATTTAATAATGGTAACAATTTCGGCTATTTTAATATTATTTGTATACTAGGTACTAGTATAATATAAGATGACTTGATATGAAATGTTTTAGTTATCATAAGGTAAAAACATGTCTGTGTTTATGTGTAGGCTTGTCTTATGAGATACTTTTTTATGACAAAGGAAAAGTTTGGCAATTTAATAAATTCAGTTGAGTGTATTTCTCATGCTGGTTACCCGACTGATCCGGGAGTTCTTCCCTTTTAATGCTCGATCAGACATAGTATATTTACAGGTTCAGATTTAGTGCTTTTGGAGCACCGGTAGGATAGTTGGAGATCTTCATTCATATTCACATATCTGTTTTGCTTATCCTCTTTGCGCATTGTTGTTGTTATATAATATCGGTAATTATAAGGTCAGGTTATTATAACTGTCCAGGCTGATAATTAATGACTTGTAACATCTAGCCTTTTCGCACGCTTTAAATCGACACACGTGCCAATTCAAACCATTCGAAAGGGCTGATTGTTATGGGGTAAATAAGAAAAACGAGAAAGAAATAAAACAAAACAGAATCTCACAGCGGAAGGATATACTATAATAATCAAATATACAGTTTATAAAGCTGTTTTAAAATATTCGATTATACTTATACAACAAATATCAGAGTTACACATATCAATAACAATGTAGCGGAACAGTATGAGTGTAGTGCAATAATAAAAATAATAATAATACAAATCTTCGTCTTCGTCCTCCAGAGCTAAATCTTCAAATCTTGAAAAGCTCGGACTGACCCGAGCGAATTTGAAAAGACAAAAACACTCGAGTCAGAACTAAAAGATCTTATGTAAGTTAAATCAACAGAAATAGGTATGAGTGCAGTAACTCAAGAGATGCTCGGTATTTACATCTCCCAAGGATCCATTAAACTATTTACTATGTAGTATATTGCGCTATTATAATAGTGTCTAATAGTAAAATAAACATACTTTTAAATAGCGTTAAGGAGTTACCCAATCTCCCCCTTAACACAATAATAGTCCCAGTAGTCCATCCAATATCATAGTCCCTCTTGATCGGGAAGCCACCAGAGGATACCACATGGGCTACGGGAGAAATCCAAACTCGTACAAGGCTCGGTATGGTAGATGACACGGCACAACTAGGCAATGCCAGGGTAGATATACCAATTACGCTTCCGGGTCGGTGGTAACACGTAGCCGCAGCTACCTCCCACCTCGGAAAACTCCCCCAAATCAAAGAAATCAAAAGTGAAGGTGGCCACCGAATCAATCCAAAGTCAAAGTATAGTATCGAGGAAACGCCGCCACCATCCTATTCATTCTGAAATCTCCACCACGTACACGGTTGTTAAAGTAGTTTTCGGAGTTGGCAAAGAGTATGACAACTTCCGATCTCGGTCTCTTCAACAACCAAACGTTATTATAACACCGCGGTCTTTAAAAATAGTTTATACTTTAAAACCAGAATATAATTATCCATTTCAAACCCATACATACGATATCATTCCATTTCCAAAACAACTCATTTTGATATTATTTTATAAAACCCAAATCAATAATATCATTTTTATTTCAAATATATTTCTTCTCCAAAATCATACTGCTTTAAAATTTATAATATCTGGAGACTAAACATTTGAATTATGACTTTCAAAACATAATACTTCGACATTCATAGTTTTAAAACCATAACCTCTAAAACTTGAATGGTTTGGATATTCAACAGTATGTAAAATAGTTGATTTTAAATTACTTTATAAAGTAAATAATTTCCGCGCCTTTACCATTTATTCACTTTAAATTAAGTCTAAAACCATAAATCTAGATTCTCTTTCAGTTTTAATAAAACACTTCGATTCCAATATATTTCAAACTTTGAGTATTTAAAAATGCAAAACTAAGGTTGGAAATTTTCTATTCAACCATTCATTATTCTATATTTTAGTCTAAAATATTTACACAATAAATCCATAATTATTTTAAATAAACTCAAATTACTAATAACTAAATATTTTCTTCAATTTATATATACTAGAAATATTCATTTGATTTATCTTGAATAAAAATCCAGTTATAAATATCATACCTTTAAATTTCCAATCTTAGTTGATTTGAATCATTTAAACCCTATCAAACTCCATTATTCAACTTATTCATTTTTATTTAACAGATTTATACATAGCTTAAATTCAAAAATTTAACTATATATGTATATATAAAATAATATTTATAAAATATCAAAATTTAATATTTATTAAACCGTATCATATCCAAACCAAAGAAAATCATTTCAAGAATAATTATATATATACCGCAGTGCCTGTATATAATTTTCTATCCTATGGTCAAGTGATACAGATATTTATCATTTCAATCCGCTGTTTAAAAATAAAAATGCGGTTGTATATCATTTCAAACCGCAATCCCGAATGAAATGAAAATGCATAATAACTTGCAGTTTATACAATATAAATACAGCATCAATTCGTCCATCATATCAATCATCAAACATTCATCAATTTATCATCCAATTCAAACAATCACATCAATAAATAATAATTAACTACTTACAATTAATTTTTCAATAATGAATTAAATAACTATTTAACAGTAGTTTATATGCAATAGTAAATAAATTTAACTAGCAGTTTATATGCAATAATAAATTTAACAAAAATTTAACTGGCAGTTTATATACAAAAATGAATTAAATAACAAGTAAATTATATGGATTCAAATTTACTAAGATAATGATGAAATATATGCCAAACAGCTATAAATAAATTTCTAAACACATCATAAATCAATTTAACAAACATAAGATATTTTAGAATTTGCGAGTGGGTTAAAACACTCACCTTTTGAATTTAAATTGAATTTAAATTCAATTTAAACCTAAAAATTTGACCGTCTCAGAATTCGTCCAACCAGCGTCATCAAGTCGGGAATTTCAACACGATCCTAACAAAAGAAACCGCGCGTCAATCGGATATCGTATGCACAAGTTATTGCGATTAATGCGAATGAAAACAATTAAAAATAAAAGGAAAAAGAGAACACTTTTAAACTCACTGCCACATCACTCGAAATTTGCGTGCGTTCCTTCTTCCTACGCGCTACAGCACACGCACGTTCTTCCTGCTACCGAACGCACATGAAACTCATTTGACCAGCCTTTGACCGCGAATACCCATCACCTCCGACCTCTAGACGAACGACGACCACCACCATCGGCTCTAGCTCGACGAGCCGCACGCAAGGGGTAGGGTCCGGTTGCTCCCCACGCTTGAGCCGCCGCCGTGCAAACCCTACGGCCGAAAACCTAATCCATGATTTTAAGACGATCTAACGTTGAATCGTCACAACAATCATATAGATGAGATGCCCTCGGTTTCCTCTCCAAAACCCAAAAACCGTTTCCCGATCCGACGACTTTGATTTCGACGATGATGAACGACCGAAACTTCTCTGATTTTTACCAGTCAAACGAAAAGCTGAATCAAAAAATGAACACCACCAGTGAATTACTCTAGTCGAGAGCTTTAACATAAATTTTTTCGGAATTTTTCTAGGGACTTCGAATTTTTGACTTTGATTTTGAAATGAATCTGGATCTGAATTTTTTGTCTGCCATTGAGGAGAAGAAGGAGCCGATAAAATTTTACGCATAGATAAATGAGAATAGGTGGGGGCTAGGGTTTAGCGGGGTATTTATAGATAAAGTTGTAATAGACAGATGGATCCGAATTATAAACGTGCTCAACGATAATTGGCCCAAAAAGCCCGTTCTAACTCCGGAACGAAATTAGGTAAACCCATATATCAAAATAGGTGCTTTAAAATATTTTAAACACGATGGAAAAAGTTTCACCTCCAAATTCCATCGTATGAAGAAGTTATGCTGAAATCAATATTTTCAAATTGATTCCAATTGATTTCAATTGCATAAATTTCAAGGCGTTTCGAGTCTGTATGATCAAATGACAAGTCCGATCTCTACGAAACTTGAAACACTATTATAATTCACCGTTACGGATCCGATGAAACTGGTTTCATCGAAATCCGAGTTCATGGACAAAATGGCTATTTTTATATTAATTAATTAAATTAAAATAAATTAATTAAATCAAATTTCCTATTTAAATTCTGAAATTGACAATCTATCACACTTTTATTTCCTTAATCATTCACATTAATTAAACCAAATCTAGATGTAAATTTAGAGTTAACTAATTTATTCATTTCAGCGTTAAATTTCAATTTCATTATATTCACAAATTAAAAATTAGATTTGCAATAATTCCCTTTAATTGACTTTCATTTAATTATTCAATCTATTAGTATCCAATAGATGAGACTACCATTTGATTCATACTCTATTACGTAAATATCTCCAAATTTCATCTAAATTTATATTTACATAATATCTATATATTAAATTTCGTTTTATTGCAATTAAATCCAATTATTATAATTCGAATCTCAAAAATTTGTAAATCTTTATTTCCATTCTTGTATTCAACGTACTTTCTTTATTACACCTGATGAAATCAACATTTGATTCAAAGTTTATTATAACAATATCCTCCAATTACATTTAGTTTCAATTAACGTAATAATAAATGTTGACTTTCATTTATTTGCAATAAATTCAATTTATTGAATTTTACACTTCAATCCAAATAATAAATCTTGCTTCCAAATCTTTAAATCAAACAAATTTCATAAAGTAAATAGACTTATCATAAATTACATCTTATAAATTAACCATAGTCAATGCCAAATCAAATCTACCCCAACTGCATAATTTAAGTCAATTTATCATAGTTGATTCCACATTAAATGTTATTAATTATAAATTGAAACCTCAATAAATTCGTTTATTGATTTAAAATTCTAACTATTTAATAAATTGACATTGTATGGGTATAATTAACAATGAATTATATTACACATCATTAATGTATTAATTAATTTATTTCCCATTTAACGTGCTACATAATCTCCTTTGATTGCAACCGATTTTCAAATTTTATGCAACATACTAAAGAAATAAATACATATCTTAAATGATTCGTTTTTTCCATTCATTATAAATTATGTACACATACAAATTAAGATCCTAAATCCCATTAATCATTCCATCCTGGTTCCATTCCTTTTCACATCAACTATCACTTTATGAATAAATTAGCATTTCCTATTCATTTCGTTACATTCACTTATATTCACTTTACAAATAAATTGGTATTCCCTTTTAAATCCATTAATTATTATCTTTAATTATTGCAATTCATTATCCAATATAAATTTTGAATCTATTTCCAGATTTTCAAATTTCAATAAAATAAAACCTTACAATCGTTTACAAATAAAAATGGGGATTGTACTAAATAAATTATTTATTGTCTTACATTACTTTATTACCTTAATTTACATTCAATTTCCATCAATCAATATTTTATTTCATTGATAAATTCAATTGATTCACGCTCACCGTTTAATAGCCTAAGTAAACTAGTAACCATTAATAACGGTCACTAATTTCCATAATTTTTTCCAATTACTATCAACAATCTTTTATTACATTAAATCAATTTAATACTTTCCTTAAATTTCTCATATTCAGTTTATATCCGAGTAAAAATATTTTCACTACTAAATCAATTTGAATTTATTCAAATTACTATAAATAGGTTTTAATTACCATTGCTATATTTTAATTTAGCGTTCATTCCAATATTAATTTATCACCTTTATTATTTCTACTAAAATTAAATTACAAAATCCTATTAAATTAACAAATTTAGTTGTCGAAATTTACGGGTTGTTACATGACTAATTGTTGAACTCTGATTGATGTATGTATATACAGTTTCTGTTTTGTAAAGATCACTGATATGATATTATATGTTTTCTGCTGCGACGTGAGATTTTGTATTGTTCTGTTTGGTTCTCTCTTCTCTCTTTCTTCTCTTCTCTTCTTCTCTCTTCTTTTCTTTCTCATGACTTTCTGTCAGTCTTTGCTTTTTGGGTCGAACATGTGTGGTTTATTGTCGATTCAAAGGGTAGGGATTTACGGGTCATCAAATGCCCAATAGTCTTGATATAGCCAGGCCAAAAGGCCGGATATTACTTGCCCCTTAAAGTACATCTTGTTACGAACTAGACATGCTTTGAATCGAAGCAAGTTAGAATCATCAGGAAGAATTCCATTCAGTTTCCTGAACAACCGTTATCCTTCCATTGAATTGTCTTTTCGATGAGTCGTATCTCTCTCTCCATTCGTCATGATGCTTGGTCGACATTCATTAATATAATTATGAAGTGTAACCCCAGTCTTTGTCTATGCTCGGTTCCATCAAGCTTGTCGATCGAGTTTGAAGGCGTCGATTATCTATAGTGACTTTTTCTTTGAGAAATCCAGGTGAAAATTCAAATCCTGTCGATTCAAGAAATTGAATGTTGGATATGTACACATGCACATACATGGGCCTTTGCCAATATCTATATACTACATCATCCATTCACATTTTTTTTCCTTTTTTTGACATGGGTAAGGGATCGATACGAATCCCCTAGGTGGGGTATCAGATCTGATCCCTTCATCTTGGTGGGCTTAACTAATTTTGGTCTTTGAGAAAATGAACCGTACCCAAGCATATATAAGCTAACACTTAGCTTATTCTCTCCACTTCACTTGCTCACTTATATCCTTCTCAACCAAACTGATCTCTCATTTTTCCTTGTCTTCGCCATTACTATATCTTCAAATCGAGAAACCCTATCGATCCACACAATCTTATATTCGATCCAGTCTTCCATATAACCGAATCAATTCCATATCCGAGCCTGAACTCGCGTTGCTTCAGTTTTTTTAACTTGACCTTTGGCCTTAGCGACATCTTAAACCAATCATTTGAGTTTGAATTTACGCACACAGGTGGATTTGCAATTCATTTTTGGATTACAATGTGATGAGGCAATGGGATGCTCAAAATTTTACTAATGGTCATGGAGGAATGAAACGGTGATGATGTTGGAAGACATGAGATGGTGAGAGTATAGGGATTGGTTTGTCCGCTGGTTCGGGGCAGATGATGATGGAGTTGCAGATAAATGTTGGATCGATTGTAGGATTGAGGGAGATGAACTATAGTATGGGACTGGTTGCATGGAGTGATCAGTTGTGGATATGCCAAAGATGGAATGAAGTGGTGGGAGGCAATCAGTGATATAGGGATTGGTGTGATTGTTTTCGGGGGATTGGCTATTGGAATAAGGAGTTCAAAATTGATAAGGCGAGGTCACCTATGTGAGGGATCGATTGCGATCCCCTTGCCTAGAGGCACTTAGCCATTTTTCAACCCTGTTTGCACATACTTAAACGTTAAGACTTGATCATATAAAATTATATGTATGAATGAAACCATGGGACATGTGAACTTGAATGAGATCTTGAGCACCTAAATACTTAGATTTGATTATATACACATGAGCATTTGCCTAAAGTCTGAACCTTAACTAGAGACTTGCATACGATCTTGAGCTCGAACAGCTGAACTTCGAAACAAAAGCAAATGACTTTAACTTTACCAAACTTTGTATTTGAACTTATATGACTTGAATCATTATTAACCAAAGACGCACACTTTCGAATATGACTTGAACTTGACAAGTATAAAATATGATCTCCAATGAACTGGTTGTAAATATCATAGTCTAATATGCCGATGGCTGATCCTGAAGCTTAGATAAAATCAACAACCAATCGACATGAAAGCCAGTTGGCACAGTCAGCTATGGCAGTCACTCCGGTCAAATCCCAGAGTCTCATCACAACCATCATTCAAATTCTAAATTTTTTGCACTGCACAATACTGCACTACACCGCACTAGTTTACAATTAGCATGAAGGAACATGTTAATTTTTTTAATGATTACTATCTGTTGAGTTTGACAGCTATGGGTTCCAGACGCTCGGAGCATTTTTTTGCAATGGGTAATGAAAAAACTACCTCTTATGATAATCCTGAATCTATGTCTTGCTTCACAACAATATCTTCTTAAAACCCGCTAGGTCGTCAACCGGAGCAGGCCGAGAGTTCACCATGGTGCTAGAAATTCCTTCGAACTTAGAAGCAGAAATTGAACTAGTACATGACACTTTGGAATATGCCATATTTTTAAATGATCCAAAGGATTCAATGGCTTCAAAAGTCAATGAGGCCTCTCTTTGTAGGCCGTGTATCAAGCATGGGAGTTCATACGAGGATGCGCTAGCCCCGACCTATAACAATAGGGATCACTTGCCTTTGGAGTGGTATACAGCATGAAACAAGTTTATTTGTCGGGCTGGTTGTGTTCTGCCTTTCAATCCATTCATTCAGAAAATGTTGCATTATTTAAGAGTGGAGCCGGCTCAGCTGCATCTGATCATCTACGCGTTTCTGCACTACATGTACAAGATATCCCTCGTATTCTTATACTGTGAGCCGACTCAAGAAGACATTATATTCATCTATAATCTCAAGCGATGAAAGGAAAGCCTCTCGTACACTTTCCTTGATTCAGTCACTAATTTCCAGGTCATAACTGACACTTGGAACAAACTGAACTTTTAAATATAAATGGTTATATGTGCGTTGCCCACTTAGTTTTGCAAGACGGTGGCTGGAAGGACGTAAGTGTCATTTCGTACTTAATTTTAGGTGCTTTTATTCGAGTCACATCTTGAATAAGTAGTTTTTTATTGAACATTGCAGGTAGCCATCCACATCCCATCGGTACTTGGAGGCGATTTCAACACTAAAAAATATGTCGATGGCTGATAGAGACATCAGATATCTTCTTACTAACAAGCGCCTTTTTACCTTTAGTTTACTAAAAGAAGGCTGCAGCACGGGACTACCAAGAAACACTAAGGAAGAAGTTGTAGAAATTAGAGGCGCCATTGAGCAAGGAGGTGACGATGTTGATCCTGTCATACCCTAAGTTGAAGGGGCTTAGGATGTCGTTGAGAAGGAAAGGTGAGGGGCGATGCTAATGTGCCCGGGCGTGATAATGTGAGCTCAAGCCACGAGCCTAAGGTTGGATCATCCTACGGTCCACAACTCAAATCCCCAAAGAAGATAGGAAAAAAGGCACATTTATAAGCTTCGTAGAGTGAAACTCTTTAAGGAATCCAAGTCTACCTCTACTTCTATAGATCAATTTAGCTCTCTACCTCAAAAAAAATTATTTGAGGGGTTGTCAGACATCCCAATCGCAAAAGATGCTGGGAATTATGATTTCGCCAGTTTAAGCCTCGTCGGGTCTGAATCCCCTATTCGATTTGGTGTTGACATTCCTCCTACTAGCATGGGAGAGATTACTCTCACGAGCAAAGCTCAAGTTACGGGTCCATCGAGGGGATATTAAGGCACTCATGATCACATGCACTTCACTGCATGACACTTGTCTCTATTTAACTCTAATGGTTCTTATAAACTTTTAATTTGTTTGCGGTCTTGATGGGACGTCTCTGTAACTATGACCACTTGAAGAGATCAGCATACTCTCAACCGTCTTATTTTAGGCTCAATCAAGGTCTAGACCTCGGTCAAGACAGAGAAGGATATGAAGAAAGAGAAGACCGAGGCCGAAACCATCAATCCAAGGACTCGTCATCAAACATAATCAAAATCTTGGTCTTATCATCACAAAGGTGTCGATCAACATCCCACCACACATAGTAATAGTAAGTCACTGCCTCATGCTCCTACTTTGGCTACTGCGCCCAAGAAACATTTGGGTCTTCTGACAGCTATCAATCTTCGAAACGCCAGTCAGGCATAGAAGGTCCGATACTTCATTCCACAAGCACAATAAACGGGGCCTCTCAGCCCCGACTACTCTTGATGCCACTACTGCTGAGAAGATGACTGAGCTCAAGGGCACATTTCCTAAATTGTGCTTTAACGAGTTCAAATTTTTTCCCACTTTTCATTCAATTTCTTGAAGGGCCAAGGATAGTATAACTCTCCATGTGGCTAAGATAATTTCTCAGGTGTCAATGGAAAGGAAACGCAAAATGTAACAACCCTGAATTTTGTGATTTATTTTAATTGTTTATTTTGACTATTTTATTTGAAAACTTTATTTTATTTATTAAAATGGATAAATTTTGTTATTTTAAAAATAAATTTTTGTTGTGTGTGAATTATTATTTCAAATCCGAATAAATAGGATATTTCCAGAAAAGTGGATTTTTGGTCAATCTGGTCAAACTTTGACTTTTAAACTTAAAATTTAAATAGTTGAATTCTTGAATTTTATCTTTTATTATGAAAATAAATTTAATTTCAAGAATACTGCTTTTCGTTTCGTTGAAATCCGATTTATATTGTGAAAGTTGTGCTTTTTACAATATTGGGTGTAATTTGATTTATTTAAAAAAATTGTCTATTTTAAATTATATAAATAATATTTTATTTGCCCTATCATGTTCTAATATGTGTAATATGACATGTCAGATATATGTTTTATTTTCAAAGCATTTTAAAGTGATTTTATAATTTTTCCAAAATTTACTGCATTGCTTTCCTATTTTTAAAGGCTATTTTCTATTTTTCTGCCATTTTCTTCATTTAAATTATATTTATTTATTTTTGAATGCATTTTTATTTTATGATACTATCTTTATTTTTAAACATTTTCCAAGTCCATATAATTTTTCCAAAATTTATTCTGTTTATTTTCAAATTTTCTAAACTAGTTTTCATTTTTGTGCTATTTTTTTATTTTTATCTTATATAATTAATAATTATTTATTTATATTTTTGTTATATTTTCGAAATTTAAACTGAAATTATAATTATTTTCAGTTACTTAAACTTATTAAAAAGAAATAAAAGAAATTTGAAAAGGTTATGACTTTGGTTTCCTAAGGCCTTTTATATTCCACCATTTCATAATTTTAACCTAACTTTTCATTCAATTGGACATTCCTCCTCACATCTTTCCTAAATTGTGCTTTAACGAGTTCAAATTTTTTCCCACTTTGCATTCAATTCCTTGAAAGGCCAAGGATAGTATAACTCTCCATGTGGCTAAGATAATTTCTGAGGTGTCAATGGAAAGGAAACGCAAAATGTAACAACCCTGAATTTTGTGATTTATTTTAATTGTTTATTTTGACTATTTTATTTGAAAACTTTATTTTATTTATTAATATGGATAAATTTTGCTATTTTAAAAATAAATTTTTATTGTGTGTGAATTATTATTTCAAATCTGAATAAATAGGATATTTCCAAAAAAGTGGATTTTTGGTCAATCTGGTCAAACTTTGACTTTTAAACTTAAAATTTAAATATTTGAATTCTTTCATTTTATATTTTATTATGAAAATAAATTTAATCTCAAGAATACTTCTTTTTGTTTCGTTGAAATCCGATTTATATTGTGAAAGTTGTGCTTTTTACAATATTAGGTGTAATTTGATTTATTTAATAAAATTGTCTATTTTAAATTATATAAATAATATTTTATTTGCCCTATCATGTTTTAATATGTTTAATATGACATTTTAGATATATTTTTTATTTTTAAAGCATTTTAAAGTGATGTTATAATTTTTCCAAAATTTACTGCATTTATTTCCTATTTTTAAAGGATATTTTCTATTTTTCTGCCATTTTCTTCATTTAAATTATATTTAATTAAATTTTATTTATCTATTTTCTAATTAACTTTTATTTTATGTTATTATCTTTATTTTGAACATTTTACAAGTCCATATAATTTTTCCAAAATTTATTCTGTTTATTTTCAAATTTTCTAGACTAGTTTTCATTTTTGTGTTATTTTCTTATTTTTATCTTATATAATTAATAATTATTTATTTATATTTTATATTTTTGTTATATTTTCGAAATTTAAACTGAAATTATAATTATTTTCAGTTATTTAAACTTATTAGGAAGAAACAAAAGAAATTTGAAAAGGTTATGACTTCTGGTTTCCTAAGGCCTTTTATATTCCACCTTTTCACATTTTTAACCTAACTTTTCATTCAATTGGACATTGCTCCTCACATCTTTCAGCTGCACATCACTTTTATCATTCACGTACATTATTTTTTCTCATTCCTGAAGAAAATTATCGGCCTCTTCTTGCTCAAAGGAATTGGTAAAAAAATTCATTTCTTTTCCTTAGTTTTATTGCTTGAATTCATGGTTTTTGCATTTGTCTCTTCCCTCTTTAGGTTCGGCCACCTCCACCACAAGCCCTTCCACCTCCACCACCTCCTGAGAACATCACCATCACCACCTCCTCTCTGGCCAAACCCCAAGCCGAGGCACCAAAGTTGATTATCCACCACAAAAATACCAAAACTCCAACCTTTTGTCCACAACCGAGCATACAATCAAATCCACCACCTCTCACACCCCATAGCCGCCACCATCCCCACCTCCACCACCTCTAGCTCCACCTGGACCCTCTGTCATGTCATCACTTGGACCCCACAGTGAAGGCCACACCCATAGTGGCCTTGACCGAGCCTTGTAGTGCCTTTAAAACCATGTGTAGCTTCATTGTTGTGTTGTTTCAAGCATGTCCACTTTTGCACCATGTTAACCTATGTTAGGCCGACCATATGCAACCCAAATCTGATCCAAAAACCTTCCTTAGCCTTGTACTACACCAATGGCTGAGCCTAATGTATGCTAGAAGCAAGTGCAAAGAAATTCTGCTTTGATTTGTGCAGTTATTTCTAGCTAATTTGTCGTATTTTTGAATTGAAAGCTTATATTCATTATATTATTTGGTTTGATTTGTTTTCAAGGGAATTGATACTTTGTCTCTCTCATTCATCTCTGTGTCGTGCTATCGTGCTTGTGTGGATCTCATTTGTGTATTCGTTGTTGTATCTCCAGCTCAAACCTGTGAGTTATTCTCACCTGACAATGTATACCTATATAACTAGTAAATTGACCATTTTTGAATCCGTAAAATGCATAACCATATCACATCTGCCATGTTATGATTATACGATGTTCACCTATGCTTAAACACCTATTATATCATATGTTACTGTTATATTACGTTGTTCTGTTGTTTATATCAGTTTATCGCACTGCAAGTTCCCTTTAGATTAGAATCACTATGCGTTGAAATGATACATACCCGAACGGACTTTAGAATAAGGGAAAATCGTTATGGGCTGAAATGATAGGCCTGAGCGATTTTCAATTTATTTCATTTACTTGGAACTGCGGTTTTGAAATGATAAAACTTGGGTTTTCTTTGTAAATTACAAGTTGAAATGATATATTACCCGTATCACTTTTCCTAGTGTAGAAAATTTTATACAGACCCGTAGTTAAAATATTTTTCTAATTTTTTATAAATATTTTAGAAATGTAAATATTATAATATTTTGATTTAAACTTGATTAAAAAATTATTTTGCAAAGTATTATTGATTTTCTAAAAATTTACATGTGAGATAAATTAATGAAAAGTTAGAAAATCCGAATGTAAGTTATTTTGGAAATTTTAATTTGGTGATAATTGAAATTTAAACTAAATATGAAATTATGGTAAATTTATGATAATTTGGATTAAATTGAATTTAAAAGTGATTTTATAATATAGTAATGACTTTGAACAAAGTTGAAATGTTAAATAAATGAATATTTAAGTTGGAATTTTGAAATATAACTAAAATTGGAAATTTGTGAATTTGGCTTAAAAGTGAATTTTAAGTTAAGTAAATAAAAATGAAATTAAGTTATATTTGAGAATTTAAACTTAAGTGTTAAGTTGAAATTTAAGTTAATGAATTTAAAATTTAGTACTAAAATTTAATAAGTGAATTATTATTAAATCTTGATTTTTGAATGGAAATTTAACTTTATAAAATCATGAATTTAAGGAAAATTAATGGATGATTATAAAAGTGAAATATTATGATTTTATAGGTTAAGAATGATTTAAATAAAAATATAATTATTTGTGAAATTATACTGAACATTTGAATTTTAAATAACAGCATTTTTGAAATGCTATTAATTCTAATGTAAATGGTAATATAGCATTTGTAAATGCTGTAGTTGATAATAATGAACCAAATGGCTTAATTTAATTAAAGGCTGTTATAACATTTTGTAAGTGCTATAATTGTTGAATTTAACTAAGTTTTTAAAGCTAATGTAAACTTATTACCGCATTCATAAATGTTGTCTTTTGTTAAATTGAACTGTTTTAAGTGACTTTCCGTAGCATTTTCTAAATGCTACAAAAGGTCGATTTTCACTGTTTTGATAAAAGTAAGTGAATGAATGAAATTTGAAAAGTTTAAACTTTGGAAATTTAATAATATAATTATTAAATATAATAATTTCATTATTTTTATGATTTAAAAAATGAAGTAATTTGTTTTGAAATATAAACTATTTTGAAATGTGTGTTGATATGGTATTTTAAATAAATGAATGTGGTTTGGTAGATATGATATTTGATATTTTGAAATGGAGTTTTGAATGATATTGAATTTTTGAAATAATATTTGATTTCGAAGTATAAAAGACCATTTTGTAATTTTAACCACGGGATGTATATAATTTATAGTTTAACCGATTCTTAAAGGATGGGAGATCCCAAGCATCCTTTAAGTTATTGTGCATTTCTACTACAGTTCACTTAAGTTGGTTTACATTATATAAGTATATATGTCCTGACTCGAGTGTTTTGTGTTTTTACTTTACGCTTGGGTCAGCCCGAGTATTCACAGCTTTGGATTCTCTTTCTGGAGCTGGTCTTTGCTGGAGTTTCTGCTTATCTACATTTATATCTACTTCAGTTTCAGCTTTTCTAGTTTATCTTTTGTATTAGTGAACTACTATGTATTTGGGATTTCTTTTATGTTGTTTTCAGACTGTATTATGTATTTGGTTTGAGACTCTGTTATAGTAGCTTCATGAACTACTATGGTATTTTAAATTTCCGCTACGAGCTATTCTGATATTTCTGTGTCTGTGACTCTATGATTTGTATTTCATTTGCTTCAAATTTATTTACAATGCGGTATTTTGAGCGATTCAAGTCCGACATGTGTGAATTCGAATGGCTGAAAATATCGGGTTGTTACACAAAACTAATCACATAACTCTTGAGGCGGTCCATGACAAAGACATCATCAAGTACTTGGACGAGGAGGTCAAGTTGTTGGGTACAAGCCCGTCGATGTTGAGAAAAAAGCCAGTAAGTCTTCTGAAGCAGTGGAGCATTTAATGAAAATGCACCAAGCTGAACTGGAAACCGCCACTCATCGTAGTGGTACTTTAGCCCTTGAAAAAGACGTCTTACAGAACGAGAAGGTCGTGGTGAATAAAGATAATGATGCCTTAGCTCTTCATACTAAATAGCTTAAAGAGGAGCTTGAGAAGGAAAAATAAGAAAAGCTTGAGGCTGGGCCGGAGTCTCAACGATATTGCGAGGAGATCCTAAAGGCTCGGGAAGCTAAACCTGAGGCTGACAGATAATTTGTGAAGATAGAGGCCCTTAAGGAAGAGGCTAGGGAGGTGGATGGGACAGAGATAAAGAACGAGTTCGATCCGCTGCTGATATATTACAATGCATCCGTCCTAATGAATCACAACCTTTGCTTCCTTGGAGAAGGGTATCCCGAGTTGCTCGTCGAAGCTTGGGACCATATCGTGGATCCAGAAAAGAAGTCTCTCAATGTCGATGAAGTGGATGAAGAGTAGCTCATGCGTGAAATCTTACATGATGAAGAGCTGGATGAGCTTAGGGCTGCTCGACTCACTTTATTCAGTGATACAATGATCACCGGAAAAGGGGAAAGATGCGGCAAAGACTCAAGATCTGCTTCCTAAGACCCTCCTACTACTCAAGCAGCTGGTGCTTCAATTTCTTATGTCCTCGAGAAGGATGTTGGGTACGATCTGGGATGTACAAACCTTTTGGGCTGTCTCCGATTTTGGAAGACAACATTCCAGCTATGACGAAAGGCCAATCTAGTGAAGGTATATCTCTTACTTTTTCGACTTTCGAGAAGTTTTATATCTCGCACTGATACTCATAGGATTACCTGTTAGTCTTCATGAAATTACAGGTCTATCAGCATCTATCCTTGCTCCTGATGATGATGTTTCCCTGAGCCAGCAAACGCAGAACACGGGGACCATTATGGCCGTCATATTACAGGTGGCTCCTACCGATCAACCTAGTGAGACTCCCGGTTCGGATTCTAAAGTCATAGGGGCTTTGAATGAAGAAAAGACTAAAGAGTAGTAGGGCTAGGATGAAATAGAGGACGTCGTAGTGACCCATGCCTCCGAAAACACTAGTAAACTCATCATGAAGGAGTGTATTGAAAAGGAGGAGCTGGATTTGCAAACCAAGAAGGAGTGTGTCGAAGAGGGTACACTCCGCTCCAAGTTATACTGCTGAGAAACGTCACTTCTAAAGAGGTCGATCGTTCTATATCCTAAAATAAGACTACTTTTGTCTTTGAAAGCATTTCTCCTAAGGGTGGCAAAGGCAAAAAAGGGTCAAAGAGGAGAGGAGGAGTGGTAGCTCTAAAGAATCCAACCTAAAGAACAACTTGACGAATCAACCTTAAAGCCCAAAAAAGGGGAAAATAGCCAATGAATAGGCTTGGGTAGTGCATGGCTAGGTAGCTAGTTTCTTTTTGTTGGTCGTATTTGTGCGGGTATGGCCTTCGTTTTTGCATTTTTGTTTCTAAAATAAACTTATACTAATTTTACAAATTTCAATATGCGAATAAAAACTTTTTCATTTCTTATCAGCTTTTGCATAAAATTAGTTTAAGTGTTCGAGCTATTATGTTTTCCATTCAATGTATTAGTAATTCATCGCTCGTCGTTCAAGTTACAGTGTCTTTTGATCACCCATTTCTTTGGGCATCGATCCAAAAAATCCATCTCAAGGCCTCATTTTGGTCATGGCCTTAAGTCGTATCAAACACTAGGTGTGAGTCATAGTGTTACGCTGTCATGTTCAACGGTTAAGTGATTATACTCCTGCCCCAGTCTTGGGTTGACAGAGTTAGTTCGTGGATAGTCGGGTCCTATGCATGATGAGTTTATCTCCTCCTGTATCTTTCAAGCAAAAGTTGGAGAATGAATGGTCGAATCACAGTCATTCATTTTGTTTATACTCTTATCCTCACTTCGGAGATCAGTGTTTGGTCAATGGGCGGTCAAGCACACCGTCTGACGTCTAAAATCTAGCCCACCCTCCGAGGATGAAGTTATTCTAGGAAATGGTCGAATTGCATTTTCTTTGATTAATTCCCTTGAACCCAAGTCTGGGGCAAAAGTCAAAGAGTGATCAGTCGTATCACAACCACTTTTACTTCACATTCATCCTGTCGAATCGGGAGAAGGTGTTAGTTAATGGATGGTCGAGTCACGTCCATTCTTTTTTTATACCCAGCCCATCATATTGCATGTAAGAGTTAATTGATAAACGATCGATTCACGTTCATTTTGTTTAATTCAGATTATGGACCCGAATGCTTGGTCAGCACCAACCTTTAGGTATTTGCTGGTTTATATTATGCATGTGTGGATGTAAGTGGTCGTATATCATAACTATTATAATATGCACAAATAATTCATAGATATGGAAGGAATTTTAGATTTTATTGCAAACTAAAAAAGAAGAGATGGAATTTGTCTTATTACATGGCTTTGAATTCAATTGTAAAGAAAATTCTAAATGAAATACAACTGAATGAAACAAAACTAAGTTAAACAGTGTCGTAAATCCTTGCTATTCCATTCTCTAGGAAGTGTGATGCCATCGACAACCGCTAAGCTTGAAAGTTCCATCTCCAAGCTTCTGATTGATGATCCTTCCAATTTTGGGCCCATGTTTGTAGGGCTAGGAAAGATCTGTTTTAGGACAAGATCACCAATTTCAAAGGTCTTGGTTTGGACTTTAACATTATAGTATCGAACGACTCGGTGTCGGTGTGGAGATGCCCTCAAATCAGCTTCTTCATGATTCTCATTGACTATATCCATAGATTTCAACAGGAGATCTCTGTTAGTTCTAGGATCATAATGAGAAGGGACTTCAAGTTCCATAGGGATTATGACTTCGGCGCCATAAGCAAGGGCAAATGGAGTATGGCCTGTCGCGGACTTATAGGTGGTTTTGTACACCCATAATACTGATGGAAGTTCATCCACCCACTTGCCTCTAGCCCTTTTCAAACGCTTCTTCAGAATAGACTTTATGATTTTGTTGACTGCTTCGACCTGTCCATTTGCTTGAGGGTGGGAAACTGCTACAAACCTTTTCTAATATGATGTCGGTGACATAAGTTTTTGAATTCAGCAATATCAAATTGGGTCCCGTTGTCAGTTATGATTGTTCAAGGGAGAATAAAATGACATATGATGTTTCGAACAAGAAAATTGATTACTTTCTTCATAGTGATCATGGCCAAAGGTTGGCTTTAGCCCATTTCGTAAAGTAGTCAACTGCTACGATGGCGTACTTCGCACTACCTTGGGAAATCGATAAACGGTCGATGATGTCAGTACCCCAAGTAGCAAATGGCCATGGACTGACCAACTAAGTGATTTCCCACAGTGGCACTCTTGAAATTTTCACAAACATTTGGCACTTATCGCATTGTCTAGCATAATCAGCTGTGCCTGTTTGACAGTTGGCTAGAAATAACCATGGCAGGGTATCTTCTTCGCTAGAGTTTATACCCAATTGTGATTGCCACGTTCTCCTTCATGGACTTCTCTTAATACTCACTTGATTTCATTGTTGGCGGTACACCGAAGAAAGGGGACAAAGAAACCCTTCCTATACATGACCACTTCTTGAAGTACATATCATCTAGCTTTATGAAGGATCTGTCATTTTTCATTATTCTGTTTGGAAAGGACTCCTCTTTGCAAATAATCGTTATTAGAGTAATCCATGACTCCTTCTTAGACTCCGTTTGTAAGACCCAATTGACCTTTTTCTGGTCAATGCTCGTAGCGTAGAGTACTTCAACTGGGACCAAGCCCGTTTGTGTATATCTCCTGAACTGGCCAACTTATCGAATGAGTCGTTTTGTTCAATGCTCAAACTTAGTTAATAGTTCTTGGGCTCGGTTGAGGTAAGGAGAAAATCGTCCACATTTGGCTTGGTATTCTCCCCCGACTTAGTTTACTACTAACTGGGAATCATAAAACAATGCAAAGCTTTTACTCCCAACTCTCTAGCCAGTTTAAAAAAGCGATCAAGGCTTCATATTTAGCTTCGTTATTCATCGTAGGTAAGTCAGTTTTAGGGCATAGCAAATCGAGCATCCCTCAGGAGTCACTAGTGTGACTTCGATGCCAGAACATCTATCGTTGGATGCTCCAACCTTTCTCATCTTCCATTGGATTGTAAGTACTTCACTGCTCTTCAAAGAGTTGTCTTGTGCAATGAATTCAGCTTTGAAGTCTGCCAGTGCTTATACGTAGATGGCTCTCCTAGGGAGATAAGTGATATCAAACTAGCTTAATTCGATGTTCCATTTAATTAACTCCCAAATGTCTCGGGTCATTGTAGGATCTATCGTAACGGCTGGTCGGTGAAGATATTGATAGGGTGAGCCTGGAAATAAGGGTGGAGCTTTCTATGCTATCAGTAGGCAGTATGCGAGCTTCTCCAGTTTTGGATAGTTACTTTCAGAACATGTCAATCGCTTGCTAACATAGTATACTGACCTCTAGATCTGATTCTCTTCATGCAACATTGTGGCACTTATGGAATGTACCGACACTGCCAAGTAAATATACAAATCTTCATGATCCATCGACTTGGACAAGATAGAGGGTCTCTCTAAGTGATGTACTAGAGTTTGAAATGCATCAACACAATCATATGTCCATTTAAAGTTTTTCTTCCCTCTTCAGATTAAGTCGAAGAAAGGAATGCACTTGTCGTGGCTCTGGAGATGAAACGACTTAATGCAGCAACCCTTCCATTTAGACTTTGCTTGCTTGATTGTCTTCGGCACTTGGATATCCCTTATTGCCTAAATCTTCTTAGTATTGGCTTTAATTCTGCTGGAGTTGGCGATGAAACCCAAGAATTTTCATGACGCAATGCCAAAAGAAAATTTCAAGTGATTAAGTTTCATTCTATATTTTCGAAGAACACTTAACATCTCCTCCGAGTCATTGATGTGGTTATCTAATCGTTGAGATTTTAAGAGCATATCATACACGCATGCTTCCACTGATTGCCCGATCTGCTCTTTGAGCATCCAGTTGACTAGTCTCTGGTAAGTTGCTCTAGCGTTGTTTAGTCCAAAAGGCATCACAACATAGCAGTACAATCCCACATAGGTAATGAAGTTGGTGTGTTCCTGGTCTGGGACATGGATCGAGGTTTGATTGCATCCGGAGTATGAGTCCATAATTGAAAGCAGTTCATGTCCAGCGGTTGAGTCGACTAGCTGGACGATCCTGGAAGTGGAAAGTTGTCTTTTAAGCACGCCTTGTTCAGGTCTGAGTAATTGATGCATGTCCACTACTCTCCATTAGCTCTTCTCACAAGAACGGGATTGCATACTCCTTCCGGTTAGAGGGCATCATGGATAAATCCATTGTTTTTAAGTTTATCCACCTCCTCTTTGAGTGCCTCAGATCTCTCCGGATTCATGTCGTGCCATCTTTATTTCATTGGGGCATGCCTCAAGTCAATATTCAATGCATGGCTTGCAATGGTCAGCAGGATCTCACACATGCTAGAATGGGTCCAAGTGAACACATCAAGATTTGCTCGAAGAAAATCAGCTTATTACTTCATCATCGTTGCATGGAGGTGGATCCGATCTTCAAGACCCATGATGAGTCGTCATGACTGACCATGATGTCGATCGTTAGCTCAGCGGGTGCAGCCTTGGTTTCTTTGGGTTACTCTTCTTCATCTCTCTGATTTATATCTTTATAGAACCAACTATGGTGCCTAAGCCAAGGCTTGGATGCTTATTGTTAAGTTTCATTGTTTTTTTATGCAGATAGGCTTCTCCACATCCTTTCTTTTTTTTTCTTCAGTTGAGCGGTTCTTAACTTAGCCCCAAAAAAGGCACGTCCAGTCGTTTAATCTTTATGAATATTTCCCATGCCATTCTCTGTTGGGAATTTTAGCGTTAAGCACCACCAGGCGGTTACTGCCCTGAATTCAGCAAGGGCCGGTCGGCCTAGAAAAGCATTGTACGAAGAGTTCGCATCCATCACAAAAAACTATAACAACGCACACTCCTTCGCCCATCGTTTCCTAACTCCACTGGTAGCTCGACATAACCTACCACTTTGGTTGCATTACCGTTAACACCATGAATACGAGCTTTGCACGGTATCAAATCTTTAGCTTATAGTAACATTTGGTCGTATGCCTTCTTGTTATGACATTCACAGAACTTCCACAATTAATCAGAATCTTTCTCACAATGACGGCGTCGATCATGGCCAAGATCACCATTAAATCGATCGTAGGGTCCTCTATCTTGTCTATATCTCTACTCTGAAATAAGATATCATCTGTCATAGTTCGTTGCTGCTTTTCTGGAGCATGGTCCTCCGTGTTCGAGCAACATTCAATGTCGACATGTATGATAGCATTCACGTAATGCTCTATTTCATTCCCGCTTTAGTGAGCCGGATGTGGTCCTTTAACAATGGTATTGATAATTAATCTACCTGCTGTCCGCCAAGGTTCCTTAGCACTAAGCGGAGCTTTTCCTCCATTGGTGTCAGATGTCCCTTGCCAGCTATCCTATAGGGCTTTAACAAATTTCTGAAGCTTTCTTTCTCCAATTAACTTTTTAATAACATCACAAAGGCGACGACATTCGTTTGTGGTATGTCCATAACTTTCATGAAATCTACAGTACTTTCTGGACTATCCTGATTCTCCATCAGTTCCTTTGGAGGTATTTCCTATACTGCATAGTATTACAAGTCGATAGATCAAAATTCTCCAATGATGTATTCAACGGCGTGTATGTATCAAACGATGGGATCCCTGGCTTCCCTCTCCCGAAATCCTATCTATGGTTGTGTTTTCTATCACCACCTTTCTTTGCTCATTTAGTTTGTTCTAAACATTGATTTGAACTTTCCTAGAACTATCGCCCGACTGGGTCACTGCCACATTACTTTGTATTGCCTCGGTGCTAGGGCTTGCAACATCTCTCTTCCTAGTTAGCTTTGCTTCCTCCTTCCTTAGAAATTGAGCCTCCTTTGCAAAAAAGGGTCTAATATAGAAAGAGACTTTCTCGCTAACCGATTGCTAAACTCAAAATTAGGGTCGACTTTCCTTGTCAATTCCATGAGTATTGCATTATCAACCGGATTACTAATTTCTGTAATGGTAGTATTAAACCTTTTTAGAAAATCTTTCAATGACTCCTTTGGAGCATGAACCAATCTGGAGAGTTACATTATATCCTTGGGGTGAGTCATGTGCATGTGGAACTGTTGTAGGAACTTCTTAGCCAACTCATCAAATAATGAGATTGATTGTGGTGGTAGCTTGATGAACCATATGTTCACAACATCTTCCATAAAAATGGGAAAACACCTGCACTTGGCAGGATCAGTGGCTCGAGAGGAATCCATGTGCCATTCATACCTCAAGAGATGTTTTTGGGGTCGGTTTTTCGTGCATAGGCAGGCATCGTAGCATTTGGAACTTCCATGGATATTCTACATGTAGAATGTTGTTGTTCAATGGAGTATATATGGCTTATGGAGTGTCCCTAATAATCATCGGTCAGGCCTTGAATTTCTTTCATGTGCTGTCGCATCATAGTTATTAAGTCTGGTGCTTGGAGAGTTACTCCTGGCGGTAGTTATGTTCCACCTCATATGAGTGACCCGATTCATGCCTTTGGGCAATGCCACATTGCCTTGGCTCCTCTTACTCTTGATCCATTTCCTGAGCAGCAGTTCCATCATCATTCCTCAACTGCGGTTCAATCACATTCGCCTAAGCTCCAGCACCTTAATCGATCGTAGCACCTTCAAAATGAGATCCCCTACCTACACGATGACCACTTTCTTGATTAGAGGGTAAAGTGTCAATCTCCCTATGGAGTTCGAAGCCGATTGGCCAAAGTAGATCACATGATCCCGTCCTGGTGTTCCAGCTGCATAGTTCCTCCTTAGTACTTCAACATTATATGCATCCATCATGCAGTGTCTGGTTTCTGTGATAATCGTCAGATGAGTACTCCTGAATATAGAGTAGGTTCCCCCCATGTCTTTCCATGCTAATCTTTCAACTGGTTCATCAGGTCGATGTTTGCCTAGATTTGCTGGTTAAGTTGCTTATGGCTATCCATCAGTTCCTTCATTAGGACTTCAAAATCAGCTCTGGTGATGTATTCAGTCGGATTCTGAGCATCGAGAGCCGCGATTATACATTTTCATCCACTTTTTGAAAAAACTAGGATTGTCATTACCTTTAATAGCGCAAAAGTAGTAGACTTTGCTCTGGACATTGCTAATAGGTCCCTTCTAGATCTTCTACATATCGAGTGGAATGGAAACATGTCGACAAAAATCTGGATCTATCTCATGGATATGGGAATCCACTAGTAGATGATGAGATCCAATCAAGCCAAGGAATTAGTTCTCAGGGAAAACATCAAAATGTTTGCACTAAAAGTTGGCACAACTTCCCAATAGATTATATGTAGAGAAATAAATAAAGAAATCTAAATTAGAACAGAGGAAACAAGCATAAAAAAATAAAAAACAACGACAAACAAATTGATAGTGGTTCGGCGTTGAATGCCTACATCCACTTTGATGAAATAGCTTTATTAATCACTTGAATTTTCAAGTACAAAACGAATCAGATCGAAATCTGAAATTACAATGGAGTACAAAGAAAACAACATCGTAAAGATCCTTTGTATGAGCTATGACCCCTGTATTTATGGGCATAGACGACCGAATATCTTCTTGAAAAGTCATCGATGGAATCTCTAGATGCATACGAGGTTACCCAGAAAATTTCAAGCCCTAATTCCCAATGAGGAGCGATCGGGGTTGATCAATCAAGACGTCCATGTGGCGATGCATGATCGGTAGTGTAGGTCCCCCTCCATGCTAGCTTCATCTTTTCAAAGTTTTTGCATAGTTGCTTTTATGTTTTTAGAGATATCGATCAATTCTTGTTGAGATGAATTGCTGATCCAAGCTATTCATAGCCATTGTGATCCAACCCGATCCCCTGCCTAAGGAAGCACTAATCCGTACTTATAATGTTTCATAGGGTCTATCCCTTAGTTTTTCTTGATCGTTGCTTCACACTATTGTCTATGGTGATATTTGGTCTCAATGATCACTACTCTAGACTAGTTGCCTTGTCTATCATCGAGTCTAACTTGTCCAATAGTCTTGATATAGCCGGACCAAAAGGCCGGATAATAGAAGCTATGTTATATTGAGTTGTACGCTTCAAATTTATTCGTTTCTTACCTACTTTCATCCTATAGTTCTGGTGCATTTCAACCCCCATAAATAGAACACTACACTCTCCACTTTTTATTCATATTATTTTGAGGAATTCAATGAAACTCTACCATTGTTTTTTCTCCAAATTAGATTCAGAATCTCCATAGAGAACTCAGGTAAGAATTCAATTTGTTTTCTAATTATTTCTTTTTTCTCCAACCTATCCTTATTTTTTTCTTTCTCCAACCATTCCGAATCTAATAAAAATATATACATCTTCCTACTATGTATATACTAAAAAAAGATTTTGAAGGAGATTGAAAGGCGTGCAAATCCAAGGAAAGTGAAGCTGAGGCTGTTCTTTGAGTGGAAATCTTAGTGATTTTCGTAATTGTTTAGTGTATCTCTATGAATTTGAATATGCTTTAGGGATTTTGTGATTGAAAAAATATGATAGATAAAATCCTCCGAAATTCTTCTTTTTGGGAATGTCAATTCTATGTTGAGATTCTCAATTATTTACATTGATTTGATGGAATTTCTTTCGTTTATGCAATTTTTGATAACAATTTCAGTCTACTCCACTTCTCCTTCTATTTTGGTTCAAATTGTGATTCTTCAATGAAATAAGAGGTCACTACACCAGAAAAGACATTTCGTAGCATTGAAAAAACGCTACCATAACTTTTAGTAGATTTTCGATAAACGCTGGAACACGACTTGCAGCTAAAAGTCTGAATGTTTTAGTTGCGTTATAGTAAATGCTACAAAAACAAATATATTGTAGCATTTTTGGAACCCTATAAAAGTTTTTTTGTAGCATTTGCAAAATGAAACCAAACTTACATTTTTTGTCGCATTTTTCTCTGCTACAATAATTTTTTTTTGTAATTTTCTTTTGTTCCCGAAGCACTTTTGAAGCGCTCCTACTAAAACTTATTGATTGATGTACATCACATTTTCAATGACACTATCTGTTGTTAATAGCTTATATCATTACCCAATCACTTATATAATAGTCATATTAAAACCAACAATCAATCACATAACTATCATTTTCAAACCAACGTCAATAATCATCATATTCAAATAATTGAAAAAACATGTTAATCTCATAATCAAGTATAATATCCATAATCATTTCAATAATAGTATTTCGACAAAATAAACGAATTCACATACCACAACCATTTACAAACAAGTCTACACAACTAGTACGAACAAAATATTATAATATATAACGGTTAATGTCTTGTTCATGGCTTCATTATCGATAGTTCTTTGATGCAGCTGTTCTTCACTTCGGAAATGCTAATTACCTATAGACAAATATAACAATCAACAGTTAGAATTACATACATGTCTTAATAATTTACGTGTGATGATAATGTATGAATTACATGCATAATTAAGTATAATATATATAAGAATAGCAAGAGCATTACTATTGACATTAACATTAGCAAGAGCATTAGCATCCTTATTGACCATACTTATTGACATTACTAACAGCAAGAGCATTAGCATAATTATTTTAATTCATTGGCTAAGAAAGAACATTTTGTGCCTCTTCAAACTTTATGCAACTGATTCATACAAGCTTCTACGTGATATCCAATTACTACAGCAATCACTAATATTTCAAAGACTATGTCTATTATTAAAAAAATTCTAACCCGTACCTGGGCACTAGGCGAGATTGCCCATCCGATAATAAAATTCTTTAACTTAATTAAATTCTAATAAAACTTAATTAATTTGTATGAATATATTTAATTTTTACAAAACTTAATTAAATTATATAAAACTTGGTTAATTTGTAAAAACTTTTGATTTTTATAAAAGTTGGTCAAATTTGTATAAAGTCCGTTTAGCTTATTTATAACTATATTTATATTAACTCAAACTTATAAATTATATCAATTGCTAAAACAAAATTTATATTTTAATTAACTTTAAACTTATAAATTATCTCAAGCTTGAACTTTATTAACTAGGTTAGTTTTTGTAAGTTATCTCAAACTTATAAATTTTTCATAAACTAGTTAACTTATTACTATTGTTGTAAACTTAGTTAGTTTTCATAAATTTTTTAATATTTATAAAACATAGTTAACTTGGTTTTTATAAGTATTATAAACTTAGTTGATTTTTATTATTATTACAGTTTAATTATTATTATAAACTTAGTTGATTTTTATCAAACTTAGTTTTTTATTATTATTATTATTATTATTATTATTATTATTATTATTATTATTATTATTATTATTATTATTATTATAAACTTGTTAATTTTTATATTAAAATTCCTATCATCACCGTGCCTCAAACTCCGGTTGATACAACTGGAAAATCTGATTGCCCAATCGACTCTTGTTATCTCCCACTATATTCAATGCAATTGAGCCCAAACACACAAGTACTGCTACTTGAAATGCAGCTCAACAAACCTGCTGAAATGCGATTCCCTTGACATCTCTTCGATCGTCCAATACTCCATATATCGACACCTTACCTTCCTTATCTAGGCCCTACTCGGATCCTCGTACACCGAATTAGAATCCTCCACCTCTAGCCCGGTCCGACACTCTCTAAACAAATGCTAATTGCGGCTACTATATCTCCACTTGCAATGTCGTCGCCTTCGCCTGCCATGTCAAGGACTTGTTTTTGATTATGGCAATCTGGTTCTCAATCTCTGCAATTTTCTTCGCCGTCCAACTTATCTCCATCTCTTTCTCTCTCAGCCGCTTGATGGCGGCTTCTTCCTTGGCCATTTTCAGCGCATGGTAGTAAGTTTCGTTCTGTCATCTGACATGTGCATCAGCTTCTCTTGCAAACACCCTTCTATACTAGAAAAATCTCCGGCGGACAGCAACATGGAAGCTACCACCGCTGGTAAGTAGAAAATCCAAGAATCGAGCGCAAGGCTCAGATGCCAAATGTTAGAAATAAGAGAGAATTTTTTTTATTATAGTGTTTTATTAATCTAAAACTAGTCTTACCACAGAGTAAGTACAAGATTTTAAATAGACACGGAAGGGAATAAAACAAAGACATGACACACAACGACTTAGTACAAAGTTGCCTAACTAAAAGGAAATGACCTACTAAGTAGGAGATTGCCAAGGACCAAGTACAATGACCTATTCAAAACAAAACACAATGTAACTTACCATTTACATTTGAGTTTATATTTCAACAAAAAGACAGTAGATAATCAGGCACATCTAGCTGTTAAACTGCAAAACTATCAACAAGTTTCAGTCAGGTCCCCATACTGGCAACATAAACACAAGTTAAACAATGTAAAGATGTTCATCAGTTTCTAGGTCAATTTCAGAATTCTTAATCCAAATAGAAAGTGATAGAGAAACATTAAAATTGTTACATTTCCATGTATACATACATACATGGATCAAATAATTGATCAGGTTCATCTGGCCCCCTAGGACAGAGTACCAGAGAATTTTTTCCCTAGCTATTAAATATTTAATATATATACACGTGTCTATAACTAAGAATCAAATTCCAAACTTTCACAAGAAATAAATAACTAATAAAACAATAATTTTAAGTAGCTAATGATCATCAAAAAGGCTTAACCAGATTTTGGTACGTTTTAAATTAAGCAATATATATAACTTTAACTATTGAGTGTTTATGGAAATTTGACACAATAAATATGACCTGAAAGAAACACACACTCGTGCAAAATCAAATATTTTATAAGGGTCAACATGTGTGTGTCCATCTGGGCAAGTCAGCAACGGGCAATGTTTTTTTTTTGAAATGGTACTTTATATACAACAAATCACTGTGACAACATATCACATGTCAAATAAATGTTCGAATCACGCTATGCAAGTTTCGAACTTGTTACCTCTCGCACCAAAGCCAAATCACTTAACAACTGGGACAATGGTGCTTGTCAGCAACGGGCAACGTTGACTAAAGTACAAGGTAATTACTATGGTAAAATGAATTATCTTTTCTTGATCCAAATAATTGTACTGATCTGAAGGGTCTAGCAAAAATTGGAAAAACATTAGTGAAAAGAATCTGGTTGCACTGGTGAAGGAGTGCATGCTTCTTGAAGTTGGGAGATGTTATGCAATGTTATCTTGAGCTGGTAACTTAGTCATAAGTAAAAAGGGTATATTTAGAGCTGCCCATTCGTTCAGTCATTTTTAGGTTTTAGCAGCTGAACATTAACAATACATTTTGTCTTTAATGAAAAAATCTTGTATAAATGCTAATATAGTCCATAGAGCAGTTGTGTTCATACAAGCAGCCCAAGCAATTAACAGTTGGTTAAATAAAGTAACCGTGACTAATTAATAACAAAAAAACGATAGAAATCATATGAGAAAAGGATGTATAAAATGATGTCGTAAGTTGATTAGAAAGATGAATATCACATTAAAGAAGGCCATGAAGTACAAAAGACCAATGTAAAATTGGACGCTGATGACAACACAAATTTATTAAACACAACATTTTGGATTCAAGGTTTACCAATAGCTCTAAATTCCGGCGATCCCTCTTGCGTCCAATCAGACCCACCTATAGCAAATAAAGAGTACATGATCGGAAAAAAACACGCACAACAAAATGTCAGTGCATAAGAAGCTAAAACAGGTAAAAATGTCAGTACACATATTACTTTTTTTTCCCTCTGCTTCCTTTTGGGCTTTGTATACATCAAGTGAGCAAGTGTAATGCGAGTAACTATCTAGAACCAATTAGTTGCTAGTTTCGGGTTGTGTATATTCTATGTTATGAAAACCAACAAGAATGGAAAGCATCTTCAATGAAGGGCATCTTTATGAAGTTAACGAGTTCCTCATTCTATGAAGAAGGGAGTGGAAACAAATAGTCAACAAGATAACATATAAATGTGTGTGTATCTATATGTATGTGTGTAAGCACATCATACTCATAGTAGGAACTAAAAGACGGTTAAATGCTGAAATTTAAGAATTAAGAGGGGTTTTGTGCAAGTTCCCAATTCGTGTGACTTGGGATATGATATGGAATGGATCCGATGATTATCAATGATCATCTAATATACTTTAAATCGTATAAGTAATCGCAACATTTTGTACTATTTATGAGAAACCACTCAAATACATATCCACTATTATTAATGGAAATTATTTTGTACAATTCAACTGTCTAATATTTTAGAAACAACCAGCCCAAACTATGTAAGTAAGCTTACCTTAGTTTCCTAAGTTCAAGAGACTAGGGTTTTTCCGAAGTTCCTCTGTCCAAAAACTGGTGTCACCTTAATATAACACCAATTCTTCTTTGCAAACGAGTCAACGCTATGTACAGAAACACATAATTGAAACAAAATGCAGTTACAGGCCAAATCCTTTCATCAGTCAGGTCATATGTAGACACCGCCTAACTTTCGGCCATCCTATTTGCTTCATGCAAGTAATAATGCGCACTCATTTCTACATTGCGATCCCCTTCCAATCTTACTGCATCCTTCAAGATATACAACCCTTCATTACATTAGTCTATTTAGATACATACTTTACGTGATAAAAATTCATGAATATATATATACACATATACACACACATATATATATATATGTATGTATGTATGTATGTATGTATATATACATACATACATATATATATGTATGTATGTACGTATGTATATGTACACATATCTATATATTGTTGGAATTCCTAATTGAATGAAAATAAAATAGTCCCACATCGTTAAAAATTGCAAAGTTATTCTAGTATATTAATAGCTTTGCAATAAAGGGGTCGGGGCACCTAAATGTTTGCTTCGTTGTGAGGAGGGAGATCATGCATCACCACCACATGAATGCCACCGCATTCTAATTCGATTTCCAATTCTATTTTCTTCTTCTTCTTCTTCTCTATTGCTCTATACTATAAATCACAGAGTTGACATACTCATTACAATCTGTGCAGATTACATCTATCGTACCTTAGGAGAATTTAAATAAAAATTCGTAAGAAAATTGTTTCGACAAGCCTCAGACGGAATTTCCTTAGTTAACTGGTCAGATTCTAGTCTATTTGTATATTCCTATATACATCATTCTTTTACCTTCCCAGTTTGTACGTTGTGCTATTTTTACGATAGTATAACATTGTTGTTGTAATTTAATTACGACATACCTATTGCTTAAATTAGCTAATACAGACTTTCAAAGTAGTGGAAATCTGATTGGTAAACTTATGAGATGAGTTTATAGTTGATTATTCTCTGTTTTGGTATACTAGGCGTATAACATCTTAAGAATTTTTCTGTTTTTACTAAAACAGAGATGGCAACAATTGAACTATCAACAAAGGCTACTATATACAACGGGACCGATCCTTTCAAAAAAGATGGTGATGATATTCTAACATGGCACAATCAGATGTTGTTCTATCTCATCACACTCCGTCTGCAACGGTATCTCGAGGAGGAAGAACCAGTGCCTGCACTAGGCCAAACTAGAGAAACACACAAAGATGCGTTTCTAGCTGTTAATACATGGAAGCATTCGAACTTCTTGTGCAGAAACTATATTCTGAACTATCTGGACAAAATGCTATACAAAGTGTATCAGCCTCTAAAGACAGCAAAGACCCTCTGGAATGCACTTGTCGTAAAGTACAAGACATAGAATGTCAGTATGAAGAAATTCATTGTAGACAAATTTATGGACTATAAAATGATAGGCTCCAAATGTGTGACTACTCAATTGCATGAACTCCAAATTATTATTCATGAATTTGAATTAGAATGCCATAAGGTTGGAGAATCTTTCTTGGTTGAAGCCATAACAGGAAAGCTTCCACCATCATGGAGAGACTACCGCAACTATCTAAAGCATAAAAAGAAAGAGATTTTTTTGCAGGACCTCATCGTAAAATTAAAGATTGAGGCAGATAACCTCGGCATTACCAAACAAAGTAAGGAGATGTTGGTAACAAAAGGGTCGATGAAGGAGAATAAAGGCCATTTCAACAAAAAGAAGAACCTCTCAAAGAAGAGGAAAGCTCTTGAAAACAAACCCAAAGATAATAAAACTAAGAAGTTTAATGGCGAATGTTGGGTTTGTGGCAAAATGGGACACGCCGCTAGAGATTGCAGACACGAAAAGGAACGCAACTCAGAGGAAAATATAGTTGACAATATGGAAATGGACGAGTCCAATTTTTCAGCAGTTATATCTGAATGCAATTTGGTTTAGAATCCTAACCAATGGTGGGTGGATACAGGAGCTACTCGCATGTTTGCACTAACAAATCCATGTTTTCTACATATCAGAAAGGAAAAGCTCTACATGGTAATTCTACTGTTTCCATGATCGAAGGAAGTGGCACAGTAATCCTTAAGTTTACTTCTGGAAAAACTGTCAAATTGAATGACGTGCTCCATGTTCCAGACATACGTAAGAATCTGATCTTTGGCTCAGTACTATCAAAGAAGGATTCAAAATGGTGTTCGAGTCAGACAAGATGGTTCTGTCCAAAGATGACATATATATCGGAAGGGGATATTTATGTGATGGCCTATTTAAGACAAATGTAGCCGTTATCGGGAATAAAACTATGTATTCTGATTATGCTATTAATAAAATTGAAGTTTCTTGCTTGCTTGAGCACAAAATTTAATATGGCATGATATATTAGGACACATAAATTTCCAAAAAAATGAAAACATTATCAAACTTGAGACTAATTCCAATATTCCAAGTAGATAAGAACTACAAATGTGAGACCTGTGTAGCAGCAAAAATGGTTAAAAAACCATTTCAATCTGTTGATAGAAGCACCGAACTGCTAGGTTTGGTTCATACAGATTTATGTGATTTTAAATCATTACCTATAAGAGGTGGGAAAAAGTACTTTATCACTTTTATTGATGATTGTACACGATATTACTATGTATATCTTTTAAATAGTAAGGATGAAGCAATTACATCGTTTATGAAGTACAAAGATGAGGTAGAAAATCAGTTGAATAAAAAAAATTAAGATATTGAGATCTGATCGAGGTGGAGAATGTGAATCACCATTTGAACAGTTCTGTGCAGAAAATGGTATAATTCATCAAACAACAGCTCTATATTCACCATAACAAAATGGTATAGCCGAGAGGAAGAACAGAACGTTAAAAGACCTGATTAATGTCATGCTTCTAACCTCTGGTCTACCGATGAACTTGTGGGGGGAAGCCTTAAATATGTCTAATCACATATTAAATAAAGTCCCTCACAATAAAACAGGAACAATTCCATATGAGCTATGGAAAGGGCATATACCAAGTTTTAAATACCTCAAAGAGTGGGGGTGCTTGGCAAAAGTTTCAATTCCACCTCCAAAGAAAGTCAAACTTGGACCAAAAACAGTAGATTGTTATTATCTATGGCCAGTCCAAAATAGTAGTGCCTATAGATTTTTGGTATTCAAGTTTGATATAGCTGATGTTCATGTAAATATAATCATGGAATCAAGAGATGCCTCATTCTTTGAAGATGTGTTCCCACATAAAAGAAACGATGGAAACCTTGTCTTGAGGAGGAAAAGAGATAACAGAGATGAGACATATGAAGATGAAACTCATCAGGACAAAGATGAAGTTGAACCAAGTTGAAGCGTAAGGGCAAGAACTTCCAAGACATTTGGTTTGGATTTTTTAACTTATATGTTAGAACACAAACCTCAAACGTACAAGGAAGCAATGTCATCTTTTGAATCTTCATGTTGGAACGAAGCAATCCAAAGTGAGATTGATTCAACTCTAAGTAATAAAACTTGGGAAATAGTTGATATTCCACATGGAATAAAACCAATTGGCTGCAAATGGATTTTTATGAAGAAAATGAAACCAGATAGCTCTATTGATAAATATAAAGTCAGATTAGTAGCCAAAGGATATCATAAAAAAGAAGGTGTAGATTTCTTTGATACCTATTTCCCAGTTACACGAGTAACCTCTATAAGAATGTTAAAAGTAATTGCAGCCATATATAATCTAGAGATTCATCAGATGGATGTAAAAACAGCATTCTTAAGTGGAGATCTCAATGAGGAGATTTACATGGAGCAACCTGAGGGTTTCATTTTCAAAGGAAATAAAAACAAAGTATGTCGGTTAGTAAATCATTATACAGACTCAAACAAGCTCCAAAAAAATGGCACGAAAAATTTGATAGTGTCATGATGAAAAATGGTTTTCGTATAAATGAATGTGATAAATGTGTTTATTACAAACAAGTTGGACAATCATACGTTATGATTTGTTTATATGTAGACGATATGCTGATCTTTGGTCCTAAATTAAAGTAATAGAGACCATAAAGAAGATGTTAATCAACAATTTCGATACGAAAGACTTTGGAGTTGCAGACGTTATTTTGGAAATCAAAATAATAAGAACACCTAAGGAATTGAATTGTCTCAGTCATACTATGTAGACAAAGTGATTGAAAAATTCCAAGACTATGGAATTAAAGGAGTGAGAACATCTTTTAATCCATCAGTACTGCGTAAAAACACTAATGAGAGTGTAATGCAACTAGAATACTCTCGTGTAATAGGATGCTTAATGTATCTTATGAATTATACTAGACCTGATATCGCTTACGCAGTAAGTCGACTAAGAAGATGACAAGTAACCCAGGGAAGGAACACTGGAAAGCACTAATGAGAGTGTTGGGATATTTAAAGAATACCACTAATTTTTCCTTACATCATGGAAAATATCTTGCGGTCTTAAAAGGAAATAGTGATGTAAACTGGATCGCAGATTCAGAGGAATCAAAATCACAAGTGGTTATGTCTTTACCCTTGCAGGAGCAGTAGTGTCATGGAAATCTACTAAACAAACATGCATAGCTCGATCCACTATGGAATCTGAGTTTATCGCATTAGATAAAGCAGGCAAAAAAGTAGAATGGCTTCGTCAATTCTTAGAAGATACTCCACTTTGGCCAAACCTGCAAGGCCATATGTATTCACTGCAATAATCAAGCAGCGCTAAGTAGAGTGAAAAACTTTGTGTATAATGGAAAATCACAAAACATTCGTCGTCACCATAACACAGTTAGGCAATTACTCTCTATCGGAGCTATTTCCATTGATTATGTAAGAACAAATGATAACCTAGTGGATCCATTTACTAAAAGTTTATCGAGAGAGAAAATTGACTTCACATCGAGGGGAATTGGTTTAAAAGCCTAAATCAACCAGAGTTGCCTTATACGGAAACCTATCCTAGCAACTGGAGATCCCACGGACATGGATCAATAGGCAAACCAGTTATGAGTAACTCAAGAAGCAATGCATTTATTTGGACTTAGTCCTACTCCATTCCTATGGTGCAAAATACAAATGCATGCCTATAGAAGTAGTTAAAGGTTAAAACTATGATTTTTATTGATGCCCATATCTTGAATATAACAAGTGGGGTATATGTAGGATAGTCTTAATGGTTGCGATCACTTATGTTAGTGTAAGCCGGGTCGACTCTACAAGAATATCAAAGGCTTATATTTTCTATAAACACTCGCAGAACCAGAAATTGTTCAGGACCAAAATGAACACAACCAAGAGGTTGGATGAGAAGGGAATCAATGCTGCGTAAAGCTTATTATCTGGATATACAATAAAGGCCAGTTCAAGATGAAATAATTCACCAATTAGCCAAGTAGAACCGATAAGTTTTAACTGGGGAAAGTTCAAAGTGAAATCTCTACTTATCCACGATAAAGCATTATTCCATATGTACTCTATGATATTTCACTTTGTGTGAGGGATATGTATATTATCATTCATGTGGGGGATTGTTAGAATTCCTAGTTGAATGAAAATAACATAGTCCCACATCGCCGAAAATTGCCAAGATATTCTAGTATATTAATAGCTTTGCAATGAAGGGGTTAGGGACTTGGGGCACTCAAATGTTTGCTTCGTCGTGAGGAGGGAGATCATGCATCACCACCACACACGCGCGCGCCGCCGTCCGTCCGACCGAACCGAATCAGGCCGGGCCGGGCTCGGGTTCGGGTCTAATTAGATCATATTTTTACTGCAAAACTGGACCGGGTTTCCTGACAGTTGCAGGCTATACGAACAGGTGTAGATAGATTCAGAAGCGGATGCTGATTGACTGAAGATGCGCAAGTAGCAGGCGGGTGCGACCCGACTGAAGAAGCGTGGGCGAACGGATGCGAGGAGTAGGCGGGTGTGACCCGTTAATGAACAGTAGCAGTTAAAAGGTAACGGGTGTGACCCGTCAAGCGGACGCGACTGTTTGAAGGGATGCGGACGAAATTATAAATAGGAGAGAATACTGATCGCATTCTAATTCCATTTTCAATTCTATTTTCTACTGCTTCTTTTTCTCTACTGCTCTATACTGTAAATCACAGAGTTGACATACTCATTTCAATCTCGTGCACATTATGTCTGTTGCATCTTGGGAGAATTTAAATAAAAATTCTTAAGAAAATTGTTTCGACAAGCCTCAGACGGAATTTCCTTAGTTAACTGCTCAGATTCTAGTCTATTTGCATATTCCTATACATCATTCTTTTATCTTCTCGGTTTCTACGTTGTGCTATTTTTATGATAATATAACATTGTTGTTGTAATTTAATTACGACATACCTATTGCTTAAATTAGCTAATACAGACTTCCAGAGTAGTGGAAATCTGATTGATAAACTTGTGAGACGAGTTTATAATTGATTATTCTCTGTTTTGGTATACTAGACGTATAACACACACACATATATATATATATATATATACATACACACACATATATACAGATATGTACATATATACACACATATGTACATATATGTGTGTGTGTGTGTATGTGTATGTATGTATATATTTACCTCTAGCATTCCTCTTTAGTTGATCATTTCTGTGCACTACAAAAAAACAGTCTTTTTACAATGGGCAATGCCCATTGTAATATGGTTTTCGCAACGGGCATGTGCCCATTGTAATAGGTCTGGTTGTAATAGATCCACCACATTTTACAACGGACAAAGCATGTTGTAAAAACCGTTGCAGTATACCTTTTTACAACAGGTTATGACCGTTGTAATAGACTATAATACAACGGCCATAACCAGTTGCAATAGACTAACCATAGTTGCATAGCCTGCTTCACAACATGCATTGACCGTCGTAAGAAGCTCATATAACAATGCACATTGCCCGTTGCAAAATAAATGCAAATTTAAAAAAAATTACAGCAGCATCCATGCAATACATCCATACTAATACTAAATATTGTCGTAAAATAACTAAAATCACATACGAAAAGACTAAAAGCTAGAGTCATAGAATTCTAACACTCCAAAAAGTTAGATAAGTTTACATGCCAAATACATAAACACAGCCATTACACCATAACCCACCCTTCGCCTGAATCACAACAGCTTCACACTTCATATCCTTCACCAATACGCACTCCATATCCTGAACTACCTGTTTTAATGTTTTATTAAAATCAGTGCAAAATTTTGAATTGCTGTTATCACCCACTTCACAACTGCTTGCCACTCACAGAACACAACCATTACACCATAACCCACCCTTCAACCATCACAAACCATTACTGACATCAACTACACCTGTTGCGAACCATCTTTCTAACCTCAACAATCTCTGCCACCACTTTTGATCACCATCAAAACTGCTGCAGCAACTAACTACCATCACTGTCTCCTTAACTTCACTGACCAACCTACTTCTGCAATTCAACTATCTGCAATTCACCACACAGTCATTCCATCAACCTGCCATCCTCCTTTCTTCAGAACAACAATTCTACAAAATTCCACTATCACACTGGCAACCATCATAGCACACCATTTCTGTGCACAGATTCAACTGAACCACTGCAATACAACCAAGAAAACAGTTCATAGTCTCATCCCAAACTACAACTTCAAACATCTATTACTGCAATGATCAACTCCTCACCACCAAACAAACCATAACATACATCAACTCATGCTGCATAGTGTCATTCATATTCACCTCTCACTGTCTTCTTTCACAGTTCACTTCATAAACTTCCACATCCCCACAGTTCACTACAAACCATCGCCCTGCTTCCCTTTTTCTGCCAAATCCGCAACTTCCAAACAACTTCCCCCTGTTCATATAAGTGCACAAACCATATCATCTGCAACCACCTTTCTGACCACACTGATCACCCATTCACCATCACTTCCACCACGATAACACTGCCGTAGTCCTCCATCCTTCTCTACGAACTAGCAGAACTACACTTCCTCTACCTGACTGTTATGAACCCCATCTGACACTCGAAAACAAATAGCAGCCCAAGCCATCATCACTATGATAACAGGAAGTTGAGGTCAGGAAAATTGATATAATCTCATTTAGAAAGATAAAATACATTTAGATTAATAAAAAAATAGAAATCAAAATACTCACATCAATTGCTTCATGAATATCTGAAGTTCCCTTGGTTATGTTTTCCCCAATCCTTTGATATCCTCTGATTAATAAGTCACGATATTCAATTATATTCATTAGGGAGATGCACAATGCTATTAAAATAATACGATGATAGACAAATTAACGGCTAAGATTAATTTAGCATATGGAAATAGAAAAAAAGAGGACATTCTTAATATTGTAAATGTGATTTATTTTCCTGGTCACTTATTTTACTTGGCATCAATATTTTCTCAGAATATTGATCTTACCTTTTATTTTCTTAGGTTCTCTGAACCATGATCAATAATGGCTATGTCAACCGCCCCATTGGAAAAGACAAGAGGCCATCAAATAACTTTGCAGTAAAACGTAAAAGAAGTAATACACTTGGAACCGCGTAATCAATGGTTGCGTGTCTACAAATTACATGAAAAATGTATGTAACGCAAGCAGCAAGAGTTACAACCTACAAGTAAAGGAGGAAGTCATTGGCTACTGACTTGTAGTGGAGAAAGAACGGGATGTATTGTTTCGTGACCAAGCACATAATGCCCTGTGAGATGTGTGCTACTCAGGAATATAAGATTTAGACAGTCTAATGTGATGATCCTTCAGGATGTTTGTTTAGAGGTCAATTTTTATACTAATTTACTGCTTGCTATAGTAAATATAAAATATTCTTTTTGGTGAAGTCCCTAGGCATCAGCTCAAATACCATATTGCTGTCAATAATATGTATTTGATTTAGACTCGAATTTAGATCATCCAAAACATACATTTATCTTTCATTACATGGGTATTAGGTTATGTTTTCAAACAAAGGGTAAATTATATGTCCAACAAATGCGAATTCTTCACCATAAAAGAAAAACCTCTAAAAATATTGTGAAGAACCCTCCAAAAAACTTCATTTGTGCTTGGTAGCGGCAGCAAAGACATGACCCACAGAAGAAGAAAAAATAAATAAAGGAAGCAAAAGAAAAAGAAAACCGAGGTTGGTAATGAAAAAATAGGAAAATGTGATGATCCTATTTATAACAATTCACCGAAGTTCATAAAAGATCCCCTCTCGTCAGAAATCAATATACTATGAGGTGTTGAACCATGATGTTATTTTTAAGAAAAAAGAAATGATGATAAGAGATTCACTGTGGAAATGGGAATGTGAAAGGAGTTCTCTAAGGTTTTTAATTTTGGTTGAGAATGTGATATATCAAAGGAGTTCACGATAGTTCAAATAGATTTTGCTTAAGAAAACTTAAGTACTGATATATTCATTTTATTATCAACACTAATGATAGTATTTTCCTGTTTGATACAGAATGGATAGATTGATAGCTGATGCTGAAAACCGCAATCTAGTAGTTTAAAAGCAAAAGTAGGCAGTTAAGTAACACAATGGACTATTGTAGGAAAGGACTTGAATTGGGTTGTAACAAAATGGTACTAAGACTAAAGTATGTACATGTGTGCACAATATTGTTAATATGTCAGAAAAAATCAATGATAAACAAAATAAAAGTATGCACAACCATAATAAAAAGAGATCTGAAATCACCTAGCACAGTGAATCAGCTTGCAGAACTGTCCAGAAAAAGAAAACATACCTTTCCACTATTTACAGAAGCAACCAAAGCAATATGTTGTCCATAAGTTCCATACTCATAGTAGTATTAAGTCCTACAGGCATTTAAGTTCAAATTATTGAAAATCAAACAGTATTGTTGGAACTTAGAAGCACTTTTCAACATCAATAGTAAAAGGGTATACTAAGAACATCAAATGGTTCTAGAGTTTCACTTTTATTGATTTAAACTTCATTATGAAGTATGAACTACAGTTGATAAGTAAGAAAAAAAAAGTATTTATTTGCATGTTACAGAGTTACCTGAAACCTTCATCTTCTTTAACCTTAAAAACAAGGGCAGAATATAGATCTGCACCACCTACAACATTGTATATAGTGGATCAATGAAATATTAACTGAAAGAATAATAACTCATCAACTAGAAAATATTTTAAGTCTGTGTATTTACTATTTAGAACTTGTATAAGAATGAGCCTAACTCCTAAGTAATATTTACTAGGAACAAAACATTTAGCTGCTGTCTTGAGTGATCCTAGATCTGTTATATCTTTTGCCTACATAAGGAAAAAGAATATCAGCTAAAAAGGAGTAACTGTGATAAAACAAAACAATGATAAGCCTCCTCACTATTTTGCATTTGTAAGCTACACTTCATATCAAGATCACTCTTCAACTTGTTCATTGTTTTACTTACACACCTCCAAAAAGGTGATCTTCAACTGATTAGTTGTGCGGATAACTACACTTACAACTTCTGATCTACAGGGGAAAAAAAAGATTATTGCACACAAAAGAGAGAACATTTGCTTCGACACGAAAAACAACATCGTGCATATATATGGTGCGGCAAGGTGTGAGACAACACTAACTGAAACCATAAAAAAATTGAAATCTGAAACAAGTGCTAAATCATATGTATCCATATGAATAAATACCATTGACTGCTACAATTTGGCAGGATATGAAGACATAAGTTTTGGAAAAATATATTACTTGTATTTGGGCTATCTTACTATACATTTCTGAGGACAATGTAAACACTTTAGCAACGTGTTACTTTAAGAGAACCCTATGATCCTAAACATGAGTTCAAAAACCTCCATGTAAGCAATCAAATGATCCATGGATGAATGACTTTAACCATATTCCTGCTAGTTACCCTTGCTTTTATCTATAAGACGACAGATACAAAATACAGTGCATTGGAATACTGATTCTGTGACGACCCGAAATTTTTGAGCAATTGAAGTTGGAATATTCAATTGATTTTGAATATGTAAATGTTAATTTTTAACTCGAATACAGATATCACCAATTATTTGATAATTAAATTATTGAATTAAATAACTTGAATCTAAATAAAATGTTGAATCTGGAATTTTAATCCGATTAAAAATAATTTGTAGGCTTATAAAACTTATATTGATGATAGTAAAGACAATAGAAGTGTTAAAATTGAATTTGGAAGTTGTTTGGTTCAGTTGTGAAAATATATCGTTTATATTGATATTTGAAAATAGCCTTCCGAGGCACAGTCTCGGAATTCGACGAAACCAGTTCCATTGGGTCCGTAATATTGAATTATTATCGAATTTCAATTTTCGTAGTGATTGGAGTTGTTTTGTGAGCGTACGGTATACAAACGCGCTGATAATCTAATTGATATTAATCCAATGAAATTTAATTAAATTAAAATAGGAGTCTTCTCTTATACGCCATCTTTTACTCGTCTATTCACGCTACCTATTCTTTTGTACACAAGAAGCCGTTCCTTTTCGTTCCTTCAAGAAGCAATCAGAAGATAAAATCACGCGAGATAAAATCATGGCCGAGCCTTTCCTTTCCCCTCCTCCTTCTCTCTCTCTCGTTCTTGAAGTTAAACTAATTAAAGCCATTCGAAACAAAATCCCTCTTACTTTTTTTTTCACCGCAAATTACTATCAGTATAAAAAAAAGGGGAAAATCAAATCATCGTATAAAGGACGGGGAGGCAACTTCGATTGACTCGCGATCAGAGAGATAGCCGAGCACGTGGGGTGGGCCCGGAATCGAGGGGCGATGCTGCGCGAGTGCATCGATGGAGAAGGTGGTGTCGCGAGTTTAGGCAGAGGAGGAGCTGCGTTCGATGACTGGATGGAAATCGCGATTTCGAGCACAAGGGAGATGGATCGAGGCTTGAGATCGTAGCGGCAACGAAGGGGTTGGAGGACGTGCTCTCGATGGTTTTAGGGTTTCGTGTGCTCGAGCTTCAATTGAGGATGGCGTTCACGATGGGATGGCCGAAGTTGAGGCTGTGGTTTTGGGGGGAAGTCGTGGTTCATCGGCGACGTGATGGGTGAGCAGCCTCTTGCTTCTTCTTTTTTTTGCTTTGAACTTCTGATATTCCTAAAAAGAAAAAAAGAAAAAGAAAGAGAAAACTATATTCTGCTATGAACTGTTTTACAGTAGGGGATTGATTAAAAACGATGGATAAATAGAAGTCAGGAAAACAAAAGATTTTACAGTAAATGATTATTCTATTTTATAAAAAAAATAAAATTTGGGTTGTTTGGTTTAAATTTATATAGGAAATTTTTCGATTTATAGGATGATGATAAAATTGATTTTTGAATTTTAGAGTTCACTGTAATAAGATAAATTATTTTTATATACAATTTGGATGGGAAATGATCAGTTTAAACCAAATTTTCTAGTCACTTAAATTAATAAATGATAATAAAATTATTTGGTTATTCTAATTACTGGGATAATTGATTAATGGAATTTAGTTAAAATCAATTTATTAGTTTAAAACCAAATGTTTAGTTTAAATTAAATTGTTGGCCAATTTAATTTAGTAAATAGTAATCATTGTAGACTATCTCGAATATTTACAAGAATCATTAATATTCATACAAGGTCAAAAACATTGAGGAAACCAAGGCCATATGGAAGTGGACTGCAAAATAAATCAAAGGTGAGTTAATCTCACTCAGTTAAATTTAAATTTGAATAATTAAATTTAAACAATTGTTTGAAATGGTTGAATTGATTGATGTGATATGGTATGGAATATTCTGGAATCAATATATTATTGTGCTAACATCTGTGGATGCAGGAAAAACAGGTTGGAGGGATCCAACTGGATCCCTCGAAAATTTATTTATATTTATTTAATATTCTCTGCTGTGAATATTGATATTCTATGATGAGTGTATTGGAATATTGAATGTTATGGTTGATTGGGTGTATTTGAGTAAATGAATTACCAAATATATATGAATTGGATTGTTGAAGGAAATTAAAAGGAAGTAAATTGTAAGCGAAATAATTATAGAAAGTTTAAATAAATTAATAATGAATTGAAAGAAATAGAAGTAATATGAAAATGATAATAAATAACTTCGAACATGAAGAGAAATGGAATTTTGAATAAAATGGAATTGATGAATTGTAAACTTAAGTTATATCAATTAAAGAAATAAAGAGTTATTTGAAAATTCAAAGTTAAATTTATTTAAAAGAATAAAGAGGTAATTGAGAGATCTAAAAATTTGAATCAAGAAATGAAATCTAAAATTCATAGATCCTGAATTAAAAGTGAATAAATTGGAAATCAATTTGGGAAATCGATTTAAGTGATTGAAGTTGGGATTTTTCTCTAGATAACCAAGTACGTTTTTAAAGTAAATTTTTAAATGTAAGTTAAAAGATTAAAAGTTGTTTTTAAAAAGCAAGATTTGGAAAATTTCTTATTTCTAATATTTACATTCTAAAGTAAGCATTTTCTCTTAATCTATTATAGTAGTAATTATTTAAAGAATGACTTAATATTATGTTCTTAAAAGTATAAATATAGTTTTATATTTATTAAGTAAACTTATTATATAATATGTATTTTTACAAATTATTAAGTAGTTTTAATTTTAATGTTTTAAAAGCATATATATTTCAAAGTAAAGTGTTTTAATTATTTTAAAAATCTATTTTTGGTGCTTGGTGATTTCAGGGGAGATAGAAAATATTTGGAAAAGTTGTTTCTGGGAAGAAAGATGATTTTTGGAAACTGTTTTCAAAGGATTGAGAATAGAAATATATCATGGGAAGATAATTTGAAGGTAATAAGTTGGAAAATTATTTATTTTCGAATGGATGGTTGAATGGATGTTTGTGAATAATAATTGATAGTTAAATAACCGACTATCAATACTGGACAAATACGTTGATCGTTTCGAAGAGACCGGGATCGAGATTTATTTCTCGAAAACCACTTCGATCCGATTTGTACGTTTCGTGCGAAAAACGTGTTCGGAGTCGAAGATGGAGCAGTAAAGTGCAAGGGCTAGTCGCTACTAATCCTGAGGATATTTCCAAAATGGATGTAGTAGGAGTAGTGCCTTCGGTTCCGTTCGAACCCGGGACGGACTTGTATGAACGAATGCTTGCGAAACATCGTCAGGTGGACGATGGGCATTCTAAGTGAAACGTTCTAAAAAGGTAACGCTTAGCCTCAAGCCTCATCAAATGGGAATGACTGAAAATCAGGGGATATGCAGCAAGGTTAGGTGGGTCATACCCAAGCAGGACAAGATAATTCCCCTGTCTAGATGTCCCTTATATATATTTCGGCTTAGTGGGTGGTTGGTCGCGCCAACCACGGGGTTTATCTTGTTCGGGACTGTTCAGTAAGGAATGGTTCCGGCCTTGTGTTGCAGGGGATGAAGGGAGTAGTCCTCGGTACGGTGATCTAGGCCCCGTACTGTGACAGGTGGTACCCCAGTGCCTAGTCATTGTTGGAAATCCATTTTCCCTACGCGCCCGTACGGTTTTGATTGTGCCCAACTATTGCTGAAACGTGAGATGCAAGCATTTCAGCTAGATTCTATTTACTTTCTATAGACACTATTATAATATCAGAGGATTTCTATAAAAATTGTTTTAGCTATCGTAAGGTAAAAACCCGACATGTTTATTTGTGGCGTGGTCTTACGAGATGCTTTTGTTTTTCAAAGGATTTTGAAACTTTAATAATCAATTGGGTGTGATTTTCTCACGCTGGTATTCCAGACTGACTCGGGTGTTATTTAACTGTAATGCTCGGGTCAGACCGAGTATTATAGAATACAGGTTATGATGCTGTGGAGCTCTAGAGACGAGCTGGATGACGATACGTATTCTCGTACTTGTATATACATATATTTCCGTTGTTGAGTTGTTGTGTACCCATTGTATGTTATTGATATGAGCTGTGACTGATGTACTCTGATGATGTAATATATGTAAACAGAAATATTTGATGTTGAGTAAAGTTGATATATTATTTATTATATTTTATTCCGCTGCGATGGTTAGATTCTGATGTTGATTTTGTTTTCTCTTCTTCTACCTCTTCTTCTTAAACCCTAATGGTTCGTATTTCTGTGCAACTTGGGTTGTTTGTTGTAGAATAGTGTAGACTCAAGGGGTACGGATTTGCGGGCTGTTACAGTTGGTATCAGAGCATAGGTTGGTAATAACCTTGGCTCTGGTGGGACTTACTCATAAAATAGAGTCCGTAGTACTCTATAATGAGTTTGAGCGTATTGATAGATATGAGCGCGTACTTGTTAGTGAATATGAAATTGTTTTTATATTGTGTTGATTTATCGGTTGAGTGTTTATGGATTCTGGTCGATGTATGGGACGCCATGTCATCGATAGGGATTTCTAAACTCTTGAACAAGATAAACCGACACAGTATTGTTTTAATTAGGGTAAATGAAATAATTTTACCCAAATTTATTTTATGTATATAAAAGAAAATGATTTTTCTTAATTATTATAGCTATACATGGATGTTTGGATGATAGAAGTGATAAATATTATATTATTATCATTGTATGATGATTGAATTAAGTTTGAAATAATAACTAAAAATTAAGGAGTAAATTAACAAAATAGATGGAATTTATGAATTTGATTCATAATGGAATAAAGAATTGAATTCATAATTAAAAATTAAGAAACCAATTCATATCAGATGAATTTGTAAATGTAAACTATAATGTAAATTATAGTATGATTAATTATTAAAGTAAGATAAAATTCCAAAGAAAGGTTTGAATTTAAATCTAAAGAGTTTGGAATCTGGGATTTAAGTTTCTTTGGATTGGATAAGGATTCTCAAAAGTTGGGAGGATATTATATATTGAGAAATATTTTTGAATCGGATTTGAAATCTAGAGAGATTTGGAATTTAAAAATATTGGATGGATTTAGAAAGAGAATAAAAGCATTGAACTCTTTTGGTCGCTAGAAAATAACTTCGGTGATGACTGCAGCATCATCGATGTTCATTTTCGAGTTTCCAGAAGTGAAATTGCTACCAAATTGTTTTGAATTGAAATTGTTTGCAATACTGGTTGAGTTTTGAAATTCAAAGGGATAAATTGAAATTATCAAACGAATTTTGGATATAGAAAGTTTTAAAGGGAATTTTGAAATGTTGAGGGTTGTTTAACTTTGGAATTTGTTGAAAAACAAAATTTCAACGGTGTAAGTGAAACTGAGAACTGGAATTTAAAATTTAATTGTGTGGAGTTATGTGGAATGGGAAAAATTTATTCTGGGATGAATAGTGACAATTGGTAAGAAAGTTGGATAAAATCCAAACTTGAATTATAAAGTATATTTAACTTAAGAAAATAAAATGAAGTGATATTTGGAATAAAAATTCAAGTGTTGGATTATCAATAGATAATAAATTAGTTAATGAAATTGAATTGTGAGTTTATGATAGAGTTTGGAAATAAACTCAAGTTTTAAATTAAATTGGATTCAAATTGTTGATGAAGTGGAAGTAATTGTGAATGAAATTGCAATGTAAGTTAATAAAATTGGATGGTAAATTAAAAAGATGAAATGGATTAAAATAATAAAGGTATGAATTGCAAATCAAATCCAAATCAGTGGAAATAAGATGGAAATGGCTTTGTGATAAATTAAATGAGTTGAATTTGGGAAGTTAAATTCTATAATAACCAATCAAATGAAATTGAAAATTTAAAATGAGATTGGATTGAAATAGAATCAAGTTAAATTGAAAAGAGAACTTGTTTGCAAACTGAGAATGAGCTTAAGTATAAAATTTGAATAAATTAAAGTGGAATAACTTAAGCTAAAGAAATGAAGGAGAGTTGAAGTGAATTCAACTTAAAACTAAGTCTAATGATAGTGGATTGGATTTACATCAAGTAAAAATAATTTAACTGAAATAAATTCGGTGAGTTACCGATAATATTTAATGGAATGATATGCTTAAACAAATAGTTGTAAACCATTTAAATTATTAAGAGATTGAATTAACTTGAGACAATAAGGAAAGAATTGAATGTTTCGAGTTTATTAGAATGGTGTAAGTGAATGGGGATAAACTAATTATATTGAATAAATAAATGATGGGATAAATAAGTATCAAATGAAGTGTTGGTTTAAATGAGTTGAGAAATGGTTATGGAATAAAATAGCTTGGAATTGTCTTTGAACTAAATACAATAGTTTGAAATAAACAAATTTGGAATGAAATGCAAGTGAATGGATTAAAATTTGAAATGCAATGAAACTGAGAATATATGATTTGTGAATAAATTTAAAAGTGGAATAGAATAAGTATAAATTGAGTTGGAGTCAATTTAAATTGGTTATAAACATAAATACTTATTTATTCACATAAATCTCGTCAAATTACAAAGACTAAATTATCATTGGATGTAAATGGAAGTAATTAAAATTCTATGAGTTGATAGAAGTGAAATAAATTGATTTTGAGAGCAATTAAACTAAATATGAGTCCAGTTTGCTTAAAAATAAATTAATGTAAGTGATTGAGTTTTAAACCATTCAAATTGATGAAGTTGTATACGAATGGATCGAAAACAATTCGAATTGAATGAAAATGGGTTGTAAATTGATTGGAATAGCTGAAGTAGCATGTAAGCTATATAGATTGCTTGTGGAAAATGTTTGGTGTAAATTTCTTTTTAGAAGTCATATGTTTTAACTATTGCGAGTAAGTTAAATATGTTAAACTTCATATATTTGGCACTTACATGTTTAAACTGAGTAAGTACAGGTACCTGGAAGCCGTGAGGCTGGATTTGGTAGTGCTATTTGCTAAAAATAATTAGCCGCTTGCTTAAAATGCTAAATAAGGTACGCCTACGCAATACAAATAGGAAATATGAACTGTTTTTAGTTTTTCCGACCGTGTGGGTCGATGTATATATATTTATCTCTTTTGTCAAATTGCAAAAGCTCCTCCGTACAAAGGAGACTCTGCCAAAAATTTTCAGAAATTTTGAGAGTTAGAAAATTTTTGGAAATTTTGGAAAATTTTGTAAACGACAAAACGAATTTAAATGGGAAACTAAAATAAGTGGGTAAATGAAGCTAATTAAAATTTTAAGTTTAGAATTGAAATAAATTGAATTCGTATGGAAATGAAAGAGTCAATTTGTATAGAAATAGAGATAAACTAAAGTGTTTAGGTTAACTTAAGAAAGGAATGATCAATTCTTAGTTGGAAATTGGATATTGCAGATATATTCTAAATTGATATTTGGATGGATAGTGACATTTGGTAAGAAAGTTAATATGATGGTTTGTGAATATTGAGGTTAGATATTAGTGTTAAGCAGAATATGCAGGTATATTAAAAGGGAAAAGAAGTGTGGATTTGATTTCAAGAGATAAATTTGAAATGCTCGACAAAGAGGTACGTATTCAATTTGGTATGGAATTTGATTTGGATTTGGATTTGGATTGAGCCACTTGGCCTTTTTGTTTTCTTTTTGGATTTGGGAGGCCGTAGAGCCATTTTGTAGTTGTACCGAGTCAGCCGCGCAAAGGAAACATTGGCAAAATTTTTCGGAAATTTAGGGAGTTAGAAAAATTTTGAGTAAATTTTGATAACTTAAAATTTGATTTTAAGTTTAAATTTGGATTGATAAGTGGGTGATATTGTTTGGGACATATGGATAAGTTGGAAAGTTAGAAAGGAAATTGGGGTGTCTTTTATTAAAAGATTGTTTTGGCAAGTTGATGAGAATGGGTCTTTTATAAAAAAAAAAAAAAATAGTTGGTAAGATGTTGAACTGTTAGAAACTGTTTGGTTTTGGGAAAAATAATAAACGGGTATTGGACCATTCTTCCTAACTAGTAATTTCGGGGACGAAATTCTTTTAAGGGGGGAGGAATGTGACGACCCGAAATTTTTGAGCAATTGAAGTTGGAATATTCAATTGATTTTGAATATGTAAATGTTAATTTTTAACTCGAATACAGATATCACCAATTATTTGATAATTAAATTATTGAATTAAATAACTTGAATCTAAATAAAATGTTGAATCTGGAATTTTAATCCGATTAAAAATAATTTGTAGGCTTATAAAACTTATATTGATGATAGTAAAGACAATAGAAGTGTTAAAATTGAATTTGGAAGTTGTTTGGTTCAGTTGTGAAAATATATCGTTTATATTGATATTTGAAAATAGCCTTCCGAGGCACAGTCTCGGAATTCGACGAAACCAGTTCCATTGGGTCCGTAATATTGAATTATTATCGGATTTCAATTTTCGTAGTGATTGGAGTTGTTTTGTGAGCGTACGGTATACAAACGCGCTGATAATCTAATTGATATTAATCCAATGAAATTTAATTAAATTAAAATAGGAGTCTTCTCTTATACGCCATCTTTTACTCGTCTATTCACGCTACCTATTCTTTTGTACACAAGAAGCCGTTCCTTTTCGTTCCTTCAAGAAGCAATCAGAAGATAAAATCACGCGAGATAAAATCATGGCCGAGCCTTTCCTTTCCCCTCCTCCTTCTCTCTCTCTCGTTCTTGAAGTTAAACTAAAGCCATTCGAAACAAAATCCCTCTTACTTTTTTTTTCACCGCAAATTACTATCAGTATAAAAAAAAAGGGGAAAATCAAATCATCGTATAAAGGACGGGGAGGCAACTTCGATTGACTCGCGATCAGAGAGATAGCCGAGCACGTGGGGTGGGCCTGGAATCGAGGGGCGATGCTGCGCGAGTGCATCGATGGAGAAGGTGGTTTCGCGAGTTTAGGCAGAGGAGGAGCTGCGTTCGATGACTGGATGGAAAACGCGATTTCGAGCACAAGGGAGATGGATCGAGGCTTGAGATCGTAGCGGCAACGAAGGGGTTGGAGGACGTGCTCTCGATGGTTTTAGGGTTTCGTGTGCTCGAGCTTCAATTGAGGATGGCGTTCACGATGGGATGGCCGAAGTTGAGGCTGTGGTTTTGGGGGGAAGTCGTGGTTCATCGGCGACGTGATGGGTGAGCAGCCTCTTGCTTCTTCTTTTTTTTGCTTTGAACTTCTGATATTCCTAAAAAGAAAAAAAGAAAAAGAAAGAGAAAACTATATTCTGCTATGAACTGTTTTACAGTAGGGGATTGATTAAAAACGATGGATAAATAGAAGTCAGGAAAACAAAAGATTTTACAGTAAATGATTATTCTATTTTATAAAAAAAATAAAATTTGGGTTGTTTGGTTTAAATTTATATAGGAAATTTTTCGATTTATAGGATGATGATAAAATTGATTTTTGAATTTTAGAGTTCACTGTAATAAGATAAATTATTTTTATATACAATTTGGATGGGAAATGATCAGTTTAAACCAAATTTTCTAGTCACTTAAATTAATAAATGATAATAAAATTATTTGGTTATTCTAATTACTGGGATAATTGATTAATGGAATTTAGTTAAAATCAATTTATTAGTTTAAAACCAAATGTTTAGTTTAAATTAAATTGTTGGCCAATTTAATTTAGTAAATAGTAATCATTGTAGACTATCTCGAATATTTACAAGAATCATTAATATTCATACAAGGTCAAAAACATTGAGGAAACCAAGGCCATATGGAAGTGGACTGCAAAATAAATCAAAGGTGAGTTAATCTCACTCAGTTAAATTTAAATTTGAATAATTAAATTTAAACAATTGTTTGAAATGGTTGAATTGATTGATGTGATATGGTATGGAATATTCTGGAATCAATATATTATTGTGCTAACATCTGTGGATGCAGGAAAAACAGGTTGGAGGGATCCAACTGGATCCCTCGAAAATTTATTTATATTTATTTAATATTCTCTGCTGTGAATATTGATATTCTATGATGAGTGTATTGGAATATTGAATGTTATGGTTGATTGGGTGTATTTGAGTAAATGAATTACCAAATATATATGAATTGGATTGTTGAAGGAAATTAAAAGGAAGTAAATTGTAAGCGAAATAATTATAGAAAGTTTAAATAAATTAATAATGAATTGAAAGAAATAGAAGTAATATGAAAATGATAATAAATAACTTCGAACATGAAGAGAAATGGAATTTTGAATAAAATGGAATTGATGAATTGTAAACTTAAGTTATATCAATTAAAGAAATAAAGAGTTATTTGAAAATTCAAAGTTAAATTTATTTAAAAGAATAAAGAGGTAATTGAGAGATCTAAAAATTTGAATCAAGAAATGAAATCTAAAATTCATAGATCCTGAATTAAAAGTGAATAAATTGGAAATCAATTTGGGAAATCGATTTAAGTGATTGAAGTTGGGATTTTTCTCTAGATAACCAAGTACGTTTTTAAAGTAAATTTTTAAATGTAAGTTAAAAGATTAAAAGTTGTTTTTAAAAAGCAAGATTTGGAAAATTTCTTATTTCTAATATTTACATTCTAAAGTAAGCATTTTCTCTTAATCTATTATAGTAGTAATTATTTAAAGAATGACTTAATATTATGTTCTTAAAAGTATAAATATAGTTTTATATTTATTAAGTAAACTTATTATATAATATGTATTTTTACAAATTATTAAGTAGTTTTAATTTTAATGTTTTAAAAGCATATATATTTCAAAGTAAAGTGTTTTAATTATTTTAAAAATCTATTTTTGGTGCTTGGTGATTTCAGGGGAGATAGAAAATATTTGGGAAAGTTGTTTCTGGGAAGAAAGATGATTTTTGGAAACTGTTTTCAAAGGATTGAGAATAGAAATATATCATGGGAAGATAATTTGAAGGTAATAAGTTGGAAAATTATTTATTTTCGAATGGATGGTTGAATGGATGTTTGTGAATAATAATTGATAGTTAAATAACCGACTATCAATACTGGACAAATACGTTGATCGTTTCGAAGAGACCGGGATCGAGATTTATTTCTCGAAAACCACTTCGATCCGATTTGTACGTTTCGTGCGAAAAACGTGTTCGGAGTCGAAGATGGAGCAGTAAAGTGCAAGGGCTAGTCGCTACTAATCCTGAGGATATTTCCAAAATGGATGTAGTAGGAGTAGTGCCTTCGGTTCCGTTCGAACCCGGGACGGACTTGTATGGACGAATGCTTGCGAAACATCGTCAGGTGGACGATGGGCATTCTAAGTGAAACGTTCTAAAAAGGTAACGCTTAGCCTCAAGCCTCATCAAATGGGAATGACTGAAAATCAGGGGATATGCAGCAAGGTTAGGTGGGTCATACCCAAGCAGGACAAGATAATTCCCCTGTCTAGATGTCCCTTATATATATTTCGGCTTAGTGGGTGGTTGGTCGCGCCAACCACGGGGTTTATCTTGTTCGGGACTGTTCAGTAAGGAATGGTTCCGGCCTTGTGTTGCAGGGGATGAAGGGAGTAGTCCTCGGTACGGTGATCTAGGCCCCGTACTGTGACAGGTGGTACCCCAGTGCCTAGTCATTGTTGGAAATCCATTTTCCCTACGCGCCCGTACGGTTTTGATTGTGCCCAACTATTGCTGAAACGTGAGATGCAAGCATTTCAGCTAGATTCTATTTACTTTCTATAGACACTATTATAATATCAGAGGATTTCTATAAAAATTGTTTTAGCTATCGTAAGGTAAAAACCCGACATGTTTATTTGTGGCGTGGTCTTACGAGATGCTTTTGTTTTTCAAAGGATTTTGAAACTTTAATAATCAATTGGGTGTGATTTTCTCACGCTGGTATTCCAGACTGACTCGGGTGTTATTTAACTGTAATGCTCGGGTCAGACCGAGTATTATAGAATACAGGTTATGATGCTGTGGAGCTCTAGAGACGAGCTGGATGACGATACGTATTCTCGTACTTGTATATACATATATTTCCGTTGTTGAGTTGTTGTGTACCCATTGTATGTTATTGATATGAGCTGTGACTGATGTACTCTGATGATGTAATATATGTAAACAGAAATATTTGATGTTGAGTAAAGTTGATATATTATTTATTATATTTTATTCCGCTGCGATGGTTAGATTCTGATGTTGATTTTGTTTTCTCTTCTTCTACCTCTTCTTCTTAAACCCTAATGGTTCGTATTTCTGTGCAACTTGGGTTGTTTGTTGTAGAATAGTGTAGACTCAAGGGGTACGGATTTGCGGGCTGTTACAGTTGGTATCAGAGCATAGGTTGGTAATAACCTTGGCTCTGGTGGGACTTACTCATAAAATAGAGTCCGTAGTACTCTATAATGAGTTTGAGCGTATTGATAGATATGAGCGCGTACTTGTTAGTGAATATGAAATTGTTTTTATATTGTGTTGATTTATCGGTTGAGTGTTTATGGATTCTGGTCGATGTATGGGACGCCATGTCATCGATAGGGATTTCTAAACTCTTGAACAAGATAAACCGACACAGTATTGTTTTAATTAGGGTAAATGAAATAATTTTACCCAAATTTATTTTATGTATATAAAAGAAAATGATTTTTCTTAATTATTATAGCTATACATGGATGTTTGGATGATAGAAGTGATAAATATTATATTATTATCATTGTATGATGATTGAATTAAGTTTGAAATAATAACTAAAAATTAAGGAGTAAATTAACAAAATAGATGGAATTTATGAATTTGATTCATAATGGAATAAAGAATTGAATTCATAATTAAAAATTAAGAAACCAATTCATATCAGATGAATTTGTAAATGTAAACTATAATGTAAATTATAGTATGATTAATTATTAAAGTAAGATAAAATTCCAAAGAAAGGTTTGAATTTAAATCTAAAGAGTTTGGAATCTGGGATTTAAGTTTCTTTGGATTGGATAAGGATTCTCAAAAGTTGGGAGGATATTATATATTGAGAAATATTTTTGAATCGGATTTGAAATCTAGAGAGATTTGGAATTTAAAAATATTGGATGGATTTAGAAAGAGAATAAAAGCATTGAACTCTTTTGGTCGCTAGAAAATAACTTCGGTGATGACTGCAGCATCATCGATGTTCATTTTCGAGTTTCCAGAAGTGAAATTGCTACCAAATTGTTTTGAATTGAAATTGTTTGCAATACTGGTTGAGTTTTGAAATTCAAAGGGATAAATTGAAATTATCAAACGAATTTTGGATATAGAAAGTTTTAAAGGGAATTTTGAAATGTTGAGGGTTGTTTAACTTTGGAATTTGTTGAAAAACAAAATTTCAACGGTGTAAGTGAAACTGAGAACTGGAATTTAAAATTTAATTGTGTGGAGTTATGTGGAATGGGAAAAATTTATTCTGGGATGAATAGTGACAATTGGTAAGAAAGTTGGATAAAATCCAAACTTGAATTATAAAGTATATTTAACTTAAGAAAATAAAATGAAGTGATATTTGGAATAAAAATTCAAGTGTTGGATTATCAATAGATAATAAATTAGTTAATGAAATTGAATTGTGAGTTTATGATAGAGTTTGGAAATAAACTCAAGTTTTAAATTAAATTGGATTCAAATTGTTGATGAAGTGGAAGTAATTGTGAATGAAATTGCAATGTAAGTTAATAAAATTGGATGGTAAATTAAAAAGATGAAATGGATTAAAATAATAAAGGTATGAATTGCAAATCAAATCCAAATCAGTGGAAATAAGATGGAAATGGCTTTGTGATAAATTAAATGAGTTGAATTTGGGAAGTTAAATTCTATAATAACCAATCAAATGAAATTGAAAATTTAAAATGAGATTGGATTGAAATAGAATCAAGTTAAATTGAAAAGAGAACTTGTTTGCAAACTGAGAATGAGCTTAAGTATAAAATTTGAATAAATTAAAGTGGAATAACTTAAGCTAAAGAAATGAAGGAGAGTTGAAGTGAATTCAACTTAAAACTAAGTCTAATGATAGTGGATTGGATTTACATCAAGTAAAAATAATTTAACTGAAATAAATTCGGTGAGTTACCGATAATATTTAATGGAATGATATGCTTAAACAAATAGTTGTAAACCATTTAAATTATTAAGAGATTGAATTAACTTGAGACAATAAGGAAAGAATTGAATGTTTCGAGTTTATTAGAATGGTGTAAGTGAATGGGGATAAACTAATTATATTGAATAAATAAATGATGGGATAAATAAGTATCAAATGAAGTGTTGGTTTAAATGAGTTGAGAAATGGTTATGGAATAAAATAGCTTGGAATTGTCTTTGAACTAAATACAATAGTTTGAAATAAACAAATTTGGAATGAAATGCAAGTGAATGGATTAAAATTTGAAATGCAATGAAACTGAGAATATATGATTTGTGAATAAATTTAAAAGTGGAATAGAATAAGTATAAATTGAGTTGGAGTCAATTTAAATTGGTTATAAACATAAATACTTATTTATTCACATAAATCTCGTCAAATTACAAAGACTAAATTATCATTGGATGTAAATGGAAGTAATTAAAATTCTATGAGTTGATAGAAGTGAAATAAATTGATTTTGAGAGCAATTAAACTAAATATGAGTCCAGTTTGCTTAAAAATAAATTAATGTAAGTGATTGAGTTTTAAACCATTCAAATTGATGAAGTTGTATACGAATGGATCGAAAACAATTCGAATTGAATGAAAATGGGTTGTAAATTGATTGGAATAGCTGAAGTAGCATGTAAGCTATATAGATTGCTTGTGGAAAATGTTTGGTGTAAATTTCTTTTTAGAAGTCATATGTTTTAACTATTGCGAGTAAGTTAAATATGTTAAACTTCATATATTTGGCACTTACATGTTTAAACTGAGTAAGTACAGGTACCTGGAAGCCGTGAGGCTGGATTTGGTAGTGCTATTTGCTAAAAATAATTAGCCGCTTGCTTAAAATGCTAAATAAGGTACGCCTACGCAATACAAATAGGAAATATGAACTGTTTTTAGTTTTTCCGACCGTGTGGGTCGATGTATATATATTTATCTCTTTTGTCAAATTGCAAAAGCTCCTCCGTACAAAGGAGACTCTGCCAAAAATTTTCAGAAATTTTGAGAGTTAGAAAATTTTTGGAAATTTTGGAAAATTTTGTAAACGACAAAACGAATTTAAATGGGAAACTAAAATAAGTGGGTAAATGAAGCTAATTAAAATTTTAAGTTTAGAATTGAAATAAATTGAATTCGTATGGAAATGAAAGAGTCAATTTGTATAGAAATAGAGATAAACTAAAGTGTTTAGGTTAACTTAAGAAAGGAATGATCAATTCTTAGTTGGAAATTGGATATTGCAGATATATTCTAAATTGATATTTGGATGGATAGTGACATTTGGTAAGAAAGTTAATATGATGGTTTGTGAATATTGAGGTTAGATATTAGTGTTAAGCAGAATATGCAGGTATATTAAAAGGGAAAAGAAGTGTGGATTTGATTTCAAGAGATAAATTTGAAATGCTCGACAAAGAGGTACGTATTCAATTTGGTATGGAATTTGATTTGGATTTGGATTTGGATTGAGCCACTTGGCCTTTTTGTTTTCTTTTTGGATTTGGGAGGCCGTAGAGCCATTTTGTAGTTGTACCGAGTCAGCCGCGCAAAGGAAACATTGGCAAAATTTTTCGGAAATTTAGGGAGTTAGAAAAATTTTGAGTAAATTTTGATAACTTAAAATTTGATTTTAAGTTTAAATTTGGATTGATAAGTGGGTGATATTGTTTGGGACATATGGATAAGTTGGAAAGTTAGAAAGGAAATTGGGGTGTCTTTTATTAAAAGATTGTTTTGGCAAGTTGATGAGAATGGGTCTTTTATAAAAAAAAAAAAAAATAGTTGGTAAGATGTTGAACTGTTAGAAACTGTTTGGTTTTGGGAAAAATAATAAACGGGTATTGGACCATTCTTCCTAACTAGTAATTTCGGGGACGAAATTCTTTTAAGGGGGGAGGAATGTGACGACCCGAAATTTTTGAGCAATTGAAGTTGGAATATTCAATTGATTTTGAATATGTAAATGTTAATTTTTAACTCGAATACAGATATCACCAATTATTTGATAATTAAATTATTGAATTAAATAACTTGAATCTAAATAAAATGTTGAATCTGGAATTTTAATCCGATTAAAAATAATTTGTAGGCTTATAAAACTTATATTGATGATAGTAAAGACAATAGAAGTGTTAAAATTGAATTTGGAAGTTGTTTGGTTCAGTTGTGAAAATATATCGTTTATATTGATATTTGAAAATAGCCTTCCGAGGCACAGTCTCGGAATTCGACGAAACCAGTTCCATTGGGTCCGTAATATTGAATTATTATCGGATTTCAATTTTCGTAGTGATTGGAGTTGTTTTGTGAGCGTACGGTATACAAACGCGCTGATAATCTAATTGATATTAATCCAATGAAATTTAATTAAATTAAAATAGGAGTCTTCTCTTATACGCCATCTTTTACTCGTCTATTCACGCTACCTATTCTTTTGTACACAAGAAGCCGTTCCTTTTCGTTCCTTCAAGAAGCAATCAGAAGATAAAATCACGCGAGATAAAATCATGGCCGAGCCTTTCCTTTCCCCTCCTCCTTCTCTCTCTCTCGTTCTTGAAGTTAAACTAAAGCCATTCGAAACAAAATCCCTCTTACTTTTTTTTTCACCGCAAATTACTATCAGTATAAAAAAAAAGGGGAAAATCAAATCATCGTATAAAGGACGGGGAGGCAACTTCGATTGACTCGCGATCAGAGAGATAGCCGAGCACGTGGGGTGGGCCTGGAATCGAGGGGCGATGCTGCGCGAGTGCATCGATGGAGAAGGTGGTTTCGCGAGTTTAGGCAGAGGAGGAGCTGCGTTCGATGACTGGATGGAAAACGCGATTTCGAGCACAAGGGAGATGGATCGAGGCTTGAGATCGTAGCGGCAACGAAGGGGTTGGAGGACGTGCTCTCGATGGTTTTAGGGTTTCGTGTGCTCGAGCTTCAATTGAGGATGGCGTTCACGATGGGATGGCCGAAGTTGAGGCTGTGGTTTTGGGGGGAAGTCGTGGTTCATCGGCGACGTGATGGGTGAGCAGCCTCTTGCTTCTTCTTTTTTTTGCTTTGAACTTCTGATATTCCTAAAAAGAAAAAAAGAAAAAGAAAGAGAAAACTATATTCTGCTATGAACTGTTTTACAGTAGGGGATTGATTAAAAACGATGGATAAATAGAAGTCAGGAAAACAAAAGATTTTACAGTAAATGATTATTCTATTTTATAAAAAAAATAAAATTTGGGTTGTTTGGTTTAAATTTATATAGGAAATTTTTCGATTTATAGGATGATGATAAAATTGATTTTTGAATTTTAGAGTTCACTGTAATAAGATAAATTATTTTTATATACAATTTGGATGGGAAATGATCAGTTTAAACCAAATTTTCTAGTCACTTAAATTAATAAATGATAATAAAATTATTTGGTTATTCTAATTACTGGGATAATTGATTAATGGAATTTAGTTAAAATCAATTTATTAGTTTAAAACCAAATGTTTAGTTTAAATTAAATTGTTGGCCAATTTAATTTAGTAAATAGTAATCATTGTAGACTATCTCGAATATTTACAAGAATCATTAATATTCATACAAGGTCAAAAACATTGAGGAAACCAAGGCCATATGGAAGTGGACTGCAAAATAAATCAAAGGTGAGTTAATCTCACTCAGTTAAATTTAAATTTGAATAATTAAATTTAAACAATTGTTTGAAATGGTTGAATTGATTGATGTGATATGGTATGGAATATTCTGGAATCAATATATTATTGTGCTAACATCTGTGGATGCAGGAAAAACAGGTTGGAGGGATCCAACTGGATCCCTCGAAAATTTATTTATATTTATTTAATATTCTCTGCTGTGAATATTGATATTCTATGATGAGTGTATTGGAATATTGAATGTTATGGTTGATTGGGTGTATTTGAGTAAATGAATTACCAAATATATATGAATTGGATTGTTGAAGGAAATTAAAAGGAAGTAAATTGTAAGCGAAATAATTATAGAAAGTTTAAATAAATTAATAATGAATTGAAAGAAATAGAAGTAATATGAAAATGATAATAAATAACTTCGAACATGAAGAGAAATGGAATTTTGAATAAAATGGAATTGATGAATTGTAAACTTAAGTTATATCAATTAAAGAAATAAAGAGTTATTTGAAAATTCAAAGTTAAATTTATTTAAAAGAATAAAGAGGTAATTGAGAGATCTAAAAATTTGAATCAAGAAATGAAATCTAAAATTCATAGATCCTGAATTAAAAGTGAATAAATTGGAAATCAATTTGGGAAATCGATTTAAGTGATTGAAGTTGGGATTTTTCTCTAGATAACCAAGTACGTTTTTAAAGTAAATTTTTAAATGTAAGTTAAAAGATTAAAAGTTGTTTTTAAAAAGCAAGATTTGGAAAATTTCTTATTTCTAATATTTACATTCTAAAGTAAGCATTTTCTCTTAATCTATTATAGTAGTAATTATTTAAAGAATGACTTAATATTATGTTCTTAAAAGTATAAATATAGTTTTATATTTATTAAGTAAACTTATTATATAATATGTATTTTTACAAATTATTAAGTAGTTTTAATTTTAATGTTTTAAAAGCATATATATTTCAAAGTAAAGTGTTTTAATTATTTTAAAAATCTATTTTTGGTGCTTGGTGATTTCAGGGGAGATAGAAAATATTTGGGAAAGTTGTTTCTGGGAAGAAAGATGATTTTTGGAAACTGTTTTCAAAGGATTGAGAATAGAAATATATCATGGGAAGATAATTTGAAGGTAATAAGTTGGAAAATTATTTATTTTCGAATGGATGGTTGAATGGATGTTTGTGAATAATAATTGATAGTTAAATAACCGACTATCAATACTGGACAAATACGTTGATCGTTTCGAAGAGACCGGGATCGAGATTTATTTCTCGAAAACCACTTCGATCCGATTTGTACGTTTCGTGCGAAAAACGTGTTCGGAGTCGAAGATGGAGCAGTAAAGTGCAAGGGCTAGTCGCTACTAATCCTGAGGATATTTCCAAAATGGATGTAGTAGGAGTAGTGCCTTCGGTTCCGTTCGAACCCGGGACGGACTTGTATGGACGAATGCTTGCGAAACATCGTCAGGTGGACGATGGGCATTCTAAGTGAAACGTTCTAAAAAGGTAACGCTTAGCCTCAAGCCTCATCAAATGGGAATGACTGAAAATCAGGGGATATGCAGCAAGGTTAGGTGGGTCATACCCAAGCAGGACAAGATAATTCCCCTGTCTAGATGTCCCTTATATATATTTCGGCTTAGTGGGTGGTTGGTCGCGCCAACCACGGGGTTTATCTTGTTCGGGACTGTTCAGTAAGGAATGGTTCCGGCCTTGTGTTGCAGGGGATGAAGGGAGTAGTCCTCGGTACGGTGATCTAGGCCCCGTACTGTGACAGGTGGTACCCCAGTGCCTAGTCATTGTTGGAAATCCATTTTCCCTACGCGCCCGTACGGTTTTGATTGTGCCCAACTATTGCTGAAACGTGAGATGCAAGCATTTCAGCTAGATTCTATTTACTTTCTATAGACACTATTATAATATCAGAGGATTTCTATAAAAATTGTTTTAGCTATCGTAAGGTAAAAACCCGACATGTTTATTTGTGGCGTGGTCTTACGAGATGCTTTTGTTTTTCAAAGGATTTTGAAACTTTAATAATCAATTGGGTGTGATTTTCTCACGCTGGTATTCCAGACTGACTCGGGTGTTATTTAACTGTAATGCTCGGGTCAGACCGAGTATTATAGAATACAGGTTATGATGCTGTGGAGCTCTGGAGACGAGCTGGATGACGATACGTATTCTCGTACTTGTATATACATATATTTCCGCTGTTGAGTTGTTGTGTACCCATTGTATGTTATTGATATGAGCTGTGACTGATGTACTCTGATGATGTAATATATGTAAACAGAAATATTTGATGTTGAGTAAAGTTGATATATTATTTATTATATTTTATTCCGCTGCGATGGTTAGATTCTGATGTTGATTTTGTTTTCTCTTCTTCTACCTCTTCTTCTTAAACCCTAATGGTTCGTATTGCTGTGCAACTTGGGTTGTTTGTTGTAGAATAGTGTAGACTCAAGGGGTACGGATTTGCGGGCTGTTACAGTTTCCTATATATGCCTGGCTGATGTAATGTTCAAAGTAAACACACATCCACATAATCTTAAAATCATCTCAATATTGTGTTTTTCTGAGTATGTGTTTTATATTCTCTTACTATAACTAAAATGTAATTCATAAACAATCAAAAAGTGATGACCTCAATGTCGATTATCAAATGAACCACCATCAGATGATGCAAAACGGGCTGCAAATGTCTTAGGTTTTACTTTGTCACCATACAGAGACAATCCTGCATTATAGTCCTACAAAAAGAAGCATGAATAAGCAAATTTTACTTCATACTAAATCAGTTAATTTTATTAGCTTCTCGACCAAGTAACTAAATATTCCACACTTCAATTTGATTTCACTAGGACTATAAGTATTATCCAGATATCTTAAAATGACTATATATGAACAAAATCAAAGTCGGGGAGAACTTAAATGACATCTTCTCAGTTTACAGTATTCTATGTACTAAGTAGTAATTAACAAGAATCTATCAGTTTACAAAATAATTTGACCAACATATTATCTGAGATACAGACAAATTTTACAAATAAATGAAAGTAAATAATGTAATACCTCAGGCTCCATGATATCTTGAAAATCAGGCGGCATCCGAATGGTGAAGCCATCTCCGTAAATATGGAACCACGACTTTGTGCTACAGATATCTAAAGGTTGCTGCTTCTTTGTATTACTATAGACATTGTTGCTACCTATAGAAGGAGTAGCTTCTTGAAGGATAGAAGAAAAGGCAATTGAAGACGACAGCACGTAAATCATCCTTCGATCGACAAATGAAGAGAGCATTGATCGACAAAGGAAGCACGTAAATCATCATTCGATCGAGCAATTGAAGACCGCAGCTTCAATTTTTCCTAAAGCCCTAATTTCGAGCAAAGAGGGACGAGCGACCAACATTTTTACAGAGAAAAGTACGTAGAGGAACGAAATAAAAGAAATAAAGGCCGGCCTTGTTTTTTTAATTGACAACTAGGTTTTTGATTGGCACCTATTACAATGGACGTTTTTAGCCCGTTGTAAAATTGGCACCTATTACAACGGGTCGAAATGGACCATTGTAACAGCCTTCTATTACAACGGGCAACCAATGCCTGTATATATGGCATCTTTTACAACGGGCCTGAATGGACCGTTGTGATAGCCTTCTATTACAACGGGCAACCAATGCCCGTTGTAAAAAGAGCGTTGTTATATGGTATTTTTGTTGTAGTGTTGATGATTGTATGTTTGTATATAAAATATTCAACAGACATGTGTATGAATTTTTAATTAATGTTATAATAGATTTTTGAGTATTTAGTACCACCATTGATTGAACAGACTCTAGATTTGGGATAAGTAAGTATGAATCCCTGCATTCCTGTGCATACTCTTAGGCACATACTCTTTGTAAATAACCTATGAGATGAAAAAGTCTATAGATTTGGAATTACTAAATTTACAATATATATTATACCTCTTTTGCATAATCTATGTTCATTGGTCAAATAATGATTAATCAATCAAACACAGTACCATCATTTAGTAAATAGAGTTATAATGCTTTTGCATAATCTTTGTTCATTACCAAATAGAGTAATATCTGTTCATTAGTATACAGGGTAGTATTTACTAAATGAGATTGCTCTATTATGCAAAACGGTATAAGTAAAGAATCGAGGTTTGTTGAATACAATAGTGTAAATTACTAAATGAGATCATCATAGAATACCACCACGTAAATGAATAGAGATAACTAAATTTACATTATACCTCTTTAGTTTTTCATCTCATTTGTGTGTACTCTTACATTCCTCTTTTCATCCTATTTGCACCTATGAAATGACAGAGATTAAATACTATCACTGATTAAGAAAGATAAGTAAACAATATCTTTGATACCTATTGTGCCCAAAAGATAACAAAGAGCAATAACATCTCCATTTACATTAATTTTTCTGGATTGAGCTCCAGCTTCTTACAACAATAGACGTAATATGCCGCAAATGCCTATTTGCGTTTACCATGGTAAAACTTCAGGTTAATCAATAAATCAAAGAGCAGAGCCGGTGTAATATTGATAAAATAATTCAATTGTGAAGAGCGAGATATAAAGATAAGACCAGATCCGCAACTTAGGAATGTAACATCCAGCCTTATTGTAAGTTTTAGGCAGATACACATGCCAACTCAAACCATACAGAAGGGCGGATTGTTATTGGGGTGAATAAGAAAAGAAGAGAAAGAAAAAAACACATAGAATCTCGCAACGGAATGACAAAATATAATAATCAAATAACAGTTCATGAAGCTGTTTTACAAAACATTTGATTATACTAATACAACACAGATCAGAGTTACACATACCAGAGAATAATAAATAATGCAGCGGAATACATGATGCAGTGAAATATAATAAATAATAATAATATAATCTTCGTCTTCGTTCTCCAGCAATAGGGTCTTCGAATCCTGAAATGCTCAGGCTGACCCGAGTGAATTGAAAAGACAAAACACTCGAGTCAGAACTAAAAGATCTTATATAAGTTAAATAAACGGTAAAATATGAGTTGAAAGGCGTCAGAGATGTTCGCGGGTTTGACATCTCGTATCCAATGTCTAACGTGAGTGGAGTAACTTAAGAGATGTTCGAGATTTACATCTCCTAAGGATCTGTTAAACTATCTATTTTGTAGTAATATACGCTATTATAATAATGTCTAGAAGTAAAGTAAACATACTTAAAAATAGCATTAAGGCTTTACATTTTCCACCTTAACACATACATAGTCCCAGTAGTCTATCCAGTATCATAGTCCCTCCTGATCGGGATGCCACCAGAGGATACTCCATAGGCTACAACACAAAACAAAAATCGTACAAGGTGCGCTAGGGTAGGTGACACGGCACAACTAGGCAACGCCAGGGTAGGTATACCAATTACACTTCCGGACAAGTGGTAACGCGTAGCAGCCACCACCGCCCACCCTCAAGCCACACTCCAAAAAAATCAAAGGTGCACCCAATCAATCACAAAGTGGTAGAATGGTATCGAACAAGTATGTCCGATCAGAGGAGCTACCTCATTATTCCGTCAATTTCTCCTGTTTTAGCCACCTTAAGCCAACTCACGGGAGTTGGGTCCACGTATATACCTCAATAGGACGTTGCCACCATCCTACTTCATTCTGGAACCTCCACCGCGTACACGGTTGTTAAAGTGGTTTTTGGAGTTGGCAGAGAGTATGACAACTTTCGATCCCGGTCTCTGTAACAACCAAACATTATTATTACACCATGGTCATTTCAAAATAGTTTATACTTCGAAACCAAAATATCAATGTCCTTTCAAAATCATATTAATACGATATCCTTTCCATTTCAAAGCCAAATACGATATCATTTCCACTTCAAATATATCCTTTTCCAAAATCATAGTATTTTTCAAAGTTATAACACCTTCAAAACCAGACACTTGAAAATTTACATTTTCAAAACATAATACTTTGAAATTCATAGCTTCGAAACCATAATTTTCACCACTTAAACACTTTAGATACTCAAATAGTATATATAATAAAATAGTCTTAAATTTAAAATTACTTTATAAAATAAAATAATTTCCTCAACTTCACAAATTGATTCAAATCAACATGAATCCAAAAATTCAATTTTAAATTAAATCTCAATTTATAAATTTCAACTCAATTCAGTTTTCAATAATCCATTTTAATTTATATCAATTCCAAATACAGATTTGAACCTCAAATAAACCATTTTAAATTCCGTATATTTCAAAGCTTTAAATCTTCTGAAATTTCAAAACTAAAATTTGATAATTCCATATATATCCAGTTCAGTTACTATTATTTAGATTTGAAATGTTTACTTAATAAATCCAATATCACTTAAGTAAAACCTTTAAACTTCTAATAACTGAATGTTCTTTCAATTTATTTAAACTTGATATATTCATTTAAATCAACTTGATATGTTCACTTAGATCACTTTAAACCAAAATCAAGTTATAAAAATCATATCCTTTAAAATCTCAATTTTATTAAATTCCAAATCAAACTTATTTGAGTATAATTCTTGAATAAATTTAATTTCAAATCAATTTCATATTTATCTTCCAACCTTAAATTTTTTATTTAAATCATTGTAAACTCTGTATAAAAATATAGTTTAAATAAATACTTAACCATATTATATTTTAATAAAATCAAACTTTATTATTAAACTTATTTTATATTTTAAAACAAATTTATAAATAGCTTAAAATCAAGAATTGTACTATATATAAAATCACATTTATATAATATCCAAATCAATATTTTATAAAACCATATATTTCTTTACAAAACCATAGAAATCATTCCAAAATATTTCTATATATAGACCATGGTGTCTGTATATAATTTTTCTATCCTATGGTCAAGTGATACAGATATTTATCATTTTAATCTGCAATTTAATATTTTACGGTTGTATATCATTTCAAACCGCAATCCCAAATTAATAATAATCCATAACGAACTTGCAGTTTATAACGATATAACTAAACATTCATTCAATCAACATCCATCACAATCATCATCCAAAACAATCCATAAATATCAACATAGAAACTGATAATAAATAACAGGTACCCAACTGGCGGTTTATATACAATAATAAATTAAATAACAATTTAATTCAAATAAATTAAATTTAACTGAGGTGATGATTAAAATATACTAAACAATCATAAATAAATTCCTAATCACATCATGAATTAAATTTAAAAAACATAAGAAATTTTAGAAGTTGTGAGTGGGTTAAAACACTCACCTTTTGAATTTAAATTGAATTTAAATTCAAACTAAGCCTAAAATTTGAACAGTCTTATAATTCATCCAAACCAACTCCAAAATGTCCGTAATTCCGATACAATCCCAGCAAAACAAACAGCACATGAATCCAAGCTCGTACGAAAAAGTTATGAAAATTAGAAGATTGGAAAATTCTAGTCCTGGGTCGACTTCGGGTTCAACTTTGGTCCGCCACCTCAAATCCCCGGTGCTTGCTCCGAGTTTTTGCCAAAACGCCCGGAGCGACCCGGGTCATTTTCTTCCTGACTAGAAGTTGCTGCAGGGTTTTTGACTTTGAAACCTGAAGCGCGACCAAAAGTTGCTGCAGATTCGCAATTTTTTTTTTTTGAAATTGAAGTTAATTTTTGGAATTTGGCAACTAGGTTTGGTCTGCCATTGGAATAAAGAGTTGAGAAGGAAATGTACATACAGACAATTGAAAATAAGGAGTGGGTAGGGTTTATAACGGGTTATTTATAGGCAAAACTGAAAATAGAATGAATGGACATAATATGATTGAACGATAAACGACCTGAAAAGCCCATATTGGCTCTGGAATGATAATGGGTCAACATATATATATATATATATATATATATATATAGATGTTTTTAAATATTTTAAATTCAATGGTATAGGTTTTAAGTCCTAATCCCATCATATGAAGAAGTTATGTTAAAATCTGCTTATTTCAAATTGATTTCAGTTGATTTCAATTAAATTGATTTATAGACATTTCGAGTCCGTACAATCAAATGATAAGTTCGATCGTTACGAAACTTGAAATCCTACGATATTTTTTTCCATCACGGATCCGGTGAAACTAGTTTCGTCGGAATCCGAGTCAGTGACCAAAATGGCTATTTTTCAGTCAATTAAATAAATAAATATTAAATTAAATTAAATCACTTTTCATTCAAATTTTTAAAATTTATAATCCTTTATAACAAATTTCTATATCAATTTAAAGCTAATTTATTAACCAATTACAATATCAAATTTTAATTCCAGTAAATTCATTAATTATCAATTCAAATTCCAACAAATCCATTTATTTGATTTTAAATCTTGTTATTCAGCCAATTATTATCTTATGGGTACAATTACCTTTGGCTTATTTTTATTACATTAATAATTCCCTTTTTATCCTAATTTTAATTAACATAGTATTTAATTTCATTTACTTACCATTAATCCATTTGTTATAGATTGAATTCCAATTGATAAATTCCAAATAAACTGATTTGATCTAATTCTAATTTTTTATTAAGTCTATTATTACTCTATAACCTAGTTAATATTTGGTTGTCTTTCGTTACATTCATATATTCAAATTTACATCTTTCCTATGTATTAACCATTATTTTCAATTATATTAAATTTGTCAAATATATATATTTATTATAATTAAAATCCCAATTAATCTATTCAACTCGGTTCCATTCCTTTATTTTATCTTATGAACAAAATATACATTTCCCTTTATTTTATCACATTCACACTTTACAATTACCTAACTCACATTAATGAACATTTATTTACATTTAAATATAATTTATTTCCAATAAAATTTATAGAATAAATAGGTAACTTATAATAATTGTTACTATAATCTTTAATTACACTTATGAATCCATTATTATTTACCATCAAGTGTTATAATTATTTTCCCAACAATTCTATTCACCTATCATAAATTATGTGGTAATTCATTGATCAATTCAATACTTACATTTTTTTTCATATATACACTTATAGCTTAGTATACATTTGTAGTACTTTATTTATTGGGATTTTATTAACATTAATAAGTTTATTATCTATAGCCAAATTTACAACTACGTAACCCACACTGATTTTCTCCTATTTCTATTAATCATACATTATCTCATTAATTGATTCAACATTCACACTTGTTTTCTTATATTCATATTTATAACTAAGTATAACAATTTGCATTAGTTCATTATTGGAGTTTTATTTCAATTGTTAATAATTAGTTCTAAATACCATTGTTACATTTCATTTTAGCATTCATTTCACTATTAAATTACAAAGTTTTTTATTTCTTCAAAATTTATATACCAAAATCTTATTAAAGTAACAAATTTTATTATCAGAAATTTACGGGTCGTTACAAGGAAGGTGGGCATAGCTTTGAAGCAGAATGATAATAGCATAGAGGCTATTTGATAAATGATATGTACTAAGTTTGTGAGATGAAAGGAGATGACTAGAGTAATAGAGGAGTGGAGCAGAAAAAAGATAAAGGAGGAAATGATTTAGGGTTTAGGAGACGGAGGGAAGATTTTTTTGTAACTTTAGAGTGCGTAAAATTGAAAAACACACGGTAGGCTACAAAATTTTTGGAAGCACCGAAACTAATAATGTATATTAAAAAATTAAAAATAGTAGTAAATAGCTATTAAACTCTACCAATAAGTGCAACTAAAGATATGTTTTCTTGAGATGGGTTTAGATTATGCATTTTATTCATAGTTTACACCAATTATTCCACCCGATCCTTCTTCTCAATTTCTTTGTAAATGAGGAGTTGGATAGAATATGGAGTTTAGATTGCAATTCCTATAGTTTAGGATATTATTCCATTGAATTAGTGTAATAAACCGAGTTTCTATTTTATTTACAAGTCTGTTGTTGTGATTTTGGATACGAATATTTATTCCCTATTTTGGATATTAGAATCTCTTATTTTGGTATGTTTAAATCTTGGGAATTTAAAGAAAAAGGACTTGTAATAGTAACTTTTTGGGGAATTACATTTAACGCTAATTTAGGGTGTAAAATCCATCCGTTTTGAATTTATTAGGTGCGAGTATTTAATTTTCTCTATTTGCATAATTAACGTATAATTATTGCGTATATAGTATAGTTAATTAGGTATTTATTTTGATTTCTTGCTCCATTAGGAATGTAATTGATTGTTTGGTGAAAATAAGTGGAAACTCTTAAATAGCCTAATTATTAATCTAAGGCATAATAAGGAAAATTACTTATAAGGCCTTATTTATGAAATGAGGAGATGAGTATTATTATATATATATGGAATGTATCTAATTTACGACTAAGTCATAAGGATGCCAAATCAATAGAGTTACATGATGAAAGTCTACCCTTCACTTTAAAGCTACCAGCAGTTGTGTACACTTCCTATTGATGTGAGATTTCCTTATGATAAATATTTATAATGACGTGAGGTCAGTCCCAAATTCTGTAGGGGATATCTACCCAACTAATCTAGCTACCAGTTCCTACGAATAGTCAGGTTAATGTGAGACGTCATAATGAGTGTGGGCCATAGTATGAGGGGCCTACTCCGAGGCTTGAGATATAAAGTAGTTGTTTGAGGACCCGACTCCTTTCCCCAAATGAAGTATTAAACGGCCTAGGGGACATGCTAGATGTTATCTCCACAGGGGTCTGCTTTTGGATAAGGTATTGAGTAACTGATTGAGGGTCCACCTTTTCAAATAAAGAAGTATTTAGTGACTTGAGATTCCATATGATGCCAGTTAGATAGTACCATTGAGGAGCACACCTTGGATATATGTATTAAATGATGGGATCTACCTTAATCAAGGTATTAAATGACCAAAGTCTGTCTATTTTTCAATAAAAGGTATTAAGTAGCTTAGATCTCTTGCATTGCTAGCTATTTATGACGTGGGATTTAGGTTATGGGATTTTAGAAATCTTCTTCTGAAATGGAAGTTATTAAGTGGTTGTTTGAGGACATGCCTTCTTTCTTTATAAGAAGTATTAAATGATTTTAATGGTTTTAAAGTTTGTAGACATATTTTTATTTTGGAATATACTTCCCAAATACTAAAAAGGCAAGGCTCGAGATTTTTTACCCACTGGACACTTGTTGTTCTGACTCCCTTCTCATTACAACACAGGTTAAGGCCGGAGTAATGGCGGCGATGATGCTTAGAGCTAGAGGAGCTTGGCTTGTGGTAGTATTTATCATTATTACTTGCTTTTATGTGTACCCATGTTTTTAGACAATTGTTGTAGTAAATTTATGATACAATTTGATGGTATATTGTATTATGACATTTTATGGTTTTGAAATAAATGGGTACACTTTGCTATTATATTTTATTCCATCCGTTGTGAGCTCTAAAAGGTTAGTTAAGGCTCTGTATTGGTATTTCTTTTTCCAACCAATAGCCTTCCTTAGAATGGATCTAACGTTCGATGGTGTTTTCTTTGTCGAAATTTAGGCCTGTTCCGGGGTGGGTTGTAACAAAATTAATCAGCTTGGAAAGAGCTTTGTAATAGTTATAAATATGACATCCAATTCACTCTTCTATTAAAAAATTATTTTTAGTTAGTTTAATATCAAAAGCATAAAATTTGCGGGTCGTTACAACGAAATAAGCATAAGTATCCAAATATAATATGAGAAAGCTCCCTTCAGCTCATCCTTTGTACTGCCACTACATGCCATCTAGACCTGTTTTATAATCTACTTATTTAAGAGTACCCAAGATAATAAGAAGCAAAGCATAAAACTCGGGCCATACGATAGTCTAGTGTGAGCGAAAAGAAATTTCAAAACACCACATTAATCGATATAGTAAGGAATAAGGGTATACGAACCACACCTGACCCGTCCCTCCAACCAAAGAGTTAGCGCATAACAAATATAATATGCTACTCTCAACCATTATAAAGGTGTACTTCATCCAAAGTACAATAATAGATGTCTAGTTATCCACATTCACAATTCCTATCTCAAGCGACTTCCCTAGAGTGACAGCCAAAAGGAAGAACAACCAAGAAAACATATCAACCATCAAACAAATCCTCACTATCACTCAACGTGCCCTGGATATATGATAACTCGTATGACCATTCCTTTATCAGAGATTAATGGAGAATTCCTAATTTTTAGCATACTCTCTCGCAGCCCAAAGCTGACACTTGACCCATATCACCGGTCAAGGTTAAATAGACCTATTCCACCGATCTGGGGTTGCCATTCCAAGTACACAATGAACGTCCTTATAATACCCATGCTTTCGAGTACACTAGAAAACACTCTGAGTATCAACGATCCCTTAACACATGAGCCTTTTCCTTGTTCCAACTTGTTTCCATTCATTCTCAAGGAACTTTTTTGCATTCCTTCCCTTCCACAATAGAACCATTCAACATTCTATCCATGGATCAACCCTCCTAGACACCACCCTTTGTGGATAATCATCATCACGACTCCATTTAATGTCAAGCCATCATCCTCAGAGCATAACTTCCTTTACCGTCAGGTTACCATTATTGAAGTCCCCAAGCTAACATCCTCCATCATGCTAGTACAATGCTATCAAACCCAAAGCTAAAAAATTAACACCATCAAAATGAACTGCAGATTCCCCACACTTTCCCCTGGAAGTTCCATCAACTCTGGTACTATAAATTCATGTCGGTGCTGACTAAAAGAGTTCGGTACCGATATGAATTTCTTCACTTATACTTAATGTAACGGCCTGCTATTTCGAACCATTCAAATCGACAATCATCCATACATGTCGAACTTGAATTGCCCACAGAAACATATTGTTGGTTTTATATTTGACAAAACTTAGCATATACGGTAAATAAATCAATCACAAAATCTCAGACATGGAGTAATACAACAATAAGCAACGGAACAGATAAATAGTAGTTCATGAAGCTACTACTGAACATCAGAGTTAAAAACAAAATACAACAGAAAACCTGAATATATAAAAGTCACTAATACAAGCGTAACTGACAAGTCTAAACATAAATAACTCTAAATTGCTGAAATAACTGGAAAGTTAAACAGATAACAGATAGATCTTCAAGAAAAACTCCAAGCTCCAAAGGTGAGTCTCAAATGATGTGACACTCGGTCTGACCTGAGCATTAAGAAAAAACACAAAACCCTCGAGTCGGGATTAATATTCTTATGCAAGTAGATCAACTCAAGTGAAATGTCCAAAAGAAATGCAAATAACTTAAAGGATGTCGGGATTCCACCTTTTGAGGATCCGTTAAACTATCTACATACATAGTACAATACGCTACATATATAATGTCTACAGTAAAGTAAAATATCAAAATGGTGTTAAGGCGTTACCCATATTCCCCTTCCAACTAGTTTATATTTAAAAAACAGGCTACAGATTAAAATAGTTTATATGTTAAAAATAGTTTATACATTAAAATGGTTTCAAAGTAGTATCGTTTCTTCCAACTTCACAATTTAATTCAAATCAACTTTAATTCCATAATTCAATTTAAATCAATTTCAGTTTAATAATTTCTTAAAGGTTCAATTCAAATTCACATCAAACCGTTTTAATTTATATCGATTTTAAATCCAGGTTTGAATTACATATTTAAAACCACTTCCAATTCAATAGGTTTCAAAATTTAAATATTCAAACAATTTACAATAACTCAATTTAATAAATTTCATTTATATTTCAAAATTCAACTTTAATTTTATTTAAATTTGAAAACATTCACTTATCATTTTTAATATCATTTAAATAAAATCTCGAATTACAAATTTAAATAAAATCAATAATTAAACATCTAACTTCAATTATGTTTAATTCTGAAATATTCACCAAATCACTTTTTATAAGCATTTAAATAAAATCTCAAATTACAAAATTGAATATTCAATTTATTTAAATTTGAAAATATCCGTTTAGTCACCTTAAATTAAATAAAGTTATAAATCATACCTTTCAAAATCTCAAAATCAATAAGTTTCCAATCAATTCTTATTTATATTCAATTCTTAAACAAATAAAATTTTCGAATCAATTTCAATTTATCTTCCTAACCTTGATTTACTAAAGTCATTACAAAATCTATTTTTAAAATATTAATATAATTTCAAATAAATACTTTAAAACATATTATATATACATATTAGTTAAATATTTTATTAAATTAAAATTTTCATTAAAAATCTTATTATTAAATCTATTTTAAATCTTATTTTATATATTTTAAAAATAATAAAAATAAAAGTAATATCCTAAATTTATATTTTCAAAACTTGACTTAAAAATTTAAAATTTCCAAACATATAATTTAAAAATCTAAAATTTTCACATATATTAAAATATAATCTATATATTATACTTAAAAATCATTATTTATTAAAAACCATATATTTTCCTTTCAAAACTTTGGAAATCATTTTCAAAGATAAATCAACGGTGTCCGCATATAATTTTCTATCATTGGGTCAAGTGATATGGATATTTATCATTTAAATCCACAATTATTTAAATTTATGGGTTTATATCATTTCAAGCCGCAATCCTAAAAATTTTAAAATCAATAAAATCTCTTTGGTTTAACATTTCAACCCATAATGATTTTTCCTTAATCTATAATATCGTTCGGGTATGTATCATTTCAACCCTTAGGGATTTTCTAAACTAATAGGGAACTTGCAGTGTGAAAATAATGGAATAATATAAACAACATACATATCAATGACAAGCATATATAATCATCCACAACTAAAATTTAATATGCATACTAACAGGTAATGGTGTCATATGTCAATTAACATGGGATAACAATTTTAAATAATGACATATCATATTCAACAATTAAATAACTAACAATTCAAATTTAACAACATATTTGAATTGTCATTTCATGTTAATTAAATTTATCAAATATAAGAATGTTAATCGTGCGCAATTTCTCACCTTTCGAGACTAGAGAAACATGAGAACAAGATGAAAACGAACAGGAAATCACGGATAATTGGCGAAGCTAGAAAACTGCCGTTGAAATGCGGATTCGGATAGCGGCAAGCTAGAAAAACCGCTGCGACAAATTAGACAGTGGAGAAAAAAATCAATATGAACAAAAATTCTGAAATCAATATATTTATATATAAGGGGTTTTTAGGCTAAAGGAAAAAGTTAGAAAAAAAATTAGTTTCAGGGGTAAAAGGTTTGTTTTTTAGGCTAAACGACACTTTTTAGTGTAAATCACAGGACGATAGTTGTAACTATCATTTTCAGTTTACACTAAAAAGTGTCCTTCAGGCTAAAAAACAAACTTGTTGCCCCTTAGACTAAATTTTTTTGCAACTTCTTCCTTGTGACTATTTACCTGTATATATAATATACCTTTTCTCCAAAATTAAAATTAAAGGAGAAGGACCAAGCTGTCGGGTGGAGCCAAACATCAAATGTCAAATAGAATATACATATGTAATATATGAGTAATCAAATATCAAATATATATATGCGATATATATATCTCTTATAATATATATAAATAAGATTTAATACTCAAGCTTATAATACTATTTATAACAAAAAATATAAAACAAAGAAATCAAATAAAAAGGAAAGGTGGGGCTGACTGACAGTGGGAAAGGCAAGCGAAGGTTGTTGTTTGGCTATGAGAGGGAAGGGCAAAGAGATGGGGCTGGCTGAAGAAGAGAGATAGGGTGATGGCCGACACAGTAGTGGGCTTGGCTGGCGTGGAATTGGAGTTGTGGAGCACGACTATCATGGAAGTGTGGGATTGCGTGCTGCTTGTTTGGAGGGAGCTGGATCTTGGGTTCAGGCGGAGAAATCTCTTGCAAGAAGGTGGCAGTTGAACTGACAAAGGGTGGAGGGTGCAGGTTCTGTGACTTGGTGGCTGTGTGGCGAACTGCCGGGGGAAGGGGCGGATGGATTGGTGGTTGGTCAGCAACTAAGGAGAGTGCGGCACGGGCGGTTGGAGATGTTGGTGTTAGGCTGTCGGAGCAAGCTGTGCTCGGTGTGGTTGGTTGAAAGGTTGCAGGGCAGAGGGTGATGACGGCTATTGTGGTGAAGCGGTGGGTTACGAGGGTCATTTGCATTCTGTGGGTAGGTAGGGTCGCGTGGAGGAAAAGTGAGGGTGGCGGAGAAAGGATAGTGCGGCGATGGTGAGTTTGTGTGGCTGTTCGAAGGGTTGCAAATTGGAATAGGCTGGTGACGTGCAAAGCTTTAGGCGGAAGAGAATAAAATGAACAGGCGGACATTAAAGCAAACTTTATATAATATATATTTTTATTTAGAAAGCAATGGTCAGAACCAACGAAATAGAAGGCATAGGAAACAAAATGAACCACTAATAAAATAAATTGAAACTAGGGGAATAGTGAAAGTCAAAACTGAATTTTAGGAAATATTTATGGCATATGGCTTTTTGCGGGGACTAATGTAATGACATAACGTGACCAAAAGGCTAAAATGAAAACCGATATGGCTAATCGTTTTGCAGATTTCGCTGTGCATCATACACCGAAATGCACAAATGAATATGCCGCGGAGATCAGCAAGATGAGATGAGCATAATGACACATAAATATTAGAGATATGGTTATCATATCAAAACTCGATATTTTCTTCCATTCTGCTGCTAATTCGTCGAAAATAAGATAAAAGGGCGAAAGCAGGCCAAATTTTTGTGAAATGAATTATAACGTCTCACTCAGAAAATGATTTATACTTTTATTATGTAAAAATATTCAGGTTTCGAAAATATTTTAATTTCTTCAAATTAACATATTTTAAATGTTGAATTGAAATTTCATAGCTAAACAAACTTACATATTTTTTGATGAAAATCTAACACTTACTACCTTTTATTTGACGTATTTCAAATATCAAATTTTCATTGCTAAAATTTAATTGTTTAATTTCATGAAAAATATAGTTAATTACGTTATTAAAATCGTTAAATTATTTAGGTCGTTACACTCTCCCCACTCAAAACTTTTCGTCCCCAAAAAGAACAAGATAGGAGAATAGAAACAAATAGAAAGAAAGATAGATTCAAAGTACATTATACCAGATACAACAATTGATTCAAAACCATTTAAATTTTATTTATTTTATTTCATTCATATAGTATATTTCTTTTAATGTCAAATCACTTCAATAACCCCTCAATGAATTATTTAAGTCTAATATTAACATTCCACATTTTCATTATAACTAAAGTTCATTTTTATTTACTTAAATTGCATTCTCCTTTTGTTATTCAATATATTTCACTTAACATATCTTGCAACATTGATTAAGCGTGCGAGCATTTATTATAACCACTCAATTTTTATTTGCAAATTCCCTTAACAAAGTTTCATTTTTGGACATCTCATATTGTATATTATTCAATCACATGTTCTTATTACATTCAAACTTTTTTTCAGGTAAGTTTTATTGATGTAACTGAGGGTAATTGAGCATTATACAATTTTATCTTTTATTTACAACATTTCTATTAATAAAAAATTAGTTTGAACATATTATTACTTAAGTTTTCTCTTGTATAACCTTCAATTACAAATTCACATTACATTTTAACTTCTGTATATTTCAGGTAAGTTATATATGTTTTAGAATGCAATTGAGTATTATACAAATAAATTTTATCCTTGTTCAACTATTTCAAGTTGTTTCAATTTTATTTCTCATTTTAGGTACTCCAATTATTCAAAATTTTGCTTCATTTAAATAATTTAAAACCATCACTTAACATACAACTTAAGATTAAATTTCCAGGTTTCACTTCAAACCATTTTGAAATAATATATGCATATATATTTTATACATTAAATCATACTCAAGAAATTCAAATCAAATCCATTTTCCAAAACAAAAGTGTAATGTTCTCTCCACTTTGAGACTCGAAAATCAATGACGATGATGCTGCAGTCATTACCGAAATATTTTTCCAGCGATAAAAGAGGAGAGTATTGACTTACTTCTTTTAAGATTCTTTGGAAACAATATCTATTTGAATATACTTTCAAATAATATATTTTTCAAAACTTTGAAACCAAATTTAGAAAAGCACTAAAATTTAATTCTCAAATCCTTAATTTAAATTCATTTCATTTTCAAATCAGATTTCTAACCCATGTTTATAAAATTTCATCTTCTTATAACATGCAACAATAGTCAATGGTTTAGGAATGTTGACAAAAAATGATAATCTAGTATTATCATTTCCAGCAACCAATTCATTTAACTATCAAATTTCAGAAAATTATACTTTGATATATAGAATATAATCATACATAAAATTATTCATTCACCGATTTTGAAAACAATATTGTGTTAGTTTGCTCTGTTCCAGTGTTTGGAATTCCTATCGATAGCGTTGGCAGATGAATCGATCGAAACCTAAAATTCAAACTTAACAACTCAAAAAACACAATATAAAACATTTTATATCAATTACAAATATGCTCCAGGATGATTCGAGAATGGATTTTAGAACAAGGATGGAGACTCAAATTTCGGGGAGCATAATCATAGAGGATTCTAATTAAGATGATAGGCTCAAAAGGAAGATGAGAAAATTAATTTTCAAATGAGGAAAGATAGACAGACTAATGTTAATCGCGGTAACCTTAACCGAGTCAATCGACACTCCATTTTCAGAAACAATGTGCCAAGGAATCGGACTTCAGCCCTCCCGAAATAGCATTCAGAAAATTTGAATTTCAACTGATGACTCCTAAGAGTTTGGAGAGCATAGCTCAAACGAGATTTATGCTCCTTCACAGACTTAGAAAAGATGAGAATATCATCAGCGAAAACCAGGACAAACTTGGTGAGAACATCGCGGAAATCACGATTCATGGGATCGACGAAGAAGGTAGGAGCATTGGTTAATTCAAAGGGCATGACTAACCATTCTTAGAATGATTCTCCATTCGAAAAGCTGTCTTAGGAGCTCTCTCCTCAATTACCCAAAGCTGGTGGAAACTGATAGCAAGATCGAGCTCCAGGAACAAGATCAATGCGGAATTCAATTTTATGCTTAGGAGGTAGAGGAGTGACTTCACTAAAATATCGGGATAACCCCTGACTAACAGGGTGGAGTCAAGATCACTAGGTTGAGAATCAAGCGAGAAGATAAAACTGCCTACATAATCCTGAGGAAATCGACATTCGATCATAAGAGAACTACCTGGGTCATCTACAAGAGAAACAGTTCGAGCTTTGCAGGAAATAATAGCAACAAACTGAGGACATAGAAATCTCCGATGAATCGACGTCTGTTGTAAAGGAGTTTCACCCCTTTATGAATCATACAAAAGTTGGAGGGACCGCCGATGGGATTAGTCAAGCATATGGATGAAGTTGCCAATTAAGGTGGAAAAATGTGCTTAAATTTATTACCAAGATTAACAAAAATAGAGCTATGGATGCTTCGGTATCAAGAAGAACACGAATAGGACGAGACAAGAATGGATTTTAGAACAGAGGGAAAGTTCCAAAATTCAAAATAAATCCAAATCAAAGGGATCCTAACAAAGAATTTCAAGCTCGAACGAAGATGATTCTGTAATCAATTCCACTAATTCAAGGGTATTTCTCTAATGATTTTTCACTCCATATGCTAAATTTTGCATAAACAAGAGCTCTGATACCAATTGTAAGACCTACTATTTCAAACCATTAAAATTGGCAATCATCCACACATGTCGGACTTGAATTGTTCAAAACAACAGATTGTTAATTTTATATTTGTCAAAACATATCATATATAGTAAATAAATCAATCATAGAATCACAGACACAGAGTAATAAAACTATAAGCAACGGAATAGATAAATAGTAGTTCATGAAGCTACTACAGAACATCAAAGTTAAAAACAAAATACAATAAAAAACCCGAATACATAGATTTCAGTAATACAAATGTAACCGACAAGTCTGAACATAAATAACAGGAAATAATTGAAATAACTGGAAATCTGAACAGATAATAGATAGATCTCCAAGCAAAACTCCAAGCTCCAAAGGTGGGTCTCAAATGCTGTGACACTCAATCTGACTTGAGCATAAAGCAAACATTCGAGTCAGGATTAACATTCTTGTGCAAGTAAATCAACTTAAGTGAAATGTCCAAATGAAATGCAAATAATTTAAAGGATGTTGGGATTCCACCCTTTGAGGATCCGTAAAACTATCTACATACATAGTACAATACACTACATATATAATGTCTATAGTAAAGTAAAATATCAAAATGGCATTAAGGCGTTACCCACATCACCATAACACATTTTTATATATATTTCCGTAGTCTATACAGTACCGTAATTCCTCCGTAAATTAGAGGGTTATCAGAGGGCAGTCCATAGGTATGGTACAAACCAAACTCGTAGAGGGCACGATAAGGCTTGTGGCAAGGCACGCGAGGGAATGCCCAGGGTAAGCTACTACCATTTTGCACTCCCGGACTGATGGTAACGCAAAACGGCTACTACCGCCTAACTAGAGACACACTCCCAAATCAAACGTGCACCCAATCAAATCACAAAGTAATAGAATGGTATCAAAGAAGCATGCTCGATCGGAGGTAGGACATCACTTGGCCCAGGATAGCTCCGGTTCTAGCCACGTTAAGCTGACTCGTGGGAGTCAGGGTTGCGTTAATACCTCGTATAGAATCGTTCGATAAACCATCCTACATCATTTTGGAATCTCCACCATGTACACAGTTGTTAAAGTGGTTTTCAGAATTGGAAAAGAGTATGACAATATTCGGTCCTGGTCTCTTTAATAACCAAACACTTATTTCACACCATGGTCATTTTATATTTCAAACAGTTCATTATCAAAATATCATATTCATTTCAAAGTCATATCACTTTAGAAATCATATCTCTTTCAAAATCATATTCACTTCGAAATCAGATTTGCTTCTAAAATCATAACCACAAAATAGATTAAACCATTATATCAAAATATTCGCATTTAAATCCATTAAATCTAAATCATAACAGTTCTAACTTAAACAGTTTAAATATTGAAAATAATTTTTATATATTGAAATAGTTATAAGTTAAAAATAGTTTATATTTAAAAAAAGGTTGTAGAATAAAATAGTTTATATATTAAAAATAGTTTATATATTAAAATAATTTTAAAGTAGAATTGTTTCTTCCAACTTCACAAATTAATTCAAACCAACTTTAAGTCCTCAAATCAATTTAAATCAATTTCTGTCCAACAATTTCAATTGAAAAGGTTAAAGTTCAATTCAAATTCTCATTAAACCATTTTAATTTATATCGATTTCAAATCTAGGTTTGAATTACAAATTTAAAACAACTTCCAATTCAATAGGTTTCACAATTTAAATATTCAAATAATTTACAATAACTCAATTTAATAAATTTCATTTATATTTCAAAATTCAACTTTAATTTTATTTAAATTGAAAATATTTAGTTATCATTTTTAACATCGTCTAAATAATATCTTAAATCTCAAATTACTTATTTAAATAAAATCAAAAATTAAACATCTAACTTCAATTATATTTAATTCTAAAATATTCACCTAATCACTTTTTATAAGCATTTAAATAAAATCTCAAATTACAAATTTTAATCAAAACCAAATATTCAATTTATTTAATTTGAAAATATTTATTTAATCACTTTTAATTAAATCAAGTTGTAAATCATACCTTTCAAAATCTCAAAATCAATAAGTTTCCAATTAATTCTTATTTATATTCAATTCTTAAACAAATATAATTTTCAAATAAATTTTAATTTATCTTCCCAACCTTAATTTATTAAAGTTATTACAAAATCTAATTCTAAAATATTGATATAATTTCAAATAAATACTTTAAAACATATTGTATATATACATATTAGTTAAATATTTTATTAAATTAAATTATATTAAAGATCTTATTATTAAATATATTTTAAACCTTATTTTGTAGATTTTAAAAATAAGAAAAGTACAAATAAAATCTTAAAATTTACATTTTCAAAATTTGACTTATAAATTTAAACTTTCCAAACATATAATTTAAAAATCTAAAACTTTCACATATATTAAAATAAAATCTATATATTATATTTAAAAATCAATAGTTATTAAAACCCATATATTTTCCTTTCAAAACTTTAGAAATCATTTTCAAAGATAGACCAACGATGTCCGTATATAATTTTCTATTCAAGGACAAGTGATACAGATATTTATCATTTCAATCCGCAATTATTTAAATTTATAGGTTTATAACATTTCAACCCACCATCCTAAAAATTTTAAAATTAGTAAAATCGCTTGGGTTTATCATTTCAACCCATAATGATTTTCTCTAATCTATAATATCATTCGAGTATGTATCATTTCAGCCCATGGGGATTTTCTAAACTAACAGGGAACTTGCAGTGTAAAAATAATGGAATAATAATATAAACAACATGCATATCAATGACAAGCATATATAATCATCCACAATTAAAATTTAATATGTATACTAACAAAATATGGTGTCATATGTCAATTAGCATAGTATAACAATTTTAGATGATAACATATCATATTCAACAATTAAATAACTGACAATTCAAATTTAACAACATATTTCGATCGTCATTTCCGGTGGATTAAATTTACTAAATATAAGAATGTTAATCGTGAGTGATTGCTCACCTTTTGAGGTTAGACAAACACGAGAACAAGATGAAAATGGACACGGATAAGCATAGATAATTAACGAAGCAAGAAAACTACTACCGAAATGCGGATTCGGATAGTGGCAAGCTAGAAAAACCGCTGTGACAAATTAGACAGTGGGAAAACAAATCAATATGGACAAAAATTCTGAAATCAATATATATAATATATATACCTTTTCTCCAAAATTAAAATTAAAGGAGAAGAACCAAGGTGTCAGTGGAGCCAAATATCAAATGTCAAATATAATATATATATATATATATATATATATATTTAATATATGTGTGTAATCAAATATCAAATATATATATATATATATATGAGATATATATATATCTTATAATATATATAAATAAGATTTAATAACCAAGCTTATAAAACTATTAATAACAAAAAAAATATAAAACAAAGAATCGAATAAAAAGGAAAGGTGCGGTTGGTTGACAGTGGGAAAGGCAGGCGAAGGTTGTGCTCGGCTGTGAGAGGGAAGGGCAAAGAGAGGGGACTGGCCGAAGAAGAGAGATAGGGTGATGGGCGGCACAGCAGTGTGTTTGCTTGCATGGAAGTGGAGTTGTGGAGTACGACTATCATGGAAATGTGGGGTTGCGTGCTGCTTGTTTGGAGAGCGCTGGAGCTTAGGTTCAAGCAAAGAGATCTCTGGCAAGAAGGTGGCAGTTAAACTGGCAATGGGAGGAGGGCACGGGTTCAGGGACTTGGAGGCTATGTGTCGAACTGCCAAGGTGAGAGGCGGATGGATTGGTGGTTGGTCAGCAGCCAAGGAGAGTGCGGCACCAGTGGTTGGAGATGTTGGTGTTAGGCTGTCGGAGTGAGTGGTGCTCGATGTGGTTGGCTGAAAGATTGTAAGGCTGAGGGTGATGGCGGAAATTATGGTGAAGCGGCGGGTTACAAGGGTCATTTGCATGCTGTGGGTAGGTGGCGTCGTGCGGAGGAAAAGTGAGGGTGGCGGAGAAAGGATGGTGCAGCGGCGGTGAGTTTTTGTGGCTGTTCAGTGGGTTTCAAATCAAAATGGGCTGGTGACGTGCAAAGCTTCAGGTGGAAGAGAAAAAAAATGAACAGGTAGAGGTGAAATAAAAATTTATATAATACATATTTTTATTTATAAATCAATGAAGATTAGAACGATGAGGCGAACAGAATGGTACACATATATTAAAGATACAGCCATCCTATCAAAACTCGATATTCGCTGCCAAACTGCTTCTAATTCATCAAAAATAAGATAAATGGGGCCGTAGCATGCCAAATTTTTGCGAAATGAATTATAACTTCTCACTCAGAAAATGATTTACACTTTTATTATGTAAAAATATTGAGGTTTCAAAAATATTTTAATTTCATCAAATTAACAGATTTTATATTTTAAATTGAAATTTCGCGGACAAACTTACATATTTTCTAATGAAAATCTGACACTTGCTACGTTTTAATAGACATATTTCAAATATCAACTTTTCGTTGCTAAAATTTAACTGTTAATTTCATGAAAAATATAGTTAATAACGTTATTCAAATCATTAAATTTCCGGATCGTTACACTTAACCAAAATTTGGCTACGTACTTTCCTCCTCGGTCTCTTCTCCATTTGCCTGCTTAAAACCCCCTTGCCACATTCCTCGAGCTCCCAAGTCACAAGCTCCAACCTAGGTGCCAGAAAAGAACACTCCGCTGACAAAAAGCGATTGGTACCGACCTGGGTATTAGCCAATTTTCAAGCCTTGAATTTATAAAACTATCTATGCACTATCCCAAGGTTGCCCAGAAGTCCTCCTTCCTTTGTCCTAAAGTAATTCCTCCGACCGACCTAAATCATATATGCCCCCATCCACTACCTATCAGCTCAGTAAGGAGATAAAGTTAATCGCAGGAATCAACTCCAATCAAGTTGGGATCAGAATCGTCCACTCCTTGTGACGACTCACTATTTTTAACCTCTAAAAATAATTATAACCGCTCACAAAATACGCTTGCAACTAGTTTCAAATGTTAAAGATAGTGAATCGTGGTTATATAAAATTAAGAAGAGTCTACGATAGTGAACATAAAAAAAGACCTCACAACAAAATAAAATAAATAATGTACATATCAATATAGGATGTACGATGTATATTAAATAAATATATCAACTTAATCATTCTATATAATAAGCATTTATAAAGAAATACAAAGTGATACATGGGAAATAAACATTGGTGTTATATATCAAGTAAAATAGCAATCGCTGGAAGTTCAATGTGGCTATTGCTTACCATTTCCAAGCATGAGATAATAGCATTCACAAGAAGTTCCCTACGGCCATCTCTTACCATTTTCAAGAATTAAAGCATAGCCATCGCTGGAAGTTCCACAAATCCATTGTCAAGAGTCTCTAAAGGCCGTTGCTTATCATTCTTAAGCATAAAAGCAAAGTTATTGCCAAGAGTCTTTAAAGGACATTGCTTATTATTCTCAAGCATAAAGGCAAAGTTGTAACAACTGTGAGAAATGCGGATTACGGATCTTAAGGCAAGGGTTAACACTAGAGGGGGGGTGAATAGTGTTAATAAAGAATTACTAAATCCTTTTGAGTTTATGTTAATTTAGACACCGATGTATGCAATATACAGACACAGATATGATCACAGAAACAAGCACATATGCAGAAATAAAATAAATGCAGTAAAGGAAAGAACACACTGGATTTTATACTGGTTCGGAGTTACCTTACATCCAGTCCCGCAACACAAGTATGAATTTACTTTCAAAAGCAATTGTACAATTACACCCTCGGTTTCAAGGCTACGAGGTACACCCTACAGAATTTCTATCCTCTGGGTAGAGATACTTGATTTCCAGGCCACAAGTTTACCCAATTGATTTACCAAGGCTACAGTCACACCTTTTCTTGCTTGATTGATTTCCAAGGCTACAATCATACCTTTTCTCGCTTAATAGATCACAAAGAAGTCTATAACTCTGAATAGCACTGAGAACCTTGTAGAGATAGTGATAGAGAATCAAACTAGAAGTAATCGAGTTTGATTCAATGTTGATTTCGGCAGAGTAATGGTAAGAATATGTATTAAGAAATGTGGAAGAAGAAGAGGAGTGAAAAATCAGAAAATCTGATGTAAAATTCGTTAAAACTAATCCCTATTTATAGAAGAACAACAACCATGTCCATTCATGAAAAGTTATGGCGAATAGACACTTCTTTTGAAATTTAAATTCTGAATTCAACTGACACCATGTCGACATGGTTACCCTAGGCATGTCGACATCCCAAAGCAATTTTTGGTGATTTGATTTTCTTTGAAAATAACCTTTATCTTATATTAAACTATTTTAAACTTTACAAATATACTTGACTATATTTAAAATTCATAAATAAATATAGAGAATAATATATATAGATTTTAACTATAATTTTATATTTAAATCTAAGTATAAAAGTTAAATATATAATTTAAAAAGATAGTTTTAAATCAGGAGTAATTTGACTTTGAAATTAAAGATAATTTTGAGACTAAAATTATTTAAAATCAGGATAGAGAGTTTTGATGTTAAGTTTTGAAATTATTTTGAAAATAAGATAATTTTGTAAAATCATTTGAATTAAAATTAGTGGATACAAAACAATATTCCACTAGATTTTCATATGTTCCATCCTACTTAGGGTTTCATCCCTTTAACAGGCTCGAAGTGGATTCCATTCCACGAATAAATTGGATTTTAAGATGCCATTGCTTTTCTACGAGGTTTAACAAAAATTCCTAATAAAAATACTTATGCTTGAAATCTTGAACTCTTGATAATCTTGATACTCATGAGTCTTCTATCTCGATATCTTGAATCTCTATACTATACAGTCTACATTCTTGGTACCTGCATGGTTAAATCCTGCATATACATATATATATAAACTTACAATGTCAGTATTTATATTTTATAATCTATTCTAAGGTTGTTGTCATCAAAACCATCTCATGGACTAACAATCTCCCCCTTTTTGATGACGACAACCTTTGTTTATAAAATATTATTTCTATCCTAATAACTCCCCCTAAAATTAAGCCTAACTATCCTATTTTATATTTCTCCCCCTTTGTCATCAACAAAAACTCACTCCCCTTATTCTTGGACTTCATTACCTGCATTGATAAACTATACAGTAGAATATATAATATATAGATTAAGAAATAATTATACTTATGAACATGATAACTAATCAAAGAATATATACATTTCAATGTGTGTGTGTGTGTGTGTATGTTTTATACAACAAACTTCAAACAAATATCAAGAAATCAATTCACACAAAGTATCAATCCAAACCAAATCAATTCAAACAAATATCAAACAAGGTAATGAAATCAAAGGTTACAAGGAACTTCCACCCATCCTTCTTTTCCAAAAATAGGGTCTGCTTTAATTGTATCCCATTTTCATTGTCGTTGGTGAGAGAGACAGGAGGATGCGCTTTGTTATCATCCTTGTGCAGAGAGGAGATCATCCATCGTATCGCATCGAAGTGCCTTTCTTGTTCCTTGATCATCTGTATTTGACTCAATTCTAAGTGACGTTGGTTACATAGAATAAATGAGAGAATATTCTTGAAAAAATTAAGGGTTTCTTCAAGATTTTCGGATGGATTGTGAATAGGATTAGCCATAGTTGAATTTGTGAAAGAAATAAAGGATATAGATGATCAGAAATAAATTTCAGTGAAGAATTCTGGAAGAAACAGGTATTTATAGGTGTAGAAATTCGTTTGAAATGAATAGACATTTGATAGTTATTCAAATTTCAAATTCAAAATCAATTGTCATTTCTGACCAGTACATGTCGACATGGTCATATAGGGGATGTCGACATGGGTTAGTGAAAACTTATGAGTAATTTGATTTGGTGAATAATTGTGTGTATATATATATATATTTATATAATATACTAACATTTATTCTGGAGATAAGATAAGGTAGATAACAGAAAGGAAATTTCATGTCATTGCATACTATGATAATACAATGATTAAGCACACAACAAACTACATGAATATTTGAAATAAAGTAAACTAAAACAAATACAACACGATACGAGAAGATAAAACTAGTTAGAGGATGAAGATGATGAAGATAGTCCAAGTTTCTTGCTAACTTTTGAAATGAACTTGTTCATCTTCGAAGAAATATTATCCAACTTTTTACTAACGGATCGTTTAAGAATCCGTTGATTCTCAACAATAGTCTTTTGGTTTTTGAGAAGGGTTTTGGTGGACGAGTTTGGAGGATAGTCAATACTTTCCAAAGAGGTTTCACCTTCTTCTTCTTCTTCAATTTCCATTTCATCCCCTTCTTCTTCTTCTTCCTCTTCTTCCATTTCCTCATGAGCCTGAAAGTGTACGTGCAGTACTAAGGATCGTGTAATATGATATATAAATGAGAAACTGATAATAGCAGTAAAATAAAAATTAAAGTAAGCACGCCAGGAATTTTTATATTGGTTCGAACTTCCCGTTCTACGTCCAGTCCCGGAATATCCTCTGGATTTAGAATAAACCCCTCACTTAACCCGGAGGAATAGGTATATCACACCTGAGCAGCCGAACAGGAATTTTTCCGCCTTAACAGCCGAAGAGGACTTCAACTTAATACAAATACTTTGTTGACGAGTGTGTTCTGAATAACGCGGATTTTCTTTTGATAGTACAATTTCCTATAATCAAATCCTCAAGAATATGTAGTGTATGTGAAGATTTAGAAGGAAGATAATCTCGTAGAATCGAAGTATATAAATTAATTCAGAGATTCTAGAGATATTGAATGAGAATGAATGCTTTTATTTGCAGAAATAAATAGAGAATAGATTGCAGAATTATAAACAAGAATTGATTATTGTATGAATGAATTAAACATGTTTATATAGTTATAGAATAGTTACAATCTTTCATGAAGAGTTTCAATCAAAGGTTGTGACCATATCTCTTGGATTGAAGGTGATTCCTCTTCACGAACGATCGCAACTCTTCAGAAAAATAGCCGTTATTTTCAGGCCGGTTGATTGAAAATTCTGGCCGGTCAGCTGAGTTTAAAATCGTGCACAAAACAGAGCATATCTGTGCTCTAACAACAGGTTCGGTCAACTGAAAATTCTGGCCGGTCGACCGACCTGATGTTATGTGCACAGATCACATTTTTTAAGTATAAAACAACAATAACTCATTTGGTTAGAGTACTTGCCTTCCAAACTAGTGACCTGGGTTCGAGCCCTGCTCCATGCATTTTTTTTGAAAATTTGATTTTGATTAAAATATGCATGCGAGTTTGTTTGAATGTGAATGATGATTCTTGAGGAAAGATTTTAACAAAGCACTAAACTAGACTCTATATACATATTTGATGACTCTTGTTAAAATATATATAACTATACAAACTATATATTGAGCCGATGAGTCTGGATGTTATAGTAGTCGTAGATTCGTGGATTGTTGTGTCTTATCAGTAATCAAAAACTATGATCCAACATTCTCCCCCTTTTTGATGATGACAACTCCATTTTCTACGAACGAATCTTTGACAAGATTTGTTTGATATTATCTCTCTCACTGAATATCTTCCTGTAATTGTGCTATAGATTTCTCCCCCTGAATCTATGCTATATATTTCTGTAAATAATTAATCTTTTTCCCCCTTAATCTGTGCTTGCATGGTTTATTCCTGCAAATAGTGTTAGAGAGCAATATCTTTCTCCCCATTTGTCATCGACAAAAAGGAGAGTTTGTATGATGATATAAAATATATTTTACATAAGTGTTAACATAGAGCAATATAAAACAAAATAACTACTACTTATAATGTAAGGTATCAGAAAAAAAAATTAACATTTAAAGCATGCGATACCTAAGGTTCTTATAATTTCCTAATTTTTAGGAAACCATACCCATTTGGGTGTGGTTGAACCTTTATAGATATAATTTTCATTATTAACTACCATATGAAAATAATCATCAATGTATTTTCTCTATTTTTCCAATTAACAGGAACCCATATACTTAGATAATTTTTATTCATATTTCCTGTTAATGATTTTGTACTTCTAAAGAAATTATCAACATTATAGGTCATGGTAGTATTTGAACTTCTATAAAAAATGGATTTAGGCTTTACTCGAAATTTAGTACTAGCACTATCATTTTTGCTATACATGAAAGCATATCTAGTGCTATTTCTACGATCAGTTTTATTATATCCTAAACCACTTTTATCATTGTGAGCTTTTGAATTCTTAACATAACCTAACCCCTTCTTATTTGAAGAAGGTTGTGAATTTTCAATAATCTTGCATAAATTTTCTCTCCCTTTATTAAAATTGAAAATATTGAAAATATTTTTAGTAATGTCAGTAAGCTTAGTGTAACGACCCAGGATTTTTAATTAATTTAAATTTGAATATTTAATTAATTTTAAATATTAATAGGTGAATTTATAAGTCGAATAAATTTTATTTTGAATAATTGGATTTAATTGAATAATTAAATCGATAATTTAATATGTTAAATTATGGAAATAATTGTAAATTGGGTTAAATATGATTGGAAATGATTTGTAAAATTTTATTTTATCATATTGAAGTTAGAATGATATTTTAGAACTTTTAAAATCGAATTAAGAGTTAATTTGTGAAAATTGAATATTTTAATATTTAATAATCGACTGTAAATTAGCCAATTTTTGAACGGTCTCAAAATTGAACGAAACCAGTTCCATTGGATCCGTAATAGTTAGTTATTACCGGATTTCAATTTTCGTAGCAATCGAAGTTATCGTTTGATCGTGGCAGCTCGAAACGCATCGAATTATTTTTAATTTTAATTTGGCGAGTTAAAATAGCCATTTTTCAAAAAGTCTCGGATTTCGACGAAACCAGTTTCATCGGATCCGTAATGTGATATTATTGTAAGTTTCAAATTTCGTGTCAATTAGATTTACCGTTTGTCCGGTACGAATTAAAACGCCTAGAAATCGATTTAAATCGGTTTAATTTAAATTGAACGTTTGTAGCCATAACTCGCACAGATTTCCGAATTAGCTTCCGAAACATGTTCCATTGTGTCCGGAACGCGGGGTAAACCCTAGGAACGTCAGTTTCGGCGCGTAAATCGGAGTTTGGAAATTCCGGAATGAATAGTGTTTACGTTCGATTTTCTATAAAAGGAGTTGTAACCCTCACAAATAAAATAAAAAAATTCTAAACCCTAATATTTGTTCAGGCCGCCACTTTGAAAACCAAGGGCTGAAAATTTGTTTTCTTCTTCCTTTAATTTATTTCAATCCGTCAAAAATCAATGAAAGTTGTTAACTACAACATTGTAGAGCGAAGTGAGAGCTTTGATTTCATATGGAGTTGATCGAAAATGGAGCACCGTAGTGAGAGCTACAGGCCCGCGTTCGGCTATGAGTGCGCACGCATTTCGAGGGTGATGGTGGGGCCGAGTTCAACTATGTGAGGGGCGTGAGTAGCTCTTGCCGCGAGCTTTCCATTGGCACTTCCTGATCGATGTGAAGTGGTTGGTGTTTGGTGAAAAATTTAACCCTAATTTTCTATAAGTGGGTTCGGCCTTGCGTGAGTTACCTGGAGGCAAAGTCGCGTGAGAAGGAAGATGTATGTGCGGCCTTGGATTGAGATCTAACGGCCAGAGATGTTAAAGGTTGAAAATTATAAATAAAAGTTGTAAATTAGTTAATATAAATACGTGTAATCTTAGAAAAATCATATCTTTTTCATACGAGGTCGAAAACGCGCGAAACCAGTTGCGTTGGAATCGTATGGACGAGCACTACGCGATGGAATTGGATTGGAGTCGACTGGAGTTAGTGAGAATTTTTGGGTAAAATTATTCGAAATAAATCGCTAAAACGAAATTGAAATCAAGGTGAGATCTTCTCACTCAATCGAATCAGTTTCGATTTTATTTTAAATAGTTAAATTTAAAATATTTGAATGCATGTTTGAATGATGATTGTTATCTATTGATTGTTAAAATAGACATTATACGCCGTTAGTAAGCGGATGTTATTTATTAAAAACATATACCGCGAATATTTCATAAACAGTGAAATTGGTATTATATATAATAGAAATATATATATATTGGCATATGTATATATTGCAGTTGTTGATTCCCCGTATTTTTTAGCGGATGAGACCCTATTGCGCCGTCTATTAAGCGGATAATATTTAATAAAAACATATACCGCGATAATTTCGTACTGGAGCGGAATTGGTATTGTGCTAATGTTTGTGGATGCAGGAAAACAGGTTGGAGGGATCCAACTGGATTCCTCAACAGTTTTTATTTGATTTCAGATATTTTGATATTTGATGGATTATCATATCGATATATGATATCGTTGTTGTCGTGATTGACTATTTGGTGTGTAGCATCATTGGACCAAAATTTGGAACTTTAAAAATGATTTTTAAAGTGATTTTCGAAAATATAAAATATTTTTGGAATTGATTCATTTTAAAATAAATAAACGTTATAATTTTTATGTTATAAAAATTATGGTTTTTGAGAAATATAGTTAAAAACTGATTTTTGAGAATATGATGCTAATGATTTTATAAAATAGTTAAATCGGAATTTTTGAATTTATTGTGAAAAGTTTAAATATAGGATTTATAAAATTTGATTATTTTATAAATCAAAATGGTGAAATTATAAAGGAGATTAAAGATGTTTTAAAATAATAGTATAAATTGATTTTATAAAGGTTATAAATTGATATTTATAAATTAAAATATTTGAATTATAAAACGAGTTTTTATAAGTGTTAGAATGAATTGTGAATGAATTTCATAAATGAATGAAATTCATAGAATTATAAACGGTGAAGTTAGAAATGGAATTTTATAAGCAGTAGGTTTATAAAATTTATAAAGTTATTGAAAGAATATATTTGGATAAATAATTGAATCTTATAAGTTATAAGATTTATAATTATGAAGTTTAAAAGAACGATTTTGTAAAATAATCGTTTTATAAGCATTTAACTTATAATATGAATTCATAGTATATCATGAGATATGAATTGAGATATGTTAATAAAGGAGATGTATAAATGGAAGTTGTTATTAAATAAATAGAAAAGGAATTTATAAACATTGTTTTATAAATTCGTAAACAACTTATTTTGATAAGTAAATTGTTGAAACCTATTTATGGAGTTATATTCACGTTTTTGACTGTGAATAAATCCTTTAAAATGAAATGTATAGAAATGATGAAATTGATTAACGTAGTATATTCACGTTTTTGAATAGTGAATAATATGTTAAAGAAAATGTTTAGATTTGATGTTTAAATAGAATTAAAACGATCTAACGATGTTTTAAAATATGTTGACATTCAAAACCATAGATTTCAACATTTATTGTTGAAATAGACGTTTTCGAGAAATAAAAGGAAATGGTGGACTATAACACTGTTGTTATAGTAAATGATTTCCGGAAGGAAATGTTTTGTTTAGTATTGGGATTTATATATCTACCTTAAATTCGAATCCCTATACTAGTGATTTTGGGACGTCGTAACGATGTTTTACGCAACATTCGCTTTGGCCCAAATAAATATGTTTAAGAGAATGATTTCCTTAAAGAATGAAATATATACTTAATTTCGATTTAAGTATATTGAATATTTTCCAAGTGTTGAAAATAAAAGATCGTGAATTACTTAATAAGTAAGTATGGAAATGTTTTTCCAATGTGAAATGAAACGTTTTGAGAATCTATCCTTTTGAAGATAAATTGAAATGAATAATTGAAGTCGAATATTCATAGATATTTTGGATTATAAATTCACTAAGGAATTTATAAAGGAAAAGGGAATTTGTCTAAAAATAAATATTGATTTATTTTTAAGATATTGAATTATATATCTTGTAAAGATATTTTTGGAAAATAAATAATTTGGAAAATTATTTGGAATCTGGTGATGTTGTGCATATCCATTGATAGTTCAATAACCGACTATCAATATTTCCCTTTGAATGGGTAATTGATGTGATTTGTTTGAATTTGAATGCCACACTTATTTTTGAATAAGCGCTCACTATTCGGGTTAACCGGGAAAGGACCATGGGGTCGTATAACCCATTCCGAATATGTGATACGTCGTTACAAATTGCATTTGAAGATCGGTGTTGAAGACCGGATATTTGCGAGAGCGATAGGATGACCTGTCGATTGACTCTGCACCGAGTTGCTCCGGTATAGAGTTCTCCATATGTGATGGGGAATCCGATCAGGATTGTGGATATCCGGATTGCAAGGACTTCTTTGTAAGTGCCTTCGGTTTTGTTCGATCCCGGAACAGACTTGTATGGATTGTATGTCTGACGTTACAAATTGAGATATAAAGCCGATTTCATTCAAATATATTTCTGTTGGTGGCGGAGAATTTATTCTTTTAGCTTAACACCCTTCTCTGAGACGTACGAGCTCAGAGGTTATGTAGTTGAAGGTTATCAGCGATATATTCCCAATTTGGTAATGTGACACGCTGAGTGTTGCTGTAAATGATCATTGTGTTGATTATTTGTGATAGGATCGTTTATTTGATCGTCTATCTTGGTGATCATTTCTATGATCATTTGTTGACCCAAAGCATGGCTTTTGTATAAAGTATGTTTTTGTGGACGTGACTTCGTCAAGCCTCACACCCCGTGAATGGTCAAAACAGGAAAGATGCAGCAAGGTTATGAGGGGTAGCGCCCTTTAGGATATGTGCATTTCCTTTTGGAAAAGGGTGGTATCATGGTATTGAGCCTAGATGCTTACTCATGTTGAAAACACTTTATGATTGTGTGAATTGATTACGAGCGCTCGGTGAAAGGTCCCAAAGGACCGGGGGATGGCATATTCGGTCAGTTGTTACTCAGTTAGGGGTAACCCGGCCTTGTGTTGGTAGAGATCCGGTTTGGTTCTCGGGGATGTCCATCCAGAGGCATTCTCATGTGGCAATGGGAAGTTCCTTGGCCTGATCATTCGTTGGAAATCCAAAGAAACAATACGTGACTTGTACGGTTTTAGTTGTAGAACCTGCTTCCTCAGGAGGTAGCTATAGTAGGCATAATATAATGGTACCTATGCTGGCTAAGATTTATATTCCACTTTCGAAATATCTCCTACACTATGCACTAATAATAATATCAAATGTTTCTTTTTAATGCGTATCAAGCATCTTTGACTAACATAAGAAGAAATCTCCTCCAAGTCTGCGTTTGCATTGTGTGTGTGGCGGGAGGTCTTATGGTAGTCTCATTTTTAAAAGCATTGCGGATTGACTTTAAAAATATTCCTCTATTTTGATTTTAAGGATAAATAAACTGTTTTGAGTTCTCACACCAGTCACATGACTGACTCGGGGTTTATTGTTTTCCTTCCTAAACTCTGGGTGCCCACCAATTTCCACACGGGCAGTTAAGAGTTAAGGTTTATCAGGATATTCTGGATATTCTGGAGTTGCTGGAGGCAAGCTGGATGGCATGGCGTATTACTAGTATATAGTATTTCTTTTTCCGCTGCATTGTTTGTTGTTGTTGTACACTCTGATGATATGATGTAATGAAATGAAATGTATAAAATGTAATAACTGATATAGTTCTTTGTTTAAAGATTATTCATTTATTTATTATATGTTGTTCCGCTGCGAATTGTGAGATTCTGATATTGTTCTGTTGTTTTCTGTTCTGTTCTATTTTCTATTTCTTCTTTTCTTCTCCCTATTTTCTATCTTCTCATCTCTTCTTCTCCCTCTTTTCTTCTTCTTAAACCATAACATTTCGGGTTTCCGGCCTTCGATTTCTCGGCAGTCGATAAAGTGAGTATCGATGTTGAATTTTCGAAAGTCGAAAATTTTCGGGACGTTACACTTAGTTTTGAGACTAGTGTTATCTAACTCAACAATTTTAATTTTTGTTTTTAACTCATGATTCTCAGAAGCTAGAGCATTATTCTTTTCTTTTTGAGCTTCTATTTCTTGACTTAATAGAGCGAGTTGAGAATTGTCAAAGAGTGAATCTTGAATTTTCTCAAGTTCTTATTCTAATATTTTCTTCTCGTCTTTAAGCATATCTCTTTCGAATTCTGCTTTCTTCTGATTTTCTAGAGCTTCCTTATATTTTCTTTTGAGACTTCTTAAAGTGTCTAGAAGTTCTGAATTTATTTCTATCATATCATCAAAAGTTAGATCACTAACCTCATTATCTTTTGCCATGAAGCATTTATTTGTTTGCTCCTTTGATTTTTCTTTATTGTTCTTCCTCTTCTTATTTCCTTGACTAGATCTCTTTGTAGCCATTTATTCTAGGATGTTGTTACGATCTCTAGAATACCAGGCTCTGATACCAAATGAAAGTGTACATGCAGTACTAAGGATCGTGTAATATGATATATAAATGCGGAAACTGATAATACCAGTAAAATAAAAATTAAAGTGAGCACACCATATGAATTTTTATACTGGTTCGAACTTTCCGTTCTACGTCCAGTCTCAGAATATCCTCTAGATTTAGACTAAACCCCTCACTTAACCCGGAGGAATAGGTGTATCACACCTGAGCAGCCGAACAGTAATTTTTCCGCCTCAACAGCCGAAGAGGACTTCAACTTAATACAAATACTTTGTTGATGAGTGTGTTCTGAATAACACGGATTGTCTTTTGATAGTAAAATTTCCTATAATCAAATCCTCAAGAATATGTAGTGTATGTGAAGATTTAGAAGGAAGATAATCTCGTAGAATCGAAGTATATAAATTAATTCAGAGATTCTAGAGATAATGAATGAGAATGAATGCTTTTATTTGCAGAAATAAATAGAGAATAGATTGCAGAATTATAAACAAGAATTGATTATTGTAGGAATGAATTAAACATGTTTATATAGTTGTAGAATAGTTACAATCTTTCATGAAAAGTTTCAATCAAAGGTTGTGACCATATCTCTTGGATTGAAGGTGATTCCTCTTCACGAACGATCGCAACTCTTCAGAAAAATAGCCGTTATTTTCAGGTTGGTTGACTGAAAATTCTGGTCGGTCAGCTGAATTTCAAATCGTGCACAAAACAGAGCATATCTGTGCACTAACAACAGGTTAGGTCAGCCGAAAATTCTGGCCGGTTGACCGACCTGATGTTATGTTCACAGATCATTTTTTTCAAGTATAAAACAGCAATAGCTCATTTGGTTAGAGTACTTGCCTTCCAAACTAGTGACCTGAGTTCGAGCCCCGCTCCATGCATTTTTTTTTAAAACTTGATTTTGATTAAAATATGCATGCGAGTTTGTTTGAATGTGAATGATGATTCTTGAGGAAAGATTTTAACGAAGCACTAAACTAGACTCTATATACATATTTGATGACTCTTGTTAAAATATATATAACTATACAAACTATATATTGAGCCGATGAGTCTGGATGTTATCGTAGTCGTAGATTCGTGGATTGATGTGTCTTGTAAGTAATCAAAAACTATGATCCAACAGAGCCAAACGCTCTTCCTTTTCGGTAAGGGTCTCATAAGGTTGAAAAATAAATGGAATTTTCATAAGCGAAATATTGGAATGATTGAAAACCTTTTTAGAAACAAATTCTTCGCCTTTAAAATCCACTCAAAAATAGTTAAAAATCCGAGTGAGATAAATTCCATGATATAAATTATTCTCACCCATTTCAAGATTTTTGGGACGAAGTTCATCCAAAATAACTTGCGCCCAATTTATGTCATAATTTCCAAAAATAGCAAACAGTGCTTTGCAAACTGTTGGGCGAATTTTCACCCAGAAGACCTCAAGACCAAGAAGCCGCAGTTTCACTCGAGCTCGCAAGCAACCTCTACTTCGTTCAACAGCCAAGAAGCTCAATACTAACCTAGAGGGCCTTCCAATATTCTCCATGAAGAAGCTCACTCGGCCCCCACTTCATTCGGCTCCACTTCACTCGGCCCCCACTTCATTCGGCCCCATCTCATTCGGCTCCTTTATACCACCACTCCAACTCCCCTGCCGAACCAACCTTGCCACCGAACCACCTACATAACCGGACCAAACGACTACCGGTCCACATTCTCACACTCCTACTACCGGACCAGGCAAGCACCGAACCAACCCTCTCCTTTCCCCTGCCGGTCCACATGCACACCTACCACCGGTCCAAGCTCATAGCCGAATGAAGCCTTGCCGAACCAGAAGATTGCCAGTCCAGATTGCTTCAGCCCGGGCCCACCAGCAGCTATATGCTTCCAAGGCCCCTGCCCTCAACCTCATTCTATAAATAGAGGGGCAGGGGTACAACAATGGCAGAGAAGTTTGAGAGCTCAAGCAAGGAAGGAACTTTCAAACTACTTTCATATACTGATATACGAAGCATTATACTTGTAATCTGAAAGAAAGAAGATAATAACATATAAAGTGGACGTAGGCACATTCTGGCCGAACCACTATAAATCTGTGTGTCTTTTACATTTCAGCCCCTACTTCTTTCATATTTACATACTCATCTAAAATCATTGAAAATCACATATAATCAACTAAATAATACGACTTGGAGGTGTTTGTCCATTTTTTGTGCAAACATTTTTGGTGCTTTCACTGAGAGTTGAACTCAGACTTCATCTTCAGAACTCAAGCTTCATCTTCTCCCACTCAACCTTCTTCCTAACAACATCACTCGTTGCTTAGAAATCATGCCTTCCAAACAGAGAAGGGATGTTAACAAAGGAAAGAACATCGCAACTAGCAGCCTTCCAGATCCAGCAATCACAGATCAGCCCACTTCAACAGCAATACCAGATGAAAATCAGGAAAATCCAACTGGTCCCGCAACGGAACAACCAATCACTAGGGCAGATCTGGACAGGGTTGTGGCTGAAGTAACTAACCGCTTCACATCCCAACAAGAAACTTTGGTGGACCAACTCATGACACGCTTAAGGGATGCTGAAGAGTCCAACCGCAACACTGAATCATGGGGTGAATCCCAATCCGGAGGATCCCGGAGGCAACAAAGGTCTTCACTCTTCGAACAAGCTATCAACAGGAACAACGATGATAGGGGCCGCGCCCGGACTCAGCCCGAATTCCGACTCGAGGAAGCCCTTGGAACCGAACCTAGCGGGGGAGGCACCAGGCGAGGGTCGGATGTAGCTGAGCCAGTCATGCCACCTAATCATAGAAACCCCGCTGAACGGAGCCGAGCTAGAACCCAGCCCGAAGTTGACCCCATGGATGTGCTCGAAACAGAACCCCACAGGGGAAGATCAAGGCAGGGGGCAACTGTAGCTGGTCCTAGCGTGCATCCAAGCAGCCAAAGACAACCACTGGATAATGCTAGAAGTGATAGACTGTACCATCCCTACAGGTCATCTGGAAGAGATAGATCCCGCAGGGAAGAACCGAGCTCATTTTTGTCCGCTCCAAGTTCTGACGAACGAATGGCACGATTATTCAGAGAATGTGTCCAACGGGAGCAAAGGGACCGGGGAATAGGCGCTAGGGTCACCGGTCCCTTTACCCGAAATATCGAAACTGCCATCACTCCCCGGGAATGGAAAATGCCAACCATGGAACCTTACAAAGGAACTTCCGACCCCATCGTACACCTGCAGAGATACACCCAGCATATGCTCATGAGTGGAGCAACAGAAGGAGTATTATGTAAATGCTTTCCGCTATTCCTATCAGATCTAGCTACCTCCTGGTTCTGCCATCTACCCCAAGGATCCATCAGCTCATGGGAGATGTTAAAAGAAAGGTTTATTAGCCAGTTCCGCATCCATGTGGAACAACCCAAGGATGCTTATTCTCTATCCAATGTCAAACAGAAATCCGGAGAGACGCTGCAACAATATCTAACACGGTTCAACGCCGCAGCGGCAGCAGTTCAAGATGCCGATGAAAAACTCACTCTAATGGCCCTCTGTAGTGGTGTACATCCAGACACCAAGTTTGCCAGAAGATTAACTAAGGAAAAACCAGCTACCTTGCCTGATTTCTTCCATGAAGCTGGAAAGTATATGAGACTTGAAGACGCTGCTACGGAGAGGCAGTCAGGGCAACAAGGCAAGATAGTTCAGGACAAGGTTCCCACTGCAGCTAAGGACGCTCGAAGAAATGAATCTAGAGACAATGCTGGGGGCAGAAAGGTTGAGAAGCGCCAATATCGACCAGGGCCAAGATTTGACTCCTACACTCCTTTGAATGAAACAATCGAAAACATCTACCAAGCCACTCAGTGCGAACTCGGATACAAGCGCCCCCCGCACAAGAAAGAATCAGATAACGCACTCAAGTCCGGAAAGTTCTGTCGCTTCCACGAATCCCACGGACATGACACCAATGAATGCCACCATCTTCGGGACTTGATCGAAGAACACATTAGAAGAAGAAGACTGGAACGTTATGTGAAAGGTCAGAACAGGACTCCAACTCCTGTCAATGAGAACTCAAAGCAACCCCTCCCAGAAGTAGGCGGAGGGAATCGCAACAATCACAACACCAGTGGCTCTAGTCAAGAGAAGATAGTGGTCCTTACCATCTCAGGAGGACCACACATCGCCGACAGAAGTTGGGCAGAGATGGAAAGGTACGGCAAGTCGCTTAGAAATGCCGAAGGATATGTTAACTCCATTACGGAGGAACGCCACCCGAAACGAAAAGAAAACAATGACATTGTATTCAGTAGGCATGATTTGGAAGGAAGACAGTACCTACATATGGATCCCATGGTCATCTCTGCCTGGTTTGGTCCAGCTAAAGTTTTTCGGATTCTAATAGACACGGGAAGCTCCGTAAATATCCTGTTCAAACATGCTTTCGACAAAATGAAGTTATCAATGAAGGATGTATCCCCCTGTGACAAACCACTGCACGGTTTCACTGGAGATGCAAAAATGCCCCTCGGGCAACTTGACCTCTTCGTCGAAATAGGAAGTCATCCCCGCTCCGTTGTGCGAAAACAAACGTTCGTACTAATAGAAAATCACTCGGCTTACAACGCTTTCTTGGGAAGACTAGCCTTGTCTGACTTTCAGATTGTATTAGCCCCCTGGTGCCTGAAAATGAAATTTCCAACAGACAACGGAGTAGGAGAAGTAGAAGGAGATCAAGATGCTGCCCGAGACTGCTACGTAACTGAACTTCGCAATAACCGCAGAAAGAATAAAGGAAAAGATGCAGAGACTACTCTCTGCATGAAAAGCTTGGAGGCATAGCAACTAAAGAAAGCCCCTCCTCTTCGATACACAAGCGATCCCTTCAATGAACTAGACCCCAGGGATAAAGAGGAGGAGGCTACCGCCGAGCCTGCAGAGGCTATGGAATTCATATCGGTAGATAAGCATGATTCAAGTAGACTATTAAAAATCGGATCTCAGCTGGAAACGGAATTGAAGGATCAACTCATTGACTTTCTCCGCCACAACTTAGATGTATTTGCGTGGACCCATGCCGATATGACAGGAATCTCCCCAGACATAGCATGCCACATGTTGAACATCGATCCCACCAAGGTACCAGTAAAGCAGAAAAAGAGGAGCATGGGAGCAGAGCGATCGGCAGCCCTTGATGAGGAAGTAAAGAATCTACTTGCTAATGGCTTCATACGGGAAGCCATCTACCCAGAATGGATCGCTAACCCAGTGCTAGTAAAAAAGGCCAATGGAAAGTGGCGAACATGTATTGACTTCTCCAATCTGAATGACGCTTGCCCAAAAGATTGCTTCCCACTTCCCCGAATTGACCAACTTGTGGATAGCACAGCCGGACACGAACTCCTATCTTTTATGGATGCATACTCCGGATATAACCAGATTCCCATGCACGCTCCCGATCAGGACCACACTAGCTTCATCACCGACCGCGGATTATATTGTTACAAAGTCATGCCTTTTGGACTCAAAAATGCTGGAGCTACCTATCAACGCCTCGTCAACAAAATGTTCGCAGAATTGATAGGACGAACTATGGAGGTATATGTGGATGACATGTTGGTAAAGTCCAAGAGAGCCAACGACCATGTAAGCCATCTGGACGATACGTTTCGGGTACTTCGCCGATATGGAATGAAGCTGAATCCTCTAAAGTGCTCCTTCGGAGTATCATCGGGAAAATTCTTAGGATTCATCGTCCACGCCAGAGGAATCGAAGCAAACCCTGAACAAATCCGGGCTTTAAAAGAAATAAGGATACCTTCCACTCGAAAAGAAATGCAGAGCCTAAACGGAAAGGTGGCCGCCCTAAGCAGATTCATTTCCAAGGCAACTGACAAGTGTGTCCCTTTCTTCGAAGCACTCAAGAAAGACAAAGGGAAGTTCGAGTGGACCGACGAATGCTTAAAAGCCTTCCTCAACCTAATCGAACACCTTCAGAGACCACCAGTACTCTCAACTCCAAATGAAGGTGAAGTGTTATACCTATACCTCGCTGTATCATCTCATGCTCTAAGCGCCGCCTTGGTAAGAGAAGAAGACCACGCACAACGCCCGGTTTACTTTGTAAGTAAGAGATTTACAGGGGCAGAAGCCAGATATCCTAAACTTGAGAAATTAGCATATTGTTTATTGATCACGTCACGAAAACTGCGACACTACTTCCAGTCTCACTCCATCAGGGTTCTAACCGATCAACCACTAAGACAAGTGTTCCATCGTCCTGACACTTCTGGGCGACTCCTCAAATGGTGCATCGAACTAAGTCAGTATGATATCACCTACCATCCCCGCACCGCTATCAAAGGGCAAGCCATGGCTGATTTCATTGCTGAATTCACTACCAACGAAGGCAAGGAACAATCCGAAGTAGCAAAAAACATCAAGTGGAACCTCTTTGTAGACGGAGCATCAAACGAACAAGGCTCGGGGGCAGGTATTGTGATCATCACCCCCAGGGGAAGAAAGTTGTACTATGCATTAAGATTGGAGTTCACGGCCACTAACAACGATGCTGAATATGAAGCAGTAATAGCGGGATTGGAACTGGCCCTAGAAATTGGAATCAATTCCTTATGTATTCATAGTGATTCTCAGCTTGTCGTAAACCAGGTACTAGGAGAATTCCAGACTCGAGGAGAACGACTCACAGCATACCTAAAGAAAACCAGACTGCTGCTCGATCGATTGGACCATTATCTAATCAAACACATTCCTCGAGAAGAAAACCAAGGGGCAGATGAACTTGCAAAGCAAGCTAGTATGAAGAACAGCACCATTTCCGGAGCACTAGCAATCTCAAGGCAGCTAGCCCCGAGTTTCGAACAAGCGAATCTGATAACTGCAATCGAAGAAGGAACCTGGATGACTCATATCCGGAAATATTTGCAAGATGGCATACTACCCGACAGGCGTGACGAAGCCAAGAAGATCTTGAGGAAAGTTCCCCACTACACAATACAAGAAGGCATCCTCTACCGGCGTGGCTTCTCTAGCCCCTTATTAAGATGCGTCGCCGGAAGGGAAACCAAGGAGATATTAACAAACATCCATCAGGGAGGATGCGGAGATCACACTGGAGGACAGACTTTGGCAAGAAAGATACTCCGATATGGATATTACTGGCCCACACTAAACAAAGATGCCCTAGACTTCGTTAAGAAATGCGACAGATGTCAGAAGTTCGCCAAGATTCCTCGACTGCCCACAAACGAAATTACTCAAATGACTAGCCCTTGGCCCTTTGCTGTATGGGGAATTGACTTAATTGGCGAACTGCCAACGGGCCGAGGCGGAGCCAAATATGCTATAGTGGCAGTCGATTATTTCACCAAATGGGTGGAAGCGGAACCTTTAAATAAAATATCTTCAGCAAAAGTTATCAACTTCTTGATCAAAAACATTCTGTGCAGGTATGGAGTCCCACTCAAGATCGTATCCGACAACGGACTCCAGTTTGACAGCGAAGAATTTGCCGACTGGTGCCAAGAACATGGAATTCATAAAAGCTTCTCATCAGTAGCTTACCCTCAGGCAAACGGACAAGTTGAAGCTGTCAACAAAATTCTCAAAACCCTAATCAAGAAGAAACTTGAAAGGTCAAAAGGCGCTTGGGTGGACGAACTTCCTACGGCACTATGGGCATACCGCACATCTTTCAGAACATCAACGGGACATACTCCTTTCTCTTTGGCATATGGATCGGAGGCAATGCTCCCAGTTGAGACTATTATGCCTTCCCACCGTAGGATCCACTACAACCCAGAAGAAAACGAAGAACTCCTCCTCATGTCTTTGGATCTGGTCGAGGAAAGGAGAAACGATGCAGCACTCAAAGCAGCAGCTCACAAACAGAAAGTGGCAGCACAATACAATTCCGAAGTCAAGCATCGCAGCTTACAAGAAGGAGATCTTGTCCTCAGGCGAATCTTTCCGCGCCCCGGGGCACTGGACCCCATCTGGGACGGACCATATGTAATTCATAAAGATCTCCACAACGGAGCTTACATTTTGTCAACAGTGGACGGAGAGGTGTTCCAGAGGGCATGGAACATCCGACACCTCCGTCGATACTTTTCTTAACTTGTACTGCCCATATGAAGTGAATTAACAAAGAGAATCAGTGGACGTAGGCATTTCCGTGCCGAACCACTTTAAAAAAATCTTGTCTCTTTTTAACTTGTTCCTTTATGTCTTGGCTGCTCGTTAAGTTTTATCCCTTTCTGTTGAACAAAATCCTATGGCATCTCCACCCAAGACGCACCACGGCCTCATCTGGACTAGGCCTAACAGGTACGCTACGATTCTATGCACTCGCCAATGAGACACTTTTGCTCCAGCATCCCTCTGCTGCGGGTTAACTCATTGCGCGCCTGCCCTCAAAGCCAACTGTAATGAGCCGATTATAAGTCATCATAAAGGCCGACTATAGCCGATGGCAGCTCATTACGGCGTTCGGCTCGCCGACAACTGTGAACCTACTTTAAGCCCCAACATAAGGTGTGGCCAGCCAGGGGTAGTTCACGGCCAACGGCACCCACGCTAGCCGGCCACGGTAAATCGAATAATACCCACGATTACGGACCATAATGGTTCGGGTAGTTACCGTGCGCGATCTCGGCTCCGATGTGTCTTAAGTGCGGCTGTGGTAAAAAAGAAAACTCCCCGCAGAGGCGTAAGATGGGTGACAAATGTCTCCAAGACCCACAGCTAGGGAAAGTGACTACAAAACCCGTTTGCCACGAACTTAAGCACATCGACGGCCTTCCGTGACTGGAAGTTTTACATTTACTATATTTCCATTCCATTTAAATATTTTTCCCCTATCCTGTATAACAAACTCTAAAGTATAGGAAACCGAATAGGAAGCATTCACTCATAAGGCTCTAAGCCTGCGTACTGGGTGGCAGGGCGCTCAGCTATACCCGTGAACAGTTACACAAGACACTCAAAGCTACCGCCTGCGAATAAAACATAAAGGGCGATACTCTCTTCTCTTGTACATAAATGCGTAACTATAGCTTATTCATACACTGGCATTGCAAAACGTGAAATTATATTTCAAGCAAAAACTTAACATCAAACACAACTAGAATCACAGGCATATACATAATTATACTTCTCACACGGCACATAAAGATAGCAACAACATTTAAACATGACAGAATCAGCTTATATTATAAGATCACACGAAGTTATTCTTTGCAAATAATTTTATTACAGTTGCATATCAAAGACTAACATAAACAGTGATAAAAAAAGAAACAAAAAGATGGCAGATGCCTCCACACTCCATCACCAACTTCCCCAGTCTACTTAGCCGCAGGATCAGAGCCCCCAGCATGCGGATCAGAAGTCCCGCCTGTCCAATTCGGAAGAAGAATTCATTAAACGAACAACCAAGTTATGGAAACACGGGAAGAAAAGAAAGGGAAGAAGAATAACTCACCAGCATCCGCCGCTTGATCCTCATCATCCAACTGCACGCCCGCTTCCTCTGCAGCAAGCAGCCGCATCCCCTCTTTCACCGCCGCTTGCTCCTCCTTTGAGAACTGAGCAGTAACCGCATTCAAGTTGAAAGCCTCTCCGCCTTCCTTACCCGCGTTCACCCTGGCCTCCTCTAAAGCCTGGAGATACACCTTGGCCATGACCCGAGGGTAATCGTCCATCCAAGACAAGCCGCCCTCCTTCCAAGTGTGGAAGTACATATCCTGCAGCATCTCATCCATCATCCCCTCGTTTTCCTCAAACTCCCTCACCAGGGCCTCGGAAGCTTGCAACTTGGCGACGGCGACGTCCCTCTCTGACTGGTATCTCAAGCAGTCAGCCTGGAGTGACCTCCTCATTTCCTCTTCCTTCAACCTGAGGGACCTCCTCATCTCCTCCATCTCCTCCTTCAACTCGGCCTGAGCCATCTCCGCAGCCTCGAGCCTCCCCGACAACTCCTCTACCCGCTCGAGATCCGCATTTCGAACCTCATCCACCGTTGCGATAGCTATGTTAATCCGTTCCCTGCAAGCGACCTCCATCTTCCGTAATTCCGCCCTACTGGCCTTCTCCATGGTCTCTTTCAGCCGCTTGGAGGCTTCCTCATGCTGGGAAATCTGGATGGCTTGGTCGGCGAGCTGCTTGGCCTGATCGGCAACCTTTAACCTCAACCGAATGTTAGCACTCCCGATCTCTTCCCCGGCCTTGACCAACTTAGCATGATGCTCCATTAACTTCCTGGTCTCTGCGGCCACCCGGTCGATATTAGCCTTGGCCTCATCCCCCATGGTGACTACCCGTGTAGTAAGTAAATCAAGATCTAAAGATTTGGCCTCGTCCAGCACCCTTACCATGGGGTTGCGGGGAAGGAGGTGCTCGCCCGTGGTCTCATCGAATGAAATGTCCCGAAAGCTTGGGTCTAAATCAGGATGACCAGCAAAAGGGTCACGAGGCACGGGGCGAGGCACATCGGGACGCCTTATATGAATGACAGTAGGACTCTTGGAAGGAGGAGGAGGGGGGCCGGGCTCCGTGCTCTCCTCCGTAGTATCACGAGGAGGCTGAGTAGGGGGAGGCTGAGTAGGAAGCTGCGAAGCAGAAGAAGACTCAAATAAGGAACGGCTCCGCTTCCTTTTCTGAATACCCTCTTCGATGACCCCAAGAAGAGGGCGGTAACTGACTACATCCCCAGTGCGATCAGTAGAAGGTTTCACGGAAGCTCTCCTCGACTTAAATTGTTCAAGGCGGTGTCGAACATCCGACGTTTTACCCGCCTGGCCTGCCCCTGGAATAAAGAACAAGTGTTACGAACATACAATAATCCGCAATTCAAAAAATGTGCTAAGTTAAAAAGAAAGAAAAGTGAGGAGACACATCTATTATACAAACCCGGCGGAGGAGTGGGATACTGCAATAAGTCCTGGATCTCATTCCAGGACGGAAGTGAACCGTAAAAAATTTCTAAGTCCCTATCGAAAATGGAATCGGCAGAAGACAAAAGTTCACCTTGCATCGCCGGAGTCACCCTGGCTGAAGCCACAGCTTTGTCGGTTTCCTTTGCCTTCTCCGTTTCCTTCTCCTTTTCCTTCTCCGTTTCCGACTCTCCCTCCGACTCCCCGAAGGCCCGACGGAGAGCCTCATCCAGTTCGAGGTCTTGCTCAGAGGTTAGAGCAGCAACCCCACTACCACCTTGACCATCGCCATCTCCTCCACCCTCCGACCCTTCTCCAACTTCGCCTCCTTCCTCCTCTTCTACACCTTCCTCCTCCGGGACAGTCGGGCAAATACTTGGAGAAGGGCCATCAGACTTCTTCAGTTTCTTCCCCCCGACCACGGGACGCTCTGCGAAAGGCTCCCTCTTACCGCTCTTTACTGTAGCCCCCTCCTTAGCTTTGGCAGCCCTCTCCTCAGCCGTATCCCTTTGCTTAACTACGGACTGGCGCGGTAAGATCAAGTTATACTCCAAGAGGGTTGCGTTCCTGATCAAGAAAGAGGCCGACCGGTCCCGTGCCGGAATAGCCTTTAGTTCAGCAGCCATTCGCACTAAGGAATCATCCTCCACGACTGCAACACCACCTGTCGCTAGCCAGAAATAAAAGCATGTCAGAAAAAACACTACCGTCAAAACACATGAAAAATATAAATGAAATCAATCTTACAGCCGGAAGTGAAAAGGCGGAAAGAAACAACATCGTCCTTGACGAAGAACCACTCTTTCTTGAACATGGTGAACTTGGAATACAAGTCCAGAACTGGTTTGAAGGGCACGGCCGCCTCCAGACTAATATACGGAGACCCCTTCTTATAGCCTCTCAGGTTGTACAAGTATCGGATTTCCCGGTTAGAAGGAGGACGCCCGTACCTCCTCTGGAAGATAACAAAGAGGCTCACCAGGATGGCATATGAGTTAGGCTGGAGCTGGAAGGGAGCCACCTTCAAATATGTGGTGAAGCTTACTATCCAAGCGTTGATAGGGGGGATAGCGCCGCACATGCAATGGTATCTGCTAAAAGCGAAGTAGCCCTCGGGAGGATTATATGGCATCACTCCATCTCCCGGAAGCAGCATAAGCGTCCTGTCAATCCCAAAGGAACGGGATATGGCGTCGAGTTGCTCCTCTTTCAGAGAGCTAGAATAGCAATCAGGGGGGGAGATGAGAAGCTCCTGGGGACCATACCCGTCGACTAGTGACCTCGGAGCGGGTACGTGCTGTGCTGGATCTGGCTGGGCTGGGGGCACGGCAGAAGTTTCTCCACTATCCCTGGATTTCCTCTTGCCCGATCGAGTTTCTACCTTGCGAGACATTTAACTACAACACAAGGAAAGCATGGCATTAGAACAAGGAACATAGAAAAGTAAACAAACAAATGCGTGCAAGTGTGGGATTTCATTCGCAAACTAAAGTTTTCAAGTTCACAAGTTCATTCGGTTTCCATCTCATTCGGTTTCCATCTCATTCGGTTTTCATCTCATTCGGTTTTCATCTCGTTCGGTTTCCATCTCATTCGGCCCCAAGGCCGTAGTCCCATTCGGTGAAGTGAAAACTTTCGTATGTATTCGGCAAAAGGGAACATACCTGGTTCGGTACTAAATTGGTCCGGTGCTTGATTGATTCGGTATTTGTTTGATCCGGTACTTAACTGGTTCGGTGCTCAATATGGCTCGGCTCTACTCGTTCGGTAAAGAAAAACAAGGGGGGTACGGCCTCTATATATAGGCGAACTCACAACCACCGAACCAAACAATTCGCCCAACCGGACCAATAATACCGGACTACCAGAAGCCGAATGGGAATAGCCGGACCAACCAAGAACCGAATGAAACTCTCTCTCTACAGACCAAGACCAGGAACTAGTGGCGTGCAAAGCGCCTCCCTCAGATAAGTACCGAACTCCAGAACTAACTAACAAAATAAGATTATGATAGCGATGAATAAGTCGTAAAATCCTCACCGACGTGGATTAAATCGTTTACACGTGTACGCGACCTCGAATGGTCCGTAGGCACGCTCTGAATGGTTATTAACCCTACCATCGTGGGAATTTACACTTTGACACGCATTTTTAAGCCCATCGGTCATATGGATATTTGATAATTATGAAATGGCTAAGCTACGTACACATGTACGGGGTTGCGAACGATCCCTAGGCATGCTCTGAGCTGGCAATAAACCATCTTCACAAACATAAACCGGGCATCGACGATGCCGAGCCCCTTCGGGGCTCACTCTCTCGTCCTGAACGGCACAGTTCACTTCATCTCGAATATTTCGATCATGAACGGCCGTTATTCGAAATCACACTAAAACTGTAAATTCCTTTGCAGGACATTAACAGAATACGAACGTCCAATCGCTGGCGTTACAAAGCCAATCTTCCTGCCACAAGAAAAACAAAGCGCGACACATGCAAGCACGTGCCCCACTTTGGGGGGCAAATGTTGGGCGAATTTTCACCCAGAAGACCTCAAGACCAAGAAGCCGCAGTTTCACTCGGGCTCGCAAGCAACCTCTACTTCGTTCAACAGCCAAGAAGCTCAATACTAACCTAGAGGGCCTTCCAATATTCTCCATGAAGAAGCTCACTCGGCCCCCACTTCATTCGGCTCCACTTCACTCGGCCCCCACTTCATTCGGCCCCATCTCATTCGGCTCCTTTATACCACCACTCCAACTCCCCTGCCGAACCAACCTTGCCACCGAACCACCTACATAACCGGACCAAACGACTACCGGTCCACATTCTCACACTCCTACTACCGGACCAGGCAAGCACCGAACCAACCCTCTCCTTTCCCCTGCCGGTCCACATGCACACCTACCACCGGTCCAAACTCATAGCCGAATGAAGCCTTGCCGAACCAGAAGATTGCCAGTCCAGATTGCTTCAGCCCGGGCCCACCAGCAGCTATATGCTTCCAAGGCCCCTGCCCTCAACCTCATTCTATAAATAGAGGGGCAGGGGTACAACAATGGCAGAGAAGTTTGAGAGCTCAAGCAAGGAAGGAACTTTCAAACTACTTTCATATACTGATATACGAAGCATTATACTTGTAATCTGAAAGAAAGAAGATAATAACATATAAAGTGGACGTAGGCAAATTCTGGCCGAACCACTATAAATCTGTGTGTCTTTTACATTTCAGCCCCTACTTCTTTCATATTTACATACTCATCTAAAATCATTGAAAATCACATATAATCAACTAAATAATACGACTTGGAGGTGTTTGTCCATTTTTTGTGCAAACACAAACTTTTGAAGTAGGATTGTTAAAATTCCCCGATCTTGGGGTCAAAGTATGTTGCAAAAGAAGATTAACAATTCTTGCTTTTGGTCGAAAATTTCTATTTTTAAATTCAAAATGATTACCATCATAAAATCCGCGATTTAAATTCGCATAGAAATTTTTGACAAGATTAGGATAGCAAACAAAATCATTTTGAGAAGCATCAATAAGACTAAGAACTCCTTTGTTTGCAAAAAGAGAATCAATTTCATAAGAAGATAAATCTTGAAAAATAGCAAATTTTTCGGGATGGACTTTGGCATAATTAGCATAATTCATGTAAGCTTTTATTGCCTCCGGATCATTGAATAATTGCTCTTTGATTTTTCTGGAAATTCTCATGGGTGATTGGTTGCTTGAAGAAGCCATTAAAGTAGAGAGTAGAAAGCTTGAAGTTATGAAGAGAGAGTTCGAATTTGAAAATGAGAGTGAAAAGATATGATAAAAGATAGTGAATAAATAGATTCTCAAAGGACATATTCTCTGGTCAAAAGGTAGCTTTTCAAAGAATTGAATGAAGTGAAAAGGTGGAGGGAAATTCAAACATTTGAATTCAAAATTTGAAATTCAAATTCAGGTACCTATGCCGACATCATGGTAGGGACCATGTCGACATGTGCCTTTGAATTTTCATGAATTGATTTTTCCTAAGTTCTCTAATATATATATATATATATATTATTTTTAATGCCTATATATATGTCTGAAATATTATTAAACTTCAAGTATATTTCAGAAAATATTATTATACTATTAAAAAATAATAAAAATAATAATAAAATAATGAAATAATAATAAAAAATAGAAAATAAATTTTAAAACTCAAACAACACACCAATTCAAAATCAATCAATCAAACAATCAAGCAACCATTTCTGAGCAAGAAATTTCAACCAATTGTATTGTAAACATGTACCTTTTTCTAAGTCTGTTTCTTTGAATTCGTTGGAGTCATTAACAGCTGTGAAATACAAATTCGAATTATCTATCTTCCGATCATCATCACTTGAGGACGAGTCTGAGTCATCTAGAGTAGCAGTAAATGCACGCTTCCGTTTCTTTGCTGGATCATTGTTCATAGGAGAATTTTGCCTATCTTGATATGGATAGTCTCTCTTGAAATGGCATGGTTTATCACAGCTGTAGCATTTGTCATTAGTTGGCACTATATTCTAATTTCCAGAATTATTATAATTGTTTCTCTTGAGATTATTCATCTTTCTGTATTTCAGGAATTTCCTAAAATTTCTAGTCATAAAGGCTATCTCTTCATCATTATCGCTGTTTGGGTCTGATCCATCGGTCAATGAATTGGATGCCATTGATTTCTTTTCATATGCTTTACTTTCTCTTCTCCCGATCATTTGAACTTCATACGACACTAGATTTCCAATTAATTCTTCTATCTTTAAAGTACTGATGTCATTTGCCTCTTCGATCGCAAGTGTCTTTTGATCCCATTCTGGAGTTAGAGAATTTAAAATCTTTCTGACTTGATCTTCTTTAGAAAATTCCTTTCCCAATGATATTAGAGAATGCACAATATCCTGAAATGTACTATACATATCTGAAATAGACTTATTAGGATTCATTTTAAATAATTGAAACTGATTTGTGAGCATGGAAATTTTGGTCTGTTTAATTTGCTTGTTCCTTCGTGAGTAACTTGCAAAGTTTTCCAGATTTCAAATACAGACTTACAAACTGACACTCTATTGAATTCATTTCTATCTAGTGAACAAAACCGAGTATTCATAGCCTTAGAATTATTTTGTGCAACAGTCTTTTTCTCAGCAGTCCACTGTGCAAAATTAGTTATGGGTTCAGAATATTCAGTTTGTGTGATATTCCAAGTGTCTAATCCTATAGATTGTAAATATATTTTCATCCTACATGCCCAATATGCATAGTTACTGCCATTAAAAAGTGGTGGTGTGACAGTAGACTGACCCTCTACAAATGAACTAGTGACAGGGATACTAGTGTTAGTAACAGTACCAGTGTTGGTAGCCATTTTGAAAGCTTTTCAAAAATCAGATTATGAAACTTTGAAAATCTTTCTCTAATACCAATTGTGAGAAATGCTGATTACGGATCTTAAGGCTAGGATTAAAACTAGAGGGGGGGTGAATAGTGTTAATGAAGAGTTACTAAATCTTTTTAAGTTTATGTTAATTTAGACACCGATGTATGCTATATACAGACACAAATATGATCAGAGAAACAAGCACAGATGCAGAAATAAAATAAAAGCAGTAAAGGAAAGAACACACCGGATTTTGTACTGGTTAGGTGTTACCCTACATCCAGTCCCGTAACACAAGTACGGATTTCCTTTCAAAAGCAATTATACAATTACACCCTCAGTTTCAAGGCTACGAGGTACACCCTCCAGAATTTCTATCCTCTGGGTAGAGATACTTGATTTCCAGGCCATAAGTTTACCCAATTAATTTACCAAGGCTACAATCACACATTTTCTCACTTGATTGATTTCCAAGGCTACAATCACACCTTTTCTCACTTAATAGATTACAAAGAAGTCTATAACTCTGAATAGCACTGAGAACCTTGTAGAGATAGTGACAGAGAATCAAACTAGAAGTAATCGAGTTTGATTCAATGTTGATTTCGACAGAGTAATGGTAAGAATATGTATTAAGAAATGTGGAAGAAGAAGAGGAGTGAAAAACCAGAAAATCTGATGTAAAATTCGTTGAAACTAACCCCTATTTATAGGAGAACAACAACTATGTCCATTCATGAAGAGTTATGACGAATAGACACTTCTTTTGAAATTTAAATTTTGAATTCAACTGACACCATGTAGACATGGTTACCCTAGGCATGTCGACATCCCAAAGCAATTTTTGGTGAGTTGATTTTCTTTGAAAATAACCTTTATCTTATATTAAAACTATTTTACACTTTACAAATATACTTGACTATAGTTAAAATTCATAAATAAATATAGATAATAATATATATAGATTTTAACTATAATTTATATTTAAATCTAAGTATAAAAGTTAAATATATAATTTAAAAAGATAGTTTAAAATCAGGAGTAATTTGACTTTGAAATTAAAGATAATTTTGAGGCTGAAATTATTTAAAATCAGGATAGAGAGTTTTGATGTTTTTAAAAGGAAAGTTTTGAAATCACTTTGAAAACAAGATAATTTTGTAAAATCATTTGAATTAAAATTAGTGGATACAAAACAATGTTCCACTAGATTTTCATAGGTTCCATCCTACTTAGGGTTCCATCCCTTTAACAGGCTCGAAGTGGATTCCATTCCACGAATAAATTGGATTTTAAGATGCCAGTGCTTTTCTACGAGTTTTAACAAAAATTCCTAATAAAAATATTTATGCTTGAAATCTTGAACTCTTGATAATCTTGATATTCATGAGTCTTCTATCTTGATATCTTGAATCTTTATATTGTACAGTCTTCATTTTTGGTACCTGCATGGTTAAATCCTGCATAAACATATATATCTAAACTTATAATGTCAGTATTTATATTTTATAATCTATTCTAAGGTTGTTGTCATCAAAACCATCATCTCACGGACTAACAACAATCATGTTTTTAGTGAACGATAGTTATAATTTAATATTGAGAATTAATAATAAATTGGAAATTGATGTTGTTTATTTGGAATAAACAATAAATTTTGGGAATAAATGAGGAAACAAAGTTTTGGAAATTTTATTATAATTGTTTGAGTTAATAATAAGTGGAAGTTGATTTTTATTTGGTGATAGTGCAATAATTTTATTAATTATTGTCATTTGCTTCTTTTAATAATTTTTAAAAGAAGTAATTAATTTTTAAAAGTGTGTTATATTAAACAAAAAGGTGAAATTGGGTTTAAAAATATGTTTTGATTATGAATTTGAGTTTAAAGTGGTTTATTATATTTTTCCAAGTAAGAAAACATTTTTTTTGAATTTTAGAAGTTAAAATGTGAACTTTTGCATTTTTTGGCTAAAATAGTGTATTTTTGTAAATTAAGGTGTTTAATAATAAAGTTGTTTTAAAAAAATTAATCTTTTTATATGATGGAAAATATTTTACCGCTTATGTTTATAAGTTTACAAATTTTTAATTGTGTGAAAATTGGAAGAAAATAGCTTTGTTCTTTTATATATTGCAAATATGAAGCCTTTTGATTTAAGTATTGAATAAATAAGCCTTTTTATTTTCTTTTGATTAATGGGTCTTAGCCCATTAGTATCTTTCCCAACCTATTAGTAAACCAGAAAAGAGAAAGAAATGAAGTACGTACCTTCATTCTCCTTCCAATTTCCAAAAGCTTCAAAACTTATGAAATTCATTTCCTCTTACAAACCCTAGCCAAAAATCATCAAATTAAACTCAAATTTAGTGTTTTAAAAATCAATTTGAAGCTAAATCTATAGGTAATCAAAATGTAAAACCTATTATTTCATCAAAAATCCAAATTTGTGAATGATTGTTTGTTAATTACTTTCTTCTTTCTTACATTCACATGTTTCATAGTTTTACAGGTTGTAGAAGCTCAAATTCAACCCAAGCTTCTTCCCTTTAGCGAATAATCTGGGTTTTTTCTATAGTAAGGTAAGTTGAATAACTCACAAATTCTAGCTAATTCAAAGTACAAATCGCTTGAATTTATGCAAAAGTTTTTGTCTGTAATTGTTTTATGTAGTTTTTATTTCTCTATGAAAATCAATTTCGGGCTGCATCTTTGAATGCTTATATCTTTTGATTTTGATAATGAAATGCTACCAGATTTCTTTTATATGATAGTACATATGTTGTGTTCGGTTGTTGGATAATTTCATCTAATGTAGAGTTTGTTTGCTATGTGGAGTATCACCTTCAAAATCAGATCGCAACTGCTCGAAACGAACTGGAAAAGTTCGTAGCCTAGGTCGACCTAGGGGTAGACACCCCAACTTTATAGGTTGATCATGCAGTCAACCTGTGGTATTGAGAGGTCGACCTAACCTATAGGCCGACCATCAGGTCGACCTCTGGCTCCTCTTTTTTGCCTCTTCGCTTGTATTGTTTTACCATTCTTTTAGTCGGTTTTTGCTATCTTCTTTTGCTTATTTCAGTAATGTTTTGGATTGAGATTGATGGCCATGATGCCTATCAATAGGCTAGCTAAATTTTTATTATTTGAAATTCAAATTTGAACTGATTTTTTTGAGTTGAATTCGAATTGAATTGGAGTTATCGGTTTTGAGTATTTTATTGGTTTTTCATTGTTCTCGAGCATGGTTTTCTCCAAACGATTTTGAAATAAAAAGAGGCAATTCAAATAATTATTATATAGCATTTTAAAAGTATTTCCAGATATAAAAATCTATTTATTCTCTATAATAAGGGAATTTCTAAATACAGTTTTCAAAACTGATTTCGTAAATTGGTTTTAAAAGCTTGTTTTCTAGAGTAAATTATTTTAAATATAAAATACACATTTTTGCATTATTCGAATGTATAAGAAAGAAAATTAAATGATTTAATAAAAACATGTGGTATGGGACACGTGCGTTATCGTTCGGTTAATTTCGGACTTGTACGATCGAAGCTATTAGAGATTATCGATTTTAAGTTGTTTTGCCATTTTAGGGCGTATTATGAGTTTTACAATTCCTATTTACCAGAATTATCTAGGATGGCCAATATTTGACGAGTTGTTATAGTTTGAGATCTCCTATTTTAGGAGTTACGTTTGATGAGAACCATTACGATGTTTTCATACTTGTTGATGATATGAGGCAAGTTTTGAGCTTGTGATTTCTGATTTTGAGATTTATGGTTCATAAGAAACCATCACGAGGTTTATTTATGCTTGTCAATGTGATGAGACAATTCATGAGTTTTCTAATGTGGCATTAGCTAGCGATTAGTAACCCGTTTAGTAAGAATGTATGGTATGAGACGCACGTTACCACTTTTCGGGTTCTTAGAGGAAAGTTTGTGACACATTTTGAGTTATGCCAGTATTAGAGCTATTGGGCTCATATTGGGCTATTAGGTCCAATCTTTATCGAGCTGTTGGGCTCAACATGAGTTTATTGACTTCGATCATCTGAGTTTTACGGCTTCGGTCATTTGGGATTTACGACTTCGGTCGTCTAGGATAGGTACCTATAATTTATATAGTAATGGACAAGAGTTTTTCGAGTGCATATTTTAAGATTTGAGCTATTGGATTCTTATTGGGCTGTTGGGTCCGTCCTTTCTATTGGTCTGTTGGGTCCATTCTTTCATTGGGCTGTTGGGTCCATATTTGAGATTTGAGTTTGCTGTCTTCGATGTTTTATATGATATTTATAATCTCCTTCTTGGATATATATATATATATATATATATATATATATATATATATATGTATGTATGTATTGATGAGTTGCCATTTGGCATATTTTAAGTTTTGAGATCACTCTATTTTGAGTTTATATTTGTGTTTTCCATTTATGGCATTTCTTGAGTTTTGAATGTGAGACATCTCCTTTTTAGAGAATATGGTTCATTGAAACCACTATAGATGTTTTGGGATGTCACCGATGATATGAGGCATTTATTTCTATATTTAAGTGTTATTGTTGAGTTACCTCTTTGAGGTCTTTTTATACTTAAGTGACACTGGTCCACTTAAGTTATGGGTGTGTGTTCTTTCTATTGCTTCTTCTCATTCGAGAAGAATAATCACTTTCTATCTTATACTTCATATTATCGTTTATCTTTATTAACCGATTGTTTTAGCTAGTCTGACCCCTATATTTTATACTCGGGTGAGATCGAGTTATTTTAGGTTAGTTTCAGTTATAGGACTTAGCTTTGAAGCATCCTCTTGGATATCAGGCTAGCACTTTTGTGTAGTTTATATTTCTTTCCGCTTGACTCTGATATGTATTTGATTAGATATATGTCGGTGTGGTCTTTTAACCACTTTTGTGTACATTTTGTATTGTACTAAGATGTATCAGTGTATATGTATTTATATCTGTGATGTTTACTGCTCTGTGATGTGATATGCATTCTGTTATTGTAATTTGTTATGGTAGATCCATTAGCCACCTATGGTTTGTATTAAGCATTTATTAGATAGGTCGATCCACGAGAGATAGAAAAAATATAGAGCATTCATCGACGTATTCAGTAGATGTTTAAGACAAGATTATAGATGGTCGCTCCTAACCAGCCCTATTCTCCGCATTAGCAGACAGAATTACCCAGTAATTCTCTTTATTAATGTGGGTGTGGGGTAGGGCATTCCAAAAGTCATCGCTAAAAGTTTCTACAGGCCGTCGCGAAGCATTTATAGGATAAATTGCAAGTAGATTTTATATGATGACTTTAAAGATTGAATCTTTGCGATATATTTATAAAGCCATCACTTTGCAAAGTAGAAGAGCCATCGTGAGAAGCCTAATAAAGCCTTAACATATATCTTCCAAGTAGAAAACCAAGCCATTAAAGAGAATTTCCTTATGCATTAGCGAAGTGAAACCATCACAAGGAGTTTATTGAAGCTGTCGCCTGTAGTTTTGGGAATTCCAACATGCCATCAAAAGCAATCTTAAGATAGGTGTCAAAAAAGTAATCTAAGCCATCGTGAAAGGTTTCCAAAACATTAACATGCCGAATTCACAAATTAAAGTTCATCACAAATCCATGTCATTGCGATGAGTTAGAGCCATCTCTTGCTGTTTTGGACAAGAAGTTTGAACCATCACAAAAGGTTTCAAAAGTTCTATCGCGTGCAATCTTGAATTGAGAACTACCACCAAATAAATGTGCCACATGTCATTTTAGTCATGTGCTACATGGATTAATCGCGCTACTAACTTGTAATGGGATGCCAAAAGTCAAGAATCCAACAGCTTCAATTCTCTATAAATATAGAGGTACCCCCTCCCTCCTCTAAAAAAAGATAGGGCTGAATTTCTCTAGTCTTCCTTCTTCTCCATTTTCATAAATTTTCCACTTTGTAAAGTATTCTTTGAATTGGGGATGCACGGCTGTTAGGGAAAATTGTAATTGAGAATTTTGTAATAAAAGACAAGTGTCAGTTTGAATTGCATACTCGTTCCTATTGGATATATGTTGACACGTATTTTTGGATTCATATAATGATGGTTTGACTTTACCTTTATTTTCCCTTTCTACAAATAGTTTAGCTTAATTTCTACCTTAACATTTTTGGGTGCATACATTGAGAGCCAAAACCAGGGATGGATATCCTTCATTCTCTACTCAAAGATAAATTAAACTCGCTTGGACTTAATTTCTTTCGACTATGGCAATTTGGTTGCAACAAGGATCTTCCAACCACATCTAAATCGTTCACCTTACCCATTAAGCAAACGACAATTTAATAAGGAATGAGAATTGAATTAAAGAGGATTGGCCCTTCAAACATTGAAGGAAAAAAGAAGGATTGCCTAATGTAACCCAAATGAATGGGGTTAGACCCTTTACGTCTAAGGGAAAAGCCACTCTTTTCCATAGCCAAAAAGCTAAGTTTAGAAAGGTTAACCCAAAGGAAAAGTGATACAGTAAAGTTTAAGAAGGATTCGTTTTCTCAGATTAGGCGGAGCATTCAACTCCAAGCATAAGTAACCGTCTTCGAAACTGAAATGAATCATGATTATGAAAAATTTTCTCAAAAATAGGACAAAATGGTTATGTTGGGATTTCTATCAAAGAAACAAAAGTTGGAAGAGGGCCATAGAATGCAAAGCTCCTATAAAAAGTGTAAAGATGAGAAAGGGAATCCTAGAGTAAGCAGACCAAAGGCTAAAATTGGCACTCCCTTCTTGTCTCTCAAAAGAAAGTGTGCTTCAGAACCAAGGGAAGGCTAAACTATTGGCTTTCCAACAATGCTACAGGAAAGGATGAAAGGCATAAAGGCATAAAATACTGTCACTGTCACAAGACTACATACACGACATTAATGATTGTCGAGCTTTAACTAGAATCATCGAGTACTATATAAGGAAGGGAGAATTACACGAGTTTGTAGAGTCCTAGTTCTTAATAAATTATAACCAAACAAAGAAACATAAGTGTAAAAGACAATAGTAACCAAAAATTCTAGTTTGGAAATCCAAAGAGTTGATAATGAATCTTCTAAAAGCCTTTGGTCCCGCCGCCAGGCCTAGCCAAAGCACACGTCCAAGGGAGAAGGACAAAAAACCTTTGGTCCCGCCTTTGGGCTTAGCCAAAGCAACATCCCAGAAGTGATGGTCAAATAAATCTTTAATCCACCATTGGGCCTGGACAAAATACTCATCCAAGGGAGATGGACAAAAATCCTTTGGTCTTGCTTTCAGGCTTGACTAAAGCAACCATCCAAAAAGTGATGGTCAAATAATCCTTTGATCCTACCATCAGACCGGTCAAAGCACCCAACTATGGAAGATGGACAAAAAGCTTTTGGTTCCACTTTTAGGCCTGGCTAAAGCAACCATCGAAAGAGTGATGGTCAAATAAGCCTTTAATCTTGCTGTTGGGCCAGGTCAAAGTTCCCATCCAAGGTAGATGGACAAAAAACCTTTAGTCCCGCCTTTAGGCCTAGCCAATGCAAACATCCAATGAGTGATGATCAATTACGTGGCAAGTCTCTACAAACCATTTAAAGAACTCGGCTCTCGACCATTCAAAGTCAATCTAGAGAAATTCCAAGTCAAAAGGAACATGACAATGGACGAGAAGAAATATTTCAAAATAATAAACCATCAAAGTTAGGTACGTAAAAAAGGGAAGTTTATTCTACTTATCAGCATACTTAATTATATAATTTTTATACAATTTCATATAAAAAAGTTATATACAATATAGCTTATAAAAGGCATAACCCAACTATTTTCATCATAGTGGATAATTTTCATAATTAGAATAGTATTGGTCCCAAAGGATGAGAATCAAATGATGTTGATATATATGTTCTTTCCTTTTCCCCATTACATCTAAAGTACAAGAATGTTGCTCTTTAGTTAAGCCCTCTTCCTTATACAAAATTGTAAGCCCTCCAGTATCTTTCAAAACTTCTAAACACCCGTATTTGAAGAAATGATGATACCATTGATAGCTAGAAACAACAGCCTTCCTCAATCTGCTATCTCTCTCTTCACCTAAAAATATGAAATTGATTTTTAAGTTAAAAATGACTATAACTTCAATTAAGTAATCAACAAGGAAGTCAAGCTAGGAATCGCTAATAGAATAAAATTACATTAATTATAATTGGTCTTTTAGTTTTTCTAACTCATCTACAAGAGTCCTAAGCACAGAGGTAGGATCGACGATGTGCTGCAAGGCTACTAGAATATACTTCTTGAGTTCTCTTTCATTACGACGAATGATGTTAAGAGGATCAATAGAATTGATTTGGACTAATAAGGCAATTTCATAGGTTTTTTTTTGCACCCTTTAGTTAGGAAATTTTATGTTTCATTTTGCTAATATTGTCTTCAAGAACCTTGATCTTCACTCACAGTTCATTCTTTGGCGTTCTAATGCCTTGATTTCTTGTCTTTGCGATGATAATGTCTCGGTAAATTTCTCATCCACTTGTTTTGGTCCTTTTGGATACACTTTAACCTGAAGGTTCTACTCGATCTTGCTAGTTCCCCTAATTTATCAACATAAGAAGAATCAGTCGCAGCATGACCATGAGCTGATCACCCTCGTGGCATAGTAGCGAGACTTGATAATTTTCTTTGAGAAAAATTAATTGGGAAAGGGGTAGGCAACCCTTCTTCATCATCGGCTAATATCAATTCATAATTTCAATGCTTGTTTTTATAGTTTACCACTTTAATTTCTGAGTCAAAGATGCGCTGGTTTAGTTGAGCAATCATTGTGTCGAATTATAATTGCTATTTAGAATCACTACATGAATTGGGCCTCTTATTTAGTTCATAATTTCAGCATCCTTCCATAAGTTTTTCATCTCAAGATCTTTTACCATCCCTTAAGTTGATCTCGTAATAGATCTCTTCTTAAGGTATTTTTCGTACCACTTATTTGCTTCATCATTATATATGGTTGAAGAACCAAATATGGAACAAGATGGTCATTCTTTTAGTGTTGATGATAGTTTAGCTTGAATATTCTTAAGGTGTTAATAATAATCATGAGTAACAATTGACGAAGACAATCGTTGATCCTAATTTTGGAAGTAAGTAACAACAAAATTCTATAGAAGCGAAAGGAAAAGATAGTAAAATTTCAATTAACAACGATCATTTTCCCGTAAGAAATATTACATCCATGAGAAACAACGGTAATACAAGACACATCACAATTATTTTCTAGATTTAGATAGGACATCATGAATTTTCTGGAAAGAGGAAGGTGAGATGGCAAACACCACACTAATTGGACCAGCAGCACCAAGAGAAGTATGCACTAGAGGAAACCCATGGTAGTCCCATTCCTTAGGAAGGGGCTTAGTCCGCTACATAGTGACTTGGCAAAGTTAGTCCAGATTTCATGAAGAAATTGGTCTTTATGGCTACCCAAGAGATTGAAATCTATGTACAGAAACTGGGTGTACAACTGATGAAGGTACGTAGAAAGGGTATTTTAATAAGCGTGGCTTGTTTATTAAAGTGAAATTTTCTGTATAAGTCCTTTTTACCAAACCTGTTTTCTTAAATTCTCTCTTTACATAGGAGATGATGAATAAACAAGAATAATTTTAGTAGCCTGTACATCGGCAATGAATATGTTAAAAATACAAGGTCCATAAAATCATTACGAATCTAGTTTAAAAACAAAAGGTGAAAAGAAATATAGCTTCACAAAGGCTCATAAAAAAAATTCTTTATAGTACTCGATAACAAACTTATCCTTGTCAAATTTAACTTTATTTGGAGGAAGAGAACATATGGTCCAGGGCATAGCTCAGATCCTTCATAGAATTTTCTATGACATCTTGAGAGGTGGAAAGGACAAATGTCGAAGTACTTTTTGAAGCCATCACTTTCTCTATCTCCTTGGAAGAAGCGCGTAGCTTAGAAGCACCCTTAGCAGGGTCAAATATTGAAGTACGTTTTGAAGCCATTGCTTTCTCTATCACCTAGGAGGAAGCACGCAGTTCAGAAGCACCCTTAGTAGGTTATAAGGCATCTACAATTACAAGATGTACATCGAAGTGACCTATTTACAAAAGAAAGGAAATTGAAAAACAAATTTCGCCTCACAAAAAGAAAAGGAGATTAAGAAATAAAACATGGAGAGTATCCGGGGCTTTCAGTCATGGGGCACTGTATTAGAGAATTGGTGGAAAATAAGTCCAACTTGTCGACGGGAAGGGTCGGTGGATTATTCCTTTTCGTCATTGAGAGTTTGCCCATAACTCGTTGGGTAGGAAAAGTAAGAGAGTGTTAATTTAACTTCTCTTCAGTAAGGAGCCTTAGTCGACTCCTTGAGAATGTAGTAGCATCTCCAAAACTATGAATTTTACCTAAGACTCGAGGGTCGATGTTCATTGAATCAGCATTAGGGATTCACCATATGAAAACAGAAGTCGATAAAATTGATGTAAACATTAAGTAAAATAAACCAAGTAGGAATGCGTACCTCGAATAGATAATCTTTAATATCTAGGGAAAAATATTTTACAAAAAAGAACCGATGACTCCAGCCATGAGACTTGTTGATAGAGTCAGTCACTGCTCCACCACCAGCAGAATTAAAATAGTAAATATAGCCTTTTGGCCGGTTCTTTCTTACTTGAAGAGTAAATAAAGAGCAAAGGATAAAAGGAGTCAATTCTTGCAGTTTAATTCGTTTGAACAGAATAAACAAAGACAGATGTAACTATATAAGTTAGGGATCAATTGAATAGAAGCAAACTTCAAGAAGGCATGGCCCTAGCGAATAATGGGGATGAAGGGTAGATAACATAAGTGATAAATGTGAAGAGGAGTAAAGGAAAAGAACCCTTCGGGAGGAGGGTTGACTCGGTCATTAGGTCCAAGAACACTCATTTAAATCCTAGAAATATTGAAGAGGAAAAGAACAAAGTCGACATCTTCTTGCTTGATGAAATAAGACTGATGAGAAGTGTAAATCTTTTCTTCAGAAGAACCCTTAATCTTAGGAGGCTTAGGGGATTTTGATGCTTCTTTGGAAGCCGTTTTCTTACTTCCAGCCATGAAGGATATAATTGGGTAATTTCAGTCATTTGCATAAATTTCCTAAAACCTAAGAAAGGAACCATCCTAAGTGAAGAATGAAAAGTATAACTATTAAACACTTAAAAATGAAAATAACTACACGTATGTCGAGATAGTGTCCGAATAATATGAGATATTAGTCCATGGGTAGCAAGAATTAAGACTTATTAATTTTTTCCACAATATTGTACATCAACATGCAATGTAAAAAATAAAATTTCATCACACCATATGCAATTTTCATTTTAAAATCAGCTTTCAAATTTGAACCCATCATAATTCAAATAATAAAACAACATGTATAGATGTAAAATAATTAATAGGATAGTTAGGACTATCAAAAAAGTAGTTATCACAAGTATGGAAGGATACAAGTATTTGGAAACTTGAAAATATAATTAAGCATATATGAGGTACAAATAGGTAATAAGTTATATGGTAATCAAACAACGTAAAGTTTTCATAAGTCAAAAGCCAACAAGTCCTATAAAAAGGAAATGCAAGACTTTCGTGAATAAGGTTTGCAAAATTCTCATATACAAAACTTCTTATGAGGACTTCAAATAAAGTCATCACGAGACAACATTCTAATGAATAAAACTCTTCACGATGACTTTATACTTAACCATCTTGAAACACGATTCATGTGTGTAAAACTTCCACGATGGGGTTTAAACTTAGTTGTCGTGAGACAATGACTTCAAGTATAAAACCCTTTACGACAAACTTGAATATGACCATATTAAATCATGAAGAATATATAGAAAAAACTCTCTACAAAGGGTTTTAAATGTAGCTGTCATGATACATAGATATCAAATGAAAAACTTTTCATGACAAGCAAACATAGCTATCACGAGTGAACTTAGAAGCCATCGAGCAGAAATCCATTATATGGTAATGGTTTGAATTCGTTAAATCATGGATATATAACTTATAAGACCTGAAAACCAAAAATAATTAAATGGAGGGCTAAGCAACCAAATTTGGATCAAGACAAAAATTGCAGAAGAAACTATGAAGAACACATTAAGATCGAAACAAATAAAATCATTCCAATCCTTAAAAAATCAAAACTAACCAAAGAAAATTGGATATCATGATAACAAAAACAACAAGGTAAGCAAATTGATAACAAAACATGTAATGTATGAAAATTAAAATAGTGAGATCTAGTTAAAATATAATAAGAACAGGAAAATGTAGATAAAAAAGGAAAGGAAGATGTAACGACCCAGACTTGACCTTCGAAGATCGGCACCAAATACATCACCCGTATTCGAATGCCGCAGATTCAAACGTCGAATCTGGTTCGCCGGAGCTTATAACACATTATGTATATAGAAGCAGTGGAAGAAAAAATAAATATCATTGGTACACAATAGTATTTGATACAACACATTTACACAAATGATAATTGATCAATATGATTAGAGATACAAGATACAGCGGAAAGAAACAACTCTAAAAGATAATATCTTCAGAAGTCCTTAAGATAGATACCCCAATTAAACTGCAACACTATTGCTAATGCTCCAATACTAGAAAGACTCCAAACCATAAAGCGAAAACCATCATCAATGCTGAAGTGAAGCAACCCGATCCAAATGCGATTGCCAATATCCAGAGATTGAATGCTATCGAATCTACACCTACTATTCGACTATCTGAAAAATCCAACTCTAGAATGCCCTGTGGAAAATCGTAGGCATCCTGAGTTTAGGAAGGGAACAATAAACTCCAGGTCAGTCATGGGACTGGTATGAGCAAACAAAAACAGTCTATCTTTATCAAAAGCAAAACAAAAGATTTTAAAAGAAATCTGCAATTCTTTTTGAAAAATGAAACTACCATAAGGCCTCTCGCCACATACATAATGCAAAAGCAGAATTCGAGGAGATTTCTCCTTATGATAGTCAAACATACTTGATACGCAAAATCCTTTTTAATATTATTATTAGTGCATAGTGCAGAAAACATTTCGAATGTATAATATTAATCTTAGTCAGCATACAACCATTATTGTACGCCTACTATAGCTACCCTGTTCAATAGTAGGCTACCGCCGCATTGCATGGTAGGTTATACAACTAAAGCCGTACAGGGCGCGTATTTTCTTTGGATTTCCAACAAATGGTCAGGCAAAGGAACTTCCTAGGCCACATGGGTATGCCTCTGGAGGGACGCCCCGAGAACCTAACTGGATCTCTGCCAACACAAGGCCGGGTTACCTATGTAACTAGGTAACACCACAGAAGTATGCCACCCTCGGTCGTTACCGACCTTTATCCGAGCGCTCGACACCAACAACCACAAAGCAATGTTTTTGCAGTAACCACATAGGTTAAATATCTAGGCTCCATACCATGATACCACCTTTTTCCAAAAGAAATGGACATACCCTAGGGGCGCGACCCTTAATAACCTTGCCGCATCTTTTCTATTTCGACCATTTCCAGGTTGTGAGGTCCGACGAGGTCTCGTCCACAAAGCTACACTTTACACAAAGCCATGCTTCGATCAACACATGATCAGCAGCACTTCGTATGCCACACTACCAAATTGGGAGCGTATCAACGGTAACCATCGACTACATAACCTCTAAGCTCGTACGTCTCAGAGAATGGTGTTAAGCTAAGAGAATAAATTCTCTGCCACCAAACAAAAATTTATTTGATAGAAACCAGCATTACATCTCAAAGTGTAACGTCAACCATACATCCATATAAGTCTGTTTCGGGTTCGAACAGAACCGAAGGCACTTCCGAAGAAGCCCTTGCGATCTGGATATTCACAATCCTGATCAAACTCCCCACCACATATTTAGATCACCATACCGACGCGACTTAGTGCAGAGACATTCGACGGGTTATCCCTTCGTTCTCGAAAATACTGGGTCTTCACTACCAGTCTTCAAATGCTATCCATTACGTCGTATCACTATTTGGAATGGGTTTTATGACATAAAGTCCTCTCCCGGCTAAACTGAATAATGAGCGTAATATTTTAAAAACATATGGATATTGGGATATTAGTTAAGCCACAACTTATTACCCAAAACCTTTCTTTTAAATGGTTTAAACAAATCACCATTTTAATCTTTTAAATAGAAGACTCACTCTTAAAGATACTCTTCAATTTTAAAACAAGATTACCAAATCTTTCACAATGATTCATTCATAGCTTTCAAAACAATTTCAATAGCAAATCTTTTATACAAAAAGATACACCATTTAGATCCTCTTTACTTTGAAAACAAAGTTCAATAATCTTTTACAAAGATTCGTTCATAGCTTCTAAAAGGATTTTCATTTCAAACTTGAAATCCTTTTAACACAAATTGAAAATACTTTCTTTATATGAAAGCTATTACTATTAGAAAAACAAGGGTTTTCGCTTAGGGAAAATCAAATTACATTTGCTCAAGTTAAAGCCTTTCAAGTATAAACTTGGGTTAAATTTAATTTCCCAAAATATTACTTTCAATATACTTCAAAATGGTCTAAAATCCATATATATATATATATATATATATATATATATAACTTGTATAAACCTTTCAAACCAAATTTCCTAAATAATTTCAAAACTTAAACAAGATATATTATCTTCAAACTGAACTTCAATTTCGAACTTCCTTTTCAAAAGCTTTTCATATTCAATCCAATTCCATTTCCAAAACCATTTGGATTCACAATTCAGCTTTAAATTTAAAATATTTGTGACTTAACCGATTTCCCGTGAAATCCATATTTTTGTGTGTATAATGTAGTCTAGGGTTTTTACATAATAGTGCAACATCATCTATCATCACAATCCAAACACAGAAATATTGATACGCGGTATAATCCTATAACACTTATCTTCATTCACATATTCACAGATAAATAATACAAATTCATCACAGATAAATAAATTACATTCATCATAGCTCAAATCAAAACAATTCATATCACAAAGCATCACACATCAAAGATATCAAACAATTCAACATTCAATAGAATCCAAACATCCATAAGTAAGATCAATTAATTATCTGATTAATTACTCTTAATAAATTAATTAACCCTTAATTAATTACCATTAAATTAGTTATCCTTAATTAATTACAATAAGTGATTATTCATAATCATTTTCATTAATTAATTAATCTTTGATTAATTATCCTCAAATTAATTACCTTAATTAATCAATCACATTAATTAATTATCCTTTAATTAATTATTCTTTGATCACTTGATTAATCAAGTTTAAATAAATTACTTTTAATTAAGTAATTATCTTTAAGTAATTAATTACCCTTTTATTTACTTATCATTAGTTAGCTTTTAATAAAAAATTAATTAATCACCTTTTTATTACATTAAAATAATTAACCTTTAGGTAATTACATTAATAAATGATCATTTAATTACTCAAAGCTTAATTAAATTAATATGAACCATTTATCTTAATCACTTATTTTAATCACATTCAAATTCTATTTGAAATACTTAAAATAATTATCCCAATATAATTACTAAAAATCCTAAAACAAATTTTAAACATAATTTAACTTTAAAATCAAATCTTTGGAAACTTGTTTTGAAACATGACAATTATTTATACTTTGAAAACTTATCACTAACTAGCTTTGAAAAACTTTGTTACTAAATGTATTTTGTTTTTTAAACTTCAAAACTATGGTTTCCTTTACTTTTTTAAAATCTTAGAACAAAATTTTCTTTCAAATTTTAAAACTTGGAGACTCAAAATAAAACCCGAGCCAAATTTCAAAATCCCCAAGCTTCATCCATGTTTTTCCTGAGCATGTCCCCTAGTCATCTTTCTTCTTCTTCTTTTTACTTTGTTAAATTTATAGACAGTATAACCCACACAAATCGCCCTGGAACAACACTCGAGCAAAACTCGATTCTACTCGATTCCATCCCCGGGAACCACCTTTTCTTCCCAACATCAGATACATGCGATACTTCATGCATATGCACGACTAACCTATCAACCTCCGACCATCGCTGATCCTCTCAAGAGTTGCCAACGAACTCCTCACCCCAAACAACCACCCAGTATCGCCGAATTGACCACGAAATCAAAATGAGCTACGAGCTTCACCTGGAAACTCAACCTCGATCAACAAATTCACCTCGCATAGCCTTGTTACTTCGCCAGAACTCTCGCGACTTCGCCCAGAGCTCCGCCGCAACCTCACGCACCTATCCCTCCATGTCCAGTCAAGACCGATGCACCCATGCCTTTGCAATCACCTCGCAAAACTTGTCGACTCGAAATTGTAGCGACCCCGGATTTTAATTCAATACTTAATTGAATTTTTGAATTAATATTCGTGAAATGTATCGATGAATTGAAGCGAGTTTCCCCGATTCAAATAGAAAATATATTAAGTCGTATGAGATTTGAAATAAAGTCTTAAATATGGGGTTTTAAGAACAAATGAAACAAAGCAAAGATAAGAATGCAAGGCAAGTAAACTAAACAGCAATTGGTGTTTTAAGTTAGACATACATATATATGACAGTATGTATCTTCAGCCACCAAGAAAAATATAAGTATGTGCATTTGTAAAATCAAGAAACATAAAGTACCCTGACATTAAATGCTAGTAAAAAAAAAGCTTTTAGTCAATTCGAATTGTATAAAAATATTTTCAGCCACCAAAATTACAAATATCAGCCCAAATATAATACCAATATAGCCACCATTATCTCCAATGTTGTACAGCCGAGCTATAGAGAAGGAAATAAAATATGTTCAAGTTTGTACAAGATAATTAATGCAATATCTTTAGCATACAAATGCATCACTTCAGCTGCCAAAAGAACCTGTAATTCAGTTGATAAAAAAAAAATCTCTGGTTTCATATACTCTGTACAAAATGTGGTGTCCCTTGTACCAGAAGAAATGCAAAGCCTACCTGTTTTATACATATGTATATCACCATTTCGTTCACCATTCAAAACTAAGTAAAACCTGAGACAAGGCAAATTCAAGTTTAAATGCAAGTTCAGGAAACCTGAAAAACCAAAAGTGAAAGCCTCTGTCATAAAGAAAAAAAAAAGAAACAAAAGCTGCAAGATCAAAGTGAAATGTAAGATCTGAAAGCAAGATTTGTTTCCAGTTTTCAAGTATCAAATTCCAGGCTTAAAACAAAAATAAAATGCTTCTTTGTTCCCTGTTCTTTGTCTTTGCTTCTTCCCATCAAGGTGAGTAACTTCACCTTTAAATCTCTTAGTATAATTTTGGTTCATATCATTGTTGTGTTCCATCTTGTAGTGTGAAGTATATTTGGATATTTATATTGTTGAACTGCTGAAGTATGATGAATACATGTTTGCATAACCTGTAGAAGATCTCTGCTTAAAAGAAAAAAAAATTCAAACTCAGGTTACCATTCAAAAACAAAAAAATCATTTCCTCCTGATCCAAGAAGAATCTGGATTTATAATTTAAGTAAAACTTGATTGTTTTACCTCAAGCTTTAATTTAAAATTATATCTAAGTTAAAACAATTAGTTAATGTTTCTGGAAATTTAAAGTACAGAGCCAAACTTTAATTTAGTCGAATTTCAAACTTGTTGATTCACAAATTTAGTTATATAGATTGAATTCTTATACCAAAATATGATTTTTAAGGCATAAATTATAATTTTTAGAGTTGGAAATAATGGGCAGTTCGAGCTTGTTTACATTTCGTTTAATCATCAATTTCTGGTGATCCCTTGGTTCGTGGTGGCCGAGTTTCTTCGTGGTGATAGAGTAGGCTATGGGGGTGATGGGAAAATTGGTCGGAGGTGGCCACGGCCACTGTGGTGACGGCAGTGAGAAGTTTATTTCTGGAAACCTAATTTTGTTATGGGTTACTATTTCGCCTCGTTCGTCGTTGGTGGGCGACCGAGATCGCCGTGGTTTGGGGGAAAGGTGATGGAGATGTCGACGAAGCTGCCGCCGAAGTGTAAGGACCCGTATTTTTTTTTACGTGTCGATAAATCTTAGAATTTACAGGTCATTAGTGTTGTGGTGTTATCCATAGCGTAAGTCGTATGGGAGGTTAACTCGTGTGTTGTTTGGGTCGTATAAGGAGGTTAAATAGGGAAGCTAACTCGTATAGGGATAGGTCGGGTACGAGTTACGAGTTAATGGGTTAGCTTAGGTCGTAGTTGTCGACTTAAGGGATTACGAGTTAGCTATTTTGACCTAAGTGTTTTGAGCGACCTAAGTTAGCAAGTTACGACTTAAGAACTGGGACGAGCTAACCTGTTGGTGGAGTTAACGGGTTAGTGGTGAGCGACTTAGCTAGGGCTTAAGTCGTAAGCCACTTAAGTGTGTTTAGGTCGTGGATGCGCATAAGCTGTTAGGTCGTAACTCGCGTATGAGTTAGGTCGCGCATCTTAGATAGGTCGCGAGTATGTTGGGTCGTGTCTGGGTTGAGTCGCGTGAGCGACTTAGCGTTAGGTCGATAGGTGGTTGGGTCGGCTATGTGTTGAGTCGTTAGGGGCTTGAGTCGTGAGTCGTGCATACCTGTTAAGTCGTTGACTCGAGTCTGTAGGCTGCTTGAAGTGTTAAGTCGCGGTCCTTGTTAGGTCGTAAGCCGTTAGGTCGCGAGTGTGCTAAGTCGTAGGTCGTGGGTATTAGGTCGTGGACGACTTAAGGGACGTTTCAACCTATAAATATGTGTCCATATCTTCACTTTTTGGCACCGGATTCTGAAGCGACGAAGTGCTGCCATTTTTAGAGCTCGACTACAACACTTCTTCACTTCTTTTCTCCACTCTAATCTAGTGATTCCATCCATCTAAATTGAAGATCAAATCGAAGATCCAAGAGCCAAAGTTGAAGATCTTCATCCGACAAAGAGAGATTTCATCGATTGAAGTGAGATTTTGCCGGATCAAGCTTGGATCTTTGCTGTCCAGATCTGGAGTTGGTTGATTTTGAGGTGTTTAGGTGATTCGGTGAGTGGTAGTTATCTCTTACACGGACCCAAGGGAGTATATTGGATCGGTGGCTTGTTTATGTGTTAAAAATAGTGATTTCTTGCATTTTCCCTAAGTATGCATGTAGATCTATCATCTATGAAGTTTTGACACCTATTTTACTACATGTTCACTAATGCAAGTTCATTCACCAAGTTGTAGGGATATTGTTCATAATTCATGCTTGTTAGAATGCATGTTAGATTTGAACTCTTTATTTACGAAATTGCCATTATTGTTGTAATTGTTTATTTAGATCTTGTTTGAATGATTGATTGCTTGGATTAATGTTTGGTTTGATTGATTAGTTGATCGATAACTTGATTCGGGCAAGTTGGTCGAAGATGATTCAAAAGCTAAGTGGAAAGGCTCTTGAATAAGGAAAGCTGCTTGTGGCATATGAAGCGGATGTTGAAGCTCATATGGATAGATTTGATGATGATGTTGAGATGGGACTTTGCCATAATGCGATGAGGCAAACCATGATGTTGAGATGGGACTTTGCTATGGTGCGATGAAGCAAAGTATGATGTGAGAAAGCCTTGGTTTAATCCAGACGGGATCATCCCAAGCATGTTGATAACTCGGTGATGCGATTCGAGTTGGTTGATAATGGTTAGCTTGAGAGGCGCTTGAGCTAGTATGGGAATAGTCGTCGAGGAGGATGAGTAGAAGGCTGAGATTTTATCGTTATTGAAGGTTCTAGCATGCTCAAAGCAAGAGTACGTTGGAACGGGCTGCGACGACGTTCCAGGCACGGGCTGCGACGACGTGCTAATACTCTGGGTAGTTGCGAAAATTCCTAGGCACGGGCTGCGACGACGTGTGGAGTTATGTCTAGAACCGGGGTTACCATTAGCCCTTGACAGGCGGTCATTCAACTAACGGTGATATCGAGGCAATGATAACAGTGATAGCCAGAGTCATGGATGTTTGGTTGTATCATCATTCGGTCTCAAGAGCGGTGTTTTCTGGGTGCTTATCTGATCTTGGTTTAGGCCTTGGGGGTTTGTATTTGGGAAACATCGACCTTAACTCAAGTGATAATTACTTTACTTTAAATGTCTGCTTTGCTATGCTTGTTTATGCTTAGTGGGTCTGGGGGCTATCACTGTAGAATGAGGTGGAGTGGGATGATTGAGTTTCTATTCCTTTTATCCTTTATGCTCTTTTGGTATGTTTGATAGTTAATTTACTGCTCACTATGACTGTTGTCTGACTCAAGGTTTTATGTTCAACTCTTATTACCTTGGGCTGTTCATCCATGTTGGGATGGGCAGACTAGGTAGCAGGTGACAGGTGCTGTTCTTGGCTACCAACGCTGTTGATGACGAAGACGTGCTGGAGGATTTTGCATATTGTTTTCTTACTATATGTACTGGATGTTCCGCTGTTTGTTTGATACTCTGAGTGTTATGTAGTGAGGCTTGATGTAATGACTATTCAGATGATTGTATAAAACTATTATGAGTCTATATGATGAGACTTCTGCTCTATAGAGCTTCACTATGTATATTTTCTATTGTATTTTATCCATGCGCTGTGAGTAATACGATAGAGTTTCTGCTTTATCTTACCCTGACTATCGTCCATGGCTGCCTGGCACGCCTTTCAGCGCACCATTCTCTTGTTTTAGTGCGGGAGTCATGGGCGGTCGTCACATTTGGTATCAGAGCTTTGGTTAATCGATTTTAGCCAACGCTCGCTGACGTAACTACGTATGAGAGACGTAATTGTATTTTGATGGATGATTACTATATATATAATATAGTAGTTTAGAAGAATTTGAACTCCTTTTGTAGTCGTTTCTCAAGGTGTTCTAAATCATTCCTTTTTGTAGATATTAAGGATGAGTCGAAGTGAGAGACAAGCTGCTAGGGAAAGCCGTGCTGTTGGGGGAGCTACTGACTATGGTGCAATGTTCGAAGCTATGATGACTTCGATCATGAGAGGGATACCAACTTCAGGACGGTCAGTAGATGTTGGAGTTCAAGTTCAAGGTCCAAGACCAGTGGATTTTGCTAAGTTGTGTAAAGACTATACTTCTCTTGGAGGAAAAGTTTTCTTGGGGACAGAATCAACCATAGAAGTTCGGAGATGGATTGATGCTTGTAGAAGGATTTTTGGTGACTTGGGAATCGAGGATGCAACTAAGAGGAAGCTTGCGTCGAGACAGCTTTAGGGAAGAGCTGTTGATTGGTGGGGTTCTATCACTATTGATACTCAAGAAGAAGAGATCACTTGGGAGCAATTCCAATTCAGATTTGAAGCTAAGTTCATTTCTACAGCTCAGAAATCTGTTCTGTTTAAGAAATTTGTGGAACTCAAGCAAGGTGGGAGACCAGTTCTTGAGTATGTTTCTGATTTTGAAGCTTTGTCCAAGTATGCTCGGTCGTATATTGAATCTCCCTATCAGAAGAATGAGAAGTTTGTGACAGGCTTGGACAATTATCTTGGGAGACAGTTGGTGGATCATCTGGACGATCCATTTGAGAAGCTTGTGGAGAAAGCTCTCAGGCATGAGAGTTTGTTTCCTAAGGAAGGGTCTGTTGTTGCTGTGACCAAGGAAGAGTCCAAACCACAGCAGGGTGGAAACAAGAAGAGGATGCAGCAACAGCAGAAGGGTAAGGATGGCCAGAAGAAGCCGAAGGGCGAAGTGACCTGCTACAACTGTCAGCAGAAGGGTCATCTCTTCAGGGATTGCAAGAAACCAAGAGTGCCGGCAAAGTGTCACAACTGTGACAAACCGGGGCATTTCAAGAGGGATTGTCCGGAACCGAGGAAAGATAAGCAGATGGTGCAAGCTTATGCTTTGGGGGCTGTTCCATCATCTTCGAAAGCTCCTACTGCGGAAGAGAAGGGGAAGAGTGTGGTGGTTCAAGGTACTCTTTTCATTTGTGGTGTTCCAGTTAGGGTTTTGTTTGATACTGGAGCGTCGCATTCCTTTGTTTGTAATGATTTGGTAGATCGGTTGGGTTTGGAACCGGATATTGTTGATAGACCATTGGTTGTGACTAATCCAGTTGGGGGTTCGTCTTGTTTGTGTATGATATGCCGTGGTCTAGTTGTGTCGAGTCATGATTACTCTTTTGTTTGTGATTGTTTTGTTCTGAACTTTGTGAGGTTCGGAATTATTTTGGGAATGGACTGGCTTAGGAAGTATGCGGCAAAGGTTGATTGTGAGAAACTGGAGGTGACAGTCGGGAATGTGGAGGGACGAAAGGTTGTGATATGATGTAAGCATGAAGAAGGCGTCTTCATGAGCTTCATGTATTCGCTGGTTGTTCCACGGGATGGACTGTCATTGATGCCGGTTGTGAATGGATTTAAGGACGTCTTTGATGAAGTCAAAGGGTTACCGCCGCATAGGGAGATCGAGTTTCGTATCGATCTAGTTGAGGGAGCCAGACCTGTTGTGATGCCTCTTAGACGGATGGTGCCAAGAGAACAACAAGAGCTGAAGGTGCAGGTTTATGACCTTTTACGGAAAGGATTCATTCGGCGTAGTGTGTCCGAATGGGGTGCACCAGTTGTGTTCGCAACCAAAACGGATGGATCGTTGAGGTTGTGTGTGGATTATCGTGAGCTGAATAAAGTGACTAGAAAGAACAAGTATCCATTGCCGAGAATAGATGACTTGTTTGATCAGCTTCGCGAAGCTAGGGTGTTTTCTCAGATGGATTTGGCAATGGGATTTCACCAGTCGAGAGTGGCTAAGGATAATGTGCCGAAGACTGCTTTTAGGACACCATCCGGTTTTTATGAGTGGCTGGTAATGCCGTTTGGATTGACCAATGCACCAGCATATTTTTTAGATCTTATGAATAGAGTATTCAGAGATCAGTTGAACAAGTTCGTACTTGTGTTCGTGGATGACATTCTGATTTATTCCAGGACTGAAGAAGAGCACAAGACGCACTTGCGTATTGTTTTGGAAATCTTGCGGAAACATTAGCTGAGGGCTAAGTTTTCAAAATGTCACTTCTGGAAGAGTGAAGTGAGGTTCTTAGGTCATGTTATCTCTGGAAATGGAATAGCAGTTGATCTCGCTAAGGTAGCAGCAATCCAGGATTGGGTTAGACCTAAGAATGCATCTGATGTGAGAAGTTTTCTTGGATTAGCAGGATATTATCGTCGGTTTATCAAAGACTTTTCCAAGATAGCTGCATTGTTGACAGGATTGACGAGAAAGAATCAGGTATTCAGATGGGATGATAAGTGTGAGCAAGCTTTCGTAATCCTGAAAGAGCGACTGACAAGTGCTCCTGTTTTGACTATTCCAAGTGGGAATGATGAGATGGTGTTTTACACGGATGCATGTGGTACTGGACTTGGAGCGGTGCTAATGCAGAAGGATAAAGTTGTTGCGTATGCAAGTCGACAACTGAAGCCGCATGAAAGGAATTATCCGACTCATGATTTGGAGTTAGCGGCGATTGTTTTTGTTTTGAAGATGTGGAGACACTATCTATTGGGAGTTCGATTCGAGTTGTTTACGGATCATAAGTCGTTGAAGTCTCTTTTCTCCCAAAAGGATTTGAATCTCCGGCAGCAACGATGGCTAGAGTTTTTAGCATCATATGATTTTGGTATAGCCTATACTCCGGGAAAAGGCAACACAGTGGCGGATGCGTTAAGTCGAAGACATGCAGGATTGGGAGCCATGTTTTTGGAATGGAAGAGTCTCGAGTATTTGGCTGGATTTGAATTCAGGCCTAGATGTGAATTGGAACCTGAGATGTTGGCAAACTTATCGATAAGACCTACTCTTGTGGAAAGAATTAGCAAGGGCCAAAAGCGAGATGATAAGCTTGTCAAGATTATCCGCGATTTGGAATCTAGATTGGACCCAGAAAAGGATAAAGGATTTGAAGTCGATCGAGAGGGTTGGCTTCGGAAACAAGGATGACTGGTTGTTCCCGATATAGATGAATTGAGGGATGAAGTTCTAAAGGAAAGTCATCACTCGAAGTTGACAATTCATCCAGGTGGGAATAAGATGTATCGGGATATAAAGAGAACCTATTACTGGGAAGGCATGAAGAAAGATGTTGGAAATTTTATTTCCAAATGTATGAACTGTCAGTTGGTAAAAGCTGAGCAGAAGAAGCCCAGTGGATTGCTTCAACCGTTAGAAGTTCCTACATGGAAGTGGGAGCAAGTATCAATGGATTTTATCGATGGGTTACCTAGAACCAGAGCAGGAAATGAAGGGATTTGGGTCACCGTAGATCGTTTGACTAAGAGTGCAAGATTCATTCCTGTTCGATCTACCAGGACTGCATCGAAGTTGGCTGAGTTGTATGTTAAGTGGATAGTTCGATTCCATGGTATTCCGAAGAGTATAGTGAGCGATCGAGACCCATTGTTCACTAGTGGATTTTGGAAGAGCTTTCAGGAAGTTTTGGGAACTGAGTTGTGTTTGAGTACAGCTTATCACCCACAAACAGATGGTCAGACCGAGAGAGTCAACCGAGTTTTGAAAGATCTCCTGAGGGCATGTGTTTTGGATTTCGGAGGATCATGGGAAGATCATCTTCACTTGGTGGAATTTGCGTATAACAACAGTTACCAGTCAAGTATTGGTATGGCACCATATGAGGCACTGTATGGAAGACCGTGTAACTCTCCGACATGCTGGTTAGAGACAGGAGAAAAGTTGATACTTGGGCCAGAAATGATTCGACAGACTTCGGATTGTATAGAGATCGTTCGGCGACGAATGAAGGCAGCCCAAGATCGTCAGAAAAGTTACGCCGATAAGCGTCGTAAGGATTTGGAATTCGAAGTAGGTGATATGGTTTTTGTGAAGATTTCTCCACTGAAGAATGTTATTCGATTCGGGAAGAAAGGAAAATTGACTCCGAGATTTGTTGGACCATTCCCTATCATTGAGCGTATTGGAAAGCTCGCATATAAATTGGAGTTACCAGAAAAGATGACGGGTGTGCACAATGTTTTTCATGTATCTTATCTACGGAAGTATGTGCATGACTCGAATACGGTGGTTTCTGCTGATAGCTGTGAAGATTTAGAGGTTAATCCAGTTGTTACGAGACCTCGTAAGTCGCTTCGGAAACCGACACGAAACAGCTTAGGAGGAAGGCGATTACGTTGCTCAAGGTACAATGGAGTGATGATGTTAACGACTGTATATGGGAGGAGGAAGAGAGGATGAAGGCAGCTCATCCTGAACTCTTCGAGGTATGGCCCTAAGGTGTCGTGACATCTCATGAATTTGTAGCTTGTTCTAAGTCTTAGAATTCTGCATGCTAGGCTAGTAATTGGATGCATGGGTTGTTGATTGCTATGGATGGTAGGCATGCAGAATATTTTTGGTTGCTCTTGTTTGTTTGAAATTTCGGGGGCGAAATTCCTAAGGGGGAAAGAATGTAACGACCCATATTTTTTTTTACGTTTCGATAAATCGTAGAATTTACAGGTCATTAGTGTTGTGGTGCCATCCATAGCGTAAGTCGTATGGGAGGTTAACTCGTGTGTTGTTAGGGTCGTATAAGGAGGTTAAATAGGGAAGCTAACTTGTATAGGGATAGGTCGTGTACGAGTTACGAGTTAATGGGTTAGCTTAGGTCGTAGTTGTCGACTTAAAGGATTACGAGTTAGTTGTTTTGACCTAAGTGTTTTGAGAGACCTAAGTTAGCAAGTTACGACTTAAGAACTGGGACGAGCTAGCGTGTTGGTGGAGTTAGCGGGTTAGTGGTGAGCGACTTAGCTAGGGCTTAAGTCGTAAGCGACTTAAGTGTGTTTAGGTCGTGGATGCGCATAAGCTGTTAGGTCGTAACTCGCGTATGAGTTGGGTCGCGCATCTCAGACAGGTCGCGAGTATGTTGGGTCGTGTCTGGGTTGAGTCGCGTGAGCGACTTAGCGTTAGGTCGATAGGTGGTTGGGTCGGCTATGTGTTGAGTCGTTAGGGGCTTGAGTCGTGAGTCGTGCATACTTGTTAAGTCGTTGACTCGAGTCTGTAGGCTGCTTGAAGTGTTAAGTCGCGGCCCTTGTTAGGTCGTAAGCCGCTAGGTCGCGAGTGTGCTAAGTCGTAGGTCGTGGGTATTAGGTCGTGGACGACTTAAGGGACGTTTCAGCCTATAAATATGCGTCCATATCTTCACTTTTTGGCACCGGATTCTGAAGCGACGAAGTGCTGCCATTTTGAGAGCTCGACTACAACACTTCTTCACTTCTTTTCTCCACTCTAATCTAGTGATTCCATCCATCTAAATTGAAGATCAAATCGAAGATCCAAGAGCCAAAGTTGAAGATCTTCATCCGACAAAGAGAGATTTCATCGATTGAAGTGAGATTTTGCCGGATCAAGCTTGGATCTTTGCTGTCCAGATCTGGAGTTGGTTGATTTTGAGGTGTTTAGGTGATTCGGTGAGTGGTAGTTATCTCTTACACGGACCCAAGGGAGTATATTGGATCGGTGGCTTGTTTATGTGTTAAAAATAGTGATTTCTTGCATTTTCCCTAAGTATGCATGTAGATCTATCATCTATGAAGTTTTGACACCTATTTTACTACATGTTCACTAATGCAAGTTCATTCACCAAGTTGTAGGGATATTGTTCATAATTCATGCTTGTTAGAATGCATGTTAGATTTGAACTCTTTATTTACGAAATTGCCATTATTGTTGTAATTGTTTATTTAGATCTTGTTTGAATGATTGATTGCTTGGATTAATGTTTGGTTTGATTGATTAGTTGATCGATAACTTGATTCGGGCAAGTTGGTCGAAGATGATTCAAAAGCTAAGTGGAAAGGCTCTTGAATAAGGAAAGCTGCTTGTGGCATATGAAGCGGATGTTGAAGCTCATATGGATAGATTTGATGATGATGTTGAGATGGGACTTTGCCATAATGCGATGAGGCAAACCATGATGTTGAGATGGGACTTTGCTATGGTGCGATGAAGCAAAGTATGATGTGAGAAAGCCTTGGTTTAATCCAGACGGGATCATCCCAAGCATGTTGATAACTCGGTGATGCGATTCGAGTTGGTTGATAATGGTTAGCTTGAGAGGCGCTTGAGCTAGTATGGGAATAGTCGTCGAGGAGGATGAGTAGAAGGCTGAGATTTTATCGTTATTGAAGGTTCTAGCATGCTCAAAGCAAGAGTACGTTGGAACGGGCTGCGACGACGTTCCAGGCACGGGCTGCGACGACGTGCTAGTACTCTGGGTAGTTGCGAAAATTCCTAGGCACGGGCTGCGACGACGTGTGGAGTTATGTCTAGAACCGGGGTTACCATTAGCCCTTGACAGGCGGTCATTCAACTAACGGTGATATCGAGGCAATGATAACAGTGATAGCCAGAGTCATGGATGTTTGGTTGTATCATCATTCGGTCTCAAGAGCGGTGTTTTCTGGGTGCTTATCTGATCTTGGTTTAGGCCTTGGGGGTTTGTATTTGGGAAACATCGACCTTAACTCGAGTGATAATTACTTTACTTTAAATGTCTGCTTTGCTATGCTTGTTTATGCTTAGTGGGTCTGGGGGCTATCACTGTAGAATGAGGTGGAGTGGGATGATTGAGTTCCTATTCCTTTTATCCTTTATGCTCTTTTGGTATGTTTGATAGTTAATTTACTGCTCACTAAGACTGTTGTCTGACTCAAGGTTTTATGTTCAACTCTTATTACCTTGGGCTGTTCATCCATGTTCGGATGGGCAGACTAGGTAGCAGGTGACAGGTGCTGTTCTTGGCTACCAACGCTGTTGATGACGAAAACGAGCAGGAGGCTTTTGCATATTGTTTTCTTACTATATGTACTGGATGTTCCGCTGTTTGTTTGATACTCTGAGTGTTATGTAGTGAGGCTTGATGTAATGACTATTCAGATGATTGTATAAAACTATTATGAGTCTATATGATGAGACTTCTGCTCTATAGAGCTTCACTATGTATATTTTCTATTGTATTTTATCCATGCGCTGTGAGTAATATGATAGAGTTTCTGCTTTATCTTACCCTGACTATCGTCCATGGCTGCCTGGCACGCCTTTCAGCGCACCATTCTCTTGTTTTAGTGCGGGAGTCATGGGCGGTCGTCACACGAAGTTTGGTGGCGAACGGTGGTCGGAGCGTGGAGAAGTCCGCGTTGGCAGGTATAGGTGGAGTTTCTATTTTGTTTCCAGGTATCGATTATGGCACTCGATTTTGATTTGGGAAGAGCTATGTCTACTGGGCAGTTCGAATTGATTTGGGCAATCACCGATGACGTGGGGGTGGCTGCGGCGTTGACCGGAGTTGGCTATGATGGTCGTGCACGTATACGTGCATTCGCGTGCACGGTGGCGGCGAGGTGTCTGTCGAATTTGCTGTGAGTCGTCGCGTGCTCGTACTCGTGTAATTTGAGGGTTGCTTTGGGGTTGTCTTCGGGTCGTATGAGTGAGAGTCGCGCTGCTGTTTGATTTATGTCTTTAACTAAAAAAAAATATGAGGAGAGGGAAAGAAACAGGGAAAGGAAGAAGAAGGAGATAGAGTGGAGGAGAACGCGGGGAAACAGGAAAAAGGGTCGAGTGATATTTGAGAAAATACGTGGGTGCCTCGAGTCAGTTGCCTTAATGCTTTAAGTATTAACAAGTTAAATATTTATTTAAGCAAATAATGATTGGTTAAGTTATTATTTGATTCAAGGTTTATTAAAGGTTTATTAAAAGAAGGTTTGTAAAGGTAAGATAATTAAATATAATTAAATTAATAACTTTAATTTAAATTGTACTTAGAAAGGTTTTAATAATGAATTGATTTTCAAATTTAAAAGAAGACTTTTAAATGTTAATGAAGTTGAATAAATGGTGAATTAAATAATTAAAGATTAGTTAGTTAATAATTAAAGGGTGGTGAATTATAATTAAAGGGTTGATTAATTAATTATAAATGGTTAATTAATGATTAGAGAAAGAATTAATCGAAATGATTTGTAATTAATATTATTTACCAGGATTAAAAATTCATATGTAATTAATTCGATTTGAATGAATCAAACAATAAACTGATCTTACATGCATTCTATTGGATGATTGTATTGTTTGATACTCCTGATATGTGATGCTTTGTTTTGAGCTATGTGACTTATTTATCTGTAATTTATATATATGTGATCTGTAATCTGTGAATGAGCGATTAGCGTTATAGTTTATATTGCTTATCAACTATATTTCTGTGTTTTGATCTGTGATGATTGAATGATGTTGCACTATTGTGTTAAACCCCTGGACCACACTTTTACACACACCAATATGGATTTCACAAGGAAATCGATTAAGTCACAGATTCTGAAATGATTTTAAAAGTTGAATATTTAAATTCAAATGTTTTGGAAATGGAATCAGAATAAATGTGAAAAGCTTTTGGAATGGAATTTCAAGATAAAACTTATTTTAATTTACTTGATTTAATTTGGAATTTAAGTAATATGATTTACATTTGAATTCAAAATCAGAAATTGAATTCTATAATTTGAAATTAGAGATTAAAGATGTTATACCAGTTATATATGAGTTAAACCATTTTAAATATATTGATTTTGAGAATTAGAATTTAAATTCAAGGGCTTTAACTCGAGCAAATATAATTGGATTTTTCTGAAACGAAAACTGTTTGTTTTCAATTAATAAAAGCTTTATCATAAGAAATGAACTTCAAATTTGAGTTAAAATGATCTCTAATTTGAAATGAAGATAATTTCCAAGTTATGAAAACGATTTGAAAGCTATAAGTTAAATCTTTAATTTAAAGATTTAATGGGTTGATCCTATAGAAATGAAATTGTTTTGGAAATCTATGAATTGATCTTTGTGAAATAAATCTTTTTGTTTAAAGATTTGAAATGGTAATTTGTTTAACCATTTAAAGAAAATTTTGGGTTTTAAGTTGTGACTTAATTGAAATCCCATATCCATATGTTTTAAACGTTTCGCTCACTATTCGGTTTAGCCGGGAAAGGACCTTTGTGTCGTATAACCCATTCCGAATATGTGATACGTCGCTATGGATAGCATTTGAAGACCGGTGTTGAAGACCGGGTATTTGCAAGAACGATAGGATGACTTATCGATTGTCTCTGCACTGAGTCGCGCCGGTATAGAGACTCCCTAAGTGATGGGAAACCCGATCGGGATTGTGAATACCTGGAATTGCAAGGGCTTCGTAAGAAGTGCCTTCGGTTCTGTTCGAACCCGGAACAGACTTGTATGGATTGTGTGTCTGACATTACATTGTGAGATATAAAGCAGATTTCTTTCAAATACATTTCTGTTGGTGGCGGAGAATTTATTCTTTTAGCTTAACACCATTCTCTGAGACGTACGAGCTCAGAGGTTATGTAGTTGAAGGTTATCAGCGATATATTCCCAATTTGGTAATGTGACATGCTAAGTGTTGTTGTGAAATGATCATTGTTTGATCATTTGTGATATGATCATTTGTTTGATCATTTATCTTTGTGATCATTACTTTGATCATTTGTTGACCCAAAGCATGGCTTTGAAACAAAGCGTGGCTTTGTGGACGTGACTTCGTCGAACCTCACACCCCGGAATGGTCAAAACAGGAAAGATGCAGCAAGGTTATTAGGGGGTAGCGCCCCTTTAGGGTATGTACATCTCCTCCTGGATAGAAGTGGTATCATGGTATGGTGCCCAGATACTTACTTATGTGGACATCACAAACCCATATATATCTTGTTTTGTGATTTGATGTTGGGGCCCCGGTTAAGGGTTGGTTACAACCGGGAGGTGGCATACTCGTGTCAGTAGTTACCCAGTTAGGGGTAACCCGGCCTTATGTTGGCAGAGATCCGGTTAGGTTCTCGGGACGTCCTTCCAGAGGCGTTTCCATGTGGCAATGGGAAGTTCCTTGGCCTGACTATTTGTTGGAAATCCAAAGAAACAATACGAGCCTTGTACGGTATTAGTTGTAGAACCTGCCATCTAATATGGCAGCTATAGCGGGCATAATATAATGGTACCTATGCTGGCTAAGATTTATATTCTACTTTCGAAACTGTTTTCTACACTATGCACTAATAATAATATCAAATGATTTGATTTTGCGTAGTAAGCATGTTTGACTATCATAAGAAGAAATCTCCTCCAAGTCTGCGTTTGCATTGTGTGTGTGGCGGGAGGTCTTATGGTAGTTTCATTTTCAAAAAGCATTGCGAATTTACTTTAAAATTCTCTTGTTGATTGTTTTTAAAGGTAAACTGTTTTTGTTGCTCACACCAGTCCCATGACTAATCCGGATTTTATTGTTCCTTTCCTAAACTCTGGATGCTCATTATTTTCCATACGAGCAGTCTAGAGTTGGGTTTTTCAGATAGTTAGATATAGTGGATTATCTGGAGTTAGTTCAGTCTTTGGTTCGCACCAGTCTTGCTTATCTTTGTGCATCATTATTGGGAATTCGAGCTATTGCTGGATTGGTTCTTGGAGATGGAGTTACAGATTTGGAGTTCTTCGTTGAAGACTATCTTAGAGTTATTTGTTCCGCTGCTGGCATTATCTATATTTCTTTTCCGCTGCTATTTTCTTGTATCTCTGATGTATATTGATATTCATTGTATCACTCTGTTGTATCAGATATTGTATATCAGTGTATTATTCTTTTTATTCCGCTGTGTTGTCATACTTAATGTTGTTATAAGCTCCGGCGAATCGGTTTTGAACGGTCGAATCTACGGCATTCGAATACGATTTGAAGTATGGATGTCGATTTTCGAGCAGGCAAAACCCGCATCGTCACATTTGGTATCGGAGCTAAGGTTGAACTTTAGCTCAGGAGTATAACACATTAAGTAGCTCATTAGAGATAGGGTGAACTATCCCTAGAATGAGTATATCCTTAAGATATCCGTTTGAACGCCTCAGTAAATTCTCTTGCTATCCACCGATAGTGAGTATGAGTGCAAGAAGAGAACGAGATAGGGGTTAGGGAAATACGACTATAAATGGTCAATACCCTGTAACAGTGGAAACAACTTTCTCTATCAATATCCTTTGATTCGTTTCCAAATTCTTTTGATTTCTTCGCGACAACTGCAAGAAGTAGTTTCGGTGTGATGATGGCCCTACGTATCGTTGTAAGAAATTTTTACTTCGTATCTTCATCGGTTTCTTATCGGCTTTTCGATTTAAACTCTAATGAATAAATTGGAAATTTAAATTGAGTTAAATTGATTAATAGGATATGAAGCTAACTTTGAATTGTATTGATAAAACGATTTTGTTTAAAACCAAAACTGAAATTCTATCGTAATTTATTGTAAATATTGAAGTCCGAAGAGGGACAAATTGATATATATTTTGAGATATTTCGACTTGAGTTTGGAATTCATATCTTAAGTTGAGGAATTATAGGGGATCGAATCTGTCTATCTCTTTGTTGTTTTCGTGCCTGCGAATTTCGAGGACGAAATTCTTTTTAAGGGGGGAAGTTTGTAACGACCCCGGATTTTAATTCAATACTTAATTGAATTTTTGAATTAATATTCGTGAAATGTATCGATGAATTGAAGCGAGTTTCCCCGATTCAAATAGAAAATATATTAAGTCGTATGAGATTTGAAATAAAGTCTTAAATATGGGGTTTTAAGAACAAATGAAACAAAGCAAAGATAAGAATGCAAGGCAAGTAAACTAAACAGCAATTGGTGTTTTAAGTTAGACATACATATATATGACAGTATGTATCTTCAGCCACCAAGAAAAATATAAGTATGTGCATTTGTAAAATCAAGAAACATAAAGTACCCTGACATTAAATGCTAGTAAAAAAAAACTTTTAGTCAATTCGAATTGTATAAAAATATTTTCATCCACCACAATTACAAATATCAGCCCAAATATAATACCAATATAGCCACCATTATCTCCAATGTTGTACAGCCGAGCTATAGAGAAGGAAATAAAATATGTTCAAGTTTGTACAAGATAATTAATGCAATATCTTTAGCATACAAATGCATCACTTCAGCTGCCAAAAGAACCTGTAATTCAGTTGATAAAAAAAAAATCTCTAGTTTCATATACTCTGTACAAAATGTGGTGTCCCTTGTACCAGAAGAAATGCAAAGCCTAGCTGTTTTATACATATGTATATCACCATTTCGTTCACCATTCAAAACTAAGGAAAACCTGAGACAAAGCAAATTCAAGTTTAAATGCAAGTTCAGAAAACCTGAAAAACCAAAAGTGAAAGCCTCTGTCATAAAGAAAAAAAAAAGAAACAAAAGCTGCAAGATCAAAGTGAAATGTAAGATCTGAAAGCAAGATTTGTTTCCAGTTTTCAAGTATCAAATTCCAGGCTTAAAACAAAATTAAAATGTTTCTTTGTTCCCTGTTCTTTGTCTTTGCTTCTTCCCATCAAGGTAAGTAACTTCACCTTTAAATCTCTTAGTATGATTTTGGTTCATATCATTGTTGTGTTCCATCTTGTAGTGTGAAGTATATTTGGATATTTATATTGTTAAACTGCTGAAGTATGATGAATACATGTTTGCATAACCTGTAGAAGATCTCTGCTTAAAAGAAAAAAAAAATTCAAACTCAGGTTACCATTCAAAAACAAAAAAATCATTTCCTCCTGATCCAAGAAGAATCTGGATTTATAATTTAAGTAAAACTTGATTGTTTTACCTCAAGCTTTAATTTAAAATTATATCTAAGTTAAAACAATTAGTTAATGTTTCTGGAAATTTAAAGTACAGAGCCAAACTTTAATTTAGTCGAATTTCAAACTTGTTGATTCACAAATTTAGTTATATAGATTGAATTCTTATACCAAAATATGATTTTTAAGGCATAAATTATAATTTTTAGAGTTGGAAATAATGGGCAGTTCGAGCTTGTTTACATTTCGTTTAATCATCAATTTCTGGTGATCCCTTGGTTCGTGGTGGCCGAGTTTCTTCGTGGTGATAGAGGAGGCTATGGGGGTGATGGGAAAATTGGTCAGAGGTGGCCACGGCCACTGTGGTGATGGCAGTGAGAAGTTTATTTCTGGAAACCTAATTTTGTCATGGGTTACTATTTCGCCTCGTTCGTCGTTGGTGGGCGACCGAGTTTGCCATGGTTTGGGGGAAAGGTGATGGAGATGTCGACGAAGCTGCGGTCGAAGTTTGGTGGAGAACGGTGGTCGGAGCGTGGAGCAGCCCGCGTTGGCAGGTATAGGTGGAGTTCCTATTTTGTTTCCAGGTATCGATTTGGCACTCGATTTTGATTTGGGAAGAGCTATGCATACTGGGCGGTTCGAATTAATTTGGGCAATCACCGATGACGTGGGGGTGGCTGCGGCGTTGACCGGAGTTGGCTATGATGGTCGTGCACGTATACGTGCATTCGCGTGCACGGTGGTGGCGAGGTGTCTGTCGAATTTGATGTGAGTCGTCGCGTGCTCGTACTCGTGTAATTTGAGGGTTGCTTCGAGGTTGTCTTCGGGTCGTATGCGTGAGAGTCGCGCTGCTGTTTGATTTATGTCTTTAACTAAAAAAAAATATGAGGAGAGGGAAAGAAACAAGGAAAGGAAGAAGAAGGAGATAGAGTGGAGGAGAACGCGGGGAAACAGGAAAAAGGGTCGAGTGATATTCGAGAAAATACGTGGGTGCCTCGAGTCAGTTGCCTTAATGCTTTAAGTATTAACAAGTTAAATATTTATTTAAGCAAATAATGATTGGTTAAGTTATTATGTGATTCAAGGTTTATTAAAGGTTTATTAAAAGAAGGTTTGTAAAGGTAAGATAATTAAATATAATTAAATTAATAACTTTAATTTAAATTGTACTTAGAAAGGTTTTAATAATGAATTGATTTTCAAATTTAAAAGAAGACTTTTAAATGTTAATCAAGTTGAATAAATGGTGAATTAAATAATTAAAGATTAGTTAGTTAATAATTAAAGGGTGGTGAATTAAAATTAAAGGGTTGATTAATTAATTATAAATGGTTAATTAATTATTAGAGAAAGAATTAATCGAAATGATTTGTAATTAATATTATTTACCAGGATTAAAAATTCATAAGTAATTAATTTGATTAGAATGAATCAAACAATAAACTGATCTTACTTATGCATTCTATTGGATGATTGTATTGTTTGATACTCCTGATATGTGATGCTTTGTTTTGAGCTGTGTGACTTATTTATCTGTAATTTATATATCTGTGATCTGTAATCTGTGAACGAGCGATAAGCGTTATAGTTTATATCGCTTATCAACTATATTTCTGTGTTTTGATCTGTGATGATTGAATGATGTTGCACTATTGTGTTAAACCCCTGGACCACACTTTTACACACACCAATATGGATTTCACAAGGAAATCGATTAAGTCACAGATTCTGAAATGATTTTAAAAGTTGAATATTTAAATTCAAATGTTTTGGAAATGGAATCAGAATAAATGTGAAAAGCTTTTGGAATGGAATTTCAAGATAAAACTTATTTTAATTTACTTGATTTAGTTTGGAATTTAAGTAATATGATTTACATTTGAATTCAAAATTAGAAATTGAATTCTATAATTTGAAATTAGAGATTAAAGATGTTATACCATTTATATATGAGTTAAACCATTTTAAATATATTGATTTTGAGAATTAGAATTTAAATTCAAGGGCTTTAACTCAAGCAAATATAATTGGATTTTTCTGAAACGAAAACTGTTTGTTTTCAATTAATAAAAGCTTTCACATAAGAAATGAACTTCAAATTTGAGTTAAAATGATCTCTAATTTGAAATGAAGATAATTTCCAAGTTATGAAAACGATTTGAAAGCTATAAGTTAAATCTTTAATTTAAAGATTTAATGGGTTGATCCTATAGAAATGAAATTGTTTTGGAAATCTATGAATTGATCTTTGTGAAATAAATCTTTTTGTTTAAAGATTTGAAATGGTAATTTGTTTAACCATTTAAAGAAAATTTAGGGTTTTAAGTTGTGACTTAATTGAAATCCCATATCCATATGTTTTAAACGTTTCGCTCACTATTCGGTTTAGCCGGGAAAGGACCTTTGTGTCGTATAACCCATTCCGAATATGTGATACGTCGTTATGGATAGCATTTGAAGACCGTTGTTGAAGACCGGGTATTTGCGAGAACGATAGGATGACTTATCGATTGTCTCTGCACTGAGTCGCGCCGTATAGAGACTCCCTAAGTGATGGGAAACCCGATCGGGATTGTGAATACCTGGATTTGCAAGGGCTTCGTAAGAAGTGCCTTCGGTTCTGTTCGAACCCGGAACAGACTTGTATGGATTGTGTGTCTGACATTACATTGTGAGATATAAAGCAGATTTCTTTCAAATACATTTCTGTTGGTGGCGGAGAATTTATTCTTTTAGCTTAACACCCTTCTCTGAGACGTACGAGCTCAGAGGTTATGTAGTTGAAGGTTATCAGTGATATATTCCCAATTTGGTAATGTGACATACTAAGTGTTGTTGTGAAATGATCATTGTTTGATCATTTGTGATATGATCATTTGTTTGATCATTTATCTTTGTGATCATTACTTTGATCATTTGTTGACCCAAAGCATGGCTTTGAAACAAAGCGTGGCTTTGTGGACGTGACTTCGTCGAACCTCACACCCCGGAATGGTCAAAACAGGAAAGATGCAGCAAGGTTATTAGGGGGTAGCGCCCCTTTAGGGTATGTACATCTCCTCCTGGATAGAAGTGGTATCATGGTATGGTGCCCAGATACTTACTTATGTGGACATCACAAACCCATATATATCTTGTTTTGTGATTTGATGTTGGGGCCCCGGTTAAGGGTTGGTTACAACCGGGAGGTGGCATACTCGTGTCAGTAGTTACCCAGTTAGGGGTAACCCGGCCTTATGTTGGCAGAGATCCGGTTAGGTTCTCGGGACGTCCTTCCAGAGGCGTTTCCATGTGGCAATGGGAAGTTCCTTGGCCTGACTATTTGTTGGAAATCCAAAGAAACAATACGAGCCTTGTACGGTATTAGTTGTAGAACCTGCCATCTAATATGGCAGCTATAGCGGGCATAATATAATGGTACCTATGCTGGCTAAGATTTATATTCTACTTTCGAAATTGTTTTCTACACTATGCACTAATAATAATATCAAATGATTTGATTTTGCGTAGTAAGCATGTTTGACTATCATAAGAAGAAATCTCCTCCAAGTCTGCGTTTGCATTGTGTGTGTGGCGGGAGGTCTTATGGTAGTTTCATTTTCAAAAAGCATTGCGAATTTACTTTAAAATTCTCTTGTTGATTGTTTTTAAAGGTAAACTGTTTTTGTTGCTCACACCAGTCTCAGGACTGATCCAGAGTTTATTGTTCCTTTCCTAAACTCTGGATGCTCATTATTTTCCACACGAGCAGTCTAGAGTTGGGTTTTTCAGATAGTTAGATATCGTGGAATATCTGGAGTTAGTTCAGTCTTTGGTTCGCACCAGTCTTGCTTATCTTTGTGCATCGTTATTGGGAATTCGAGCTATTGCTGGATTGGTTCTTGGAGATGGAGTTACAGATTTGGAGTTCTTCGTTGAAGACTATCTTAGAGTTATTTGTTCCGCTGCTAGCATTATCTATATTTCTTTTCCGCTGCTATTTTCTTGTATCTCTGATGTATATTGATATTCATTGTATCACTCTGTTGTATCAGATATTGTATATCAGTGTATTATTCTTTTTATTCCGCTGTGTTGTTATACTTAATGTTGTTATAAGCTCCGGCGAATCGGTTTTGAACGGTCGAATCTACGGCATTCGAATACGATTTGAAGTATGGACGTCGATTTTCGAGCGGGCAAAACCCGTATCGTCACAGAAATGTCCTTTAACCCTAAAATGTCAACGCATAGCAACCACAATGTTCGATAAATTCGTCGATCATTTTGAAACAATCCCGGATTTTGATTTATTTTAAATTTACAATTAATTTAATTTTTGAATAAAAATTTGTGAAATTAATTGGTAATTGGTATAAAATATTAGTTAAATTATGAATTACCGGAAAAATGTATTTAAATTTAATCTGAATTGGGATTTACAAATAATTTAAAGAATGAAATATACTACAAATATAATATAATAAATATATATATAAAGAGATACAAGATAATAAGTAAATTAAATATTTGATAGTTTAAGTTTTAAAATTAAAAAAAGAAGATAATTAAGGCAAGTAAAAGAAACAAAATACATTCAAGTAAGAATGTAAACTATAAAATATAAAATATACACATTAAACAAATTAGTTAAAATTTTAACAACGTAATTAAAATAGAAATTGTTTATAATATAAAGTAAGAAGATAAAGCAAAAGAAATATGTTAAAAATAGGATTCATTCATATTTCAAGCAACAAAGAAGATAATACCAATATCTGTGAACAAACAGATAAGATAAGAATGAAGCTTGGAGGAGAAGACAGCAAAATATATTTAAATGTGAAGGAAGATAGTAGAATACATTCAAGCATGAACAAATACACAAATATGAACGAATTGGATAAGCATGAACTAGAAACAAAACATAAAGTACTTAACAATAAATGCAACATCCTCATGCATTTAATACAAACATCTCAGCCCATAATGCACAGATGCTTAGCAATGCTTGTTGTACAAACAACAATGTATATCCCTGTACAACTCAATTTCATATATCAGCCCTCTCTCATTTTAGTTCGAGCATCATCACTGAGTAAAATCTTGAGACAATATCAACTAAAACTAAAATAAAATTCAGTTTAAAAACATCAAAATAAATCACTACAAACAAGAGGATTAAAGATAAGAAGATTTCAGCAAGAAAGTTCAAAGCTGTTTCAAGGTAAAAGCAACTCTGTTCTTTCTTCAATAAAATCAACTATGAGTAAATAAAATTATTTCAAGATTTTAGTGGGATGTAATCTATGTGTCTAATTTATGATTTATATCTTGTTTTTCTTAAGTATTTTCTTTCCAGTTCCAGCTCTGTGAATATCCATATGGTTGCAAACCTATTTTTTTTGTTTTTTCTGGTTTTAGAGTGAAATAGACTATATAAAATTCAATACATCTGCATCCAATTATTATTAGGCTTAAAATTTTAGACAAATCTGGTTGTTGAAACATAGAACAAGAGCTAAAACTTGGTTTTAAATAGGTTGGTGAAATATTACAGTAAGAAACCTTGTTTTACAGAGCAAAATGGTAATAAGTACTAAATTCAAATGTCATGAAACCTTTATTTACTTATATAACTTGAATCCACACTGCAAGATAGGATTTTTAAAACCAAAATGATGATTTTTAATTGAGTGGGCGCAGAGCAGTTCGACGATGAACGCAAAATGGAATTTCGTCGAATTCCGACGATGGACAATGTTCTGGATGTCGGGGCTTCGCGTGGAGGAGAAGGAGTCTACGGCGCTGCTAGGAAAAATAGGAAGATGGTCGGTAGGTGGTCGTGGTGGTTTCGGCGAACGTTTGAAATTTTCAAACCTAGTTTGGTCATGGCTAAGAATTTTGTTTCGTTCGTCATTGATTGTTAATCGAGTGCGCTAGGATTTTTGGGGTTGATGATTGAACGTGTTGTCGTCGTGTGGGCGAAAGTTTGGGTGCTCTAGGTTTCTGGAGCGGCGGTAGCGAGGCGGTTTGCCGAAGGTGTTCGTTTCAGTTTTTCGAGCGTCAAGCATTTTTTTCAATTTCGTTTTTCTTTTAAGATCTGGGTTTTGATTTTGAATAATGGGTCGACTCGTGGTTTGCTGGAGGCATTGCGAGCCACCAGAGGGGCGGCGAACCACCGTGCACGTGCACGGTGGCGTTTTAAGCGTCTGATATTGGTGCCATGGTTGTCGCGTGATGTGCACGAGTATTCTTGGGGTTTACCTCGAGTTTTAAACCTGGCGCGTGTGAGTGTTTTTAAATAATGTAGTTTAAGTTTTTAAACTTAACTTAAGATAATAAGAAAAATAAGAGGAACAAGGTGAAGAAGAAGAAAAGGGTAGGGGAAGAAGGAACGCGGAGGATCTGGGTGTTGTTGACCTAGGAAGAGCAGAGGAAATTCTCGCGTTGTACTCGAGTAATTCGAGTAGTATACTCAAAGCATGGAACGGAGGGACTCGAAGCAAGAATGGGAAGGCTCGGGTCAAAGTTTTGTTCCAGGTTTTCAACGTGATTCTGTTTTCTGAATTTAAAATTTAATTTAAATTATAAATCAAGGTTTGAGCTAGATTAGTTTAAATCAAAATGTAAATATAATTCAAGTTTGATTTGGAATTTTGTTTGGACGTAAATAAAGTTGCAAATTTAAATCGTTTTGATAATTTCAAAGCAATTAAATGTAGTGAAGTAATTTGAATTTAAAATAGATTTGAAATTTTAAATGAAAAATATAAACTTTATTCAAGGTAAATAAGAATTCATTTCAAATCTTAAATTTAAATTGAAATTAAAAGAAAATTTGAAATCAATGTTTTTCAAACATATTGTGAATAATAATTAAATCATAAATATGAATGAGTTTTACTTTAAATAATGAAGAGTTAATGGTTTATAATTTCATTAAGAATGAGTAATTATTGTTTTTATGGATTTAATTAATAGTTGTAAGCTTATAAATTTGTTTATTTAAGTTAAGTTAAATTAATTAAGGAATAATTTAATTGTAATTGAGAATTCATTAAGTTACAAGTAACACTTAATTAGTTCAATAATGGATTATTAATGGTAAATCAATTTTAATTATTAATGTAAGTAATTTTTGTAAAACAGTAATTGAAGAATTGTTATTAGTAAATGAAGGTCATTAACTAAGATTATTTAAATAATTAATTAATGTGATAAATTTTTAATGATTAATTTAGATTAATAAATTAATGATAAGCATTATGAAATTGTGTAAGTGTAATTACTTCATGGTAAGTAATTAAAAGTTAAATTTCTTTAAATAATTAATTAAAGGGTGAATTAATTATGTAATTGGTTTAAAGGTTAATTTAATTAATATGATTAATTAAGAGTAATTTAATTAATTAAGGCGATTGATAAATTAATTTAGATCAAATGATTTGTAATTAATAAATCAGAACTGGAGAATTAATTCATAAGTAATTAATTTACTTGGAAATAAATTGAATTGATTAGGATTAAACATTTAATCCTGCTTATAAATGATTATTGAATGCTTGACCTTACTTATGAATGATTGTATTATGTAAGATGCATTGAATTGATTGTCCTATCTGATCTGTGGTATTTTGTTCCGTGGATTGAGCTGTGTATAATTTATTCATTTATTTACATTTGCATGTCATCTGTGAATTTGTGAATGAACGATAAGCGTTATAGTTTATATCGCTTATCAGCTATATTGCTGTGTTTTAATCTGTGATAATTGAATGATGTTGCACTATTGTGTTAAACCCCTGAACCACACTTATACACATACCAATATGGATTTCACAAGGAAATCGATTAAGTCATAGATTTTTGAAGTGATTTTTAAATAGACAATTTGAATTCAAATGTTTTGGAAATGGACAGGGTTTAAAGTGAAAAGTTTTTGGAATGGAATTTCAACGATGAAATTTATTTTGAATAACTCGATTGAGTTTTGAGATTTAAATATTTTGATTTAAATTTGAATTCAATATTTGAAATTGAATTCTATGATTTGGAAACTAGGGTGTAGAAAGGCTATTCAACTTATAAATTAGTTTATATGGGTTAAACTATTTTAAGTATTGATTTGGGAATTTGAATTTAAATTCAAAGGCTTTAACTCGTGTAAATAAAATTGGATCTTTCTGAAATAAAACTATTTGTTTTCAAATAATAAAAGCTTTCATATAAGAAGTAAACTTCCAAATTGTGTTAAAAAGAGATTTCAAGTTAAAATTGAAAATGATTTTCCGAGTTATGGAAACTGTTTTGGAAAGCTATAAGTTAAATCTTTAATTTAAAGATTTTAAACGAGTAAATCCAATTGAAATGGAAATTGTTTTGAAATCTGTAAATGGACTTTGTGAAACTGGGTGAACTTTGTAAAATAAATCTTTTTGTTTAAAGGATTTGAAATGGTAATTGGTTTAAACCATTTGAAAGAAAGTTTTGAATTATTAAGTTGTGACTTAATTGAAATCCCATATCCATATGTTTTAAATGCTGCGCTCACTATTCGGGTTAGCCGGGAAAGGACCTTTGTGTCGTATAACCCACTCCGAATATGTGATTCGACGTATATGGATAGCATTTGAAGACCGGTGGTGAAGACCGGGTATTTGTGAGAATGATAGGATGACCTATCGATTGTCTCTGCACTGAGTTGCTCCGGTATAGAGATTCCCTAAGTGATGGAAAGTCCGATCGGGATTGTGAATACCCAGATTCCAAGGACTTCTTTGGAAGTGCCTTCGGTTCTGTTCGAACCCACTATAGACTTGTATGGATTGTATGTCTGACATTACAATTTGAGATATAAAGCATTTCTTTCAAATACATTTCTGTTGGTGGCGGAGATTTTATTCTCTTAGCTTAAAACCCATCTCTGAGACGTATGAGCTCAGAGGTTATGTAGTTGAAGGTTATCAGTGATATATTTCCAGTTTGGTAATGTGGCATGCTGAGTGCTGCTGACCATTTGTTGATCAAAGCGTGGCTTTTGTGAAAAGCGTATCTTTGTGAACGAGACTTCGTCGAACCTCACACCCCGAAATGGTCAAAATAGGAAAGATGCGCCAAGGTTATTGGGGGTAGCGCCCTTTAGGGTATGTGCATTTCCTTCTGGATAGAGGTGGTATCATGGTATGGAGCCTAGATATTTAACCTATGTGGTTACTGCGAATTTATTACTTTGTGGTTGGTGGTTATCGGGATCCCGGGAAAGGTCGGTTGCGACCGAGGGATGTGGCATACTCGTGTCAGTAGTTATCCAGTTAGGGGTAACCCGGCCTTGTGTTGGCAGAGATCCGGTTAGGTTCCTGGGGCATCCTTACAGAGGCGTTTCCATGTGGCAATGGGAAGTTCCTTGGACTGATCATTTGTTGGAAATCCAAAGAAACAATATGAATCCTTTACGATTGCAAATTGTATAACCTGCCTCCTCAGGAGGTAGCTATGCAGGCATAATATAATGGTACCTATGCTGACTAAGATTTATATTATACTTTCGAAATGTTTTCCTACACTTTGCACTTATAGTAATAATAAAAAGAAATTCTCTGCGTAGTAAGAATCTTTGACTATCATAAGGAGAAATCACCTCCAAGTTCTGCGTTTGCATTGTGTGTGTGGCGGGAGACCTTATGGTAGTCTCATTTTCTAAAAGCATCACAGAATCTAATTTAAAATATTTTTTTTGTTTGTTTTTAAAGATAAACTGTTTTTGTTACTCATACTAGTCTCATGACTGACCTGGAGTTTACTGTTTCTTTCCTAAACACTGGGTGCTCATATTTTTTCCACACGGGCAGTCTAGAGTTGGGTTTTTCAGATAGCTAGGCTTAGTAGATTATCTGGAGCTAGTTCAATCTTTGGATGTGGACGAGACTTGCTTGTCTTGGTGTATCGTGATGCTGATTCGAGCTGCTTCTGGAGTTCTCTTAGGAAGACTATCTTAGAGTAATTTGTTCTGCTGCTGGTGTTATCTATTTTTCTTTTCCACTGCTATTTTGTTGTATCATATCTCTGATGTATATTGATATCTATTGTATCAACTGTTATATCAGATATTGTATCAATGTTGTATATCAATGTATTATTCTTTTTCTTCCGCTGTGTTGTTTACTTAATTGTGTTATAAGCTCCGGCGACTCAGATTTGAACGCTCGACTCTGCGGCATTCGAGTACGATGTAAAGTATGGATGTCGATTTTCGAACGCGAAAAATCCGTCTCGTTACATTTGGTATCAGTGCTAAGGTTGAACTTTAGCTCAGGAGTATAACACATTAAGTAACTCATTAGAGATAGGGTGAAGTAAACCCTAGAATGAGTATATCCCTAAGATATCCGTTTGAATGCCTCAGTAAATTCTCTTACTATCCATTGATAGTGAGTATGAGTGCAAGAAGAGGACGAGATAGGGGACATGGGAGTACCACTATAAATGGTCAATACCCTACGGCAGTGGAAATAATTCTCTCTATCAATTTTCTTTAATTCGTTTCCAAATTCTTTTGATTGCTTCATGGCAGTTCTAGAAGAAGTTTCGGTGTGATGATGGCCCTACGAATCATTATAGAAAATCCTTACTTCTTATTTCATCGGTTTCTCATCAGTTTTTGATTTAAACTCTAATGAATATGAATTTGAAATTTGAAATTGGAAATTTTAAATAAATTGGAAATTTTGAATTGAGTTAAATTGATTATGAAGAATGAATTGAATCGATAAAACGATTTCATTTAAAACTAAATTTGAAATTCTATTACAATTTCTTGTGTAGACCGAAGTCCGAAGAGGGACAAATTGGTATATTTTGAGGTATTCCGACTTGAGTTTGGAATCCATATCTGATGTTTGGAAATTGTGGAAGATTAAATCTATTTATCTATTGTTTGGGTCTCGATATATTCTACGAATGGTTAGTTGCCCTTCGAACTAACCAATGCCACTGCATATTTCGTAAATCCGGATAGCCCGAGTAGCTTGTGAAGTGTTAAATAAATTCGTTCTTATATCTATTGTTGATATTCTGATTTGGTAAGCCAAATGCAGAGTAGATATTCAGTTGATTTGATGAAATATTCTTCATCTATCTTTCATCCATCTCTGTGTTGTTTTCGTGCCCGCAAATTTCGAGGACAAAATTTCTTAATGAGGGGAATTTGTAACGATCCCGGATTTTGATTTATTTTAAATTTACAATTAATTAAAATTTTGAATAAAAATTTGTGAAATTAATTGGTAATTGATATAAAATATCAGTTAAATTATGAATTACTGGAAAAATGTATTTAAATTTAATTTGAATTGGGATTTACAAATGATTTAAAGAATCAAATATACTACAAAAATAATAAAATAAATATATATAAAGAGATACAAGATAATAAGTAAATTAAATATTTGATAGTTTAAGTTTTAAAATAAAAAAAGATAATTAAGGCAAGTAAAAGAAACAAAATACATTCAAGTAAGAATGTAAACTATAAAATATAAAATATACACATTAAACAAATTAGTTAAAATTTAACAACGTAATTAGAATAGAAATTGTTTATAGTATAAAGTAAGAAGAAAAAGCAAAAGAAATATGTTAAAAATAGGATTCATTCATATTTCAAGCAACAAAGAAGATAATACCAATATCTATGAACAAACAGATAAGATAAGTATGAAGCTTGGAGGAGAAGACAGCAAAATATATTTAAATGTGAAGGAAGATAGTAGAATACATTCAAGCATGAACAAATACACAAATATGAACGAATTGGATAAGTATGAACTAGAAACAAAACATAAAGTACTTAACAATAAATGCAACATACCTCATGCATTTAATACAAACATCTCAACCCATAATGCACAGATGCTTAGCAATGCTTGTTGTACAAACAACAATGTATATCCCTGTACAACTCAATTTCATATATCAGCCCTCTCTCATTTTAGTTCGAGCATCATCACTGAGTAAAATCTTGAGACAATATCAACTAAAACTTAAATAAAATTCAGTTTAAAAACATCAAAACAAATCACTACAAACAAGAGGATTAAAGATAAGAAGATTTCAGCAAGCAAGTTCAAAGCTGTTTCAAGATAAAAGCATCTCTGTTCTTTCTTCAAAAAAATCAACTATGAGTAAATAAAATTATTTTAAGATTTTAGTTGGATGTAATCCATGTGTCTGATTTATGATTTATATCTTGTTTTTCTCGAGTATTTGCTTTCCACTTATAGCTCTATGAATATCCATATGGTCGCAAACCTGTTTTTTTTTTGTTTTTTCTAGTTTCAAAGTGAAATAGACTATATAAAATTCAATACATCTGCATCCAATTATTATTAGGCTTAAAATTTTAGACAAATCTGGTTGTTGAAACATAGAACAAGAGCTAAAACTTGGTTTTAAACAGGTTGGTGAGATATTACAATAAGAAACCTTGTTTTACAGAGCAAAATGGTAATGATACTAAATTCAAATGTCACGAAACCTTGATTTACTTATATAACTTGAATCCACACTGTAAGATAGGATTTTTAAAACTAAAACGATGATTTTTAATTGAGTGGGCGCAGAGCAGTTCGACGATGAACGCAAAATGGAATTTCGTCGAATTCCGGCGATGGACGATGTTCTGGGTGTCGGGGCTTCGCGTTGAGGTGAAGGAGTCTACGGCGCTGCTAGGAAAAATAGGGAGATGGTCGGTAGGTGGTCGTGGTGGTTTCGGTGAACGTTTGAAAATTTCAAACCTAGTTTGGTCATGGCTAAGAATTTTGTTTCGTTCATCATCGATTGTTAATCAAGTGCGCTAGGATTTTGGGGGTCGCTAGGATTTTGGGGGTTGATGGTTAAACATGTTGTCGTCGTGTGGGCGAGAGTTTGGGTGCTGCAGGTGGCAGGAGCGGTGGTAGCGAGGCGGTTTGCCGAAGGTGTTCGTTTCAGTTTTTCGAGCGTCAAGCATTTTTTTCTATTTCGTTTTTTTTAAGATCTGGGTTTTGATTTTGAATAATGGGTCGATTCGTGGTTTGCTGGAGGCGGTGTGAGGCATTGGAAGGGCGGCGAACCACCGTGCACGTGCACGGTGGCGTTTTAGGCGTCTGATATTGGTGCCGTGGTTGTCGCGTGATGTGCACGAGTATTCTCGGGGTTTACCTCGAGTTTTAAACCTGGCGCGTGTGAGTGTTTTTAAATCCTTTAGTTTAAGTTTTTAAACGTAACTTAAGATAATAAGAAAACGAAGAGGAACAGGGTGAAGAAGAAGAAAAGGGTAGGGGAAGAAGGAACGCGGAGGATCTGGGTGTTGTTGACCTGGGAAGAGCAGAGGAAATTCTTGCATCGTACTCGAGTAATTCGAGTAGTATACTCAGAGCATGGAATGGAGGGACTCGAAGTAAGAATGGGAAGGCTCGGGTCAAAGTTTTGTTCTAGGTTATCAACCTGATTCTGTTTTCTGAATTTAAAATTTAATTTAAATTATAAATCAAGGTTTGAACTGGAGTTTTTTAAATCAAAATGTAAATATAATTCAAGTTTGAATTGGAATTTTGTTTAGACATAAATAAAGTTGCAAATTTAAATTGTTTTGATAATTTCAAAGCAATTAAATGTAGTGAAGTAATTTGAATCTAAAATAGATTTGAAATTTTAAATGAAAATTTTTAACTTTATTCTAGGTAAATAAGAATTCATTTCAAATCTTAAATTTAAATTGAAATTAAAAGAAAATTTGAAATCAATGTTTTTCAAACATATTGTGAATAATAATTAAATCATAAATACGAATGAGTTTTACTTTAAATAATGAAGAGTTAATGATTTATAATTTCATTAAGAATGAGTAATTATTGTTTTTATGGATTTAATTAATAGTTGTAAGCTTATAAATTTGTTTATTTAAGTTAAGTTAAATTAATTAAGGAATAATTTAATTGTAATTAAGAATTCATTAAGTTACAAGTAACACTTAATTAGTTCAATAATGGATTATTAATGGTAAATCAATTTTAATGATTAATGTAAGTAATTTTTGTAAAACAGTGATTAAAGAATTGTTATTAGTAAATGAAGGTCATTAATTAAGATTATTTGAATAATTAATTAATGTGATAAATTTTCAATGATTAATTTAGATTAATAAATTAATGATAATCATTATGAAATTGTGTAAGTGTAATTACTTTATGGTAAGTAATTAAAGGTTAAATTTCTTTAAATAATTAATTAAAGGGTTAATTAATTATGTAATTGGTTTAAAGGTTAATTTAATTAATATGATTAATTAAGAGTAATTTAATTAATTAAGGCGATTGATAAATTAATTTATATCAAATGATTTGTAATCAATAAATCAGAATAAGAGAATTAATTCATAAGTAATTAATTTACTTGGAAATAAATTGAATTGATTAGGATTAAACCATTAATCCTGCTTATAAATGATTATTGAATGCTTGACCTTACTTATGAATGATTGTATTGTATAAGATGCATTAGATTGATTGCCCTATCTGATCTGTGGTATTTTATTATGTGGATTGAGCAGTGTATAATTTATTCATTTATTTATATTTGCATATTATCTGTGAATTTGTGAATGAACAATAAGCGTATTTATATCGCTTATCAACTATATTTCTGTGTTTTAATCTGTGATGATTGAATGATGTTCCACTATTGTGTTAAACCCTTGAACCACACTTATACACGCACCAATATGGATTTCACGAGGAAATCGATTAAGTCACAGATTTTTGAAGTGATTTTTAAATAGACAATTTGAATTCAAATGTTTTGGAAATGGATTGGGTTTAAAGTGAAAATCTTTTGGAATGGAATTTCAAAGATGAAATTTATTTTGAATAACTCGATTGAGCTTTGAGACTTAAATATTTTGATTTAAATTTGAATTCAATATTTGAAATTGAATTCTATGATTTGGAAACTAGGGTGTAGAAGGGCTATTCAACTTATAAATGAGTTTATATGGGTTAAATTATTTTAAAGTATTAATTTGGGAATTTGAATTTAAATTCAAAGGCTTTAACTCGTGTAAATAAAATTGGATCTTTCTTAAATAAAACTATTCGTTTTCAAATAATAAAAGCTTTCATATAAGAAGTAAACTTCCAAATTGTGTTAAAAAGAGATTTCAAGTTAAAAATGAAAATGATTTTCCAAGTTATGGAAACTGTTTTGGAAAGCTATAAGTTAAATCTTTAATTAAAGATTGTAACGGGTAAATCCAATTGAAATGGAAATTGTTTTGAAATCCGTAAATGGATCTTTGTGAAACTGGGTGAACTTTGTAAAATAAATATTTTTGTTTAAAGGATTTGAAATGGTAATTGGCTTAAACCATTTGAAAGAAAGTTTTGAATTATTAAGTTGTGACTTAATTGAAAACCCATATCCATATGTTTTAAATGTTGCGCTCACTATTCGGGTTAGCTGGGAAAGGAACTTTGTGTCATATAACCCATTCCGAACATGTGATTCGACGTATATGGATAGCATTTGAAGACCGGTGGTGAAGACCGGGTATTTGTAAGAACGATAGGATGCCCTATCCATTGACTCTGCACTGAGTTGCTCCGCTATAGAGATTCCCAAAGTGATGGGAAGTCCGATCGGGATTGTAAATACCCGAATTTCAAGGACTTCTTTGGAAGTGCCTTTGGTTCTGTTCGAACCCAGAATAGACTTGTATGGATGACATTACAATTTTAGATATAAAGCATTTCTTTCAAATACATTTCTGTTGGTGGCAGAGAATTTATTCTCTTAGCTTAACACCCTTCTCTGAGACGTACGAGCTTAGAGGTTATGTAGTTGAAGGTTATCAGTGATATATTCCCAATTTGGTAATTTGGCATGTTGACTGCGGCTAATCATTTTTTGATCAAAGCGTGGCTTTTGTGAAAAGTGTAGCTATGTGGACGAGACTTCGTCGAACCTCACACCCCAAAATGGTCAAAACAGGAAAGATGCGGCAAGGTTATTGGGGGTAGCGCCCTTTAGTTAATGTGCATTTCCTTCTGGATAGAGGTGTATCATGGTATGGAGCCCAGATATTTAACCTAAGTGGTTACTGCGAATTTATTACTTTGTGGTTGTTGGTTATCTGGATCCCGGGAAAGGTCGGTTGCGACCGGGGGATGGCATACTCGTGTCTGTAGTTACCCAGTTAGGGGTAACCCGACCTTGTGCTGGCAGAGATCCGGTTAGGTTCTCGGGGCGTCCTTCCAGAGGCGTTTCCATGTGGCAATGGGAAGTTTCTTGGCCTGACCATTTGTTGGAAATCCAAAGAAACAATACGAACCCTTTACAATTGCAAATTGTATAACCTGCCTCCTTAGGAGGTATCTATAGCAGGCATATTATAATGGTACATATGCTGGCTAAGATTTATATCATACTTTCAAAAAAAATTCCTACACTTTGCACTTATAGTAATAAAAAAAAAATTCTCCGCGTAGTAAGCATCTTTGACTATCATAAGGAGAAATCTCCTCTAAGTTCTGCGTTTGCATTGTGTGTGTGGCGGGAGGTCTTATGGTAGTCTCATTTTCTAAAAGCATTTCAGAATCTAATTTAAAATATTTCTTTGTTTGTTTTTAAAGATAAACTGTTTTTGTTACTCATACCAGTCTCATGACTGACCTGGAGTTTATTGTTTCTTTCCTAAGCTCTGGGTGCTCAAAATTTTTCCACACGGGAAGTCTAGAGTTGGGTTTTTCAGATAGCTAGGCTTAGTAGATTATCTGGAGCTAGCTCAATCTTTGGATGTGGACAAGACTTGCTTGTCTTTGTGTATCGTGATGTTGGTTCGAGCTGCTGCTGGAGTTCTCTTTGGAAGACTATCTTAGAGTAATTTGTTCCGCTGTTGGTGTTATCTATTTTTTGTAGGATCGATTTCACCCTAGAGGGGGGTGAATAGGGTGATAGTGTAAATTGTAAAAATTAATCGCGGAAGCTTATCAATTAATTTCAATTCAGATCACAGAATAGCAGCATAGATATCGCAGAATATAAAATAACAGAATAAAACAGAACAACACAGAATTTACCCAGCTTCGGCAAAACCCTGCCTACGTGCTGCCCCCAAGGTTTCTACTAGAAATTAGATAGTCCCTCGCTTACACACGTAAACTCGCTATATCCGCTACTGACTAATCTAACTCTACGCTCAAAAGCTTGCCACAACTCAACTACCGAGTTGCGAATTCTCAAGCTACGCCACGTAGCTTGTCCCCTAGTCACATGACTAGAAAATTAAACGGTTTAAAAATGAAAATACAAAACAAAAACAATGTAAATAAAAATAACCCTAATTCTAAAATAAAAACCCTTATTATAAATTTTAAAACACCTAATCTAAAACAAAAGACCGGCCCATGCTTTTTCTTTAACCCGTTCCTTATTTCCTTCTTTGTTATTCTCCAGCCCGATCCCCTTTAGTTCTTTGTTGCGAAAAATAATGGCGGCATGCGTCTTCGTTCTTCGATCTGAAAATTAGGGCTCGTGCTCGATACTCTTTTCTCTGGAAATTTGGCAGCTTTGCTTTCTCGTGGTACTGTGATTTAGGGTTTATGGATTTGGGGCTTCGATCCCTTGAATGCTCTGCTTTGCGAATTAGGGTTGAGATGATTATCGGCTTGGCTTGGCTTCGCTTTGGTGAGTTCGATTTCGCTTCAGGTAAGATTTTTAGCTCTGTTCCTCTTCGATTTTCGTATTCGAACTCACACCTTTATGCCGATGATGATCTGGGTTAAATATGCGTTCGAACTCCTTTATCTTCGTTCGTATAAACTTATTTGAATTTGTCAAATAAGTTGTTCGACCGTTCGATTATATTTTGATACTGATGATTTCACTGACTTTTTCGTAATCGTATATTTTGGTTGCTTGATGGTTACGGCTTTGATTTATTTCGTGATGACCACGGTTTTCGTTCCTTTTTCTGCTGACTTGTTAAACACACGGCTTTGATACATTTAGCTTTGTATCTGCAGTTTGGATATTGATGATTCCCTCTGATGCTTTGACTTTGGTCACTTTGATTTCGTATAACTTGTAGCTTGCTGTACTTTCCTGTAGCTCCATCTATTGCAATCTTTGATGATTCATTGTAGTATGTTGTCACTGAGTTTGACTGCATGTTCATCAGTTCATATTGAACTGTTTCTTGTCATGTTCACTTGCACACTCGAGTTTGTAATCTCAGATTCATAGTGTATTTGTTGGCTGCATTGTCACTGTTTAATATTGTTTGCAACTTGACACTTGTTGTCTGCATTTCTAGTTGGATATGTTGGCACTGGGATATAACTCGAACTGTTTTGATGTTGCATCCATTGAGTCTGCATATTGTAGCCGTAATCATTTTGGTTTTGTAGTTTGATTGTGAGATGTTGCCTCTGGTTGCTGTCATATACTAATGAACTTGAAATGAACTTGAAATATACCAATGATCAAGTTGCATTCCATATGTGTTCATCATGTAAATTCACTTGGTGCTGTTATTTTTGTATTCACTTGAGTTTGTACACTTTTGTTGCAGTGGTTGAAATTTTTGAGCTTGTATGCTTGGTTTTTTTTCCTTCATTACTTTGTAGATGTTCTCTGGTTTGCATTCTTCCATACTGTTATGTTGTTTGTGTACTACTTTGGTTTAGTTTGTGCACTTGCTCATTTGAAGTTGTAGCATGTCACTGTGATGTTTTTATGTGCTTGAGTTTCAACTGTGCTCGACCATACTTGCCCAGTTTACACAGATGCTCCACTTGTTCATTTTGTTCAAGTGTACTTGTCTTCATTCTGACCATGTTGGCACTGAGTTACTGTCTTGTTTATATTAGACTAGTCGACACTTGATTCTTGAGTTTTGGCCATTCGCACCTGTGTTGAATCCAGTTTCACAGCTCGGGTTTGACCTTGTGCTCGAGTCGTGATTTTTATGTTATCGCACGTGAGTTTAACCCGGCTTTTATTTGGGTTTGACCTGTGCTCACCTGTCCCTGTAAATCAAACAAGTGTATATATCGGCGTGCACGGCCTTGTGGCATATACAGTAATACACTGTGTATGTCACAAGTTGTTCGTGTATGATGAATTCAAATTTTAAATGATGACGAACAACCCAAATAACTGAGGCAAAAATTATTTTCAAAAAACCATATTTTATTTTATATTGCAAAAATGTTTCTTTTTCAATTTTACTGCGTTAGTGAATATTTTTGCAGATTGCTCAGATGCTGGATTCTAACTGGAAGGAAGTTGAAGATAAATATGAGTGTGAGTGATATGTAGTGAGGACATTTGTAAATGTGAAATGTGATGTAATTGTAATCAATGTTGTATAGTTATAGTGAGAGCTTGAAATTGTACTATTCAAAGATGTAATAAATATTTGTTTGAATAAAATATTCGTTTGAATTCAAATTCCGTGTTATTTATTTTATTCAGCAAATATTTATTTAATCTGTGAAAAATAAAATAGTATATTATCAAATACATTTAAACGAATGTATATATGTTTATTATCATCAAACAAAAATCATATAAGCGCATATTCAACAATCTCCCCCTTTTGATGATAACAAACATATATTTAAGATTTTGAATATGTTAAATGTATTTGATCGTTCAATTTGCTCCCCCTATTTGAATGCTCCCTCTCTACACGATACTCCCCCTACATATATGCATACAAATAGAAATATGCAAATGAGGCTAGATGCAAAATGGAAAATTATTTGACCTTTGCTTGATTTTATTTGACAAAATCTTAACTTTTCTCTCCCCCTTTTGTTATCAGCAAAAGAATAATAGTGTTAGAGAAAATAGAGATAAAGTAATCGATATCAATCCAACATTAAAACTCAATTGAATATAAATATTAAATTTCAATAAAAAATCAAACAAAAATCATAAATATTTTGTTAGGCGAATATTCCACTTTTAGAATGATGGAAATGATGTCATCATATAAAACCATACAGTTGTGTCTATTTGTGGTATATTTATATCAGGAATTTGAATATCTACTAACCATGCATAACCGTTAGGACTTTTAAATGAGATTAGTAGTATTCCAATTTTATTTTTAAAAAAAATGAATTCAAGTATCTTCTAACCACGCATAACCGTGAGAACTTTTAAATGGGATTAGAATCAACTTGTTTATTTTAAAAATCAACTTTTGATATGCGTTCCATACATGCATAACCGTGAGGACTTTTAAATGAGCATGGAAGCACATAACAAATTCCAAGTAATTCACCCATGCATAACCGTGAGGACTTTTAAATGAGAGTGAATACTTTGGTATTTATTTATTATTATTATTAATATTTTTATTTTTTAATATATATTTTTTAAACAAAATGTGAAAATGAAAAACGAACGATTCCTGTTTAAAGTACCACATATTGACAAACTATATAGAATTTTGATGAGTGATGTTCGTTAGAAATATGATAGATATAGATATGGTCATGGAATTATTACCAACAAAAAGTTTTATAACTCTTGTTTAAATTTCTAAAGAAATTTTCAAATTATGTTTTCTCGAGTCATAATATTTGATCAATATTAGCACTCATCACTTTTTCAATCACTATTTTTCTTTTCGATAATCATTTGGGAGTCAGATTAGTCAAAATAGTCATTTAAAATCAAATTCAAAAATAATTATGAAATTAATTTTTCAAAAATGACTAATCTGAAACTATGGTCAAACATGATTTTCTCCAGGGGTTTTAAAAGAAAATTTTCTGCTATTTGAAAATTATTTGAAATGAAGAATATGCAGATATTTTCTTTGAAAAACGATGCAGCTACTAAATGTCTCAACAAAAATCACGTTTCACTAGTCATTTTTCTATCAACTAAATTACCAGTGTAATTTGCATCTAAATTTCTCTCTCACTCAAAATTATCATTAATTGAATTTGATTGACCAAACCATGAAGTGTGCACCAAAAATTTCAAACTCAATTTTAACAACAATTTAAATGACATTCTTTTGAAATTGAATTGAAGTCGTGTAAATAATCAGAAAACCCTGAATAAGGAGTTAGCCATATTATAACCAATTGTATTATCCAACAAAACACTATTTTTAATCCAAACTGATATATATGAAGTAATTCAAAGAATCTAGAGATTTTTATAGTGTTTTTGGCATAAGAATATAATTGGCCAACTATGTTGAATAAGTCAGAATAATCATCTTTTCATCATCTCAATATTGGCTGATTTTAATTCAGAATACGGTGCAGATTATCACATTTAATATATCGTTTAAAACATACCATTACCTGTTTGACCTTTACGATATTTTTCGTTGTTGTCCATTGTGATTCTGTCACCTTTATACTAGGCTAAGGAACTTTGCTTTGTCGTCCGTTGTGTTTCTGGAACAGCCAAAAAATCCAGAGAACACTATTGTTGTTCCTTAGCCTGCCACCACACCTACACGGGAAAAGATTTATGTGACCTATTTGTTTTTATAGGTCCATGGTTGTTAGTGGCAGAATATTTTGAAAAACAATTTTGTAAAGACCCAAAACTATTTATAATTGTTCCCTTCGGCACCCAAATTTGTTTAACTTTGAGAGATTTTATATTTGTGCCTTTTGGAACCCAAATCGGTATAGTTTTCACATGTTTGGGTCTATACCAACAATTATTGTGACCGTGTCCATATTTTCTACAAATCGTGCACATGGAATTAACTTGACTAATATTGCTTTCAACAATTTTCGAACTGTTATATCCAAGTCCTTGTCTAACCGAATTAACAATTTGCTTTCCTAATAGCATATTCAACGATTTTTCACTTTTTGAAAATTTATCCAAAGTCGTTGACAATTGTTGGACTTGTGTTTTGAGAGATTCATTTTCGTTTAACAATTGTGTGCACTTTTTAATAGAATTCTCTCTCCTAGTATTTTCATTCTCTTTTGAAATCAGAATTTCTTTTCAAGTGATTTTATAATGATTTCTGATTTTTTAATTTCTTCTTCGAATGTTGGACACTTATCACACTTAGGGATCCTACTTTGATAGGTTTTAACTAGTTGATCAAGTTGTTTATTGCATTCTATCAAAGTATCCTTTTGAGATTTAGGTTTGGCGTATTTTTCCCTAAGTCGTTCAAAACAGCCGTTTACTTCATGAAAATATATAAGCAACTCAGAATGGGTAAGTTTTGATACCTCACTTGGCTCGTCATCGTCACTGTCAGTTGTATCACCTCGAAGACACAATTCTGCCTTTTCGCTTTCACTGCCAGTGCTTTGATCATTCTCGTCTATTTCATCCCAAGTGGCTGCAAAACTTTTCTTTTTCTGTTTCTTTCCATGGCTGGATTTCTTTTTAAAGTCGCGTTAATTTTGAGGACAATTGGGCTTGATGTGTCCGGGTTGGTTGCACTTGTGACAGATGATCTTCTGTTCTTCAGAGTAGTCTAGTGCTTTGGCTATTCTGCTTCTCGCTTTTTGAATTCAAGCTGAATTTCCATATTTGTAATCCCACTTTTTGAATTTCTTTATTAATAGCTCCAATTCTGCTGCTGCATCATCATCGTCATCGTCATCACTTTCAGTTGTTCCTTTGAGAGCTATTGATTTCTTTCGAGTATCTCCTCCTTCACGCTCTTCTTTGAATTTCATTTCTAGCTCATAAGTGGTGAGATTTCCGATGAGTTCTTCAACTTTGAGTTGTTTTAAATCTTTCGATTCTTGAATGGCAGTTACTTTCGCTTCAAAGCTTCGTGGAAGGACTCTGAGGATTTTCCGGACTATTTCCAATTCGGTGTATGTTTTTCCGAGAGCTTTTGATTTGTATACGATATTGGAAAGTCGTCCGTACATCTCTTTGACATTTTCTTCTTTCGCCATTGTAAAGTTCTCGTATTCGCTGCTTAGCATGGCAAGGCGAGATTCTTTGACTTGAGATGTTCTTTCGTGAGTCACTTCTAGTATGTGCCATATTTCCTGCGCAGTTAGACAATGTGAGACACGATTAAATTCAAATTGATCTAATGAACAGATAATAGAATTCATAGCTTTGGCATTAGTATTCTGTATTTATTTTCTAGTTCTGTCCATTGTTCCTTTGGTTTCTCTATTTCCTGATTATCTGCAGTTATAGTTGGTATTCTATAACCTGTCTCAACAATATTCCAAGCGTCAATGGTTTTCAGAAAAATTTGCATTCTATTTTTCCAGTAAGCATATTCACCATTGAACATTGGTGGTCTAACTATGGATTGACCCTCAGCAAAAGCAGTATTAAAATAAGCCATTTTAAAAATTCAAATTTTTAAAACAAAAACCGATTTTTTTGAAACACGAATTTTTAAAACAAAAATTGATTTTTGTAAAATCAAATTTTTAAAACAAAAACGGCTTTTGTTCCTAGCTCTGATACCACTTGTAGGATCGATTTCACCCTAGAGGGGGGTGAATAGGGTGATAGTGTAAATTATAAAAATTAATCGTGGAAGCTTATCAATTAATTTCAATTCAGATCACAGAATAGCAGCACAGATATCGCAGAATATAAAATAACAGAATAAAACAGAACAACACAGAATTTACCCAGCTTCGGCAAAACCCTGCCTACGTGCTGCCCCCAAGGTTTCTACTAGAAATTAGATAGTCCCTCGCTTACGCACGTAAACTCGCTATACCCGCTACTGACTAATCTAACTCTACGCTCAAAACCTTGCCACAACTCAACTACCGAGTTGCGAATTCTCAAGCTACACCACGTAGCTTGTCCCCTAGTCACACGACTAGAAAATTAAACGGTTTAAAAATGAAAATACAAAACAAAAACAATGTAAATAAAAATAACCCTAATTCTAAAATAAAAACCCTTATTATAAATTTTAAAACCCCTAATCTAAAACAAAAGACCGGCCCATGCTTTTTCTTTAACCCGTTCCTTATTTCCTTCTTTGTTATTCTCCAGCCCGATCCCCTTTATTTCTTTGTTGAAAAAAATAATGGCGGCATGCGTCTTCGTTCTTCGATCTGAAAATTAGGGCTCGTGCTCGATACTCTTTTCTCTGGAAATTTGGCAGCTTTGCTTTCTCGTGGTACTGTGATTTAGGGTTTATGGATTTGAGGCTTCGATCCCTTGAATGCTCTGCTTTGCGAATTAGGGTTGAGATGATTATCGTCTTGGCTTGGCTTCGCTTTGGTGAGTTCGATTTCGCTTCAGGTAAGATTTTTAGCTCTGTTCCTCTTCGATTTTCGTATTCGAACTCACACCTTTATGCCGATGATGATCTGGGTTAAATATGCGTTCGAACTCCTTTATCTTCGTTCGTATAAACTTATTGAATTTGTCAAATAAGTTGTTCGACCGTTCGATTATATTTTGATGCTGATGATTTCACTGACTTTTTCGTAATCGTATATTTTGGTTGCTTGATGGTTACGGCTTTGATTTATTTCGTGATGACCATGGTTTTCGTTCCTTTTTCTGTTGACTTGTTAAACACACGGCTTTGATACATTTAGCTTTGTATCTGCAGTTTGGATATTGATGATTCCCTCTGATGCGTTGACTTTGGTCACTTTGATTTCGTATAACTTGTAGCTTGCTGTACTTTCCTGTAGCTCCATCTGTTGCAATCTTTGATGATTCATTGTAGTATGTTGTCACTGAGTTTGACTGCATGTTCATCAGTTCATATTGAACTGTTTCTTGTCATGTTCACTTGCACACTCGAGTTTGTAATCTCAGATTCATAGTGTATTTGTTGGCTGCATTGTCACTGTTTAATATTGTTTGCAACTTGACACTTGTTGTCTGCATTTCTAGTTGGATATGTTGGCACTGGGATATAACTCGAATTGTTTTGATGTTGCATCCATTGAGTCTGCATATTGTAGCCGTAATCATTTTGGTTTTGTTGTTTGATTGTGAGGTGTTGCCTCTGGTTGCTGTCATATACTAATGAACTTGAAATGAACTTGAAATATACCAATGATCAAGTTGCATTCCATATGTGTTCATCATGCAAATTCACTTGGTGCTGTTATTTTTGTATTCACTTGAGTTTGTACACTTTTGTTGCAGTGGTTGAAAATTTTGAGCTTGTATGCTTGGTTTGTTTTCCTTCATTACTTTGTAGATGTTCTCTGGTTTGCATTCTTCCATACTGCTATGTTGTTTGTGTACTACTTTGGTTTAGTTTGTGCACTTGCTCATTTGAAGTTGTAGCATCTCACTGTGATGTTTTTATGTGCTTGAGTTTCAACTGTGCTCGACCATACTTGCCCAGTTTACACAGATGCTCCACTTGTTCATTTTGTTCAAGTGTACTTGTCTTCATTCTGACCATGTTGGCACTGAGTTACTATCTTGTTTATATTAGACTAGTCGACACTTGATTCTTGAGTTTTGGCCATTCGCACCTGTGTTGAATCCAGTTTCACAGCTCGGGTTTGACCTTTTGCTCGAGTCGTGATTTTCATGTTATCGCACGTGAGTTTAACCCGGCTTTTATTTGGGTTTGACCTGTGCTCACCTGTCCCTGTAAATCAAACAAGTGTATATATTGGCGTGCACGGCCTTGTGGCATATACAGTAATACACTGTGTATGTCACAAGTTGTTCGTGTATGATGAATTCAAATTTTAAATGATGACGAACAACCCAAATAACTGAGGCAAAAAATATTTTCAAAAAACCATATTTTATTTTATATTGCAAAAATATTTCTTTTTCAATTTTACTGCGTTAGTGAATATTTTTGCAGATTGCTCAGATGCTGGATTCTAACTAGAAAGAAGTTGAAGATAAATACGAGTGTGAGTGACATGTAGTGAGGACATTTGTAAATGTGAAATGTGATGTAATTGTAATCAATGTTGTATAGTTATAGTGAGAGCTTGAAATTGTACTATTCAAAGATGTAATAAATATTTGTTTGAATAAAATATTCGTTTGAATTCAAATTCCGTGTTATTTATTTTATTCAGCAAATATTTATTTAATCTGTGAAAAATAAAATAGTATATTATCAAATACATTTAAACGAATGTATATATGTTTATTATCATCAAACAAAAATCATATAAGCGCATATTCAACATTTTTCTTTTCCGTTGCTATTTTATTGTATCATATCTCTGATGTATATTGATATCTATTGTATCATCTGTTATATCAGATATTGTATCAATGTTGTATATCAATGTATTATTCTTTTTCTTCCGCTGTGTTGTTTACTTAATTGTGTTATAAGCTCTGACGACTCGGATTTGAACGCTCGACTCTGCGGCATTCAAATACGTTGTAAAGTATGGATATCTATTTTCGAACGCGAAAAATCCGTCTTGTCACACATTTTTACAAAGATCCCTGACCCTCGAACATGTTCTGGTAGTGACCCCGAGACTTCATCATCTTTCATTCGCTAGAATTTGCTCAGAGTATGATTTCCGTTCAATACGAAAATACCCATTATATACGATCTAAAAATCTTGAAACTATTATCAAAATTCATAATTTTCAAGTTTGAGTCCAGCTATATATATTCAGAACATAAAATTCAAAACATTGATTTTTCTGACTTCAAATTGATTTCCCTGTAAATTCTTATTTTCAAAATATTTCCCAACTATTTTAGCATGAATATATTTTTAAAAGTGATATTACACACATTCAAACATTTTTCATATAGAAACCAAAGTCTAATTTCATTTGGATAAGAAGATATGGATTTTATTGGATGAACTAGAGCCTGTAACAAAAGAGAGAAGTAGATATCTGTTAATATAGACATGCTCAGATACTTGCACATATATTTGTATACATGCAAAACACATTTACAAAAATTCAAACATAAATCGTCACATCAATTCAAAAATTAGATTAAAGGTAAGTTTGCTCACTTGGATTGGATGTTTGAACAGAGTAAAAGCCTGGTTTTGAAGTCTGGAAAACTATTTGTTCTGAGAACTTGATTGGATTTTTAAAAACTGGAAACTTTAATTGTTATTTAGTTTAAATCTGCACTTGATTGAATGATCTGAGACTTTGAATCTTGCTTTGCCATAAAATTTTGAATCTGATCTTTGATCTTCAGGTTTGAGTTGTATTCTTCTTTAATTTCCACAGGCTTCAGGTTTAAGATGCTTCTGTGATATTTTTGTTTTGATTGTTGAGATGATTTTATACTTGATGTTTTCAGCCCGCTTGATCTTTAGGTTTGAAATCATATGTTGCTTTATGTTTTGATTTTTATTTTGATCTCGGTTTTTATTTTCCTTTTGAAAGACAATAAAGGTTTTAGAAAAGAGGATGTAATATGATAAGCTTCAATCTAAAAAATGAAATAACCAGGTTTTCTTTAGCAACATTTTATTGGATTTAAATTTTTAGAGAAAATCAAATTGCCACTTGTTCATTTGCATGATTTCTCAAATTACAAATGTTTACACTTGTAATATTAAGTTATATTAATTTAACACTTGTAAATTTCATACTACGATTTATTTACATGTGTCATTAACATCACTTTTATGTTTAAATCCTTTCTTTAAATAAATTCAAATTTTTTGTTAAAACCCTTTTAGCTTATGTTTTTACATGTTTATGTAATATATGTATTATATCTCTAAAGAATATAACTTAACAATTAATTAAACACTAATATATAAATACATATATATATATATTTGAATTTAACTCTTTAAATAGCTTTTCGAAAAATTACCTATATCAAATTCAAAATATCACTTTCAAATCACAATGTGTGTATATATATATATATATCAAAATTACAAAACAAAATTTATTAAATTTTTATTCTAAGTTATCATCCCTTTAAATAAATAAGTATTTATTTATATTTTATTCAAATTATAACTTTCAAAATATGTGTATATTAAACTTAGAAAACAAATTCCTATTAGTATTAATTTATAGAATTTTCAAATCCAAATATTATTCATAAGATATTTATCTTTAAATCTCAAACCAATTTTCTATTTATATTCAATTTATATAAATATATATGTATAACTAAACCAACAAATATCTTATTTAATTTAGAAAAATTCAAATTAATTCACAATTAAATTCAAAATTTTATATTAATTGTCAAATTAAATTTGACTCAAAATTAGGATCATTACAGATTTTCCCCTTAAAAAAATTTCGACCTTGAAATTTGCTAGGGAGACAAAAAAAATAGATGAAAGATAGAGAAATATCTTTCCAAATCAAGATAAATATCTATTCTGTATTTGGCTTACCAAATCAGAATATCAACAATAAATTCAAGAACAACTTGTTCGATACTTCGCAAGATACTCGGGTCACTAGATCTACGAAATATGCAGGGCACTGGTTAGTTCGAAAGATAACTAACCATTCGTAGAACATATGTGGACCCAAAATAACAGACAAGCGGATACAATATTCCACAATTTTCGAACACTACGTATGGAATCCAAACTCAGGTCGGAATACCCCAAATTATATACTAACTTGTCCCTCTTTGGACTTCGATCCACACAAGAAATTACAATAGAATTTCAAATTTGGTTTTAATCGAAATGGTTTCATCGATACAATCAAATTTAGTTCCATATTTTATTAACCAATTTATTCCAAATAAAATTTCAAACTCATTAAAGTTAAAATGAAAAGCTAAAGGAAACTAGTGAAGAGAATACGAATTAGGAACGATTAGCAGGGCCGCCACCACACTGAAGCTTCTCCCTTGAGCTGCCACGAAGCCATCAAAGAATTGAAATTGAATCAAAGGAGATTGAGAAGAGTTTTTTCCTTGTTGTTACAGGGTATTGACCATTTGTAGTAGTACTTCCCTATCCCCTACATCGTCCTCTTCTTGCACTCATACTCACTATCAGCGGATAGTAAGAGAATTTACTGAGATATTCGGACGGATATCTTAGGGATATACTCATTCTAGGGCATTTGTATCCCTATCTCTAATGAGTTACCTAATGTGTTATACTCCTAAGCTAAAGTTCAGCCTTCAGCTCTGATACCACTGTAACGACCCTGACTCGACCTTCGAAGATCGGCACCAAATACATCACCCGTATTCGAATGCCGTAGATTCAAACGTCGAATCTGGTTCGCGGGATCTTATAACACATTAAGTACAACAATACAGCAGAAGAAAAAATGAATATCATTGATACACAATAGTATTTGATACAACACATTTACACAAATGATAATTGATCAATATGATCAGAGATACAAGATACAGCGGAAAGAAACAACTCTAAAAGATAAGATATTTAGAAGTCCTTAAGATAGATACTCCAATTGAACTGCAACACCATTGCCAATGCTCCAAGACTAGAAAGCTTCCAAACCAAAAAGCGAAAACCACCATCAATGCTGAAGTGAAGCAACTTGATCTAAATGCGATTGCCAATACCCAGAGATTGAATGCTATCGAATCTACACCCACTATTCGACTATCTAAAAAATTCAACTCTAGACTAAAAACATTGTTTAAAGACATTGTTTTATGAAATTTCTATGCTAAAAACATTGTTTTATAAAGAGGGCCTGCATATATATCATGAAACTAGATTTACCTACTTTTAGTCAATCCCATCAACTCTTGTCGTTATTCGTATTTTAAAACACCAAAAGTTGTTTCGAAAAGTTAATTCACTATGAACAAATTTATTTTTTGAAACCATTATTCAATTTAGTTTTTTTGACCATTAAAATTTGAATAGAAAGTAGTTTATGAAGAAAGTGATGTTTCTTTTACTTCTAATGAATGCATACTTTTTATAACTCTTTATATATTACTAATATTTGAATTTGAGATTAAGAATAGATACATTTAGAGCATAGTGGGGCTTATTGGTGACAATAGCTTGCTTTTTCTTGCATGAAAGCTAATAGCTCGCTTAAAACGCTAATAAGAAGATCGTCTTTATGATATATCGATATATGATGTGATATTGTTGTGCTTTCCCATGTTTTGAGTTGTCCCAGGTTGGGACATAAATATATTATGATATTATTGTGTATTGATTTTTTGAAATGCTCTTCGTAGAAAGGAGACCCTGCCGGAATTTTCTTAAAAATCGAACACTTAGAAAATTATCACAAATTTTTATAGAATGCGAAAATAGAAAGCCATTGAATTGAATCTATTTAAATTATAGCATACGATAAGAGAATTGGAGAAAAAGACACATAGAGGATTAAGTAGTTTAAAGTTGATAGAAGATTCTAGATACGAAGAAAGTCAGGATATGAGTTGTATGACGTTTCCCTATAAGAAATTACGAGGACCCAATTTTCATAAAGGGAGAATTTTAACAACACTGCATTATACGTCATATAAATAAATAAACCGAGCTAAAAAAATATTCGAATTCAATTTTAATAATTATTATTCTTGAAAATAAAATTTTGATTAATTGAAATACATTTGATAAAATATTTATTTATAATATATTGAATTAATTAATAAATTCTTTTTAGAAAATATATTAAAATTGAATAAAAATAAACAAGTATTGAATTAAATAAAGTTATGCGGTTTTGGAATATACTTCGTAAAATGAAGCATAAATCAAATCAGGTTGGATTAGAATTGTTTACAAATGAATAATTGTTATTTAAAAGAAAACGAAAGGAGAAATTAATTTATATAACCAAAGCCTAAACCTATTAGCCCATTTAAAACTCTTTTCTTACTTTCTCTGGAAACCCTCTCTTTTTTATTATACAAGCTCGTATCCTCTATCATGAACCCTTCCCTAAATTCAAAATCGAGATAGAAGGGAAAAAAGTGCAGGCATGCTCGTACTTGGCATCAGCGACATTATCTAAGGGGAAAGGCATGTAATCGAAGGCCAAAACTTAGGGGAGGGGAACAAAGCCCGACATCGACAAGTGGCCGTGGTCGTAATGAGGCACATGTGTAAATCACCAGTCTTGACCGCAATAAAGTGGGAAATGGTGTCGTCGGAAGGCTAGCAACGTGGAGGAGGCCTCGTAACTGGTAGAGGCACTTGATAGCGGCTGTGTGTGGGATTTGGAGCAATCGATGATATGAACTTCATGGCAACACTTAATGAGCAACCATGAAGTGTGGAGGTTGAGAGAATTTGCCAAGCGATAACATGTGTCATAGTGGTGGCGCATTGGTTGAATGAAGACCGATGTGAAAAAATGGTGAAGGAGGTTGATGTCATACAATGACTTAAAAGAGAGGGAAGATTTGTCATTGCACAGCTTGGGATGGTAAAAGCTCGCTTATTCAGTTAGTTTTTTTCACTCACACTATATCCATGTCCTATATATATCATACAATTGATTCAGATGCTTGGGAAAAATTGTTTTTTGGTATATTGGTTGGAATTTGTCGATATTGAAATAGTTGATTATTTGCATTGGTTGGAAATGTCAATTTGCAAACGTAGCTCTATCAAATTGCGCATTGAACTATATACATATATATTTCGTATGTCAATGTGTGTATTTTATAAAAGACCAAAGTTTGGTGGAACTCGACTCGGGTCACACAATAAATTTATAGTATCGATGGGTTGATAAATACTTTTGAAGTAATTTTACTTCATAATTTATATACTTAGATATTTATTTTCTTTTTTTGAATGATATTTTGAAAAGTTTTGGAAAATTTTATTAGAGGTTTTTGAAGTTTTATTCGAAGTATTTTATAAATAGTTTGCTAAATTTTATTTGATTAGCTATTTTTATACGTACAAATATAATTTGAATTATAAATATAAATAAAGTTTTATTTTGGTTATAGAAATCCTTTTAAAATCAATATTGAAATATACTATAAATTTTGAATTTTTTTAAAGGAAAAATATAAGGGGTTTTTAGGCTAAAGGAAAAAGTTAGAAAAAAATTTAGTATCAGGGAAAAGAAGTTTGTTTTTTAGGCTGAAGGACACTTTTTAGTGTAAATGACAGAATGATAGTTGTAACTATCATTTTCAGTTTACACTAAAAAGTGTCCTTCAGGCTAAAAAGCAAACTTGTTGTCCTTTAGACTAAATTTTTTTGCAACCTCTTCCTTGTGCCTATTTACCTGAAAATATAATATCTTGCTATTTTATAAAATATATTACAAAAATAATAATAATACTTTTAGTGATTTTTACAATAAAGGTTTTTTTAACATTTTTAAAAAGAGTTTTCAAACCTTGGAAAAATATACAATTATTATTAAGCAATAATTATAAAGTTTTGGATATGTTCTAAATAAATAAGATCTTCTTCTTCAATATGAGAATTGCAAATATGGTATCATATAAAGAAAAATGTTTTAATTCTAACTAGTTTAATAAAAGTGAAGATTTTGAATTATATTTTATGGTTTGAAATAAATATAATTGGTTTTGGAAGTTTATAAATTTGTTTCAAAATAGAATTTCATTATGGAATCTTTACAAACTACATTTGATCGGTTAAGTAATTTTGAATGTTTTATATATACAAGCAAGATTTGAAGGTAAATTGTAGTGTTTAAATCTTTATTAATGTTTAATATATAAATGAGGTGAAAGTATTTAATATATAAATGTATTACTAGTTTGAATCAGTCCTAGAATATAAAAGTTGATGGAAGAAATTTTTTATTTGGTTTTAGTTAAGTATTTAAAAGATTATAAAACTTTTTTAAAATATTTTCGGATTAATATTTTAGTTATTTTGAATTGTATTTCACTAATAATATGATTGCTTATGAATTATTAAAGTATTATATATATCTAATTAATTTATTTTATTATACTTGTCTAATTTCTCTTTTCTTTATACTGAATTGGATATTATATATGATTCACCATTGATATTCATTTGATTGGTAGTTTTGATGTAATACAGTGATGACATTATTCTGTATGGATTCACAATATTGCTATTTCATGATATTTTTATTTATGATGGCTTTAATTATGTGTGATGAGAAATCCGAATAAATGGAGTTATAATACCTTCTGATATGAGACTTTCGGTAATATTTATTCCATTACTCTTTGGACTTGATAGATAGAATATTATGGAGTTCGAGTGTAATGACCCACAAATTCAACACTTCAGAATTTTTTTAAAATATTCAAATATAATATTTCAACATAAATATAATGTTTTGGAATAATAAATAATATTGGTAATCTTATTTTGAATAAATATTTACAAAATATATACTTTGGAAAACATATCGATAAATTAAAACAGTTTTATCAATAAACAGCTCTTAGACCATTCGACATCATGCACAGAGTTGGATGTACACTTATTTATATATATGACTGAGAGTATGTAATAGAATTATTTATTTTATTTTTAAAAATAAAACCTCTTTATGACATAATCAATGATATCTCTATTTTGGAATAAATGATATTTTGAATTTAAATCAAGTTTAGATGATTTAATAATTATTTTCACTATTTAATAAGCCCTTATAATTATTATATAATGGTAGACTTATTATTTTCAAAATTTATTTACAAATATATATATATATATATATGTATATTATAAGAAGTGAAAATATGATCGAAAATCGAAATCGAAATCCGTAATGATTCAATGTAGAAAAGTTGTGCAATGTTGTGAATCATTTGAGATATACATATGCACACATACATGTGCATATACATGATTCACATTCACATGCATGTATACATATATACTTATACAAATATGCTTATACATTTAAATAAATAAATATATATTACAAAATATCAAGATATTTTCCATATACTTCACCCTTAAGCAAAACCAACGTCAACACCTTACACAGCAAGTACAAGCACATGGCTATGCACATTGGGGAGGGCATGTTCGGCTAAAACATGATGAGAGGAGGGGGAAGTGCTGGTGATGAAATGGTGATGCATTTATATACAAATATCATGATATTTCCATTCTCATTTTTTTCCTATAAATAGCACCCACATCTCTTCATTTAATTTACACTTTTCTTCATAAGCTCCTAAGCTATTTCATCTTCTTCCTCTCTACATTAATGGCTTCCATAGCCTAAGACAGAAAAATTACAAAAACCAAAACAAAGTTATGCCGAAATCCGTAGAAATCTTAACCACTTCAAACCAAATTTAAAGTTAGTACTCTCTTCTTTCTCCTCCACCAAGGTCATGGAAAGCAAGATCTCCACCACCATTTTCCAAGCAAGGTCGAGCCTTCCAAGCCTCCAAGGACAAGGCCGAACCCCTTAGGAGCAATTGAGCTAGTAGTCATGAGCTCTAATTTCGAGATAATGGAGCTATAACCATTTTAAAATTATCCTGATCGAAAATCAAGTGAGAAACTATATACACACATGATGTGATATGATTACTATGGATTCTTACTATGCTTTGATCATCAAGTTTGGATGTTTTAATATAGTTGTGTAGTTGCGTAAACATATCACGTTAAATACACGTTGGTATTACACAAGGAAATCACTTTCCGAATCAAGCTATAAAAGTGATGTGGAGTCATTAAACTCATTTGAAATGATTTAAAATAGTTTATAAATGTTTTGTAAATACTAAAATCCGATTTGGTGAAGTTTTGACAAGTTATGAAAATTGAGTCAAAAATAGGCGCGTCGCATAACGATAGTTTACGATTTCGCGCCGTAAAAAATAAAATCCATTTATACGATGGATTTCAGAGTCAGAATTATTTGTGATAACAATTTTCTATACTCTTATAATCATAATTTTCAAACAAAAGAAAACGATCGATATTTTATTTTGCAAATTCTGAAATACGAGCAAAACAAGCTTTCAAAATAGTCGCAGTTTGGCGGTTCGAAAACCAAAGAAACAAATTCTTTAAAAATATGAAATAAATTCTATAATTTTTTTACAATGTTTTAAAAGACACGTAAGTTATAAAAATGGATTTCTAATTGATAGAAAAGTTGTTTTGATCAAATAAGCTTAAAAGCACTATTTACAGGGCTTTTTGCAGCACTTTTAATAACTTTTGAAATATGATTTTAAACATGAGTATTCTTTTCCAATCTTTTATAAATGTTTTTAAATAAATAATTAAGTACTTTAAAGATGATTTAAAGGTATTATATTTTATTTTAATAAGTCTAAATAAATGATTTAAAGAAAAGCTATTTTAGTCAAGTGATTTAATCTTGGCTCTAAAAGCCAATTAGTAGACTTGATTTTTCTATTCATGAGATGCGTATGTGAGGTGCTTAAACTAAGGAGATGTTTAGAGCAACCAGTACCTTGGCTCACTTGGCCTTTTTCCTGGGCAAGTAATAGATAAGGTCGAAATGTCGAAAACGAGACAAGTATAAAATATTTAATTTTCTAAATTTAATACAATTTGGATCGTATATAAATAATCTTTATATACTTGGTATTAAATGCCAAGGAGGGAACTTGTACTATCTGTGCGAATTTAAAAGGCGATTTCACTGCTACTCGATGGATAGTAAAGGTTGAACACAGAAATTGATATTGAGTAGAACTAGTATAACCCTACCGAACCTTTTTAACTCAATAATGTTTTCAAATATAAATGATGAAAATGAAGATATTTCCAAAGTTAAAGAGAGGTTTAATGATACCGTATATACCAGATATAAATGTTTTAAAGATATATATCTCTAGAAGAGATTTTTGATAAAGAGAAAAGTAATTAATCAAATAATAAGCATATATTTACGTAAAATATTTTTATTGATGATTGGTTCGAAGGAACCGTGGTCGTATTTGAGTTGTTCTTATCCAAAAACCACTTCAAACCAATTAACGAGTTCGAAAGTCAAGACATATTAAACACAATGAAGATGAAGCGAGATGTTCATAACGAAAGGGCTGCTTATTAATAATTTCGGAGTAGCTCTCAAGATAAATAAATAGCAGTGGTGCCTTCGGTTTGAGATATTCATATGCAAGAACTACTCGCTACTAATCCCAAGGGATGAGGTAGAAGAGTGCCTTTGGTTTGTCCTGTTCCTGGACAACTTATATGGATGAATGTCTGACATTACATTTCTAAGACTATAGTGCATTGATCTCTACAAACGTACATCTATTTGGTGGAGAGAGAGGTATCCCTTCTTATACTAAACACCCTTCTCTGAGATGTACGAGCTCAAGGTTATACTTATGTGGAAACCAATAGTGTGTTTTTAGAAATAGCAATGTGGCATTTTAAGTGAAAATGTTCTAAGAATGGTAAACGATACCTCGAGCCTCACACCTTGGGAATTATGAAATAAGGGTTGTTTTAGGGCTAAGTGATTCGCTACCATTAGGGTATGATATCACCTTTATAGATTTATTTATTTTTATTGGCTATGACATCAGGTTAAAATTATGTGGTGTATGCTTTGGGATCCTGGATAGGTCGGTAACGGCCAGGGTGATATCATATTTAGTGCTACCTGCCACCATATGGGCCTACGGGTAGGCCGATCTTAATTCATAGAGGTTTCGAAGAAGTCAATCCTCATGCATCCCTTTAGAGATGCACTATATGGGAGGTAGTTTCTTACCTTGTTATAATGTAACAATTTCGGCTTTTTGAATATGTTTATTTGAAAGGTTTTCAAAAGATTTTCATTAAAAATAATATCACTGAATTTTACGTGGAAATGATTTGGTTATCATAAGGTGAAAACCCTTTCCGTGTTTATGTGGGGCGTAACCTTATAAGATACCCTTTTGTTTTCCAAATACTCATATTTTGAGTTTCTCACGCCAGTCTTATGACTGACCTAGAGTTTATTTTTCTTTAACCTTAAACTCTGGGTGCTAATTTTCTCGGGCAGCTAAGTAGTCAGGTAAATTGGAGCATTTTGGAAGGAACGTGGAGCATGAAGACCAGAGAGTCCTTTTGTCAATAGTGATCTATTCCAAATTTCCCTGTATCTTATAATATGTATCTAGTATCTACCAACTTCTATAAGGATAAGCAGTTATAACTATCTTTGGCTAGGTTAGTACTTATCGTAACTTTGATGAATCGCATGGAGTGATTGTATGTAATTTCCATATGTATAATTACTGCGAATGTGAGACTTTGTTATTATTCTATCTTCTATCTTTATTCCTTTAAAAAACACCTAATTATTTGCCTCCTTGGCGCTTGAATTTGTGGAATACCAAGGATGTATTAGTGTCGATCTTTGAGAATCGAAAAGGACCGGTCATTACATTGAGCGTGGTTTATGTGCAGTGATAAACGATTAAGTATCATATAGTGGAATGGAATGTTGTTGTGATAGTTGTTTGAGTATTCATTATAAGTAGATGATACTCATGTGATGGGGATTGTATTACGAGATTGTACTTATGTGAGGTGATGTTCATAGGTGTGAGCGGGTAGGAGCCATTATATTTATTAACATTGTGTGCCATTATCATGACTTGCTCCTTTTATTGGCTTTGGAGTGAGCCAGATGGCTATAGTCCACCCTAGCGGCCTGATCTTGAGGTCTTGCACCATATCTATGACACCTTTATTAGATATTTTATTTAATGCACATCACATGACTTAGGTTAGGCGACGCGTAGCGGAGGTGCCCTGTATCACGAGATTTGGGATAGGTGACATATAGGGTAGGTGCCTCATAGCCCTTTTTTATCGCATAGGCCAACAGTCTGTTACCAATATGAGCAAAGCAGGTTCGTGACCAAGGATACGCGTTGACGAGCTACTGGTGGATATGAGTCATAGTTTCCATCGAGGTAACTGAAGACTGACCAGGTCCAATTGGGTGACCTCGGGTTCTTGGAGTGGGTATATGGCCATCAGTCTTCTTTCTGGTTCTAACAGAGTAGTAGATTGGCATATACTATTGATATATCTCACTTAATTATAGATATAGGTCAGGCAGCCTAGAGTTAGGTGACCTACATATTGACGCATATGTAACTCTACTTGGAAGTTCATGTCTGTTATATAGTCATTCTCCATCATGATTTATTCCGATTTATTCATATACAAGGAGATGAAATTATATCTGGATAGGTATCTAGAGTATAATGGATTCTCATATCATTTTCTATACAGAGAGGAAACCTGCCCTATATATTGGTAATGATGTTTTTTTATTTGAAGGTTTATGGACTTTGATGATGACTCTAAATATGGATAATTCACCCATTTGATATTGTTTGAATTGGATAATATTTTGTGTGGTTTTATATGGGTGATGACAACATTATACTTGGTTTCATGGTTTTTCTATTCTGTAATATTATTTTTTGTTTTTCCTTACTATTATACTAAGCATATTCTACGTGTGTGTGTATTATATATGTTTATAACCCTTTTAGTTATAGTGTGACCTATGTGTTATTTATATAATACTCCGATCAGTTCGAGACATTTTAGGTATTAAGACGATGAGACCAGCTTGTGTTTACAAGGTATTGTGGAGGTTAGTTATACAATTTAGTTGCATGTTATTATATATTGTACTTCATGTACGTATATTCTTGAGTTTATTTAGACGTGCATTGTATATTGTATAATATTTAATGTCATTGAGATTTTGACTTTGTTTTCTCTCTTTTTTACTATATATTGTGTATTGTTCTATCATGGAGGCACACGTTTATTTTCTCAAGTATTTTAAAATTAGATATTTTTTAAAACATTATTTCTTAATAATATATTATCAAATATATTCTCAAATAAATAATTTTCAAATTAGGTCTCTTTCAGCCAAAACTCTTTACCTAAAAATATTTACTTTTCAAAACATCATTCATCAAAGAGTGGCCTTTGGATGAAAATCTCTCCAACCAAAAAAAATTCCAAACAAAATTTTTTTGAAATCAATTTACTCTTCTAATAAAACTTTTCTCTCAAATGAATACTTTATTAGATTCTTTACCTAAAAAGATGCTTTTCAAATAAAAATATTGTCATTAAACTATTTATAAGTATTTCTACCAATAAAATAATTCCTCAAATAAAAATATTTCCACTATATTATTTTCAAATCTTTGAGAAAATAATTCTTCCAAATGAATCTCATTTTTTGGAAATAACATTTTTGTAAAGTATATTCAAAACAAATATTCTTCAAATCATATAGTATTCATTGTAAATAATGTTTCAACAAAATATTTTTCTTTAAAATAAGGGTTCTCACTAGATATGCGTTACAAAAGAATTTTTGAGAAATGACATTTTAAATCTTGATGTGGAAAATACCTTTCAACATATATCTTTTCAAAGGATGTTTCCAGATTGACAACAATTTTAGATAAGATGTTCTTATAACAACAATTCTAACAAATAAATATGTTTTGAACTAAACATCATTTCATAACAATGTTCGCAATTAAAACATTCATCAACAATATCTTCTCTTTCCTTATATATTTTTTTCCAAAGCAACCAAAGTTTCTAATGCAAAAAAAAGGTTTTCAGATAACTAAATTCAACCTTCAATACCTAATCAGAACATATTTTTATTGAAAATAACTTCAAATAAAATATTTTTAAAATATTCACTTTTGCTTGCAATAATATCTTAAAAAAATATGTTATTTTCCAAATTAAATACTTTATCTTCACCAGAAATTTCAACAAATCATGTTTGTGCCCTAATAGACATTTTCCTTTTTGATAAAGTATTTTAAAATAAAAAATGTATTAGATATATTTTTTCCAAACAAATATTATTCACATAATAATAAAAATAACTCTTTCTTACTAAGGTCGGACTTTAATTATAATCTGACACCATTCGTGTATGTCACTTGGGTTATAACCAAACACTTAACCCCTCTTATAAGCATTCTTCTTTCCTCGCTCCTACTTTGCTTATCTTCCCTATAAGGGTCCTCATAAATAAACATCATTTAAGGGTGAGGTAATGGTGGTTAAACAAACAACTGATACACAAAAACTATACAATAAGCAATCAAAATGCCCTCTCATTTTGTTTCTAACCTAACCTAAGGTGTAAATCATTTTGACTTAATGGTGAAACCTACCCAAGGCTCAGGAAATCGCTACACCCAAGCTCTAGTACTAAGTGATGACCTGCTATTTTTAACATCTAAAAATAATTTTAATTGCCAACAAAATATGCTTATAATTATTTTCAAACGTTGAAGATTGTGTACCGTAGGTATATAAAATTAAAAAGAGGCCAACAGGGTTGGCGCAGTTGGTTGATGGTCCGGACTGCGTGATCGAAGGTCACGAGTTCGAGCCCCGAAACTGACAACCCTATAACAAGTACCCGAAGTATGTGTTTGGCAGTCTCATATTTCCCTAGAGTTTACAAGCGAAGCTTGGTTCTCTAGGTAATTCAAAAAAAAAATTAAAAAGAGTCTGTAATAGTGAACATAGAAAAAGACCTCGTACCTAAATAAAATAAATAATGTATATATCACTATAGGACGTACACTGTTATTAAATAAATAAATCATCTCAATCTTTCTTTACATTAAGCATTTATAAAGCAATGCAACAATGATGCATAAAAAATATTCTTAGGCAAACAACCTGTGGATGCAACATACAATCTAAGCCCCTTCCTTTTCCTTCCTTTTTTCTTTTCCTTTCTTTCACCTGCCAACTTCACAAATATGTACATAAAAAGGTTTCAACTATGTTTGGCGCCTAACCCTATACACCCTAGCCTAATCTAAGGGATCTAGTGGTTGTTGCATAGGAAAAGACTACCTATGTATGCATTTTGGGGGATCAAGCTTATGTAGTCCTATTTCCTACTCTTATCCTATATCCAAATACTTATTAGTACATTACAACCATAGCATCCATGCAATAACTATAACCATCACAAATAATGCAATCAATGCAACTAATGCAACTATTGCAACCTTCGCAGCCAATGCAAAGAGTAAAAATAGAAAATAGTATTCCTACTCATCCATCTCAACAAATCATCATATGGGGGCTACCACAAAAATAACAATACATGGCCATCATACATCAACAATATACAATAGAGACCCTGATCCATCAATTAAGGAAATCATAACAATAAAAATATACTTATACATAGTCATCTACTATAATGACGTATCACCAATGTAAGAATATATCAAAAAATGTGTACTAATCACCTTATCATGATAACGCATCATCCATCATTAAATGTGTTCTAATCAAATCAACATTAGTAACATAATATCCACCATCAATTAATCATAATTAAATGCCCGTCGACTAGTTGCAATCATGGTAAAATAATGCACACTCATCAAATGTGATACCATCATCAAACATTAATCATATACGATAATTACAACTAATAATCATTCACATATTCAATAACCATCAATGTAGTATATTTACATCCATTGTTCTCTTAAATCATTTTAATATTGTTTATTGTAAATCCACCTTTATTTATTTATCTTCAAAAGCGATAATAATTCTTTTAGTTTAAACCACCATAACCCCTTTTTATTTCCATTCACATCAAAATAGAAAAAAATTGGGAGTATATCCCTTTGTTACTACTTCTATTATTATTCAAAGAACATTTTCTTATTTATTACCCAAGCAATAATAATAATATTTCATATGATAAACATCGCAAATTAATCATTTTGTCATTTATATAAAGCAATACGATTTTACTGAAATTCATGTTACTATTACTTAAAATCTTATTTTATTTATTAATTGTAATAACTTCTTAAGTCTTAACCTAACAGTAATTCATGTTATTATTTATGAATTTCCCTAAAAATTCATAAATAATAACTTTTTTAGTTCCATACTTTTAGTTTTAGTAAAACTGTTAAGTCATCATTTTTTAAGAAACCACTTAAAATATGTAAATAACCTTATTTATTATTTATTTAATTCTCTCATTATTATTTTTCATCAAAGCAATAATATTCATATTAAATCTCTTTAATTTACCCCAAAATAATTTATCTCAAAACACTGTAATTTTCAAAAAAACCTTGTTATTATTTACTTACTTTATTATATATATAATAATAATAAAGACTCCAAAATAAGTTAAAGCGTACTCTTTGTTATTATATATGGATTTCCTAAGAAATTCAAGAATAATAACATAATAAATATTTCTAGTTATTTTCAATTTATTTCATTTAAACACAATTATTTTTAAATACTATGCAAAATTAATAAGTCACATTATTTATCATTTATTTATCCAATCTAACCAATTTCATCCATTTTGTATCAATCAATTAAACCCAAAATTTAAATAAATAATTGATTACGGTTAATACCCAACAAAAATTAAAAATAAATATTCAACGTAGCATAACATATCCAAATATTCACAATATTCAAACAACCATCAATATATCACAACATAGATCAATAATTATAATTTTCCACCAATATATATTCATTTAATATTTTAAATTTTATCTAACTTATAAATAAATCATATCATCATGCTTTATTCAATAATCTCCAAACTTAGAAGAACTTGTACCATATTGTCCGATATTTCATCACGAGTCCAAAGGAAGAAACCGCGTATGAATCGAAGTTCGTATGTGCAAGATACAAAGATCGGAAGATATACAAGATTATATAAAAATAATTAAATAGAATATACCATAAATATATATCCCTCCCGCATCCTTCCTCCTCTCCTCTCCATATGCTCGCATTTGAACCCAATTCCAGGCCGCACTTTCGACCAACACCACTGCCATCATAGGCAATGCCGACAAGATCATACATTATCGTAGTAGTAAGTGCAATCGACAGCTGGTAGCCTTAAGGTGAAGGGTAGTCTTCCATCGAGTGACTCTACTGACCTCGCATCACTGACCTAATAAGTCCAATTAACCATCCTAAGTCTTTACTTATATTATCTTAGGAAGACATTGAACTTATCTTACTAATTCCCTTTTTATTTCAGGCAATAATATTTACCTTAAATGCTTGTCTTCCCACAAAACCCTTTTTTAATGTTCATAAATGTCAATTTGTTCATACAGTCCTAACGGACATTTCTTAAGATATTTATGTATGATTACTAATTTCAAATTAGTAACCTTTTTAACTATTTTATAATTATTATTTCAACTTCTTTATTTTTCAATCCCATTAATCTATTTACCCTATCAAATTATTGTAATTCCCATATTTATTACCATTTATTTCCCATTTAATGGAGTTACAACCTTTTTAAATTCATTTCTTATTAATTAATTATTCTAAACACGAATATTATGTGTAAGCATCGCTATTAGCTAAGTTTTATTTAATTATTATAAGCATGGTAAATTACGTACAAATATTTACTTTTATCAAGTATATTCTAGTTATAGATCTTCACTAGAATATTCTTTTTCATGTTCAATTGTTAGAATCATGTCTAAAAATAATATCTGCTATAATTTCCATAAATTAGTCCAAAATATATATTTAACTATAGAATATAGAAGATTACATCATTTGAAATTACAAGGAATAGTCATTTCTTTTTGTTACTGAAACAAGTAGTGTAAACTACAATTCACACTTTACACATCTCTTTCTCATTTTATTTGCATTCATTCCTTGTTAGATCGAACATTGTATTTTTCTAAAACAGAAAGAAATCAAACTAATTTATAAATTCCATCAATTCCAAACATAGAAACGTTTATATTCCAACAAGATTAGGTTAATAATCCAATCATAACATTATTATACGACCTATTTCAGATCTGCAATAAATTTCATTCAAATCAATATTCTAAATTCGTACTTTTGGGACTGATTTCCAGTTCAGGTTGTGAACAATTTTAAATCAATTCATAAACAAGAATATGTATGAGATACTTATTATATTCATATTATATTCGATTTGTTGCCTATAACTCATATACAATTACCAGTTAGTCACAAAATCAAATAAACACCAATAGGATAATTTTCATATTACAACAATCCATAAATTTTCCCACTCATCTTTTAAAAGCGATCCAAATCTTCAGATCTGAAGTAGAACATTTGATTCATCTCCATATCCTTTATAATCTAAATAATATGTATAAAGAGGTATATACATACATTAGAATTACAGATCTGAGAAGAGATTTGGGATTGGAAGAGAAACTAGAAACAAATATATAATTCCTTATATATGCATATAGTTGATTCTCTTCTCTTCTCCTTTTATTAAATTTCTATTCTTCTTCAATTTGTATGAATATAGAAATAAATATCTTATTTTTTATAATCTAGAAAGAAAGTGTAGAAGAAGAAATGGAAAGCTTCGCTACCGCCTCCAAAAAAATATGAGAAGTGAAGGAAGGGTTAGACCTAAATTTATAGGCATAAGAATCAACCTCAACCATTTGGTCAAAATATATCTAATTTGGGCCGTTGGGCCTAGGCTAACCTTAGCCGCCACACACGGAACGATCGACCGCTCTCCACCTAAGGGTCGACCGCTCCTTGTCGACCGCCCACGATGGTGTGTCAACTGTGGGCCCGGGTTAATTTAATTAATTTTTCTTATTTATTTATTTATTTTCATTTTGAACCCTTCTTCTTCGTTTGGACTTTGCTCGCAAAACTCCAAATAGGAAATTTGCTCAAAATTTGGCTACGAATGGTGTAAGTTTCATGGTCGAATTACATTGTTTGCACAAATTTTATTTTGAAATATAATTAACTAACTAACAAGCTAGCTAAATAACTAACGTCAAATTACGGGGTGATAATAAACACCCGCAAACCATATCAATACAATCCATCAAAACATACATGTCATTCATATGCATTCATTGAACATAAATAATCCATTCAAACACAATTTGCATACAAATTCTAGTCTATATCTAACTTCATACTAAAATGAAAATATAGTCCAAAAAAGGTTGTAAAACCATTTGCAATCAAATCAAATCTATTTAATTTTGGCTATAAACATTTCTAGATGTTAAATTAAAGTTTAAAATTGTTTTATACGGTAATCATATCAAAAACATTAAATTTAACTATTTGGACAAGCATGAGATGGCGAGAGGTCAACAACCATTCACCTAATAATTATCACTTTAAACCTCTAGATCTAAAATGGACAGTAAGGAGGATGAATTCCAAAGCACCAAATTGATGAATACCTTCCTCTTCTCTAATTACTCTTCCAATGATGGATTTGGCTAAGAGTTGTAAGAAAAAGAGATGTTTTTGATGAATTAAGGGTTAATAGAGGTTTGGAATTGTTTTGGAAAAGTCAAAATGATCTAATTCTGTTACATCTCCCCTAATTAGGCACAATTCCCAAAATTACATAGTGGGCCTAAGTATAGGATTTGCTTAATTGCCCAGTAATCTATCCAGTAGCAAACAGAATTTAAAATAGCCATATCTCTTAAATAGTAAGTACGTTATCCTATTATGACTAATTTATGTAAAGAGAAACCACAAGCCCAATTTGATGGAAGTGATTTCAGAGTTTAACTCAATCTCTATCAAAAGTTATAAGCTCTACAAGAATTTCTAGGTCCAAACATTTTGGTAAAAATTCTATGTATGGAAAACATCCAAGTAGTCATTTTTCAAAGTTTTAAAGTCATACGACCTCATATGAATTATGTAATGATATTTTACAGACCTATGATAAAACTATGGGTCGTTGCATATCTAGATCTAGGCCAATGGTTAAAACTCTATTAATATCCATAGCTAATGGCAAGATCCAATACTCAAGTCTATGGTCAGTGTAGTGATAATTATTGATTAACTAATTTGCTTTGGCCGTAGACTTTGAATTAATGTTGATTACCAATTATAGTAATGCTAACCATATATTCAAAGGAGACGAATCCTCTCTTGAATTGTTTTTCACTTCAAGTGGTTCAACTTATACTCAACTATGGCAATAACACGATCAACATTGTTCTATAATTAACCATAATCAAAATATAGTTGTAACATCCCATACTTTTGCGTTAGTTATTTAATTATTTAGTTGGTTAATTAATTAGGCTTCAAAAATGGAATTTGTGCGAATGATGAATTTGATAATGAAACTTGAACCATTGCGTTTGTGGCAAAACTTTAAGCAACTTTCATATTTGGAGTTTTGCGCTCGGAGTGCAAACAAAGAAGTTACGGATGAAAAATGAATTCAGAATGGAAATAATTCATTTAAGAAATTAATGTTCTTGTTTAATTGAATGGAGTCCACAGGTCGATCCACTTAGTGCAGCGGTAGACCTAGGGCAATCGACCACCATAAGGGGGGTGGTCGACCGCTCTTAAGGCGGCAACTAAGGATTTTCCTGTCCCAATGGACTTGATCTATTATATTTTGATCTAATGGTTCTAGTTGATTCTAGTGCCTATAAATACGAGCCTAATCCTTCCTTCTCTTCTTATATTTGTCTAAATAAAACAATGAATCTTTGCCATTTCTTTTTCTCCACCATCTTTCTAAATTATAAAAATAAGATATTTATATCTATATTCATAGAAATTGAAGAAGAATAGAAATCTAATAAAAAGGAGAAGAGAAGAGAATCAATTATACGCATATTTGAGGTAATTTATATATTTGAATCTATTTCTCTCCCAATCCCTAATCACTTCTAAGATCTGTAATTCTAATGTGTGTGTGTATACACCTTTTTTATACATATTTCTTGGATTAAAAAGAATTTAATGATGAATCAAAAGTTTTACTCCAGATCTTGAGATTTGGATCGCCTTTAAAAGGCGGGTGAGAAATTTTATATGTTATTTATGATTTTAAATCTATTATGTTGGCATGCATTTGATTTTTATGCCTAAATTAATTTTATTTTTTAATTGTAGGTATAAATTAGTGTGGAAAATTATTCCCTTGATATTCATTTTAGATCTATTTTGAAACATGTTACACCTAGATCTGGAAATCGGTCCCAAAGATTTTAGAATTTGAATGTTGTATATTTTTATTCCAGGTTTGTACTTGAGTGTAAAATAGGTTTTTTGATTATTACCTAATTTGTGTTATGTTGTAGATTTTCCATAGTTTACTTTGTAGGAAGAACATGCGTTTGCTTTTTATAAAAATTTCAACTTTTTCCACTTTTCATTTAAAAGGTAGACGTTTGATTTAACAAGGATAAGAAATTATCCATTCCTTTGATTTCAAACGGGGTCAAACTTTCCTTTTTGTGTTAAACCAATTTACGGAAATCATAGCGAGAAATCTTCCTAAGGTATCTAATCCCAACAAATTAAAAATGGAAAGCATATTAGTTACATATTTATGACTAGAATGTATTTGGTTATGAATGGGTAGTTTTATTAGGCAGTTTATATGTATTTATTGCGTTAATAAAGAAGAAAAACATTTACTCGTGTGCTACTTATGAGTGGGTTATCACTAAATTTAGGAAAGCGAATAGTTAGAACTAGAAAAGGTAGCAATACATAATTATGAATAAATTAGGAATACCTATTAGTTAATTAGTAGAGAATGAAAGACTGTAAGCTAAATCAATGGGCAATTAATGAGAAATAATGGATAGTATTAAATTAAGGGTTACAATTTAGAGGGAAACCGGATTAATAAGACTGGTAAAAATGGAATAGATATAAAAGGCTATAAATTTGAATATAGTAACCATGCCTAAATGTCTAGGAAAATGTCCGTTAGGATTTTATGGACAAATTGACATTTATGAGCATTAAAAGGGGATTTACGGGTAGATAAGTATTAAAGGTAAATCTTATTATCTTAAATAAAAAAGGAATTTGTAAGCTAAGTCCAACTCTACCTAAGATAACATAAGTAAAGGCATATGATAGTTAACTGGGCTTAGAAGGTTAATGATGTAAGGTCAATAGAGTCATTCGACGACAGGCTGCCCTTCACTTTGAGGATACCACTAGTCGGGTGCATGTACTACTGATGTGGGAAATTACTAATCCTAGGACCTGTGACGGAATGAGAGGTTGGACCTACTTTCTTAATTAAAAAATATTAAATATTCCAAAATTTTAATTATAGCGGTGAGGGATGTCTCTAAAAAGGTTTACTTCAGTGTTGAGGTATTAGGTTGCTATCTTAGGTCCAGCCTCCCTTCCAAAAGAAGTAATGTAATGAGATTTCATATTTATAAGTGTGATACTAGATATCTCAAAGAAGTTCGCTTTAGGTTTGAGGTATTAAGTAGCTATAAGGTCCACCATATTCCTATAAAAGAGGTATTATGTAGCCCAATGAGTTTTCCAAGTAATGTCAGCTAGATGGTAGCATTGAAGTGTCTTTTTTGGGGTTAGGTATTAAATGGAAAAGGTCTACCTACAAATATGTGTTAAATGGTCAAAGGCATGCCTCATCCTTGTTAATAATAAGTGGCTGGGGTACAGTCTCACACAGTGCTAAGACTTTAATAACGATGCGCTAGTGGTATGGCTATTATAAATATAAGGCCATATATAGTCGTCTAATGTCTATGTTGGTAGGATAAATAGACCAATAATGACGATGCTAGAAGTCCACCTTAGGAATAGATCTTAAATGATGGAGTCTACCTCGATTGAGGTCTTAAATGGAAAAGTTTGTCTATTTCTCTTTTAAAAGTATTATGTGGCAATAATAGAAGCCCGCTTCATATTTAGAAGTATTAAATGGCTAATGGACTTGGAAGTATTGGGTAATTGATAAGGCTTCATCAGTATTTTGTACCTTGGGAATGGGTAGGTAAGTAATCGCGTATACAATATAATTTTAGATTAGAATTTCTAACCTTAATATACGTAACAATTAAATGGAAACCAATTGGTATAAATTTATATTAGACAGTTTATAGATTTTTCGCTCACTAGAAATCGCTCACTAGAACGTTTTCTGACCCTTTTCTCATTATAACCCATAGGATAAATTTATAGGAACGGGTCACTAGAGGTGGATGTGTTTAGTTGTTGGAGAAATCTTCTTTTCTCTCATGCTCGATGCTGATGTGACCATCTGCTATCCATGGAATACCATTAATTCTAACGTACTAGTCATACTTAGTATTCTTATTCAATTATCGGTTCAGCTATGGGTCTTGATTTCTATCAATCTTTGATAATGCTCATGTTTATTTGCAAGTACCAAATCCAACGATCTATACTTTGATGGACTTGGTTTTTAATTTTTTTAAATTTAGGCTCATTACCGTAAGAGTTGTTAATTTGGTATTAGAGCCTAGGTTAGTAGATCAGAGGAATTAGGATAAATTGAGAGAACACATTTGTACTTCTCTATCTAGTATTATTATAATTTTTACGTTGGATTCTAAGAATTCTGACTATGGAAGTAGTTGCAATTCCACTTCGATGGAACGGGCAAAGCTGATATAGGTTGGAAATATCTTAGAGTTAATATTTCCATGTTGACTTCGAAGTACCCATAGAGTGCTAACGATGTGTAAGGCGCTGATGATGAAGAGCATGAGTACAACATATTGCAGAATCCCGAAGACTGGAAGTGTTTGACTTGATGGTTGAGATTCTAACTACCTTGTGATTTTTGATTTTGATGATGAGTTCCAGTTGCAGACACACATTTATTCCAAATGGGTGGGAAATTAAAGTGTGTATGTCAAAATCATCCAGAGATAAGTTTTTGCTACGATGCATTCATTGATCACATCTTTGATAGAAAGTAGAGTTTTATTTGAATAATTAATTTCAATTGCTTAGTCTGAAACCCATGAGAGAATTTTTATAAAGTATGTTTTGGAAATGCCTTAGATTTTGAAAAAAGGGTCTTAAAGGATTTCCTTTTCCAAGAATTTATTTTGGAAATTATGCTTTAGGAGAGTTTTGAAATTTTTGATTTTCAGAGAAACATGTATACTACTACATTGGTCATGTTAAGAAATTTTTAGCTTATAAAAGATTAGTTTTGAAATCCTTAAATATTTTGTTGTATATATCAGTAAAGCCTTGATTTTGATTTTTGGCAACGAAATACTTTTCCAATTTGGTAAATTTGTGTTAAAAAAAGGTTTTTCCAAACCCTAATATATATAAGTTTGATTTCTAATGGAAGTTTTGGCATGATATAGTTTCTACTATTTAGAAACAAGTATAAAGGAGCATATATTTAGCTCGATGATTTTTCGTTTTAATAATCGAGGTTTTTAAAATATTTTCTCTTTAAGGTACAGATAAGATAGGAATGACATTCAATTTTATTGGGGTACATAGTTCGAAGTGTTATTATACCACCAGCTATTGGAAGAAATATCTCCTTACGAAGTAGGCAGGAAATAGCAGCTGAAATATTTTTGGGTTTTTGGAATTGTTGTTGGTCGCAGTAGTTTTGTTGGGACTACTGTGAATTGCTGAAGCATGGTTCGAGACTAAGCGGTAGGCTTTGACACTGCCGTGATGAGGATATGAATTTTTTGGATTGTGTCGAATCAAAGGAGATGACGCGAAACAATTATTATTATTTAATCCGATCCTAATTAGATGTGGGTTCAGTTAACGCCCAAAGCCCATCTAGCGGTTTACCATCCAGTGGTAAATCTAGAGTGGTCTACCAGTTAAAGAGTTTTGGCACAACTTGAACCCAGAATGGGACGATAAAAGCCGCATCTGAATTCTCCTAGTCGTCTTCTTTCGTTCCACCTTCCTCAACAAGCCAAACCCTATCTCCGTCCTCCTCCTCCTCCAAGTATCAACCACGTTCTTCCATTCCTCCCCTAGGCAACGCCATTTTTCTCTAAGAGTAGCAGCCTCGCCTCTCCATCTTGTGCTGGTTTTGCATGTTAGATCTTGCCACAACTCCAGATCTAAAACCTATTTCCTCCCGCCTACCACTTCTTAGCCCAAGATACCTTCCCACACTATCAGTTTTTCCTCGTGCCATTATGGTCTCCACCCTCAAAAGGCCACTTGGCTACACTAGAATGAGTAGAAGGTTTCGCCACTTTTGGGTTTGAATAGCTATTCGTCGTGGTAGGATTTGCACCGATCCTCTGCTTTAAGACTTTTGAGCAAGAATGTTACCGGCGATGCATCTGCCTTTTTGATGTCCTGTTGATGCAGAATTTCGATGAAGGAAACAGTTTGATTCATTTGGAGGTGAAGGTTGTCTTGATTGAGCTGACTAATGATGGTCTTGCTGAGATTTTAGAGGCATTCGTGAAGGACATGAACAAGGATGATTTTGAGGTGATCGACTCAAAGATTATGCAGCACATCTTTTCCCAAGATGTCTGTGTCTAGAAGAAGGATAACCCATGTCTAACTTCCCATTAGGTTGCGTGCGTCTTTAGGCATAACATCATTCCCAAGATGGGAAGATACGATCATATTTATCCTATGGTACAAAAGACCACCTATGCTAGTATTGGCGGTATCACCATCAATTGGACTCGCACCCTTATGATGTAATTTGTTGATCAAGGATTAACACTCCACAGGGTCACTTTTCGTATTTTCTCCTATCCACTCTTGTCTTTAGGTAACACGGATAAACCTTGATGGAGAGGCAGTTTAGTAGAAGTTTCCTTTTGCCATCATTATATCCTTTCATAGGAAGATGGCAGTTCCGAAACCGTAAAAAACACCGCCAATGCCAATGTCATGAGATTGGATGTATAGCTATCATGCTGCAACCATGCAAGGGTCATAGCATTGGATCAAGCTCCAGCCATGGATCATGGCATCTTGTAGTCTATAGGTATTATTTTAGGATTTATAATATTATTGACTTTTCCCTTCTAGTATTTGTTCTTTTCTTTTAGGTTGTTTGGGTTGTAACTATTAGTTGTCTCTTGTAAAATGCACGTATAATATTATGAGTTCCTACTTATTTACTGAATTTTTGGACATGCAAACCGCTCATATATATACGTAGTGAAGAAGTAGTATAACTATGGGAATCTCATAAAAGACACTTAACTAATAGTAAATGTAATATAAGACTCGAAGTTTAGAATAGTCGATAATTTCAGCAAAGGACATGATAAAGTTGTTTTGGTATCATGGGTCATTGCTCATGTTCTTTAAAAGCTAATTTTTTTTTAGTAATTGGGCGTGATGACTTTTTTATTAAAATATCAACTTTTATAGGTAAAGGATAGTTATAGAATTTTAGAATTTGGTTTATACATTTAGCGTAGAACAGACTTTCGACTAAGCTGAAATTGTGGCTTAATTTATCAAATTTTTTGAAAAGGATATTTTTTGAAAAGCTTCACTTCTTAAAAAAATTTTCTAGGTTTTAGTTATTTTTAATAAATTATTTATAGAATTCTGTTCAAAAATTTGATTTCAAAGGAAAATGTGCATCTAAATATTATGAGATTTTATTTTTCAAATAACGTACAAGTTTAAAAAGTGAGAAAGATTTCTGTGAAAAATGTGATTTTGAAGGCCACATGTTAAGCATAGGGAAAGCAAATAAAATTACAATTTGCGGGTTTAGTAGTTCATTAGGATCAAGATGCGATAAATGCAAGCGGTAACAAGGGAAAATCTGTTTTAGCCTTGGAATTTCTATTTTCATACCTTATCGACAACACATGTAGATCTATTTTTAGACTCAATTCCATTTTAGAGCCTGAAAATAAGCATCTTTATGCTTTATGCGTGGAAATTTTGGGTAAATCCAGGGCAACAAGGTTATATAGTGGAAGTATGTTAAATTCTCCACTAAAATTCATTTTTCCGACATAGTAGTAAAGTTTACGAAGCGATTTTTCGACGCGTTAGATTTTTGGATGGTGAGAATTGGATGCAAAATTGATTGCTTCATACTTCTATTTGTAGGAGTGGTTTGGTGGAAAAGATTGTTCAAAAGCTGCATATATATAGAACTGCCACTATACATATAGGTTGTCTGCATCATATTTTTCAAAAATGTTTTCAAAGAAATGCATTTATATAAGAGGTCCGACTAAAATTATTCTACATGCACATTTTCTGTATGTGATACTGTAATACACTATGAACTTGTGCACATTTGGTTGCAAAATTGGTTGTATGATCATTGGTTGTGTACTTGCGATAACTATGAGCCAAAATCATGACTTAGTCATTGGTGAAATTTCGGAGACGAAATTCTTTTAAAGTGGAGAAGAATGTAACACGTCGTAATTTGATGTTAGTTATTTAATTAGTTTGTTAGTTAATTAGACTTCAAAAAAATGATTTTGTGCGAACGATAGAATTTTTTCACGAAACTTGCACTATTGCATTTGTGGCAAAATTTTGAGCAACTTTCATATTTAGAGTTTTTGCGATCAGAGTCCAAACGAAGAAGTTACGGATGAAAAATGTATTCGGAATCAAAATAATTTATTTAAGAATTAACATTTTTAATTAATTGAATGGGGTCTACAGGTCGACTCGCTTAGTGTAGTAGTCGTCCTGGGTAGTCAAACCCTATAAGGGGACCGTCGACCGCTCTTAAGGCAGCGATTAGGATTTCCCTTGGCCCATGGCCCGTATCTATTATATTTTGATCTAACGATTCTGGTTGATTCTAATGCCTATAGATACAGGCATAACCCTTACTTCTTTTCTTATATTTTTTGAATAGAACAATGAAGCTCTGCCAGTTCTTCTTCTCCACTTTTTTTTAAATTATAAAAATAAGATATTTATATCTATTCATATAAATTAGAGAATAATAGAAATCTAATAAAAAGGAGAAGAGAATCGACTATAAGCCTATTTGAGGTAATTTATATATTTTTATATTTATATCTGTTTTCTCTTCCAATCTATTCTCAGAACTGTACTTCTAATGTAAGTATATGACCATTTTTTGGATTAAAAAGGATTTGGAGATGAATCAAAGGTTCTACTTCAAGTCTCGAGATTTGGATATGAATCAAAGGTTCTACTTCAGGTCTGGAGATTTGGATTGCTTTTAAAAGGTGAGTGGGAAATTTTATATATTTTTTATGATTTTAAATCTATTTCGTTGGCTTACATTTGATTTTTATACCTAATCCAATTTTATTTCTGAATTGTACGCTTAAATTATTGTTAAAAACTATTGCCTACATATTCTTGTTTTAGATGTAGTTTGAAATGTTGTATATTTTTATTGTAGATCTCTACTTGGATGTAAAATAGGTTTTTTGGACTATTGCCCGTTTGTTCTATATCGTAGATTTTCCATTGTTTAATTTGTGCGAAGAACATCCGCCTGATTTTTATAAATTTGTTGATTTTTCCACTTTTCATTCAAAAGGGCGATGTTTGATTTAACAAAGAATAAAAATTTATCCATTGTTTGTAATTTCTAATGGAGTCAATCTTTCCTTTTCATATTAAACCAATTTATGAAAATCATAGCAGAAAATCTACTTAAGAAATCTGATTCTAGCAAATTAAATATGGAAAGCATATTCTAGTTCATATTTATGACTAGAATATACTTGGTTATAAATTGGTAGTTTTATTAGGCAGTTTATACGTATTTATTGCGTTAATAAAGAAGAACGGCGTTTATTCGTGTGTTACTTATGCGTAACTTTTGTTAGCTAATTATTATTATATTTAGGAAGGCAAGTAGTTAGAATTAGAAAAAGCAGTAATACATACTTATGGGAAATAAATTAGAAAATCCTATTAATTAATTAAAAGAAAATGAAAAATTGTAACCTAAATTAATGGGCAATTAATGAGAAATAATGAATAGTATTAAATTAAGGGTAACAATTAATAGGGATAACTTGATTAATGCAACTGATAAAAATGGAACAGATATAAAAGGTTACTAATTTGACATTAGTAATCATACCTAAATGTCTAGGGAAATTTCCATTTGGATTTTATGGTCAAATCGGCATTTATGAGCATTAGAAGAGGATTTATGGGTAGATAAGTATTTAAGGTAAACCTTATTGTCTAAATAAAAAGGGAATTAGTAAGCTAAGTCCATTGTCTACCAAGATAATATAAGTAAAGGCTTAGGATAGTTAATACTTAATGGGTTTATGATGCGAGGTCACTAGAGTCACTCAACGGAAGAGAGCCCTTCGTTTTGAGGCTACCAACAGTCAGATGCACTTACTACTGATGTGAGTTATCACTAGTCCTAGGATCCGTGACGACGTGTGTAATGCCCTAGAATTTGATCACTTTAAAATATATTATTTAAAGTGATTTTAAATATCAAATATGTAAAATTTTATGATTTAAATAATATTTGAATGGATTTGCAAAGAGAAATATACACGAAAATAAGAATAATTGCTTATATCAACAAAAATGACAAAATCCTGATTTCAGAAAAGTAAGCTTCAATGGTTAAATAAATTATTTTAATATATTTATGAGTATTTATATTTCTAAATAACATTATACAAATTATTTTTAAATTTGGTTTACATAAATAAATAGTTTAACTAAAAGGTCAAAATTTGACCATAAAACATTTTGTCAAAAATTAACGTTTTGTCGATTAAAAGTCATCGCAACGTCATCGCACCTTTTTGTACACATTCTTATAAACATGTTAACATATAAAGAGTGATTTGCAATTAACTAAACATGATCACTTTTTGAAAACACACTTAGAAAATTCTAGAAAGTAATTAGCAAAAGTAAACTAAAAAGACAAAACATGTCATTTTAAAAAAGTAAACAAATCATTATATTCTTTAATTATCTCTTAAGTGAAAGTAACATAAAGTGGTGATTTGAAACATGATGTTATGTATCGAAAAATGTTATTTTCTTAAAGTATAAGCGTAGGGTATTTTAGTTATTTATAAAATATTATTTTATTCCAAATTTTTTCCTGCAAATACCAACACACTTTTCCACTTTTTTTACACACATTTCTTCTTCATTTTCAAGCACTTCTTCCAATCTTTAATGGCTTTCATGCGTCTCTTAAAAAAAAATCTAAAAGTGTAAAAAAGATTGGCAAAAATAATTGACAAAAAAGTATACCACTTAAGTCAAGTTCAAGTTATTAAGTTCCATTCATCCACCTAAGTTCGTGCCCACCTAGAAGCCATCTCATCCTCTTTTCATCTAAACTTCTAGGATGGCGGAGCTATAGCCGGATTTCAAGAAGTTTCGAAATATAGTAGCGAAGCTACAGTCAATTTCGTAGTGACAAAGTTAACAAAATTGGTAGGAAGTATGTTTTAAATCTGGAGTTCCTTGCCTTAATGATGGAGTGGAATCTGAAGTGCGCTATTCTTTCTTCTAAGTTCATTAAAACCGTTGCTAAGTTGAAAGAACTTTAAGTGTTAAGTATTGTTTGAAAACCCTTGTTGAATGCTTGTTTACTTTGTTTGCTAAAACAATGGTTTTATTTCCTTGTTTGACTATTTATATGGTTAACTAAGTATTTTATAATTTAGAAGTTGAATACCTAATAGGGTATGCAAAAATGATTTATACACGTGTTTCGTCTATGAGAACCGCGGAGACTTAGGCGAGGGATGGAGCATGTCGAAGGGAAAGCCCGGATGGTCCAAAATAAATATAAAATCATTTTAACCCAAGATAAAATAAAGTGTTATAAATATTTGATAGAATGAAGAATTGAATATCATTTATTGTTGTGTTTATTTCATTGATCGATTGTTTGAATTAGGCTCAGCCAGTTTAAGAGCACCGATTATTATTTATTAATTGTTGACTTCGCTCGACCATTTTATGAGCAATTAATTATCCATATGCATGGGCTGGGTAGAAAATAGTTGTAGGCTAACACCTTGTGATTTACTTCACGATTTGATTATAAGGTGTTTAGCGGTAATATATGGTTCACTTCAATTTACTAAATTGTTTTGAAAATTGGTTTTCAAGCTGAAATGTTATGAAATGTTTTCCTTTAAAATAAAAAAAGAGATACTTGAGAATAAATATTTTGAAGTGGTTTTATATAAGTGGTTTGTATAAAAAATGTTTCACAAAAATGTTTTATAAAACAGAAAGAATTTCGAGGACTAAACTCGGTGGTTTTAAGGAGATCTTTGAAAGGATTTGGAAATGGAAATTATTATAGATTATAAGTATTTGTAATTAATAGTGTAAAGATTTTGTCACTTTGGAATATAAAATGATTGGTTATGTTACCAAAGATTCGGATAACCCATAACTAAAAATGTGGGCAAGGCAGGTGTAGATGTTCTGTAGCCTCAGTATAGTCCGCTCTTGTTGAAGAGGGATATATATATATATATGTGTACATACACACACACACACAAATATATATATATATATATATCGAAAGGCTGGGACCCAATATCCTTATTATTGGGAGAAACCTTCCGATCTGATTGCGTATATTTTTGTATGCTTTTCCAGTAGTATTTTGGGATTTTCAAATACATATTTCAAAAGTGATTTGTTTTAAGATCCCGAAGTAAAGTATAGATTGATATAAAGGATGTATATATATTATTATTTCAAATAATTTGAAATGAAATCAGGATGTTGGTCCAAAGAGATTATTTCTGAAAAGAATCATATTTGAAAGCAATAAAATTAATTAGATTTTGGAAATCTAAAATTAACGAGCAACTCTAAGTGGGTATTTTTGGGAATTGTATATTGTTTGTTGCATCGTAGGCTCCATGAGTCCTATTTATGGTAGGAGAACTACGTTGGCTTGACCCTGTGTCTAATTGGGTACCCAGTTAGATAGGAGTATGTAGACTGTCACAAGTGGTAGTGATGCAGCTCCAATAATAACATAACATATTTCTGTTTATTGTTTTCCATATATCAATTGATGTACTTTTCCTGGTTACTATTTTATTCTACATTTGACATGTTTATTGAGTTAGTAGGAATGGCTATTGCTATTTCTCTCATTAGAGTTACGTAGTAGTATATTTATTTGTACTGGTATTTAGTATGTATTAAAGCACACCTTATAAAATAAATAAATAAATTACTCTGATAATTTGTATAATTGAAATTATATCCTATACATTTAGTAATGTTGAATATTTATCAAATATTATGTATTAAATTGGTAGTTTTCATTTAATGTTTTAGAAGGGATGGATTTTTCGGCGATTTTTACTGGTCCTAAAACTCGGGTCATTACAGTTGGTATCAGAACTTAGGTTATGTGCCTAAGTAAAATTTGTCTAGGTTAGTAAATCAACCTAGGAATTTTAAAAATGAAACTACCTTAATTTGATAAATAAAATAGATAGGATAAGGCACCGTATCTCTGATCAGGGTTATGGGTGATATTACTATTTTTGGTGTGCTTAACTTTCGTTAATTGTTGTTTTTTGGTTATATATTTTCCGTCCTTGTAATTTCGAGGACGAAATTCTTTTATGTACGGGTGAAGTTAACGACCCAGGATTTGACCACTTTATAATATACTATTTAAAGTGTTTTAAATATAAAATATATAAATTTTTATGATTTAAATAATATTTGATAGGATTTGCAAAGATAAATATACACAAAAACAGGAATAATTGTTTATATCGACAGAAGTGACAAAATCCTAATTTCAGAGAAGTAGTTTCAATAGTTAAATAAATTATTTTAATTTATTAACGAGTGTTTATATTTATAAATATCATTATACAAATTAATTTTTAAATTTGGTTTACATAAATAAATAGTTTAACTAAAACGTCAAAATATGACCATAAAACATTTTGTCGAAAATCAATGTTTTTTCGATTAAAAGTCATCGCAACGTCATCGCACCATTATGTACACATTCTTATAAACATTTTAACTTATAAAGAGTGATTTGAAAGTAACTAAACATGATTGCATTTTGAAAACACACTTAGAAAATTTTGGAAAGCAATTAGCAAAGTAGACTACAAAGACAAAACATGTCATTTCAAAAAAAGTAAATAAATCATTATATTTTTTACTTATTTCTTAAGTGAAAGTGACATAAAGCGGTGATTTGAAACATGACGTTAAGCATTGAAAATTTTATTTGCTTAAAGTATAAGCAAAGGATATTTTGGTCTTTTTACAAAATATTATTTTAATCCAAAAAATTTCCTATAAATACCAACACACTTTCTCGCTTTTTTTACACACATTTCTTCTCCATTTTAAAGCTCGTTTTCCACTCTTTAATGGCTTCCATGTCTTCCTAAAAAAATTCCAAAAGCATAGCAAAGTTATGGCACAAATAAATGATAAAAAATATACCACTTAAGTCAAGTTCAAGTTAGTAAGTTCCATCCATCCACCAAGGTCGTGCCCACCTAGAAGCCATCTCATCCTCTTTTCATCTCAACTTCTAAGATAGCGGAGCTATAGCCGGATTTCAAGAAGTTTTGAAAAATAGTAGCGAAGCTATAGTCAAATATGTAGTGACAAAGTTAGCAAAATTGGTAGGAAGTATGGTTTAGATCTAGAGTTCCTTGCCTCAAAGTTTGATGAAGTGGAATACAAAGAGAATTATTCCTTCCTTTAAGTTCATTAAAACCATTGCTAAGTTGAAAGAACTTTAAGTGTTAAGTATTGTTTGAAAACCCTTGTTGAATACTTATTTACTTTGATTGCTAAAACAATGGTTTTATTTCCTTATTGTCTATTTGCATGGTTAGTTAATTATTTTAAAATTTAGAAGTTAAATACTTAATGGGGTATGCGGAAAACGACCAGTACACGTGTTTCATCTGTGAAATCCAAAGAGACTTGGGTGAGGGATGAAACCAGTCGATGGGAAAGCCTGGATGCTCCAAAATAAATATCAAATTATTTTAACGTAAGATAAAATAAAGTGTTATAAATATTTGATAGAATAAAGCATTAATTACCATTTATAGCGTGTTTGTTTTATTGATTGATTGTTTGAATTAGGCTCGGCCAGCTTATGAGCACTAATTATTATTTATACAACGTTGACTTTGCTTGACCAGTTTATGAGCAATTAATTATCCATATGCATGGGCTGGGTAGAAAATAATTGTACGCTAACACCTTGTGATTTATTTCACAATTTGACTATAAAGTGTTTAGCGGTAATATTTGGTTCACTTCAATTTAATGAATTGTTTTGAAAATTGGTTTTCAAGTTGAAATGTCATGAAATGTTTTTGTTTAAAAGAAAAAAAAGATATTTGAGAATAAATATTTTGAAGTTATTTTATACAAAAATGGTTTGTATAAATAATGGTTTTATAAGAGGAAAGAATTTCAAGGACTAAACCCGTTTTTTTTAGGATAATCTTTGAAAGGATTTAGAAATGGAAATTATTGTAGATTAGAAGTATTTTTAATTATTAGTGTAGATGATTTTTTCAATTTGAGGTATAAAATGATTTGTTATGTTACCAAATATTTGGGTAACCTATAACTAAAAATGTGGGCATGGCAGGTGCAGATGTTTTGCAGCCTCAGTATAGTCCGCTCTCGTTGCAGAGGCATATACATATCTATATTTATTTTTCGAAAGGTTGGGACCTAATTGCCTTGTTATTGGGAGAAACCTCCTGATCTGCTTGCATATATTTTGATATGCTTTTACGGTAGTATTTTTGGATTTTCAAATAAATATTTCAAAAGTTATTTGTTTTAAGATCTCAAAGTAAAGTATAGTTTGATTCAAAGGATGTATATATTATTATTTCAAATAATTTGAAATGAAATCAAGAGTTTGGTCCAAAGATATTATTTTCGAAAAGAATTATATTTTGAACACAATAAAGTTAATTAGTTTTTGGAAATCTAAAATTAAAGATTAAACATTATTGGGTAGTTTTGGTAATTGCATATTTTTTTGTTGCATCGTAGGCTCCATGAGTACTGCTTGTAGTAGGAGAACTATGTCGGCTTGATCTTGTATCTAATTGGGTGCCCAATTAGATAGGGGTACATTAGCAGTCACAAGTGGTAGTGATGCAGCTCCAATAATAACATAACATTTTTCTGTTTATTGTTTGTCATATATCGTTTATTAATGTACTTTTCCTGCTTACTATTTTATTCCGCATTTGACATTTGAGTTAGCAGGAACAGCTATTGATGTCTCTCTCATCAGAGTTGTACAACGGTAGTTTTATTTGTATTCGTATTTAGTGTGTATTAAAGCACACATTGTAGAATAAATAAATTAATTACTCTGATAAGTTGTATAATTGAAATTGTATCTATACATTTAGTAACATTGAATATGCATTAAATATTTTGCATTAAGTTGGTAGTTTTCATTCGAAGTTTTAGAACGAAAGGATTTTTCGGTTATTTTCGAGGGTCGAAAAATCAAGGTCGTTGCAACGTGAGAGGTTGTACCTACTTTCTTAATTGAAAAGTAGTAAATGGTCCAAATTTGGAATTACGAGCGGTGAGGGATATCTCTAAAAAGGTTTACTTTGGTGTTGAGGTTTTATGTGGCTACCTTAGGGCCTGCTTCCCTACTGAAAGGAGTAATCTAATGAGATTCCATGTTTATAAGAGTGATATTGGATATCTCGGGAGAGGTTCACTCAAGGTTTGAGTTATTAAGTATCTATAAGGTCTGACTCTTTCCTATAAATGAAGTACTAGGTAGCCCAATGAAATTTCCAAGCAATGTCAGCTAGATACTACCAGTGAGGAGTCTGCCTTGGGGTTTGGTATTAAATGGCAAAGGCCTACCTATAAATAGATGTTATATGGTCAGATGCATGCCTAGTCCTTACTAATGAGGTATTAATTAGCTTGGGTACAGTATCTCACATTGTTATGTCTTCAATACCAATAGATGCGCTAGTGGTATGCTAAATTATAAGGCCATATATAGTGGTCAAAAGTCTATGTAGTTAGGACCAATAGACCAATGATGACAACTGTAACAACCCGAAATTTAAGCTATAGTAATTAATTAACGAATTAATTAAATAGTAAAATAACTCTATGAAATTATCAGAATTGAGCCACGGGAGTTACGCCATTGTGTTTGTGGTAACTTTCTGGCCAATTTTCATATATAGCTAAAATGAAGAAGTTACGGAAGAAAGAAGAATTTAGAAAATAAAGAAGAAAAAATAGGGCATGCTGACCCTAGGGTCGACCTCCCAATGGCTAGGTCGACCTTTAGGTCAACCTACCATGTGCAAAGGATGACCTAGCGATCGACCCACCTTGTGTTTCGGATGTTAAATCGTCAAGATGCAAATATGACATGTTTTTCCAATTATGATCGATCATGTGCGTTCGCGCTTCCATCCAACAGTTCCCATCGAGCTAATGACGTGGTTGCTCTAGATTTAATCTTCAAATCCAATGGTCTGAGATCCATAAGTGATACTATAAATAAGACCCCAAGACTAGCTATTTTTCTCATTCAGATTTTCTCCATCAGGGTTCATTGCCTGAGGCTGGACCCTAAAAATATTTTTTCGAGGAGAAGATCTTTTTAATTAAAATACTTTATATGCTATAAGTGGATCTGGGAAGGCCAAGGAAAGAGCTAAGGACCACATGTGAATGTTTAAGTAATTATTTTTAAGTAATTTAAAATAAAAGAGTTTTCAATAGTTGTATTTTTCTACAATTTTGGGATAACCTTTATGAAAGTTCATTTACAGTTTATTTTTAAGTAAATTATAGACTTGCTTTCCTATCTATTTTCTTTTAATTATTCTATTTCGATTATTTGCAATTATTTACTGCTAATAATAGTTTTTCCAATTATTTACAGTATTTACAGTTATTTACTGTTATTTATATTTTATTTACATCTATTCTACGTTTGGATTTATTCTGTGAATGTTAGTTTCTTTTTAATTTCCTTTTTACGTGAATGGAATAAATGAAGAGAATAATTCGCAAATATGGACTAAAATATAAGTACATTGAATATACAGAAAATGGGATGTAAAATGAGAAGAACTGTAATAAATTGGACTTAGACTGAAATAGGCAAATTTAAGATATTTGCAAGTATAGTTATAACACGTAATTATAACTAAAAGGATAAAATAGAAGAAATAGCAGAAAAAGCTTATTTTTATACTTAGACCTTGGGTTAAGTTAATAAGTAAAGTTATAACATATAGGTTATAATTAGAGGCAAAAAGAAAAAGGTTTAGTTTAAGACTTAGAATAAGTTAATAAGAAAATATAGCAGAGATAACAAAAGAGGCTTATTAAAAAAGACTTATGCTAAGTTAATAAGAAAAGATAGAAGTAGGACCCGTACCGATAGCATTCCCCGTATGCTGTTTAAGGTAGATAAGTGGTCAGTAATTAAGAAGTAGGACCCATACTGGTAACATTCCCCTTTTGCTATTTAGAGTAGATAAGTGGTCAGTAATTAAGTAGTAAAACCCGTACTGGTAGCATTCCTTTAATGCTTTTTAGGGTAGATAAGTGGTCAATAATCAAGAAGTAGGACCCGCATCGGCGGTATTCTCTTCAGTCAAGAACTGGTGGTCTCACAACACACGAAGGTGAGGCTGGGCATGCTTATGCTATTTAGGTTAATTAAGAGGTCCAAAGAGGGAGCAACATATAGAACGAGCCTAATGGTGGTCGACCATGCAGCCTCAGTACAGGGAGATAAGTCACTATTAAGTTCCAAGCTTTTAGTAGGTGTCTTTTGCCGTAGGACCAACAGGATGGGACTAGCCCGCAGTTGGCACAACAGAGATAGAAGGCCGATGAATGGGTAGAATTAGGACTTCGGCCTAATTAAACTAGGATTGGGATTTCAGCCTAATCAAAGTAGTTTTAGAAAACTGCAAACAATCATGATAATCAAAACTATCCAAGCAAAAAAAATAGTGAAATCGTATTTTATGTATTTCCTTCTATACTAGAACTGTTACAAAGTCTATTGTCTTTACCTTGCTTAAGAATACTGGTAGTTACTTCCACTCACTAGACTTTTAACCTGAGCCACTCCTCTGTTTTCCTCTTTTTCCCCATAAGCTAGCAGAGGCAGGGACAATAGGTTTCGAACTTTCTTGGAGATTCAGCTGCGGAGTTCTTCTTCATGTATTCTTCTTCTTTTTCAAGTTTCACTTGGATTTTTATGTATTGTTACATATGAGAGGGATGATTTTGTACTTTGATATTGTGACTAAGATGGTATTTTCATGAGACAGATGTATTTGGTATTTTGAGACATATTTTGGTTATGACTTATTCTATGAAGTTTACCTTTTAAATGAGTTATTGTTTAAATTTTTACGATGTTTTTATTTAATTGTCTTGTGAATCTTAGTCTCTATAAAGTTTTAGCTATACCTACAATGTACCATATCTTTTAATGTGTCCTTTTTTGGTATACTAAGGGGTATGGGGTGTTACATTTGGTATTAGAGCCTAAGGTTACAGGATTCCTAAAAATTTGTTTTAAAAGTAAAGAATTTTTCAAAATAGCTTGTGTTTGAAGTATTTTTCAGAAAGAAACTCTTAGAAATAGTTTTCAAGTATAAAAGAGCTTTATAAACATCCCCTCAAAGTCCAGTTCAATTATTTCTAGCCTAAATTCTCTTTTTTGCACAGTATAGCTGACTGGTTCCGTATAGCTATGGTTCCAGAGGTGCAAGGGCAAGCGCCCAATACAACACTGGTAGGTGGAAATCCCTTCAATCCACATGCACAGTCAATTTTTCTAAGCTATGCAAGGACTTCTCTAGTCTAGGAGGCAGAACGTTTTCTGGCATAGGGGATTTCGAGGAGGCACAGCTAGGTTGAAGGACATAGAGTGAATATTTGGGCTGTTAGGATTAGAGGACCGATAAAGAGTTCAACCTGCATCTTTGCGGCTAAAGAGAGAGCTTAAAGAGGTTCCTAAGTCAAAAAGCTCTAAGAAGTTGTGGTGGAAGAGTAAGAAGGAAAAGGACAAGAGGAAAGAAGGAGGACCTCAGAAGAGGATCATGAAAATGGGAAATGCAGTAGCTGTGGACTAGTTGGTCATTACGCAGTGGACTGTAAGAATAAGATGATGAAGAAAAGGTGTTATAGTTATGGACAACCCGGTCAATTTAGTGGAGCTTGTCCTCGGAGAACGGGGCAGAGAACAGACGCATCTATAGCGCATGTTCAGGCTTTGGATGTAGCACCTTCTAGCAGTGGACCAGATAGAGGTAGGAAAGTCTATGAAGTAGGTTTGATTTGTATTTTGGATTTTCCTATTCTGACTCTTTTCGATTCTGGAGCATCACACTCTTACATTTCGAGTTTTTTAATTGATTGTTTGCACTTAGATATCTCCTTAGTAGTAGACCCCATAATTTTTTCAAACCCCATAGGAGGATCGGTACATTTATCTATAATTCGTAGGGGTTTGAAATTTTTTCTCCTAGGCATAGAGTTTGATTGTGACGCCTATGTATTAGGATATTAGGGAACTACCCCCTAAGGGAGAGATCGACTTAAGGATCTATTTGAATGAAAATGCTAAGACAGTGGCATTGCCCGTGAGACATATGGCACCTAGGGAGAGGAAGAAGTTAAATAAGCAAATTTGTGAGCTATTGGAGAAAGGCTTCATCAGAAGGAGCATATCCGAGTGGGGAGTGCCAGTCGTCTTCGCTACAAAGGCAGATGGTTCTCTTCGACTTTGAGTAGACTATAGAGGGTTGAATAAGCTCACTAAAAAGAACCGTTAACCACTTTCTAGGATAGATGATCTTTTTGATCGGTTAGTTAGCTCTTCGGTATTTTATCAGCTTGATTTAGCTACTGGATTTCATCATCTTAGAGTCGTTGATGATAGCATTAATAAGATAGCATATAGAACACCTGACAGATTCTTTGAGTGGATGATTATGCCATTTGGGCTAACCAATGCCTAAGCTTATTTTGTAGATTTGATGAGCCGTGTTTTTTTAAAAATGTCCTAAATAAGTTCGTAGTAGAGTTCGTGGATGACATTTTGGTGTTTTCCAAGAATATAGAAGAGCATGCTATTCATCTAGAGAAGGTTCTTTGTACACTTTGCATTCATCAGCGGAAGGCAAAATTCTTGAAGTGTCACTTTTGGCTTAAGGAAGTGTGTTTCTTGGGGCTGAGAAGGTCAACACATGGAAAGAGTTTGAGAAAGGTTTCGTACATTTAGGTTTGGATTGTGGAGAACCAAAGAGTGGTAGGCAAAGATTGGAGATGTACAATAGATTCGGTTAGAAAGCCCATGTATAGATAATTGCAAAAATTATAATTGTTTCAGATAATTGGATTTAACGGTAGTGCCTGGGAATAAATATAAGCTTAAAAGAGGAATAGGAATAAAAGACTTTAGTAAGAAAATGAGATTTCCTAGATTTAGATGGATACTCCAAGGGTAGCAAGAAGAAAATCCACTTTATGTTTAACCCAATAAAATGAAACTATTAGAATTGAAAAACATAATTGTCAGCATTTTTGAGAAAGTAAATGTTGGATTTTTGAAAAAAAAGTGGTATGAGATTTAAATTGGTTTTTATATAATTTTGTTAAAAGTGAAAATATTTTTGAAGAATTATAGAGCATAAATAGCTCGCTAGTTTCTTTGCAGGTAAACAAAGATTTTAAATATAAAAACCTAGAGTGTATTAAGTATCGAAAATGTAGATTACAACATTTATTGTTGTAATAGATGTTTTCGTGAGAAATAAGGGGAGCATAGACTATAACACTATTGTTATAGTAGGTGACTTCCAAAGAAAATGTTTTTACATAGTATATGAGGTTTATTTGAATTTATGCATACACTAGTATATTCGGGTTATAGTAACGGTGTTTTACGCAACATCTGTTTCGACCAAATAAAAATGTATTTTGAAAATAATTTCTAAGTATAATAAAAAATGGTTTGTACGTACACTTGTTATTTAAATAAGTATGAAGAAATGTTTTCTAGTTATGGATATATCAAAACAGTATTGAAAATGAGTTTTCTTAAAAATAAAAGTGTAAGTTAAATATTAGGAAATTAATAAATTTCATAGAAATTGTCTATTGTAAGAAAATATAGATTAAACATTCTTTATTCTATTGAAATGAAATGAATAATGATAAAATTTTCTATGAAACCAAATCACAAATAAAGATATTTTGTGCAAGTTATAAGGAATACGTGAAAGAGATATACGAGGTATGGGAAGCACTATATTTTGTATAGCCGATTTTGAAAAATATATAATAAGTTCCTTATAATTTCACGTAAACATGAAGTCCCCTTTTAAAGGATTCATATAATGTTTTAGCGCTAATAGTTCCTTAAGAATGTAGTTTCAATATATTAAGCTATAAAATCCTTAGGTGCAATAAGAAGTGTAATAATTACAGACAGAGTTGGTTCGAAGAGATATTATAAAGGGCTTTTGTAGAAAGTCCCGAGTTGTAGTTAGGAACTCCTCCAAGGTTAAGTAATTGGAAATTTAAGGAGGTTTTAATAAAATAATTGTTCTTATCTTCTCCCATTTTTGCAAAATTGAAAATTTATCAAAAGAAGCTATTTCGAAAACAACTTAGGACATTTTAAAGGTATTATAGAAGAGAAATGGTTTGGTGAAAAAGTAAATAAGTTTTTGGAAGTGAAAAACTTAATAATAGTTAAATTTAAAAAATCCCTATTTTTATAAAAAGATGTAAGGATACAAGTCTAGAAAGATAAAATGTTAAATAACCAAGTACCTTTGAATTTAATGGAAAATTGAAAATAACACTTTTTAAAGGCAATTTTTTTTGGATTTAATGCTATAAAAAATTTAATAGCTTTAGTTTTTCAAATGCTAGACCAAACTTTTAAATATGGAGTAGGTAGGAATCATTTCCTAGGTGTGATGGAAAAAGTGAAGGTATATAAGAGATAGAAGTAATTACTTTTAGAAGTAATAATAGAAGTTTCCATAAAGTGTATAAGACACTAGTGAGAACCTGGGATTGTTGCTTCATGTATCTAGACTATAGAAGAACAATAAAATGATATTAGTAAGACGGTAAGACACACATGGTTGAGGATGTATATTCTTGATTTTGGAGGGACTTAGTAGGAGCACCTTCCCTTAGTAGAATTCGCATATAATAATAGCTTTCAGACTAGCATTAGAATGGCACCTTTCGAAGCTCTTTATGAAAGAACGTGCAAGTCACCTTCATGTTGTTTAGAGTCTACAGAGAGATTGCAATTTGGTCCGGACATGGTTAGAGAGACTTCGGAGAAGATTGGCTTGATTAGGAAAGAATAAGTACCTCTTATCCACATCTTGATAACAAATTTTGAGTTTCCTATGTCCATCTTTAGTTTCGAATAGGTTCTTATCCTTTGGGAGGATAGAACTTTGGATTTAACCTATGGATGATAGGATTTGATGTAAACATGTTATTATAAAATGTTATGTACGATGGATACTAGTGGCTGCAAATGGTAGTGAATGCTAATGGATGCATATACTTATACTAGCCATTATTATCTCTCAGGGATCAGCCAAATTAGGACACTAGAGCATATGTATATGGATGTGTGTGCATTTGCATTTTTATTTTATTTTATTTTATTTTCCATGGTTGCTGTTAATATATGATTATCATATGATTCTTGCATTTGGATGATGATTGTAGCACACATATAGAACTAACATTTATCATTAGGGAATTTGCAGTCATTTGGATACATGGCACGGACGTGATTGCATAAAAGGAGGTCTACTGAATCAGTAGACGCCTAATCTTTTGCATTAGTTAGGGACATTTACACTACACTAATTGCATATGTATCATAAATCGCATTAGAAGAACTTAAGGACAATGAATGTAATAAATGATGGTTGAGTAGTTGGTTGCAAAACTTGGATGTTAACATTTATTTCATTCTTCTATCCTTTGAGATTTCGGGGATGAAATCCCCTAAAAAGGAGAGAATGTAACAACTTGAAATTTAAGCTATAGTAATTAATTAACGAATTAATTAAATAATAAAATAAATTTGTGAAATTATAAGAATTGAGCCACGGGAGTTGCACCATTGTGTCCATAGTAATTTTCTAGTCAATTTCCATATATTTTATACGCTATAAGTGGATCCGGGAAGGCCAAGAAAAGAGCTAAGGACCATGGGTGAGTGTTTAAGTATTTCAAAATAATAGTGTTTTCAATAGTTGTAGTTTTTCTACAATTTTAGGATGACCTTTGTGCAAGTTTATTTACAGTTTAAGTAAAGTTAAGACTTGCTTTCCAGTCTATTTTATTTTAGCTATTCTATTTTGGTCATTTGCAATCATTTACTGTTAATTATAGTTTTTCCAATTATTTGCAGTTATTTAAAGTATTTACAGTTATTTGCTGTTATTTACATTTAATTTACATCTATTATACGTTGGGATTTATTCTGTAAATGACAGTTTCTTTTTAATTTCCTTTTCACGCTAGTGGAATAAATAGAAGAGAATAATTCGCTAATATGGACAAAATATAAGAACGCTGAATTTACAGAAAATGAGATGTAAAATGAGAAGAACAGTAATAAATTAGACTTAGACTGAAATAAGAAAATTTAAGATATTTGCAATCATAGTTATAACATGTAATTATAACTAAAAAGAGAAAATAGAAGACAGCTTATTTTTATACTTAGACATTGGGTTAAGTTAATAGGTAAAGTTATAACACATAGGTTATAACTAGAGGCAAATAGGGAAAAGGCTTATTTTAAGACTTAGAATAAGTTAATAAGAAAATATAGCAGAGACAACAAAAGAGACTTATTTAAAAAGACTTAAACTAAGTTAATAAGAAAAGATAGAAGTAGAACCGTACCGGTAGCATTCCCCTTATACTGTTTAGGGTAGATAAGTGTCAGTAATTAAGAAGTGGGACCCGTACCGACAGCATTCCCCCTTATGCTTTTTAGGGTAGATGAGTGGCCAGTAATTAAGAAGTAGGACCCATACCGACAAAGTTTCCTTTATGCTGTTTAGGGTAGATAAGTGGTCAATAATTAAGAAGTAAGACCCATATAAGCAGCATTCCCTTCAGTCAGGAACTGGTTGTCCCACAACACACAGGATGAGGCTGGGCACATTTATGTCGTTTAGGGTAATTAAGAGGTTCAAAGAGGGAGCAACAGATAGCGCGAACCTAATGGTGGTCGGACGTGTGGCCTCAGTGCAGGGAGATAAGTCGTTATTGAGTTCCAAGCGCGTAGTAGGTTTCTTTTGCCGTGGGATCCACATGATGGGACTAGCCCGCAGTAGGCACAACAGATATAGAAGGCCAATCAAAGGGTAGAATTATGACTTCATCATAATTAAACTAAGATTGAGATTTCAGCCTAATCAAAGCATTTTCAAAAAAGTGCAAACAATAATTAAAACTATTCAAGCAAAGAAAATAGTTAAACTATATTTTATTTATTTCATTTTATACTAGAATTGCTGCAAAGTCTATTATCTTTATCTTGCTTAAGACTAGTAGTTAATTCCACTCACCATACCTTTAGTCTGACCCACTCATCTATTTTTCCCTTTTTCTCCCATAGGCCAACAGAGGCAGGGACAACAGATTTCAGACTTTCTTGGAGATTCATATATGGAGTTCTTCTTCATGTATTCTTCTTCTTTTCAGTTTTTATTTGGATTTTTATGTACCGGTACTATTTGGGAGGGAGCATTTTGTACTCTAATATTGTGACTAAGATGGTATTTTTCATGTGACATATGTATTTAGTGTTTTGAGACATATAACTTTTAAGTGATTTATTGTTTAAAAGTCCACAAGATTTGTTAATTTTCCGACCAACTTTGAGATACTTTGACTATTATGTGCAACAGTCTTTTCTAAATCATTATTTAGATGTTCTTGTTTCGACATCAATGACCCAAAACACAAATTTCCTAATGCGAGATAATTTATGAGTAGAATCTAAATGGACTTTAGCATGTTGATTGGTGAAACTACTTTACTAGTTTCAACATTTGAAATAAACGAGCTCATATCCCATCAACCATGCTTTACATGTTTCCAACTGCATTGATCTTCTTCTTGAAGACTCAGTTGTGATCGATGGATCAAATCTTTTAGGGTATAATATCCAAAATCAAATTTTTTCACTGTACTTTGTATCCATTTTAGATTCAAAGCATCACACTATATGATAAAGTAAATACTCTTCATGGATTGCCGACAATTGAGGATATTGTTATTATAAATTCATTTTAAGGTATTTATAAGAAACTCATAGTTTATTTTCAGTGTGCAAAATTTCCTATTAGACATTCTAATGAATTGTGCCCTTTTTGGGCTTGGTTAAATTTACATCATCTATATAATCTTTTTTTCATGTTAGAACCTTTGATCGTATGCAAGTATGTTTGTGACGCCCCACCCCAAGTCCAACACTAACAAAGGGTATTGCTAAGTAATACTATCTATTATTCCAAAGAATAAGGCTGGTTAGGAGCGTCCATCCATGAATTTTGATTTAAGCGAACACTGGCACGCCGATTTGGGTGTTGTACATATTTTTTTCCCAAGCGAAATCAACGTATGCAATCCAGGCTTAAAACAAAACTACGGTGTCTATAATATTAATTCAAAACAATATATGATAAAAAAAATCATAGAATCATAGAGTAGAATATACACAACAGAATACAAATAGATACAAGCTGATCAAATCGAATAGATACATAATATCAAATACAAGATTTGGTCAAAACGATCTATATAATACGTCTATACTACATCCCATAGGTACAAATATGAACATTTAAGTGAGTTTATACTCGATATAAGATACATCACCACATGAATATGTACACATATACAAGATGGAGGTAAGATGAATGATAACTAGATAACTGGAGTGAGAACTTCTCTAGAACTGTCAAACTGAAGCATCAGAAATATCTCGGTCCGACCCGAGTATTATAAAGTAATAAATGGGTTAGTCTAGACTATAATGAATGAGTTAAGAAAGATAAATAATGGATGAAAAGAACTAGATCTTAAATATAAACACAAAGCTAATTATAGGCAAATATCAGAAACGCTCCAATAAACTCCAAGAATATAATCACCAAATGTCAAAACCCAAGATAGCTTCTAAAAGAAAAACCTACGAAACTATTTGGTGATAACACAAATAACATATAATGTAGACATCATTAAAAGAGATCTAGAAATCAAACAAAAAGGGGGAAAAGACGCCAAACTCCAAGATTGGTGATAATATCACCTATATGCATGTAACTCCATGATAGACATATGTGTCTACGAAACTCCAAGATGGGTATAATTCCCATAGTAACTTCAAGATAGGCGAGATGCTATAGAACTTCAACATAGGTGCAAAACCTATAAACCCCAAGATAGGAACAAATCCTATAAATTACATGATAGGTACAAGACCTATGAAAACTCAAAGATAGGTATGTTAACTCAACATTGGACCAACTCCCTGGATTGAGTATGAAAGCACAACCCTGTTTATCAAGGTAAATAAAATAGAAAAAAGAAATTCTAGATCGTAGAAAAAGTAAAGGAACAAGAATATTTTTATAGTCATTTGGCTGTTAATGAATCCTACGTCCAATTTATAACTTTCTATTAACTGATTACTGTTAGAAGTTGAATCGGATTACAATATGATTGAATCTTCTAGGTCAGATCTAGTTACAAGTACAAGAATTCGGTGGAGAATCACAATGAACCCCTAGATGACTATTGTGTAGGAGGAGAAGAGAAAGAATAATCTCTGTAGAGTTCCAACAGCCAGTCTAGAGGATCCTCTTTACGTTGCAGATATATGAATATTTATACGGATTGGAGAGCTATTGGGGCAGGCCACTTTGCGAGAATCTTACATTCTATGATACGAAGACGCTCCAAAAATTACATTACGATCCAACTTAATGTGATGGAGCGCTAGCGATCCATAGGGCAAGGATCGCTAGCGATCCATGTACTTTGGGGTTTTTTGTATCGTTTCCTTTACGTTTCATTCCTTGTTTCATGTATATGCTCTCCACGTAATTTTATGACTAGTTGCCTTATTTTCATGGTGGTTCGTATACAAGTTGAATTGAATTATGCTGGAATCAGCTGAGTGCTCACTTCTTGAAATAGCTTGCTTGGAATATCATGAAACTTGGTAGACATTCCTAGAAATGATATTGGATCATGATGAAAGAAGTTTGGAGGGTCTATAAGCAAGCCTTATGGATGGCTAGTGATCCATCACCTTAGCTTATGTTGGTATCTTTCCTCTTTGGTTTTTTTCTTCATTTTCTTCTCGTCCTTTTGGTTGATTCTTGTGATGTTTCGACTTGTCATGGATGTTCTAACTTCCTTCGAATTTATTGATTTGAAAACCCGGTTAACATTTGCCCTCCGGAGTATGCCTTCATTGGATACAAGGTGTGCTCTGAAAGTAGTTGCTTTTTAGTTCCTATTACATGAAGTCTAATTTGGTCCCAGTCCGGATCAAGCTATAATTAACATGGTACAACAAAAAAGCTATGAGAGCCAACATTTCAAGTTTCAGGATAAATGGAGTTCGTATGCTGAGGTTATGGATCAATCAAGAATCATGTAGACGACCTCATTTCGTATTGGTCAGAGTCCACCCTTATTCGTATCCATCAACAAAAATCCATATGCTTACTTCGTATCCATCGTATTCATATCCATCAGCTCCACTCCATCCGGTTTGCATCGATCATACCCCATAGATTGATTCGTATCGATCAACACTTCCATTCATTTCATATCGATCAGCCAATAGATCGATGAGAAATCGACACTTTCCATCGATATGAAGTAGGCCACGAGCATCTATACGAAACGGCATACACACAATCGATACAAAGGAAGCATGGTCAACCAAAGGAAGCGGTCTTATAGCATGAAACTCATAACTCTCCTGAACTATCGCTACACGTCATCAATAAACGTCTGATCGATAAGCAAAGTCCAATCGATAAGCAAGAAGCATCGATACGAAGGTCAATCGATACAAGAGTATCGGTACGTGCGCTTCAGCCCACTTACAAAATGAATCTTGGATCGATCATAACTCGAAATCTATAAGTTCAAATGCCTTCAAATTTTCACAGGAGCTTGCTTAGCACCTCAAGAACGCTCATGATCAACCTCGGCCTAAATGGACACCATTTTGATCGTTATGAAGGAAATGGGGATTGATCCTAATCTATCCCGAATGATCCCTAATTAATTTGGTGGGATCATCCACGTGTGAGAAGGAGTATTTCGAGTTCATGGGTAGATATTTCAGACCTACACCTATAAATAGCACACCTACGCCTACAGAAAAAGGACTTTGGACTCTACTACGTTGTTACTTTACTGCAACTCGAGTGTTAGAGTGTTGTACAGTTGTAATCAGTTGTCAATTGTCAATAAACTGCAAAACATTCAAAGTAGACGTAGGCTACAATGCCGAACCACTATAATTTCTTGTATTTTTCTATTTATGCATGCTTTTATTGGTGTGATTGTTAGATTGGCCTCATTTTCCATTTAATTTCTTCATTTTAACCTCTTCAATCACATCCTAAGGGTGTTATGCCCAATTTTGGTACAAACACTTTGGTGCTTTCATTGAGAAAACTGTGTTTTTCTTCGATCCATTGGATCTACTACCGTTGTTGGATTGCTAAAATCTAAGAAGGAGATCCAGATCTGTCTTTTAGTAGTTCCTTCCATTCTACTCAGATTACTCCAGATTTAAAAAAGAGCTACACCAATCATGGTGCATACTACCAGAACTTCTTTAAATGCTGTAGATCTAGAAGGAAAAGATAGGCAAAAGCCCATGCAGTTGACTACCGCAGGCCAGACATCATTTGGAGCTTCAGATCCATAAGGTCCTATGACTAGAGAGGACTTCCAGATCCTCATGCAAAAGCTCACTCAAAGCCGTCAAGAGCTCACCTAGTAGGTCCATGCCAATACGGAGCTCGCAAACTAGCTAAACGAGGGAAGGTAAAGGAGATTTAGAAGGGATCATATCTCACATTCCTCGACTAAAAGATCGGCTTCATCTGACTTCAACTATAGATCTACACACCGTCGACTAGATGGAAATTATGCAGAAGCCTCTGGACATCAGTGTGCTGTGAATCTCGGACAAGCCGCGGTTGGTCCTTCTACAAGGCACCAAGCTGGACCCTCCTCCCAAGGAGGGATGCTTCCTTATCACACCATCATGACCATGCAGCTGCTGCCGCTACCGCTATGGATCTGGAAACTAAGATCCAAAACTAGCCAGATCCAGCCCTTCGTTAACACATCCTTGCTCATGAACCCTACATTCCCGAAGACTGGGAGCCAATGAGGCGAGGAACGGACCGTCGGCAACAACTGGACTATCCCTGCAACTTGGAACCCAACCATGCCTTGGTCCCGAACATCTTGATCCCTTACATTCCAACCATGATCCCCCAAATGATCTGAGAAAGTCAAGGTCTTACCAAGACGATTGAGGAATCTCTCGAAGTCATACATCATTCACCAACCACATTCTTTATGCCGAGCCACCTTGTAGGTTCAGGATGCCCACCTTACCCGTGTATAAAGGAAGTTTGGATCCTAACCAGCACATCTTGAAGTATGAATGGCTCATGAATGCCGCTCGAGTTGATGATGCGGTCAAGTGTAGGAGTTTCCCCATCTCTTTGGAAGAGATTGCAACTATGTAATTTTCACGTCTACCACCCAAATCCATTTCAAGTTTCTTTCAGTTGGCAACAAAGTATATCAAACAGTTCTGTATGCATGTTACAAGGCCAAAGGATTTCAACACCTTGTCCAGTGTTACCCAAGCTCCAGGAGACACTGTTAGACGTTATCTGGAATGGTTTCATGCTACCTGTGTAGAGTTCAACAACCCCAAAGATAATTCTATTTTGATGCCATTAACTAAAGGGATAGATCCCGATTACGAGTTTGGCAATTGGTTGGCTTGGAAGCCCCCCACTTTGTTGGATCATTTACATGCTAAGACAGCCTAGTTTTTGAGGAGAGAAGACGCTAGACGATCTAGGAAGCAGGACGATGCGGGGCCAAGTGTTGAAGGAATTTGGAGTAATGTTGCTGTGAAACAGACCGGTGAATACTCCGGCAAAGTGCAATTGAATATTCAAAATTAGCAAGGTCAACAGAAGGGTAACAGAGGTCAAGGAAAGGAGAGAGACCCAAATTGCAGACTAGGACCTAGACCTCCCATGTTCAACCGATATACCCCTTTAAACACATCGCTGTAAAATGTTTATTTGTAGACTTGTAATACTGGACAGTATAACAAGCCAGCTCCGAAACCATCATCTGAGAATCAAATTTAGAATAGAATATTCTACAGATTCCTTGATTATTATGGCCACAACATGAATGAGTGCCATCATTTACAAGACATCATTGAGAAGTTGATTAGAGAGAGGGAATTGGAACAGTTTTTTTGGGCTCCACGGGATGGAGGTGTGGGCCCTTCTAACCCGAATCAAGGTCAAGGCCAAGCTAGGCCCAAAGAACCCATGTGCACTGGTCGGAGATTGGTTATAAATACAGTGAGTGGCGGTCCTCGTATAGTTGATCGGAGATGGAAAGAAATGGAGTCATATGCCAGCTCGATTAGGCATGTGGACTTTGAATGTTGTAGTAATGCTGACGATGGGATCTCGGCGAAACAACAGAGAACAATGATAGACGACATCTTTTTCAGGAATTGCGATGCTGATAGAGTCCAGGCCCCTACTATCGATCCATTAGTCATTTCAGCTCGAATAGGTCCTGCTTGGATGAAGAGGATCATGGTTAACAGCAGGAGCTCCAAGAACATTTCTTTTAAGCGAGCTTACGACCAAATGAGAATAAAGGCAAAAGATCTAAAACCGTGTCAGTCCTTAATTCATTGTTTTAATGGAAGTGAAACTATATCCACTGTGATAGTGGAGTTGTCAGTTGAGTTAGGTATTAGAGATCGTCGAAGAATTTGAATGCTGTGGTTTGTTGTGTTAGACATTAATTCCCCCTATAATGATTTCCTGGGCTGACCGGCCCTTGCTAAATTCAAGGCAACAATTGCCCCATGGTGTCTGACTTTGAAATTCCCCACTGATAACAGGGTTGGAGTAGTACATGGTGATCAGGCGGCTAGATGCGTCTATTATGTTGCTGCGCTACGGGATGCGTAGCGGAAGGAGAAAGGGAAAGGCGTAGAAGAATCTCTATGTGTCCGTTTTTCAAAAAATTGACAACCGACGTCTGAGCCAAGGCTCAGGCACCACAACCAGTTCCTTAAGGACCTTGATCCTAAAACCTTCAAAGTTGGTGATCTCGTACTTAAGAGAATTTGTCTGATTCCTTCACACATGAAACTGACATGGGAAGGACCATATGTCATCGAGCGAAGACTTGGAGATGACACATTAAAACTATAAACTATTGATGGTCTCACTTTACCAAGAGAATGGAATAGTGAGAGTCTCCATCGTTATTACACAAAATCGGCTTTTATTCATTTAGTCTGCTCTTCCTTTGAAATTTGTTTATGCATTTTTTGAATTTGAACTTGTAATAAGGCAACTAACTTTGCCACACTTTCTTATTCCAACAATGAAATGCAAACTCATCAAGCCAGAGTGGCGATCCTTGACATGCATCATGTGACCCTCACGATGTACGAAGAGCTAAATCCCATCCCACGGTGGGACTCGTTCAAATAGGGAGTGATCGTGATCCGACCGGTCACTCATAAGTGAAACCCCAAGCGCTAGGGCAAGCAACAATAAAGTAAAAAGGATTGAAACATGACAATCCTCTAATAAACTCCAGTTCCCAGAATGCGAGCTGGAGTATAAACTCCAAAACACGGGCTAGAAGAGGGTGGATCCGTCCTCCCACGACTTCGCCCTCATTCAATCCAAACTCAAAGTGGATAGACTCGGCCGTCTACGACTTCGCTTGCCAAATCAAGGTGGATGTGATCAGACCGTCCACAACCCTGATCCACTCCTCGTTCCGAGAGTGCGAACGAGATCGTATTACTCAAACGGCGACTGACCATCTGTCGACTAACTCCAGATTCCCGGAGTGCGAACTGGAGTACAAATGCAAATGGGTGTGACTGACCACCCATCGACTAATTCTCGTCCCAAGAGCACGAACTAGAGTATAAACACCAAATAGGTGTGACTGACCACCCATCAACCAACTTCAAATTCCCAAAGTATGAATTGATTGTAAATATTAAATGGGTGTGACTGATCACCCACCAACTAACTCTAGTCACAAGAACGTGAATCGGTGTATAAACTTGAACGGGTGTGATCGACCGCCGGTAAATTAACTTATGTCCCCGAAGTGTGGATATAATTCCAAGCACTATGCAGGTGTGACTGACTATCAGCATACTAGTACAATCCCCAGAGTGTGGATACAAATACCATCAAATAAGCGAGTGTGACCTGACCACCGAAACTCATTTCGCTTTAACTTTATTCCGACTTAGTTAAATTGAAATTAGCAAAGGCGGAAAACGACTACCGACTGACTACTTTAACTCTCCCCAGGACTGGGGGCATAACTCAAGTACCAGCCACTAATCGAGACAATGCAACGTTGGAATTCAACTTGACGTTTGATTATAACTTAAAGCCATGACTTCGAGGCTTAACGACTGGACTCAAGTTCGACCCAGAGACTAAAGCCTCACAAGTACATTGATGGAAATGCGAGGTGCTGAAATACTTAAACAAATAGATATAGAGTTATGGTAGAAAAAACAAAATGAAGTTTTATTTCCGCTATTCTTTGAAAAAAGATATGTACAAAAATCTGTTCATTGAATTCCTATAAGTAGGTGCCGAACACGCATCTATACATGGCCCACAAAATCAAAAGGAAATCTTATTCTAAGCCATCTGCAAAAAGAAGGAGCAAAAGTGCAAGTCTACACCTTTGGTTTTTTATCCTTCTTGCTCTTCTTCAACGTAAACCTGGTCGAACTACTGCTCGGCTGCCTCTTTAAGCCTTTTCCTCCTCGACCTTTTTTAGATAGTTTGTCTTCGGCCGGGGGAATCAGAACAGTTTCCTCCTTGGAACTTACGGGGATCAGAATACCCTTCGTGTATAGAACTAAAGGAATGGTGGCACCCTCAACACTAGAAGAACGAGGCGCGCTAGTATCGATGATAGTGCCACCCGAAGAAACAATAAGAATAGCGATCGGGCCTGGACCCACCATGCCACCACCAATGCTATTAGCTTGTTTGGCTTGCGCTATCTTGGCTTTAATTTCTGCCATTATCTCCTCAGCCCGGTCTGTGCGAACCCCCATTAGCATGTTATTATTCAGGCTCGAGAAGCTTGTAATCATCACATCTTCATCAATGGCAAAAGGCATTTCGGTGATTGAGTCGCCTTGATGACCGAGGAGTGCTTCCATAATTTGTTCATCAAATAATGCAACTGCTTTTGCACATCCTCAACCGATGCCACGACCATTGTAGTTGTGTCTTCCATCATTAGTGCCTCCTGCTCAAGATGCATTCCTTGAGTTGCAGGAGGATCAAGTGATGTAGAATCTAGGGCTGAATGAATATAAGAGAAAATATTAGTAATGTCTTCTGACTGTGTTCCTACATTCGAATGAATAGGAGAAGTGTTCGGAATACCATCCTCAGTTTGGCTCCCCATTTGAGCCGACAAACCTTACGAACTGCGCTCGATCATCGATGAGAGATGTGGCATGTCCGAGTCATACGTTGGACAAACAGATGATTTATAGATGAAGTAGGCTCAGATTGAGACATTGAAGGTGCTTCGGAACCTGCTTCATGATGTTCAACTCGAGATCCTTCTCTAACGTCCAAATACTTGGTTGTAAGCTTTTCCTTTTCGAGAGAAACGATAGTGTCATGAAAGACTTTGGCTCATGTTCGACAAGTATTTGATTTTCCAGTTTGAATTCTTCGATGACTGTAGTGTTACGAGTCACCTTCTCATCCCCCATAAAGTGGTTCTAGGCTCCATACAACTGGAAGGGATAATCTTCGTCGAGCCAATTTAAATTGTGGTTTCTTAAGATGTTGGCATTGTATGTGACCAGGAGATCTTCAAATTCATTCTCCGTACTGGCCTCCACCACTTTAATTCCATTCTCAATTTTGGCCTTGGCTTCCCGAGCCTTTAAATTTGCCACATCCCTTTCATCCTTAAGCACCATCATCTATTCGCATGCCTTCTGGGCAGCTTTGTTGGCCTCATCCTTTTCCTTAATGGCTTTGACAAGTTTTTCCTTTAGCTCGTTGATCTCTTTCACTGTAACATCTCTCTCCTCCATGACGAGTATTTCGGAGGCCCATCTCCTAAACCAAGTCCATATGAGACCATCGCATTTTTCCCATGAACTGTTTTGCCTCTTCGGCTCCCTGATTTTCGTGAAGTCTTGGCTTCGTTGTTGAGCACTTCCATCATTTAATTTTTCGAAGCAAGATTGGACTCTATTTTCCCAAACATCTGGGCTCGGTCGAAAGCTACCTCTGAAGGCTTTTTATGCAATTTTGATCCACTCCCGGTACTGGCTGTAAACATCATGCACGTAGTCCTGTACCAATTATTCCGCATTTTTGGAATTCTTTTCAAGTTTGGAGGGAAATGGAAGCCGTCAAAGTAGATTTTTGGAAATTCTTGCTTTAACTTAGCAATCTGAATGGCTCCCTCTCTAGTGGGCTCTATAGCGGCTGGTTCTATAATGATGGGAGCTTCTGCCTCAATCATACGACATTGTTCGCCAGACTTTGAAGTATGAGGAGGCACTATTTGGTGTGCATTCTTCGAGGGTTGTCTTCCAGAGCCGAAGGGTTTTGATGAACCTTTAGGTGGAGGCGATCGCGGCCGGGAGCGATGCCTATATTGATGTGGCCTCTCCCATTCTCTTTCATAGCGCTCACGCTCCTGGCTGGAGTGATGGCCACGGTCGTAATCTCTTTCAGACTCGCACCTGTAAAATTCAGAGTAAGGGCTAAAAGAATGGCATTTGGAGTGAAGAATGCCGAGCATAGACCCCTGCCTCACTATTATGTCTGTAGAATGAAAAGAGAAGCAGAACTAGTTATCTCCTGGAACTAAAAAACATGTGATTAGAAGTTGTATAATGCCGTGAAATATCTGTATGCATGTGCAAACCTCCCAACCAACTGATTGTGGTGGCCTTGCTTGCAGGAATCGGCTCTCTTACATCTAAAGCACTTAAGTCTGCATCAATTTTTGACAGGGAATGAAGTCCCTCTAATCAAAAATCTTGGAATGAAGTCAAGTCATGGGAATAGGGATTTCTGCCAATCCTTTCAACAAACTCTCCATTTACGGAGGAGAAGTCTCCTGACTTATAGCAGCCACAGCAGGCAGATATACTATGACAATTTTTCGTTTGTTGGATTTATGGGCGAGAGCCTTGCCATTTCTTTTCGATAACCGAAGACTATGCGAAGGCACAACTACGAGCTCATCCCCAGCCAGTAAACTCTCTTCATATCCCTATTCAATGGTCATGACTCCGGGAGCTCTTCTTCCTCCTTGCGTTACCGGACCATTCTGGGAACTCCTACAAGCTCGATGCTTTGATCTCTATATATTGGCCCTATGGTAGTCAAGTTTTCGTCGGTAAGGACTTCATCAATTTCTTTAAGCTCGGCTGGCACCGATTTGAGAATTCTTACTATCTCTTTAAATTGAGCTCCTTTGGGCGGCGGAATCGAAGATGTAAGAGAAACATAGTGTTAAACTCGGCATTAATTAATCCTGTTAATAGACAAAATGGTGGGAGCACTTACGTCTAACTAACCACAGTCTGCAAATCCTCATGGACACCGAAGGCAGAACCATTTGGTTTTGAAGTAGCTTAATTTACTCTAAGTGCCAGCCACTACTTGGTAGCTCGGACTGCTTCAAAGAAGGTGAATGAAGGGTTGTCCTCGCAACTTTTGACATTAAATAGATATTTGATTTCCTCGATCGTCAGTGGCCGAAAAAGATGCTTCATAAAGATAATATACAAGCCGTTGAGCAGAGCATATCCGTTTAGGTGCAATTGAGACGAATTAATCTTCAAGAAGAACAACGCTTCCCGAATAAATTGATTAAAAGGGGACAACGTTACGGCAACGCACATGAACTTATTATAAGCAGTATAACCTTCTGGAGGATTGTGGGCTTTGTCTTCTGGCCCCGACAATAAAACACCTTCTAGAGATAAACTATGTCTGAGGCATATCCTACCTAGCACGTCTTCAGAAATTTTGGAGCGTACTAAATCATCCAGATTTAAAACTAAAGTTGCACCCACCAGTTCATCCTGGGCAGGGCTAACTACTTCAGAAGCGATGTCTGGCACTTCAATTATAGGAAGTAGAGGACTTTGAATATCCTACGGCTCAGAGCTTCCAGGATCCATGGCTATTGAACTCAGCAAAAATCATCATTAGATGGCAATAAACCCATGTCCCCCTGGTGTAAAGTGAGTGATCGTGTTGTGTAGTGTAGTGTTACATAATACTTTAAATTTCTACAAGTTCAAAAGATGCTAAAATGACAAGACATTAAGATTAAACCAGAGTGACCGTCATCGCTGGCCATCACAACCATGCCAATCTGACTTCGGAGAATGATCAATGTAAGAGTTCGTTAAGTTTGTCAAATTACGGTTCCGTCGATGGGCTTCAAATGGCGGTCAAATATGTAGTTTAATGGTTAAGTCCAATTATGCAGGGCCAAAGCTCACTGGAGTCAAGTGTTCGAAAATGCGAAAGGCTATGTTTTGTATCCATCAAAGTCAAAACCTAGATCGTTCCCCAAAAGCTAGCTTCATATCGATCCTGAAGCTTTAGCTTCGTATCGATCACTTCAAACCGCTCCTCTACATAATGATCCAAGGCGAGCTTAAGGCAAGCAGCTTCGTATCCATCTATCTCCACCGATACGAAGCCCCAACATTCCAGACCGATACGAGCTACTTCCCAACATTCCAGTGACTACTTCATATCCATTGATAGCTCTTGTTCTCCAAGCTACCACAACGCCGTTAATACTTCATTAACCTTGCTCCAACCAGATTCTAGCATCAATGATGCCGGAATTGGCCATGACAATGGATGAAATGGCATTAAGAATCAAGTCTCATGATTTTAAAGTGGTTTCGGTCGATTAATTACGTAGTTCAGGTGAATTAGATCGATGGTTAAAAACTAAGTGATTTGGAGATAAAGGCAGTTCTTTCTTCCCATGTTCTCAATCGATATGAAGGTAGATAAGAAAACAATAGCAATTGAAATTTTTTCTAAGTACAAAATCCTTTTATATGGATTCGTATCCCAACAAAGAACATTTTGTATCCCAGTAGCAAGAAACGGTTGAAATGGTCAGAGGTCTATCAATACGAAGGGCATTGAGCAAACATGTCGGGAACGATTCCTTCTATCGACATAAGTTGTAGCTTCGTATCCATCAGCCCAGAGCAATCCAGAGGTTAACACTTCATATCAATCAACGAGTTACCATCTGTTTCATATCCTTCAATTCAAATCTCATCGATACGAAACTTACAACAAAGTCTTATTTGAATCACTGAATTTCATCGATACGAAACACGTATTCCGTATCCACATGCTCGAAGACCTAAGCTTCATATCCATCAATACGAAGCACCTTCGAGAACTATCTATTTCGTATCGATGGCTAACGATACGCAACATGCATTTCAACATCTCAGATCGATCCAGGAGAGGATTGATACTAAAGGACTTACTTAAAACGACTATCGATCATTGCTACAACTCGAATTTCACATCGATCCAAGAGAGGATCAATACAAAACTCGATCCAAATAAGAACTAAAGAACTTGACAACGATCCGTGAACGTGCAAACGTAAACAGGAGTTAGGTTAACATAGGTGCACGTATAACAAACTAACATTTGATTTTTAAAATTAATAAGAATTGAATGCTTACCTGGTGACAACCAGGACAATGAACAAAAAATCACTAGCACTCAACACTCAGTTATAACATAACACTACATGATCATTGGCAGTCCACAATTCAACATTTAAATTACTGGAAATCAGTCAAAGGTTACATCTCTTGACGAAAAGACGACAACTATTCAACGAATCGGATAGAACTTTTTCAAGACAAAGAATGCTACTTTTCAAAGAATGTCATGTTCACACAGGACGTACTTTGGGGAAAAATGTTATTCCACCTTTTGGCAAGGCCATGACACTAAGGACTTGACTAGAATCCAAGGGCAACCCGTCCCAAAGATCGGTTATACATAGGTTCACTATGGATATTGGCAAATTTGTTCCAAGTCCGGATCGAGCTACAATTAACATGATACGACAAACAAAGCTATGAGAGCCAACATTCCAAGTTTCAGAATGAACAGAGTTCATATGCTTAGGTTATGGATCGGTCAAGAATCATGTAGAAGACCCCATTCATATCCATCAGAGTCTACCCTTCTTCATATCCATCAACAACTATCCATATGCTTACTTCGTATCTATCATATTCCTATCCATCAGCTCCACTCCATCCGTTTCATATCGATCATACCCCATATGTTTATTGGATCGATCAACACTTCCATCCATTTCGTATCGATCAGGTAATAGATCGATACGAAATTGACACTTTCCATCGATACGAAGCAGCCCATGAGCATCAATACGAAATGGCATACACGCGATCGATAAGGAGGAAGCATGGTCAATGAAAGGAAGACGTCTTCTAGCATGAAAATCAAATCTCTCCTGAACTATTGCTCCACGTCACCAACAAATGTCTGATCGATACGAAGGTCGATCGACCCGAAAGTACCAGTACTATGCTTCAGCTCACTTACAAAATGATTGTTGGATCGATCATAACTGGAAATCTACATGTCCAAACGCCTTCAAATTTTCACAGGATCTTGCATACCACCTCAATAACGCTCATGATTGATCTCATCCCAAATGGACACCATTTTGATCGATAAGAAGGAAATGGGGATCGTTCCCAATCGATCTCGAATGGCCCCTGATCGTTTTGGTAAGCCCACCCACATGTGAGAAGGAGTATTCCGAGTTTATGCATAGATATTTCAGGCCTACACCTATAAATTGCACCCCTACGCCTACAGAAAAAGGATTTTGTACTCTACTTTGCCGTTACTCTACCACAACTCCATTGTAGCTCGAGTGTTAGAGTATTGTACTGTTGCAATAAGTTGTCAATCATTAATAAACAACAAAAAATTCAAAGTGGACGTAGGCTACAACACCGAACCATTATAATTTCTTGTCTTTTTTATTTCTGCAGGCTTTTATTGGTGTGATTGTTAGATTAACCTCTTTTTCCATTTAATTTCTTCATTTTAATCTCTTCAATCACATCCGAAGAGTGTTGTACCCAATTTTGGTACAAACACAGCTCATGTTGTTATCACTTTCCAGAAAGCTAAAATTGACTTATGCTGAGAATTCTCGACTCTATTCGAACCCATTAATCTATAGTTGCTCACTTTGGATTGATCATATCATTGCACAGTCGGTGTACCTGGAATAGGAAGAGCTTTGCGTGTCGCTTCGGACATCGGATACTTCATTGATCATTGATAAATAATGGGTAAGTGTGGGAGAAATAACTTTAATGGATGATATGAAAAGCATTTTACTTTCTTTGTTGCGAGTGAACAATCTACACATGATAGAGCATTCGTAGTGTTCGGAACACTGAGCCCATCCCACATATATAACACACTGCACTTTCCCTAGTCAACGCTTGAAATCTGATGGATTGGCATAAATCAATATATTTTTTGGAATTCAAGTGTTAAGTGTAGTGGGACTTCTAGTTATAAATAGAATTACCTAACAGTTAGATACAAGTTCTGTTGTATAGAATGATGCACCCGTCATCTCATCATAAATCGAGTGGAGGAAGTCCGACACTCTTAGAAGCTGAATCAACATCAGTTATGCCTTCACAAATGGTTTTAGCAACGCCTACTTCTTCGGCACTACCATCTTAATATGGTCAATTGGTCCTAGTTGGTCCAGTTGTGGATCAAACTCCTTCAAACTTTAGAGCTTTACCAACCCTCTAGAGAGAGCTTCCACCATAATTTCTACTAAAGTCCTGCACAACATTGTTTGCATCATGGCAACCCGGATGATAACGTACACCTTCCATTGAAAAATGAGTTTGCATACATGTCACCTTTGGGGTTCATCGCTTTCTATTGGTATATATGTTTGAATGGAGCAGTGCCCCTTTAAATCCTTTCTTGAGAGAGACCCTTCTGAACTTGGAAATTGCTCCATTTCAGATTCACCCCAATGGACACGCGATTTTGACTTTTCTTCATGTTTTGTTTATTCGGACATTAAATCATGCCCCAAGCTTTGATGAGCTAGGATACTTCCTATCATTCAAGAAGAGAGACGAATGTCCATCTCTTGTGATCGTCGAGGCTCAAAGAAATTGCAAAATTATGTTGTAGCATTAAAATAATTTGTCCCAGTTCAAGGCCCAATATTTTCGTTAGGTGTCATAGCGAATTTAATCGCCTTTGGATGATGAGGGTTAAATATTCTCTTTTACTCGAAATACGATGGTGCAGGATTATTAATCGATTGAATACTCTTTGCAGTTATTCTAAGGCCAAATAAAGATCCATACTTGATCCCATCATACATACTCTAAAGGCCATAGACACTAGAGAGATCGGTCAAGTCTTTGCTAATGGATGAGAATTTGCTTCGGTATGGCTTGTTGCATCTCGGGAGATCTCCCATCGCTCTTGAAGTTCCATCTCCTTACCATTCTAGGATTCGAACACGCTCCGCTTCTTCATCGCACGACTTTGAAGAGGGCGATCTACCAGAAGGAGAAGGTCCATCTGATGGATCAACTAAAGAAATTCATAAAGGAAAAAGTATTACGACCGGAGCCAGTTCCCCGATTAGGATGCCCTCGATCTTGTAGGAGGGGGAAGAGGAGTTTAAGCAAGTGAGGGTAAGGCTGCGACGATCATAGAAAGGAGGAGGGTGAAATTCAAAGAAGTAGTAGCTATGATTCCTCCTTTAATGATGAGCAATTTGATGCAAGTTCTTGTGAAGGAGATTTCGAATCATGCAATGAAACTCTAGGAATGAGTCCTATTCTCTCGGATTCGCCTCCCAAAAGAGATTATTGTTGAAGATACTCCGCCAACAACCGAATGACTTCACGATTCTCTACTTGAGGAAACCGATATACATTAGGTACTTGGGCATTGTTTATGTAAACATCGATGAACTCATGGGAGATGATTTCGAGTTCAAGGATTGTCTTCTCACCTTGGTCATGATGTGTCTAGAGTTAGCCCGATTCCTACTATAGTGGCTTCCTGATATGGTTTGCGAAGTCCTTTTAGGCCGCCTACGACATGTTACATATTTCACTAGGTTCACATACACTTACATATGCATTATTTGAATTCATTTTCTATTGCTAAAGTTCTTCATTTATTTTTTATATTAGGTACTATAAGAGGTCGTAGACTTTATTAGGACCTTGAACAATTTATAGGTACACAACGCGGGTCAAGACGGACTTCAAGCTGCCATCGGCCTCGAGAAACTGAAGAAGGGTGGAAAAGGTGGAAAGATTCGAAAGCCGAAGTTCGTCGTTAGGATGACAGAGAGCGAGGCAGAGTTTTTATAAGTGGTTATTAGAAGAGGAAAACTCCTGATGACTGGGAAGAGCCATCCAAGAAACCGAAAGTAGACCATGGTTCTCATCCTTTTAAGTACCAAGCATTTGCGCCAGCTACAATCTCTGTTGGAATTGAAGTTCTGACTTCTACTATTCAAGTGTCTCCATTAACCCAGACTATGTCAACTCACATAGTGCCTGTTTCTGGTTCTTTACACCCACATAGGAGGCTGGCTTATATTCTCCTGTTTGGTCCTCCTAAGCTTGAAATCATGCTCCTCGGATGGTTTTTGAAGAGAGTTAAATTTGTGACCTGCTCTCGATCTGTAAGATCTTATATGCCCCATCTCTAAGCAATTCAAAATGATTTGGATCAAGTTGAAGGATAGGAGAATTTATGTAAGCAACTGGAAGGACACAAACCATAACAACTACCAAGAGATCCTTTCCTTCGAGTTGGAAAAGAATGATTATGAGAGGATGTTAACGGAACATAATGCCCGAATCGAGAAATGGACCAAGGAGAGGGAGGCTGCACATTGAGAGAATAAGAGCAATACTAGTTTGCTGAAGGAATTGAGAGAGGTCCACAAAAAATTGAGATCATGTTTAGAGATGAAATCCATAAGGCACATGCGGATGAGGTTAGGATGAAAAAGGAGCTTAAAACTCGAGACAGGATCACCAACCACAGAAGAGAACTATCGTTAGTCATGAAGAATCCATCGAAGCTCATAAAAAGACCATTGCTGATTATGTGAGAATGGTGGAATTCCATGAAAAGTCCATTTCTGACTAGGATTAAATGATTGTTTTTCTTAAGGAAAGAGTCGTGCAACTTAATGCTCAAAAGACCAAAGTTGAAGTTGAGAATGCTTCCATGACGGTGGACTGCTTAGAGCTGCAGGACACCATCGAAAGGAAAATGGAGAAGATGGATGACACCATCCTGAATTTCTATGTTAACTCCTTGTTGCATCAGGGCAGCCTCAACTATCTGGGCCCAAAATTCCCACGTACTATTGTTGTTGTTTGGGAGGAAGTTCTGGCACATTTCCATGAAAACAGGGATGTATACACTGAGCAAGAGTTTTAGGATGCCTATATCAATGAAGAGTCGAAGCACGCTTTGGTAGAAGGCTAGGAGATTATTCAGATTAAGAAGGAGCTGGAGGCCATCGATGCTATTGCAACTGCAACTGCTAAAGTGCAATCAGAGCCTTTCATTTCTGTGATTTCATGCATTATGTATGCATTTTTTAACTTAATCACTAGAACTGTTGTGATTACCAAAATTTTTTGTTTGGAAAAAAGGGCCTATGGAATAGTTTTCCTTTCAACTAAATGTTGGTATGTGTGTGCCCCTACTTTACAAGGTTGTTTTCTCCAAACACTTGACAAATGACCCTTGTCCGAGCAATTCCTTGGATTTTTATAACCGAATCTACTTTGCGGTTCCTATCTTCGGGAATTTGTGACTCGAGCGTCTCGATTCCAGAGATTCTGTCGGTCAATGATCCGAAATCTTTATTGATTTCAAGTTGTGCGAAGCTGCTAAATTCGTGTCAATTACTTTTGATAGTGGGAGACCTTGTCTTGCAATAGACGAGTTTCCCCATGTTTTCAGGATAATACCGGCACTTCCAGGATCTTAATTGTTTGTTGATGGTGACAGAGCAATATCAAGTAGTTCTTGCACTAAATGCGTGGCTTTTAAGAGGCGTGGCCTATGAAATGCATGGATTTTGAGAGTATGCGGCTTACGAAATGCGCGGCTTTTGGGAGTGTGTAGCTTATGGGATCGACATGATCCATCGATCTGGAATGGTTTTGAACCTCTTGACATTGCCAATTTTTGAGTAATGCGAGGAGTTTGTGCTTCGAGAGCATAGTTCCATAGGCTCAAGTAGTGATGCGTGGCTTATGAGTGTGCGCAACTTCAGTAATTATATTTGCTTGGATGTGATTCCACAACCCAAGAAAAGGTGTACAACTTTTGTTTAGGCCTTCTCGGGGTTGCCGGAGCAGCATAGGTTCTTAGAAGGTGGAGACCGAGTTTCGTCGATCCAACGGTTTGAGTTGATTTTATTCTATCGACTCGACAGTCAGATGGGGAATGCTTGAGCATGGTTCCACTATCTCAAGCAGTGGTTGGATGGTTTTAAGTTAATCTGACCCCGTCGACTTAGCAGGTTACTTTTGTGAACACGGTTTTATTAGTTCTATAAGTAAAGCAATTTTATTAATAAAAGTTGGGCAAGTTTTGCCTAGTTACAATGCCTTCAGTATTCAGAGATGGCTTATTCACTGTTCAAAGCTTAGGGCATTTGGGTTCCATCAATGGCCGTTAACTTGAATGCGCCATCCCCAAGCTTCAAGCAGATCACATAGGCCCCGTCCCAGTTTGGTCTGAATGTTCGTGGTACAGGGTAGACCCGTTTGAGGATAAGGTCTCCAGCTTCGAAAGTATGGTTACAGACTTTGAAATTGAAATATAGTGCGACCCTTTTCTAGTAAGCAGCGGTCCTTAACTTGGCGTCTTCCCTCTTCTCAATGACCATATCGAGCAACTTGAGTAGGAGCTGCTCGTTTTGCCTTTGACTGAAGTTTTGCCTTCGGTAATGGGGACCTCTAGCTCGACTGGGATCATTGCTTCTGAAACATTGCCAGGGCGAACGAAGAGTGCCCGATTGTAGATTTGTGCTTTGTGTTGTAAGCCCATAGCGTGAGTGAAAGTTCGTTAACCCAATTTCCTTTAGCATTAGTCAGCTAATTTTTGATGGTGGACTTAATGACCATGTTTATTGCTTTCACTTTCCCGTTTGCCTACGGATGTGCGACAACGGAAAAGCTTTTCTCAATTCATAAGAATTTGTAGAAGTCTTTGAAATCAACGCTTTCAAATTGAGTCTCATTATCTGTGATGATTTTTTATGGTACTCCGTACCCGCAAATAATGTTTTTAGTGAAAAATTAATAACTTTCTTTGTGGTAATAGTGGACAGCATTTTCGCTTCGGCCTATTTAGTGAAATAGTAAACAGCAATGATAACATATTTGGCTCCTCCTTTGGCCATTTCTAATACACCAATCGGGCTGATTCTCCAGATCGTGAATGGTCACTGATTGACCATCTACGTCAGCTCTATCGAAGGAGTTCTTTTGATCTTGCCGAATCTTTGGCATTGGTGGCACTGTCTGGCATAATCTGATGGATCGCGGTTTACTGTTTGCCAAAATGCCCATATCAAAGAACTTTCTTTGTGCGGATTTTCTCCCTAGTATGATCTCCGTGGTTGCCTTTATGAATTTCCCCGAGGATTGTTCGAGCTTCATCATTGGTCAAACACCTGAGAAAGAGGGTAGAGAGTCTCCTTCAGTAGAGCATCCCATCCTATACAACAATCGTGTTGCCTTTCGAAGAAGCGTTTTCCACTGATTCTTGTCTGCGGGGAGTGTTACTCTGAGTAGGTAGCCCTTAATCAGTGTCATCCATGTTTGTGGTTCTCTGATTGTCTCAAAGATCCGTTGATATCTATCTTGCTTATGCTTGAGGCAGATAGCGTTTTAACCAGGACCAGTCCCAATGACTGAGCTTCTTCGAAACTGGCTAGTTTGGCTAGATAGTCTGCCTTCATATTTTGTTCCTTCAGGATATGAGTTATGGTGTAATATTCAATGTCATTTAGCAGCCCCTGCACTTAATATGGATACAGGGTGAGATTCCCTCCTTGAGATTGGTATTCGCCTTTCATCTGGCAGATGACTAGCTAAGAGCCACTATAGATGTGTATGGAATTTATCCCGAGTTCCTTCACAACTTTTAGCCTAGCTATCAGTGCTTCACATTCCACTTTGTTATTTGTTGTAGGGAATTCCTAGCACAAGGCATAGCAAACGGATCATCCTTCGGGAGTTTCGAGCACTACTCCCGCCCTCAAGCAGAAGTTATTAAATGCATCATCGACGAACAACTTCCAACATGTCTCTACTTCTGGAATAATTTCTTCTTCATTATCTCGTATCATAAACTCGGCAATGAAGTCTATCAACGCTTTCCCGTTGATTGCCCTACGACGATGGTATGTGATTTTATATTAACTTAGTTCGATTTCCATTTGACAAGCTGTCCAGAAGTCTTGGGGTGATATAACACTTGCTTAAAGGGTTGTTCTGTCAGCACTTTGAACGGATGTGCCTAGAATTACGGTTGTAACTTTCTAGATGTAATCAAGAGGTAGTATGCCATTTTTTTCCAATTTTCGGAAGTTCTTCTCGTCTCCAATGAACCGTTTACTGATATAATATACAGGTCGCTGGATCTTAGCTTCTTCTCGAACGAGCGTGGTACCTAATGCATGGGGTGAGACTACTAATTAGATGTACAAGTCTTCTTCGTCTGTCGGCTTGGACAGGATTGGCAAGGTTTCCATATGTCACAACAGCTCTTCGAATGCAGTTTGACAAGCATGATTTAAGTTCTTCTTTCCCTTCTTTAGCTTTTCAAAGAACGGTATACATTTGTCGGTTGCTTTTGAAATGAACCTGTTTAGCGCTGCAACCTTTCCATTCAAGCTTTGTAACTCCTTCCTGTTCCTCGGGGCCTCGACTTCCCATAAAGCGATAATTTGTTCGAGATTTTCTTTGATGCCTATGGCACTTATTATGAATTCCAAGAACTTTCTAGAGGCTACCTCAAAGTGACATTTAAGTGGATTGAGTTTCATTCCATATTTGCGGGGTATTTTAAGAGTTTCCACGAGGTTGTCCAAGTGATTTGCAACTATGCGTGATTTTACCAACGTACCATCTACATAAACTTCCATAGTCTTCCCGATCTGATGTTTAAACATGGTGTTCACTAGTCGTTGGTAGGTTGCCTCGGCATTCTTTAAGCTGAATGCCATCACTTAGTAGCAGTATAATCACTTATCAGTAATGAAACTGGTATTTTCCTTCTCAGGTTCATGCATCATGATCTGGTTGTATCCCGAGTAAGCATTCGTAAATGATAGTAGTTCATGTCTAGCTGTACCGTCCATAAGTTGATCGATTATAGGCCGAGGAAAGATGTCTTTTAGGCAAGCTTTGTTTAGGTCCGAGTAGTCGATAAAAGTTGCCATTTTCCATTGGACTTCTTGACCAATACCAGTTGGATACCAATTCGAGGGTAAGTTGCATCGTGGATAAAACCATTCGCCATTAGCTTATCAACTTCTTCTCTCGACTCTTTAGACTGTTCGAGTCCTAGGTTACGTCTCTTCTGCTTTACTGGTGTATGCTTGGGATCAACGTTAAGTGCACGGCAGGCGATCTCGAGCGAAAACCCTACAATATCGGAATGTGTACAAGCGAATACATCCTGGATAGCGTGAAGAAATTTGATGAGCTCCGGTTGCATCTTGTTTCCAATATGTAAGCCAATTTTCAGGACCCATTTGGGTCATCCATATCGACTAGGAAAGACACCATCAGTTCTGTCGGTGCTGTCCGCTCCTACCCTAAACTTTTCTTTCTAGGGTCCAAAGCCTTGTCAAATCGACTATGGTCCCCAAGTCAGGAGTATCTCTGTAGTTGCTATTCGGTAGGTTCACGAATATGGAGAGTTCTCCTCCACATTCTTTTCCTTTTCCTTTCTTCTTGACTCATGTAGTTCTGCAATGTAGCATCATTAGCGGCATTTTGGTCTCCTTTGATCACACCAACTATGTTCTCTGTCGAAAATTTCATGGTTAGACACCACTGAGCTAAAGCACTCTTGAAATCTGCCAAAGAGGGCCGACCCAAGAAAACATTGTAGGCGGATATTTCATCTACAATGATAAAGGTTTAGATGAGGACGACTCTTTAGTCACATTACTCCAGTTCTATAGGTAAATCGATTGTTCCAACAGGTTGCTTAGGTTCACCGTTGAATCTCCGGATCTTTTCGATAGGCGGATACGTCTTTTATACTAATCTTCATTTCTTCAAACGTATGTTTGAATAGGATATTCACAGAGCTGCACTGTCCACCAATAGACATTGAACCATGGCTGGTATGATTCCTCCCGTCATGACCATGGGGTCAAGGGTCGGAGCTTCTATTCCTTCAGTGTCTCTATTCCGAAACACTATGTCATCATTCAAGGTTCTCTACTGCTTGGCAAGAGTTCCATCTTCAATCGCAAAGCACGAATCTTTTGGAGCATGTCTTAATGAGCTTGCACATCGCTCCATTTCTCCCCAACTCTTTCTACGTGGGATGAGGTCCTTCAGATATTATTTCAATGATGAGTCTCTGGTCGGTCAGTCTGGATCCCTCTTCGTTGGTTCCAGCTTGGTTTCCGTGGTCCCTTGGAGCTTAGGGTGCTACAGGTAAGTCAGGATTTTGTGGTTTCCTCACATACTGCTGAAGCTTATTTTTTCGAATTAGCTCTTCAATCTGGTTTTCTAAGTGATGGCACTCATTTGTGTTGTGACCGTGTGTTTCAATAACGGCAGTACTTTCCAGAATGCTTTTACTGTTCAGTCGCTACCTTTTTAGACGGCTTCTTGTACTCTTTTGTCCCTTTTGTCGCAAGGTAGATGTTCTCTGGAGTATCATTGAGTGGAGTGTAGTCTTCAGGATTTAAGCCTTAAAGTCACGTGTTACTTCCATTTTGCTTGTTTGAATTCTGATTCTTCCTTTTCTCTTTCCCTTCCTTCCCCGCGTTTCCCACAGTGGTCTTGAAAGTATTTGCATCTTGATTCATCACCATACCATTGCCAACGTTGGTTGGTTATAGGTTAGCAGGTTTTCCTTCTAGCTTCTCTACCTCCTTCAATCTCAAGTACTAGCTCGCCTTTCGATTAAAGTCCTTCTAGGCGGTAGGTTGTTTCATTTTGATCCATTTTTCAATTTAGTGTCGGGATGGATGGCGTGAACTAAAGACATGAAGACCATATCTTCATTTGGGTTACTTACTTTAGTGACCGTAGTGTTAAACTGACTCATGAAGGATTTCAAAGATTCATTTCGTCCTTGGAATAGGCCCGATAAGGACATCACGTCTTTCGGTTGTGCCGTGTGAAGCTTAAACTGATCAAGGAACTTTGTTGCTAATTCACCAAAAGTGGACATGGATTTAGGTGGGAGCCTGGTGAACCACATGGAAGAAATTTCCTTTGAAAAGATTGGAAAACTTCTACACCGACCAGCATTTGAAGCCTTCTCTCCATCCATGTACCAACTATACTTGTACAAGTGAGGTTTCAAGTCTCTAGTTCCATCTTAAGATGGAATAGTCGGCATAGTGAACTTTTTAGGATATCGTTATTCAGATTGTCATTAGTGAAGGTAGTCTTTGCTTGGAGCGGATCCCCATTCATCGTCTCTTCTATTCTTACTTTCGTCCATTATGCGCTTGACCATGTCCATGATATATGCCTCTTGGATCACTTGCCAGTGACTACACCGAGTGTTTGATCTTGCAACCGATTTTGGTAAGTGGGATGAAGCCAAGGCTCTTCTATCTTCAATAGAGCCACGCCCTTGGAGTTCCTTGGCTTGTGGTTGGTCGGGTAGGGGCAGTTTGGACCTCCTTGCCAGTATTGAGTGCATTAGTGTTTTCTTTCAACCCCATCGTCGTTAAGTTGTTCACCATTTTAAGATTCGAATAGATCTATTGCTATATCTTATCATGATGTTTTCGTCCCTATATTCAAGTTTATGGTAGGACACTTTGCAGTTGGTAGAGTGCTTGCGTTTCCTTCAATGGTGATTCCTGTAGCTTCACCTACTACTCCTTCTTACTTCTGCTTTCCGTTCCCCTGTTTAGGCCATAAATGGAAGAGTTTTCCTGCTCAATGGTTGCCACGGGCTCTGGCATGGTTCTCGGAGCAGCAAGTGGTTACTAGGTCAGGATGGCATTTAATTTCTCCATAAGAGCTTTTTGGTTGTTCTCCATCTTTCGATTGATTTCATTGACCAACTTATTTAAATCGCCTCTAGTGACAACTTCATGCTAGATAGAAGATCCCAACACCTAATCTTCTGTGTTGGCGTTCGAATTTGCTCTGATTACTAGGTTATCAGCGCCATTGACTTCAATTTGCTAAGGATTGGTTTCCTCCCAAACAATTACAGCTGCTATGGATCTTTTGGAAGCAGTTCTTTTTCTTCCTAGTGCCATTGATTCTCAACAGCAAATCTTCTAAGTAAAGACCGATGATCTAACTTTTGAACCTACCTGATCCAAAGTAGACAGCTATATTTGAGTTTGAGTTGCATTCTAAGTGAAAGCACAAAATGTTAACCTAAAAAATGGATCAACTTCTTGGATTGGATACAAATGCACCAACCTTGCTTATCAAGGCAAATAAAATAGAAAAAAGCAATTCTAGATCGTAGAAAAAGTAAAGGAGCAAGGAGATCTTTATAGTGGCTCAGCTTATAATGAAGCCTACATCCACTTTATAACTTTCCATTAACCGACTGCTATTATAAGTTGAATTAGATTACCATATGATTGAATATTCTAAGTTAAATCAAGTCACAAGTACAAGAGTTCATTGGAGATCACTATGAACCCCTAGATGCCTATTGTGTGGAAGGAGAAGAGTGAAGAATAATCTTTATAGAGTTCTAGCAGCCAGTCCAGAAGATCCTTTTTACGTTGTAGATAGATGAGTATTTATAGGGATTTGGAGAGCTATTGGGCTAGGCCACTTTGCCAGAAGCTTAAACTCAATAATACGAAAACTCTCCAAAAATTTTAATGCATTCCAACTTAATGTGATGGATCACTAGCGATCTATAGGGCATGGATTGCTAGCGGTCCATGTACTTAGGGGTTTTTGGATCGTTTCCTTTAGATTGCATTCCTTGCCTCATGCAGATGCTCTCCATATAATTTGTTAACCAGTTGCCTTATTGTTATGGTGATTCGTATAAAGGTTGCATTGAACTATGACTGGAATTAGCTGAATCCCCACTTCTTGAACTAGCTTGCGTGGAGTATCATGAAACTTAGACATCCCTAGAAAAGATATTGGATCATGATGCTAGAAGTTTGGAGGGTCCATAAGCAAGCCTTATGGACCGCTAGCGATCCATAGGTGATGGATCGCTAGCATTCCATCACCTTAGCTTATTTTGGCCTCTTTCCTCTTGGATCTTTTTCTTCCTTTTCTTCTAGTCCTTTTGGTTGATTCTTGAGATGTTTCGAATTATCATGGATGTTCTAACTTTCTTTTCTATTGGGTTAAAAACACGGTTAACAAGGTACAAGACTCAAAGAACTCCAAGGGCGAGTCATAACTCATCGATATAAGTGTCACGTACTCCCAAATAACAACCGAATAAGTAACAACCGTTTGTCCCAAACAACACGGGTTTACCTATACGTTTACTATAAGCTAGTAAACTCCACTCATGTATATAACAGGCTCAATTGAAAAGTTCAGGAATTAATCAGAAAAATGCACATGAGCATTCCATATCACTCGTTTTATTAATCCGCTAAACTGATTCCTCATTCGATCGATGTCGTGCAATTTTAAAAAATAGTTTACTTTGAAATCCTTCTCAAAAATATTTTTTTATGGACTAGAATACACGCACACACACACACACACATATCTTTGTATGTTTGGAATGCCTTTGTCAAACACACACACGCACACATATATATAATTTTTAAACCAATCTTATAAATAAATTCTAAAATCATTATTAATATAAATCAATAATATATATATTTCTAAATATTCCTTATAAATAAACTAGATTTATACCTAAAGGGTTTATGAGAAAATGGTTTGATTTTTGAAATCAGCCTTTTATAGAATTCCAGTTGAAAACGTGAGATGAAAATTGTGTGAATTGCCAAATACCCATAAAATAATGCAATGGTATACTAACTCCAAAATTATTTCACAAATTTATAATTCAAAATCCCAAAATATCAATGAGATCGACAAAGGAAACAATAATAAAATCAAGCAAATAGAAAAAATGAGCCAGACAAATGAATGAACGGGCAAACGGCGCGAACTGAAGGGCCGAACGGAGTGACCTTGGGCTCAGGCCAGGTTATCATTGGTGCACTAGTCTTGTGAAACCACTCAATCGATAGGAATGCCTGGAGTCATCTCCAAGCGGCTCCTGTGGTGCCCTGGTGGTTCGTCGTTGCTTGTTTCTTCGTCGTTGTTCCTCCCAACTTCTGGGGCATGGATTTATCACTCATGCAAAAACCAAAACTTCTACAATTGGATGATAATCAAGATCATATGAAGTGGGCTTCGGGAATATAGAGTTGAATAGAAAAATTTATGAATAACATAATAGATTGAGATCAATTTCACATCAAATTCATCTATAATAATAAACCGCTGCAAACATTCATCTATAAGCTAGAAGTGTGAGATTAACTCACCATACAAGCTCGAATTGATGGCATAAACTCATATTCTTCTAGGCTAGTGATCCTTAATAATCAATCCTATGTTAAACTCAGAAAATAGGAAGGAAAAGGGATTAATCCTATGTTAAAAGTTGAAACAAACATCAATTAAACACCCAAGATTGCGAGGAAGATTATCTTAGATTGATTTGTACATGAATTAATCCAAAGCCCTTTGGTTATTCTTGAATTTTAGAAGAAATTGAAGCTAGGGTTTTGGAGAATAAGGAGTTTGTTTACTGGTTTGAGAAGAATGAGATGAAAATGTACGCATATATTGTTTTTCTCATCTCAAATGTTGCCTAATGGGCCAAAAGGGTTTATGTGGATACAATAAGAAGAATAAAGGCTATTAAACCCTCATTATCACTTTAAAATAAGATTTTATGATTTATAAATTTGTGCAACTCCATTTGGAGGCCCAAAAATAACAGCTACGGATGTTGCAGTCGTCCATGGTTATTATTTCTCAGTGACCAAATGCGGTAATGTTAGATACATTGATATACCAGAAACACATGAATATGAAAAAAATTTAAACTCAATTTAAAACAAATTTCCCATTTCATTTCATATTCATTACATAATCCCATATGCAAGCCACGTTTAGGGAAACTACAATCTATCACAAAATACGCCAAGAGCAACGTATGAAGATGCCCCCTTGGTTGATCAGAGTCTAAATATAAGCACTAAACAACATTGCCATTGCATCCAATAACACGACAGAATAAAACAGAAAGAAATCCTAGCTAGCTTGCCTCCTGCATGTCTCCGAAAGCTTATTCATCTAAAGAAGAACCAAAAACCTTAATCTTAGACCATTCAAAATCAATTAAGAACCTGAGAGTTTAAGGGGAAAACGTAAACTTCGAATCAGATAAAAAGTCTAGTGTGAATAATAACCTACCACCTCGAACCATATAGATATCTAGTGAGACCTTACCGCTTAGCGAAACGGGTTTCTCTTCACTAGTATCTTAATGCAATTTATAATACCATATACTGTGCACCTGCATCTGCAATGGTTAAGACATAACATAACAAAATATATCATGGTGATATGCAAACAATAAATACGTTATGGATTTCCCATCCCCATTTATCTGATTATCTATCAAGTTATAGTTTCTACAGTCATTATTAACCTATTAGTTTTCGTGGGCTGACTTATAACCTGTTTAGTTCTTTATGGATTTTGTATCCACTTTCATAGTTTTCATGGGACCACTATGAACTAATTGGTACCATCCAATCATAGTTTTAATGGGATAACTATGGATCAATTGGTTTCTACCAATATTATCATCCAATCATAGTTTACATGGGATCACTATGAACCTATTGGTTTCTACCAATACTATCATCCAATCATAGTTTTCAAGGAATCACAATGAACCTATTAGTTTTTACCAGTAACATCTCTCATGCCATAGTTTTCATGGTTGTCTATGAACCTATTGATCTCTCTCACTAACTTATTCTGGACGTAGTTTTCATGGGATCACTAAGAACCTATTGGCCTCTGCTAATAATTATTTCCATAACATAATTTTTATGGGCTTACTAAGAACCTGTCTACCAATAATCCTTTGATCGGTCTTGGGCATCCTATATTCTGGTCTATCTGATCTCCTGGATGCAATTCTACTCACAAAGGAGTTAGATTCAATATATACATATTCACTATTGGGCCAACCTAGCATGTTATTCTACCCTTAGCCCAGGATGCAGTTATGGGTTATAAATGAATTGAATATAGTTACATAAGCATTAATGATAACCAATCAAATAACATAACAATATAAACATCCATGGTTAAATTCCTTGTAATCTTTTTTCTAATGAGATATAGTTAATACCCTTAACCCACTATCTTTATCAAGGAAAGCTTCCTTAAAAACTCGTATTTAAATGTCATTTCAAAACTCTTTCATATTGCCATACGTTTATTTTAAAAATGAGATTAGGTTCTCAAATTTGAAAACTAAGTCTTTTGACTATATCCTTTGTATCATTACTTAAAACCTAGATGCTCTCTTTCAAAACCATCCAACATATCTCTCGAATATTTGGTACCATTTCTTTCAAAACGCAGAAAAATACCTTTCAAAACACTAAAAAATATACCTTTCAAAATACCTAAAGCATACCCTTTGAAAGCATTGGGTTCAAATAAGAGTTTGTGGAAACATAGCTTCGAAACCATTTAAAAATATTTCTTTTGAAACCATTGGGTTTAACATTTAGTATAACTATAGGGTTAAAGAAAGCAGAAACAAAAGCAACCCAATCGAAAATATTGATCTCAAATAAAAGAATTGGGGAAGAGGATAGCTTTAAAACAACCCTTTCAAAATCATTGCCTCCGAAACTCTTATTAAAGTGGCTAAAACAACCCTTTCGAAAGCACCGAGGAAGCGGCTTTAAAATTTAAAAGGACGAAAGCTTCCCTTTCGAATACTATAAAGAAAAGTGGCCTCTAACTTATTTGAAAGGTATGAACGCGGCAACTAGGTATCGAATTGGTTCAAAAGCGGCAACTTTTTCTAAATCTTCTTTTAAAAAGAAAGGCAAGTTGATTGATTCGAAGGCTAATAAAAGTGGCTTCAACCCCTTCGAAAGCAAGCCTTCGACGCCGTCCCTTTCACCTTTCTCCAATCTACTATATACCAATTGCTAGATACCATATGCATTGGTTTCGAATGGGTGTGATAGGTCCACTGGGCATGGTGATGGAATTAGGCAAATGGAAGTGGTGAAGTTGTAATTCGAAACAAAACTGATTTTTTTCCTATCAAAGTAATACTTTTTTTTACCTAACTTGCCTAGTTTGTCAAAATATAATTGGCTGCTAATTCTTTATCAAAATTCTTTTTTAAAAAGGCTACCAAATTCAACCATTAACAACTGAAATTGTTATAGCAAATAACCCCTTCTCCTTAATAAAAAAATTAAACATCTAAGTGCTTTAACTTAAAATCCATATTAAAACACTTAGGAAAAATCCCCAAAAATCACAATTACTTACTTTTTATATTTTTTCTAGCATATATAAATTTCTAACCCAAAATATTACTTAATTGCCTTAAATAATTTAAACCCAAAATATACTATTTCTTATCATTAAAAAATCATAATATATTATCCATAGCTTGGAATATTATGAAAATTTACACCCATGTCCAAAATAATGTTTCACATAATATATTCAAACTTCATGCCATTTGGAAATAAATTTGCACGATTTTAACCTTAAAATCGAATTATGTTATCCTACAAAAATCCTTGTTTAAATTATAACATGGCATATGAATCAAAGCATGTCATCATTCATCCAGTCGTATGGTTTTAAACCTTAAACCCGAATTAAAACATTCAAGTTGACTTATATAAGATGGTTTAGATCATTATTCATCTTGTTTGGATAAGGAACTTGAGATTTGTTTTTGCTTTACTCTTCCTAGCTTGAATCATAGATTCTAATTAGATTTTTGCTCCTCTACTTCTTAGGGTTATGGCCGGCCTCAAAACTCTTTGCTTATGTTTTGGTTGATAAAAATGTGAATGAGAATGAGGTGAGGGGTTATGGTATACGACTATTCCCTTTTTTTCCCTTGCCTTATTCTCTTAAATTTTTAATTTATAAATCACACTTATATATTCATTTACTTAAGGCACGACCTTAATTTGTTTTCAAATCTCAATACCCTTATCACTCTAGTCTCGACATTATTCTATTTAATTCATCTAATTAAATCTTCTGAATAATGCTAATAAAAATTAGGGTGTTACAGGCTCCCCTCCTTAAATAATTTCATCCTCGAAATTTAGCAAGGACTAAAAATTAATCATAGCAATCATATGTAACATCTCCTAACTACCATACTAGCCTACCTGGCTAGGAAATAGTCTATATAAAGTAAATATAAAACAGACCCATAAAGCAGATCAGGATAAATATCTCTAATCATGTCTTCTGTCTTCCAAGTACAGTCCTTCTCGTTGTCACTCCACTGAACTTTCACCAACTTGATTGTCTTGTTTCTTAACATCTTCTCATCTCTCGCTACAACCTGAAGAGGTTGCCTAACAAAGATCAGATCCAGTTCTACTATAAGTCTACCAATATAGTTAGAGGAATAGTAGTCTCTGGATCATACACATACTTACGAAGATGAGACATATGAAACACATTATGGACATCTTCCAAACTGCTATGCAACTCTATTCTGTATGCGGGCTTGTTGATTCTCTCTACAACTTAGAACAGTCCAACATATATTTATGCCAGTTTCCTTGATTTTCTGATCGCACCACACCCTTCATCGATGATACCTTAACGAAAACCCTATCTCTAACTGAGAATTCTAGATTCGCATGCCTCTTAGTTGCGTAACTCTTTTGTCTAGACCGAGCTTCCTTTTTCCTACCTCTAATCAACTCAATCTTCTCAGTTGCCTCTCTCTTACCAGATCTGGACCTAAGACAAATCTGTCTCCAGTTTCCAACAACATGCTGGTCACTTTCATGGCCTTTCATATAAAGCTTCAAAAGCGCCATTCCTATAATAGTATGATAACTGATACTATAGCAAAACTCAACTAATTGTAGGTGATCTTCCCATGATCCACCATAAGCTAGGAAATAAGCTCTTGACAAATCCTTGAGTACTTTGTGGACTCTCTCTGTCTACATCTGTCTGAGGGTGATAAGCAGTACTCATCTTGAGCTTAATGCCTAACACATCACATGGACTCTTCTAGAACTCTCCAGTAAACAAATTATCTCTATCACTTACTATACTACTAGGAATCCCATGTAGTCTAACTATGTTGTTCATAAACAACTTAGCTAAAACAGGTGCTGTCATGATTGATTTAACTGGAATGAAATGGAAACTCTTAGTTAACCTATCCACAATGACCCATATATTTTCATTTCCTTGATTCGACGTTGGAGACCCCTCTATAAAATCCATGGATATTGAATCCCATTTCCAACTGTTATCTCCAAAGGTTGAAGCAACCCACTCAGCTTCTGATGATCAGCCTTCATTTGTTGATAGTTCACACTATTTTACCCATAATCCAACATCCTTCTTCATACCTTCCCAGTAGAAACTCCTTTTCATGTCCTGATACATCTTGGTTCCCCCAGGATGAATCGTAAATTTTGACCAATGATGTTCCCTAAGAACTTCTCTCCTTAAATCTCTAACATTCGAAACGTACAACTGTCCCTTCTTTCTCAACCATACCCTCTGGTCAAGCCTAAAATCTTTGAGATCATCAATCTCTATTCCAACCTCAAGCCTTGTAATCTTCTTGGCTAACAGTGGAACCTCTTTCTGCTTAGAAGCAATCCTTTCGATCAATACTAGTCGAACCTCCAAGCAGGATAACATGGTAGTGCCCTGACTAGAACTAGCAGTCGATCTTAACTGCACACTACAAGTTGTCAAAAGCCTCTAAGTCCTTCCATTCTGTTAACATAGATAACACCACATTCTGATGTTTCCTGCTGAGAGCATCCACTACTTTATTTCCTTTCCTAGGTATATACTCTATACCAAAATATAAGCTGCTAAAAACTCCAGCCATCTCCGCAGCCTTATATTCAATTCCTTCTGGGAGAATAAATACCTTAAGGACTTATGATCTTTGTATAACTTAAATCTCTCCCCTAAGAGATAATGTCTCCATACATTTAGTGCAAAGATCACCACTGCCAACTCTAGATCATGAGTAGGTTATTTCACTTCATGTAGTCTAAGCTGTCGTGAAGCGTAAGCAATAAATTTACATTTCTGCATCAACATAGCCCATAATCTGGTTCTATATGCATTGGTAGACGCTTCTAATCCTTGATTCCTATTTGGGACTACTAACATAGGTGCATTGGTCAACAAGTGCTTTAACTTAAGGAATACTTCCTCACATTTGTCAGACCAAATAAAATTCACATCCTTCCTGGTTAGCTTAGTCAAAGGTGCTGCTATCCGCAAGAAATCCTTAATAAACCTCCCTTAGTAACAAGCAAGCCCAAGTAAACTTCTGATCTCAATTGCCATCTTTGGTCTCTTCCATTTGTTAATAGCCTGGATCTTATCTGGATCAACTAACAAACCCTTCTTTGAAACCACATGACTAGGAAACTTAACTTCTTTCTTTCAGAAATAACACTTTGAAAACTTCACTTTAAGTTGATGTTGCATCAGCGTCTCAAGCACTACTCTAAGATGAACATCGTGCTATCTTGCATCCTCGAAGTATATTAAAATGTTATCTATGAATACCAATACTAACCTATCCAAATGCTCTTATAAAACTCGATTCATCAAATCCACGAAGAAAGCTGAGACATTCGTTAACTAGAATAGCATCACTTACTACTCGTATGAACCATACCATGTCCGAAACACCATCAACGGAATATTTTCCTCTTCCACTCTTAGCTGATGAAAACCAGTTGCCAAATCCAATGGGGAAATACTCTGACTCCACTCAGCTGATCAAAAAAATCATTGATTCTCGGCAAAGGATACCTATTCTTGATCGCCTTCATATTCAACTTACGGTAGTCGATACACATCCTTAAGCGCCCATCTGATTTCTTCACGAACACCGTGGCCACTCTCGAAGGAAAACTGCTTGGTCTAATGAAATTATTTCTTTATATGTCCACTAGTTTCACCTTCACTTTCCTTATCCCGATAGGTGTCATCCTGTTAGGTGGTCTACTTACTGGTTTTGCTCTTGGTACAAAATCTATCTGAAGCTCAATGGCTCGCTTTGGTGGTAGTCTTGTGACTGGCTCGAAAACATTTGCAAACTCATTTGCTACCAACACTTGATTCAACACTTCTTTGACTTCCATATCCCCCAACAATGCATAAGCACTCAGATCAGAATTCTCCACTGAGTATATAACTCGGTTATGACTACTGGGGTTCCTTAGCGATTTCTCTTCTTAGTAGCAACTGGTTTAGAAAATGATGGTTCTAAAGCAAAAACCTTTCCGTTGTCGGCTCTGACTAGTTCTGGACACTGATTCTTATAATGTCCAATCTGGTCATAGTTAAAGCACTTCACTGCTATCTTATCTGCAACCTTTTTCCCTTTTCCAGTTTGAGATTCATGAGCATAATATCCTTTCTTGTCGCACTTGTAGCAAACTATATCGGGCTTCCCTTTCTTGGCAGCTCCTCTTTTCTAAGCTCCTTTCTTCTTAAATAATTTTCTCTTCTTTCCCTGGGAATCCTGGGTTTCAACTTGCTTCTCTTTACGAAAAGTAGAAAGCATCTCTTCATTCCTAATTGCTAACTCCACTACAACTATACTTGGATCACGGAGGTGTGGCAGAGTTTCCATGGAAATCTTGGGTCTTAACCCTCGAATAAACTTCTCGTTTCTTTTATGGACCGTTTCAATGGTAGCATATTTGTATCTGGACCTGTGTAGTTAATGCGCCTGGCAGATTCAAAGCGGTGGAGGTGCAAAAAGTCATAGCGGGGATACAACGAGGATATAGCGGATAGCTCTAAAATAGCATATAAAACTCATACTTAATGTTTTTACAAATATATAAACGTTAATTAAATGAAAAATTATCATTCAATTGAATTATAAATAATACATGAATAATTTTAGATAAAAACATGTGCAGATATACTTTAAATAAACGAAAAACTGTTATATAGCATAATTGAATTTGGTAGAATATTGGAGTATTTTCATTTTTGAAAATATATTAAAAAATTAAATCAAATAAATTAGTTTCATAATTTTATAATGTATAAATGCAATTTTTCAATTGATTTTATTAAAAAAAGATATAGCGGAAATAGCGGAATATAGCGGAAACAACAGGATATAGCGGAAATAGCAGGGATTAAAGCGGAAAGGCTATATTTTGGGGATATATGGAAAAATCGTAGCGGTAGAAATCCGCTATGAGATATAGCGGGGTTGTAGCGGGGTAATAGCGGGGCATTAACTACACAGATCTGGACAAATCATCAAACTGTATAGCATACTCAATCACCGATATCTCACCTTGCACTAAATCCATGAACCTTCTCAATAATACTGACTTGGCAACTTCAGACAGGAACCTCTCTTGGACTCTCTGTCAAAGTCAACTCTTCATTGGGAACTCCCATAGTAATACCATTCCACCGATAAAGTGCTGCTTGTTGCCACTATTGCGAAGCAAGTCTCCTCTTCTGCTCATAATCTAATCCTAAATTAGCAAAAATTCTTTCACGATGCAATAACTAGGTTTCTACTTCAACAACATCCTCTGTTCCTAAAAACGACTTCCCACTAAGACTGGTATAATCCCTACTCAGCTTGGCATAGTTATTACCAATTGAAGCCACAGAATTAGCTCCTCTAACATCCATAATGTTACCCCCAGCTACTCCTGCACCTGCTCCAGCTTGCAACAGATTAACGAAGAACTGATTATCACCCCCATATCTACTGGTGGGGTTCCAGCATCTACATTGGCGTTTGCATTTGGATTTGCACTTGCTTATCGATCCTAATTCCTTCTATTATTAGTTCGACATTTCAATTAGTTGTGTTGCTTCCTCCACCTAGATTTCCACTTCAGTTTCCTGCCTCCATATCTTCCTTTCTCATAAGCCTGCATACGACCTTAGTAAGATACAGAAGAATGGTCTAAAAGAGAGGGGAATACATACTTATATATATATATATATATATATAACAAATGCAAGTACATTACTATAGCGTTAACTCAAACCCCGGTCTCATTTTCTGATTCATTGGGTTATGTTTAGAAAATCATTTAGGCTCAAATTTCTCTTTTAAATTTACCTAAACCTATGCTCTGTTACCAACTTATAACATCCCTTATTTGGAGGCTCAAAACTAACCGCTATGGATGCTGCAGTCATCCATAGTTGTTAATTCTTAGTGACCAAATGCGGTAATGTTAAGTACATTGATATACCAGAAACACGTGAATATGAAAAAAAAAATAAACTTAATTCAAACGAAATTTCTCATTTCATGTCAGATTTATTATATAATCCCATACATAAGCCATGTTCATAGAAATTGCAATTTATTACAAAATACTTTAAGAGCGACATATGAAGATGCCCCCTTGGATGATTAGAGTCTAAATATAGGCACTAAAAAACTTTGCCATTCCATCCAATAACACAACGAAACCAAAAAGAGAGAACTTCTAATAGCAAACTTGCCTCTTGCACGTATCCGGAAGCTTATTCGTCTAAAGAAGAACCCGAAAACCTTAACTCTGAAGCTACTCAAAATCAATTGAGCACTTGAAAGTTTAAGGGAAAAACATAAAATACGAGTCAGACAAAAAGTCTGGTGTGAATAATAACCTACCATCTCCATATGGATATCTAGTGAGACCACGCCATTTAGCAGAATGGGTTTTTCCCTGACTAGTATCTTAACCCAATTTAAAATAACCATATATTGTGCACTTGCATCCACACAATGGTTAAGACATAACATTAATAAAATGTATCATGATGATATGCAAACATGCAATATGCTCTGGATTTCTCATCCCATTTACCTGACTATCTGTCTCAAGTTATAGATTCTAGGGTCATCAATAATCTATTAGTTTTCATAGGCTGACTAATAACCTGTTTAATTCTTTATTGATTTCCTATCCAATTTCATAGTTTTCAAGGGATCACTATGAACCTATTGGTTTCTACCAATACTATCATCCAGTCATAGGTTTTATGTGATTACTATGAACCTATTGGTTCCCACCAATAACATCTCTCATGCCATAGTTTTCATGGGATGTCTATGAACCTATTTATCTCTCTCAACAACTTATTCTAGACCGTTTTCATGGGATCGTTAAGAACCGATTGGCCCCTACCCATAACAATTTGCATAACATTATTTTTATGGGCGTACTATGAAACTTTCTACCAATAATCCTTTGATCAGTCTTGGGCATCCTATATTCTGGTATATCTCGCCTACTAGACGCAATTCTACTCCCATATGATTTAGATTCAATATATACATATTCCCTACCAGGCCAACCTAGCGGTTATTCTGCTCTCATCCCCAAGATGCATTTATGGTTATAAATGAACTGAATATAGTTACATAAACATAAATGATAACTGATCAAATAACATAACAATATAAAAATCTATGGTTAAATTCCTTGTAATAATTTTTGTAATGAAATATGGCTAATACCTTAACCCACTATCTTTATCAACGAAAGCTTACTCAAAAATTCATAGTTAAATACCATTTCAAAACTCTTTCACATTGCCATGTTTTTACTTTGAAAATGAGATTGGGTTCTCAAATTAGAAAATTAAGGCTTTCGACTATATCCTTTGTATCATTACTTAAGACCTTAGATGTTCTCTTTTGAAACCATCCAACATATATTTCGAATATTTGGAACCTTTACTTTCGAAACACTAAAAAATACCTTTCGAAACATAGAAAAATATACCTTTCGAAATACTTAAAGCATACCCTTCAAAAGCATAGGGTTCAAGTAAGAGTTTGTGGAAACATTGCTTCGAAACCATTTAAAAGTATCCGTTTAGAAACTATTGGGTTTAACATTTAGTATAACTATAGGGTGAAAGAAAATATAAGCGAAAGTAACCTTTTTGAAAGCATTCATCTCAAATAAAAGAATTACTAAAGAGGATATCTTAAAAGTGCCTAAAACAACCCTTTCAAAAGCATTGAGGGAGCGGCTATAAAATTTAAAAGGATGAAAGCTTCCCCTTCGAATACTATGAAGAAAAGTGGCCTCAAGCTGATTCGAAAGGTATGAATGCGGCAGCTAGGTATCAAATAGATTCAAAAGCGGAATTATTTCAAAAGCTTCTTTTAAAAACAAAGGCAAGTTGATTGATTCGAAGGCTAATAAAAGTGGCTTCAACCCCTTCGAAAGCATGCCTTTGACACGGTCCCTTCCATCTTTCTCCAATACACTACGTGCCAATTGCTCGATACCATATCTACTGGTTTCAAATGGGTGCAAAAGGTCTACTAGGCTTGGTGACAAAAGCAAGCAAATGGAAGTGGCGAAGTTGTAATTCGAGACAAAATTGATTTTTTTTCCTTTCAAAGTAATATCTTTTTTCCTAACTTGCCTAATTTGTCAAAGTATGATTGTTTGCCAATTCTTTATCAAAATTCTTTTCTAAGAAGGTTGCCAAATTCAACCATTAAAAATTGAAATTGTTTTAGCAAATAAGCTCTTCTCCTTAACAAAACAAATAAAACATTTTAGTTCACTAACTTAAATAATTTAAAAACCGCAGTAAAACACTTAGGAAAAATCCTCAAAAATCACAATTATTCACTTTTAATATTTTTTCTAACATATATAAATTTTTGACCTAAAAACATTACTTTATTGCCTTAAATAATTTAAACCCAAAATTTACTATTTCATTTCACTAAAAAATCATAATAAATTATCCAGAGTTCGGAATTATGAAAAATTTACACCCATCTCCAAAATAACATTTTACATAATCTATTCAAACATTATGGCATTAGGAAATAAATTTGCACGATTTTAATCTTAAAGTTGAATTATATTATCCCACAAAAATAATTGTTTAAATTATAACATGGCATATAAATCAAAGCATGTCATCATTCATCCAATCATATGGTTTTTAACCTTAAATCTGAATTAAAACATTCAAAATGACTTATTTAAGACGGTTTAGATCATTATTCACCTTGTTTGGATAAGGAACTTGAGATTTGTTCTTGCTTTAATCTTCGTAGCTTGAATCTTAGCTTCTAATTGGATTTTGCTCATCTTCTTCTTAAGGTTATGGCCGGCCTCAACTCTCTTTGCTTATCTTTTTGGTATATAAAACTGTGAATGAGAATGAGGTAAGGGGATTAGGGTTATGGTATACGGCTATTCCATTTTTCCCTTGCCTTATTCTCTTAAATATCTAATTTATAAATCATATTTATATATTCATTTGGTAAAGGCATGACCAGAATTAGTTTTCAAATCTCAATCCCCTTATCACTCTAATCTCGACATTATTCTATTTAATTTATCTAATTGAACCTCCTGAATAATGCTAGTAAAAATTAAGGGTGTTACAATTTGATTTCTTAACTTAACCAAATCTCAAAATACCAAATCAAATCAAACATGAATTCTAGTCCAAAGACGTAGCCTAATCGCTACTCGAATACCCTTGAAGAATCATGTACCAAACCCTATTCGCTTTGGCTTTGTTTGATCAGAAAATTTGATCACAATGTGCTCTATCGGTGCATCTATGGTGACCGGTAGTACACCTATGGTGGCCAGTTGAAACAGGCGGACTTATATATATATGTGTGTGTGTGTGTGTGTGTGTGTAATGTTTTGCTTGTTTCTTGCTCATTAGAAATCGGATTCTCAATCTGTTTTCTTCTAAATTTAGATTTATTGCTCTACTACCTTTCTACTTTCGTTTCATCAAAAATGTTAAATATAAATCTTTCCAAATTGTTGTACAAATTGGTGTTTTCAAATTAGTTTCCAAAAAATAAGGATATATCCTTTTTAGATATAGATATTTAAAATACCTTTAGAATCATTATATATTCAAATTAAAATCATAGTAAGACCTGATATGTCAAATTGAAATTTATAAATATTTTTATATAATTTGTATATTACATATATTTATTTTGATATAATTCATTTCATAGTTCAAAACATTGTTTATTTTCCATTTCTCATTAAATAAATCATATCACTTATAATATATATCTATAATTCCCTAATTAAATCTATAAATTTACATTTACATGCATTTTAACATCAAAAATCATTTTTATACCACCTGATGTGATTTTACACCCCAAATCGCTTTTACACAAAAACCGGGTTGATTTTCATATATCATGAAATCGCGTTTATATAAATTCATATAAATAAAATAAAATTCCACAAAAATAATTTTTAGACATGATGCCACCATATCAAACTTTATAAAATAATTTTGTATCGATTTGACATATTTAAATGTCCCTAATAGTATAAATACAATTGCATGCATGCTTACACATATTATGAAATGTATGAATATGAATTCATATAAATTATACAAAAATGCATAAAAACTATATTTAGGTTTGTAAATTTGATATTTCATCTCAGAAATATATTTATATAACTTTCTAATCATTTTGCTATATTTTTCCATTTATATATATCTCACTTGGGAAATCCATTTTATAAATTTCTATTTATTTAATTCCAAATTTATTTCAAATTGAGATAAAACCAAATAAAATTCCCCAATTTCATCTGAAAATTAACTAAGATATATTAAATCATATTTTATGTTTAATTTCAGATACTCTTGACCAAGGTCATTACAATATTGCACTACCATTAATTTTCTAGAAAGAAATTCATTAAGTGAGAATGCGGTATGTCGAACAACACTTAATTCCTCGGTGCGATGGAATAGGCATTCAAACTATTTTATAAACTGCCTATGGACTTACATTCTATAACTATCCAACTAGCATATTTACGGCCAACATTTTACAAAGTATAAAATTGCTTTATTATCGTCTATTATAAAATCTCCATTTATTTATTGCATCTCAAAATAGTAATACCTCTCTAAAAATAATAATATACTTCTGAATTCCTTTATTGCAACTATTTTCTTCAAATACCTCATTTGTATTTGAATCGAAAATAGTAATTTTCATCAAATTACTTTTTAAAATAGTAATAGTATTATTTTATGTCAAAATAAGATAATATTTTATTCTATAATAATTTAATAGTTTCTAAAACCAATTTATTACCATTTTCCTAAAACATAATCATATTTTTTAAGCGTATTTTATTATTTCCATTGATCTAAAATAGTAATAATTTTACTCAAAAAACTTTTGGAAACAGATATTTAATACTAATAATACTATTCTAACAATGCCTTTTATTTTTTTTACTCAAATAATAATAATATTTGCTGCTATGAATAGCGAAAAATCAATTATTTTGTCATTTACTCAAAATGATGAAATCTTTATGAAAACTGTATTATTATTATGAAACCTTACTATATTTTATAAATAATAATAAACTTCCCAATTCTAAATTTAATATGGACTTTTCGTTCTTATTCATGAATTTCTTCAAAAACTCATAAATAATAAAATTACCAAATTCTTACTTTAATTCCAATTTAATTCTTTAAATTACCATTATTTATTTATCCATATTCTCTAAAGTTACACAATTTCATCCAAATTCCATTATTTAATTATTTCCACTCGAATAATACAAAACCAACAACAACCATCAATACTAAGACACAATGCATTCAAAACATCGTACTAACAAACAATCATCATCACATATCAATTAATATTAATTTTAATCAAATGTATATATATAATTTTTAAACTTTAATTTTTATAAATGAATAAGCTCTTTTGCAAATAACTCTAAAACTCCATATCCCAAGTGCTAATAGTTTGGATCCACGAGTCCAACAAAATGAACCTCAGGTGAATCAAAGTTCGTGCAAAATTTACCAAGGTTAGAAATTTCATGGTTTAAATTATAATTATTAAATTAAGGGCTAAAATGAAGAAAGCACTCACCTCAAATGAAGACTAATCTAGTTTTATTTTAAATCAATGAAGATTTGCATTTTCTCCTTCCATCTTAACCCAAATCCCTTTCCAAATCCAAGTATACGCGTTGTTGAATGAATCCTAAGCCTTTTTTGATTTAATATTACTCCCTTTTGAAATAGATGTTATATCCTTTTGAATTAATAAGGGAACCACTATTGTAGAAAAATTATTAATGGTTACTTCCCAAAAATTAATTTCCTCACACCTTAGTCTTCTTTATTTATAGGGTTGGATGATGAATAAAGGAATTTTAAATATACGCACGAAAAGAGAGTAACGTATGAATATTTATAAAAAAAAAATACCTTTTACGCGCAGAAAATTGATTTCCAATATATAGGGATCGATATCCATAAATAAAAAAGATTAATTTACCTATATGTCAACCAATGCATAATTAGCTAATCTAAACAATTTTTCTCAAAATACAGGAAATTAATATACAAGCAATTATATACAGTTGAAAATTATGATATATGGAATAAATTCATTAAATTGAATATATTTATATTTATAGACATATACATATTTTATATATCCATAATTCATATAATATAAATTAGCGCATAATTACCAAATTTATATTTTCGTACATTATTAACTACACATACATAAGCGCACACGCATATAAATATTCCTTACATAAATATACATACATGTATCTATGTCTGTATTTTGACTATAAATTTTTACTATATTACTTTCTATACACACACACACACACACATATATATATATATATAGACACACATATAGATATATATATATATACATATACATGTGTGTATATAAAGCAACTCTCACAAGTAGAAAGGAAATCCAAAAATAATGTTAAAAGGTTGCGATAATTCTTTTTAATTTTATGGTTCGTGACGCTAAATGGGCAAAATTAGTACTTTCAATAAACGATGATGTTTTAGGTACGGTAATTTCTACTTGTCCCAATACTGCAAATGTGTTAGTTGTCCCCCAAGGTCCAAATGTTCTGCTAGGATAGATCTCAACATTGATGAGAACTAACTTAAATTAAAGTGTGGTACCCAAAATTGATGTTTTGCTCATTTTCAAATGGTTGCGAAGAAAGTAGGATAAGATCGACTAGGATAAACTTTCAGATCAACGTTCGTTAGATGACCCTCATAACTTCATACTTAGAACGAAAGTTCAAACAACACAAAGAGAAACCATGAACCAATACTTTAGTTTTCGCGACGCAAATTTAAGTTTAAGCTTTAGATCTAAGATGCGAGATTTGAGTATTGCAGGGAATCATTGAAAACATTTTAGCAACATGATTCACTTAGTAGAGAAGAAAAAGGTAGACTACATTCATGGTTAGAGCAGTTAAGGCGATTCGAGCATCTCCGAAGGACCAATTTGTTGGAAAATAAGGGCTCTCATTTTTTTCAATTCCTCATGCTCCAACGGTGTGGATTTGAGCATGGGAAAGAAGGAAAAGTGGAAATTTCTCCCATTTTATTTTTAAGCAAGATTTCTTAAATGACTCCCTAAAAATAATTTATTCCCTAAACGGTTTTAAGAAATTCGTTTAAGAAAATGGGTGTTTTGAGGCCCATTTAAACATTTAGACTATTTAGAAAAATATGGTTTCTGGAACCCGTATGGCTCTGTAAATGTTTTATGGACATCATTTATAGAATTTTTTGTTCTTTTTAAAAAGGGGAAAATTCTTTCCACTCACTGTTGGAAGAGTAGGAGGAATTAATGCTTTTTTTCTTCTTCCTCCTCCTAAAAGTCTGCATCTTCCTAGAGATGCTCTTACGGGAAGATCTAGTTTCAAGAATGAATAGTATAAATGGCCGACTTGTATGAAAGAGAACAAGACATCTTCATGTAGTGGAGAAAATGTCGGCTTCCAACAGCTAGCATGTCAATTCCATTCAATAGAGGGGCAGCTACTCCCCAAAGTACTGAAGAACTCACCTCAACATGGAATAAGCAAGTCATACCCCACAGGCAAGTAGGGGCATCCACACAACAACTCCTACCCTTTAAAGATCGGTAGACTTATGTGTGAGAGCTGAGGGCAACATCAACACCTCGAACTGAGCATAGACGTCTGTCTTGACCAGGGACATCATAGAGTGCATGATCTGCATGCTGGACCAATTCGACTTGGAAGCAAACCCAGATCCTGACGATCACCGCTTAACCCTCACATGGGGGATTCAAACATAAAGGGTAGGTCGACTACTCAATTGGAATCAATAACCACAGATTGTGCCAACCCTAACAAAGTTGTTCATAATTAGTAAAGAACATAGCCTGGACGTTAGAGATTAGCTAATCAAATTATTATAGCAAAGCTACGACCTCTTTACATGGGGGCATGCTGACATGACCAACATTGATATCAAGATCATTTTCCATGCACTAAACGTCAATCCCAAATCCATTATCATTCATCAAAAGCATCGACCACTAAACCCAAAGAGGTATCAAGCATTTAAAGAAGAGGTAGAAAATCTATTAGCCAACGACTTCATTTATAAGGCAGAATATCTGGTCTAGGTAACTAACCTAGTACTGGTTAGAAAATCAAATGGGTCTTAGAGGACTTACATTGATTTCTCCAACCTTAACAAAGCCTTCCCGGAAGATTACTTTTCTTTGCCACATATCGATCAACTGGTAAATGCAACCAGTGGACACAAGCTCCTTATTTTCATCGATGCCCATTTTGTGTATAATCAGATTATCATGCATGGCCTAGACCAAGAGCTCACTACCTTCATCACAAATGTCGGGTTGTACTACTATCATGCCTTGCCTTTTGGGCTATGAAATACGAGTGACACCTATCAGTGTCACATTAACCAAATGTTAAATATGGGTGCCACTTATCAGCGTCTTATTAATTGAATGTTCTCTGAATTGAATGGTCGGTTTATGGAGGTGTATGTGGATGACATGTTGGTAAAGTCTAGAAAAACCAGGTGGTATATACAAAACTTGGTCGAGGCTTTTAGTATACTACGCTAATACAACACGAAGCTAATCCCAAATAAGTGCTCCTTTGTCCTCTAATCCAGTAAATTCCTTGGTTTTGTTGTAAACGCCAATGGTATTAAAGTTAACCCCGGTAGGATCCAAGCCATCCAAGATATGCACGTACCTAGAATTGTGAAACAAGTACAAAGCTTGTATGAAACGGTTGTAGCATTGAGCTTGTTCATCTTAAAGGCAACTGGCTTGTGTCTTGCTTTCTTTGTCCAAATCTAGAAGGGAAATTCATTTACCTGAAATGATGAATATACCATAGATTAGAGGAACTAAAGCGACATTTGGCTACTCCTTCGGTACTGTCCAAGCCCGTTGACGAGGGAATTTATATCTATTTCTACAATGACTGATCAGGTAATCAGGACAATCTTGACCAATGAAGACGAGAAGATCCAACAGCCAATCTATTATGTCAACAAGACGTTTGTAGTCCCAAAAACGAGATACACAAGGCTGGAGAAGCTTGCCTAATACCTACCCACGACATCCCGAAAATTCCGATCATACTTTTTAGGCACAACCTATCAGAGTCATAACCAACCAACCTCTAAAGCAAGTTCTAATCTGATCCAACATGGTGGTCTAACTATAGAATTGGTCAATTGAGCTTGGACAGCATCACTTATCAAACCAGCCTCACACTTCTGTCTAGGGCCAGGAATAGAATATAACACAGACATTAGAGATGAGCTAATCAAATTTTAATAGCAAAGATATGACCTTTTCACATGGGAGCAGGCTAACATGATCGACTTTGATCCTGGGATCATTTCTCATGCACTCAACATCGATCCTAATGTCACCGATGTCTATCAAAAGCATCTACCACTCAACCTGGAGTACCAAGCTCTTAAAGAAGAGGTAGAAAAGATGTTAGCCAATAGCTTCGTTTGGGAGGTAGAATATCAGGTTTGGGTAGCTAACCTCATATTGTTCAGAAAACCAAATGGGTCTTGGAGGACATGCATTGACTTCTCCAACCTCAATAAAGCCTGCCCCAAAGATAGCTTTCCATTACCACACATCAATCAGCAGGTAGATGCAACCAATGGACATAAGATCCTCACCTTTTATTTTGGGTATAATCAGGTTGTAATGCACAGCCCATACCAAGAGCATCCTTCCTTTATCACAAATGTCGGCATATATTAATATTGCTGCATGCCTTTTGGTCTATGAAATGCAGGCACCACCTATCAGCATCTCGTCAACTAAATGTTCTCTGAATAGATTAGCTAGCCTAAGGAGGTGTATGTGGATGACAGGATGGTAAAGTCTAAAAAGACCGAGGGCATATATAAAACTTGGTCGAGGCTTTTAGCATACTATATAAATACAACATGAGGCTGAACCTGCAGAAGTAAGCCTTTCCATCTGATCTGGCAAATTACTACGCTATGTTATGAGCACCAACGGTATTGAAGCTAACCCTTATCTAAACCATCCAAGATATGCATGTCCGTAAGACTGTGAAACAAATACAAAGCCTGAAAGGGATGGTTGCAGCATTGGGCTTATTTGTATCGAAGGCAACTAGTTGGTGCTTTACTTTGTTCGACCTCATTATGAAGGGAAAACGTTTATTTGGAATGATGAATGCAACAAGGCATTTGAGGAGCTGAAGCAACATTTGGCCACTCCTTCGGTATCGTCCAATCCCATCATGGTGATGATATATATATATATATATATATATATATATATATATATGGAAATGACTGACCATGTGATCAATGCTTTCTTGATCAAAGAAGACAAGAAGATCATGCAGCCAATTTATTATGTCAATAAGAGGTTATTAGTCCTAAAAGCAAGATACACAAGGTTGGAGAAGCTTGCCCACTTCCCACTTATGGCAGCCTAGAAATTTTGTCCATGCATTCGGGATCATCCTATCAAAGTCCTGACCAGCCAACCTCCAAAGCAAGTCCTTAGCCGACCCAACATATATGGCCAGCTATTTAAGTGGTCTATTGAGATTTTGTAAAATCACATCTCAATCTAGTCTTGCACTTCTATCAAGGAACAGGTCATCGTAGATTTCATTACCGAGTGCTTAAGCACAGACATTGGCGAAAAGGAGACCGTCACTTCTAAAAAAGGAGGCAGGGATCGACATCTTTATAGTCACTCCCAAAGGAAAAGAACAATGTTTTGCGGTCCTCCTCTCCTTTAATGAAAGCAATAATGAAGCGGAGTATGAAGCTATCTTGGCCAGCCTCAAGACGCAAAGGAGTAATCATAGATTACATCCATGTTTTCAACAACCCGTCACTAGTCTTCAATCATATTAGGGAGCATTTTAAAGTCAAAGGTAAGACATTGACTTTGTATATTGCTGAGGCCAAGAAGATAATCAAAACGTTCACTAGATTTAAGTTGGAGTAGATACCCAGGAAGCAAAATGCTAAGGCCAATTAACTATCCAAGCTAACAAGAAACCCACAAAAGTCACTCCTTGGGTCCTCTTAGAAATTCAAAGAACCCCTTCTACATGCCATGGGCAACAACGTTGGAAATAGATGCATCGTCCATAGCCAATATGATGATGGCCTTTGTTAAGTACTTAACAAGTGAGGAACTTTCTACCAGCCACAAGGAAGACAGGAAATTTTATATCCGGCTCCCCACTACACGATCGTAGATGAGAAGCTCCAAAAATGGGGATCCTCAACACCACTTCACCAATGCATTCTGAAGACGAACTCAATCAAATCTTAAAAGAGATATATTAAGTGTTTTATGGGGATCACATTGGGGGGAAATCCTAGCAGAAAAGGCCATCCGTCATGGCTATTATTAGCCTACCATGATCAAAGATTCTATGGACTACGTCAATAAATGTGATCGATGTCAACAGTTTGCTAAGAACTTAAAGCCTCTCATGCCCTCCTTCCCTCAATGGATTCCCTACAATTGTTCGACACATGGGGAATTGACTTGATAGGAAAGCAACTTAATGCCGAGGGATGGTACAATCATGCCATAGTCGCCATTGACTACTTAATCAAATGGGTCGAGGTCGAACCCCTTAGTAGGGTCATAACACTCAAGGTCTTGAAATTCGTTATAAGGAACATTGTCTATCATTTTGACTTGACAACAACACTTTGTTTAAGAGTAGCCTCTTCTAAGACTTCTGCATAAGGAATAGAATTGAGGAGCATACCACACATGTCCGGATCTCAAGCTTCGTCATGTCTTCAACTTCCTTGTGTAGCCTAGATCCTTCCTGAATTTATGCCAAAGCTTCATGTAGAACCGCACACAAGATGGGTTAAAAATCACCTAAGCCTTACACTTGACTTGGGTATATTGCCTAGATTAATGCACCTTCAGTCGACTGGGAAACCTCCCCAATTGACTGGCTTCATTCGACTAGTGGCACACAACAGTTGACTGAGACTAGAAATTCCTTTGCAGTAAGCCCAGGCCAGTGAGCCAAATCGGTCACCGCTTGTCGATTCAAGCCTTGTCTTCTTCATCGCTTTGCCTTATGAGTCGTCTAGCTCCTATTGTCTGCCTTCGCTGCAAAAGAGTTATTAGTTAATGTCTTGGAAGTGGTTTCTTAAGTATTCAAAAACCAAATTCAATATCAGAATCCACTTTATGCATATGTAGAGTTATACGGGCAAACATAATGATCCGACCTTCCCTAACATGCCAAAACGAACTCAATTGACCCCTACATATCATGTGATGTCTACATTTGTGCTAATGCACCCATTCATGAATATTCGTATGCACATACACAATTAAATATTTACTTCACAAGTAGTATTTTGAGCTTCACCAGGGAGATCATTCAATCCAGTATTCTCTTCTACAACTTATCACATCCGATAGTTGCTATGGCTATATGAGCTTGGTCGTAATTTGATAATATACCCATGTAGATATTTCCATATGCGTATACATAAATTAAGATAAGTAATTCGATTGTTTAATAATCTAATCTCACTTTTATTTACTAAATCATTTCAATAGAAGAAAAATCTCTTTTCTCACTTTCAGCAAGCTTATAAGTCATTTTTAAGCATTTTAAACCATTTTATAAATCATGTACTTATTTTCAAGTAGTAATAAAATATATAATAATATTTTCTATCACTAATATAATGACCAATTAGAGTTTAATTAATTTATAATTATGCTATAAATTATCACCGCTATCTAACTCTGTTCAATACGAATTAGAAAATGATATAAATACACATGATTTTAATCAAAAATCATGAACATCTACTCAAACAAAATCCAAACAAATAGGGAAATAATTTCATATATATCTACTTACTACCTCTATTGGGTAATATTTTTCAATACATAAAATTACAAGGATTTATACTGAAATACAAATTCAGAGTTATAATTTCGTTCACCTAAATTGTAAATTCTCTACTATTCTAATCAATTCATCCCCATACCATGTTGTAGATAATCGCACTACAAGTGCAATAGTGAAGACCACATTTAGATTAGACCTCGTATGCAAGAGATATGAATTAAATATGAAATAGTACTAATTAATTAATTCACTAATTACCTCATTATATCCATTCCCCTTCTTCCCTAATCATGCACATCCTTATGCACAGTCGTGCAAATTAAACCCAAAACTGCACATGTCTCTAATTCGATTTCTCCTCCTTTAGTTGACGAATTGAAAAATCGAAATATGCAACGCATCGCACAACGCGAGCTCTTCGCAACGGACCATCTCTTGCCTTGTCTACGCCCCTATAAAAAAGTGAAACCTGCTCCTCTCCACACAACATGAAATGTCATAAATGACCCCAAGGCGTTGGAGTTGTAGTAACTTGGTAGGGAGGTGAACGTCACCACAAGAAGAACAATGCAAACTTCCTTTGGCCAATCTCCACCTCTAGCTTAAACAAGAGCCCTAGACGAAAGTTTGGAAGGTGGACTCGGCCAAGTTGTGCCACCCATATCAATGGCTACATAGATTTGAAGCTCTCTCTTCCCTAAGCTTAATGGATCTGGCCTCATCATTATCATTGACCGAAGCTCTTGATTTTAATTTTTGAAGGTGGTGGCTAATTTTGCTTAGTAATGAGGAGAGGAAAACAGAAAAGAATAAAAGGAAAAGTGAAGTGAAAATTTTGTATAGGAGGGGTTATAGACATATTAGAATATACATTTATTTATTTGATTTCTCAAATATATGGCCACACATTTCGAGCTCGTATGATCATAAGGGACATCTGATCGCTACGAAACTCGTCAGTGCACATCACGTTACTTCTCCAGTCCCGATGGTGTAAATTTCATTACTGTTCGAGACTACGCTCTAGGATGATAATTTCATGGATTTCGAGGTTGTTTTAGCCATCGGATCGCCTAATTCCAAACATACCTCAACCGCATGTCTCATAATGAAGTTCTCATCCTGAAAACACAATCCGTCAATTGAGATCCCACTAGACTCGACTGTGCACGTATTTTTATAAAATACATGTAATAATATGTAAATTGTAAAAATACCATAATTCCAAATATATCAATATTTATACTCATTATGATTCGAAACACCAACCCAGACTCAATGGAAGTGGTCCTAAGTCCTAATGCAACCTTATGCGAAGATTCTTATTTTAGACCTTTAATTAAATAACAATCCAATATTTAAGTTAATTATTTAAATAAAATATCATTAAAAATGTGGGTTGTTACAATTATCATGCATTCACTTCCTCGCTTAGGGACTACCAAGCTGGTCGCATGTTACCCAAGACAAACTTTGAGCCCACACTCAAGTTCATGCTAGGACCGCCTGCCACCTCCATAGGCTATCCAACATGGATGAGTTATCATTCTCTCATTACCTTGTTTATGTACTACCAACCTTTTCCACCAAGGACGAAGCGAGTCTAAGCTTCCTTCCTTACTGACTGGCCATCCACGAAGTTGAATTATCATGCATTTACCTCTTTGTTGGTGACTACAATGCTATCCAGTAAGATTGATTCACATTGCATTCAGTTCCTTGCTTCATGACTACCTACTACCCTATAAGTTTGGGTGAGACATCTCACCCCATTATGCCAAGTTGCATTGATGAGTTGATATGCGACTGCAACTATTAGGTATCCCTCGTCTATGATGTCGCCCGTCCATGACCATGCATTCTTATGACTTAGCCATAAATTAAATACACTTCATATATATAATAGTACTTATCTTACCATTTCATAAATAAAGCCATATAAGGAATCTTCCTATGCCTTGGAATAATAATTAGGCTATATAAGAGTTTCTCTTATTTTCGCCTAACAATCAATTACATTTCAAATAAAGGAATAAACGAAAATAAATACCTAATTAACTACGTCATATATGCAATAATTATATATTAATTATGCTAATAAAGATAAAAAAATATTTATGCCTAATAAATTCTAAATGCACGGATTTTACGCCCTAAACTAGCATTAAATTTTAATTCCTTAACTAATAACTATTACAAGTCTTTTTTCTTTAAATTTCCAAGATTTCAACATACCAAAATAAGAGATTCTAATATCCAAAACATGGAATAAATATTCATAACCAAATTGCAATAACAGACTTGTAAATAAAATATAATCTCAATTTATTACACAAATTCAATGGAGTACCCTAAACAATGGGAATTGCAATCTAAACTTCATATTCTATTCAACTCCTCTTTTACAAAGAAATAGATAAGACAGAAATTTGTGTGGAATAAGTGATGTAAACTATGAATAAATTCTCTAATCTAAACCTCCAATTTCTTTGTAGAATCACAAATTGAGTCAAAGAATAAGGAGAAGTGGAATAGACTATGAAATTATCAAAAATTGCATAAACAAAACAAAGTCCATCAAATTAATGTAAATTATTGAGTATCTATACGTAGAATTGATATTTTGAAATAAAAAGGAATTTTTGGGGGATTTTATCCATCGTATTTTCGCAACCCCAAATCCCTAAGGCATGTTCAAATCCATAGAGATATGCTAAACAATTACTGAAAAAGAAATACTAGTGTTTTCAGTCATAGGACAGCCTTAGCTTCACTTTCCTTGGATTTTCATGCCTTTCGATCTCCACTAGAATCTCTTTCTTTTGATATAAACACAATAGGGAAGATGTATATATTTTTATTAGATTCATAACAGTTGAAGAAAGAACAGAGTAAGAATACGTTGGTGGTAGAAGAATTAATTAGAGAATGACTTGAATTCTTACCTGAATTCTCTACGGAGTTTCTGAATTTAATTTTAGAGAGATAACAATGACAGAATTTCGTTGAATTCCCTAAAATAACATGAACAAGAATTGGAGGGGGTAGGGTTTTATTTATAAGGGTTGAACGCACCAGAACCGTAGGATGGGTGTAGGTAAGAAACAGGTTAATCTAGAGTGCATAATTCAATATTATATAGCTTCAACCCTGGCTGCCACTAGCAACTTTCGTTGCCAAGCTGTCGACTGCCTATGTGCGACTGGTCGACCGTTAGGGTCAACCAATTGACCTATCTAGGTCAACCGCTCCTCTATTTCGAGGAATGTTTATTTTTTTCCGTTGCATAATTTATTTTATTCCCTACTTAACTTGTTACGTTAAACGTTAGTTAAAAGTTTACTTAGCCCCCAAGCTAATCTGAAATTTAAACTCTAAATTTAATTCTCATTCTCATTTGAAATCAAACTAAGTTAATAGAAATATGAACTTCAAATGCTTATGATTTCTTTGCTTGAACTCCGTTTTCAAATATATTATATATGGAAACAGATAAGAGTTTCGCCACGAACGCAATGGAATAAATTTCATGGTTAGATTCTTATTTTATGAATTTGTGTTATCAGGTTTTTAACCTAGCAGAAACTAATAGAAAACAGAACAACCTTGTGTAGATAGAGTGGTTCAGGACTTAAGCAAAAAAGCTAAGACAAGGGATCGACAAGGGCCAAGCTATATGACTAAGGCAACAACTAGGATCAACAAAGCCGAGAGATCAACATTCCTTTGGTCCAATTAGTAGCTGAACGTTAAAAGCTAGTGAATTTCCATTAAAATGCAAGAGAAACGATAAAAGGCTATAGGGACATCTCCTAGTCCAGACTCTAGAAAAATCCAAAATGCTAAGCTCCTTAATGGTCCATGCCTCAGCTCAAAACATTAAACAAACTAGATATGGAACGCTATCAAATAGAGGCAAAACTTGGTCCGCAAAACGAACCAAGTCTATAGGTCACCAACGACCCATGGTTTTGGCTCATTTTGTGCGCCAAAGCCCCCCTAAGTCGCCTATAACCTACCTGCAAGCTGATGAAGACGGGCCTGGCCCAGAAGTTCTTCGATCTTTATAAATACCATCCCACCTGCAATGCAAAGAGGATTTTCTCCGGATTGGTTGCTGAAGCTCTGCTGGAGTTATTCTTCACCCTTTTTCTTCCTCATAACAATCCACAAAGAAATTCACTGTGATTCTCCAATGAATTCCATCTCTTGGGATTCAATCTAGTTAGGAAATAATCAAAAACTTGTAATCAAACAACTCCTGTAACAGCAGTCAGTCTATAGTAAAGCTATAAAGTGATCGTGGGCTTCATTAACATCCGAATCACTATAAAAATTCTCCGTCTACTTTCTTTTACTGTTCTTTCTTTTTATCTGCAATATGTGATATTTCTCAATCAGACAGGGCTGGTGCCTTAGAACTTTAACCAGGGTGTTGGTTCATTTTTTGGGTCATTTTGGTGCTTTCACTGAGAGCTGAACTCAGGACCCAGATCTAGCTATCTACTTTGGATCCCACGGGTCCATAAGCTAAATCCACAATTTTTGCTTGAAGAACTTGCTATTTTAGAACCAATGGCTCCTGGAAGAAGAAGAACTACCTTTGAAAGATCCATAGGGCTAGTAATAGCCGGAGAAGGAGCTAGTCTCCAACAAGCTGAAGTAAATGGTGCTAACTTAGGAAACCAGGTATCGGCATCCTCCAGTTAGCATGAAGTTGTCAATAGAGATAAGCTGAAAAAGGTGGCTAAGGAGATCAATCAAAAAATGAAAAATAGTCAAAAGGCTCCAATTGAGAAGCTCAACGCCCTGTTGACCCTGCAATCAAACCCCACTGCAAGGGCTATGCTTGAACTAGTGCTATTGTAAAATAAGAGAATTCCTCTGTCTCTGCCCTACATAGAAAGAACGGAAAGTAGCCACAAAGAAGGGTAACAGCAGGATGCAGCATGGAGGAGAATGAGAATACTCCGCTCGATGCAAGGCAACCAATCTCGCATTTGAATCAAGAGGCCAAAACCCCGCTGGAAGATATAGCTATCAATCTCTCTGATTCGGAATATGGAGAGGAAGGTAATCGGATGGAAGAGAATGTCAATGCGTTTGAGGATGTTAGAAATGTCCAAATTGCCCCAGTTAGGCCAACTGCAAGCCAATGGGGTCCCGTGGAAGTGGCTCTTCTGGACACAGGAGAGTCTAGGCTTTAGCCCATATGCCAAGACTATTTGCAGAACCAAACACTCGGCGCAGTGACTAATTGCCACCCCCAACACTACCAAACATCAGAGGCATATATAGTAGACATGGTTAGACAACTGATGAACCAGAGTAAGGACCGAAACGACGATGATTGGGGATCTACCTTGAGTCGAACCCCTTCTACCAACGAGATCTTGAATGTAAGATACCCGAACAAATTCATTATGCTAACTATCCCCTCCTACAACGGAACAAAGGACCTAAAACCCCATTTGTACAAGTACAACCGGTACATGGATGGAGCCAATGCTCTAGACGCCGTTTGCTGTCGATGTTTCCCTATTTTTCTAGAAGGAGTCACGTTTATGTGGCTCACCAGACTCCCCCAAGATCCATTTCTACTTTTGACGAACTTGCACGAAAATTCCTTGACCAGTTCAGGCTTCGTCCACACAACCGAAGGATGTCATGTCCCTGTCCAGGTTGGTCCAAGGGCTCAACGAGTCACTAAAATCATTCTTGAGTAAGTTTAGCACCGTGATAACGGAAGTGAGCAACCCCAATGAGGATATGGTTTTTATGGCATTAGTTTACGCTATTCACCCGGAAACGGAGTTTGGGAAATGGATTAAGATGAAGCAACCTACCAACGGGAAAGACTTCAATCGTAAAGCAAGCCGGTATTTAAGATTGGAGGAAGCACAGGAATTGGAAAGAAAGTTTGCCAGTACGCAATAGATGGACGCTGGACAAAGTGACATAGCGACAAATCAAAATACCCGTGGTCCTAGAAATACTCAAGGAGTTGCGAAAAAGAGTGGGAATCAGAAGAGAAGAAACCAAAACTTCGATAAAAGAAATAATGGTGGCAGCAACAAAATTTTTAAAGGGTTTAGACAGGAGGACTACTTCCTTAAATGACACTCTGGAGAATATTTATCTTGCAACATAAGAAACCGAAGAGTATAAAAACCTCTTAAAAAGGAGGCAACGAAACAATAAAAGTGCTCAGGGAAATTCTGCTGCTTCCACGAGATGAACAGGCACAATATGAACAAATGCCGCCTTCTTAAGGACCTCATCGAAGGGTTAATTCGAGTCAACAAACTTCAACAATATGTGAAGAAGCTGCAAAAACCCAATCAACATATGGTCCCTCAACCTCCTACAGAGCAGAGAAATCTAGCTGGAACAAGCGAAGAAGGGTCGAAATGAACTGACCAAAGGCTTATTATTGAGATAATATCTGGGGGACCACACGCTATGCAAATAAGTTGGGGAGAGATGGGGCGATATGTGAGTTCATTGAAGCATGCTTCAAAGAAATCGTGTTTAGCAGTAGATGATGAAACTCCGACCAAGCAGCAGAAGGTTTTGAGTGATGACATAATGTTACGTAATCAGGACACCGAAGGGGTTGAAACTCCAACTCTCAACCTAATGGTGGTGACAGTAGGAATCGGTCCCGCCGTAGTTCGATGAGTGCTGATTGATAGTGGCAGTTCAGTTAACATACTTTTCAAATGAACTTTTGATCAAATGAAGATTGGCATGAATAGAGTATCCATGTGCCAGACTAAGTTTCAGGGGTTTACCGGAGAACCCAAACAACCGGTGGGAACAATTGACCTACCTACGAAGCTTGGAGAGGGTGAGCGACGAGTCAATCTCATTCATACTTTTACGATCGTTGATGATATGTCAGCATACAATGCATTCTTGGGACGGCCCGCATTAGCCGACTTCAAAAAAACATTGGCCCAATGGTGCCTTACAATGAAGTTCCCTACCGAGCATGACATCAGAATAGTGAAAGGAGACCAAAGAATTGCCTGGGAATGCTACATTATAGAGTTGCATGAGTCTAGAAGAAAGGAAAAGGGAAAGTATGTGGGGAGGGCCCTCCACATCCATTAGCCTTCCGAATAGAAACTATAGAGCCACCTCTGGCTTGAGGACTATAGCCGATTCGACGAGGCTTTGGACCTTAGGAAGAACAGCTCAAGAGAGGATCGGGTAGCACCGGCAGACTTAACGGTGTCTGCCCAGTCTGTATAAATGACCCAACATGGATCCTGAAAATTGGGTCGCACCTGGGAAACAAGATGCGATCAGAGTTAACCAAATTCCTCCATGCCAATTTGGACATGTTTGCTTGGATGCACTCCGATATTTGTGGGGTGTCACTTGAAATTGTCTGCCACATGCTCAATATTGACCCTATACTTAGACTAATAAAGTAGAAAAGGCGCAGCTTGGTCCTCGAGCGGTCCAAGGCACTAAGGGAGGAAGTAGATAAACTGATGGCCAATGGCTTCGTCTGAGATGCAACTTACCCTGAATGCGTGTCAAATCTAGTCCTAGTCAAGAAGTCTAATGGAAAATGGAGAACTTTTATTAATTTCTCGGACCTCAACAAAGTCTATCCGAAGGATAGCTTCCCGCTCTCAAGGATTGATCAACTGGTGGATGGAACTGTAGGACACGAGCTGCTATCATTTATGGATGCATACTCGGGCTATAACTAACCATACCAAGAGAACACCAACTTAATCACCAATTTGGGACTAACTACTATAGATTAATGCCATTCGGCTTAAAAAATGCAGAGGTACATACCAAAAGCTAATAAATGCTATGTTCAAATGCAAGATTGGGAAGACTATGGAGGTTTATGTGGACGATATGTTAGTCAAATCCCAAGTTGCTGCTAACCATCTGGATAATTTCGTAGAAATGTTCGAAATACTCCACAAATACGAAATGAAGCTCAACCCGCTTAAATGTCACTACAGAGTAGCCTCTGGGAAATTCATGAGATTCGTAGTAAGTGCCCAGGGCATCGAAGAAAATATGGAGCAAATAATAGCATTATGGGAAGTCTGGTCCTCTAAAAATAAGAGAGAACTTCAAAGCTTGAATGGAAAATGGAAAGGTTGCAGCACTGAGTTGATTCATCTCTAAAGCTCTAGACAAGTGCATACCATTCTTCGATGCACTGAAGAAAGGAAGGAAAAACTTTGAATGGAGTGAAGCTTGCCAGACAACTTTCGAGGAACTACTATGACATATGGGAGCTCCTCTGATTTATTCAAAGCCGGTGGATAGAGAAGACCCATTCATTTATTTAGCAGTTTCCCTCATGCACTGAGTGTGGCTCTTGTGCGGGAAGAAGCGAGAATCCACCGACCAGTGTACTACATTAATAAATGATTCACCGGAGCTGAGAAAAATTGCCCAAAGCTGAAAAAGCTAGTGTATTGCTTTTTGGTCGCACCCTGAAAAGTACGACTGTACTTCCAGTCTCATCTGATTAAAATATTGACTGACCAGCCCTGAAGCAAGTTTTACACTGATCAGAAAATTCTGTACGATTACTCAAGTAGAATATAGAGTTCAGCGAATACGAAATCACATGGCATCTAAGGAAAGCAATCAATAGGAAAGCATTGACCCACTGTAATGCCGAATTTACAATAAGGGATGACAAGGAGGAAATTCAATCGGAAGCAGTCATGCAATGAAGGCTCTTCGTGGATGGTGCATCAAACAACCTCTGTTCGGGAGCAAGGGTAGTTCTTAAAACCTCCGAGGGGATAGCCATTAGCTTTGCTTTGCGCTTGGAATTCCCAGCAACAAATAACAAAGCAGAATATGAAGCCTTGATCGCTGGACTAAAGGTTGTAAAGGAACTTGGGATAAAATCTATTCACATATACAGGGACTCCTAGATGGTCATTTTTCAAGTGAAAGGGGAATACCAAGCACGTGGAGAAAATCTCGCCCCATACTTATCCAAAGTACAAGAGTTGTTAACTAATATCGAGCACTACATCATAACTCACGTCCCACGAGAAAAACACCAAAGCAGACTATTTGGCCAAGCTTGCAAGCTCCGGGGAATCCTAGTCATTTGGATTGGTTCCGGTTGAAACGCTAACCAACCCGAGCATAGATGAAATGGAAATGGACTGGATTCTAGAAACCACCGTCTAGCCAGATACATGGATGACATCGATAAAGGATGATCTACTTGCAGGAACCCTACAGACTGACCGAAATCAACGGAAGAAGCCCCTCCGTAAGGTGCCAATGTTCATGATATAGGATGGGATACTCTATCGAAGGGGTTCTCGACCCCTCTTCTTAGGTGTGTGACCGATGATGAAGCATGACAAATCCTGAAGGAAGTACATGAAGGCGAATGCGGAGACCACAGTTGGGGGCAGGTGCTAGCAAAGAAAGTCCTTCGATATGGATGCTTTTAGCCAACAATAAATTTCGATGCAAAAAATCATGCCAAAAGATGCGATTGCTGTCAAAGATTCAGCAAAATTAAGAGAACTCCTTTAACGCAACTGACACAAACGGTCAACCCATGGCCATTTGCGATATGGGGGATCGATCTAATTGGTGTCCTTCCAATAGCTAAAGGAGAAGCCAAATATGCTATAATAGCCGTAGATTTTTTCACAAAATGGGACAAAGCAGAACCGTTGGCCACTATAACCACAAATAAAGCTATTAACATTGTCACTAAAAACATCATTTGCAGGTTTAGTGTGCTGCAAAAAATCACCACTGACAACGGAACCCAATTCGAGAGTGCCGAGTTAAAAGACTTCTGCAGGCGCTTCTGAATCAGGAAAAGCTTTTCTGAAGTGGCTCATCTGCAAGAAAACGGACAAGTGGAAGCAACAAACAAGATCATCAAATCCACCATCAAAAAGCGATTAACAATGGCGAAAGGAAATTGGGTTGATGGGCTTCCACTCGCACTGTGGGCATACATGACAATACACAAAGCAACAACTGGCCACACTACGTTTGCATTAGCATATGGTTCAAAAGCAATGATTCCTATTGAATTAGAGGTCCCCTCACAACGAATGCGAAATTTTGATCAAGCGAAAAATGAGCAACTCCTGATCAAATCGCTAGACATGATCGATGAAAAAAGAGAAGAAGTAGAGTTGAGAACAACCGCCCACTAGAAAAGGGTTGTACGATACTTCCACTCCAAAATCCATAGTCAGACCTTCGAGGTTGGAGATCCTATGCTCAGGCATGTTTATCCTATACCGGAAACCTTCAAACCAAACTAGGAAGGACAGTACGTTGTTTATCAAAAGCTCAGTGACGGGACTTTCAAGACGACAACCGTCGATGGGGTCGTAGTTCCCAGAGCCTAGAATAGCAAACTGCTCTGCCGTTATTTCATCTCAAAAACTATTTTATGTATTTTCTATTTTTCAGCAAATAAGCCATCCTAGAAATGCTGGTAGCATTGTAAATAGGAAAGGAATCTACCATGCTTTCTTAATAAAGTTTGCTTCTTAAACCAACCAAACTGTGTTCATAATGACTACCCGCTGAGTCAATGGAAGCGAATCAACTCAAACCGTTGGAGCGGTGAAACTCGATGCTTGCCTCTTAAAAAAGAAAAACCGGTGTTGCCCTTACAACCCTGAGAGGTGTATAAAAAACTAACTCCTCGAGTTTCCCGAAGAAAGGCAATGCCGAGGAGCATCAAAAACTAACTTCCTTACGTTGGCCGGAGATAGGCAACACGAAGAACGTCAAAAACAAACTTGTTGCATTGCCTGGAGATAGGCAACCCTGAGGAGCAACAAAAACTAACTTCCTTGCGTTTCCCGAAGATTGGAAATGCAGAGGAACGTCAAAAACAAACTCTTCGCATTGCCCCGAGATAGGCAACACCGAGGAGCATCGAAAACTAACTTCCTCGCATTGCCTGGAGAAAGGCAACGCCGAGGAACGTCGAAAACAAACTGGTCGCGTTGTCCGAAGATAGGCAACACCAAGGAGTATCAAAAACTAACTTCCTCAAGTTGACCAGAGATAGGCAACACCGAGGAATATCGAAAACAAACTCCTTGCGTTGCTCGGAGGTAGGCAACACCGAGGAGCATCGAAAACTCAATTCCTCATATTGCCCGGAGATAGGCAACGTCGAGGAACATCGAAAACAAACTCCTCGCGTTGCCCGGAGATAGGCAATGCCGAGAAGCATCGAAACTGACTTCATCGCATTACTCAGAGATAGGCAACGCCGACGAACGTCAAAAACAAACTCCTCTCATTGCCCAAAGATAGGCAACGCTGAGGAGCATCTGAATCTGATTTCCTCGCATTGCCTGGATATTGGCAAGGCCGAGGAACATCGAAAACAAACTTCTCTCATTACCCCGAGATAGGCGATGCCAAGGAGTCTCGATAGCTACGCATCTCGTAAGTCACGCACTTAAGAATAAACCTCTCGCGCTTCCCAAAGATAGGTAACGCCAAGGAGCACAAAATTTAAATTCCTTGCATTTCCTAGAGATAGAAAACGCCGAGTAACATCAAGAAAAAACTCCTCGCGTTGCCCGGAGATAGGAAACACTGAGAAGCACTAAATTTAAACTCCTTGTGTTCCTTGAGATAGACAACACCGAGAAGCACTAAGATTAAACTCCTCGCATAGCCCGGAGATGACCGATGCCAAGAAGCCTCGTAAGCCACGCACTCAAGAATAAACTCCTCGCGTTGCCCAGAGGTACGCGACGCCAAGGAGCATCCAAAGCCGCGCACTACACAAGCGAGGCGCTAAATATCAAAATAATAGCCCCTCATGCATACAATTAGGACAAATTAGTGCTGGAAGGAACGCACTCAATGCTTGACAATACATACCAACGCATAAACTACATACTCACTTGAGTGTTGCTAGAAACTGAGAGTATATGCTAAGGTTGGAAAACTTCTGAAGAATTGAAAATCAAGTCATGACTTAGCCAGATTTTCAATAGAGATCATCTAAACCCCAAGCTATCAGCTACTTGAAAGTTGTTTCAAATGAACTGCCCTATGAACTGGGGGAATACACATGTACTAAGACAAAACCAAACAAATACAATAAGCTTACAGGTTCTGTCATTCCAAATAATAACAAGTTCACAAGTCCTATCTCGAAGTTTTCAACTTCCATAGTTCTATCCCAAAGTTTTTTCAACTCAAGTTTTGTGAACTTTTAAAACTTGGAAATTTCTAAACAAAAATCAATTGCAAACATTATTAAAACTTAGAAGTTTTTCTATAGTATTGTGAATTTCTAAACAAAAATCCTCTAAGCGTTGTCAGTCTCTAAGTTCTATTAAAATTCTATTACTTCGAACGGAGGACCTTGGCTATAATCATAGAACTAGCAAAGTATGAGATGAAATGAGCACAAGTATATGAAACATGTACGAATAGACAGATAAAAATAAAGTCAAAATATCATTGTATTGCTTGTGATTTTCTGTACATGGAATCAAAATGTAGGGGCCGTACGCACACAACAGCGGCCAAAAAAGAAAAAAATACAAAATATACAATTAGAACACAAAGTGCAGACTCTGCATTTGAACAAAACAACTCAAAAAGAAATACAAGTCAGGCTTCCTGCAAGCTGTAAACCGAAATCCAACTCATCTTCGTGCCAAACGCTCAATGCTTTTTGCTACTACTACCCTTTCCACGCTTGGTTGGTAGTTTTCGCCTCTTTTTAGGAGAAGTTCCACTGCCGGTAACATTAAAGAACACTTCTGTGGCAATCTCCTCATTTTCCTCAAAAATCTTCTCAGAAGAGCCTCCCTTCCCCTTACGTTTTCTTGACTTTTGGGAGCTCTTCGAAGCTTTAATTTCCTTCACCCTCTCCTTTTTAATGGCAACCAAATCTTGTGGAATCTTCTGTGGTTGCTCTGTTAACTCTCCTGCTCCTTACCCTCTACGGCAGTTGTATCACCTTCCAAAGATGCCTAAGGGTCATCCAAGTCGTTGAGTGTCGCAATCTTCTTGGCCTCTGGCCCCGATTATGAGCTAGATGTGGTTGTGCGAACTGGAGCAGGAACGGATACAATCTCAATGGAGGTGAAGATGGAGGCATGGACACATGCCGAAGTAGTTGGCGCATCAAGTGGAAGAGTAGATGGACCTATAAGATCATAAAGGAAAACATTAAACTCCTCTTGCTCCTGTAGTGTTGATGAAGGCTCCCGAAGTTGGGACAAGCATGGACGTTACCTGGACCAGAGGAAGGATCATGAATGACGACCTCGAACTCATCGCCTTCTTTGGAGGGCTCCATTACATAAGGAACAACATCGAGCCCCGAGCTTGTTGGCTGGTTAAGGAACTGCTCCAACGGTCCAAACAAGCCCGAAGTAGAAGGCTTGGTAAGCGCACCAGCGACGATCATCAAAGCAGCTTTGGTGGCCTCCCTCTCTCCATTAACCTGGAAAATCTCCTCGCCCTCAAGTAGCGCCTTCTTGGACTCCTCATTGAGATAAGCATCCTGCAACTCTTGATCTATGTAAACAAAGCCGCTCTTGGAAAAGCGAGATAAGGTATCCTCCCAAACAAAGGCAAGAGTGCACGGGTACATCAGGCCGAGGTAGCTAAGGCTCCCTTGATGCAACGGGGAGTTCAAGTAAAAGTTCAGAATTATTGCATCCAGCTTCTCCATTTTTCGATCAAAAGTGCATTGAATGTCCAAATAATCCATCGTCAACGCCGCGTTCTCAATATCAACAGCAGTTTTGTCAGCACTAAGCTATGCAACTTAAGCCTGCAACTTTGCGATGATCTCAGCTTGATCAGAGATCATTTGTTGTGCCCCTCGATAATTTGATCATGGACGACAATTGTCTTCTGTTGAGCTTCGATAGTAGAATTACAAGCGATCATTTCCTCTTTCAATTTCTACCCGTCCGAATGAGTCTTTTTAGTTTCATCTCTCAGACGATCTCAACGTTCTCATGCGACTTCTTCAGCGCCTTCATCAGGCTGGTGGTTCTCTAACAGTCCTGAAGCGCTGTTTCCTTCTCCTATAACAATTTAATCTTAGAATCCCATTCAACCAACACCCTTTCAAAATCGTCTTTCTAGGTTCCAAAGGAGAGGATCACTTGGTAATAATTCCTATTTGTGTCCCCTAGCTGCTTGTAGAGCTTCTCCCATTTCTCGTCCTGCTCTAGGTTGTTTTGGATAGCTTGGATATGTGGCACGTAGGAATCCCTGTGAACAGGATGAAGATCCATGTCAAACATAACTCCTCTTAAGAACCAACCTGAAAAGGCCGCCTCAAGCCTAGGAGGGCCCGTGGGAAGAGTATTGGCCGACCTTCGGTAGGGATGAGATGTGCCAGGGGCAGAAGTGACAACGGAAGAGAATGAAACATGAGTTGGTGGTAGAATCATGGCAGAAGTGATAGGAAATTACTGGCCATGGAAGTGTGTTTCGAATCAAGCTATGAAGGATGGGAGCGATAGTCAAACTTTGATTTCTTAGACAGTTCATCTCTGTCCTCATGAGATCTTCTTTTCTCATACCCGCCTTTATGTGAATGAGCTTCATCTCTCTCCTTTTAGCGACATGTTTCGACTTGAGTTCTTTCTTCTGCCAGTGCCAGTGCCCTTCTTCTGTCTCCCTGACTTGATGTCGGCTATAGGAATGCTTGGGGTAACGCTGCAAATCGGTATGGTCCTCGAAGTCGTAATAGAAGCCTCTCCCTCTCGTCGTGCCTGGAAGAGGGCAAACATGAATTTTTTTAGAAGCATAACATAAGTTAAGAAAATATATGAAGGTACAAAAAAATGAAAACAAGTCTAATCCTAGTGCAACGTATTGTGTTTCTAATATGGCCAAAGCGTCGTCACAAACCAGAACAAACGGCTATCGAAGGTGGGAGTGGAATGACTTTGGTCGTTATAAACGGGACTGAGCCAACTGAGGGCACAATATCGCCAATGCAGGGAGGAGTCGAGTCGAATTTAAAATCTCCTTTCATGAGTGCATCAAAATCAACAAAAAATCCGCTGAAATCTTCGAGCTCCGCTCCAACATTCTTACTCGGAGAGTCTGGATGACTTTCGGTCTCAAGGGTTTTTCCTTCACCACCTATGTCGAATAGAGATGGACTTGGAGGAGCGAGACTCGTTCCCAAAGTCTCATCATAGGACTCTGCATTGTCACCATCAGACTTTGACAAGTAGTAATCGCTGACAATGGTTTCATCGTTGCTACTTTCAAACTCTCCCACTTCCTTTTCTGAATCAACCATGACCTTGCCGTTCTCTATGTACAAACTTTTCTTCTGCCTCCTTCAGAATTGGGGGCATTCTAGCTGAACCGCTCAGACCAGCCAGAGCAGCTTCTTCCTTCTCACGAGCTTCATCAAGTAATCCTCTGGATGGGCCACCTATCTCCTGACCTTCCTTAGAACTGTGGGACGAAGAAGAGGATCTTGTGTGAAGTCTGGCTCGACTGGGGGAGGCAGCTTCAATTTGAGCGATGGATCTACGTGGAGCTAACAGTCAGTACCAACGCAAGTTCTCATCTGTCAGTTGAACTTTATCACTTCTTTCTTGGGGACTGGTCTCGCAAACTTCATTAAGTGTTACATCTCTATACGGCCTTGGGATAACTGCAACAGACGTATAATTATTTAGAGACACCATCATGATGTTTTGGAGCTTGAAAAGTATAAAAGAGAAGCTTATCCCCTGTCGTCCATCGACAATTGAACCCCTGGGGCATCTAATGAAGAAGTACAACATCTTAAACTGTGATAGATTGCTTGGCAACTACAACTTTTGGTTCCTTTGGGCTCGATTATGGTCAAAGAGGGACCGTCATCTCTCCTCTTAAATTGTAGGAAATACTGCAACTTATCATAACTCGAAGCACGGTGGAACGTCCGCGTGAAGAGGACATGCAAGCAAGTAAGGATGGCATAACCATTCGAATGAAGCTGGAATGAAGCAATTCCCAAATTCGAGAGCATTTTCGCATAGGAAATTGTTGATGGGAAGCACGGGTTCATTCAAACACATGTATCTATGGCAAGCGGAGTACCCCGGGGGAGGCATATGAGCAAACTCAACATTCGCAGCCAGATGCACATCTTCCTCGGGAATCCCATGCTGCATACGTATATTATGAAGAACCTTAGCAGAGACCACTAACGAGGCTTGTTTAGGTGGATTGACCAGAACTCGAAATTTCGAAGACATGCGCTCCACGATGGGCCCAACCAGGACTAATTGACCGTACTGGGCTTGTGAGGTGGATGATGATTCAGCTTCGAAGAGCGCCGGGCTTCATCCGCTTGATTTACAACGTGTGGATGGCTGCTTCATCCTACATAACAGAACTCGCATCCAAAAACGGTCAGGTAGATCTATCCAATTTTCAAAAGTTTCCCCTATCACATTTGAATTCCAAAGCAACATTAACTTGGGATTAGCACATCAGATTTCAAGTCTGAACTAGGGCAAGTGTAGTGTGCTAACACTTGGTGTCTGAAGCACTACAAACGCCCTATCTCGTGTAGATAGTTCACTCAAAGTGGAAGGAGAAAAGAACTTCCCATGTTAATTAACTTTTCGCTTTTTACGGCTTGCGAACTTACCCATTATTGGTCGATGATCGATAACAGATCTGTCGTCCCAAGTGACATAAAAAACTCTTCTTGCTACAGGGATACCGAGCATATAATAAGCAGGATGATTCCAAGTTTTCTAGAAAATCAAGGTCGACTGGTAATACGTCATGCAAGTAGCGTCTGCAAAAATGGAGACAGGTTAATTCTAGTCTAATGGACGAAGATAGCAAAACGCATCAAGCTTTGGGCCAAAGCCTAAATGTCATTCTAAGAGACAGCTCAAAATTCGATTTACTATCTACCTCCATTAAACCATAATAAACTCGAACTTCTTATAATCAACGTCGCAAGCGAAGGCTAGACATCAAATCATTGTACCAACATAGAAATTAATGAATCAATCAAGAAAACATAGCTTAAACTAATTGAAAATTAGGACAAACGATAATCACGAATCTAACTCTGGATCATTGATCACAAATCAAACACTGGGCATTGGCGAGCTAAGGATAGGTCGACTACAACCCAACAGCAAGCTAGGGTTTGATTGCAGCAAGCTAGGGCTTGATTAGGGTTTCACGAAAAAGGCCTAAAGGGATCAATGGAAAATAGATCCGAACGAAGACATGGATCAAGTCGAGTGGATGAGTGGGTCATTTGGAATCTAATCGCTGGAGAATTGAGTTGTTGGAAGCTAGATCGCATAGAGATGCAAAGTTGGCTCGAGTTAAAAGTGAAGAAGCTATGATCAGTTCGAGTATAATTATGCAAGCTGAAGCTCCAAATTTTTTGCTAAGTAACAGGGCCGCTAGCGACCAGACCCAACATGGGTCGCCAGCGACCCAACCCATCGTGGGTCGCCAGCGACCCAATCTGGGTTTACAGTGAAAAAATTTCACGTACATAGGTCGCTAGCGACCCATCTCACGTGGATCGATAGCGACCCACAAAAAAATGATGATGAAATAAAAAAATGTAAATGAAAAATGAAAGTGATGATAATAAAAAATGTATATATGCACTTAAAGGAAAAGAAGAATGAAAGCTTCATTAATTCATCTCAAACCCGATTGATTACAAATGCTCATCCATCCAAGGCATGCTGGAAAGTTGCAAGCAGAAATGTAATGTACAGTGACAAGTAATAGCAGTCAGAAGTAACAAGAGACAGCTGATGAACTGGGCTAACATATTCGTAATTATCTATTACCATCACTTGGAAATCAACAAATGGATATTGAAAATGATAACTTCCAAAGCATGCCTTGTTTACAACGAAGACGTACTCTTGAGGGCAAATGTCATTTGGGTTTTTAACTTGGCAGAAACTAATACAAAATAGAACAAACTGGTCTAGATAGGATGGTTCAGGACTTAATCAGAAAAGTTAAGACAATGGATCGACAAGAACAATCTATATGACTAAGGCAACGACTGGGATCAACAAAGCCGAGAGATCAGCATTCCTTTGGTCCAATCAGTAGATGAACGTAAACAGCTAGTGAATGGCCATAAAAACGTAAGAGCAACGGTAAATGGCTATGGGGACATATCCAAGTCTAGACTTAAAAGTCCTAAATACTAAGCTCCTCAATGATCCATGACTCTGCTCAAACCATCAAATGAACTAGATATGGAACATTATCAAATAGAGGTAAAACTTGGTCCGCAAAATGAACCAAGTCTATGGGTCGCGAGCGATCCATAGGCCATGGTTCGCCAGCGACTTATGGTTTTGGCTCGTTTTGCGAGCCAAAGCCACCCTAGTTCACCTGTAACCTACTAGCCAGCTGATGAAGATAGGCCTGGCCCAGAAATTCTCTGTCCTCTATAAATATCATCCCACCTGCAACACAAGGAGGATCTTCTCTGAACTAGTTGCTGAAGCTCTGTTGAAATTATTCTTCACCCTCTATCTTCCTTACAACAATCTCCAAAGGAATTCGCTGTGATTCTCCAGTGAATTCCAGCTCTGGGGATCAATCTAGCTAGGAAACAATCAAAGCCTTGTAATCAAACAATTCTTGTAACTGCAATCAGTCTATAGTCAAGCTACAAAGTGGATGTAGGCTTCATTAACACCCGAACCACTATAAAAATTATCTGTCTACTTTCATTTAATATTCTTTCTTTATATCTGTGATCTGTGATATTGCTCTGTCAGAACATGGCTGGTGCTTTAGAACTTTAACGAGGGTGTTGGTCCATTTTTTGGGTCAACAATTTCCATATTCTATCTTATCATATTTAATTTAGTTTAACCATTTAATTATGGTTCATTTTACAGGGTGTTACATTCTTCTCCACTTAAAAAGGATTTCATCCTTTCAAAGGACGAATGGCGTGACGCATAATAACATCCATGTTATACAACCAAGTTATCTACACAACCATCTACTCAACCAAAATGAGCTCAATCCTAGCGTGAATGTGTAATCATGTCATGCAAGTACGTATGCAAACCCCTAAACATGCATAAAATTTCTACATAAGTGCAAAGTGATTCTGAAAAAGTTTAACAACCATCTCTTACCAACCAATTTAGCAACCACGATGCAACCAAAATCCTGAAATTTGAAGAGAAGAATTACTAGTGTAAAGCTCTGGGTGAGTGTTCTTCATCTTCTCCTCTGTCTTCTTTGTGCTTTTCGTCGGATTGCCCGCCATTGTACTCGGACCAGCCTAATTATTTTGTTGTGGAGTCTCCTAGTTCCTTGCTCCACAATGCATGTGGTGGCATGGGGCACTGTCGGTTTTGTCTCAAAATCCCCCAACTGATCAGCCTCTACACTAATAGCAGTGTCATGAAGGTATTTCCTAAGGTGTGAAACATGGAAAACATTGTAGACTCCTGCCAACTTGTCTGGAAGCTCCATATGGTATGCCAATTTTTCTATCCTTTCCAATATTCTGAATGGCCCAACGAACGTAGGCGCTAATTTTTTAGACTTTCCAAATCTAACAACCTTCATAAGAGGTGAGATTTTAACAAACACTATATCTCCAACCTCAAACTCAAGTTATTTTCTTTTTTATCCACATAAGATTTTTGCTACTCTTCTACTGCCTTCATCCTTCGCCTAATCAACTCTACTTTCTCCGTGGTATCATGGATCAAATAGGGTCTGAGTAATATTTTGTTGGTGGTTTCCCACAACAACTTGGCAATTTGCATGGCCACCCATAAAATGCTTCAGAAGTGGTCATACTAATGTTGCTTGATAGCTATTATTATGTGCAAACTCAACCAAAGGTAGACGTTTCGCCCAATTTCCTTTGAAGTCCAAGACACAAGCTCCCCACAAGTCCTCCAAAACCCTATTCACCCTCCCTATTTGTCTGTCGGTCTATGGAGATATGCAGTGCTAAGATTTAAAGAAGTTCCCAAAGCTGTTTGTAGGCTCTGCCAAAACTCAGTAGTGAACAATGGATCCTTATCACTAATTATGCTCAAAATAATTCCATGAATGAACTACCTCTTTGACATAAATATATATGAGAGAAGCAGTAGTACTATTTCTCCTGACTGGAATAAAATGAGCACTCTTAGTGAGTCTATCCACAACAACCCAAATAGCCTCATTGCTCTTCAGATTTCTGGGCAATCCTTCCACAAAATCCATCGAAATATGTTCCTACTTCAAAATCAAAATTTCCATAGGTACTAATAATCCACTAGGCTTCCCTTGCTCAGCTTTCACTTTCTGACATGTCAAACACCTAGCGACTAACTCAGCTATGCTCTTCTTCAGTCCACGCTAAAAGAAAATCCTATTCATGTCCTTATAAATCTTATCTCCTTCCGAATGAATGGTCATCATCACTGAGTGGTCACACTCCATAAGCACCTCTTTTGACAAATCATCGATCGTCGAAATACGAAGGCGTCCATCCCTTCTCAAGCATTCCTTCTCATTAAATAATACCTACTAGCATGACGAAATGCTCTCCTTCCTCAACTTCTCCAAAATCTCTACTAACTTCTCATCCTTCATTTTCTCTTGCGCTATGTGATCCGTCAAGGGTGACCTAATCTTCATAACTACTAAAAAACCTTGGATGTGTTTTTTTGATGGTTGGAAGTTAAAATTCAAGAGAAAATAAAACTATCTCTATTCATACATAGCACATAGGGTAGCATGCCTTCGATTAAGGGCGTCGGCGACTATGTTCCCATTTCCAGGCGTATACTGAATACTAAAATCAAATATTGCTATATACTCCAGCCATCTCTGCTGCCTAAGATTCAAATCTTTTTAGGAAAATAGGCATTTGAGTGATTTATGACCAATGAATAACTCAAACCATTCTTCCAAGAGATAATGCCTCCACATCGTTAAGGCAAAAACAATAGCTGCTAATTCCAAGTCATGCCCTAGATACCTCTTCTCATGATCCTTTAGATATCTACTAGAATAAGCAATTAAGTTACCTTCTTGCATTAAAATTGCTCCTAACCCTGTGCCACAAGCATTTGTGAAAACTGTAAACGGCTTGGTTCCATCGGGAATAGTGAGCACAGGTGCACTAGTCAATAACTTCTTAAGCTTCTCAAATGCCCTAGCGCATCTATCATCCCAACAAAAGACTAGGTTCTTCTTAGTAAATTGGGTCAAAGGGGCCACTATTCTTATAAAATTCTTAATGAACTCTTTGTAATAGCTTGCCAACCCTAGAAAAATTCTAACCCTCGATACATTCTTAGGAGTCTTCCATCCTTGAATAGCTTCCACTTTAGCGAGGTCTACAGCTAATCCTTGCTCTGAAATAATATGCCCGGTAAATCTATCTTCACTCCTCCAAAAGTGGCATTCAAAAAATTTGGCCTTGAACTAATGCCTCCTCAAAGTCTCTAATACCTCCCTAAGATGGTCCATATGCTCCTTCTTGCCTTTAGAGAATACCAAGATATCATAAACAAACACCACGACGAATCTACTGAGTTGCCCCCTAAATACTCTACTCATAAAATCAACAAAGTATGCTAGGGCATTCGCCAGTCCAATAGGCATTACTTCCCACTCATAAAGCCCATATGGAGTGTGAAATGCAATTTTGACTTGCTCTCCTCTGCTATTCTTAACTGATGGAATCTCATTGCTAGTTCCAATTAAGAAAAGACCCTAGCTCCTACAAGTTGGTCAAGTCATCAATCCTAGGTAAAGGGTGCCTATTCTTCCTTGTCAACTTGTTCGATTCCCTATAATCGACGCAAATACTCAAATAACCATCTGCCTTAGTGGAGAAAACAAAAAGTGCTCCCTATTTAGAAGTACTTCTATAGATGAATCCTTTCTTTAATAGCTCCAATATTTGCTTATCCAATTCCCTTCTTTCTTTGGGGGCCATATGCCTTAAAGGTAGGGCGACGAGTTTTGCGTCCTACTCCAAATCGATTCAAAACTCGATCCCTCTCTAGGATAGAAGACCCGAGATCTCCTCGAGGACATTAATAAATTCACAGACTACGGGTATGGATGATGGCGCTCCAATAACAGATAAATTTAATGAGCATAGTTGGCTTAACTGGACTAAAGTTGTGGGTGTACAAAGATCTTCTAGGTCACGGTCTCTACAACTCCATAATCGTGTGGCCCTCCTATCATAATCAAGAATAGCTCCATAATATGATAACAAATCCATACCTAACATTAGTCCGCACCCCTTAAAATTTAGAACATACCATTACATATGAAATCAATGTCACATATGTCTAACACTATGTCATTGCAAATAAGAGAGAGATGTGTTGAACCCCCAATAGGGTTAGAAACCTCTATTGAGCTGTTGAACATCTAGATTTGAAGGTTTAAGAAATTTACTACATTCCTAGTTATAAAGGAATATGATGCCCATGAATCAAACAGAGTACGGACGGTAATCCCATAAATAAGAGTTATACCTTCTAGAGCTACTTTCCGTTTGGTCTCTCAGTTACATACTAGCAATAGGGACGGCTTCAATAGCATAGGCATGTATGCTTTATCCTTCCTTCACCAACTTAGGATATTAAATCTTAAGATGCCCATCCTCGTGGTAGTTAAAGCATTTTCCTTTAAAGGCTTCCTTCATCAGACTAACCCTACAATCTTTAGCCGCATGACCTTTCTTTTGGCATCTCTTGCGCATACCTTACCATCCTTTTTAAACTTCCCATTTGACTTCTTATTAGCCCAAAATCTTCCCTTCTTGGACCCTTCTTGCTTTTGGTCCGATGCATTCTTCTCCTTTTCTACTCCCTTATCTTCCACATTGGCCATGTGTAACATTGCCATTTCCATCAACATCTCATATATGGCCTTAATAGGCACTTGGGTCAACAACATTTCTCTTACCAAGGAATTTAGGCCCTTCACGAACTTCGTGACCTTTTTCATAGGTGTATTTATCAGACTCGTTCCAAATTTAGCCAACTCGGTAAACTTACCTTAAGAGTGGTATCTTCTTTTCTCAACTGAATAGACTTTTCCAGTCGTAGACTTGCTTCTGCCCTAGACATAAACCTCATCTCTAATCTGTCTTTAAATTTGACCCAATAGAATATTCGTCTAGGGTGTTCATCAGTCATAAAGTTCCACCAATCCAAAGCTTTTCCCTTGAGGTGCCAAGCTTCTATTTTTCTCCTTAGCTAATCATCCCAACTAAGCTCTCTAAATATTTTCTCACGGTTACCAACCCATGCTTTAGCTTCTGAATATCCTTCAGTTCCAAAGTATGTCTTCCCTCCTATATTGGGAAAGTCCTTATACAACTTAGGAAAATCAATAGGACGGGTACTACATCAGTAGGCAGAGCAACAAGTGCCGCTGGTGTAGTTGAAGGAACAGGAATCCACTCAAGTCCTAAGATATTGTCTAAACCATTTGAGCATTCCATAAATATGTGGTCTTCTATAGGTAGGGTTCCCTTGTTTAGAAGAAGATTGATCATCAACCTATCATTATCTTTAGGTCAAATCTTTAGTGATAATTTCCTAAGATAGTATTTATACGCTGAAAGAAAATGGTTGTCTAGTATGCATACGTATATTCAAGAAAATAGGAGGTGTGTGTGTATAGTAAGAATTTTGAAAATTTCAAAACAATAAGTACATTTCTCATACACATAGTATTCCTTATTGATCAGGTAACCTAAGCTCTGATACCAAATGTAACAATCTACCTCGGAATGGCCTTAAATTTCGACCTAGAAAAGGCCCATCGAAACTTAGATCCATTCTAAGGAAGGCTCTTGGTTGGAAAAGGAAATAACAATACAGAGCCATAATTAATCTTTCATAGCTCACAGCGGATGGACTAAAATATAATAGCAAAGTGTACCTATTTACTTCAAAATAATAAAATGTCATAATAAAAAATACCATCAAATCGTATCATAAATCCATTACAACAATTGTTTAAATATTGTTATTGCAAATAAAAGCAAGTAATAATGATAAATACTGCCACAATCCAAGCTTCTCTACCTCTAAGCATTGTCATCACCATTACTCCGACTTTAACCTATGTTCTAATAAGGAGGGAGTCAGAACAACAAGTGTCTAATGAATAAAAAATCTCGAGTCTTACCTTTTCAATACTTGGGTGGTATATTTCAAAATAAGACTATGTCTACGAACATAAAATCATTAAAACCATTTAATACTTCCTATAAGGAAAGGAGGCGGGTTCTCAACCAACCATTTAATACCTTCTATTCTAGAAGCAGGTTTCTAAAATCTCACAGCTCAAATTTTGCGTAATAAATAGCTAGCAATGTAAGAGATATTACCCGAGCCTCTTATATTGGAAAATAGGCAAACTGTGCTCACTGAATACCTTAATTATGGCAGACCCCGTCATTTAATACCTATTTCCAAGGCGTGCTCATCAATGGTAATGCCTAGCTGGCATCATATGAAATCTCAAGTCACTTAATACTTCTTTATTTGGAAAGGTGGACCTTCAACCAGCCACTTAATACCTTATCCAGAAGCTGATCCCTATAGAGATATCACCTAACGTGTCCCCTAGGCCGTTTAATAATTCATTTAGGGAAAAGAGGCAGGTCCTCAAACAATAAGTTAATAGCTCAAGATCCCAAGTAGGCCCCTTGTACTATGGTCCATACTCATAATGACATCTCACATTAATCTGACTATTCGTAGGAAGTGGTAGCTAGATTAGCTGGGAAGATTTTCCCTATAGAATTGAGGACTGACCTCGCATCATTATAAATATTTGTCATAAAGAAATCTCACATCAGCAGGAAGTTCACGTAACTGTTGGTAGCCTCAAAGTAAAGGGCAAACTTCCGCCATGTAACTCTATTGACCTCGCATCCTTATGACTTAGCTATAAATTAAATGCAGTCCATGTATATAATAATACTCTTCTCATCATTTCATAAATAGGCCTTATTGGGGAAAAAATGAAAACAAATGCCTAAATAACTATGTCATAGATGCAATAATTATATGTTAATTACGCTAATATAGGTAAATAAATATTCGCACCTAATAAATTCTAAATGCAAAGATTTTACGCCCTAAACTAGCGCTAAATGTCAATTCGCTAACCAATTACTATTACAAATCCTTTTTCTTCAAATCCCAAGATTTGAAAATACCAAAATAAGGGATTCTAATATCCAAACAGGGAATGAATACTTATAACCAAAACTACAATAACAGACTTGTAAATAGAATATGAACTAAATTTATTACACCAATCCAATGGGATATCCTAAATAATAGGAATTGCAATCTAAACTCCACTTTCACAAAGAAATGGATAAGAAGAAATTTTTGTATAATAAGTGGTGTAAACTACGAATAAAATCTATAATCTAAACCCCATATCTCATTGAAAAATCATAAATTGAAATAATGAAGAAGGAGATGTGGAATAGACCATGAAGTTATCAAAATTGCATAAGCAAAACAAACTCCATTAAATTAATGTAAGTAATTGAGAATCTCAACACAGAATTAATATTTCAAAATAAAAAGGGATTTTGGGGATTATACCTATCATATTTTCACAATCTCAAAATACCTAAGGTATATTCAAATCCATAGAGATATACTGAACAATTACTGAAAAGGAAATACTAAAGTTTCCACTCATAGAACAGCCTTAGCTTCGCTTTTCTTGGATTAGCATATCTTTCAATCTCCTCCAAAATCTCTCTCTTTTGATATATACACTTTAGGGAAGATGTATATATTTTTATTAGATTGGAAGTGGTTAGAGAAAGAACATAATAAGAATAAGTTGAAGGTAGAAGAAATAATTAGAGAATGAATTGAATTGTTATCTGATTTCTCCATGGGGTTTTTGAATCTAATTTGGGAGAGATAATAGTGGCAGAGTTTCACTGAATTCTCTAAAATAATATAAACAAAAAGTGGAGAGGGTAGAGTTCTATTTATAGAGGTTGAAACATGCCAGAACCGTAGGATGGAAGTAGATAAGAAACGAGTAAATCTGGAGCATACAACTCGATATAACATAGCTATAGACCCTAACCGCCACTGGCAACTTTCACTACTAAGCTGTCGACTGTCTACATGCGACCGGTCGACTGCTCCTTTATTTCGGGGAATGTTTATTTTGTTTCATTGCACAATTTATTTTATTCCCTAATTAACCTTTTAACGTTAAATGTTAGTTAAACATTACTTAGCCCCTAAGCTAATTTTTGAAATTTAAACCCTAAATTTAATTTCTCATTCGAATTTGAATTCGAACTAAATTAATTTAAATCTATAAACTTCAAATGCTCTTGACTTCTTTGTTTGAGCTCTGTTTCAGCATACTATATGTGGAAACAGATTAGAATTTCATCATGAACACAATGGAATAAATTTTCATGATCAAAATTTTAGTTTTATAAAATTTTCATATTCTATCTTATCACGTTTAATTCAATTTAATCCGTTTAATTATGGTTCATCTTATAGGGTGTTACATACTATTTTATCGCTATAACGCCGCCATTTTGCAGATTGTAATTCCAAATCTATCAAACTTATAAACTTGATCCGCTCGGAAAGACTGCAAGATGGTAATAAATACAGTACTCAAAAACACTTTACTTAAAAATCTATCATAATTAATATAACATTACCTATGTTGAATTTGCAGATCATTACATCCTCCTCCCCTCCTAAAAGAGTTGTGCCCTAACAATTTCCTAAATACAACCCTTAGCCAAATCAACAAAGCATCATCATAGGTTAAATTACAAAATAAGGGTAAATATATCAAATTAACTACTTATAGAAGGGTGTGCGACAACCACACAACATAATCATTCTTGACATAATAAAATTCCTTCACTACATTAGTGTACATGTATTATAGTAACATACAACTTTTCAATCATGCAACCTAAAATATAACATGTAGTGATAATTCTCCATCTACAAAGGGTGAAATGATCCCAGTCATAGATCAACTATGTATACAAGTCATATCATGCATCTCAATAATCCAGTAACCGCCTATAACAAAAGTTCACAACAAAACTTAGGTCGGCCCAAACATGCATGCACAAATAGTGTATGTGTCTATATGAATCAACAATCAACATATCTCATCAATATAAACACATATAATCAAAATAAATGGTATCATCATCACACTAACCAATCGACAAATAACATATGATTTCATATGTTGACTACACACCAACCATAATATACGAAACCTCAAAATTGGCAACGAACTTCCTCATAGCCTCATCCTTAAAATAATCAGTGTACCATCTCATACATAATCCCCAAAACAATATTTGTTCCCACTCATTGCTACATCCTTAAGATAATATTTGCATACTAAAGGATATATCCTTAAAATAGTGCTTTATTTGCATCAGTACACGATTCCTAGACCAACACATATTATCGGGAATATAAACCCTCGCTAACATATCTTACCAAGCATTCTACGATGTATAATTACTCATATGACCATCTTTAAGTTTAGTGACTACTCAATACAGTGGCCTCTGTAATGCCCAAATAGGTCATTGCCATAACTAATGGGAATTATACCATTACTAAGATCTGGTATCGAATACTTTTACCACCACTAAGGCGAAATTGATCGTCATTAAGGTCTCATACCAAACACTTCTGGCCACTACCAAGGCGAGCCAGACCATCAGTAAGATCTTGCATCACTACTTAGATGCTATTGAATATATAATAACTAGAATGACCACCACTAAGGTTAACAGCACACTACCATACACAAAGGTGAGCCCGACCATCATTAAGGTCTAGGGTGTATAGGTGAACATTACCATACACACCTGCTCAACAAGTACATAAAATATCCGGGTTATCCACGATCTACACATCCACATAGGAACCCACTTTGTTTCTTCTTCAGTTCACATTGAATATCTGATTCCACAATCCTCTTATAGTTACTTCTTCTTTTGGTGACAGAGATCACTTACCCATAATAATAAAGAGGGATCAACTAGCCACTTCCAGTGAGGAGAGTTCTAATATATATATAATTAGAACATTTACTAAAAAAAATTCCATTCCAATTCAAAGCTTCCATGTTCTTTTCAAACCAAAATCCTTTCTCAAAATATCTTTATCATTTTATAAGATAATTTTTTCAAAATATTATCATCATTCTTCAAAATCAACTTAAAATAATTTTCATTGAAAACATCCTTTTATAAAAATTTCAAACTGTATAAAAACCTAAAAAAAATCGAAATAAGACTCTTTGTTGAATTTGAGACATATGGAAGCTGGTAATTACCCATATAATAGTAGATTACAAAACTTTTATTAGATAAAACTCCAAATTTCTAATAGTGATGCAATGAACCTCCAACCATTGCTATGATTCCTTAGTGGTATCCACTAAGCATTCCCATCACCAAAACTCTTAAGCCGCTATTACTCATCCTTTAGGAATACTACTATATCTCTAAGTCAATTAGAATACCTAGTCTTCCTTAACTTAGGAAAATATGTCATCCCCAAGGACTAAACCAAATATGTTCTTTAATACATTACTTATTTCTCCAATGTGCATCCCACTAAAATTCAACATTAGATAACCACTTCATTATGTAATTAACGTACAATAATAAGTGAGCTAACCTAGAATACAAGAGAAACTATCACAACAAGGAAAATAAACAAGCAACCAACCAAACAAAAAATCGAACAAAAAAACTATAGCTAAAAAAGAAAATAACAATAATATAATGTGAACAAAAGGATGTGAATCAAAAAAAACATGTCATGGGCCATAGATAAACACAGCAAAAGGAAATGATCGGATTAATATAACTAATAATTTAACTAGCAGTAGAACACATATAAATCAACCTAAGCAAGAAAATACATGCAAAGTAAAATGTCACTATCACATAAGTCAAAATGGGTAATCAAAACTTCATATTCCAATTCTCTCTCTCTCTCTCTCTCTCTCTCTCTCTCTCTCTCTCTCTAGAAGGGAATAAATAAACATCCTTCACAACACACTAGGGAAAGTAACACATAACATGCACATAGTTCACATCATCATAATCGATTTTAGGTAAACTTAAAACTCACATCACCCAGTCGTCTCACATCTCATATCACTCAGTCTAGTCTCGTGGTTCTCAAATCGTTCTTCAATAAAATATTTTTTAATGAACTTGTCTAAAGTTTGTTACTTAAATCAAATATCCTAATTTTTCAACTATACACTTTTGAATCAAATCATTTTTCCCTTGTAAAATATTTCCTAAAATATTTTAAAACTAAATATTTTATGTTACATCTTTTCTCAATAAAGTAATTCCAAAATAATTCCAATAAAGCATAATATCTTCCAAATTGGATAGTTTCCAATTAAAATCCTTCTTCCAAAAATGTTTTCCTTCTAAACAAAGTTTATCATAAAAGTGCTTTTAGTAAAAGTAATTACAATCAAAATTTAATTTTCAAACAACAATTCCAAAACTTAAAGGTAACCTTTAGAATAAAACATTTTTCTCACATGAAAATGTTTTTCACATACTTTACGCAACAAGTCATTTCTCAAATCAAAATATTTCTGAATAAAATATCTTCAAATGTTTCTTCGGTGTAATATTTTCATAAGACATCCTTCTAAAGGAAACAATTATTTGTTTTCTATTATAACAGTTTTCCACAAACATCTTTTAAACAAATACTCCACAAATTTTACAGTATTTATTTTAAAATATTCCATAATATAACATTTCTAAGCCATCAAATTTTTGCAATATTCTTGTTTTTCAAAAATTGTATTTAAACCAGAAACAATCACAGTCAAAATTTTTGCATGTCCACGAGGACTTCAAACTAAATCAAATCCCTAATAAAAGTATTTTATTTCAAAAATATCCTTTCACAAAATATGTTAGAATTTTTTTTTGGAATAGTCATATTTCCTTACAGAAATATCTTTATAAAAATATTTTATTTCACAAACTAAATGCTTTATATTTACCTCTGTATAGTTTCCAACACACCACTTTAAGCTCAAAAGTATACATCTTTCTTTTTTAATAAAATATCTTCAAAACCAAAAATGTATATTTAATATAACTTTTCACAAAAAATATTATTCGCTTAAACATTCAATAATATAAAGTAATTCCATATTTTAAGTGCACGTCTCAATTATAATTTAACATCATGAGCGTCACCCAGGTTATAATCAACATTTAATCCCCTTAAAAGTGTTCATAATTCCCAAGTCGTATTTTATTTATCTTCCATACAAAGGTCGACATAAATAAACATCATCTTATGGTAAGGTAATGGTGGATGCACAAACAGCCCATACACACAAAACATACAATCATCAATTAAAATGCTATCTCATTCTATATTTTAACAAAACCAACAGTGTAAATTAATATATGCTAAATGGTGTAAACCTACCCAAGGCTCGGGGAATTGCTAAATTTAAGCTCCGATACCATGTGTGATTCCCTACTATTTTTAATGTTTAACTAAGCTACGAACGCCATCAAAATAAACTTGCAATGAATTTTAGATAATAAAAGGAGTGGATCATTAGATATATAAAATTAAAATTCTAAAACTGAATAAATAAAACTACACATCGGAAATAAACATCAATACATATACATCGTCTCAGCAATTAAATACCATAAAGATTCAATGCATCATATTACATCCACATTTTCAATACATTAATCACCCCTAATCAATAATAATATAACCATGGTGCAAGAGAAATATACCAAGCCAATAATTTGCTGATATAGTCCATATCGAGACCTTTATTCCATCCACTACTTCTGCTTAGGACTTATATATATATAACAAAGGAGAAATGTTGATCGACGTGTTTGGAGTGCGCCTTATCCTATACACTGTGTCCAAAGGCTCGATAGTTATTGCATAGGGAAAGGCTGCCTATATACCCTTTTGGGGATCTAGCCTACATAGTTTTGCTTTTTGCTTTTCTCTTGCATCAAATACTTATTAGCACATAACATTGTACAATCATAACAACCATGAAACCAAAACGAGCAGAAAATAGTATATTCCACTTAGCCCCCACAATTAACCATCATAAAAATGGAGTAAAACAATAAGAGCATACAGAGTCATTAAACATCACATACATTTGACAACACCCAATGTCAACCTTAAACACTAAATAGATCAACAATAACAAATTTCATCAAATATGTACCAAACCGCTATAGTAGTAAACATCAAATCACCAAATGTGTACTAACCCACTATATAATTAGCATAACATCAAACCATCAAATGTGTTCTAATCCACTATATCAGTAATACAAACATCAAATCATCAAATATGCACTAACTCGCTATATTAGCAACACAAACATCAATCCATCAAATGTGTACTTACTTACTATATGGGTAACAGAAACATACATATAGAAAAACCATACTTACCTACATACTATGTGGTAATAATGGAAAATATTGCAAAATTCATCCTAATGAGATTCTATCGTAATATAACAAACATATGTGATAATTTCAATCGATACTAAATCACATATTTACGACCATTCAAAATAATATGTATATAGCCATTATTTTCTTTTAAGTATAAAATCATTTTACTATAGTTTTTTATAAAAGCGCCTTTATTTGTTCTTACTCAAAAATTATAATTCTTCAAAAATATTTTATTATACATTTATTACTTCATACTTCAAAACATCGTAATTTAATCAACAATAGTAGTTTACATCGAATTACTCTTCAAAATAATAATATTATTAGTTTACTTCAAAATAATATATATTAAAACCACTTTAATATTTCCAAAGTAAATTTATTCCTATCTATCCTAAAAATAATAGCATCCTGTTTTAAACCTCAAGACTTCTTTTTATTACTATTCAGAATTAGTAATAAGTTTTTCCAATACGCCTTTAAATACATACCTTTACAATTATTGTAACACCCCGCATTTTTAAACGATTAAATAATCAAACAACAATGAACAGTAAAAACAAGCATTTTTGTGATTGTTAAATATGGCCTCAAAACTTATACCATTGTGTTCGTGGCGATTTTTTGATCAATTTTCATATATAACTTATCGAAATCCAAGTTAATATGAAGAAATTACGAGAGAAAACAAAAATCAAAATTAATCGAAAAAATAGTAAGGCCTAAGGGTCGACCAACAAAACACACTGGTCAACCCACAAAACACACAGGTCGACCCTCAAAAACCCAGGTTGACCTATAAGTCGACCCGCGTTTTGTCCTGGACGACAATTCGTCCAGGTAAATGCCGAACTTATTTAATTCAATTTTTGTGCAATCTCAACCGTTGTTTTCTAAATCCAACGATTCTTAGCAAGTCTGTGACGTGGTTGCACCGGATTTAAACATAAAATATGACGTCCTGATATCCCCAAACACCAATATAAATAGGACCCTAAACCTAGCTATTTTTTCGCAATTAGATTTTCTTCCAATTGGATTCATTGCCTGAGGCTTAACCCTAGGAAGGCCATGGAGCGAAGCTAAGGACGACAGGTGAGTGGAGCTAAATTATATCTCTTTTATGTTTATGATATACATTATCGTTAGATACCCGTTAAATATTTAATTTAGCATTATTTCAGTTTTTATTATACTACTTAGTTATGTTGAAACTGTAAATTTTATAAGAGAAGTGTATGTCTATTCAAATGTTATTTCTATGGAAAAAAGAAAGGAATCCAATTATATAAGTAATATTAGGCTTAAAAGTTGTAGAAAAAGGCATAAGCCAAAACGTGAGAAATTTATAGTAAATTATGAAATAAATTAAAGGGGGAAAATCTAATAACTTGATTTGGAATTTAATGATAAATTAGCTGGTTGGTTTAGAAAAGAAAATACATTTCCATGGTTTAATATTAGAATTACAATAAATGTAATTGCAAGAATAAAAGCAAGGAAAGTGGAATTAGTGCAAAATAGAACTACTTCCTAGAATAAAAGAGAATAACATGAAGCGTTAAAAAAATAAATGAAGAGGAAATAATCAAGTTAATTATTTTACAAGACTAGAAACAATAAACAGAAAATGTGACTAGATCTGCATTTATTGCGCAGATAATAGAGTAAAAAGTAAAGCAGTTATTATGATAAGTAATTTGTGATAGTTGGACATAGTCCCAAGCTAAGACTGTGATATAATATAAGAGAACTAAAGAAAATTTAGTATCATAAAAAAAAGATAGACTAGAATAGAAAAGAGACACTAGCAATTACATTTATAACATGTAGCTTATAAAAGAAAGAAAAGAATATAAAAGTAACAATTGCAAGAGTAATTGTAACACGAAGGTTATAATTAAAAAGAAAGAAATAGAAGAGGCTTATTTTATCAAAATTATATCTTGGATTAAGTTAATAAGCAAAATAATAGAAGTGGCCCGTACCGGCAGCATTCCCTTTCATGTCTAGGACTGACGGTCTCACACATAGGTGGGGCTGGGCTTGTTGATTAGGGTAAATAAGTAGCCAATATAATAAGAAAAGCAACTAAATGCATAGTAAAAGATTAGATGCAGGGTCTAATAAAATGGTAAGGTGCGTTTGGAGTAGCGCGAAAGAGAATCTTGATAAAGAGCCCAAAGAAATAGTTCATCGCACATTTTAGTACAGAAAGAGCATGTCTGACTTAGTTAGTTCGGGATAAAAGAAAGTACGAGACTTCAACGGGACGTGAGGATACTCTAGCATGACCCTATAGGGTAGGCCTAACGAAACTACACCCCGTAGGCAGGTTTATAGGTGTTCCATCAAGAGAGTATGCCTTGACTTCTTTTGCATTGTAGGTCTAACGAAGCGAACCTTTGTGGGCAGTCAAAAGGTTAATGATGGAGTAGGATATTCGTATGACACCATACTCCCAGTTACGAGTAGGTTTAACTAGGCAGGACCCAAAAGGATAGCCTCATGCGGAGATCAAGCCATCATTAATTATAGTGAGCTCAGGAAAGACTAAAGTTAAACCAACATGTCAATGATTCTTTCACTATTAAGACATTGGATGAGGGGCGCAGCCAATTGGATGTTTAGATTGTTTGCAGTATGGGACAAGCACTTAGCTATTGAGAGGTCTTTCGATTAGCTGAGAGTGGGGTGCATGGGACCATAACCACGATAAGAAAAGAGACAGACCCAATAGAATATCTATACTGTAGGCTTAAAGAAGTTGTCCTATACATATGTAGAAAATCCCTGATCGAGTTCGGTACAAGGTAGACCTTGTGGGCAGAGCTCAGGGATTAGATAGAACGATTACGTGTAATCCTCAAAGTACACAATGGGTGGTACATTGTGGATGTCTGAGCATTGGTGTGAACTGGTGCAGATGCAGTTTTACGCTTTCCAAGCAGACGACGGAACATCTATATTGTAGGCGTCACGAAGCTATCCTTTACAAATGTAGTTTCAGCATGCTCTAGTTGAATGACGATGGAGTCCTTATCGAGGAGGAACAGAAGGTACTATGTGTAGTACCTAGGACCGATGCGGTTTTTTGACATGTAGCTACATATATATTAGTTATTAGGTCTTAATCTACTAGGAAGTAAATGGGTACGATTCATGCACATAGGCGAGAGTATTGTAAAACCAATAAACCTAATACGGTAGAAAATGGAAATAAAATGGTATATGTAGAATTAAGCTTAGAAGGGTATAATTTGTCCATTCACCGGAACTTTAGTTCTGATCCCTTCATCATAACATCCCACAGGTTAGGTAAATGGCAGAGACTTTCCAACTTTGAGACACTTGTTTAGAAAGTGTTATTATCTTGGTGAGTATTTACTTACTATTATATTTTAGTCAGTTCCGCTATGACATGTTAATTTGAGCTTTGATATATTTTTCTTTGCCTATTTGCAGGATACTAGATACCCAACTTGGGCATCGATGGGCTTGGAATTTATCATTTTTACGAAAAATCCAGACCCATTGGAATTCAGGTTGTTACATTTGATATCAGAGTTTAGGTTTAAGGTTCTTTGGTAGATTGTGAGTGAATGTATTTGTGTTATGAATAAATTATAAACATATTTGTACTATAATCCAAATAGTCCCCAATTATAGATTTTAACACGTGGAAAGTTTTTAGAAGCATATTTATGCATAGTTTGCTAGTTGGGTTTGGAATGACCAAAGGATGTTGAGCCCTATGTTATTACCGATTTATGGTATACAATAAGCTATGTTTTGAGAGAAAATTGTTATCCATATGTTATAGGAAGTGGGAAATTTCCCTAGGATAGTAGGGAGGGTATTTTTATTTCGGAAGGAATAAGAGTATTTAGTAAGGAAATGCGATTTTCAAGGTTTAGGAAGGGTATTCCTACGGTAGTAAGAAGAAAATCCACTTTATATCTAGCCCAATAAAATGAAACATTTGGAATTGAAAAGTTGAAGAATATAATTGTTAATAAGTTTGTTGAAGTAAATATTGGGTTTTTTAAAACAAAAAAAGTGATATGAAAGTTAAATTGGTTTTTTATATGATGTAAATTTTGTTTAAAGTGAAATTCTTTTTGACGAACTATAGAGCATGTATAGCTCGCTAGTTTCCTTATGAGTAAACAAAGATTTTAAATATAAAAACCTAAAGTGTGTTAAGAACCGAGAAAGTAGGTTAAACATATATTGTTGTAATAGATGTTTTCATGAAAAATAAAGAAATCATAGACTATGACACTATTGTTATAATAGGTGACTCCCAAAGGAAGTGTTTTTAACAATGCATATTGGGATTTATTAATATTTATTTTAAATGAATCCATATACTAGTATTTTTGGGTTGTAGTAATGGTATTTTACGCAACATCTATTTTGACCTAAACAAAAATGTGTTTTGAAGATAATTTTTAAGTATAGAACTAAAGTAGTTTGTAAGTGCATTTATTATTTAAATAAGTATATGGAAATATTTTCTAGTATATTAAAACAGTTTTGAAAATAAGTTCTTATGAGAGGAATGTAAATTAAATATTAGGAAATTAATAAATTACATAGAAAATGTTTATTGCAAGTGAATATAGATTAAACATACTTTAATCTATTGGAATGAAATGAAAAATGATATAATTTTCTATGAAACTAAATCATAAATAAAGATGTTTTGTGTAAGTTATAAGGAATACGTGAAAGAGATGTACAAGGTATGGAAAGCACCATATTTTCTTTTTCCTATTCCGATAAAATATAAAATAAGTTCCTTCTAATTTCACATAAACATGAAACCCTATCTTAAAGGATTCATAGAAGGTTTTAGCGTTAGTGGTTTCTTATAAGAGAAAGTAGTTCCAATACATTAAGGTATAAAACCATTAGGTGTAATAAGAAGTGTAATAATTAGAGAGAGTGCTAGTTAGGAACGATATTATAGAGAGCCTTAGTAAGAAAGCTAAGCAATGGAAATTTCATATTTTTCCATTGATTATGCGCATTGGTCGCTTGCCTTTGTGGAAAGTCCTCATTCGTAGTAAGTTAGAAACTCCTCCAAGGTTAGGTAATTGGAAGAGTTAGAAAGTTAAGGGATTTTTAATAAAATAATTGTTCTTATCTACTCAGTTTTTGTAAATTTGAAAATCTATGAAAAGAGGACGTTTTTAAAAAATGTTTTAAGGACAATCAATGCATGTTCTAAAGAAAAATGGTTTGGTGAAAAGTAAATAAGTTTTTGGAAGAGAAAAACCTAATAAGCAGTTAAATTTAAAATTTTAATTTTTTTCCATGGAAAGCTGAAAAGGCCTTTAAAAGGAAAAGATGAATAAGTTTTGAACTTAGAATTTGTAAGTTTTTCCCTCCAAATTTGGGGAATAATTTAAATTCAAAGAGCTGTAAAGAGGCAAGTCTCGAAAGATAAAATGCTAAGTAACCAAGTACCTTTGAATTTAATAGAAACTTCAAAGTAACACTTTTAAAGGCAAGAATTTTGGATTTGATGTTTCAAAAATTTAGAAGCTTTAATTTCTGAAATGAAATGATAAATACCAAACCAAACTTTTAAATATGGAGTAGATAAGAATCATTTCTTGGTGTGATGGAAAAGCGTAAGGCTATGTAAGAGATAGCAGTGATTACTTTAAGTAGTAATAATAAAAGTTCTGTAAAGTATATAGGACACTATGAGAACCTAGGAATGTTGCTTCATATGTGTAGACTACAGAAGAATAGTGAAGTGATATTAGTAAGATAGTAAGACACATGTATTGGGATAGGTAAACCATATTTGTGGAAAAATGAAAGGTAAAGGTAAAGAGAAAATTTTCCGAAGCTTAGTTGCCTTTTTAGATAGAGACTACATAGATTGAAATCCTTATCCGTTGTAGTAAATGAGACTTGGTTATTCCTTTTTGAGTATGGAATGGAAGAGATGAATGGATCTTATTCATGATAAGTAATATTGCGTAAGTTAGTAACGAGTAATTGGCGGCGGGGGGGAGCATATGAGTTACCTGGATTCCTTGAGTAGGACTTTTCTATATCAGGGTGGACATCATCCTAGGCCTTCTAACCCTAGATGATAGCTGTGTTTAGCTGCTATATTAAAAGAAAAGTAAAAGCAGATAAAAGCAACTAAAAGAAAAGCAGTAAAAGTAAAAAAAGGTGATAGAAACCTCAACAGAAAAGCTTAAAAAGAAAAAATTTCATATGTAAACCGTGCTTGGGAAAGAGGATTTTATAGAATAGCGGCATGAATTCCAAGTATGGAGAAAGGAGTGCACAAAAGTAAAACAATAAATATGAGGTTTTCTATTTTCTACCTTCTTTTTACATAAGAAACGAGTTCGAAAAATTATATTTTTTTAAAATTCGAATAATTAAAGTTGTGCGGTAGGATTTGGATGAAAAATTCATTGAACTACGCCCCTATTCATTAGGAATGTGGGAAAAATTGGATGAAAAATGTTTTGGGTTTTCAAAAGATTGCATTCATATAAAAGTTACAAGTATATTTAGGATGTATGCATCATATTTGAAAAAGGAGCTTTTAAAGAAGAAAAGCATTCATACAGAAGGGACTGCTTAGAAATTCATGCACATGAATAACACTTTGGACAAGGACACGGATGGTCACAAATTTGGATGCACACAAAATGGATGTGATTGATGTGAGGAATTACATAGTTTTATCCTTGTCGAATTTTGAGGACGAAATTTCCTAAAGGGTGGGAGAATGTAACACTACGCATTTTTAGATAATTAAATTATCAAATAACGATGAAAGGTTAAAATAAACATTTTTGGAATTGTCAAAATATGTCCCCGAAACTTATACCCTTATGTATATGGCATTTTCAGATCAATTTCAATATATAACTTGTCGAAATCCAAGTTAATATGAAGAAGTTATGAGAGAACAAAAATCAGTATTAATGAAAAAAAAAAGTAAGGCCTATGGATCAACCCGCAAAACACATAGGTCGACCCTACGGTCGACCCTCAAACACACAGGTCAACCTATAAGTCGACCCGCATTTTGTCCTAGATGACAATTCGTCCTGCTAAGTGCCGAACTTATTTAATTCAATTTTTATGCAATCTTATCGTTGTTTTCTAAATCCAACAATTCATAGCAAGCCTGTGATGTGGTTGCACCAGATTCAATTCTAAAATTCGACGGTTTGAGATCCGTAAACAACACTATAAATAGGGCCCTAGGCCTAGCTATTTTCTCACAATCAGATTTTTCTCCCACTTGGGTTCATTCCCTAAGGCTGAACCCTAAATAGAAAATATTTCTCGGGAGAAGATCTTCTCAATAAAAATATTATATGCCTTAGAAGGGGATCCGGGAAGGCCATGGAGCAAAGCTAAGGACAACAGGTGAGTGGATATAAATTATATCTCTTTTATGTTTATGATATATATTATCGTTTGATTCCCCTTAAATATTCAATTCAGCATTTATTCCAGCAATTAGTCTACTATTAGTTATGTTGAAACAATAAATTTTATAAGAGAAGTGTGCTTATATTTAAATGTCATTTATAAGGAAAAAAGTAAGGAATTCAATTAAATATAAGTAATATTAGATTTAAAATTATAGGGAAAGGCATAAGCCTAAAAGTGATAAATTTACAGTAAATTATGAAATGAATTAAAAAGGGAAAAATTTAATAACTTGATTTGGAAGTTGGTGATAGATTAGTTGGTTGGTTTTGAAAAGGAAATACATTTCCATGGTTTAATAATATTACAGTAATCATAATTGCAAGAATAAAAGAAAGGAAAGTAGAATTAGTGCAAAATAGAGACATTACTGTATTTTGCATTACCCAATAATTAAAGAAACAATAAAAGAAATATCTTGCAGTTACAAGTTATTGTTTATAGATTTATTTAGTATTAAAATATGGAAATGGATTTTTAGCATAGTTTTTGTAACCAACGAAGTAGAATAGAATTACTTTCTAGAATAAAAGAGAATAACGTGAGGCGTCAAAAAAAAGAAGAGGAAATAATCAAGTTAATTATTTGACAAGACTAGAAACAATAAACATAAAATATGGCTAGATATGCATTTATTGCGCAGATAATAGAGTAAAAAGTAAAGTAGTTATTATGATAAGTAATTTGTGATAGTTGGACGTAGTTCCAAGCTAAGACTGTCATATAATATAAGAGAACTAAAGAAAATTAGTATCATAATATCATAACAAAAGAAGACAGACTAGAATAAAAAAGAGACACTTGCAATTACATTTATAACATTTAGGTTATAAAAGAAAGAAAAGAAGATAAAAGTAACAATTGCAAGTATAATTGCAACATGAAGGTTATAATTAAAAAAGAAATGGAATTGGCTTATTTTATCAAACTTATATCTTGGATTAAGTTAATAAGGTAAATAATAGTAGTGGCCCGTACCGGCAGCATTTCCTTTCAGGTCTATGACTGATGGTCTCACACATAGGTGGGGCTGGGCTTGCTGATTAGGGTAAATAAGTACCCAACAGAATAAGTAAAGTAACTAAACACATAGTATAGATTAGATGCAGGGTCTAATAAAATGGTAAGGTGCATTTGGAGTAGCCCGAAAGAGAATCTGGATAAAGAGCCCAACGAAGTAGTTCATCGCAGATTTTAGTACAGAAATAGCACGTCCAACTTAGTTAGTTCGGACTAGAAGGAAGTGCGAGACTTCAACGGGATGTGAGGATACTCTAGGATGGCCCTCTAGGTAGGCCTAACGAAGTTATACCCTCGGAGACAGGTTTATAGGTGTTCTATCAAAAGAGTATGCCTTGACTGCTATTGCATTGTAGGCATAACGAAGTGGACCTTTGTAGGCAATCAAAAGGTTGATGATAGAGTAGGATATTCGTATGACACCATACTCCCAGTTATGAGTAGGTTTTAGTGGGAAAGATCCAAAAGGATAGTCGCATGCGGAGATCAAGCCATCATCAATTAGAGCGAGTTCGGAAAAGACTGGAGTTTAACCAACAGGCCAATGATTCTTTCACTATCGAGACATTGGATGAGGGGCGCATCCAATTGGATGTTTAGATTGTTTGCAGTAGGGCAAAGCCACTTAGCTCTAGAGAGGTCTTTCAATTTGTTGAGGGGGGTGCGTGGGGATTTAGCCATAATGAGAAAAGAGACAGACCCAATAGAATATCTTTAAATGTCTTTATTGTAGGCCTAACGAAGTTGTCCTTTACAGATATAGAAAATCCCCGATCGAGTTCCCTACAAGATAGACCTTGTGGGCGGAGTTCAGGGAGTCGTCAGAACGATTATGTGTAATCCTCAAGGTACGCAATGGGTGGTACATTGTGGATGTTTGAGCATTGGTGCAAAATGGTGCAGACGCAGTTTAACGTTTTCCTAGCAAATGATGGTACATCTGTATTGTAGGCCTCGCGAAGCTATCCTTTATAGATTTAGTTTTAGCACGCTCTAGTAGCGAGACGATGGAGACCTTTTCGACGAGGATACGGAAGGTACTATGGGTGGTACCTAGGACCGATGCAGTCTTTGGGTATGTAGCTATGTACATATTGGTTATTAGACTTAATCTACTAGGGAGTAGATGGGTATGATTCATGCATAGAGGTGAGAGTATTATAAACCCAATAAACCTAATACAGCAGAAAATGGAAATAATATGGTGTATATAGAATTAACCTTAGAAGTGTACAATTTGTCCATTCACCAGAACTTTAGTTCTGACCCCCTCCTCATAACATCCTACAGGTTAGGTAGATGGCAGAGACTTTCCAACTTTGGGACACTTGTTTAGAAAGTGTTATTATCTTGGTGAGTATTTACTTACTATTATATTTTAGTCTGTTTCGCTGTGAGATATTTATTTGAGCTCTGATATATTTGTCTTTGCCTATTTGCAGGATACCAGCAACCCAACTCGGGCTTCAGTGGGCTTGGATTTTAGCATTTTTGCGAAAAATCCGGACCCATTTGAATTCGGGTTATTACAATTATTATTATTGTTCTTTTAAAAATATCTTTCATTTTTTTACTTTAATAGTAAAAATGATAACAACATCTTTTTCTCATAAACTCCATAAAAATAATTATATTGTTATTTACTCACAATAATAAAAAAATTCAAAACCAATATTATTGTTTATGAAATCCCTTTTTATTTTATATAAATTAATAAAATCACCAATTACAATTTAGAAATAAAATTTCCATTACTATTTTTGAATTTCTCCATAAATTCAATAATAATAACCCTAATAAATTTCTCACATTAATTCAGTTCAATCCATTAAATCTCTATTATCTAGAAGTATCATTCAAAAAAATTTAAATAACCTAAACTTTCATTTATTTGCCCAATTTTCCCATTATGACACAAGTTCATCAATTTTGTTTTAATTACCTATTTTTCCATTCAAATTCATAATTAATTATAATTAAATATCTAATGATACAACAATCAATAATAAACAGTCCAATCGAGGCATAACATAACTAAAAAAATCACAATAACCAAAAAATCATTAGTAGAATACAATACATATCAACAAATATATATTTTCATCGATGGATATGCATTTAATATTTTCAAATCTTAATTAATAAAAATAAATAAATCATACTAATAAATTTTTCAAATAGATTCAAAACTCTGTAAATCAAAGGCAAAACCATCTGAAATCTCACCACAAGTCCTATTAACAAACCACAAGTGAAACGAAGATCATAGGCAAAAGTTATCTTAATTATAAGATTCGAGATCTAAAAGTAAATAAATATATTTAATGACAATTCAGCAAGTGTTATTGTTACCTTGGCAATTCATACATGATCCATCCACCTGAACCCACACATTTGGATGTTGATTGTCTCGACCACCTATGGCTCCCTCCTCCGACCACTACACGATGATCTGTAACCAAAACCGGACTCCCGTAACCCTTTTTTACCCAATTGATCCCTCTCCTAAGACTCCATTGCCATCAAAATGTTGTTTCCTCCATTACAGTTTGTTTACTTTTTTGTATTATTCTGGTCACCTTGTCGAAATCCAAGATGATCAGCTACGGTTGATGTGTTTCATTTGCTCCCAATGCTATGTAACATTCTGATCGTAAACTGATTGTTGTTTACCGCTGAGTGAAAATTGACAATACGGTCAACCGATATTATTTCTTTAATTTCTAGTCGATTGGAATATCATACGAGAAAATGAATTTCGCTTATTTTTTGGCATTTCTGAGTGCTATAATTTAATATATTTTAAGGTAGGGTTCAGACACTTTGAATTTTTGAAAAACTATTAGTTAAAAAAAATGATCCCCCATTAAAGGAGATGAAGGGAGAATTATAGGATTAGTGGAAGAGAGGTGATGTGACGGTTCCGTTCCACGGTTTCATAACATCATATATAGAAAACGAGGCAAGTTCGGTTCTATGCAATTATTTAGCCTAAAAGTGGCTACATACCATATTTTAACATTATAAAGTCTTTATTTTGCAAACTGTAACTCCAAATCTATCAAACTTATATAGTAAACGTATTAGCTTGGAAAGAACTATGAAAGATCATAAATATGACATCTAAATCATTGTTCAATTAAAAATCCATTTTGATTAATTTAATATTAGTTGTATTGAATTTGCAGGTCGTTACATTCTTCCTTTTAAAAGAATTATGTCATTGCAATTTCCTATATAAAACCTTCAAACAAATCAACAAAGCATTGTCATAAGTTCAATAACAAAATATGGGAAATATACCAAACATAAACTAACAACTTATAAAGGGGTATACGATAACTGTACAACATAATTAAATTCGACATAATAAAATTCCTTCACAACAGTGAATGCACAATACATACAATTCCTCAATCATGCAACCTTTGATTATAGCATGTAATAATATCACTCCATCTATAAAGGGTGAATCAGTCTCTACCATGTATCAACTCTGTATCCAAGTCACATCATGCATCTCAACAATCCAACCACAACTTCCCGAAATAAAAGTTCACAACAAAACGCAGGTTGGTCCAAACATGCATGCACAAAATATAGATATACGTATAAATACACACATTTATATATATATATACACACACACATATTTATGTGTGTGTATGTATTAACAATTAGCATATCTCATCACAATAAACACATAATCAAAATAATACGGTAACATTATCACACAAATCTATAACACGGTATCATTATCACACTAACCTATCAACAAAAAACACATGTGTGACCTACGATGTATGTATTAAAAATTAGCATATCTCATCAAAATAAACACATACTCAAAATAACTTGGTATCATTATCACACTGACCTATCAACAAAAAACATGTGTCACCTATGTATGTATTAACAATTAGCATATCTCATCAAAATAAACACATAATCAAAATAACACGGTATCTTTATCATACTGACCTATAAAAAAACATATATGACCTATGATGACTACACAACCACCATAACATGTGTATCCTAAAAATTTTCAATGAACTTCCTCATAATCTCACCCTCGAAATAACTGGTGTACTGCCTTATATATGCACCCTCTAAAATAATATTTATGCCCAATTGTGGCTACATCCTCAAGATAACATATGCCCATACACGACTATATCCTCAAAATAATGTTGCAATTGCGTCAATCCTTAGTTCCCAGACCCACACATATAGCTGGGAAGTATAAACCCTCACTAAGGTCTCATACCAAATATTCTTGGATATATAATAACTCGTACAACCATCATTAAAGTCAATGACTACGCAGCACCGCAGCCTCACCAATGCCTGAAGTAGTTCCTTTCTATCACTAAGGCGAACTAGACTGCCATTAAGATATTATATCGAACACTTCTCGCCGCTAATATGGTAAACTAGACCATTACTGAGGTCACATACCAAACACTTCTTACCACCACCAAGATGAACCAGACCATCATTAAGGTCTCACATCATCAACTGAGATGTCATTGGATATTGAATAACTCAAATGACCACCACTGAATTCAACGACACATTATGCTGCGATTAGATTGGTGCAAGATCGCATACCTTCACTTGGGCACCATATCACTAAGGCAAGCCAGACCATCACTAAGATCCAGGTTGTAGAAGTTAAAACTATCACACACTCCCTCTTAACAAGCACACGTCAAATCTTCGAGTTATCTCGGATCCATTGGTACGCATCCACATTGGAACCCACTTTGTTCCTTTCTTTAGTTCACATCGAATATGTGATTCCATAATCCTCTTATAATAACCTCTTCTTTGTACTACAGAGATCACTCATCAAAAATACCAAAGAGGGATATATTAGTCACTTATGGTGATAAGAGTTCCAACACATCTTTAAACAAAAAAATTACTAACATATTTTCTTTTTCATATCAAAGCTTTCATGTTCTTTTAAAACCAACATACTTTCTCAAAATATCCTTACATTTTTACAAAATATTTTCTTCAAATTATCGTCATCATTTTCCAAAATCAATTTAAAATAACTTCTTAAGAAAATGCCATTGTATAAAAATTTGAAACAATATTATTTCCTCTAAAAATCGAAATAAGAGTCCTTGTCGAATTTAAAACACTTATGGAAGCCAGTATTTACCCATATAAAAATAGATTTCAAAACATATATTTGGTAAAACTCCAAAATTTTAATAAGGATGCAACGATCCAAAAAATAGCAGGAGCATTACATATTTTGACTTATGGGGTAACACCCGATGCTTCCGATGAGGCGGTACGGTTATGCAAGTGTACCATAAATTTTAGCATACAAAGGTTTTGTATCACCATTATTGATATATATGGTCAAGAATATTTGATGTCTCTAATGTAAAATGATGTTAATAGACTAATAAAATTAAGGGTTAAACGATGTTTTCTTAGAATGTTAGGAAGTTTCGAAAGTATGCATTAGGAAAAAAATCCCAATTGGTAAGGTCAATTTATTGGTCATTATCCTTAAGATATAATGATTCTAAAAGAAGTAGCATCACATGATTTTCGGGTACTTTTGTTGTTATGTTTTGATGAACGAGAATAACTTTCTACATCAATCTCATTTGTTTATAAATCTCACAAATGGAACCGTACTGATATGGTGCTGTAAAGGAGTAGTAGGTGGAAGAGGAGGAGAAGAAGAATTCATAGAGGATAGAAATTTTGATAATTTTCCATATCCCAAAACCATATGTACAAGTATTTTTATAGCCACTTTTCTAACAACCTGCCTAAGTGGCTATATTTCAAATGCAACTTGCTATAAAAGTAATAACAGAATTACAACAAAAGAAATAAAAGGAAAAGCATCATAACAGCCTACCTACATGGCTAAATTTGAAATGCAAAAGTACTAACAGAATTGCAACCAAGGAAAATAAAAAGAAATGCATGATATTGTGCATGTGCACTAATGAACTATACACATCCAATTTTGAAGCATCAATCAAGGAATCTTTTAGGCACATGTATGGTTCTCTTGGGTCTTGCGTTTATGGTGCCTTCATGTTAAGCTGTAGCAGAAACGTGCACATAACTACTCGCCCCTTCAAGATTGACCTTGTCCTCAAAGTTCCTATTAGTGGAAATATGTGGTGATGTATATGGTACAGTTACAGTTAGGTTCGGGCAAGGCTTGAGAAGGGACACGTGAAAAACTGGGTGGATGCGGGAGTCTTGAGGAAGGAGGAGTTTATAAGCTACTGGTCTTATTCGTTCTATAATTTGGAAGGGACCAAAAAATTTCTTGGAAAGTTTGTGATGGTTGTTGCGTATGATAGTTTGGCGATACGGTTGAAGTTTGACAAAAGCCTAAGATCCTACCTCAAATTGTTTGTCAGTACAGTGTTGGTCAGTGAGGTTTTTCATGCGGGATTGAGCGTTGGTTAGGTTTATTTTGATGGCTTGGAGTAATTGATCCGGAGAAGAGGCCCATGCTTCAAGTTCCAGAATACGTGAATTACCATGATGTAACTGGCGATGACTAGTGGTGGTCGGCAGTAAAAAACATGGAAGGGGGACAATTAAAGGCAGTGGTTTGGTGGTGTCTACCACCATTCGACCCACGGTAGACATTTGGCCCATTTGTTGGGAACATCACTTACAACGGCACACAAATATGTTTCCAAGCAGTGGTTCACTACTTCAGACTGTCCGTCAGTTTGCGGATGATATGCGCTACTCATTTGAGGTTTTGTTCCATGAAGGCGAAATAATTCTCTCCAAAATTGGCTAGTATAGGGGGTATGGATCGGATATGATGGAGAGTGGAAAACCATGCAGGCGGACGTAGTCTTGGAGAAAATGGGAAGCCAGCGGAGTGGCAGAAACAGATGTGGGTAATGCACAAAAGTGTGCATACTTGGAGAGTCTGTCAATGACTACCCAAATAACTATTTTTCCGATGTATGGTGGAAGGTGAGTGATGAAGTCCATGGCAATGTCTTCACATATTTGAGCGGGGATTGGTAGTGGTTGTAGCAGGCCTTTGTAAGGGATGTTTTCCGGTTTAGTATGGAGGCAAGTTGAGCATTGTTTGGCAAAGTATTGAACTGACGAGGCTAACTTTGGCTACTAAAAATTGCTGGAGACTCTGGCGATTGTGCCTTTAATTCCCGAGTGTCCACCTGGTTTTGAATCATGGATCCCGATGATAATTTTGTTTTGCAATTTGAAATTAGTTGGAATATAAAGTCGGGTATCCCAAAATAACAAGTTATTTCGCAATTTAAGTTTAGGGTTAGGATTGGTACCTGAACGTAACTGGTTAATTAATGACTGTGCTTTCGAGTCATCGGTCAAGGCTGCTCGAATCTCGTCTAGAAGAGGAAAGATGCATCCGAAAATCGCTGACATGGTGGCCTCTTCGCTGAATCTAGATAGAGCATCGACGACTTCATTTTGCTTCCTCGGGTGATGGTGAATCGTGAAATCGAATCCCGGTAATTTGGTTAACCATTTATGTTGCTCTGGTTTCTGAATGGACTGAGAAGAGAGTTTGCGAAGACTTTTGTGGTCTGTGTATATCTTAAACGGTCGGCCAAGAAGGTAGTGGCGCCATTTTTTGACGGCGGTGGTGATGGCGAACATTTCGCGAGAGTAGGTCGAAGCTTTTTGGAGGTGTGGTGGTAGTTTTAGGCTGAAGAAGGCGATTGGGTGGCTGGATTGTGAGAGAACAGCTCCTATGACTGAAGAAGAAGCATCGGAGGTGAGAGTAAAAGGTTGGGTAAAGTTTGGAACGACGATATAGGGGTATGGGTTACGGCCCATTTCAATTTCTCAAATGCTTCTTGGGCTTTCGAATTCCAGGAAAAAGCCATTTGTTTCAACAATTCAGACAATGGTGCAGCGGTGAGGGCGTAATGTCTAATGAAACATCGATAATACCCAGTGAGGCCTAAAAATCCCCGAACGGCTGTAATCGAGTTAGGTGTGGGCCATTGAACCATGGTGGCAATTTTTGATGGATTGACTTGGACTCCTTTACTAGATATGATATGGCCCAAGTAATTAAGTTCCGTAAGGCCGAAATTACATTTGGCGAGGCTAGCAAAAAATTGGTGTTGGTCTAAAATGTGTAGTGTTGTTTGGAGGTGGTCTAAGTGGGCGGACCAAGAGGGGCTATAGACGAGGATGTCATCGAAGAAGACAATCACAACTTTTTGTAAATACGGACGGAAGATATTGTTCATTGTGGCTTGGAATGTGGATGGTGCATTTGTCAACCCAAATAGCATGACCAAAAATTCGTAATGGCCGTCATGAGTGCGAAACGCTATTTTAGGAATATCTTGCGAATGGACACGGACTTGGAAATTACCACTTCGGAGATCTAATTTAGAGAAGCAAGTTGCACCATAGAGTTCATCGGCGGTTGGGATTGGAAAACGATATTTTATGGTGATGGAGTTAAGTGCTCTATAATCAATGCAAAATCACCACAATCCATCCTTCTTTTTAACTAGTAAAACGGGGGAAGAGAAGGGGCTAGTAGATGGTTGGATTAACTTGGAATGGAGCATTTCTTGGACTTGACATTCGATTTCGTTTTTTTGAAAGCACGGGTAATGGTATGGTCTAACGTTGATGGCTTAGGAATTGGGGATTAGGTTAATGTGGTGATTTAAAGCACGGTTTGGAGATAGTTGGGTAGGCTTGGAGAATACGTGATTATATTTTGATAAGACGTTGTGGGTCGTTGTGGCAAGTGACGTGTGGTGTAGGAGTTGTAGTAACGGGCTATAGTTGCAAATAGAAATAACTGGAAATAGAAGAGGTGATGTCCATTCGTTTAAGCTGGTGGACTGAAATTGGGGATGGATGGGTAATTTGGCCCAGCCCAACTAAACATGCGGGTTTACTATTGACTTTGAAGGTCATCGTTAGATTTTTGTGGTCCATTGTGATTGGCTCGAGTGTTTTTAACCATTGAATTCCGCAAATGGCATCAGAGCCCGATATCTCCAATAAGTGAAAATCGATCTCGAATTGGTGCCCTTGGATTTCCACGTTCACAGTAGGGCGGCTACCGGAACTGCGCAATTTGTTACCGTTGGCAACAGTCACGTCAAACGAGGTTGAATGATTGATTTTGAGGCCCAGAAATTTCGCTGCTTTAGGGTGGAGGTAATTGTGGGTAGAGCCTGGCTCAACGAGAATAGATAGTGGGTTGCCATTAATCGACGCAGGAAGGAAAATTGCTCGTGGGTGGGATGAACCAGTCAGGGCGTGGAAGGAAATTTTTTATGGAATTGTTTGGTTTGAATCAAGGAGGTTAAGTTGTGGAGGTATATGGAGTGGATCTAATTCTGTGGCATTTGTTGCGTCGAATTCAGGGTTGGCGTTGTCAGTGGTTATCTCGGGTAGAATCATAAGAATGTGTGAGGGTTTACAGCGATGGCCGAAATGGTATTTTTCATCGCAGTTGAAGCATAGTCCTTGCTCTTTACGGGTCTGCATTTCAGATGGTGATAATTGTTTGATTGGGATAGATACTTTAGGTGCTAGGGCTTGTGGTGTTTTAGGAATTGATTGTGTGGAAGGTTGGGTATGTGGTTGTTTTGAGGAGTATTGGTTGGGTCTGTAGACAGGTGGTTTGGTGTGGTCATTGTACTTTCTTTCAATCAGCTTGGCACTGTCAATTGCATCAGAGATGGTGGTAGGTTTGAGGATGTGGAGTTCATTTTGTATGTGTGTTTTGAGGCCGGAAATAAAACATTGGAGGATAGAGTCTGGGGATAGTGTGGTGATTCGGTTGCAAAGGTTTTCGAAGGTGGATTGGTAGCTTTCGACCGTCGTTAGTTTCTTGAGTTTGAATAAAGTGGCTTGTGGGTTGAGGAAGGTCGGTGGCCCAAAACGTTGTTCGATCGCTTTAGTTAACGCTGGCCATGAGGTGAGTTGCTTGTTCTGATGCATCTATTGGAACCATGATAGTGCTTGGCCTTGCATATGAAAGCTCGCTAGATCGACACGTTGATCTTTCGGTGTAGAATAGTAAACGAAAAAACGATCGGCTTGAAATACCCAATCGTATGGATTGGATCCATCGAATGATGATAAGGAGCATTTTGGTGTTTGAGTGGTTGCTGGTGTTGCTAGTATAGGTGGCTGTCGGTTGTTGGGTGATGGGTGGTACACGGTTGATGTCTGATTGGTCGGAGAAAGACGTGGTTGGTTATCCATTTTTCGGTTAAGGTCAGATATGGCCTTAGTGAGGTCTTGGAGTGTTGCTTTATTGTCAATAATGTCGGCATGTTTGCTTTCAAGCATAGAGCTATGGTTTGTTTGAGTGGTTTGTATATGGAGATAGTGTCTTGGTGGTGGACGAGTTGGTGGAGAGCTTCATCTATTTTGGTCATGCTGATAGGTGTGGATTGGATATTTTGGGAGGAGAGAGGAGATCAAGAAGTGAAAGCACCAAAATGATATGGTGCTGTAAAGAAGTAGTAGGTGGAAGAGTAGGAGAAGAAGAAGAATTCACAGAGAACAGAAATTCTGATAATTTTCCATATCCTAAAACCATATGCATAAGTATTTTTATAGCCACTTTTCTAACAACTTGCCTACGGCTATATTTCAAATGCAACTTGCTATAAAAGTAATAACATAATTACAACAAAAGAAATAAAAGAAAATGCATCATAACAGCCTACCTACATGGCTAAACTTGAAATGCAAAAGTACTAACAGAATTGCAACCAAGGAAAATAAAAAGAAATGCATGATATTGTGCATGTGCACTAACGAACTGTACCCATCCAATTTTTAAGCATCAATCAAGGAATCTTTTAGGCACATGTATGGTTCTCTTGGGTCTTACGGTTATGCTGCCTTTATTTTGAGCTGTAGCAGAAACGTGCACATCCCGTACCTTCCTGTAATTCAGTATAGTAGGATATTCTTATGATATAAGTTATTATTAGTTGATGGAATCTATCCAGCTTGGGATACCCTAGTCCAAATAATTGTAGACCTAGAAACTAAGGAAGAGCTCCACTTTGCCAAATAGTAGGAAGCAACAAGAAACTACGTAGAGCAAGCTTTTGTGGTTTTACAATCTAGATTTATCATAGTTAAAAACCTGATTAAATTATTCGAACCACCAACATTGAGTTGTGTGATGAAAATTTGTATGGTTCTCTATAATATGATTATTGAGGAGGAACAAGGTGAGTTTCCATCATATTTAGGCTATGATCCACATAATACATAAACAAATATGGGTGAGCAAGAACAAGCTATATTGAGGTCTTCTTATGTCGTATGCATAGAATTAGATCTAAGGAAATTAAAGTAAAACTTCAATATGTTCTTGTTGATCATTTGTGGCATTTCAAGGGAAACCACGGGAATAATTGATAGTAACTACCATATGTATCTACCCTATGCTATACATGTAGTAGTTTTTTATATTCTAGAACTTGTATTCCACCTATAAACCGTAAGATTTTATAGTTGAAAATGTATTATGGTCTCCACATTTAACTAAGTTAGGTGCTGGATTGCTACTATGAAACATTATAATATTCAGTAAATGATTAAAATACATTTTTGATGCATCACGAAATAACTATTAAATACAAAATATTAAACACAAAACGTAAACTAGAAACCCTTAATATAGACAAGTTTACAAAATGTTTAGATTCACAAAATATTGATAAAGATGAAATATTACTCACATCCCTTCTACTTTTAAAACAGTGTCTCATCCCATCTTCTTTTAGGATAATGTCACATCTCGTATACTTCTAGAATGGTTTTACATCCCATTTGCTTTTTTTGTATCATATGCATCTTATGACTATGTTCATGTCCCTTTATCATAAATGCTATACCTCTATCTTCTTATACCAAAAACACTGCAACTTCTAAAATACAGAGTGAACCTGCCATGTGGATTACAGGCATATTTCTCTTCCTTCATCATTAGACTATAAGTCGTCAAAAACTGACATTGACTTTACATTGATATGCAAGAAACAAACTATGATGATTTAAAAGATCATGAAAGGGAATTTAAAGAACCGAAACTATGCGAAAGAGAACGTAGACGTCTAGAAGAATGACAACGACATCCACAAATCCATGATTCAAGACAACAAGAATAACTAATCCAACAATTGATAACAGCACGAGAAGTGGATTCACCTTCGATTATCTCTAAATGTGGATGGGCAGTTAAACAATATGTCATTCAAAGTGAAAATAACATAGGTCGTCATCATTTTGAAATGCCCTATCTACCCAAATGGATGTGGGTTTTATGAGTGGATTGACAATTCTTTTCCTCAGGATTCATCGAGTAGGTTATGGAACTAGGGTATTAGATAACTTCATTTTAGAATTAATCAACGACACTCAAAACGAGATAAATTCGCTTCATAATTAGCTTCATGCCTAAAAAAATCAGGGTATTTATAGTAAAATCTAATCCTTACGTAATCAATTTAATACACATCAAGTTTATTTAAGGTTAGATATGGTTATATATGTTTATCCATGCTTATTGTCGATTATGTAAAGTTAAATTTGTTATTTAAGGTTAAGTATGATTATGTATGTTTAGCTATAGTTATGTGGGACCATGTAAGATTAAATTTGTTCATGTAAGGTTAAGTATCTTCGAGTTATGTATAAAATAGAAGTAAACATACAACCATCCGTCAATGAATAAACAAAGATAAATGAAAATCACAAATAAACATACATGATGTGGAATTTAAACATACATAGAAAAAAGAAACAAAGATATAGAGAAATTAAAAATAAAGCACATGCTTTGGTTTGTTATTCAAATGGCATATAGCTGTACCAAAGCTTGTATATAGCATGACCTGTAAAACTGGTATGACATTCAAACTAGGACCATGAGTCATTGGTTGCTTGAAACAATTCGAAAAAGTCCTCCACTTTCACTTCAGACATAATTTTGCGATATGTTTCTACATGGCTTACTAAATGTAATGAACGTACTTGTTATTTTAAAAATCCTCTTTATTACTCTACACTCCAAATGTGCGTTGTAAGCTTTATTAACTATAATCCAAAAAATCTTAATCCACCCCTCCTTCCATGTGCTTACGATCAACTTATATATGTGCTTTTATCGGTATTGTATAATCTACTGAGTCCAAGCTTCATTTACAGTAGTAGTGAATAATAAATCTTCTATCAACATAACAACGATATATATTTCTACATTATTAATTATCCAAAATAGTGAAATTTATGTTGAAGAGACCTTACACTGCAAGGAAATGAACAAAATTTATGTAAAAGGGGCTTTACACTACACAAAATAATGAAATTTTCCTTACAGTATAAGTAAACAAATGAAATTTGTGTTAAAGTGACCTTGCACTTTGCAAAATAGTGAAATTGACCTTACGATGTAAGTCAAAAAAATTATGTTGAAATGACCTTAGCCTGTGTTAAACAATGAAGTTGACTTTACAGTGCAAGAAAAAAAAATTATTGAAGTGACCTTAGCCTGAGAAGAACTAAGTAGTAAAGTTGAATTGAAAACTCTTTAATAAAGCATGAACAGATTTATATGTGCACAACAGAACAAATTCTGAAATGAGCCGAGTGATACACATGCCACTAAAACATGTCTATTTAGTTGTTTGCCAATATATATATATATATATATATATATATATATATATAATAATCTCTCACATATATCCTTCATCCTAAAAAACACATCTTCTTTTAACCAAACATACCAAATAAGGGAAACCAAAATGATAACAGCACACAATAATGAACTAATATAACTGAATTCTTGCAAGCTTTACCAACCTATTACCCCAAACTGATGCTTCCTATGTTCTACAATCTCAATTACTTACTCGACAAAGTCACTTCATGAACCAACTAAAGTTTGCTCAACTAGTTGGTTATCTACCTTTTCATATACCAATGAGAGAATATGTTTGGTGCACAACCAATCGTTCCTCCTTCTCCTTCATCAAATCTGGACGGCTTATCGAGTATACTCCTAGCGACAAGAGGTGAGGTAAGAAAACCATGGTTTACAACAAATGAAAACGAAAGGATCCTCAAGATAAAAAAATTTTGTTCTAAGCACCGATGCCAAGAAGACATAGACCAAATTACTACAAGGTGTTACCTATTTATGGCTTGCAGCTTCCAAAGTTCCTACAAGTCATTCTTCAAAAAAGTTCTTTTACATAAGAGTGAATGAAAACAAAAACATGGCTCGAATTGTCAAACTAAATGATCGTTCAAAGAGATGAAAGCAACATGCCTTGAATGTATGTTTTAACTGAGCTTTTAACCCAATAAAATTCAAAGGAAACTAAACATCTACCATAAGCCAAAATGCCTCAAGGATCAACCAAGAAGGCCAGAAAGAAAATAAGAGAAAGACCAAAAAGAAAAATGCCAAAACAAGCTAAGGGGATGGATCGCTAGCGATCCAAAACTCATGGGTCTCCAGTCCCCTTGCATCATGATCTAGTATATTCCTTGGAGACGCTTGTCAAGTTTCATAGCATGCCAAATAATCTACCTTAAGAAGTGAAGACTCACCCGATTCAAACTATTTGACCGAAAGCAGTTGACTTAATATAGACCTACATAACTCATTTGAAGTCGGATTATTTGAAATTTTGGTAGAACATTTAAAATACATAGAAAAAGACTCATAAAAAAAGGGATATTTGGAGTTGATTTGATGGATCGCTAGCGACCTAACTAGACAGATCGCAAGCAACCCATCTAGAGTGGGCCCCACCGCCTCAAATTCTTATGGTGGGTCTATAACACCCTCTAGAGTGTTTATACAAAGTTTCGTTCGGTTTCGTTAAGGTTTGAGCGAGTTATGGATGATTCTTTTGGATCAGATGACCCATGAAGACGGATGATCAAACTAACTCCAAATGACTTGATATTTAGACAAGGCACTTAAATAGAGGATAGGAAGACAACCAAACAAAAATCACTCAAAATATGCTAAGTGGATAGATAGCTAGCGATCCATCAAGATATGTCGGATCACCCTCAAACTTTCTGAGCTCCTTCGTAGTACTAAGTAAAGGCTTCTGGTAACAAAATATGCTAAGTTGATGGATAGCTATCGACCCATCCCCTATGGATAGCTAGCGATCCATCCCTTATGGGTAGCTAGCGATCCATAGAAATGACCCAGATTGATTTGAGATTTTTGGTGATGGCTTGACATAACAACTGGACTCTTCAGCACTTGAACTTCTGGTCCAATACTCACTGAATTCCCCTATAAATACTCACCTACCTACAACTGAAGATGGATCTTTTTCGAAGAGAGAGCTGCCGTTACTCTACTGGAATTCCTTTACTTCTTCAACTTTCTTCTACCTCACAAAATTTATCAGAGGGGTTACTTTGATTCTCCAGTCAAATCTTGAACTTGTGACCTATTCTAACTCATTGTAACTTAGATCTAAAGAATAACTAGTTGATATCCAAAGAGATTCAACTCGTATAATCATAATAAGTATTGGTTAAAGTACACATAAGACAAAGTCAGCCGAACCAGTATAAAAATCCTATGTCACTTTTCTTACTTCTGCTATTTATTTATTGTTTATGTAAGATTTATGCTAATGATTATCTTAACCGGTGCTTTCACACTTGATCCAGGGTGTTGATCCATTTTTTGGGTTAACAATATATGCATTAATACAATGGTATTGTTTCCTAAAAGTAATTTTTTTTAAGATTTTTTATTTTAGTTTCATATGGTTTTTAATTAATTATGAATTCTATCTAATAAATTATTTAAACTGAAAATTAAATAATTAAAAATTATTTTTATTATCAGGCCAAAGAAATATCAAAATATAATATTAGTTTTAAATTATATGTGTGTATATATGTGTATATATATAATTATAACTAGTTATATGTTTATATATATTATGTAATTAATTTGTTTCAAAGTAAATATATGTATTTAAAAAATCTAGTTCAAATTTTATATTATAGATATTATAACTAAATTTACAAATTGATTTTAAAATAGTTTTATAATTTATCTATATACTTCTATATATGTATTTTAATTAATGTTTTATGTAAATAATTTACAACTAATATTATATAATAATCGTATAATTATATTTTCATATATCTTTAAATGATTTGTGTATACATACACACACATTTAGATAATCTATTTGTATAAATAAAGGACTAAATTGTCCGTTGCGGTGTAATTCCCAAAATCTATGCATAGGCATGTCAAACTATGTACACATTATCCTGTTTCATGTGCAAGCACACTCGTATATATGATACACATAATATAATATAATACAAACTATATAAAATAAAACTTTATTTATAAATTTAAATAGTATGTTAATTTTATTTAATATAAAATTTAGAAAAGTTCTAAATAAATTATACTACATAGGACCATTAAAGATCCAATAATGAAAAAAAAATTGAAATTTACCAAATTCTCCATCGCGGTTTAGCATAGTTCCAATAATGGTATCGGGACTAAATAAATATGCGATCTAAACTAGCAGCATTATGATAATTTATCAAAGTCCACCCATATAATAGGGTGTCTAAAAATGTGGTGTCTAATGTTGGATTTGGATAATTAAGTACTCTGTCCTACCTGACTATTGATTGGCCTGAAAGGATGAGGTAAGCTAGAAGATTATTGCTAATAGAATATGCTCAATTTGAGTTGGGCATTGGGCTAATTTTAATATTGTTTTGAAATTAAAATTAAAGATTTAAATTTAAAAGTTAAATTTAAAATAAAAAATATTATAAATGTTATGATACAGATTTTCAAATTATTTCGATAACTAAAATAAAGGTTTCAAATTTAAAGGTTAAATTTCAAATAAAACACATATTATAAAAGTTATAAAATAATATTTTTAAATTTTTTAAAATTAATTTTGAAAGTACTATTGAGATTAATATAAGTAATTAATTAATTGATTAAATATATAAACATGTATAATATATATGATGATAAATGTTATATTGTCTTGAATTGTTTAAGACAGTATGAGTAAACGTGTGTGTATAAATTTTTATTCAAAATTAATAAAATTTAATTAATATTGTTTAATTAAATAAATTAATTAAAAGTTGATTAATAAATTAAAGTACATATTTATGAGAATATATATATATATATTATAAAGGTTATAGTATATATATTCAATATAATATGTTATAAATGAATAATATAATAAATAATTAAAGTGTTAACTAATCAAATTAATTAAATAAGATTTAATTAATATAATGTTATGCTTAAAGTATTATATAAGTTAAATAAAGTATAAAGATTATATAATAATAAAACATATATAATATAAATGTATAAACTATAGGTGGAGCATTAAAGAAACCATAAATAGACTTAAGAAAAAAATACGTATATAAAAGTACGTATACAGAGAGTTCTGATGTGTTTGACACTTGAATCATAAGGGTATTTCATAAGAAATATATTATTTCATTAGTCGATATCACTCAATTAAATATATTGAATATTATGAATCATTAATATAAGTATTTTCCTCTAGCATTTGTATATTAATAAATTACTTGCATACTCTCGAGTTGTTAAGAAAACTTAAGCTAGAGATGTTATGTGTAGTATTCTTAATATATTGACTATACAAGGTAAGATAACTATATGTATTTATTGAACAAACTCAAGGTACATATAATATACATAGATCATCGCGAAATGGTAGGTACAAGTTAATAAAAAAAATTCGATTTGTTGAGCAAACTCAAGGTCGAAATGAGATTAGGACAAGGAACCATGGGCTAAGAGTTGTATATGATACAGCTGATAAGGAGTTATCCATCGTTTGTGCTCTATGACATGTTGAGAAAGCGCAAAATCAAAATCCTAAAATAGACGAGTCCTAACGCCCATTAGTAAAGTTGAAAGACTTCTATGTTTCGTCTTAGAGTTTAAAGAAACATAAATAAGTAGCGGAAGCCTTATTTGAAAAATGAAATGGTAACATTTAACCTTTCTAATATTGTAAGAACGTCCGCTATATAAAGTTATAATAATCTACATCGATAAATTTGTGCAATTAATAAAATTAGTAATATGTTTATCAATTAAAATATACAACTGAACTTAATTAATATTGACAAATAAAAATATAAAATCGCCCAATTATACAACCGCCGAATACGTTCGTAACTTAGTCACTTACGAGTTTACTTGTCTAGGACTATGTATTATATTCAATGGTTTTTGAACTCTAAAAGCAATACAAGAATATGGATACAAATATACGATCACCATAAATGTTATATGGCGAATGGTCACAATTCATAATATACGAAACCTCGATGAAATTAGTTTATTGAAATAAGCAAGCAAACTACAGTGTAAGATCGTGTATTCAGTATGATTGATTACAATAATGATCTTGCCATGTTAAATATAACATCGGGCCATAGGCTACAAGATAAGAATTTGATTGTTGAAATGTTAGTTTGATCAGTTTACGTAAAGTGTAATTTATTTGATATGCTTAAGAGTTAAGGTTGACCAAATGCACATTTGTAAAGAGTTCATTATGATATTGTAGTAAGGATCTCCTTCGAATGGCTCGACCATCTATAAAGAAAAGCGAATGTACAAGTGTGGACGTATCCTAATACACCCTTTTGCTTGCCAAATACACCCCCTCCCCATTCCTTAAATACTCAAGCATAATAAAATGGAATAATCGTCGGTGGAAAGACAATTCAGAAGGTTGCAACTTCGGGATTGAATTCGATTCAAGGAATTTATTTCTTCATTTCAAGGTGCAAGTTTTAGGCTTTGGTGAAAGGTATGCTTCAGGATTAATATTATATTAACGTTTATATAATAATTATTTATATATATTATTTTGCTCGAAATATCAAAAATTAGTATATCGATGGATTGTCACATGTTGATGGTTGTATATGTGTGTATTTACAGAAAAATTGTGCATGTTGTTTATAGATGCTTTCGGCCAGGAATTATAAAAAAAATTCTTTTGAAACTTAAATAATGAAAGGTTATATAAAGTTTAATCTTAAATCTGATTTAATATGTTAACACTATATATATAAAATTTAATTTAGTTAGTATGACATTCGACTATTAAAAAATTAACTTTTTTTCAAATATTATATATATGTACACGCGCACTTTAATTTAATTCAAAATTATTTATATAAATAAAATATGTGCATATATATATTGATAAATAACATAAAAATTATGAATTTTGTATATAAAATAAATGTACTTTATAGTTTCGATAATTATATTTTAAGATTTTTTCAATTAATTTCGTACGGTTTTTAATTAATCCGAATTTTATCTAATAAATTATTTAAACCAAAAATTAAATGATAATTTTTTATTTTTAGGTTGAATGCAATAGCAAAATATAAAATTAATTTAAATTTTATTTATTTATATGTGTATATATATAACTATAACTAGTTATATGTTTACATATATTTAATATATTTAATTTATATTAAAGTAAAAAATATACATATTAAAAAAATTCTATGTTGAATTTTATATTCTAATATTATAGCTAATTTTACAAATTAATTTTACAATAGTTTTATGATTTAATTATATTATATATATTTATTTACATATGTATATGTATTTTTTATTGTTTTATGTAAATAATTTACAACTAATATTATATAATAATTATATAATTATATATATATATTAAATAATTTTATGTATATATATATATATATACACACACACATTTAGACAATCTATTTGTATACACGAAGTGCTAACATGTCTTTTATGGTGTAAATCCCAACATCTAGACACAGACATATCAAGCAATGTGCATATTATCCAGCTGCAGGTGCACGCACACTCATATGTGCATATGATGCACATATATAATGTAACATAACTATATAAAATAAAAATTTACTCATATATATAAATAGTATACTAATTTTATTTAATAGAAAATATAGAAAAGTTTTAAATGAATTAAACTACATAGTCCCATTAAAGATCAAATAATGGATTTTTTTTTTAAATTTACCCAATTCCATTGCCACGGGCTAGTCTAGTTCCAATACGTATAACCTATCCCATTATTCTAGATCGACTTTCATTGTTATTCGAATCTTAAGCACCTCCTTATCTTACACATTCGACAGTCTTTGTATGCTATTGTTGCATGCTCAGTGTGCTTTTTTGATCGATTCTCGTACGTTATCTTGAGCAAGTAAAGAGTACATATAGTTCACTCAACCATTAGAATATCATATTTACAATAAGGAAAAATCTGATTTAGTGAGAGCAAAATCCATCACAAATCCATCGGTAAATCAAAAGCTATGACGGATTAATGATGTATACTTCCCTCACAGAATACGTATGGCAGATCCGTCACAAACAAAACAGTAATGAAAAATCAAAATAATTTGTGATGGATTTTCCACTGTACGTACCAAATTTTATTTTTCATAATTTTGAAGCAAAATAATTATAGTAAATATTCGCTACTAATCTGTCACAAACTAATGATGAAATTTTGATTTATTTTTAATACTTAATAATTAGTAATGTGTTTCGTCATAAATCCGTCATAATTTGCTATACAAAATCAGGAAATAACCATGGATTTGTCACCTGAATTTACTGGAGAATAAAAATATACGCATAACAAGTCATATACTACATCATAATTTCATAACAAATAAAGGCTATGAATTGTTTTATTTATTCTCTTATTTTGTCCGAACAATTAAACAATATATTTTTACTTTACCAAAAGAGCATGCTAATAAATGCATAAACAAAAGATCAATATAAACTAGAAAGAAATAATATAAATGTTAATTAACTAATAAAATATAAGTCACGATACATAAATTTCAGTGTGCATACCAAAATACATGCCCGTTTATTAAATTTACACATGCATACCAAAATCAATTCCAACACCCCATAAATTTTATAGTTACTTTGTTTAATAAATTAGTTAGTTAATTAGGCTCCAAAAATGGAATTTGACAGCGAAACTTATATCATTGTGTTTATGGCGAAATTCTAAGCAACTTTCATTTTAGAGTTTTGCGATCGGTGTCCAAATGAAGAAGTTATGGACGAAAAACGAATTCAAAATGAAAATTATTAAATTAGAAAATTTAGAAATTATATAATAAATTCCATGACCCGTTGGTTGACCCTCTTTATTGGGCAGATCGATCAGTAGCAGTCAACCCCCTTGAAGGGAGCAATTGACCATAGGCAGCTAGGGTTCGCCATGGCCAAACTGCCCAGATTTTATATAATTAAATCTAACGGCTATGGTTGATTCAAGTACCTATAATTTCAAGCCAACCCACTCTTCTCTTCTCATATTTTTTTCGAAAACAACAGCTAAGCTCGACCATCTTCTGTTCTCCACTATTTTCTAAATTATAACATTTAATATTTGTATTTGTATATATATACACACACAAATTGGTGAAGAATAGAAATTAAATAAAAGAAGAAGAGAAGCGAATCAATACTACGTGATAACAAGGATACACACACACACTCACACACACACACATATATATATATATATATATTTGAATTTATATATTTATATATCCCTTCAACCCTAAATCTCTTCTTAGATCTGTAATTCTAATATATGTATATACCCTTTTTATGCATATTTCTTGAAATAAGAAGGAAATGGTGTTGAATCAAAGGTTTTACTTCAGATCTAGGGATTTGGAATGCTTTTAGAAGATGCATGGGAAATAGATAAATTATTTATGATATTGAATCTATCATGTTCACATATGTTTGATTTTTATACCTAAATGAATAATTATATGTGCGTTCTAGGCTAAAATTGAAGGTATTAAACATCGTCTACATGTTCTTAGAAGATCTAATTGAAATTATTATTACGCCTTGATCTTGAAATTGGTCTCGAAAGTTATAAATATGAATATTGATTAGATATGGAATTTATTCAGATCCAAAATTGGGTTGCAAATCATTAGTATGATTTTGATTATTACCCTAGTTATGTTGAATTGGAGATTTTCCGTAGTTTAATTTGTGGGAAGAATATACGTTTGATTTTTATAAAAAAAATTGCATAGAAAATGCAACGTTTGGTTTAACAAGGAATATATGCAAATAAAAATGAAGGGATATGTAAAGTATAAATTTATTCTCATTGTTTACATACCCTATTCCAATAAAAAGAAAATAATCATTCCTTATCGTTTCAAATGAGGCAAATCTTTCCTTTTATTCTTTATCTTTTTTTTAAAATAATTTATGGAAATCATAATGGAGAATCTTCCTAAGAAATGTAATTTCAACAAATTATATATGGTAAAATATTCTGGTTAAAGATTTGTGGCTAGAATATATTTGGTAGAAATAGGTATTTATACGTGTTTATATGCGCAAATAAATACTTAGCTAATAATAATGATTTATGTGTAGTGCTCACTTAGGATATTAGTTACACGTAGAAAAAGGTTGAACAACGGATATGAAATAGAAGAAATGTTTGGAAAGGTTGTAATTTCAATTAATGGGTAATAAATGTGAAAATGATTTGAGAGTTACAAGTAATTAATGGGGTAAATGGATTAATGGAATTGATAAATAAATAGGAAATTAGTTGATAACTATGAATATTTAAAAAAGGTTACTAATTGAAAAGTAGTAAATATACATAATTTTTTTAGGAAATGTCCGTTAGGATGATATTCTTTATCATGGACAAATTGACATTTATAAAGGAAGCAAATAAAGGGGATTTATGGGTAATTGAATATTTAAGGTAAACTATGTAGCCTTAAATAAATAAAAGGAGGTCAGTAAGTTAAGTCTAATATCCAATTTAGGATGATAAATCTTAACAATAATAAAGCCTAGGATAATATGGCTTAAGTAAGTAAAACCTAGAATAATTAACCGAACTTAGAAGATTGGGATACGAGGTTGGTAGAGTTAGATAATAGAAGTATGCCTTTCATTTAGAGGCTACAACAGTCGTGTACACTCCGTATTGATGTGAAACATCTTTAATCATAAGACCCATAGAATAATTAATTGGGCTTAGAAGATTGGGATGCGAGGTCGGTAAAGTGACACAACGGAAGTATGTCCTTCACTCAGAGACTACCAACAACTGTGTACACTTATTATTGATGTGGGACATCAGCAACCATAGAACCCATGGAAAACGATTATGGGAATAATAGGATCTTCTTAGTAATTAGAGGTATTAAGTGGTTTTTTGAGCGCCCATCTCTTTCCTAATTAAAAAGTATTAAATGGTCCAAATTAATGATTAGGAGAGATAATGGATATTTTAGGAAGGGTCCGCTCCGGATTTGAAGTATTAAGTGGCTGACATAGGTCTGCCTCTCTCATATAAAGAAGCATTAAATGTTCTAGGGAGGTTTCAAGCGATGTCAGCTAGATAGTACTAGTGAGGAGTTCGCCTTTGGGGTTAAGTATTAAATGACAAAGGCCTGCCTAGAATATATGTATTAAACGGTCAGGGGTTTGCCTAGTCCTTATTAATAAGGTATTAAGTGGCTTAAGTACTGTCTCTCACATAACTAAGACTTTAATGATAATAGATACATTAGTAGTATGGCTATTATATTTTATAAAGCCATAAATAGTGTTCAACAGTCTATGTAGCTAGGACTAATAAACCAACGATGACGATGCTAGGAGTCCGCTGCATATTCGAAAGAATTAAGGGCTGATAGACTTACGTCTATATTTTATACCTTGAGAAGGGTGGGTAGGTGAATCATGCTAGGTAGGAGTATCGTGTGTGTAATATTAAGTTAATTTGGTTAGCCTTAAAATAGTAGACATAACAATTAAATGGAAACCAACCGGTACATATGGACACCGTATAGATTTTCTATTCACCAAAACATTGTTTTGACCCCCTCGTCATTGCAACCTACATGATAAATTTAGAGGAACAAGTCATTGGAGCTATACGTGACTCTCATGCTTGGTTCTAATGTGGTTATTTAATATCCAAGGAATACCATTAATTCAAGTGATTAACCAAAGTCATTATTTATATCATATTATTATCTGCTATGAGTTGAGATTTTTATAAATATTTGATGATGCTCGTGCTTATTTTATAAGTACCAAATCCAACGATCTGTACTTTAATGGACTTGGTTTCGATTTTTATCGAAATTTAGGCTCATAAAAGTGCAAGTTGTTACATCTATTATTAACAAGAAAACTTGTTAACACCCCAAAGCTGAGTTTAATGTTTTGGTGTTTACTTCGAATGCACCTTTCGGAAAGATAAGGATAGTTAAGACCTATTGATCCTCTTAAGACTTCCTTTCGAATAGGTTGAAGTGGTTGAAGTTCCCTCTTATATAAACTTTCGACTAGGTCAAAATATCTTATTCCCGTTCATTCTTTTGCCTTCACTCTTTTGAATCATAAATTTCGACATATTCGAAAGGATTACATAGCCGACCTTCCGCTTCCACTGAAAATTGTGCTTCCTTCTGCCTTGCTTTATTGCTTTCGACTTCATCGAAAGGTATATAGAAGCACCCTTCATCTAGCTGTTAATTTGCTATGCAAGTTGGCATGGGCATTGGCCATCGGTGCTTTCGAAACGTGTACTTCATGGGCTTCGAATGAATTGAAGCACTGTAAAAGGCTTAGCTGTGGCAAATACCATTCGAAAGCATCCTCTTCGATCAGCGCGAAACCAAATAATTTAGTGTTTGAGGAAATTAAGTCGAACTTATGTAATTCTTCCTTTATAGGTGAGGATGGCCTTAACCAATTTGAAAGGCTAATATATGTTTCGAAAGGGTTGCTTTGGCCAAACGTTCTTCTAATGAAGGTTTTGAAAACGAAACTTGTGACGCCCCACCTCTATACCCACGCTAGCCAAGGACACTACAGGGTAATGCCGTCAACTAACACGGAGAATAAGGCTGGTTAGGAGCGACCATCTATAGCCTTACTCTAACTATCTATTGAATACATCGACAATAAACATACCAAGCAGGTCGACATACCCAATGAATACTTAAAAACAAAACCATAGGTGGTTGGATCTATCAGAACAGAATATAACAACTCAAATGTAATATACATCACAGAACAGTAAATCATCATATACATACATACAGATACATAACAGAGTATACTAACTAATACATGTCAAGTGGTATAGCAAACCACAATATACAGACGAGTCAAAAGAATACATATCAGAGTTACTACAAAATAGGACTACACAAAAGCTATAACAAAAAGGAACAAGCTGAATAGTCCATGCGGAAGCAAAATAGGCTATGTCCAAAAGCACCTAACCTGAAACAATTCGGTCTGACCCGAGTATGAAATACACAGGTCAGTCTAGCTAAACAAATCAGTTAGATAAACTGAACAACAATAAACCTGCAAGGTTACAAAGCATAATAGATATCTCTAAAAGAGATAACACAATGATCTAACGAAAGATGAATCATATAGAACAAGCCTCATATCATCGGCAACATATAGAAACAAAGGATAAGAATATCCCAAAGCAAGCCAAAAGGCAATAACAAATACCAATAAGGTATACAAGTTCCACAAGGTAAACGCTATGCATCATGCGGCTCATAATGACCAACATCGAAGGACGATACCTAGGGAATATACATATGAATGAAACATCAGAAAATTTGCTCGAGCTCAACACTGTATAAACAAGGATCCATGAGCCCGAAGACTCCAAACCCAATATCACCCATGCAGCTCATAACGACCAACATCGGAAGCGATACTAAAGGGCATCCCAATATCACCCATGCGGCTCATAACGACCAACATCGGAAGCGATACTAAAGGGCAACAAACCCGAAGGCACATACCCGAAGGCAACAAACCGTAGTGGTGAAGGTCGAAGACCCAGTACTGGACACCACTAACTGGCGGAATGTGTCATAACTCCCAAAAAGGAATCCGAAAAGTGGTAACGTGAGTCCCATAACCACTCGTTCGCACTAAACGGTTTACTATCCGTTAGTTAATTTCATAATCAAAGCAGAACAAAGTTCACCTCATATCATCGGTAAACCAAACCAAAGGTCAAAACGATCAATTGAATAGGTCGGCGATTAATCGGAAAGATAAACGCACAGATTCATGGTCCGTGTTTTGCCCAACCATTTAATCACCCTTCCACTTCGCTCGAAGTGCGAAAGTGTGTGTTTTAAATAGAATTTATAAATTGGAGAAACGAGCTTTTAAATGTGATTCGAGAGATTATTTTATAAAAACCCATGGATGAAGTCAAAAATAAGTTATCAAAGTCAAAGAGGCAATAACCCCCACTAAGAACCAACATGAATCGATAAAATCCGAAAAACCAATCAAAACGAGCATAAATAGGCAAAACAGGAAAACAGGAGCAGGTCAGTCGACTGAAATCCCTGTTCAGTCGACTGAAAATTGTCCAGAAAAATTTCGGGCTTCAGCTCAGTCGACTGAACAGAGGATCCAGTCGACTAAACCCAATTTTCTGCATTTTCTACTTATAACAAATGAAGTGCAAACTCTCCCAACTTTCAACCGGACGAGCACGGACGCTAGGGGTTTACGCCTAGCGGCTACCCGGCCCTATAAGCACTTCAATGCATCACCAAAACATGATCAAAACTAGGATCTCTAAAGAATTGAACCCAAAACACTAAAAATTTGGGTATTCACTAATTCAATCCAAACTAAAAGCAAGTGCATATGAACAAGTGCTAAGAATTCATACCTAACATCAATGAAATCAAGAGAAGTAGATGTGAGTTCAAAACTCACCTTTAACCCAAAAACAAGAAGATGGAGCTCAATAACAAGGAGAAGACCAACCAAACACTACTTCAACTCAACAAGCTTCAATCTAAGAATAAAACACATATTTCCCAATTTAGGTTTTGGAAATTTTCTGAAATTGTAGAGGAGAAGAGTTGAAGAAGATGAAGAAGAGCTTACCTATGTCTTCTCTATGAATTTGGAGCAAGAATTTGGAGTTTGCAAATGGAACTAGGGCTTGCAAATTTCTATTTCTCTTTCCCTTCCACCATTTTCAGTTCTAGCTTAAGAAATGAAAGGAAATGAGGATGAATGAAGAGAAGGTGTTGGGTTAGGGTATTAGTTAACTAGTGGGCTGAACCCAAACCCAAAACCCAATAGAATAAGGGTCAAATTTTCACAAACTCCAAACATATCAAAAATTATACTCAAAAAGATCGCAAACGCCATTTTGGAACCAATGGAGGTAGTTTCGAGTTCCAATTCGGCCATTTGCAGAAAGTAACATTTCGGACCCAAAATCCGACTAACGACGCTATATTCAAATAAAACATTTAAATATATAATCGTTAATATGCGGGTTGTTACAGATCTCTCCTCCTAACAAAATTGTGTCCTGGCAATTCCTAGAGACGATACTTGTAATAACTACATACAACAATCAATCAAAAGAAAAGGAAATAAGCTCGAGATGAAAAGACATACTTACCGTTTCAAAGCAAAGAAAGAAAACCCGGATAAGATCGCTCGACAAACTCTCTGGTTTCCCAAGTACAGTCATTGGGATTAGCGGACCATTGAACTTTAACGAGCGGCACGTCCTTATTCCGAAGGTGTCGCACCTCCGTGTCAAGCACGCGAATAGGTTGCTGTACAATAGATAAGTCTGGTGAGATCTCAAGCTCTTGCAAATCAGGAGAAGTAATAACAGAATCCGACTCCCGAAGACACTTCCAAAGTTGCGAGTCGTGAAACACGTCATGAATGCCAGATAAATGAGCTGGAAGTGAAACTCTATAAGCCACAGGGCCAATACGTTCAGTAATAGAAAATAGTCCTATAAAGCGAGGAGCCAATTTCCCAGTCGTACTGAAACGCATAACCCCTTTCAAAGGAGAAACACGAATAAAAACAAGATCACTAATTGAGAATTCAAGAGGCTTCCTACGGTTGTCCGCGTAGGATTTCTGGCGACTTTGTGCCTCTTTCATTCTCAATCGGATAAGATCAATCTTCTCGGAAGAATCACGAACAAAATCTGGACCAAGAATAAGCTTCTCTCCAGATTCCAACCAACAAGAAGGTGATCGACATGGCCTTCCATATAAGGCTTCGAAAGGAGCCATACCGATACTAGACTGAAAACTATTGTTGTAGGAGAACTCTACAAGAGGTAGGTGATCCTCCCAACTTCCACCAAAATCAAAAACACAAATACGGGGAAGATCTTCTAAGACACGATTCACCCGTTCAGTCTGTCCATCAGACTGCGGATGATAAGCTGTAAAAAAATTAAGCTTCATTCCTAAAGCTTGCTGAAGACTCTTCCAAAAATGACTCGTGAATAAAGGATCACGGTCACTCACAATAGAATTAGGGACACCGTGAAGTCTCACGATTTCTTTGACATACAACTTAGCCAAATGTGAAGCAGTCCTATTAGACTTAATAGGGACAAAATGAGCAGACTTAGTGAGGCGATCAACAATAACCCAAATGCTAGAATGGCCAGATCTCGAACGAGGTAGGCCGTCAATGAAATCCATAGAAATCTGATCCCATTTCCACAATGGAATCTCAAGAGGTTGAAGAAGACCCGAAGGACGCTGATGCTCGGCCTTAAAACGCTGACAAGTTATGCAATTGCTAACATAACTCGCCACATCGCGTTTCATGCCTTCCCAATAATAAAGACGATGCATATCGGCATACATCTTACTACTACCGGGATGAATGGTATACTTAGAACGGTGACAGTCATCAAGAATGTCATGCCTAAGTGCACGATCAGAAGGCACAAAAAGACGATTCTTCTTACGAAGACACCCATGAGAATTAATGCTAAAATCTTGCAACGCCTCATCACAAGATCCAGACTCACAAAGCTGAATAAAATGCAACAAATTAGGATCACGCCGCTGAGCATCGGCAATACGATCCAACAAAATAGGTCGAGCTCCGAAACTAAGCAATAGAATAGGAGAATCAGAAGATGAACCTTGATCACGAATTTCATAAAAAGATAGAGTCTCAAGAACATTCCATTCGGAAAGCATCATAGAAACAACAGCCGAATGTTTGCAACTAAGCGCATCAGCAACACGATTACCCTTTCCAGGGGTATACTGGATCTCAAAGTCATAGGAAGCAAGAAACTCGAGCCAACGCTGTTGTCTCATATTGAGTTCCCTCTGAGTGAACAAATACTTCAAGGATTTATGATCGGTATAGAGAATGAAGCGCCCGTCCAATAAATAGTGTCGCCAAATCTTCAAGGCAAAGACAATGGCGGCTAACTCAAGATCATGAGTGGCATAGCGAACTTCATTCGGACGCAGTTGCCTAGAAGCATAAGCAACTACCCGATCCTTCTGCATAAGAAAAGCACCGAGACCACTACCACAAGCATCGGTGTAGACAACAAGATCATGATTCCCCTCGGGAACCACAAGAATAGGAGCATTAGTGAGAAGTTCCTTCAATGTCTGAAAGGAAGCTTCACACTTGTCGGACCAATCAAAATGAATGCCTTTCCGAGTAAGGGTGGTGAGAGGAAGCACAACACGGGAAAAATCCTTAATGAACCGGCGGTAATAACCCGCCAATCCAAGGAAACTACGAATCTCATGCACATTCTCGGGCCTCTTCCAATTCTAGATGGCTTCGATCTTTGAGGGATCGACAGAAATGCCATCGGAAGATACAACATGGCCTAAGAACTTAACCTTATTCTCCCAAAAGTGGCATTTGGAGAATTTGGCTCTAAGCTGATGATGACGGAGAGTACTCAAGACAATTCTCAAGTGATTAGCATGCTCGGCTTCAGATTTAGAATAAATAAGGATATCATCAATGAACACAAGGACGAAGTTGTCGAGATATTCCTGGAATACTCGATTCATGAGATCGACAAAGAAAACAGGACCGTTCGTCAAACCGAACGGCATAACGAGCCACTCAAAAGAACCATATCGAGTGCGGAAAGCTGTAAGAGGTATGCTATCCTCCGCAATTCGTAACTGATGAAAACCCGTGGCAAGGTCGAGCTGAGAAAAGACCTTAGCACCACTCAATAGATCGAACATATCATCGATCCTAGGCAATGGATACCTATTTCTGATGGTTAACTCGTTAAGCTTGCGATAGTCAATGCAAAGCCTAAGAGTTCCATCAGACTTCTTCACGAAGACGACCGCGGATCCCCACGGAGAAAAACTGGACTGAATCAACTGCTTGGACTCAAGCTCCAAAAGCTGCTTCTTGAGTTCCTCATTTTCCTTTGTAGACATCCTCGTGGGAGGACGACTAACTGGCTGCGCGCCTGGAATAAGATCAATGCGGAACTCAATTGCCCGTTTGGGTGGCAAACCCTATACAGGCTCAAAAACATCAGAAAAGTCACAAGCAACAGGAATACGAGATATATCATCATCATCTCGCGAGTCAAGATAATATAAAGCCATCTCGGAATTATCTACATTCCGAAGAACAAGAGATAACTGAGTAGGCGAATCCGGATGTCGAAGATACAAAATTCTCTACGAACAAATAATCCTGGCATCATATCTCACTAGCCAGTCCATACCCAAAATCATATCAAATCCCAGACAAGAAATAACGTGCAGATTCGCACGGAAAGAAAAGCCACATAAAACAATCTCAACATCATCACACAGCAAACTAAGGGTCGCGGATCCCCCAATAGGATTCGCAATTCTTAAAGAAGTAACCATACAAGAAACATCCAAAGATAAATCATCAATGAGCTTTTTCGATACGAAAGAATGTGAAGCACCCGTATCGAAAAGAACTCGTATACTATGGTCATAAAATAAAATAGAACCTTCCAAAATGGATGTAGAAATACCTTTTGGGCTGAGAAGGATCTTTAGAAGCCTTGGTAGCATAAAGATTGCTAGACTTAGCACCAGCCGGAACAGTAGGGCAAGCTGAAACATGATGACCCTCCTTCTTGCAATAACGGCAGAAGAGAGGTTTAGGACAAGATCGAATAATATGATCCGGAGAACCACAATTAAAACACTTTCGAACGAAAGGTGTTCCGGAAGACTGAGGCTGAGAACTAGGACCACCAGTCTTCTTCTTCTTAGAAGGAAAAGGCTTCTTCTGAATTGGAAACGGCCTCTTGTTGGGGTTTTTGGAAACCTCAACATCAACATCACTATCACACTCCTTCTCGACGGTCTCGAGATGAAGTGCCGAATCAACCAACTCGTCAAAAGAAAGTTTAAGTTGGAGCAACAAAGACTTCTTAAGATATTTCTTAAGACCAGAAACAAACTTCAAATTCTTCTTGAAAGAAGTGCTGATGAATTCAAGACCATACTTAGATAAAGCCTCGAATGATGCAACATACTCAGAAACAGAAGATTTCCCTTGCTTCAACTCAAGGAAGCGACGGGTCAATAAAACTTTTTCAAATTCAGGAACGAACTTGAGTTCAAATCGTCCCCGAAAATGAGTCCAAGAAAGAGTAGACTCATCAATATCGGCTACAAGAAGCTCATACCAATCAAGAGCATACTCTTGTAATAAGCTAGAAGTTACAAGAACTCTATCATGGTCAGAAAGGTCCATGCGAGAAAAGATACGCTCGCACGTGCGAAGCCAAGCTTGGACTTCAAGAACAGACTCGGAGCCCTTAAACGGCTTTCCTCCAAGATGAGAAAAATCACTACACTGACGTGCAAAGGCAGACTTGCGAGGTGGAGATACTCGAGGAGGAACTGGAGGCTGAGTGCTCCTAAACAATTCCAAAAACTGATCAGCAGACATATAAACGCCCTTCGGATGTGTGCCACTGGATTTCCCAGCATCCGAACGTCGTCCCCTACCTCTTCCAGCCATACGCTGAAAGTAAGATAAGAACAAGATTATTCACAAGGTAGATACTTCATTACGGAATACTACGGAATAAAATGCATTCCTAGACGTATTCCCCAAATTCTATCTAACCTTGATGGAATAAAGAGACGATGATTCAAAGGTTTGTATCACTTGTATACTTTGATGTACTGTAATATGTGCTCTATTCTGCGTTTGTCATACTTTGTTCTGAACTCAGCTCTGATACCACGCTATGACGCCCCAACTCTATACCCACGCTAGCCAAGGACACTACAGGGTAATGCCATCAACTAACATGGAGAATAAGGCTGGTTAGGAGCGACCATCTATAGCCTTGCTCTAACTATCTATTGAATACATCGACAATAAACATACCAAGCAGGTCGACATGCCCAATGAATACTTAAAAACAAAACCATAGGTGGTTGGATCTATCAGAACAGAGTATAACAACTCAAATGTAATATACATCACAGAACAGTAAATCATCATATACATATATACAGATACATAACAGAGTATACTAATTAATACATGTCAAGTGGTATAGCAAACCACAATATACAGACGAGTCAAAAGAATACATATCAGAGTTACTACAAAATAGGACTACACAAAAGCTATAACGAAAAGGAACAAGCTGAATAGTCCATGCGGAAGCAAAATAGGCTAAGTCCAAAAGCACCTAACCTGAAACAATTCGGTCTGACCCGAGTATGAAATACACAGGTCAGTCTAGCTAAACAAATCAGTTAGATAAACTGAACAACAATAAACCTGCAAGGTTACAAAGCAAAATAGATATCTCTAAAAGAGATAACACAATCATCTAACGAAAGATGAATCATATAGAACAAGCCTCATATCATCGGCAACATATAGAAACAAAGGATAAGAATATCCCAGAGCAAGCCAAAAAGCAATAACAAATACCAATAAGGTATACAAGTTCCACAAGGTAAACGCTATGCATCATGCGGCTCATAATGACCAACATCGAAGGACGATATCTAAGGAATATACATATGAATGAAACATCAGAAAATTTGCTCGAGCTCAGTACTGTACAAACAAGGATCCATGAGCCCGAAGACTCCAAACCCAATATCACCCATGCGGCTCATAACGACCAACATCGGAAGCGATACTAAAGGGCAACCCAATATCACTCATGCGGCTCATAACGACCAACATCGGAAGCGATACTAAAGGGCAACAAACCCGAAGGCACAAACCCGAAGGCACATACCCGAAGGCAACAAACCGTAGTGGTGAAGGTCGAAGACCCAGTACTGGACACCACTAACTGGCGGAATGTGTCATAACTCCCAAAAAGGAATCCGAAAAGTGGTAACGTGAGTCCCATAACCACTCATTCGCACTAAACGGTTTACTATCCGTTAGTTAATTTCACAATCAAAGCAGTACAAAGTTCACCTCATATCATCGGTAAACCAAATCAAAGGTCAAAACGATCAATTGAATAGGTCGGGGATTAATCGGAAAGATAAACACACAGATTCATGGTCCGTGTTTTGCCCAACCATTTAATCACCCTTCCACTTCGCTCGAAGTGCGAAAGTGTGTGTTTTAAATAGAATTTATAAATTGGAGAAACGAGCTTTTAAATGTGATTCGAGAGATTATTTTATAAAAAACCGTGGATGAAGTCAAAAATAAGTTATCAAAGTCAAAGAGGCAATAACCCCCACTAAGAACCAACATGAATCGATAAAATCCGAAAAACCAATCAAAACGAGCATAAATAGGCAAAACAGGAAAACAGGAGCAGGTCAGTCGACTGAAATCCCTGTTCAGTCGATTGAAAATTGTCCAGAAAAATTTCGGGCTTCGGCTCAGTCGACTGAACAGAGGATCCAGTCGACTGAACCCAATTTCCTGCATTTTCTACTTATAACAAATGAAGTGTAAACTCTCCCAACTTTCAACCGGACGAGCACGGACGCTAGGGGTTTACGCCTAGCGGCTACCCGTCCCTATAAGCACTTCAATGCATCACCAAAACATGATCAAAACTAGGATCTCTAAAGAATTGAACCCAAAACACTAAAAATTTGGGTATTCATTAATTCAATCCAAACTAAAAGCAAGTGCATATGAACAAGTGCTAAGAATTCATACCCAACATCAATGAAATCAAGAGAAGTAGATGTGAGTTCAAAACTCACCTTTAACCCAAAAACAAGAAGATGGAGCTCAATAACAAGGAGAAGACCAACCAAACACTACTTCAACTCAACAAGCTTCAATCTAAGAATAAAACACATATTTCCCAATTTAGGTTTTGGAAATTTTCTGAAATTGTAGAGGAGAAGAGTTGAAGAAGATGAAGAAGAGCTTACCTATGTCTTCTCTATGAATTTGGAGCAAGAATTTGGAGTTTGCAAATGGAACTAGGGCTTGCAAATTTCTATTTCTCTTTCCCTTCCACCATTTTCAGTTCTAGCTTAAGAAATGAAAGCAAATGAGGATGAATGAAGAGAAGGGGTTGGGTTAGGGTATTAGTTAACTAGTGGGCTGAACCCAAACCCAAAACCCAATAGAATAAGGGTCAAATTTTCACAAACTCCAAACATATCAAAGATTATACTCAAAAAGATCGCAAACGCCATTTTGGAACCAATGGAGGTAGTTTCGAGTTCCAATTCGACCATTTGCAGAAAGTAACATTTCGGACCCAAAATCCGACTAACGACGCTATATTCAAATAAAACATTTAAATATATAATCGTTAATATGCGTGTTGTTACAAAACTAATCGTTTCGGATGGTTTGGCACACATGTGGAAAACATGTCATTCATTACCTTCGAAAGAAACCTTTCGACCTCTTTCAAAGTTCATTACTCCTCCCATATTCTGTTGGAGCATCCTTTCGATTCTTTTGAAAGGTTTTTCGATTGTTGTTTCTCTTTATAAATCCTTCCTTTATATTCTTGTCGAAAGCCTTATTTAATGCTTACATAAACCACTCTAATGCTTTCTGAACCTCATCTATGCTCTTTCTCCTTCTTTCATACTTTCACTCTTGAGAATATTTGATGGATAACATTTACCCCCTCCCCTAAGCATGAATGAGGCTTTGGTTCCTTAGGACAAAATTCCAAAAAGAAAATTCAAACTGCTCACACTTCAATGAAATTTCCTTTCTCTAGAAACATATAATAACTTCTATTAAGATCATAACCTTGTTATGAAACCTTGATGGGTAACTTTATAATTCAAGCTACCATCTGGTAGTATTCTTGGGTAGAGCATTTGTGAGAAATGCGGATTATGGATCTTAAGGCTAAGATTAACACTAGAGGGGGGTGAATGGTGTTAATAAAGAATTACTAAATCTTTTTAATTTATGTTAATTTAGACACAAAAGTATACAATATACAGACACAAATATGATCACAGAAACAATCACAGATGCAGAAATAAAATAAAAGCAGTAAAGGAAAGAAAACATCGTATTTTATACTGGATCGGAGTTACCCTACATCCAATCCCGCAACACAAGTACAGATTTCCTTTCAAAAGCAATTGTATAATTACAGCCTCGGTTTCAAGGCTACGAGGTACACCCTCCAGAATTTCGATCCTCTGGGTAGAGATACTTGATTTTCGGGCCACAAGTTTACCCAATTGATTTACCAAGGCTATAATCACACATTTTCCCTTTTGATTGATTTCCAAGGCTACAATCACACCTTTTCTCGCTTAATAGATTACAAAGAAGTCTACAACTCTGAATAGCATTGATAATCTTGTAGAGATAGTGATAGAGAATCAAACTAGAAGTAATCGAGTATGATTCAATGTTGATTTAGGCAGAGTAATGATAAGAAAATGTATTAAGAAATGAGGAAGAAGAAGAGGAGCGAAAGTCAGAAAATTATGATTAAAAATTCACTGAAACTGACCCCTATTTATAGAAGAACAACAGCCATGACCATTCATGAAGAGTTATGGCGAATAGATACTTCTTTTGAAATTTTAATTTTTGAATCAAACTGTCACCATGTCGACATGGTCATGCTAGGCATGTCGACATCCCAAAGGATTTTTTGGTGTTTTTGATTTTCTTTGAAAATAACTTTTATCTTATATAAAAACTATTTTAAACTTTATAAATATACTTGACTATAGTTAAAATTCACATTAGTCATAACATTTCACTAACCTATGTCGACATCCCCTATGTGACCATATCTCACGATTTAATCGATTGTATAAAATCCACGATTTAAATTTGCATAGAAAATTTTGACAAAATTAGAATAGCAAACAAAATCATTTTGAGAAGCATCAATAAGACTAAGAACACCATTGTTTGCAAAAAGAGAATCAATTTTATAAGAATAAAAATCTTGAAAAATAGCAAATTTTCCGGGATGGACTTTGGCATAGTTAGCATAATTGATGTATGCTTTAATTGCCTCCGGATCATTGAATAATTGCTCTTTGATTATTCTAGAAATTCTCATGGTTGAGGGGTTGCTTGAATAAGCCATTAGAGTAGAGAGCTTGAAGTTATGAAGAGAGAGTTTGAATTTGAAAATGAAAGTGAAAAGATATGATAAAAGATAGTGAATAAATAGATTCTTAAAGGACATATTCTCTGGTCAAAAAGTATCATTTCAGAGAATTGAATGAAGTGAAAAGGTGGAGGGAAATTCAAACATTTGAATTCAAATTTTGAAATTCAAATTCAGGTAGCCATGTCGACATCATGGTAGGGACCATGTCGACATGTGCTTTTGAATTTTCATGAATTGATTTTTCCTAAGATCTTTAATATATATATTATTATTATTAACGTCTATTATATATTTTTGAAATATTATTATACTTATAATATATTTCAGAAAATAATAAAAATAATAAAAAATAGAAAATAAATTTTAAAATTCAAACAACACACCAATTCAAAATCAACAATCAAACAAGCAAGCAACTAATCTTAGCCAAGCAATTTCAACTAATTGTATTGTAAACGTGTACCTTTTTCTGAGTCCGTTTCCTTGAATTCATCGGAGTCGTGAACAGCTGTGTAACACAAATTCAAATTATCCGTCTTCTGATCATCATCACTTGAGGACGAGTCTGAGTCGTCTAGAGTAGCAGTAAATGCACGCTTCCGTTTCTTTGCTGGTTCATTGTTCATAGGAGGATTCAGCCTTTCTGGATACGGACGGTCTCTTTTGAAGTGGCCTGGTTTATCACAGATGTAACACTTGTCATTATTTGGCACTATATTCTGATTTCCAGAATTATTATAGTTGTTTCTCTTGAGATTATTCATCTTTCTGTATTTCAGGAATCTCCTAAAATTTCTGGTCATAAAGGCTATCTCTTCATCATTATCGCTGTTTAAGTCTGATCCATCGGTCAATGCATTGAATGCCATTGATTTCTTTTCAGATGCTTTACTTTCTTTTCTCCCGATCATTTGAACTTCATACGACACTAGATTTCCAATTAATTCTTCTATCTTCAAAATACTGATGTCATTTGCCTCTTCGATCGCAAGTGTCTTTTGATCCCATTCTGGAGTTAGAGAATTTAAAAAATTTCTGACTTGATCTTCTTCAGAAAATTCCTTTCCCAAAGATATTAGAGAATGCACAATATCTTGAAATCTACTATACATATCTGAAATAGACTCATTAGCATTCATTTTAAATAATTAAAACTGATCTGTGAGCATAGAAATTTTGGTCTGTTTAACTTTGCTTGTTCCTTCGTGAGTAACATGCAAAGTTTTCCAGATTTCATATACAGACTTACAAACCGACACTCTATTGAATTCATTTCTATCTAGTGAACAAAACAGAATATTCATTGCCTTAGAATTATTTTGTGCAATAGTCTTTTGCTCAGCAGTCCACTTTGCAAAATCAATTGTGGGTTCAGAATATTCAGTTTGTGTGATATTCCAAGTGTCTAATCCTATAGATTGTAAATATAGTTTCTTCCTACATGCCCAATATGCATAGTTATTGCCATTAAATAGTGGTGGTCTGACAGTAGACTGACCCCCTACAGATGAACTAGTGACAGGGATACTAGTGTTAATAACAGTACCAGTCTTGGTAGCCATTTTGAAAACTTTTCAAAAATCGGATTATGAAACTTTGAAAACCTTACTCTGATACCAATTGTGAGAAATGCAGATTACGGATCTTAAGGCTAAGATTAACACTAGAGGGGGGTGAAGTGTTAATAAAGAATTACTAAATCTTTTTAATTTATGTTAATTTAGACACAAAAGCATACAATATACAGACATAGATATGATCACAGAAAAATCACAGATGCAGAAATAAAATAAAAGCAGTAAAAGAAAGAACACATCGGATTTTATACTGGTTCGGAGTTACCCCACATCCAGTCCCGCAACACAAGTACAGATTTCCTTTCAAAAGCAATTGTACAATTACACCATCGGTTTCAAGGCTACGAGGTACACCCTCCAGAATTTTGATCCTCTGGGTAGAGATACTTGATTTCCGGGCCACAAGTTTACCCAATTTATTTACCAAGGCTATAATCACACCTTTTCCCTTTTGATTGATTTCTAAGGCTACAATCACACCTTTTCTCGCTTAATAGATTACAAAGAAGTCTATAACTCTGAATAGCACTGAGAATCTTGTAGAGATAGTGATAGAGAATCAAACTAGAAGTAAACGAGTATGATTCAATGTTGATTTCGGTGGAGTAATGATTAAGAATATGTATTAAGAAATGAGGAAGAAGAAGAGGAGTGAAAGTCAGAAAATTATGATTAAAAATTCGTTGAAACTGACCCCTATTTATAGAAGAACAACAGCCATGACCATTCATGAAGAGTTATGGAAAATAGACACTTCTTTTGAAATTTGAATTTTTGAATCAAACTGTCACCATGTCGACATGGTCATGCTAGGCATGTCGACATCCCAAAGGATTTTTTGGTGTTTTTGATTTTCTTTGAAATAACCTTTATCTTATATAAAAACTATTTTAAACTTTATAAATATACTTGACTATAGTTAAAATTCATAAGTGAATATAAAGAATAATATATATATATATATATTAACTATAATTTTATATTTAAATTCTAGTGTAAATATTTAAAAGTTAAATATATTATTTAAAAAGATAGTTTTAAATCAGGAGTAATTTGACTTTGAAAATAAAGATGTTTTTGAGGCTAAAATTATTTAAAATCAGGTTCAAGGGTTTTGAATCTTTTAAAAGGAAAGTTTTGAAAACATTTTGAAAACAGGATATAATTTTTAAAAATTATTTTGAATAAAAGTTAGCGGATACAAAACAATGTTCCACTAGATTTTTCGTAGGTTCCATCCTACTTAGGGTTCCATCCCTTTAACGGGCTCGAATTGGATTCCATTCCACGAATAAATTGGATTTTAAGATGCCAGTGCTTTTCTACGAGTTTTAACAAAAATTCCTTATAATAATAAAAAATACTTATCCTTGAAATCTTGAACTCTTAACGGTCTCGATACTCATGAGTCTTCTATCTTGATATTTTATCTTGATATCTTGAATCTCTATACTGTACAGTTTTCATTCTTAGTACCTACATGGTTAAATCCTGCATATACATATATATCTAAACTTATAACGTTAGTATTTACATTTTATAATCTATTCTAAGGTTGTTGTCATCAAAACCATCATCTCACGGACTAACAGCATTGAAATAAATGCATGACCAAACCCTTCTTAAAGCTAATAATAGAAATTTGGAACAATATCACCTGGTTAGCAGTCGTTGATTTAAGTAAATAAACCTTCCCAGCAGGCCATCGCACACTCCATATCCTCTTTTCTTGAGTTACGATTTCTTTAACATTGGGGATTTATTTTTCACTTTTGGGGGCTGTACCTTGTTTCCCTGTTACAATCTTATTTTCATCCCTGCACTACATATTAGTAATTTTCGTTCATTCATTAACAAATTGGTAGATAGTTAGGTATTGATATTTTTTGGTAACATGAAAATTAGAGAGCTCCCATTACCTTTTACCATAGTCTTCTAACAAAAAGAATAAAAGTCTGTTTGATATTAAGAAACTCTTAACCGGAATTCCTATCTAACAGTAATGTGGAAATATTGCATTTTCAGATAAATTTCAATTCTAATACAAAATCTCAAAACTCATCCAGAAAACTCATAAAGCCAAAAATCCAATACGAAATTTTGAATTCACAAAACCCAATATGAAATCTTCATGAAAAGAAACAAGGAAATTGAAAGTTCATAAAGCCAAGGTTTAGTCAATAATTTGTTAGGGTCTCATCTGGCAAATAGACTACTTCTAAATTTTATCCTATATAAGTATAAGATCATAAGAGTGTCTAGTAACGGTAGACTTATTTGGTTTAAGAAAAGATACTTAAGCCTATTTGGCCCTAATTCTAAAGTTATCCTTAAAATATTATGTCAGGAATTTATTTAAAACTCCTACCTTGAATAGCGATGGGGATTCTCATTATTCAAAGGAAAGTATCCTAATAATACATGTGTAACTCCTAAAGTGCTTATAATTTAGTGGTATTATTGTTATATTGGAGCCGAGCAGTTTCGTAAAGTCACACAATCATTCGAAAATAATAGTTCTGTATTACCAGTCAGCCATTTAGAGTAATAGTTGCATAAAACCGATCAACTGTTCAGTAGGTAGTTCCGTTTGGCTGTTCAGCTTTTCAACTGTTCACTAGGTAGTTTCGTTCAGTTGGTTAGCCATTCAGCAGTGCAAGCTCTATTTGAATAGTCAGTGGTTCAGCGGTGCAAGTTCCATACTATTTCTTGGCCGTTCAGTAGTGCAATGGTCCAACTTATTAATATATATAATATATAGACTGTCCCATCCTAAAGGGTCACCTTATTTCTAAGGATTCAGGAGTGGTTTTCTTAATCTATTCTTCGAATGAAGTCACTTTTATCTTTATTGTAAAAGTTCATCATCTGTTCCATTCTTTTAATTTCCATATAGGTCTTTATTTTCCATTTGAAACTGAATCTCTTTATCCATTTTCTTGTCTAGTGTTTCTTTTTAGGATGTAGTTCCATTACTCTTTCCTTTAAGAGTTACTTTTTACGAATCAAATGTTTTGAAAAATACCAGCTAATACTTTGTCCTTTTTTAATTGTGATCTCGGATATCTTATTGATATATAGTAGGATATCTTCATCCTTTTTCTTTTATCTATATTCCTTTCCCAGTCTTCATCCTTGTTTTAGATGGTGTATAGTATTATTCTTTTGACCTCTTGTTTCTTTGGGCCTTGACTTTTATTTTGAATTACGGACATCTTTGCACTCCTTTGTCTGCTTGGCGCCCCTTCTAGGCTTCCCTTGATTCTAAGGGCTATAGTGTATGTTAAATTGACCTTCTTATAAAAGGTTGCTGGAGAATGCTTGACCAGATCCTATCTCTATGAGGTAAACTGGACGTTAGAGGTTTTAACCCTCCCTCCAAGAGGTTCTTCTGGAGAAGGCTTGTTAGAGGTTTGAACCCTCCCTCTATGAGGTGCCTATGGTAAAGGCTTAAGAGAATTTGACCCTTTCTCCCAGAGGTGCCTTTGATAAGGTTTTTTTTAGGGTTTTTAACCCTCCCTCTAGGAGATGCCTATGGTAAGGGATTAAGAAGATTTGACCCTTCCTTCAGGAGGTGCCTTTAGTAAGGGCTTTTTTAGAGGTTTTAACCCTCCCTCAAAGATGTGCCTCTGGTAAAGGCTAAAAATAGTTTTTCTCATAGTGAAAACATGAATCTCAAATAAAAAATAGGAGGTCATGATTCATGAACCAATAATTTTTCTAACTAAGAATAGGCTCTCCGTTCAGAGTTTTTTTTGTCAACAAACCTTTTACTGTTTTAAAAGCTTTTCTTGAGAAAACATAAACAATCTTTTTCTTATTGATAGTTTTAGAAAGCTTGGAAGATGTTGATGTCTAAACATAAGTAGTTAAAATCCATTTTGAGAATTTACTAATGATTATCTTTGGAGGATTCCATAAATCAGTTCTTGAAATAGATAGATACTTCTCTTTCCCAGATTATGGGGTGATTGAAAATGGTCTTTCTTTGAGGATACGTTCAAGAAATTTATTTCAGTAAAATGATTTGTCAAAAATAGAGTTGGTGTATATTGTTTTCTCCTTTAGATATATAACATACCTTGGTAGGTATTGCTTAGTGACGGGACTATCTATTTGTAAGTTTTTCCTCAGGAGTTGGTGAAGAATTAATAGTGATATGAGGTTTCATGAAAACAAGTCTTTGTACTGTGTTGACTCAAACATTGATAGTCATTTTGTATTAGACATTTGAGCTATCTTTCTCAAGTAGCTAGAAATTTGTTGTGCTTCAAGAGTATGTTGATGTCTTGGACTAGTTTTGTTATTGCCTATAATGATGTTCGAATTTTGAATTAATACATGACCAATTTTCAACACAAGTCAAAGTGTAAATCAAAGTACAAATCAACTTAGAAAGTTATAAAAGAAGAGAATTCATAGTTGAACTAATGCTGCAATACCTCACGGTTTGATACGGATCCGAATTTTGAAGTTGCGAAGCTTCTTTCTTTTTATATGGAAAGATAAGCTTCAAGTGTTTGTGTTATTCTTGCTTGAACAAAAAGTTTCTTTAATGAGTTCATCTAGGGTTCCTAATATGATCATATTATGAATTATTCCAGCTAAGATGCAACATTCATTGGCCTTATGTCCGTTTACTTTATGATAGTCATAATAAATTTTCCCTTTTCTGGAATCTAGTTGGCTTCGCATTTTATGAATAATTAAGAAACTTCCATCATCTCTTGTTGCGGTGAATGTGTGAGAAAGAGGTTGATCTAAGGCTATATAGTTGGGTTCTGGAATTCTCTTCAAATCCTTTCACCATCCTTTGATTCTTTGTTGGGGTAATCGGAACTAGATCTTTCTTCTTCTATGTCTTATCGCAATCTTTTCTTATCATGACACATTTCATCCATATGAGTAAATCTTTCACCTTGAGAATAGAAGTGTCGTAGATCTTTGCATCCGTTAATAAAAAATACTTCCAGAAAGGAGTTTGTTCAATCAATCCTGATCGGACTACCATAAGCTTTTCTTTATCGGTTATGTTCCTTGCTTTTAAAGCTTCTGTATAGAATCTGTTCAAGTATTCGCCAAGTAGTTCTTCTGGTTTTTGTTTAATAGTAGCTAACAAGCTAAAATCCATAGTTGGGTCTTTGAATATACAAAATTGCGTCATAAAGTCAAAGGAAAATTGTTCCCAAGAACGGATGGTTTTCATTAATTCTTGTACTATTTAATGGTTGCTTATAGAAAAGTTACTCGAAAAAGTTTGTAGCGAATTGCTCTGGAAGTGTTGTATAAGTCCATCTAGCTTTCAAAAGTTACAAGATGGTCATCTGGATCAATAGTTCCATCATACTTTGGTGGAGGAAATCGAATGTGAGAAGGGATGCTAACTGCCATTATTTCTTCTGAAAAAGGAGCCTTTTGCAGGATAACATATTTCTCTAGTTCATGGAGTACATCCTTTACAGTATCCCTTGTGATTCGGTTGAGAATGTTATTGGTGTGATCTTCATTGTCTTTCAAGGTTAGATTATTTGATTGCTTAAGGGATCTCTTAGCTTGACTCTCTTGGTTTTCATGTTGGTCTTTATTTGGAGATTGTGCTTCACCTTCTCCATCCATAACCTTCAATAATCCTTGAGATGCGACCCCTTCAAAAAATTCTTGCACAACTATTATTTGTTGTTGTAGATTTTAGACTTTAATCTCATTGTTTTTCAATCTTATTAGAGTTGAAGGTTGTCCAATTTCCATATTTTCTAAGAAGCTTAGTACTATACCATTTTCCAAAGTTGATTGTGATGCAGCTTCTTCATTTGCCAAGTTGTTATTATTCCTTGCTCTTGCCATTTTTTCCTCTTGAATAAAGAACTTTATGCCATTAATCTGTTATGAAAGTTATGTTAGGAAATCAAATCTACGGTTTCAATGACAACTATATAATGGAAATTGAATATGCATATATATTTATATATACACGTACTTGCTAGAGTAACAACTCTAGAAAGACAAGAACAAGACTCAAAGAACATTACAAGAGACTACAAGTCCATAGGATCAAAGAAGCAACAAGAAAGATGCACAAAGCAGACATGCACAACTTTCAAACGTCTGGGTGCACTAGCCAGACGTTTGGAAAAACCCTTTGGAGCAACAAAACAGATAGGATCAGACGTTTGGAAAAACCCTTTGGAGCAACAAAACAGATAGGATCAGACGTCCGGTAGGTGCACTCAGAGTCTGAAAGACTACTATATACAAAATATATAGTGTCAGACATTTGATACAAATAGTAGACGTCTGATTTTGAACTCGGAATTTATATTTAAAATTCAACTATCACATTTAAAAAGACATTTTCGCTTCTCTTCGCTGCAACTCTTCATCATCAACAGAAGCAACTGTAGAAGCACTTGTTAATGGATGCAATTACTCAAGGAACCTCTCTACAACTATATATATATCATCAAGAATCAAAGAGAACATTCACCTCACTTACTAGCGCTCTTTACTCACATACTCTATTATATTCTTGATCTCTATCAATCTATACTTGTATTCACTCTTCCATATATTCAGTTCTTCACAATCAATATTCTCTAGATATATATTGGAAGCATTTGTATTCATTAGTCAATATCCGTGTTATAGAATGCATACTTGACAAAAACAAGCTATTGTAACCAAGCCTATTCCTCCCGGCGAAGTGAGGTGTTTGATAGCCAATTCCGAAAGGGAGCTTCGGGAATGGACGTAGGATGGGAGGTCTGAACCATTATAAAATCCTTGTGTGCTTTTTCTATATTTATCTATATTAGTATTGTTTTAGTTACATCATATATTTTGCCACATATACTTACATATACACTATATGATCCACCCTGTAGACTTTCAATTGGTATCAGAGCAAGGTTAGATCAAAATACAGTAACACGTTTTTGAATCACTAGAATATGGCAAGTATTTTTCAAGAAGGTCAATCCACAGCAGGACCCCCACTTTTTAATGGTTCTAACTATGCACAGTGGTCAATACGTATGAGAATTTTTATGGAAGCTAATGGATTAGAAATTTGGTCAACCACTCAAAATAAATATGAAGCACCTGACACTGCTATGAACACATGGAGCGATGCACAAAAAACTGCAGCTTCTAACAACGCCAAAGCTATGAATGTTCTATTTTATTCACTTGATAAAAATGAATTTTCACATGTCATTTATGCAACACTGCAATTGATATTTGGCGTACTGTAAAAGTTACACACGAAGGCACAAACAAAGTTAAACAAACTAAGATTTCAATTTTACAAAATAAATTTTCATCTTTTAAAATGAAACAAAATGAATCTATAATAGACATGTACTCTAGATTCCAAACTATTCAACACGATTTAATGGCACTTGGAGTCAAATTCAAAGACTTTGATTTAGTATCTAGAATACTCAATTCTTTAACTCCAAAGTGGAAAAGAAAAGTATTAGCTATCGAAGAAGCTAATGATCTCTCAGCACTCTTAGTTGAAGAGTTGATAGGAAATTTAATGTCCTATGAAGCTAATTTGCAGGCACGAAAAGAACTAAATTTGAAAAAGAAGAACATAGTATTCCCAGCAACAAATGAAGACTCTGACTTAGACGAAGAAGAAATTGTATTTATGGCCAAAAACTACAACAAAATTAGGATGTTTAGGAAAATGACTAAATTTCAGAAAGGAGGAAAATCTAGCTCAACAAATCAAACATCAATCAAATTCTATGAATGTGATCAATTTGGACATATGAAGAAAGACTGTCCCAAGTTCAATAATGATAAAAAGAAGAACAAATTTGAAAAATTCAAAAAGAAGAAGGCTTTTAAAGTAACATGGGATGACTTGGATTCTTCATCATCATCAGATAGTGATAGCGTTAGGGACGGAGAACAAGCTAATGTGTGCTTTATGGCACAAACTGATGAGGTATGTCCCGAACTAAGTTATGATGAATTATTAGAACTTAGCATGGAATTAGATGTTAAATTTAGATAAGTTAAAAAATTGAACAAAGAACATATAACCAAAATAAATAGATTTGAACTTGAAGCACGAATGTTAAAGGAGGAAAAAATTATTTTAGAAGAGGAACTACAACTATCTCAAGAAAAAATTAAAAATAATTTGGTCGAAACTGAGGCTATTGCTATTGATTTGGATAAAACAAAATTAGAAAATGATAACTTGTTAAAAGAAAATGTCAACATGAATAGTAATATTGAAATACTGAAAATTGAAAATTTCGAATTAAAGAGAAATTAGATAAAATTACAAATAATGTTTCAGAATTTAATAAAGGGAAACAAGCTTTGGAAGATCTTATCAAAACTTCAAAACCATTATGTAATAGAAATGCAATAGGATCTAAAAATATTCCTAAACAAAGAGGGAATGATATTAAAAAATATAGTTGTATTTATAAAAAGACTAAAAGTTCACCTAACTCTAATATGAATAGCAGAAGTATGAAAATTTGGATTCCTAAGACAAATAATAATTTGATTAGACAAAAATATATTAATATTTTTTTAGAAAATGTAGTCTATAGTAAGAATTATATTCATAAAGGTACCGTCTTGGGTATGGCTACTGCTAACGCTAAAAATGTACGCTAACACCCCAGTGTGAGTTGTGATATAGCGAAAGCACCACCCGTTGGTACAGAAACTAAAAGTAAGCAGAAAATAGTAAAGAGACAACAATTTTTATAGTGGTTCGGCTCAAAGTCAAGCTACGTCCACTTAATCTCTTCTACTATTGATTTGATTACAAGTTTTACAATAATTCTTCAATTACAACGCCATTAAGGCAAAGTAGTTAGAACTTTGATGTAGAAAAGCTCTTTGAATTCACGTTCAATGAACTTGATCTTTTCCCAAGGTTCTTTGAAGTGTCTTTGGCATTTGAAGTGTTGTAGAAGTCGTGAAAACTGCATAGTCTTGGCCTTCCATCCCATCCCCTCGCAATGTGGAGCAAGCGAGGTCTTTATAGGATAGTTTCGGAGTTAGGTCGTGTGGTGTAGGCCGTGGGCGGCTTAGGAGTTGAGTTAGGTCACGGGCGACCTAATGGGTACGGGTTACGGCTTATAGTGGGTGTATTTGGTCATTTGCGTTGGCTGGTACGTCGCAGCGACCTATGGGGAATGGAAGGCAATCTATACGCTGAGGCATCAGGCGAAGCGACTTAAGATAGACTGGGGAGAAGTAGCAACCTTATATAGGTTGGAGCGACCTATATACAAACGGCATAAGAAGACGCGGCTTATTTAGGTGCAGTTGTGGGCTCATAACCCGCTAGGTCGCTAGGTCGCTACCTCATTAAGTCACTGGGAGGTTGAGTCGTTAACTCGTTGCAATGTTAGCTCATCAGATGCTATAGGTCATAAGTCGCTTGGAGCTGTGAACAGTTAAATCGCTTGGCGTTTTGGGGTAGTTCCCATTTTTATGTTAGGTCGTTGAGTCGCCAGCTTTTCTTAAGCAGTTGGGTCGCCATTCAGAAAAGGGATTAACACTTGCCCCTCGAAGTACATGCCTAGGTTATAGGTCGTGTGCTTCGATTTAACCTTGCTAAGACGTGGGCGACTCAAGGATCTTGCTAACTCGCACGCCTATTCATCTTCCCCTTTTTCTTCTATATAAGCCGCTAAGCCGTTTCACCCTCTTCACTTTACTTTTTATCATCTTGCCGCTACTGTTGCATTCAAGCTCAAGGGCTAAAGCGAAATTCCCTTCCTCGTATCTTCGATTATCATTTTCAACAGAAAATCTAGGTAAATCCGATCATCTGACCATCGTGTTCACCATTGATTCTCCCATAACCAATTTCACGCAATTTTTTGTTACCAAGTTGAAAGATTATACCTCGACTCACCTTTCGATCATCGTCGAATGTTGGTAATTGCGTTATTCTCGAAAAATGAATCGACTTAGGGTTCCATGAAGTTATTGGGTGAATGTGGAGTTTTTGGAGTTGATCATGGGTTTTGGAAGTTTGGAGGAGACGAGGAGGTTTTAGGTTAACGGATTTCGGGTTATGTTGTGGCGTTTCTGGTGAAGTAAAGGGGATGAACACGTGGCAAAGTGTGAGTGGAGAGCAAGACTTAGGTTTTTAGTGGAAGAGAGCTCGGTATTTCTGGGATACCCTTAGGGCGACCTAGGGCATGAGGCGAATTAATCATGTAGAGCGACTTACAGAGTTGAACGACCTAAGAGTCTTGATGACTTAGGGAGCCTAAGCGACATATGAGCCTGGAAACTTAAGGAGCCTGAGCGACTTATGAACTTTGGCGATTAAGGGAGTCTGAACGACTTAGAGAGCTTGCGACTTAAGCTAAGTCGTTGGAACAGGGCACATGAATAACTTTTTGAGCGACATAGTCATACTGCGACTTAACTTAGGTCGTTAGAGCTCACTGGAATAACTTAAGAACTCAAGCGACTTAGGATATATAGTATACTGCTTCAGACGAGATAACTCCCTCAACGACCCATCTTTGGGTCCCACCATAATTTGGGCGAGTTAACTTTTTATGGCATAACCTTTAGGTCTCTTTTGTACTTGGACGAGCTAAAACTTAAGCACATTTGCCTCGTCGTGACTTAAAGCCTTATAGCCTTAATCTGTGACCTTCTACCTTGCACATGTCTTATCATTCCATGGATTTGTACAATATGAACAGCATAAGTTGAACAAGATAAAGTATCGCACTGCTTAATTCGTAAAATGTGACTAGACCTTTAACTTGAACTGCTTGCTTAAACTTTCAACTTCCTCTAAACAGATTGCACCAACATTTGATTGTTAGTAACCTGTTATTATAATGCAGAAAACTAGGACGAATATACTCATCATCGACTGCCCACATCAAGTGATGGATTAGGTCATAGAGATAATATTTTACTTAAGTAAAATAATATGAATCTAATTAAAAATGAAATGTTGCGAATCAACTTACTTAAATGAAGCATCAACGCAAAATTCATACAGTTAGAACTGCTTATTGCTGAATATTATCTGCATTGATACTACACTTAATTTTGATCCAATAACAAGCCTTGAATCTTCCTGAATTGATGTACGCCAACCAGTATTATTTCAAGTTTTTCTTTATTTACTTGTTATTTCAGTAGCTTTGCACAACACTTCACACGCTTTTAGGAAATGTGCACCTTCATATTTGAATATCCAGTTCCTTATGTAAAATGGCTTCTCAACAAGTGCGAGAAGAGATAGTAGAGTAGGCCGATGAGGTTTTCCCAATGGCTGACCCTTTGAAGAATCCTCCGGAAAGAGTTTCAACTACGTTGAACCAACAGGCTTTCATCCAGCTATGTATTCAATTCGGCATTGCGGACACGGATGCTTTGCTTCCTAGGTAAATGACACTGCCGATAGGCCGCCTCCTAGCTTCATTGCAGTCAATCGTCAAATGTGTCTGAATGGAGCTATTCCCCCTTCAATGATTTTCTTAGAACACTCGTCCTGCGACTAACTATTTCTTCATTCCAGTTGCACCCTAATGGCTATGCCATTTTGATGGGGTTGTGCGTACTATTTAGGAGGACGCTTAACCGCCTCCCAAGCTTCGAGGAGATCTGCTATTTGTGTTCATTCGGGAGGAACAAAGGCCACCCTTCTATTACTCTTGTAAGGAGTGCAAGAAACCGTAAGCTGATTACGGATCTGCCCAAGAGCGCTCACGGGTTTTTAAACCAGTTCTTCTTTGTCTGTTTCCCTTCGGGATTCTACGGTATCTGGAGAGTAGGAAGTAAGACTACCTATCTCCGTTCACTTCATTTTTGAGCCTTTCAAAATTCGAGTCGTCAAGTTCTAACTTCATTCTTTACTTTTGCAGCACTTCCTCCTCGCTCTAAAGTTTCTAGTCACAAATCGACTTTCAAAAGATTGAGTGTCGTAGCTATTGATGAGAGAAGTATTAAGTTTCTTTTGAAGGACGAATTTTTGCACCAATTCGGACTCTTGCACTCTTCTCGATCCATTCAGTCCTGTGATGCCACCAGTTCTCAAGCAGAAGCGTCAGATGCCCCAGCCTCCGCAAAGGAATTCGCACTAAAGGAACCTATTGTAGAGGCTTCGTTAGTGAAATGCTCCAGTTCCGTTGACGGTGTGGGATTATCTGGCAAATCTAAACTTCCCCCAGTTATTGAAGAAGAGGAATTTCCTCAACATTCTGGGAAGGCTACTAGAGAAGCTAATGAGGGAGCTGAGAAAGAAAGTTCCGTTACGAAGAGTGTAAAGCGTGCTAAAGAGGGCACTGCCGATATGACCCATTCCGTTGGGCACGATGGTGATGACATCTTTGGAGGAATGAGTGATCTTATGGTGACTTCCCATGAGCTCTTTAAAGATGACACCACCACTTCTAAGCTTGTTTCTCCAGCAATTGAAGCGACATGCATTTTACGATCAATTCCATCAACCCAAGAGTTGACTCTTGCTGCAAAAGCCAACGTTACTCCTAAGTCGAAGAGTGGTTTGTAGCTTGACGCGTGTAGTTCGCACGCCACAAACACACTTAGGATTTTTGGCAATTACGCGCACTTAGCTTCTTTATTTCGAAGATTTCTAAATTTTGTCTCTTCTTCACTTCCAGGTTCTCCCATGGGACGCAACAGCTCATATTACGATGACTTTCAGCGCTATGCCAGGCGTGATTCCTATGACCCCAGACGCTATCTTCCTGCCCCTAGGGAGACTGATGAGGAAAGAGCGACTAGGAAAGCTCATGAAAGGCAGGCTTATTAGGGGCATTATGGAAGAAGAGACGACCGACATGACTCTTACCAGAGGGATGATGACTCCCATAAGAGAAAGTCTCAAGACGATAAGGGGAAGAGCCATGTAGCTGAAGATTCAAGCAAGCGAGCCAAGCTTAGTGAAAAGTCTACATCTGAAATTTCTAAAGTGCCCGCTGCTTCTATCTCTATAGACATCCCTTCTAGCCTCCTGCCTTTAAAAGAGCTGAAATTCAGGCAATCATTAATAGGCCTCCTTATCAAGTTGAGAAGCCTCCGTCTGCACTCCAAAGTCGATTTCCGCATTGGTGTTTGAAAGGAGTATGTTTTGATCTGGACTTGGTTCCAATTGATAAGAAGGCCATGTTGAAAAATCTCGACACTGTGAAGCTTGATATTGAAAGAATGTCCGGCTGGCAAAAACTAGTTGATGAGCTTCAAAGAGTAAATCCTTTAAATCTCAAGGCTATGCTGACCATGGAAAGTGATAAGTCAGAGTGGCAAAAAGTTCTTGATCAGCACGATACGGAGATGAAGAGCATCACCGCCTATAACGAGAAACTTGAGGCTGAAATCAAGAAGCTTAAAGATGATCTTACCACCTCTTCCACTTCTTATACTCAAAAGGAAGAGGTTCTTCAAAAGCAAGTAAGAGACGCGCACGCTACTCAACGAGATGCCGAGGCTAAACTTGAGGCGCAGCAGAAAATCATGGAAATCTACCGCAATGATGTTGCTCAACTGCGGGAAAAGACTAACTCCTAAGATTTGGAGATTACAATGTTAAAGGCCCAGCTTTCTAAGGCTGAAAAGGAGCGTGACGAGGCCATCGCTGGGAAAGCAGCAGCTGAACAATCACATGAGGCGACTAAGGCCAACGTTAGCTCCACTCTATTCGAGTTTTATGTTCTCAGCGTCTTGGGGCGTGGCAGTCTTTCATTTTTTGGCCCAAAGTATGAGGTTACCCTGGCTGAAGTGTGGGAGGCTGCAGTTGAAATGCTTAGGGACGCTAGCTACGCTGAGGAGGATTTTGAGGCTTATTATTTGGATGATGAGGGTCGTGCCGCCCTTGCCAGAGGGAAAGAACAACTTGCCAAGGAACGAGCAGAAGCGGCGGAAGGAGAGCATCTAGGGAAGGCACCTTTGGCTGACTCAACTCGTCCTTCGGCTTCGGTTGACATCGATATTATTGGCTCCAGTTTCCACACTCCGCCTCCTGCCAAAGCCGAAACCGAACTAGAACTGCTCATGCCGAAGACGAGGCCCAAGAAGACACCGAAGCCCAAGATTTTGAAATTGACGTGATAAAGCCAATCTCTCCAGGTAACTTCAACACTGATCCAGCTCAAGTGGACTACTCATTTGCTTCACATGAGCTAGATAAACTTCTTGCTTATTACTTAAACCTCAACATGTCACTATCTCCTCTCTTTGCGAGAAATACTGATGTTTAACTCTTCTTCTATAGTGAAAACAACAAGTGTTGTACAGGCTTCGCCTCCTCCAGCTGTTGCCTTTCCACCTCTTCAAGTTACTCCTTCTTCTGCTTCTCAACTGGGGTCGCAAGGAGAACAAATAAGAGCTCTTCAAGGCTTAGATGACCCGACCGTTTCACAAGAGCAGAAGCTGAAGAACTTTAGGAGGGTGAGAGGACCCCGGAGAAATTTACTACCGATGATACAAAGCTTATTGATCTTATCACTCCGGGCAGCGAATCTTCTTCAAAGAAGAGGGGAAAGAGTAGAATTTCGACGAAAAAGAAGGGCACTTCTGCTAGCGATGAGAAAGCGGAAGAGGACCCAATTGCACCTCTTTCTCCTTTTTCCCCGACTAGTTTAGGCTGACTCAAGAAGTTAACCATTAGGCCAGGCGAGGGCTCCAAAGGCGGCGAGAAGAAGAAGTAACGGGTCTGGTTTTATCCTTCTTGCTCTGCTTTCTTGTTTTTTGCTTGTATTTAAAGACTCGTATCGACCGAAGATTGTACGGGTACCGGCCCCCCTTTTTGAAACCTGCACATATATACAAATCTTTTATAGTATGGAATAAAATGACTCTTTTTACTTGTACAATCTTTTGTCTGTATTTGTAAATGCATTTATTCCTTATTTTCACATAAGTTTCTTTATTTTCTTTGTATGATATTGCAGCGAGCTCGTGGTATGTTGCTTGAGCGTTGCTTTTATTAATGTAGCTATATTATATTGCCCCCATACCACGGCTTATTGCAATCTTCTCCATTTTGAGAAGACTTATACTCTTACACTGGAGAATAATTCTTCCATTTTGAGGAAATATTATTCTGCTCTAGTAGAGTGTGCCTTGTATTGGAGAAGTTTTCTCTTTTTTTTTAGAAAAAGTTTTTACACTTTAACTTTCGGAGATGGTCACTTTTATTCCCGAGAAGTGGATTCCGCTACGTGGTAAAGCGGGCCTCCGAAAAAGGCTTTGATTAGTTTGCCAGAAAGTTATATTTCATCGCTAAGTGGGCCCACGGGACTGGCGTCAGCTGCTTTATCGGATATTTTGTTTGCACAAACGATCGCGAGCAGTTAGTTGCGGCCTAGAACCCTCTTTTTGAGAAGGTGCCCCTTCGGTGGTTCCAGCAACGACTTTTTCAAGAGATAACATTTCATTTTTGGGCGTGCCTCATTAAAGGGCTTTAATTGGAACTTCAACTTTTTTTGGGGAAGAATGTTCTCATTATGGATAAATTGATCTTCCCTTGAGAGTAGAAGTGTGCCTCCGAAGAGGGCTTTTTGTTTGCCTGAAAGTTACTTCTCGCAGTTCAATAGGTCCACGGTGCGGACGCAAACTACCTAATTGGATGTTCATTTGTATGTACGATCACAATTTGTTAGCAAGAGCCTGGTGCCTTCATTTTGGGAAGGTGCCCCTTCGATGATTCCACCAACCTTTTTGTTTGAGAAAAGCATTTCATTTTTTGGCGTACCTCGTTGGAGGGCTTTCTTTGGCAATTCAACTTTTTTTGGGGAAGAATGTTCTCATTATGGAGAAATTGATCTTCCCTTAAGAGTAGAAGTGTGCCTCCGAAGAGAGCTTTTTTGTTTCGCTTGCCAGGAAGGTTGCATCTCACAGTTAAGTGGATCCACGGAGTAGACGCAAGCTACCTAACTGGATGTTTGTTTGTACAAACGATCACAATTACCCAGCGAGGGCCTGGAACCTTCACTTTGGGAAGGTGCCCATTCGGTGGTCCCACCAACCTTTTGGTTGAGGGACAAGATTCCGTTTTGGCTGTTCTTTGTCTGCTTGCCTATTTCTTTTCACCATCTGCCCCTCAGCGATTCCTCGTTATCATTTTCAAGTACATGTTCCTTTCTTTTGCAAGTTGTTTTTTTTTCTTTTATCCAGAGAAGTGTATTTCATTGTTAAGTGAATCCACGGGGCATACGCAAGCTACCTAACTGGATGTTTGTTTGCACAAACGATCACAATTAACTAGTGAGGGCCTGGAACCTTCACTTTGGAAAGGTGCCTCTTAGGTGGAATCACCAACTGTTTGTGAGAAGCACTTCTTATGTAGGAATTGAAACTGGAATTTTTGTGGCTTGACATTTGTTTGTTGAGTGATTTGTAGGAATCGCTTGGCTTGTGATGTGTTGAATAGGTAAGCTTTGCTTTGATAGCCTGCAATATTAAATCGACATTTTAGCAATATATTTAAGATATTTGCACATCGAAATGAGACAGGCATTTTATAGTAGTAGAGAACACAAGATTTATAGTGGTTCGGCCAAGAACTGGGCCTACATAGACTTTATAGTTCTTATTGTTGATTCACACTGATTTTACAATGGCTTACAATACAAGAATGATACATCTACAATCATTTTACAAATTTAAGCATAACTTCTAAGTAAAATATGGACGCAAGTGATTGCTGTTCTAGGCTCTCGAAATTGGATCTCCTTCGACGGTTGTGAGCTTGAAAGTGCCATTAAGAATTTTTTTTGCCTATGACGTATGGCCCTTCCCAGTTTGGCCTAAACACTCCTTTTGTTGTCATGACCCTTTTCAAGACTAGATCCCCATTTTCAAAGCTGCGCTGGCAAACTTTAGAATTGAAGTGCCTGGCTATCCTTTACTGATGGGATGCAACTCTGAGCTCAGCATCTTTCCTTCTTTCATCAAGCAAGTCAAGTGCTTCAAGTTGCAGCTTTTCATTTTCAGCTTGGTTGAAATGAATTCTCCTATGTAAGAGGACCTCTATTTCCACTGGAATCATTGCTTCTGATCCATATGCTAATGAGAATGGAGTGTGACCAGTCGCAGTCTTGTGGGTAGTTCTGTATGCCCAAAGTGCTAGTGGCAGCTTATCGACCCAACCACCTTTTGCTTTTTACAGCTGTTTTTTAATGGTTGATTTGATAATTTTGTTCACTGCTTCCACTTGCCCGTTTGCCTGCGGATGAGCCACTGCTGAGAAGCTTTTTTGGATCTTGAATCGCCTGCAAAAGTCCTGAAATTCTTCGCTTTCGAATTGGGTACCATTGTCTGTGATTATCTTCTGAAGCACACCATACCCGCAAATGATATTTATAGTCACAAAGTTTATCATCTTTTTAGAGGCAATAGTAGCCAATGGTTCAGATTCAGCCCATTTAGTGAAATAATCAACAGCAACAATAGCATATTTGATTCCGGACTTGGCAATCGGCAAAGGCCCAATGAGATCTATCCCCCAAATGGCGAATAGCCATGGACTGACCATCCATGTTAGCTCGTTGGAAGGTGCTCTTGGAATTTTTGCAAATCTCTAGCATCTGTCACACTTTCGGGAGTAGCTAGCAGCGTCTCGATTAATATCTGGCCAAAAATACCCATAGCGGAGAATTTTCTTTGCTAGATTTTGGCCACCTGAATGATCCCCACACTCTCCTCCGTGCACCTCAGCTAAAATTGTCTTAGCCTCTTCCTTGGTTACACATCGGAGTAATGGCATCGAGAATTCTCGTCTGTACAACCGGCCGTCTTGAATTACATATCTCGGGGCTTTTTTTAACAGCTTCTGGCGCTCTTTCAAGTTTTCTGGCAAGGAGCCGTTGAGTAGATATTCCTTGATCGGGGTCATCCACGACTCCTGCTCTTGAGATACAGCCATAATCCAGTCAATATCCATCTCATCAGTACTTGGAGCTGACAAGACTTCCCCAGGGACCAATCCCAATAATTGTGCTTCGCCAGAGCTTGAATATTTTGTGAGAGAATCTGCCTTCATGTTCTCTTCCCGGGGTATATGGCTTATTGTATAATGATCAAAATCATCGAGAAGCTCCCAGGCCTTTGACAAGTAAGCAGACAGATTTTCTCCTTTAGTTTGAAACTCTTTCTTAACTTGGCATACAATAAGCTAGGAATCACTGAAGATCTGCAATACTTTGATGTTCAGTTCTTTACCAATCTTCAAGCTGGCAACAAGAACTTCACATTCTGCTTCATTATTTGTCGAAGGAAATTCTAATCTCAATGCATAGCACAATGACTGCCCTTCGGGGGTTTCAAGCACAACCCCAGCTCCGGAACAATAGTCATTTCTTGCACCATCAACATATAATTTCCATTGGATCGGAATGTCATCAGTCACTTCTTCCTCACTGTCACCTTTATCTGTGTATTCTGCAATGAAATCTGCTAAATCTTGTCCATTGATTGCTCTTCGGGGATGGTAGGTGATATCGTATTGGCTGAGTTCAATATTCCACTTCAGAAGACGACCCGAAGTTTCAGGGCGAAATAGGACTTGCTTTAGAAGTTGATCGGGGAGGACTTTAATAGGATGAGCTTGAAAATATGGCCTCAACTTTCTAGACATAATCAACAGACAATAGGCGAGCTTTTCCAGCTTTGAATAATTCATCTCTGACCCAGTGAATCTTTTGCTGATGTAATAAACCGGGCGTGAACTTTTGCGTCTTCCCGTACCAATGTTGCACTGAGAGCATGAGATGAAACCGCTAAATATATGAAAAGATCTTCACCATTGTTGGGCTTAGAAAGTACTGGAGGCGTTTCCATGTGACAAATCAGTTCATCAAAAGCTTTCTGACATTCAGGAGTCCATTTAAAGTTTTTCTTTCCTTTCTTCAGAGCGTCAAAGAAGGGAATGCATTTATTAGTGGCCCTGGAAATAAACCGACTTAAAGCAGTGACTTTCCCGTTGAGGCTTTGCAATTCCTTCTTTATCCTAGGGGCTTTGACTTCTCTTAAAGCAGTAATCTGAGCAGGATTAGCTACGATGCCCTTAGCACTCACAATGAAACCCAAGAATTTTTCGGACTCTACCTCGAATGAACATTTCAGAGGATTTAGCTTCATCCCATACTTTCTGAGGACTGCGAACATTTCTGCCAAATGATCCATGTGGTCTACTGCCTTCTTCGATTTCACCAACATATCATCAACACATACTTCCATAGTTTTGCCAATCTGGGGTTTGAACATGGCATTAACAAGTCTTTGATAAGTTGCCCCCGATTTCTTTAGTTCAAAGGGCATGACTTTATAGCAGCAAAGACCAACATCACTGATGAAGCTCGTGTCCTCCTGATCTGGCTCATGCATCATGATTTGATTATATTCTGAGTAAGCATCCATAAAAGACAATAATTCATACCCGGCTATTCATCCACCAACTGATCAATCCTGAGTAACGGGAAATAGTCCTTGGGGCATGCTTTGTTCAAGTCTGAAAAGTCGATGCATACTCTCCACTTTCCATTTGCTTTTTTAACCAACACTGGATTAGAAACCCAATTTGGATAAGTGGATTCTCTAATGAATCCATTTCCGTGAGCCGGTCTACTTCTTCTTTTAATGTTGTCGACCTTTCAGGACCCTGGGTTCTTCTTTTCTGCTTTACGGGTGTGAATTTTCGATCAATATTCAAAGCATGCACTGCGATTTCTAGAGATATTCCACACATGTTGGCATGACTCCAAGCGAATACATCCAGGTTTATTTCAAGAATGATATTAACATATTCTGAATCGTCACACCGAGTTTTGAACCCACATTCAGCACCTTGTTTGGATCATTCAGGTCAGCGGGTATTGGCACCGTCACTTCCACCGGCACCACTCTACTCTCCCCTGCACTGGTTTCACTGGAATCAATGTCTTTTCGTGCATCACTATGCTCACCAGTGTAGGGTCCACCCCGTAATTGCTACAAGATGGGCTCCTTGATGCGGAGCGGAGCTGCCGCACCCTTACCCATTTCTCTCTTATTTGCCTCCCGTAACTCTATGAGATAGCATTCTCGCCCGGCATTTTGGCCCCCCTTCACAACATCGACGCCATTATTAGTGGGGAACTTCATAGTCAGGCACCATGGGGCGAGAATGGCCTTGAATGCGGCAAGAGTCGGTCGACCCAAGAAGGCATTGTAAGCGGAGAATTCATCAACAATCATAAAAGTTTGTTTTCGGATCACCTTCTTTTCCCCTTCTCCAAGCTCTACAAATAAGTCAATAGTCCCAATAGGCTGTTTTGATTCTCCAGTGAGCCCAAAAAATTTCTGTGAGGAAGCTTGGACATCAGCCATGGGAATTTTCATATGATCAAATGTATTTTTGAAGTGGACATTGCAAGAGGCGTCGCAGTCAACAAGCACCCTTCTTACAATGGCTGGTCTAATGCCTGCAGATATTACCAAGGGATCCATAGTGGGAGTCTCAACACCAACAGAGTCTCTAGCCCGGAATATGATGTCATTGTTAAAAGTTCTTTGCTGTTTTAAAGGTGCAGCATCTTCCAAGACAAAAACATTTTTTTCCGTCGGGGAATATCTCAAAGCATGAGCATATCTCTCCATCTCACCCCAACTTCTGCCCGCTGGGCTGAGGACCCCCTGTGATAACATTAATGACAGGCCTCTCAGATTCCTGCGCTGCAGTCCTCTCACCTGAGCCGGATTGATGAGCAGGAACTTATTGCCCCTGAGCAGATGAGATTGGGTCACTTCTGTTTCTCTTCACATATTGTTGTAGTTTATTCTGTCTCAACAGCTCTTCAATCAAATTCTTTAAATGGCGACATTCATTAGTGTCATGGCCAGGTTGATTGTGGAACCGATAGAATCTCCCATTATGCACAACATTTTTCCCAGGCTTCATGTCAGGTGGTTTGGGGTATTCAACAGCATCCTTGGTTGTGAAAAAGATATTTTCTAGAGTATCAGTTAAGGGAGTAAAATCTGAAGGTTTAAAGCGGTGAGTTTTCTTCGCATCTTTCTGCTTTTCTCCACCGTCACTCTCCCTCTTCTGGCCACCAGATTCCTTTTTGTTAGAAGCAACATTGTTATTCTCAACTTCAGTCACGACCACTATTGCTGGCATAGGAAGGCTTTCTAAGCGCATAAATTCATCGGCCTTCTTGTAGAACTTCTCAAGTGAATTAGGCTCTTTCATCTTTAGCCATTTTTCGAATTCACTTGATTTGTCAATAGCTCGCATCAAGTAAGTCAGAATCATCCGAGGCTCTGCATTATCCACTTCAGCCAAGGCTACATTAAAGCGGTTTAAGAAAGATTTGATAGACTCTCTGGGGCTTTGTTCAAGGCTGGATAGTGACATTATGTCCTTGGCCTTTGAAGCATGTAACCTGAACTGATCTTCGAATTTTTGAGTTAGGTCGGAGAACTGATCCACGGATCGAACAGGCAGCTTCGTGAACCAAAGCAGGGCCCCTCCCTCCAAGTACACAGGAAAGTATCTGCACTTGATCTCATCTGTTGCTCTGGCACATGTCATATGCCAGTCATACTTGTATAAGAACTGGTTAGGATCGCTTGTCCCCCGATAAGCTGGAATATTGGGGGGAACAAACTTCTTTGGAAATTCAGCCTTCAGAATTCTTTCAGTAAAAGGAGTCTTACTTGGAGAAAACCCCCAGTCACTTTCATCTTCCTCCCTTTGCATGCTCTCCTTCATAATTTGTCGAATCATTCCCGAGAGGTACTTCTCATCGTTTGGAGGCCCCGCGGGATAGATGTCGGCTACTTTTTCGGAAGTTTGCCTGGACAAACGTTCACGAAGAGTTGGCTGCGGCCTTGAACCTTCAGCTTGGAGAGATGCCCCTTTGGCGATGCCAGCTGCCCTCTGAGGAATACTTTTCCCTTGGGAATCATGAACATCCTCAGCAAAGGTTTCTTCATTATTTTCTGGTTGCTGGTTAACTCCAAGCAAAGCATTCAACATGTTCAACATCAAAGTGTTCTGGGCTTCCACTTGTTGATACAACCCAGACACTACAACATCCAATTCCGCCCTTGTGATTCCAACACTAGGAGCCGCTTGATTTGACGCGGGAGAAGTGGCGGTGTTGTCATAAGCATCTCCAGATCTAGTAGATCTACCTTTTCTTCTATGAGCCATAATTTCAAATAGATTTCTGGTTCTTAGGGGAAGTCTTTCAACAAATCTTTGTGAAGCAATGATGAGAGCACCCCTGAGTTCAATTCTCTGTGAAAGCACCAAAAATGTTAACGCTAAAAATGTACGCTAACCCCCCAGTGTGAGTTGTGATATAGCGAAAGCACCACCCGTTGGTACGGGAATTAAAAGCAAGCAGAAAAAATAGAAAATAGTAAAGAGACAACAATTTTTATAGTGGTTCGGCTCAAAGTCAAGCCTACGTCCACTTAATCTCTTCTACTATTGATTTGATTACAAGTTTTACAATAATTCTTCAATTACAACGCCATTAAGGCAAGTAGTTAGAAATTTGATGCAGAAAAGCTCTTTGAATTCATGTTCAATGAACTTGATCTTTTCCCAAGGTTCTTTGAAGTGTCTTTGGCATTTGAAGTATTGTAGAAGTCGTGAAAACAGCAAAGTCTTGGCCTTCCAGCCCATCCCCCCGCAATGTGGAGCAGGCGGGGTCTTTATAGGGGAGTTTCGGAGTAAGGTCGTGTGGTGTACGCCGTGGGCGGCTTAGGAGTTGAGTTAGGTCGCGGGCGACCTAATGGGTACGGGTTACGGCTTATAGTGGGTGTATTTGGTCGTTTGCATTGGCTGGTAGGTCGCAGCGACCTATGGGGAATGGAAGGCGATCTATACGCTGAGGGATTAGGCGGAGCGACTTAAGATAGACTTGGAAAAAGCAGCGACCTTATATAGGTTAGAGCGACCTATATACAAACGGCATAAGGAGACGCGGCTTATTTAAGTGCAGCTGTGGGATCATAACTCGCTAGGTTGCTACCTCATTAAGTCGCTGGGAGGTTGAGTCGTTAACTCATTGCAATGTTATCTATGCTATAGGTCGTAAGTCGCTTGGAGCTGTGAACAGTTAAGTCGCTAGGGGTTTTGGGGTAGTTAACCCGTTGTTATGTTAGGTCGTTAAGTCGCCAGCTTTTCTTAAGCAGTTGGTCGCCATTCAGAAAAGGGATTAACAGTTTCCTACTTCTCCTAACATCTAGGACCCTAATAAAGTATATGAGTACCAATTAAATCATATTTTATTTGCAGGTACCCAAAATAATATTAAGGAGAAATGGATACAAGATAGCGGATGCTCCAACCATATGACCGGAAATTCAAAAATGTTATCAAATATAACATACATCGACGGTGGAACGGTAACTTTTGGAGATAACTCAAAAGGATACGTCGTGGGTATTGGAGAAGTCATCAACTCTGGTATTTCTAAGTCTCCTATTATTACAAATGTTTTGTTAGTTGAAAATCTAAAACATAACCTACTAAGTATTAGTTAATTACGCGATAAAGGTTTTCAAATCAATTTCGAAAAAGATAGATGTAATATTTTCAATAATAACAAACAACTTATATCTGAGGGTTTTAGAAACAGAAATATTTATGTCTTAAACATGAATATAAATAAAAATTCAGGTTTTTGTTTAACTGTCAAACATGACGATCCATGGTTGTGGCATAAACGATTTTGTCATATTAACTTTAAATATATTTATAAATTAGCAAAATATGACCTAGTTAGAGGTTTACCTAAAATAAATTACAAAGTAGAAAATTTATATGACGATTGTCAAATTGAAAAACTAAATAACACTACACCAAAAAGTACTTTTGGTGGCGCACAAAAAACGCAACCATAAATTATGGTGGCGTTTTAGAGAACGCCGTCATACGACATGCAATTAAAAAACTAATATTTTTGATTGCGTTTTTGTAAACGCCGTTATAATGTGTCTTATTGCGGCGGCAAAAAAAGACCACCCTAAATCTTTTTTTGTAGCATGTTGAAACGCCACCAAAAGTGATATTTTTTTCAACATATTTTTTCCGTAGCGTTTTCTAAACGCCGCTAACTAGACACCATTATAGATTGATCATTTTAAAGGCTATATATTTCACCACAACAATATTTTTTTGTTGCGTTTTTTCTGCCATTATATTTTTTCCGTAGCGTTTGATAAACACCACTAAATATTTTTGCTTTTCTTTGTCTATTTCTCACATTCTGCTAGCTCGTTCACTCTCCAGTTCATTTTATTCTTAATTTATATTAAACAGTAATAATAAATAGTTCAATAATAAACAAAAAATACATGAACAAATGAACTACCATAAACACAAATGGTACATTATGATACATTGATACAGAAGTAGTACATAACCATACATAGTCACACAATTGGTGCTAAAAAAACGCTTGTTTACCCATAATTCTTTGTTGCATGCACAAGTGAAAGCTAGCACTATAAAAGTCCAACCTTACTCTCTTCGAAAATCCAATGCCTGCACAAGTGAAATTACAACAATAGTCAAACAAGACAAGCACCATTATCTAAGTGGTTAATTGATTCGATTTTGGTGTAAGAGGTCACAAGTTCGAAACTTACTTTTGAACGTTTATTGAAATGGGATTTATTGTCCCAATGATTTTTGTATATAAACTAGCATTTCAAAAAAACAATAGTCAAACAATTATGTTGATTCGTAAGACTTCAAATCTAATATCAAACAACTACAACATTGTACAAGTATATCATACTATTATTTATAAAATTTAGTTAACTTAAACTTAGTTAATTTTATAAAACTTCTTTAATTTTAATAAAACTTAGTTAATTTTTATTAACTTTGTTAGCTTAGTTAATTTATTATTATTATTATTATTATTATTATTATTATTATTAGAACTTGGTTAACTTAATTATATTATTATTATAAACTTAGTTAATTTTTAAAATTAATTAGTTGATTCATCATCATTATTATTTATAAAACTGTTAAATTAGTTATATTATTATTATTTATAAAATTTAGTTAACTTAAACTTAGTTAATTTTATAAAACTTGTTAATTTTAACAAAACTTAGTTAATTTTAATTAACTCAATTAACTTGGTTAATTTATTATTATTATTATTATTATTATTATTATTAAAACTTAGTTAACTTAATTGTATTACTATTATTAATATTATAAACTTAGTTAATTTTTATAAACTTGGTTAATTCTTCATCATCGTCATTATTATTACTTAAAACTTTTTTGAATTAGTTATTATTATTATTTATAAAATTTAGTTATCTTAAACTTAGTTAATTTTATAAAACTTGTTTAATTTTAACAAAACTTAGTTAATTTTTATTAACTTGGTTAACTTAGTTAATTTATTATTATTATTATTATTATTATTATTATTATTATTATTATAAACTTAGTTAATTCGTTATCATCGTCTTTATTTATAAAACTTTGTCAAACTAGTTATATTATTATTATTTATAAAATTTAGTTAACTTAAACTTAATTAATTTTATAAAACTTGTTTAATTATAATAATTAATTTTTATTAACTTAGTTAACTTAATTGACTTATTATTGCTATTATTATTATTAAAACTTAGTTAACTTAATTATATTATTATTATTGATTAACTTAGTGGAATGATCAAATTATTTCCACTAGTTGTGCATGTTAGGTTCCTTAATTTACATGCACAACTAAGTTAATAATTATTAATTAATCCCAGCAAGTAAATCATAGCTAGCATCCAAGCGTCCGTTTCCAGTTGTAACTGTTGGTTCAAAAGTTTCCTGATGTGCTAAAACAACTAGAATTGCTTTTTATTTTTCAGATAACACCTTGGATTTCCAAGATGCAAAGTAATGCCTATTAGGAAAGCTCTCATCGATTGATAGGATAGGTGGTCCATGAGATACAAAAAATGCATCCATGAAACTTGAGTTAAATGCTAAAATTGAAAGGAAACTTGATTGTGGAAAAAGAAAGTAAATATGATTGATCGCAAAAGAACAGATTGACTTTTGTGGAATGCTATTGACGTCAGAAAATTCTAGTGAACTAAAGAAACATGACATTTCTAGTTATCTATCACAGATCATACTATCTTTAATGGAGATCACTGAATTTTTGAGTGGACGTTGATGAATCAAATCACTATTCTCCGTCAATGATAATAGCCTAGACATTCAAATCATATGCAAGGTGGAGAGACACATCTTGTAACTTTGAGTTGACAACTCAATTAATGCTTATATTGTTTTAAATAAGTTTTGCAAGTTTTTCATATTTCATTTAGGATCGGTTAGAAATGGTTCTGAACATAAAATTAGTATATCAGTAGCTGAAAACCAAGAAAAATTGGATAAATACACGTTTACACACCTGTGGTTAAATCCAACATTTTAAATAGCTGCAAAACAGTGAGGTTGCTATCGCATAATCCATCAAGCACCAGACAAAAAAATCCAAATTCGTGCATTAAGTTTAACAAACTATTGTATTAAGCATCACAAATAAAGTTTTAAATATTATGACCGAGTTGCATCCAAAGGTAAAGTTTTACCTAAATCAATTGTATGTGTTTCATTTTCTGAATCTCCTTCTTTAACAAGATCACCTTCCACTTCAGCTGCAGCTTTTGCATATCTTTCTAAGAACTCTTCTTTTGTTTCTTCAAGGTCCACATACTCTGAATCCTAGTATATATGATAATTAATCCTTTTTTATAGATGTAGAAATTTTTTAAAAATCATAACAAACGCAACATTGATTGAGAGCAAGGCATTCAAAACTGTTAAAGGGATTTTTGTGCCAATGAAAATATAAAGACTTGCTTACCTCATCATAGTCAGACTCATCAATCTTCATCTTCTCCATCATCACCATCTTCTTCATTGCCATATTCATTTGAAGCTTCATTATTTTCTTCCCCCTGAACTTCTTTTAAATTAATAGTTGCCTTGAGTAGAGAGACAGAGCATCTATGCAAATAGTCCTTATCTACTTGGGATCTTAGCAGTCGCTCAACCAGCTTTGCTAATGCAATTACTACATAACATTACAAGGTTATCAAAAAGAAAATATTTACCATCCTTGTAAACTAGGCTATAACAGTTATACGGATGTAAACTGCTTGATAGGCAATAAATTATGTGAATCCATATTTTAGGCAGCGTTATTTTGATTAATTTAGATGTTTTGTCCAGCATTTTTGTTGAGAAGCTTATTTCTTAATTTAGTCCTATACTTGTTATGCTTTATTTTATTTAAGGCATAAGACAAATTTACCATCTAATTTGATTTCAGACTTCAACGAGTGACAAGGTTCAGAATCGCAAACTGAAAATTCAGCCAAACCACAAGCCCAAGTCATGAAACCTTTATCTTCTTCCTTGTCCAAAACTTGCTCAATAATCCAAGGACAAGAAACATAACAAAATGAGATAGTCAATAGCAAAGGTTTATGCATCCCACTAGACTTGCTGTGCACCATTTGAAAAGCTTTCAAGCGAGAAAATGCAGCAATTGTAAATGACACAACAATTGACTGCTTAATAGCTAGCGTATCAGCAGAAAATTTTGATACATGTAATAATTCATGCACACAAGAGCATGCCTTCCTAGTAGCAGAAGGATAAGCATGAATACCTGAACTAATAAAAGCTGAAATGCCTTTAATGATGGAATTCTGAGATAGTGATTTTTCCATGAAGAAATTTGTGTAATCGCGATCTTTATGCAGACTGATAGCTTCATGGATAGAATCAAAAATCACCTGATCCTCTGTCTCTTCCCAATCATGCCAATCTGCAATCACGTGAGCCAAAATAACTAACAGTTCTCTCAATTTCAATTCTACAACGTCGTCTACAGATCTAACTGATCGCATGACAAATCCAAGCAATCGAGAAAGGTCATCTAAACATGAAGAAGCTGGGAGCAAACTGGAAGTATTTGCTTCCTGATTTCAACCGGTAAAAAAAAAAAAAATATTCCTAAACAGTTAGAAAAATTAACATGCATGAACATGGAGTACATTATACAATTTTTAGAACAAAAATGTACCATCAGTTCACATTGCATCAGCCAAGCATGTTGCAGTAAACTCGAAAATATTCAAGAAGTGGAAGCACAGCTCAAAAAATGGTCAGAGGCTTCCAGAAAGTCAATATCTTAAAGACAACCTTTTCATATTTTACAATAGTAGCCAAAGCCGAAAGGCCACGTTCAACAACCTGGCATGTGAATAAATTACTCTTTGAAAAAGGCACACATTATCCAATTTTATTCCTAGTTTTGGAATATATATCAAATAATGATAATAAACAAAAGTTACGCCTTGTTTATCATCATTATAACTTTACCCTTTTAAAGAATAATTACTAATTTGATTGTTTGACTATGAAAAGTGGAGACAATTTTACAATTATCGCATAATAATCCTATCATAAAGTTGGAACAATTATGACCGACAGAATATAGATACATCTTGTTGTTGCTACAATGTCCAGCAGGCCTATAATAGTGTAATTCCTTGATATGAAAATATACGAGCCAATTTCACTTAATTAGAAACAGATCCCAAGTAGCAAAGCCTTATAGTTTTTATATATACGTTTGTGGATACTTAGCTACATCGATTGAATATGACGCTACAAGTTCAGTTTTACAAAAGAATCCATGTACGATTTAAAATTAAAAAATAGCAAATCAGTTTTCATTATTCATTATTCACTACTAGAGATGGATCATCTAAGAGAGGATATCATAGAGGGCGAGAGAAACTTATTATATAGAAATTTCTTTATTCATTATTCACTACTACTATCACATTAACAAAAAAATTGCAAACTTCAGCTACAATGAGGGCTTGTAGATCACGTTCGACCTACGTGGTAGAAAGATTTTGTACAAGATTTGTTTCGGACAACACGTGTGCGTGTGCGTGTGCGTGTGCGTGTGCGTGTCAAGGGACTTCATTTTGCACCGAGTAAAACCACATGCTCCACCGCTTTGTCCAGACCTCATCAATTTCTTTGAGTTTCATTCATGTGAATTTAAAATTAAATCTCATCATTCAGCAGCCTCTTGCCAAAACGAGATGAGATCGCATGTCTCTGAATTTCATGTACCCCATTTCCCATCACAAACATCCATTTAATAAATTAAATAATTGATTAGAACACAATTAATACACAATAGAAAGTTATGATAAGCTAGGAATAGGAGGCGTATGGGTTCGAAATCAGGAGATCGGAGCCTTGCCAAAATATGTTTCACTTTAAAGGCTAGTCATCATAAAATGACTCATATAACTTGGTGTCTTGGGATACATATCACGGCAGGCAGTACAAGTACTGAATGCACTATTATGAACAAATAATGACACACGTCTACCAGATATATATAGCATAAAATATGGCCTATATGGTCATATAAGGATTAAAAAACCAACTATAAAACGTACCACCTGTTCTATCCAACCAGCCAACTCATCAGGATTTGCAACTGTTGCTGAAAGACATATAAGCTGGACTTCCTTTGGACAGTATATGATTTGAGTTACTCAAACATATAAGTCATTTAAAGAAATAGTGATATTTAATAAACAAATCTACTGCAGAAAATTAAAAGTTAGAAGGTGAAATGATATACATACAATTTCTTCCCACACAGTGCCCCTAGAAATGTCACTTAGATAATGTACTTCATCCAAAACAATGACATCAACATGAAACAAATTACTCCCAGACGAGACCAATCCAACACTGTATAAGATTTAATATGATACAAAGCATGATGGAGAAATCAAATGCATTTTTGTTGATGAATTAATTCAGGCTAAGCTAATCTGATTTTAAAAAAAAATCAGTGAAACCAACTAACAAACTAGATATTCATGACATTACAACTTGGAGTAAAATCAGTGTGGCAATTTCACATAGCTTTTGCACATCATTTATTAAATCCACAAAATGGTGATATATCCATGTCAAGTGGTATGTCACAAAGATGATCCAACAAGCTTTGTCAGGCCTGATAGAATATGATATATGGTATATAAATAGAAACCAACATGCTGCACAAAGAAACTTAACTTAATAGGCATTCAAAGTTGGCATCCCCAGTGAAGTTCTTGATAGTTGATGGAAACAAGTAATGAAAATATTGCAACAATATACCTCTGGTACAACATATTACGTAAGACATCAGTTGTCATAATTAGTATCGGAGCATCTTTGTTGATCGCAGAGTCTCCAGTTAAAAGGCCTACATTGTTTTCACCAAATGTTTTCCTGCAAAAAACAAAATAGTTGCAAGCATCTTCAAAAGTTACAACATAAAAGAAACATAGCAAAATATAAGTTAAGTAAAAAAAAATACAGTTTAGAAGAATTAAACTATGTTGTCCTTCATAATAATATTGTTACAGCATATTCATCTTATACGCCAAACCTAGTGTTTGATTTCTTGATGTGGAAATAAATTAAATAAGATTCTGCATCATTCCAAATGTTTTGCAAAACTCTGCAACGGTAACAGATTTATCTTCTCAATACGTTAGAGTATTGCCCATAAAATCAAATTTTTTAATGAAACTCTCCAACTCAAACATGACCTCAAAGCAAAAAGGGATACATTATCATAAATTTATGTAAGAAAAACTTGCATCTATTACTGAAATTCACGAAATTTTTGATTTGACAAAGCCTTCAACGGAGTAGTGTAAAAAAGTCGTCTTTCTCTGGCAACAGTTGCAACAGTTTCAGCCTCTGCAATCAAAGTTTTTCCACTACTTGTTGGTGCAGAGACAACAACAGAAGAACCCCTTAAAAAGGACTAGATGGACAAGCGCTACAAAATGGGTATATACTTTAAAGAAATTTCATCTTTAACTCTACTGCACCAGTAATAATAAATTGCATCAATGGACTATATACTTTAAAATCAAAATTAATGCATAAAGGTTGAGACATAACATTTGGATCTAAATGAAATTCTAATTCCGGGTAAACAAAGTAGCGATTATCTTAATATAGTTTGCATTAACACCTGTATAATCAAAAAAAATTTAAAAAAATAAAAGATTCGCCGAGGCATGAGCTCGGTTTAAACAATTCGAACATTTAGATGGGGATGCTTCCAACAGCCACCCTTTGCAAACACTAAAAGGAGCACACCGATCCCACGTATGTGTAGTGCCGTGGAACGACAATGGTTTAACGATAGGAGGGATGGATGGCAAAATCTTGAATCTCAATCAAATTAGGGTTTTTGCAATTCGATTTATATAATCAATATTAAAACATATAAACCAATATATAATCATAAAATAGAGTATAAAATGCATATCGATTTAAGATTTGTGTAGAATCTCAATCAAATGGCAGTAGATAGAAAGAGGAATCGATTGACTGTGGAGAGGAGAGGAGTATCGCGACGATGACGAAGGGAAAATGAAGCAATGATGAAGATGACGATAATTTAGGACTTGGTGAAAATTTTCTGAATAAAGAGGGAAATGAAAAATGAGAGGAAACGTGAAAACTTAGAAACATAACGATGTTTTGAGAAGCAGGAAGCAGGAAATTTTTGCAGCGGCCGCTTATATACTAATAGTTGCACTTAAATTATAAACACCGCTAATAAGTGCAACTAAATGCATAATTTCTTGTAGTGTAAAAGCCTTTTAAATCTAAAAGTAATATTTTTACAAAACTACCATTAAAATTATTACATTTAGATTTATTTGGTCCAACGCTATTATAATCTATAAATCACAACAAATATGTTTTCGTAATAGTTGATTTTTCAAGATATACACGGACTTTATTTTTAAAACATAAAAGTGACACATTTGGTATGTTTAAAATTTTTGCTAAAAGAATTAAAACACAAATGGATTTGAAAATTAAAAATATTCGAAGGATCACGGTGAAATGATCTTTTTACTAATTTTTGTAATAAAAAAGGAAAAAGTCATAATTTTTCTTTTCTCCGCACACCTCAATAGAATGGTGTAGTAGAAAAAAAATTGTACGTTACAAGAATATGCAAGAACACTATCAAATAGTAGTGGTCTACCAAAATATTTTTGGGTTGAAGCTATTGCCACACCTTGTTATGTTTTGAATCGAGTAACCATACATCCTATGACTAAACAAACTTGTTTTGAAATATTTTTTGAAAGAAAATCTAAAGTATCATACTTAAAACTTTCAGTGTAACGAACGGGAATTTTCGACTCACAAAAATCGACATTAATACGTCCACTGTATCAACTGCCGAGCAATGGAAGGCCCGAAAACCATACCGTTAGGGTTAAAGAAGAGATAGAAGATAGAAGAAGAAAGAAAGAAAAAGCAACAGAAACAATATCAGAATCTCACAATCGCAGCGGAACCACATATAATAGATAAATGAATATCTTTTAAAACAAAGGACTATATCAGTTATTACATTACATTACATTATCAGAGTTTACAACAACAAACAGCGGAAAAGAAATACTATATACTAGTGATACATCTCGCCAACCAGCCTGCCTTCAGATTTCTACAGCAACTCCTGAATTTCAGAATGACCTGCTAACCTGACTCTTGACTGCCCGTGTTAAAACTTGTGGGCATCCAGAGTTTAGGAAGGAAACAATAAACTCCAGGTCAGTCATGGGACTGGTGTGGGAACTTAAAACAGTTTATCTTTAAAAACAAACAAAGAAATATTTTAAAATAGATCCGCAATGCTTTTAGAAAATGTAACTACCATAAGGCCTCCTGCCACACACACAATGCTAACGCAGAATTGAAGGAGATTTCTCCTTATGATAGTCAAAGATGCTTACTACAAAGAATCATTTGATTATTATTATTATTAGTGCAAAGTGCACGAAAACATTTTGAAAGTACAATATTAATCTTAGTCAGCATAGGTACCATTACAGTATGCCTACTATAGCTACCATCTTAAATGCCAGGTTCTACAACTAAAGCCGTACAAGGATCGTATTGTTTCTTCGGATTTTCCAACAAGTGGTCAGGCCAAGAAACTTCCCATTGCCACGTGGGTACGCCTCTGGAAAGACGCCCCGAGAACCTAACCGGATCTCTGCCAACAAAGGCCGGGTTACCCCTAGCTGGGTAATAACTGACACGAGTATGCCATCCCCCGGTCGCAACCGACATTTATCCCGGGATTCACCAACAACCACAAAGAAATAAATTTGCAGCAACCACATAGGTTAAGTACCAAGGCTCCATACCATAATACCACCTCTATCCACAAGGAAATAACATACACTAAGGGGACGCTATCCCCTAATAACCTTGCTGCATCCTTCCTGTTTTGACCATTTTCAGGATGTGAGGTTCGACGAAGTCTCGTCCACAAAGCTACGCTTTTCATAAAAGCGACGCTTTGATTAACATATTATCAGCAACACTCAGCATGCCATGTTACCAAATTGGAAATATATCACTACTAACCATCAACTACATAACCTCTGAGCTCGTACGTCTCAGAGAAGGGTGTTAAGTTAAGAGAATAAATTCTCCGACACCAACAGAAATGTATTTGATAGAAACCAGCTTTACATCTCAAACTGTAACGTCAGACACACATCCATACAAGACCGTTCCGGGATTGAACGGAACCGAAGGCACTTCCAAAGAAGCCCTTGCAATCCAGATATTCACTAATCACGTCCTAAAATATCCTTGAAATCTATGGTTTCGATCCTTAACACATTTTAAAACAACTTCAAATCATTTTAATTCTATTTAAAATATCCTTTCCTAAAACATTTCTTTAATATATTATTCACTGTCCAAAATCGTGAATATACTTCGTTAACCAAATTCATCATTTCTACACAATTTATTTTAAAGGATTATACACGGTCCAAAATCGTGGATATATCTCCTTTAATAAGCTATGATAATTAACTTATCAAAATAAGTCGATTTCGGATTTATAAAACAATGTTTATAATTTCCATTTATATTTTATAACAACTTCAACTTATAAAAGCACTTTATCAAAAGATTCTATCCATATCCCATTTACACGCCAAAATCCAAATTATAAGCAAATTACTTATAATTCTCTATTTACAAATTCATTCTTTTTATAACTTCAAAATCGTAGATTCTATTCTTTTATAAATCCATTTATATCATCATTTTTAAAACGTCTTTAAAACTCCATTATAATTCCTTCACTTTGATTTATAAAAATCAAAGTTTATAGATCTTATATATAAAGCTTTTATAATAAATTCAAAAATCACCATTTAAATTATTTTATAAAATCATTAACTCCATGTTTCAAAAATCACATTTCAACTATATTTCTCAAAATCATTATTTTCATAACATTAAAATTATAATGGTTATTTATTTAAAATGAATCAATTCCAAAATTCGATAAAATGTATACTTTCAAAAATCACTTGAAAATCCTTTTAAATTCGAAATCGTTACTTTAACATTTTTAAAACTCCAAAAATAGGCCCAATGCTGCAACAACACTAAATATAACAATCACGGCATCCAAAACATCATATATCATATGATAACAGAATATATCACAATATCAGCAAATAAATCCATATGGGTGAGGAATCCGGTTGGATCCCTCCAACCTGTTACCCTGCATCCACAGATGTTAGCACAATACCAATCCCGTTTCAAGATGGAATATCGTTGTACATGGGTTTATAAAAAAAAGAATCCTCTATTATGCGGTGCAATAGGGTCTCATCCGCTATATAATGCGGGAAAATCAACTCCAAGTACATATATAATACCAATTCCACATCGAGGTGAAATATCGTGGTATATGTGTTTAATAAATAACCTCCGCTTAATATACGGCGTATAGGGTTTATTTCATAACAATAGATAATAATTTATCATCCAATCATACAATCAAGCAATTTTAAATCTAACTATTTAAAATTTAAATCGAAACAAAATTCGATTGAGTGAGAAGTTCTCACCTTGCTTTCAATAACAGTTGCAGTGTTTTATTTTGTATAAAATTAAATGTGCATTTAATTTTACCCAAAATTCTCACAAGCTCCAATCAATCGCAATCCAGCTCCGTCGCGTAGTGTTCATCCATACGAACCTGACGCAATTCGTTTCGTCCAAAACGGACCTCGTATGAAAGAATTATCGCGTTACAAAGATTACACAAATTTTAATATAATTAATTTATAACTTTTATTTTAAATATTAAACCTTCCATCATCACAGCCATTAATCCCTAACCCTACAGATCTGGGCCGCTCTTCCTTCCTTCTCCCCCTCCAGGTTATCACGCAACCGAAACCCATAGGCACGCGAACAATTGTTGATGGCCGTGACACACACAACCATCGAGAACTCGATCGGATTGCGCCATTCGAAGCCCGAAGTAAGCTCCACCTTCGGCTGGAACCATGGCAAGCTCGGCCCCCCCTGCGCGTAGAAAAACGTGCTCGAAACGCTTGCATTTGAATACGAATTGCCGATGATTGGGATCGTTTTAAACGATCATAGCCGTTGAGCAGCTAGATCTCATCGTACTCGTTCATTTTGTAGTTGAGAGATTTTCGTAAAAGTGGATAGATTGAAAGATTTTGAGGGAGAAAGAAAACAAGATTTCGGCCATTGATGATTGAAGGTGGCGGCTGAAACCTAGAAATGAATTAGGGTTTGTAAAGTGAAGATAGAGGGTGTCTTTTATAGAAAATTTTGCGCGTACTATTCATCCTAAAAAAATTTGAACTCCAATCGAAGCGTGCCACCTGGCATTTATAATGTCTTACCCCCATTCCGAACGTAATGGAATATATATCGGGAGCCAATTCGATCAAATTTGGAAGATAAGTTTTCGAATCGAATTATTTTTATTTAAAATTCACTCAAACCGATTTCTACGCGTTTTAGCTTGCCCTGGACAAACCGTAAATCCGATTGGCACGAAATTTGAAACCATACAATAATATAACATTACAGATCCGATAAAACTAGTTTCGTCGAAATCCGAGACTGTTTGAAAAATGACTATTTTTACTCGTCAATTAAATATTAAAATATTCAATTTCCACAAATTAACTTCTAATTCAATTTTAAAAGTTCTATAACATCATTCTAACTCCAATATAATTTAATACAACTTTATAAATCATTTTTAATCACATTAAACCCAATTTCCAATTATTTCTGTAATTTCAAATATTAAATTATCGATTTAATTATCCAATTAAATCTAGATATTCGAAGTAAAATTTATTCGACTTACAAATTTTACTTGTTAATATTTAAAAATCAATTAAATATACGAATTTCAAATGACAGAAATTTTGGGTCGTTACAAACTTCCCCCTTAAAAGAATTTCGTCCTCGAAATTACCAAGTACGAAAAAGTCTTGAAATCCATTAACTTTTCAAAACCATTTGTTCAAATTAAATTTAAATTCACTTAAGTGTTTAACTTTCCCAGAATCCAATAGTTAAACTTCTTACAATAACTTTACTAAGTTTTCCAATCATACTTAGTTATCTTTCCAAAAGTACTAATATCGTTTAACTTTCAACTCAGAATCAAAATTTTAGTTTTCATAAATTTTCCTAAAATTCCCAAATTTTTCTAACGCCTTAAATTTTCAAAAAAATTCGCCACGGTCTTCTTTGTGCGGCTCGATCCTAAAAAAAAGGGCAACATATATCACAAATATACATCTCATCAAAGTAATGAGGCATCCCGTAGGGAAAAAAGTGTAAAAGTACGATATGTAATCCGAGATATGTACCTTATATATTATTAGCGAGCATATACGGCTAATATAGCGCGAAAGTGAGCTCCAAATGCGAAGCAAGCGACATCCGCACCTACTATACACTCAACAAATAAATGAGAAACATGTATATATGAAAGTAATATCAATATACAACATATATCACTACAACAACTACATATGCCAATATAGCAAATGCAACAAAAGTAACAAATTCAACCATCAACCAACTAGCATTCAACTAACATCCATAACCAAATCAATACACTTTCACTTCTCATTAATATTCAATGAATTTGTTTTCCAATTTAAATCATATTTGATTTATTAACATTGGACTTTACTAACATTCATTTTCAATTAGTTTATATTCACTAATTTACATTCAAGTTAGTTCACTTCCACATTCAAATCAAATTACATAGCTTTCAATTTTTATCAATTCAACTTCATATGAATTTCTATACAATTAACTAACAATAATCTAACAATCAATGTATATTCAGTACAACCAAATTTATTAAATTTACATTCAACAATTCATATTCACTTTGTCTAATTTCAATTTGGTTTAACACTCTTAATTCCAATTGGTTGATATTAAATTGACTTCCATTTCAATTATTCAATTTTTTCAACTTCGTTAGCTTCTAATGAATTAATACTTACATTCATTATTCCATATCAATTCATTTACATTAGATTGATTAACATTCAATCCATTTATTAATTCAATTGCTAATTCATTTGACAAATAAGGTTGAATTTCATTTATATAACTCAAGTTCACATTCATCACTTCACTTTATTAATTACTTCGATACGAAAATCAACTTCATTCAACATTACTTAAGTTATATTCCATTTCAAACATCATTTGTTTAACTTAACTTAAATTTCCACTAATAAATCCAATTCAAATTCCAATTCTAAAGTAAATTCTATTTAGCTTTTATCGAAGTCAAATTTCATCACTTATTCAAATTCATATATGGTTTTGCTTAACAAATTTGTTTAAACATTTTATTATTTGGTTTCACTTACATTCAACAATTACAACTTGGATTTTAATTTCAAATTTGTTTATCACAATCAAATTTCAATTTTCAATTTACTATGGTAGCAAATTCATCACACAAAAACTTGAAAATGATATTGATGATGATGCAGTCATCACCCTTACTATTTTCCAGTAACAGTAGTGAATTCAGTGCTTAATATTCTCTTAAAAATTTTCCTTTTATTCATAAATCTCATTTATAAGTCTTTTCTTATATAATTTCACTTATTGTATATATAAGATTATTTCACAATTGTAAATTACGTTAATTATAGTTCCATCTTAATAATTCATTTGCTTATACAATTATTCTTTTAATTAACTTATATATATATATATATATATATATATATATATATATATATATATATTCTTACATTTTCAGCAACCAAACAATCAGTTTATATACACTTTAATAATTCTAAAAAATTATTCCTTTATATATAAAATATAATCGAGGTAAAATTATTTCATTTACCCAATTTAAAATGATACTATGTCGACTTGCCTCGTTTAAGTGTTTAGAAATCCCTATCGATAATATGGCGTCCCACATACCGACCAAAATTCACAAACAGCTCAACGGATAAGCAAACACAATATAAAACACTTTCATATTCACTAACAAATACGCGCTCATAGCTATTATTACACTCAAACTCATTCTAGAGTACTGCTGACTCTATCTCTAATGAGTAATTCCCAATAGAGCCAAGGTTGTCACTTAACCATATGCTCCGATACTAAGATGTAACGAATGGGAATTTTCGACTCACGAAAGTCGACAATAATACGTCCACTGTATCAACTGCCGAGCAATTGAAGGCCGGAAAACCGTACCGTTAGGGTTAGATAAGAGGTAGAAGATAGAAGAAGAAAGAAAGAAAAAACAACAGAAACAATATCAGAATTTCACAATCGCAGCGGAACCACATATAATAGATAAATGAATATCTTTAAAACAAAGGACTATATCAGTTATTACATTACACCACATTACATTACATTATCAGAGTTTACAACAACAAACAGCGGAAAAGAAATACTATATACTAGTGTTATGTCTCGCCAACCAGCTTGCCTCTAGATTTCTACAGCAACTCCTGAATTCCAGAATGTCTGCTAACCTGATTCTTGACTGCCCGTGTTAAAACTTATGGGCATCCAAAGTTTAGGAAGGAAACAATAAACTTCAGGTCAGTCATGGGACTGGTGTGAGAAATTAAAACAGTTTATCTTTAAAAACAAACAAAGAAATATTTTAAAATAGATCCGCAATGCTTTTAGAAAATGTAACTACCATAAGGCCTCCTGCCACACACACAATGCAAACGCAGAATTGGAGGAGATTTCTCCTTATGATAGTCAAAGATGCTTACTACGAAGAATCATTTGATTATTATTATTATTAGTGCAAAGTGCAGGAAAACATTTTGAAAGTACAATATTAATCTTAGCCATCATAGGTACCATTATAGTATGCCTACTATAGCTACCATCTTAAATGCCAGGTTCTACAACTAAAGCCGTACAAGGCTCGTATTGTTTCTTTGGATTTTCCAACAAGTGGTCAGGCCAAGGAACTTCTCATTGCCACGTGGGTACGCCTCTGGAAAGACGCCCCGAGAACCTAACCGGATCTCTGCCAACACAAGGCCGGGTTACCCCTAGCTGGGTAACAACTGACACGAGTATGCCATCCCCCGGTCGCAACCGACCTTTATCCCGGGATTCACCAACAACCACAAAGAAATAAATTTGCAGCAACCACATAGGTTAAGTATCAGGGCTCCATACCATAATACCACCTCTATCCAGAAGGAAATGACATACACTAAAGAGACGCTATCCCCTAATAACCTTATTGCATCCTTCTTGTTTTAACCATTTTCAGGGTGTAAGGTTCGACGAAGTCTCGTCCACAAAGCTACGCTTTTCATAAAAGCCACGCTTTGATCAACAAATGATCAGCAACCCTCAGCATGCCACGTTACCAAATTGGGAATATATCACTAGTAACCATCAACTACATAACATCTGAGCTCGTACGTCTTAGAGAAGGGTGTTAAGTTAAGAGAATAAATTCTCCGCCACCAACAGAAATGTATTTGATAGAAACCAGCTTTACATCTCAAACTGTAACGTCAGACACACATCCATACAAGACCGTTCCGGGATTGAACGGAACCGAAGGCACTTCCAAAGAAGCCCTTGAAATCCGGATATTCACTAATCGCGTCCGGACTTCCCATCACAAAGGGTGATAAAATCACTGTATCGGAGATCAGCCGATGCAGAGTCATTTGACGGTAATCATTCCGTTTTAGAAAATATCGGGTCTTCAATACCGGCCTTCAAATGCTATCCATTATGACATATCACTATTCGGAATGGGATTTATGACCCAAAGGTCCTCTCCCGGCTAAACCGAATAACGAACGCTTATTTTTAAATAAGTGTAGCATTCAAATTCAAGCAAATCACAACAAATATCCATTTAAAGGTAAATATTGATAGTCGGTTATTTAACTATCAATAGATATGCAAAACATCACCAGATTCCAAATAATTTTTCAAATAATTTATTTTCCAAAAATATCTTTACAAGATATATTTTTCCACACTTCAACCGTTTGGAAACAAATTTTAAATCACTTTTCAATTTATCTTTAAAAGATATAATCTCAAAACATTTCACTTCATATTGGAAAACATTTCCATACTTATTCAATAATAAGTAATTCACAAATCTGTTTATTTTCAATATTTGGAAAATATTCAATATACTTAAATCACAAATAAGTACATATTTTATTATTTAAGGAAAACATTCTCTTAAACACATTTATTTGAGTCAAAACGAATGTTGCATAAAACATCGTTACGACAACCCAAAATCACTAGTATAGGGATTCGAAATTAAGATAGATATATAAATCCCAATACTATATAAAACGTTTCCTTTCGAAAATCATTTACTATAACAACAGTGTTATAGTCCATCTTTTCCTTATTTCTCAAAAACATCTATTTCAACAATGAATGTTGAAACCTATGGTTTCGATCCTTAACACATTTTAAAACAACTTCAAATCATTTTAATTCTATTTAAAATATCCTTTCCTAAAACATTTCTTTAATATATTATTCACTGTCCAAAATCGTGAATATACTTCGTTAACCAAATTCATCATTTCTACACAATTTATTTTAAAGGATTATACACGGTCCAAAATCGTGGATATATCTCCTTTAATAAGCTATGATAATTAACTTATCAAAATAAGTCGATTTCGGATTTATAAAACAATGTTTATAATTTCCATTTATATTTTATAACAACTTCAACTTATAAAAGCACTTTATCAAAAGATTCTATCCATATCCCATTTACACGCCAAAATCCAAATTATAAGCAAATTACTTATAATTCTCTATTTACAAATTCATTCTTTTTATAACTTCAAAATCGTAGATTCTATTCTTTTATAAATCCATTTATATCATCATTTTTAAAACGTCTTTAAAACTCCATTATAATTCCTTCACTTTGATTTATAAAAATCAAAGTTTATAGATCTTATATATAAAGCTTTTATAATAAATTCAAAAATCACCATTTAAATTATTTTATAAAATCATTAACTCCATATTTCAAAAATCACATTTCAACTATATTTCTCAAAATCATAATTTTTATAACGTTAAAATTATAGCGGTTGTTCATTTAAAATGAATCAATTCCAAAATTCGATAAAATGTACACTTTCAAAAATCACTTGAAAATCCTTTTAAATTCAAAATCGTTACTTTGACATTTTTAGAACTCCAAAAATAGGCCCAATGCTGCAACAACACTAAATATAACAATCACGACATCCAAAACATCATATATCATATGATAACAGAATATATCACAATATCTGTAAATAAATCAATACGGGTGAGGAATCCAGTTGGATCCCTCCAACCTGTTACCTTGCATCCACAGATGTTAGCACAATACCAATCCCATTTCAAGATGGAATATCGCGGTACATGGGTTTATAAAAAAGATATTATCCTCTATTATGCGGCGTAATAGGGTCTCATCCGCTATATAATGCGGGAACATCAACTCCAAGTACATATATAATACCAATTCCACATCGACGTGAAATATCGCGGTATATGTGTTTAATAAATAACCTCCGCTTAATATACGGCGTATATGGTCTATTTCAAAACAATAGATAATAATTTATCATCCAATCATACAATCAAGCAATTTTAAATCTAATTATTTAAAATTTAAATCGAAACAAAATTCGACCGAGTGAGAAGTTCTCACCTTGCTTTCAATAACAGTTGCAGTGTTTTATTTTGAATAAAATTAAACGTGCGTTTAATTTTATCCAAAATTGTCACTAGCTCCAATTGGTCCTAATCCAGCTCCATCGCGTAGTGTTCTTCCATACGAACCCGACGCAATCTGTTTCGTCCAAAACGGACCTCGTATGAAAGAGTTATCACGTTACAAAGATTACACAAATTTTAATATAATAAATTTACAAATTTTATTTTAAATTTTAAACCTTCCATCATCACAGTCGTTAATCCCTAACCCTACAGATCTGGGCCGCTCTTCCTTCCTTCTCCCCCTCCGGGTTATCACGCAACCGAAACCCATAGGCACGCGAACAAATGTTGATGGTCGTGATACACACAACCATCGAGAACTCGATCAGATGGCGCCATTCGAAGGCTCGAAGTAAGCTCCACCTTCGGCTGGAACCATGGCGAGCTCGGCCCCCCCTGTGCATAGAAAAACGTGCTCGAAACACTTGCGTTTGAATGCGAATTGCCGACTATTGTGATCGTTTTAAACGATCATAGCCGTTGAACAGCTAGATCTCATCGTGCTCTTTCATTTTGTAGTTGAGAGATTTTCGTAAAAGTGGATAGATAGAAAGATTTTGAGGGAGAAAGAAAACAAGATTTCGACCATTGATGATAGAAGGTGGCGGCTGAAACCTAGAAATGAATTAGGGTTTGTAAAGTGAAGATAGAGGGGGTCTTTTATAGAAAATTTCACGCGTACTATTCATCCCAAAAAATTTCGAACTCCAATCGAAGTGTGCCGCCTGGCATTTATAATATTTTACCCCCATTCCGAACGCAATGGAATATATATCGGGAGCCAATTCGATCAAATTTGGAAGATAAGTTTTGAATCGAATTATTTTTATTTAAAATCCACTAGAACCGATTTCTACGCGTTTTAGCTTGCCCCGGACAAACCGTAAATCTGATTGACATGAAATTTGAAATCATAAAATAATATAACATTACGGATCCGATGAAACTAGTTTCGTCGAAATCTGAGACTGTTTGAAAAATGACTATTTTTACTCGTCAATTAAATATTAAAATATTCAATTTCCACAAATTAACTTTTAATTCAATTTTAAAAGTTCTATAACATCATTCTAACTCCAATATGATTTAATACAACTTTATAAATCATTTTTAATCACATTAAACCCAATTTCCAATTATTTCTGTAATTTCAAATATTAAATTATTGATTTAATTATCCAATTAAATCTAGATATTCGAAGTAAAATTTATTCGACTTACAAATTTTACTTGTTAATATTTAAAAATCAATTAAATATATGAATTTCATATGATAGAAATTCTGGGTCGTTACATTCAGATCAAAAAAAATTATATTAAATACAAAAGATAATTTAGGAAAATTTGACCCGAAGGCTGATTAAGGAATCTTTGTTGGATATACGGATCGCAGCAAAGCATATAGAATTTGTAATAAACGAAATAACACTATTGAAGAAAGTTTACATGTTTGGTTCGATGAAAATCTTCTTAACCATCATACTAATGATGATGAAAAAATAATTCCAATAACAAATAAGACGAATTCTTTTAATAACGAGACAAATGCGCAAAATAATACTTTAATATCATCTCCTACAATTCTTAAGGATCATCCAAAAGATAATATCATTGGAGATCTCGATTCTAGAATAACTATAAATCAACTTAATCAAATAAGCCATATAGCATTTGTGTCAAATTTTGAACCAAAAAATTATAAAGAAGCTTCAAATGATAACTTTTGGATAGTAGCTATGCAAGAAGAATTAAATCAATTTGAACGTAATGGTGTTTGGGAATTAGTACCAAGACTAGAAAATCAATAGGAACAAAATGGATATTTAAAAACAAAGCAGATGAAAACAGAAATATAGTTAGAAATAAAGCACATTTAGTTGCTCAAGGCTATAATCAAGAAGAATGTATCGACTATGACGAAACCTTTGCTCCAGTAGCAAGACTAGAGGCCATACGTACATTACTCGCTTTTGCAAATCATCACAACTTTAAACTATATCAAATGGATGTTAAAAGTGCTTTTTTAAATGGTTTTATGAAAGAAAACGTATATGTTGAACAACCTCCATTGTTTGTTCACGAAAAATCTCCCGAAAATCTCCCGACCATGTTTTTAAATTACAAAAAGCCTTATATGGTTTAAAAAAGCCCCCTGTGCATTGTAAGAATGTCTTAAAAATCATTTCATTACATATGGTTTTTAAATAGGTAAAATCGACACAACTTTATTTATTAAACGAGAAAATAATGATATTTTAGTTATACAAATTTACGTAGATGATATTATTTTTGGTTCAACTAACGAAAATCTTTGTAATCAATTCTCAAATATTATGAAAGTTGAATTTGAAATGTCTCACATGGAAGAATTAAATTTCTTCTCAGGTTTAAAAATAAAATAACTTGAAAACGGTATTTTTATTCATCAAGAAAAATATTGTAACGATCTATTACATCGTTTTGAAATGGATAAAACTTCAAGCAAACCAACTGGTTTGAGTACTAGCGTTCACTAGGAAAAAGATGATAACAGAAAAGATTTCGATAAAAAATTATATCGTAGCGCGATTGGCTCCTTACTCTATTTGACGGCCAACAGACCCGACATTATGATGAGTGTATGTCTTTGTGCCCATTTCAGGCAAAACCAAAAGAATCTCACCAAAGAGCTGTTAATATATCTTATGATATCTTTCTAGTACTAGAGATTACAGTTTTTTTACCCTAATGGAACATTGTTTGAACTAGTTTCATATAGTGATGCGGATTTCGATGGATGTAAAACAGATCGTAAGAGTACTAGTGGAACATGTCACTTTATCGAACAATCATTAGTTTCATGGTTTAGCAAAAAGCAAAATTGTGTCTCCTTATCTACTTACGAAGCCGAATATATTTCAGTAGCTCTGGCATGTGCACAAGTGATATACATGCAACAAACACTTACGGATTTCGGCAAAGTTATCATTAAATCACCAATACATTGCGATAACACGAGCGCAACAAATCTATTAAAAAACCCAGTAAATCACTCGCGAACTAAACATATAGATATACGACATCATTTTTTTTATGTGACAATGTAGAAAAAGGAACTATATCATTAGAATACGTAAATACCGAGAACCAAATAGCAGATATTTTCACAAAACCACTAAACAAACAAACTTTTGTCAAACTGTGACGCGATTTAGGAATATGGTTTCTTAATGATCTTCTACACTAATAACCAATCTTCATTTATTCTATGTTTAGCTAAAAAAATTTATCCAAAAATTAGAATTCATAACTCCTTTCCCTTAAGTTTTTAGGTAGTTAGTTTCTGAAAATTATTTATAAATAATTTTTGAAATTATATATAAATCTTTACACAACAAGAAGTAAAAATATATAGATTTCCCATTTTTTAAAACAAAATATATGATCATGTCTTTTGAAATTCTCATCCATCCTTCTCGACACCTACAACAGATAGCTCAGCGGAAACACCTCAACGCCTTCCTACCCCTACGCCAAATCAAGAACCTACGTATAGGTGGTCCTCCTATCACACGGCTTTCACTCCCGAAAACAAGAAGTCCAAACGACCTCTTTGTTTCTCTAAAACAAAGGAGAAAATTAATGAGATACATCACTATCAAAAGCAACAAATGGACCTACAACGAGAGCTATATTTTTAACAAAATTCACGGCGTGACGATTAAGTTTTTTGGAGCAAATAGCGATAAAATTTTGTAATTCATGGAAGAAGGATGTGCATGAACCACTTCCAATTCCTTGCAGTTCTTTGGATCCCTCATCCTCGTATCGTACACCTTTGGATCCTGCACCAAGGTGATTCTCTGGTTCCCCGAGAACCCACGAACGCGGAAATATATGGTCTCCACTCAAGCCATGGAGGGATGACAAGTCTGAAGATCGCAAAACTCCATGGCCATCTAAATAGATTAAATTATATCATTGTATTTGTGTCTACGTATATTTGTAATTCCGTTTCACAAATATAATACTATATTTTTTTTAACAAAAAATAAAGGGTCGAAAAATAAGCAACACCCTTCAAATTTAGGCTAATTTTAGAAAATTGGTCATTTCAAATGTCTGGACATTGCCCACAAACATATGACACTCTGATATCACACAAATTTTACACCATCGTGCATATGTCAGATGTCTGATATAACCTTCCAGACGTCTGAAAATTGTCTCTGCTTACTTAAAAATAGATACTAGACTATTTCAGACGTCTAAACTATGAAGCAGACGTTTGAATAAACTCTCTGCCACCATATTATAAAAATTCGATTTATTTCAGACGTCTGATATTTAAACCAGATGTCTGAAAAATCTCTCTGACTATTAAATTTTACAACTCGACCAAATCCAAACGTCTAACAAAGCAAACCAGATGTCTAAATCTATTTACTGTCTTAAAATTAGGTTAAATCAGACGTCTGAATTACCTTCCAGACGTCTGAAATTCAATCGACACTCTTATACATTCAGATAACATCTATTTTTTTACTTTTCTTACTTCATTTCATTCTATTTCTACAGCACTCTCGATTTTTTCTTCTCCAAAAAAACTTTTCTCTTTCAAACTCAAACGAATTTAATGGCTCCTAAATATAAAATCCTAAAATCTCCAAGAGAAAACAAGACCAACCAACTTCTTCAAACTCTCATGTTTGCTTAGATGTTCAAATTGAACGATTGATGATTCGAGCACCACATTCACTGAAGAGATATGAGGATATTCAGAAGGAAAAACTCCACACAGGTCCATTTTATAACTTACTCAAGTTCCCAATATACGATTTAGATGAAATGTGTGTGAATGTCGGTTTAGAAACTTTGATATCTTTCAATCCCAATAACATCCAAATTGATCAGTTGGCTATATTTCTATTCTACCCTAATTTGGATAGCACAGCGGTTCGAAACAATGAAAACAAAGATAATTAGCTATGGTCTAGCGTTTATGGCAATACAATTAGGCTCGCTCCAGGAATCATAGGCAGAACTCTCGGATGTTCTGACAAGGGCAAAGATTTATATAATATTCCCGATATGTGTTGCAAACCAAGGGACAATATAACACATCAAATATGGAAGGATGAAATGCCTAAATTCGCATCCAAATATCTACGACCTAAAGCGAGACTTCTTACTCGAATGATCATCAACACTATCATCCCTCGCCTAGATAGTCATGAGTAGATAACCGAGTTCGAACACAAGGCCCTGTATGCTCTATTTAGGGGAACAAGGGTAAATTAGGCACAATTTATATTTAATGAGCTTAAACATTTTTGGACTCGATCACAGCCTTCAATTATCTAACCCACATACATCATGCAACTTCTACGTGCTCATAACATCCCCTCCTTTTTATCCATTTTTGAAAAAATTTCTCCAAAATATGATTCCATGAAGTTTTCCTCACAAATGCACCTCAACGACACCATGAACCATCACAAGAGGTAGAACAACATCATGAAACTACTCCTCCTCCTCCTGCACCATTTGATTATACGAGCCATGATGAGATTTTGGAGACTCGAACGGACACGAATCCAAATGAAAGTATTCGAGATCTCACTCTTCAAAATCAACATATCTTGTCTCAAAATCAAATAGTTTTGGCTAAGCGTATTGACAGCTTTGAAACATCTTTTGCCACACGCATAGCCACAGTTGAAACATCTCTTTCAACTGTATTATCGGTTCTTAAAGAGGTTCTTTAAATCATAGCCCTACAGCCCTTCCAAAGATTGGCCAACCCCAGTGCCTTCTCCTCGTTCGAAACTGTAACGACCCGCTATTTTGTACTATTTGCATCCGCACATGTCGAAATTGAATAATTCAAAATACCGAATTGTTAATTTAAATTTGGCAAAACTTAGATATACAGTAAATAAATAATCACAGAATCACAGAATCACAGACACAGAGTAATAATATGCAGCAGAAGCAAAAGATAGTAGTTCATGAAGCTACTATATATATAACAGAGTTAAATAAGTTACAACAGAAGTCTCGAATACAATAGTCGAATACAATATCAGAATACATCTCTAGAATCAACTGAATATCTAAAAGCTGGATAGATAGCTGGATCTCCAAGCGAAGCTCCAACTCCAAATGTGAGTCTCGAAAGCTGGTACTCTCAGTCTGACCCGAGCGTAAAGCAAAACACAAAACACTCGAGTCAGGATTAGCATTCTTATATCAATAAATCCAACTCAAGTGAAATAAAAATTAAAATGCAAGTAACTCAAAGGATGTTGGAATAACCATCCTCTAAGGATCCATTAAACTATCTACTAGTAGTAGTATACGCTAAATAGATAATGTCTATCAGTAACATAAATATCAAAATAGTGTTAAGGCGTTACCATTATCCCCCTTAACACATTTTATATAAACGTCATACTCTATACAGCACTGTAAACTCCACCGTAAACTAGTGAGATATCAGGGAGTACTCCATAGGTATAACACAAAACAAATTCGTAGTGGTCGCGTAAATAGGGATACAAGTATGACAAGGCACATGAGGCAATACCCAAGGTAGTGAAACTACCGTTTGCCTAATCCGGACTGGTGAAAACGCATCGCCGCAACGATCGCAACACCGCGAAACAACACTCCCAAAAGTACGAGGGTGCACCAATCAATAACAAGTAATGAGTAGTTTACGAAGAAGTGTGTTCGCTCGAGGTGGCTAACCCCATTTGGCCCGGCACGGCTCCTGTTTAGTCATTTCCAATTTGACATAAGTGTCAAGGCTATCCATTATCGTTCTCTTTCTTCAGTCATCACGTACATCATTCCAACCACTTCATTCTAGATCACACTCCGCGTATGGTTATTAAAGTGGTTTTCGGTTTAGACAGAGAGTATGCCCATAACTGATTCCGGTTTCTTTAATAACTTTCGTAATTATTACACCGATTGGTAGTTTAATATATTTCAAACCAAATCAATTTCGATTAGAAATTGGTAAACCAACATTCCATTTGTCTTTCTAAAACAATTACCAAAATTTACGCTTCAAAACTTCCAAATTACAATTTCAAACTCTTATAATTCAATTTCATTTTATTTAAACAATTCAAATGTTGATTCAAGTTCATATATAAGTTTCATTTCGTAATCATTTAAATTAATTTAGTTCAACATTCAAATCAATTTAAATTCATTAATCAATTTCATTCAATATTCGTTAAGTTACTTTATCATTCAAAACAATTTCTATTTAATTAATCATTCATTAAATCAATTTAAGTTTTCCTTCAATATATCAAAACTTACAAATTGAATTAAATTAAATTCGTCAAATAAATTCTTCAAATTTCAAGTCTTACATTATTCACATTTTATTTCTTGTTAAATAAATTCAATTTCACTTATTAACTTACTTAAATTTTCCACAACTTAATTAATAAAGAAACCCAATTTCATTTATTAACGTAGTTCAAATTCACTTATTTAAAAGTTCAATTTCTTTTATCAAAGAATTCAAATTTTTATTTAATTACAAATAATTCAATTTTAATTAATTATTTAATAATTTCAAAACTTAATTAATAATTTCAAATTTTAATTATCAATTAAATTCCAAAACCTAATTATTAAATAATTCCAATCTTAATTATTTAATAATTCCAAACTTAATTATTAAATAATTTCAAAGCTTAATTATTAAATGATTTCAAAGCTTAATTCGATTATTTCTTAAATTAAACAACGTTCTTTCATAAATTACTTTATTAATATTTTGTTCAGATTATTAAATATTAACATTTTCTTTTCATTAAAATTCAAATTCCAACTTCATTTCTAACCTTCTTCTTTATTCAAATAAAATCATTATTTTATTTTAAATCAATTTTTTCCCAATCGGGTTTTATTTAATTCTCTATCCTAGGTCAAGTTCATTTGGGTATTTATCATTTCAACCCGATTCCAATTCAATTCAAGAACCAAATCATAGCAAAGGAACTTGCAGTGTGATAATTAGGATGGTGTCAAAGTAAATAAACAAACATTAGCAACCATCAATAACAATCCAATAATTAATTCAAATAATCCCGAAATAATCGTAGTAATTCACATTGTTGTTTGTGCAAATTAATATAATTATTTCTAGAATCTACACTGTCATTTCATGTAGATTAAAGATTATTACATTACGGGCTTACGCTTGATGTCTATTATTCAATTTCATACTACATCAATTTAAACAATAGACATTTAAATGGTTCAAGGTGTATTTTACCAAATTTCTACGTGTCAATTAATTCAACATTTAAAGGGTCATATTATGTAAATGTCATCTAATCAAATTTAACATATATCAAATCTAACTATCATACGCCAATTTCAATTTCAAATTATTTATCACTTACTACATTAACAATTTAACGTCCAATGTCAACGTCAAACAATCAATCATTTCAACCAAACTGGATTATTATATAAATAATAGATAATGGTGTCCGATGTCATAGGTGAACTTATACAGGTAATAGCATATATAACAGTGTAAATATCTAACAAACGTATATTTCAATTTGTCATTTCAATTGAAATCAAATTTAATAAATAAAAGAACATTAATCGTGAGTGATTGCTCACCTTTCGAGGTTAGAGATGGATGAGAACGAGAGAAGTTATGAATCCAAGCACGAATTCCAAAGCGGACAAGATGGGCACGTATTCGACAATCAAGCTGATAAATAGAAGTCGATGAGAATGAATCAAATCAAATTTTGCGTAACTGAAAATATATGTATAGTATTATAGTTTTATATTTTCAATACTATAAAGTAGGCCTCTATATAAGACATATATACAAATTTAAGCAAGAAGAGACTATGGCTACAGACCCAATTTATACAATATATACTGGACACACCAAAAATAATCTGACATGTGAACTAACTAACGCACACATAACATTCTTTCAAAAATCCAATATATTGTGACTTATAATTATAATCGTGTATATAGATTTATATATAAACACAAATATACTAATACAATATTTATAAAGTTTCAGCAATTGTATATTTCGTAAAAAAAATCAAACCAGTACACATTATAATATGATATATATATATATATATATATATATATATATATATATATATATTTCAATACTTAATTCAAAACGCTTAAGAAAATACATATATATTTATACTTAAAACACATGATGAAATAAGATCTCGATATATATTCAAAACCACATATAAACTAAGATATAGATAGGGGAGCTTCCGCATGAATATATATTGGAAACAATATACCATATCTTAACAAAACTTTATACATACTTTACTGAAATCATATACAGTGTATAACTTGCACACTATATTAAAAGTCAAGACATATATAACGAATATATATAATCATATAATTAAATATTTTAAGCCTATATAATCTTGTATATGAGAACAGACCTAAACCTTGTGCCATAAACAAACATAAATTCATATTAGTATATACCATCATATATTAAGATCTTTCATAATGTAAATAAGCCTATATACATATACCGATATTAACATAGATGCCGTAAACTTAGAAATATATATATATAATATAACTAGCAATATGTACAAACTTACATTATAATGCATATATAGTCAAATAGGAGAGAAGAAGAAGTAAGGCTCGGCTAGAAGAGTGCAGGCAGCCGTGTGTCTCGACCATGCTACGGATGTGGGTTCGGTTGTGCTTGGTCGGCAGTAGGTACGGCAGTCGGTTAGGCGACCGAGATCTGTGTTGGCGGGGAAGCTTCGGTCGGCCTTGGCTGTGGAGGAGAACGGCTGGGAAATTTTTCGGCTGTAGGAAGCTCTGGGTGCGAGTCGGAGGTGAAGGAAGTGGGGGGGCAGTGGCGACTAAGGAACTTCGGCTATTGAGGCGGTGGGTTTTATGGTGGAGGAGCTTGTGGAGGAGGCTGCTGTTAGGCGGAGGGGAAGTGAAGTTCAGGCGGTGGTGGGTCTGAGCAGGTGGGGTCGGCGAGGCTAGGTATGGGCGGAGGTCGGAAGATGATGGCATAGAGGAGCTCGGGAATGGTTGCGGCACTGACGTGCGTTATTATGGGTCTGTTCTGGAAATAGAGGCTCGCCTGCGACGAGGCTGAGGCGAGTATGTGCGGGGTGGTGGCGGATCCAGGCTCGTCTTATTATGAGGCGCGGTGTTTGGATGGGTTCGGCTGAACCAGTGAGGTGGCAGTGACAGGCTATGGGAGGAGGTTTTATTTCTCGCGTTTAAGTGACGCACTAAAAGCAAGCTTCAGGTGAAATGAAACAAAAAGGAGCAGGTTTTGTTTTCATGCAAATTAGAATGATATGTGTTGTCAACCTCTACTTCTTCCTTTTTTTTAAAACGTAGAACTAAAAGAAAAAGAGCAGAGAAAGAAGGAACAACTAGAAAAATGAGAAACAATAATAGAAAGTGAACGACTTTTCAATACCAATGGTATTATATTCACTCATCAGTTCCCAAGAAATGAGAAAAAGTGACAGCCATGTTAGTTGAATTCCAATAAATATTAATTACTAATGGCTGTCGAGTTGTACGTGGAAAGCTGAATGGACCGGAATTCAAAAGGTTAAAAAGGTGTCGATACGGCTATTCATTTTGCGATTTTTCGTCGCATAACGGACATCGAAATTGACAATCGAATATACCATAGAGATCAACACGACGAGACGATCAAAACTGCATACGAATATCTGTGGTATGATTGAATTATAAAAATTCAAAATTTTCTACTGGCGGAAAATGCTAGAAAAACGTAGAAAAATAAGATCGACGGAGCCAAAGATGTCCGAATTTGAAAAATGAAAAATAGCGTTTGCTCAGAAGATGGTTTAGAATTTTTCTATGTAAAATATTTAGGTTCCGAAAACATTTTATTTTCATCGCTTTTTAACTGATTAAATTGAAGTAAATTTACGTACGAAATAAACTTTCATATTTTCGAACGAAAATTTACCAGTTGCTATGTTTAACTAGACGCATTCCAAATATCAAATTTATATTTCAAATTTTACCGTTTATATTTTTTTTTAAATTTCACACAAAATGGTTAATTAAGTTAAATAAAATCGTTAAAATATCTGGGTTGTTACACTCTCCCCCACTCAAAACTTTTCGTCCTCGAAAAGGAAGTAGGTAGGAGAATAGAAACTAGCAAAAGAAAATAAACTTGAATTACATTATAAAAAAAATTAATTTAAACCATATAAATTTCAATTTAAATTAATTTATATTCAACAATTGTCTTCAAACTCAAGGAATTTCCTTAACTTGGTTTATTTTCAATTTATCATTGTTTATTACAAAATTTATTTCAAACGACAATTTATTTTATTAATCCATTTGTTATTCCACTAATCTAGTATTCTATTTATCTCTACAAACATTTTTATAGTTAAAATTTAAGTGAATAACATTTATTATACGCACTCACATTTTATTTATAAAGACAATTTATATTGTATATCATCCAATTTTCTTAAATTACAATTTCAAAGATCATAAATTTGAATAGTCATTTATTATAATCATACTTTATTCGACAAATTTAATTCTTCTTATTCCAATTGTTATTTAATTTATTCTACTTAATATATCTTATCACATATATATTAAGTATACCTACATTTATTATAATTGCTCAAATTTATCTAAAATTCCTGTGATATCATATATATTGTATAATATTCAATTTCATAGTTAACTTTTGAAAATTTAGGCAAGTTATATTGAATGCAATTGAGTATTATTCAAATAAAATTCCTAATTCAATTTTCTCAAGTTTAAATATTAATTCAAATTTTGGTTTCATTTATAATTGGAATCGTCCTTTATCCAAATTTTAAGAATTAAATTTCCGATTAACTTCAAACAATTTAGAAATAAATATATATATATACACATTATATCCAATTCAAATCTAAATCAAATACTTATATATATTTTAAATCATGTTGTACTTTAAAAAATTCAAATCAAATTCATTTCAAAACAAGAGTGTAGCAAGCTACTGATGGTCTCTCCACTTCGAAACTCGAAAATGAATGTCGATGATGCGGCCGTCATCACCGAAATTATTTTCCAGCGACAAGGAGAAGAGCACTGATGTAGACATTTTAACTCTTTGAAATGATTTCAAATTGAAAATATTTTAAAACTATACACTTTAAAACTTTCAAATCAAAGCTTGAAATCACCGGAAATTAAATTCTTAAATTCTTGATTTAAATTCATTACAAGCTCCAAATCAAATTATAACCAAAATTTATAATTCATTTATTTATATTATGAAATAGTCAATGATTTATAAAACAATAAACGAAAATTTAGATTTTGACATTTCAAACAACAGATTCATTAACATTTTAATTTTAGAAAAATTTAGACTTATATATAATATAATCATACAAAACTATTATATTTACCAAATTTGAAAATAATATTGTGTCAGTTTAATCTGTTCAAGTGCTTTGGAAATCCTATCGATAGCGTTGATCAGACGAATCGATCGAAAATCCAAATCAACATCAACAACTCAAACAACACAATATATAAAAAATTTAATATTAATTCACATATACACTTCCTCGCTCGACGATACATGAATGGATTTCAAAGCAAGGACAGAGATTCAAATTTGATGGACTCAAATTTAAGAGAATTCTAATTCGAATACAAGTTCGAAAGAAAAGATAAGATGATTAAATTAACAGAATCGGAAGATGGATAAGCTTATTTAATTCACGGGCAACCTTAACCGGGTCGACCATGTCTTCAAAAATAAGATCGATGCTGAATTCCAAGGTAAATCAACACTCGATCTCGAGAAATAGAATTCAGACGTAGCAAGAGATAGATAGCATCGCAAATTGAGAATACAGAGATCTCCGGTAAATCAATGCCTATTGTAAAGGAGTTTCACCCATTTAAAAATAATTCGAAGAATTGGCGAGACTGCCGACTCATTATAAGGATCATTTGAAGTGGAGTTATGGGATACTCCAGAACTAAAAGCAGACGAGTAGTGAGAGACAAGAATGAATTCCGAAACCGAGAGAACGTTCCAAAATTCAAAGGAATTGAGTCAAAAGGAAGAGATTGAAACTCGAACGAGTGTGATTCTGTAAATACATTTACCATATATACTAAGTTTTGCCTAGTGCTACCAAAAGCTCTGATACCAACTGTAACGACCCGCTATTTTGTACTATTCGCATCCACACATGTCGAACCTGAATAATTCAAAATACCGAATTGTTAATTTAAATTTGGCAAAACTCAGATATACAGTAAATAAATAATCACGGAATCACAGACACAGAGTAATAATATGCAGCGGAAGCAAAAGATAGTAGTTCATGAAGCTACTATATATATAACAGAGTTAAATAAGTTACAACAGAAGTCTCGAATACAATAGTCGAATACAATATCAGAATACATCTGTAGAATCAACTGAATATCTGAAAGCTGGATAGATAGCTGGATCTCCAAGCGAAGCTCCAACTCCAAATGTGTGTCTCGAAAGCTGGTACTCTCAGTCTGACCCGAGCGTAAAGCAAAACACAAAACACTCGAGTCAGGATTAACATTCTTATATTAATAAATCCAACTCAAGTGAAACAACAATTGAAATGCAAGTAACTCAAAGGATGTTGGAATAACCATCCTATAAGGATCCGTTAAACTATCTACTATGTAGTAGTATAAGCTAAATAGATAATGTCTATCAGTAACATAAATATCAAAATAGTGTTAAGGCGTTACCATTATCCCCCTTAACACATTTTATATAAATGTCATAGTCTATACAGCACTGTAAACTCCACCGTAAACTAGTGAGATATCAGGGAGTACTCCATAGGTATAACACAAACAAATTCATAGTGGTCGCGTAAATAGGGATACAAGTATGACAAGGCACATGAGGCAATACCCAAGGTAGTGAACCTACCGTTTGCCTGATCCGGACTGGTGAAAACGTATCACCGCAACAATCGCAACACCGCGAAACAACACTCCCAAAAGTACGAGGGTGCACCAATCAATAACAAGTAATGAGTAGTTTACGAAGAAGTGTGTTCGCTCGAGGTGGCTAACCCCATTTGGCCCGACACGGCTCCTGTTTTAGTCATTTCCAATTTGACATAACTGTCAAGGCTATCCATTATCGTTCTCTTTCTTCAGTCATCACATACATCATTCCAACCACTTCATTCTGGATCACACTCCGCGTATGGTTATTAAAGTGGTTTTCGGTTTAGACAGAGAGTATGCCCATAACCGATTCCGATTTCTTTAATAACTTTCGTAATTATTACATCGATTGGTCGTTTAATATATTTCAAACCAAATCAATTTCGATTTCGATTAGAAATTGGTAAACCAACATTCCATTTGTCTTTCTAAAACAAGTACCAAAATTTACGCTTCAAAACTTCCAAATTACAATTTCAAACTCTTATAATTCAATTTCATTTTATTTAAACAATTCAAATATTGATTCAAGTTCGTATATAAGTTTCATTTCGTAATCATTCAAATTAATTTAATTCAACATTCAAATCAATTTAAATTCATTGATCGATTTCATTCAATATTCGTTAAGTTACTTTATCATTCAAAACAATTTCTATTTAATTCATCATTCATTAAATCAATTTAAGTTTTCCTTCAATATATCAAAACTTACAAATTAAATTAAATTAAATTCGTCAAATAAATTCTTCAAATTTCAAGTCTTACATTATTCACATTTTATTTCTTGTTAAAGAAATTCAATTTCACTTATTAACTTACTTAAATTTTCCACAACTTAATTAATAAAGAAACCCAATTTCATTTATTAACGTAGTTCAAATTCACTTATTTAAAAGTTCAATTTCTTTTATCAAATAATTCAAATTTTTATTTAATTAAAGATAATTCAATTTTAATTAATTATTTAATAATTTCAAAACTTAATTAGTAATTTAAATTATAATATCAATTAAATTCCAAAACCTAATTATTGAATAATTCCAATCTTAAGTATTCAATAATTCCAAACTTAATTATTAAATAATTTCAAAGCTTAATTATTAAATGATTTCAAAGCTTAATTCAATCATTTCTTAAATTAAACAACGTTCTTTCATAAATTACTTTATTAATATTTTGTTCAGATTATTAAATATTAACATTTTCCTTTCATTAAAATTCAGATTCCAACTTCATTTCAAACCTTATTCTTTATTCAAATAAAATCATTATTTTATTTTAAATCAATTTTTGACCAATCGGGTTTTATTTAATTCTCTATCCTAGGTCAAGTTCATTTCGGTATTTATCATTTCAACCCGATTCCAATTCAATTCAAAAACCAAATCATAGAAAAGGAACTTGCAGTGTGATAACTGGGATGGTGTCAAAGTAAATAAACAAACATTAGCAACCATCAATAACAATCCAATAATTAATTCAAATAATCCCGAAATAATCATATTAATTCACATTGTTGTTTGTGCAAATTAATATAATTATTTCTAGAATCTACACTGTCATTTCATGTAGATTAAAGATTATTACATTACGGTCTTACACTTGATGTCTATTATTCAATTTCATACAACATCAATTTAAACAACAGACATTTAAATGGTTCAAGGTGTATTTCACCAAATTTCTACGTGTCAATTAATTCAACATTTAAAGGGTCATATTATGCAAATGTCATCTAATCAAATTTAACATATATGAAATCTAACTATCCTACACCAATTTCAATTTCAAATTATTTATCACTTACTACATTAACAATTTAACGTCCAATGTCAACGTCAAACAATCAATCATTTCAACCAAACTGGATTATTATATAAATAACAGATAATGGTGTCTGATGTCATAAGTGAACTTATACACGTAATAGCATATATAACAGTGTAAATATCTAACAAACATATATTTCAATTTGTCATTTCAATTGAAATCAAATTTAATAAATAAAAGAACATTAATCGTGAGTGATTGCTCACCTTTCGAGGTTAGAGATGGACGAGAACGAGAGAAGTTACGAATCCAAGCACGAATTCCAAAGCGGATAAGATGGGCACGAATTCGACAATCAAGCTGATAAATAGAAGTCGACGAGAATGAATTAAATCAAATTTTGCGTAACTGAAAATATATGTATATTATTATAGTATTTATATTTTCAATACTATAAAGTAGGCCTCTATATAAGACTTATATACAAATTTAAGCAAGAAGAGACTAAGGCTACAGACCCAATTCATACAATATATACTGGACACACCACAAATAATGTAACATGTGAACTAACTGACGCACACATAACATTCTTTCAAAAATCCAATATATTGTGACTTATAATTCTAATCGTGTATATAGATTTATATATAAACACAAATATACTAATACAATATTTATAAAGTTTCAGCAATTGTATATTTCGTAAAACAAATCAAATCAGTACACATTATAATATGATATATATATATATATCAATACTTAATTCAAAACGCTTAAGAAAATACATATATATTTATACTTAAAACTCATGATGAAATAAGATCCCGATATATATTCAAAACCACATACAAACTAAGATATAGATACGGGAGCTTCCGCATGAATATATATTGGAAACAATATACCATATCTTAACAAAACTTTATACATACTTTACTGAAATCATATAAAGTGTATAACTTGCACGCTATATTAAAAGTCAAGACATATATAACGAATATATATAATCATATAACTAAATATTTTAAGCCTATATAATCTTGTATATGAGAACAGACCTAAACCTTGTGCCATAAACAAACATAAATTCATGTTAGTATATACCGTCATATATTAAGATCTTTCATAATGTAAATAAGCCTATATACATATACCGATATTAACATAAATGCCGTAAACTTAGAAATATATATATATATATATATATATATATATATATATATAATATAACTAGCAATATGTACAAACTTACATTATAATGCATATATAGTCAAATAGGAGAGGAGACGAAGTGAGGCTCGGCTAGAAGAGTGCAGGTAGCCGTGTGTCTCGACCATGCTACGGATGCGGGTTCGGTTGTGCTTGGTCAGCAGTAGGTACGGCAGTCGGTTAGGCGGCCGAGATCTGTGTTGGAGGGGAAGCTTCGGCCGGCCTTGGCTCTGGAGGAGAACGGCTGGGGAAGTTTACGGCTGTAGGAAGCTCTGGGTGCGAGTCGGAGGTGAAGGAAGTGGCGGGGCAGTGGCGACTAAGGAGGTTCGGCTATTGAGGCGGTGGGTTTTGTGGTGAAGGAGCTTGCCGAGGTGGCTGCTGATAGGAGGAGGGGAAGTTAAGTTCTAGGCGGTGGTGGGTCTGAGCAGGTGGGGTCGACGAGGCTAGGTAGGGGCGAAGGTCGGAAGATGATGGCATAGAGGAGCTCGGGAATGGTTGCGGCACTGACTTGCGTTATTATGGGTCTGTTCTGGAAATGGAGGCTCGCCTGCGACGAGGCTGAGGTGAGTAAGTGCGGGGTGGTGGCGGATCCAGGCTCGGCTTGGTGTGAGGCACGGTGTTTGGATGTGTTCGGCCGAACCAGTGAGGTGGCAGTGACAGGCTAAGGGAGGAGGTTTTATTTCTCGCTTGTAAGTGACGTGCTAAAAGCAAGCTTCAGGTGAAATGAAACAAAAAGGAGTAGGTTTTGTTTTCATGCAAATAAGAATGATATGTGCTGTCAACCTCTACTTCTCCCTTTTTTTTAAAAAACATAGAACTAAAAGAAAAAGAGTAGAGAAAGAAGGGACAACTAGAAAAGATGAGAAACAATAATAGAAAGTGAACGGCTTTTCAATACCAATGGTATTATGTTCACTCATCAGTTTCCAAGAAACGAGAAAAAGTGACAGCCATGTTAGTTGAATTCCAATAAATATTAATTACTAATGGCTGTCGAGTTGTACGTGGAAAGCTGAATGGACCAGAATTCAAAAGGTTAAAATGGTACCGATACGGCTATTCATTTTGCGATTTTTCGTCGCATAACGGACATGGAAATTGACAATCGAATATACCGTAGAGATCAACACGACGAGACGATCAAAACGGCATACGGATATCTGTGGTATGATTGAATTATAAAAAATCGAAATTTTCTACTGGCGGAAAATGCAAGAAAAACGTAGAAAAATAAAATCGACGGAGCCAAAGATGTCCGAATTTGGAAAAACGAAAAATAGCGTTTGCTCAGAAGATGGTTTAGAATTTTTCTATGTAAAATATTTAGGTTCCGAAAACATTTAATTTCATCGCTTTTTAACTGATTAAATTGAAGTAAATTTACGCATGAAATAAACTTTCATATTTTCGGATGAAAATTTACCGGTTGCTATGTTTAACTAGACGCATTCCAAATATCAAATTTATATTTCAAATTTTATCGTTTATATATATAAATATAAATATATATATATATATATATATATATATATATATTTTAAAATTTCACACAAAACGGTTAATTAAATTAAATAAAATCGTTAAAATATCCGGGTTGTTACAGAAACATTCCAAACTTTTTAAGGAGAACGAACCTCTAAAACAAGCTTCGACATCTCCTACAAAACAACCAAGCTCTTCTAAAAATGAAGATAAAGGAGATGATCAAGAAAAAGCTTCCTCGAAAGACTCATATATTTTTAGGACTTCATCTTATGTACAATTGAAAAAATCTATGTACTCGATTACAATTATTAATGAAATTTCTCTTTTGGTGTGTTATCTCTGTATGTATCTTTATCTTACAACGGTTGGTCGATACTTAATAATTTCTACATTTAAAGAGTTAGATATCCTTTTTGATAATGCCAAAGGAGAGAAATAAAAACATAATAATAAACACATATTCAGGGGGAGATTTATATATTATATAAGTACATTGTGTAGTTATTATCATCAAAAGAGGGGAGATTGTTTGGAAAACAAATCTACTATTTCGATGGCAACAACTATACAATGAAAATCGAATATGCATATATATTTCATTTACATGTGCTTACTAGAATAACACCACTAGATGATAAGAACAATGCTCAAAGAACATTACAAGAGACTACAAATCGACAGGATCAAAGAAGCAACAAGAAAGATGCACAAAGCAGACATGCACAGCTTTCATACGTTTGGGTGCACTAGCCAGACGTCTGAAAAACCCTCTAGAACAACAAAATAGATAGGATCAGACGTCTAGTAGATGCACTTAGACATTTGAAAGACTACTATATACAAAAAATATATAGTGTCATACGTCTGATACAAATATCAGACGTCTTATTTTGAACTCGGAATTTATATTTAAAATTCAACTGCCACATTTGTAAAGACATCTTCGCTTCTCTTCGCTGCAACTCTTCATCATCAACAGAAGCAACTGTAGAAGCACTTGTTAATGGATGCAACTATTCAAGGAACCTCTCTACAACTATATATATCATCAAGAATCAAAGAGAACATTCACCCTACTTACTTGTGCTCCTTACTTACATACTCTATTATATTCTTGATCTCTAGCAATCTATACTTGTATTTCACTCATCCATATATTCAGTTCTTCACAATCAATACTCTTTAGATATATATGGGAAGCATTTGTACTTATTAGTCAATATCCGTGTTATAGAACACATACTTGACAAGAACAAGCTATTGTAACCGAGCCTATTCCTCCGGGCGAAGTGAGGGTGTTTGATAGTCAAATTCCAAAGGGGAGCTTCGGGACTGCACGTAGGACGGGAGGTCCGAACCAGTATAAAATCCTGGTGTGTTTATTCTATATTTACCTATATTACTATTGTTGTAGTTACATCATATATTTTGTCACATATACTTGCCTATACATTACACGATCCACCCTATAGACTTTCAAGTTACTGGGAATCGGAGGTTCGAGCCATCCTTCTAGCGTCAAAATATTAACAAGAAAAATTGTTAACAACCCAAATTTGAGTTTAATGTGTTGGTGTTTCCTTCAAATGCACCTTTTGTAAAGATAATGACAGTTAAGTCCTATTGATCCTCTTAAGACTTCCTTTCGAATAGGTTGAGGTGGTTGAAGTTCCTTCTTATATAACCTTTCGACTAGTTCGAAACATCTGATTACCATTTACCATACCTTTCGAGCCTATTCAACTAATTTAAGATTCTATTAGAACCCCCCGTCTAAATAACCAAGGTGGCTTAAGTTTGGGACTTCACGGTTTAGGAAAATTGGTTAAATTGAGTGGTTTTGACCTCCTCGAAAGGTAACCTTTCGAGCGCGTTGATACGGACAGACCTCAATTAGAGTTACACAAAGTCATGTAACCAACTATTATCTTCAAGAATGCTATATACATGCTTTGAAAATATATCCTTTTACTAATTGAAGCTCAAGTGTACAAAGAGATTTTATCCCCAATTTTATTGGAAATTAGGGTTTTACAAGTATTAGGAAGTATAAGTGAGAAGTGAGTGAAATCGTATTCCAAAACTAGACCCATAGGTTCTTATTTATAGGTGTGGGTTGACACCTTTCGGCCCATTGCTTTCGACATGGTCGAAAGCTTTGCTTTCCTCCTTTCATGTGAATCTTTTTAATACAGTCGAAAGGTCTTTCAACTAACTTTTCCCATGCATTCTTTCGCCTTCACTCTTTTGAATTATACCTTTCGACCTAATCGAAAGGATTACATAGCCGAGCTTCCGCTTTCGTTGAAAATTGGGCTTCCTTCTATCTTGCTTTGTTGCTTTAGACTTCATCGAAAGGTATATAGAAGTGCCCTTCATCTAGCCGTTAATGTGCTATGCAAGTTGGCATGGGCGTTGGCCTTTGACGCTGTCGAAACTTGTACTTCATGGGCTACGAACGAATTGAAGCACCATAAAAGGCTTAGCTGCGACAGATACCATTCGAAAGCATCATCTTTGATCAGTGCCAAACCTCATCATTTAGTGTCTGAGAAAGTTAAGTCGAACTCATACAATTCTTCGTTCATAGGTGAGGACGTCCTTAACCAAATCGAAAGGCTAATATATGCTTTTAAAAGGATTGCTTTTGCCAAACGTTCTTCTGATGAAGGAGATAAAGACGAAACTAATCGTTTCGAATGGCTTGGTGCACATGTGGAAAGAATGCTATCCATTACCTTTGAAAGGTACTTTTTGACCTCTTCGAAAGCCGATAACCTGTTATCCATTACCTCCTTAAAGGTACCTTTTGACCTCTTCGAAAGCTCATTACTCGTCCCACATTCTGCTAGAGCATCCTTTCAATTCTTTCGAAATGTTTTGCAATTGTTGTTTCTCTTTATAAATCCTTCCTTTATATTCTTGTCGAAAGCCTTGCTTAATGCTTACATAAACCACTCTAATGCTTTCTGAATATCACCTATGCTCTTGCTCCTTCTTTCATACTTTCACTATTGAGAATATTTGATGGATAGCATCATTAACCATACCAAACCCAAAATAATAAGATGATACCATGAATTAATGAGGAGTGGATTGTGACAATCTTTGTTCAAAAAATTGCGTCAATTTAAGTTCCAACTCTTTACGCTTTTCAGTATCATGTCAACTTTCATCTTCCAGACACAGCGAGTGAACCTCATGCTCTTCTGCAGGCTATCGTTGATGTGTCTCATGCTCTTCCTCAATCCATTGACGATGCGCTTCACTCTCCTCCTCAATTCTTCGATCCTCTATCTTAGACTGCTGATTTGATTCCATTACCCGAGCCTTGACATGTTGCATTTTCTCCGTTAAGGCAATAAGCCTAGATTATATAACTCCATCGTTGTTTTACTTTCGCTCATTTGCATCCTTCGTCGATGAGTAGCATGTGATCCGATCTATGATTAACAAATTATGTTTTTGCTTAAAAATTTACACTTCAAGAACATGAAATTTTACATATATGTTGGTATGCAACAATATCAGTTATGCACTAACAAATAATTTATTCGTAAAACTACTTACCTCATCAGGTACGTTACCACCAAGATATGCACATCTCTTTGCATTTAATGGGCTTAAAGCATGAAAAATTAATGTTTGTTGCTCTTGTGGAACCTCCATTGTATCTCCGTCGTTCTCTTCTCTAATAGCAGTCAATCACTCATTACATGCAACATGATACCTAGCCTGTAAATATATAATATCGTCAAGATTTAAATCCCAATCTACTCAAAAATATATAACAGCAGTCATTGAACTGATTTGCAAGTAACTCAGTCGTTGAACTGAGTTGCTTCAGCAACTCAGAGTTATATTTGACTATGATTTTTTATGTAAAAATAAACATCACAAATTTGAGTCAGACACGTCATAAATTAGTCATGGATTTTTCCATCACAAAATCTGCATAACTATATCAAGTTTTCTTGTAGTGATTAGAGTGGATAATCAAATCTAGTAATCAAATGTTGGTGAAAAATTCTTCTATAACAACATGAGTTGTATTATTCTAGCTTTACACTACTGATCAGTAAAGAAGTTTAACCTTCTTAGAACTAATTAAATAAGAGTTTGGATCAATTGCCTCTTTTATTTAGAACAATTTTGCAACATATGATATCAATCGCAAGTTTATACTTAAATATTTGATCCATATAATTAGCAAGAGAAAGAAGAAATATTTAAATTTAAAATTTGTGACTGATAGCAGAAGACTATAAAATGATGTTAAATAAATGGGACTATTGATCCTAACCCATTAAATAAAGGGGTTTTTAGGCTAGAGAAAAAGTTTGAGAAAAATTTAATCAACAATTCTACTTTGCCCGAAGTATTTTTTGTCAAAACCTGCGAATTAGAAAGAAGAGAATGGGCTCCCCTGAATTTCAGCCTTCAAATCCGGAGCAAAATTACACTGTTCGCAGTATTTGACAAAATATATTTCGGGTGTTGTAGCAATACTCAAATTTAATTTTAAGGACAAAAAGTTTGTTTTTTAGGTTGAAAGACACTTTTTAGTGTAAATTACAGAATGATGGTTGCAACTATCAATGTCCTTCAGAATAAAAAAAACTTGTTGTTCCCGAGACTAAGATTTTTTGCAACTATTTTCCTGTGTCTATTTTTCACTTTAAAAAATGTTAAAAATAAAACGATTTATGTCAAAAACGAGTCAAATGAACTTGATCTTGTTTGTGTACTATTTAATATGTGCAAGGGATATAAAACCTTAAACCGTGATCATGAAACCCGCAAACAGAATCAAAATATTCTTTTAGTTGTAATAAACCGAGAATAAACCCAGGCATCCAAGCCTTTTAGCTAAATAGTTGATGTTTATAGTTTATATGTTCATTCCATTAAGCGAATAAACCAATGAATATGCCGTAACAATTAATGATCATATACGTCCAATTATTTATTACCTAAATTATGCATTTCCTTCTCTGTATATAATCGTGCTTAAGTGAAATATTATTGCATGTTAATTCAAATATTTAAATCGGTGCATAGTTACATGATAGGGAAGTCAACTAAGAGTAGCATTTGCTGTTTTCTGATAGCAATGCTTCTTCTCGCAGCCTCAGGTCTTTTTATCTTTGTTTTCTTTTGCATTAAATCAAAGCATATGTATGTCCATCAAAATATCCAGGTTCAGATGAATGGATCATAGATCTAAAAGCTCAAATATACTAGTATATTTGAAATAAAACATATGTATGTCCATTCATATGCATGTCTTTGATAGCAGCGTTTCTTGTAGCACTAGTATATTTGAGCTTTTAGATCTATGATCCATTCATATGTATGTCCATTCGATATACTAGTGCTGCAAAATGAACCTGTTATTCAAAGTCATTAATATCGTGAATTTAATAGCTAGGAAATTTAAATGTATTTTAGTTTGTACTGTCATATTCAGTTCTTATTGATATGTTATTAGCATACATACTGTTATTTAATTATTTTAAAATAATCTGCATAAACTACAGAAGCTGAGCCGGTATGCAGGGTGAGCAAGAAGTACAAGTTTCTTTGCCTTGCCAACAAAAGGTGCACTGAAGTGTGCATGAACGAGGAGGGTGAACACTATGATTACGGAAAATGCAAGTTTAATTTTAGCAAGTTTGAATTACGTTGCTTTTGTTGCAAAAATTAATTTTATTTTGCTTGTTGGTTGTACTCAATTGACGGTGATGGATATAATAAAAATGAAATAAAGCATATAAATAAGTATACTTCAAGGTAAAGAAACTGAATTCATCATCAGTAGTGTTCTGGATGAATGAAAGCATACAAATGAGGGCCATCATGTATAATTATCTCATTAGTTGATGAACATTATATCTCTATGTCTCTGTGATAGTTGCATTACCATTTGATTTACTTTCAAGTCCCTAGACTAACTTACAGCATTTTTCTTCGTACATATTAGTGAATCCTTCTAATATAATGCATCAAATACACGACACAAAACCATTTGGTTCAGCATCTAATTTTTTTTTTTTTTTTTGAAATGGTACTTTATATACAACAAATCATTGGAACAACATATCCCATGTCAATAAACGTTTGAAAGCAAGTTTCGAACTTGTGACCTCTTACACCATAGCCGAATCAATTAACCACTTGGACAATGGTGTTTGTCTCAGCATCTAATATTTAGATGCACAAAATAATCAATGACATTCAATATAGTGCAAGGATACAGCAAGGCGTGTCGATATATACCCGGAATCTTTTAAATCCTTTCGTATTCGTATCTGAAAAGCTGATAAATATCTGATATCCGGAAAAACAGGTATAGATGCAGATATGAAGGTATCCGCATTCGAAATTTATCTGTCCGAATTTTGTTAAAATTAGAGTTTATATTTTATGTATTTTAGTTAAATTAAAGACGTGTTTATTTTTTATTTTATTTTTGTTGCGTTATAGTTTGTATTATATGTATTTAATGCACATTAATTGCTTAAAACTATTTACTATTATCATATTTGTTTATGTTTCACACTTTTAGAACCAATGAAATTGAAAAAAAAATATCATGCTAAACCGAAATTTTCTATTTATAATTTTAGATTTACCGATCGTTGGTCGGATGGAATAATTATCCAATATCCGTCCGTATCTGCGGATGCGGATATCCGATATTCAAAAATGATTTGAAATGCGGATGTGGATATGTCATTATCCGTATCCCAAAGTATCTGTTTTCATGTCTAGAAATAACTAAAAATCGGGATTGACGAGGTTAAGATTTCAAATATGTTGGACAAATTTTTTGTCAATTAGTGGAGTTACTGTATATGAACTCCTGACAATTATTTAATAACAAAACTGTGGTTAAACTAAAAATCTAGGGTTTTCTTCTGCTATGGGGGAAACTATATTTCCTCTCAAAATCCAATCCAATCATTCACTTTCTCGTCCTTCTCCTCAGGATAGACCACATGAATCTCATATCAGAATGCCGAATAGTGTCATCATTGATAATGAGGGCTTCCAATTAGTTCAGCCAAGATCGTAGAGAAGATACCAGCCAAGAAATGATCAAGTTCGGTCTTATAATATGGTGATCGGAGAAAAAAGGAGGGTCCGACGACCAAATCCAATTAGGATAAGACCAAACTGATGTAAACCAAAAGCCGACCAAGTTCTCTCTGAATAAAGAACTAGGACACAAATCCTAGGCTGGTATTGTCTTAGAGCAATCGAAGGAACCAAGAGATAAAGAATGCAGTCTTGAAACCATTTCTCATATACAGATCAACAACAAGAAATATGGTGTGGTTAAGGAGACAGTATGTAAAAGAGCCATGGAGTATTGGAATAACTCCATTTTGGTGTATGTGGTAAGCAGTAAACCATATTTCTTGTTTTTCAAAGAATACATAAAAAGAGTATGGAAACCGATAGGTGAGTTCGAAATCTTTTCCAGAGAAAATGGGTTTTCTCTAGTCGAATTCAATGATTCTCAAGAGTGCACTTCCATTATTCAGAATGGTCCTTATTTTTACAACGACAAGCTCATCATCATGAGAAGGTGGACTGAGTCATTGAAGTTAGACAGAGATTTACTGTCAACTATGCCGATATGGGTTAAATTACCCAGTTTAAACCTCAAATTATGTGATTGAGAGGCTTTTAGTATTATGGCTAGTATTATCGTAAAACCCGTCAAAATGGACGCGGCTACCACTATAAAGACGAGATTGAATTACGCTCGGCTTCTTGTGGAAGTTTCTACGACTTATGAACTTCCAGATGAAATTACTCTCAATCTTTATACTGGTGAAATCATAACACAAAAAGTCGAATATGAATGGGTTCCACCAAAGTGTAGCATTTATAAATTCTTCGGCCACACTAGAGAGCAACGTAATCCAAAACAGATATGGATCCCCAAAAATAGTGAAAAAGATAGAGTTGATACTTAAGAAATTAGATTTGAAGGGATTTAAGAAATGATTATCAGTAAAAACACAAAAACCCAATTGAGAACCCAAAAGGGCAACGATTGAATCAATCAAGAAGATATCATCTTCGATTAAGAAAATAATATAAGAGAGCTCACCGACCAAAGTGATCAGATCACTGCTATGGAAGTTCACCGGTTAAAAGGCTATGAAGAAAATTCAAATGATCTGATTTCAATTAATACAGAGAACGGTAAAAATAAAAAGTTCTTTAACTCTGAAACCCCCTATTTCAGAGCCATGTTTAATTACAGACCATAATGTTACAAAAATAACCAACAATCTTCATCAGAATAAGAGCCAAAATCGAGAAATTGATATAGAGAAGGGACCCTCTTCTGAGCTTGCTGCAGATGTTGAGAGGATGAATTGCACTCACTCAACATTGCCTCACAAGTGTGATCCTCCTCCAAAGCAGGCTTCAGTGACTGAATGTAATGAATCAGTCATGCCTCGCACAGCTTCGTTTGATATTTCCCTAATTGAGATTCCAGAATCTGCACAAATGGAGGAAGATGAATCTGAGAGGGTTGACAACGTAGAAGAATTCAACTTATCAGAATTACATATTGCAAAAACAAAAGCATCTGGTAAGTTAAAGGGCAGCAAAGAGAAGAAACCTTTCAAGCAAAAATATATTTCGATCAATCCAGAATGGGACCAAATGTCTACTAGATTGAAAGCTAAGGGTTTTGATAATAAAAGAAGAGGTAACGGTACTATAGTGTCCGGTACCATTTAAATTTCTTTTTTTATTATTAAATATATGACTTTATTTGCTTGGAATGTCAGGGAGATGAACACCCCTGTTAAATAATCTAATCCTTCATATGATTAATATTTACAAACCTTCTATTATTGCTTTAATTGAGAATAAATTGAATGATGAGAATTTTGAAAGATTTTGCCTCAAGATTCCAGTAATTGGGAATCTATACATAACAATGATTGTGGTTGTAAAGGTAGAATCATTATTATTTGGGATTCTAAATCTGGACTAATATGAATATAAACAAAGATAGTCAATTTATAGATTGTAGTTTTAAAAATATTGGGGGTTTTTCTTTGCAGGTTACTATTGTCTATGGTAGTAATTTTGAAAGAGAAAGAAATGCTTTATGGCAAAAACTTAAATATCTAAATTCCATATATGATTTCCCCTGGATTGTGTTAGGGGATTTTAATACTGTTTTTCACGTCAATGAAAATTTTAGAGGAACTAAAATCCCTTAAAATAAATTGGGTAGGGTTAATAAATTTCTATTAGAATCTGGTCTTATTGAACAATTATTAGTGGGAACAAATTTACGCGAAAATCTGGAATAGGTAAAAATATTCACTGCAAATTAGATAGGATTTTGTATAACAAAGATTTTTCAAAAAGATTTCCTAATTGTATCTGTTCCACTTTAGAAAAAAACTTAAGTGATCACACTCCTTTATTGGTTAAACTTTTTGTCAATGGTGAATTTAATAGTAAAGTATCTCCTTTTAGATTCAAAAATAGCTGGGTATTTGAAGAAGATTATAAAATTTTAATGGAAAACAGTCTAAATTTTTCCTATGAAGGGACTAAACAGTATCAGTTTTATATGTTTTTGAAATACACTAAAAATAATCTTAAAAACTGGAACAAAAATAACTATATGAATAAAAATAAGATTATTGGATTGAGAAAAGAAGGAGAACTTTTACAGCAAATTTCTGATAATAAGCCTGATGATATCAGTACTATTAATAAATTTTATCAAAATCAAAATGAGTTGTCTAGTGAAATGTATAAAGAATCTGTTAATGCTAGACAAAAAACAAAAGTTGATTGGCTTAATTTAGGTGATGACTACAACAAACTCTTTTATGCTAAAATGAGTAACAGAAAGCACTTAAATAATATAGGTTGCATTATAGATAAAGAGGGTAATTTATCTAATGTGTATGATAAAGTTACTACAGAAGCTATCAACTTTTATGAGGAGCTTTATTTTTCTACATATACTGAAAAGAAATTTCCTCATATAACTTGTAAAAATATTTTGAATCATAATGCATCTGAAATCTTGCTTGCTCTGTGAGTTTAGATGAGATAAAATTAATTGTTTTAATGCTGGGGACAATAAAAGTCCTGGCCCTGATGGGTTCAATGCAAAAAATTTAAAAATCATTGGGACAATATTAAATAGCAGGTGTTGGAAGTTGTTAAAGAATTTATAGACAAAGGAAAAATTCTCGAAAGTTTAAATCATACATTCATTACCCTTATTACTAAAAATAAAAATCCCACTAGTATTGGTGATTATAGACTTATTTCTTACTGCAACTTATTTACAAAATTATTGCTAATGTCCTTAGTAATAGAATAAAAGTGTTTTTGCCTTTTCTTATCTCTGAGAATCAGAGTGCATTTGTACCAGGTAGATTTATCTATGAAAACTCTCTTTTGGTGCATGAGATGATCAAAAAATTCAATACAAAGCAGGGTGATAATGTATGTATCAAAATTGATTTACAAAAAGCATATGATAAGGTAAACAGATATTTTATCCATCATATTATGAAATGCATGGGATTTTCTACAAAGTTTTATGATTTGGTGTGTGAATGTATTAACACTCCTACCTTTTCTATTCTGATTCAAGGAAAGGCAGAAGGGTTTATAAAGAGTAACAGGGGTTGATGACAGGGTGACCCCTTATCACCTTATCTTTTTGCTATAGTTATGTAATATTTTTCCATACTTATGGAAATAAAGGATATTAAAGGTAATGTTCACCCTATAAATAGAATTCAGCCATGTATTAACCATTTGATTTATGCTGATGATCTCATGGTGTTTATAAAAGCTAATAAAGCTAATGCAGACACTATAAAAACAATTTTTGATAACTTAAAAACTTATGCTGGGCTCCAGCTTAATGTTAATAAGTGTAAAGCTTATTTTAGTAAATCTAGTAAATACAAAAAAGAGTTTTTAGATGTATTACAAATAGCAGAGGGATTTCTTCCAATTAAATATTTAGGTCTGCCTCTCTCTACAAATCAGATTAAAGATTCAGATTGTTCGATTCTAATTGAAAAAAAATCCAAGAAAGAATGGAGACTTAGTCTTGCAAGTTACTTTCCATTGCTGGAAGACTTGCACTTATTAAGACTGTGATTTATGCTATTATTTTATACTGGCTACAAATTTTTCATATCCCAACCGCATCTATTAAAAAATTAGAAAGTTGATGCGCTGATTTTAAGTAGAGAGGTAAATATCACAAAATTAGTTGGGAAAACGCATACAGACCTAAAAATGAAGGGGGTCTTGGCATTAGAAGTATTAAGGACCTTAGTGTTACTTGCCACTTAAAATTATTTAGGAGATTTCTTAATTCAGACTCTTTGTGGGCTAGATGGATGAGATCTAAGTATTTGAAACTAAAAAAAATTTAGACTTCTATGCATAAAAGTAATTAATCTAATACTTGGAAGCAAATATTAAATTGCATGGAAATAGGCAAAACACTGCTTGAAAGAAAATTTAAGCATGGTAAAGAAACCAGTTTATGGTTTGATCCATGGTTTAAAAATGAGGCTTTTATAAATAAGTTTGGGTGGAACGGTTTAGTTATATGTGATGGATCAATGCTAAAGTATCTGATATTATTATAAATAATCTGTGGCAACCATAATTACACCCTATTACTAACTCCCATAAAGATGAAATATGCAAAATTCAACTTGATCCTTATGTTGATAATGACTACTGGGGATGAATAGCAAGCAATAGAGGGAAGTTTTCATTTAAATCAACTTGGAATTTTATTAGAAATAAATTCCCAATGGAAGATTGGTATCAATGCATATGGAATATAGTGAATTGTCCTAAGATGGCATTTTGTACATACTTTGCAATTAAAAACAGATTGCCAACTTGGGATAGACATAACAAATTGGGCAATAATATGAATTTACTCTGTTCCTTGTGCAATATATGTAATGAAAATTCTAATCACCTATTTTTTGAATGCAATTACTCTTACTTTATCTGGAATCAAATCAGAGCTATTCTGGGTATAGATGACAACAGGAAAATGGATCTGATGCATGTTATTAAAATGATCAACAAAAAAATCAGATCTAAGTCTAAGAAAACAGATTATGCTCACATTCTATTAACTACTGCAGTGTTTAATTTGTGGAAAGAAAGAAATTTGCGTGTGCAAAACAAAGGCAGCAGAAATAAAGAGCAAGTTTGGTTACTTATTAGTACTGATAACATGATTATTCTTCGGAAATATAAGAAGATATATAAAAATCAAACCAAGTTTGCTTCCCTTGCTGATGAATGGAGTTCTGAAGCTGGAAGTAAACATTTAGAAGCTTATATTTTGCATTCGAACAGCTTACAGACCGATAATCATGTTGACAGTATAATTCGAGAGTCGAGCTTCATAACCAGCAAGGACTTGCTTATAAGACTGATAGTAACTGCTCCGATGAGGCCGATAACCATTACTTTAACTCCCAGCAAGCTCCAACCATCAACTTCTCGAATGTCAGAGCTAATTTGGGTGGTGGCAACAATTTGAGGATGACATCGTTAGATCTAGGTCACGATGATGCTAGATCTAACAACTCACTGCTTTTCAGCAACAATGTTAGAGTTTCGAGTAATTTTAGGAGCGGTAGGGGTATGAGAAAAGGGTTCAATGATGCTTTATCTTACTGGGAGGGTGGAAAAGCTAGTGGTTTGAAGAAAGAAGAAGATTTGGCGAAGATTTCATGAGCTGCTTCCGCCATTTTTTTTCTACTTTCTGGTTGCTTCGAAGAGATTAGGGTCTAGATATGTCGGCAACCCTAGATGAAGTTGTATTGATATGTTGTTGTGGTTTCGGGTTGTATTATGTACCCGAACATATTTATCTGGGCTGGGCCCATTTTAATTATCTTCAAAAAAACTATGGTTAAACTAATCATATTCTGGAAAAGTCATTAGTCCTAACACAAATTTTGTTAATATTTGATCTACAGAATGCACATAATCTAATCATTCTATTTTTTATCTAATATATGTCAATTAACTTGGGTAAACCATACAAAAAAAGATAGAAAATAATCCTTCACACGGAATAAATTGTTTAATTCAGTTTGTATAACTCAGATATTAAGCCATACCTAGGTAAATTAATTTTCACTAATTCAATCTGTGAAATCATTTTATCAGATGCAACTTTTTATCAAAAATCAGAAAGTAAAGGATCCATTAACTAGGTAATGAAGCAAGTAATAACCAAAAAATAGTGACTATATGAATCATCCTCACCGATCAAACATGTTATAGTTGCGAATTCAAATATCTAATTTTTTTAAGTGACATAAATGGGTTACTCGTTTTGATTTCATTTATAACCCTTTATTTAGGTTAATGGATTAACTTATATTATGATCAGATTAATGTCCGGTCCAACGCAATTTGTAGCTCAAAACTATGTAATGATGATATAAATTAATTAGTTATGAAGGGTTTTTTTCCTTCAGTTTTTATAGAAAAAAACATTGAATCCCACTTGTACTAGTCAAAGAAAGGGCAACTTTGCTATATAAAAAGTTTGCAAGTAAATTTTACAAACAAAATAGAATATAACATATGCGATGAACATGCATTGTAAATCCCACTTATCATTTTATATTTTTTAAGCAAAATTTACTTGTAAATTTTTTGGTAAGTTTAGCACTTTTAATGGAGAAGAACTAAATAGATTCATTTACTTCAGTGCATCTTTTGTGTGAAAAATAATAGTACTTAAGTTATGAATACATCAAACTTATTTGGTTTAAATCTCTCCATTTTAAAAATATTTTATATATCTTTTTTTTTAAATTTCTTTCATTCTCACTTCTTTCGTTTCCTAATTTAAAAATTGCAGTCAAGACATGTATCGCGGACGATTATAAGCTATGGACGCATACCATAAAAGCATATGTTAACGGTGGTAAAATTATCTAAATACCCCTCAATTTCACTTTTTTTAAAGGGACTTAAAGCTAATCTTTTGTAATTATAAGAATATATGCCAATATTTCTCTTATTCCATCTTATTTCATTTAGAAAAATCAATTCCACGAGCATTAATAAACAGATTTAATCAGAAAGGATTTAAACCATGAAATTTAAAAAATTCCCTAACATCCTCGCCACTAGCTCAAATCTCATTTATCTAGTCCGAGATCACATTTTCGAACTTAAACAAGACTAAATTTAGCGAAACAAGACATTTAATTTTGTTTCAATCTTATTTGACACTAATCTCTTTAATAAAAATTTGATGCAAGATCTCAATAGAAGATCTCGTTTGATTTTTTTTTCATTTACATTTTATGACTCCCCGCTTTTCTGACTCCGAAAGACGAGTCGTAATATAGAAAGAAATAGGTAGAAAAAGATAGAAAAGAAAGAACTAAACAAAACACAGAATCTCACAACTGAATGGAATAATATATATTACATAACATATATCACATAGTCACTAATTATACCATACATGAGTGTCATAATTATATAGGCATCATATTTAGACAGTCATAACGACCTGTCCATTCATTACAAGTCCAAAATACAAATACAGATACAGCGGAATATAGATAATAACTAGTTAGCGTTGAAGCCACATGCTCCAGCTCTTCCAAAATGCTTCCTGAGAAACCTGGATTATGTGGCTACTCATAAAAATTTAAGTAACCAAGAGTTTAGGAAAATAGAAAAATAAACTCTGGATCATACATGGGTCTAGTGTGAGTAAAACAGTTAAATTACTTTAAAACCATTTTAAAACCAGGGTATCTCGTAAGACCGTGCCTCACATAAACACGGACGAGTTTTCCCTTATGATAATCAAACACTTTTATAGTAAATCCAGTTACATTATGATAATGTCAAGGGTTTTCAAGTAAATTATTCACATAGCCGAAATTGTTACATTAATTATATTCCAGCATAATATGTGTACAACTAAGACTGAAGGCACTTGCTGGAAAGTTGATTTCATACAATGACTGGGCTACTAGGGTACCATCTGTCACAGTGCATCTCTAGATAAAATAACATCGAGGACCTCATGGGATCCCCTGCTATAAAAGACCGGTCTACCCCTAACTTGGATAGTCCGAATAAGATTACCCGTTGGTGGGGATTAGTAAACCGTACCGAAGCATACATGAGTTAATAAGGACTTTGGATAAGGATAACCTTACCCTAATTGGGTGCAACTCACTTAGCTTGTTGCATCTCCCATATTTTAGTCATTCCCGGTTGATGAGGCTTGAGGCTACGGTTATCTTTCAAGAATAAATTCACTTGGAATGCTCATCGTCCTCCAATGACGATGTTCTGATAGCATTCGTCTATACAAGTCCGTACTAGGTTTTAACGGAACCGAAGGCACCATTTTCACTACACCCATTATTCGAATCACCCTCAAAGTTAGTCACAAATAGCACTTTTACTCTGAAATCTTCATCATGGATCTTTTCGTTGAACCTTCCCAACTCGTTCGCTAATTTTGGATCGAAGTGGTTTACGGATATTACTGATATCCAATCCCAGTTTCATCGAATCCAAACGCTAGATTTTTAAAGCCAAGTTGTTTTGAAATAAACAAATCATATTCAGGTTGCCAACATTTACATATGAGAATTTATTACATATGTTTATTTCGATTAAAACATGTCAATGTTTTATTCTAACCATTTTAATTAGTTTGGGTACTTAATGGAACATACAAGAACAATTGAAATAAATATTCAAGAGCAATAAAGCCAAATCATAGATTGTTAACTAATTTGACGATTAATAATTAATATTAAACAATTCATAATCAGGATTAATTAACTTCAATTAACTTAATCTATTTTTATTTTTAATCCAAAATTATTTATAATTTAAAGAATTTATAAAACGATTTATTATTAGTTAATTAAAATTAAACTATTCATTTAATAACTAATTTATTAATTAACATAAGATTTTATCAAGTAAGAATTTAATTATCTTTTCACTTTAATTATTATAATTAATTAATTTTATATTATCGAACATTAACAAAATTAATTTAGACTATAAAACCGGATGATAGGATCACATTGCAAAAATTATCATGTCAATTGGTTTTAAAAAGAAGGAGAAACAATAACATAAAAATTTATTAAATTAATTTTTAAAAAAAACCTGGCCTACTTTGGCCCACGCAAAAGCCCATGCTCCAACACTTCTTCCCTTTCCTTTTCTTCCACCTACTTCTCCTCTCCACTCTTTTTTTTCCGCAAACGCAAAACTGATGTGCCTGTACACATGTAGCCGACAACCCAAAACTCAACGCTGACCATCTCTCTAGACCACCCACGACCAACCCATCTCAATCACGTACGAAGGAAGCACGACCGCCCTTCTTTTCAAAAAATCGAACATAGACCCAAACTGGAACAAAACACGTCGCCACTTAAACCCCTCGTCGCGCCACCGTGTACCACCATCTACCACCAAACTACACCAGAAGGACCGCCACATTCCCCTCTTCCTTCTTCCCCCATACCACACTTCTCCGCTCACCTCTCATCATGGCCGTTAATCCAAATCCGAACACCCACAAAACGATGCCTAAATCCCTAAATCTACTACCACCCAACGCCACATGCTATTGAAAATTTCCACTCCATTTTTCCTACCTACACCATCGCCCCAGCGACCTTCATCACCAACTACAAGCCAACCCATCGCCTCGGCCGCCGGAAATCAATGCAAAACCCATTTTCAGTCATCCCCCTTTATCTCGCTCAGTACACCACTAAATTTCCTAAATTACTTTCAAAAATCTAGTTTTTCGATAATAAACAAGTTTATATAGTCAAAAGATTAAATTCTGATATTCAATTTTTGGTCGTTTCTAAGCTACATACTATAATATGTATTTTTCTTCTTCTATATTTTATGATATCAAAATAAATAATTTTTAGAATGAACTGCACTAAAAAATAACCGATTTTCTTTTGGAATCATAATCTAAAATCAACTGGTTAGTGATATAGGGATTTTCAACGTTGGAAGATCATTTTTAAAAAAACAGAAGTGTTGTTCATAATTTTTGAGTTTACAGGGTGTCTTACCATGATTAAACAAATATATACACAAAGCATAAACACTTTTTTGTTTGTTGGAGCTTGAATACTTGGTTTCTCTACAAAGTTTTAATGGCAATTGTTCTTTATTTTTTTCTTTCTTGTACTAGAATGTGTACATGAACAACATAGTGTATTTATAGGCGAAGAGAGAACAAGTTGGAAAAAGGCTGAAGCCTATTCACATGTACCAGTTTTCACCTTTTGCCCTTTTCTTTTTTTTCTTTGATTTGAAAATTTGTGACTTGATTTGAAAATTAGATTGACTTGATTTTTTTTCCTAGTTGATTTGAATATTGAGTGAAAATTTGATAAATTTTGTGCTTGACTAGATATTTCACATTATGATGTTCCCTTATGTATATATATACACATCACATAAATACATATATATTTTTTCCTGTAATTTTTTTGACCATATGTACATGTTTCCCTACTTATCTGTAACGACCCCGGATTTTAATTAAATTTAAATTAATAATTAATTGAATTTTTGAATTAAAAATTGTGAAATTTAATGATGAACTGATTTGAAGTTTTCCAGATTCAAATAAAATATGTTATTTATTAATATGTAATATAAATTTATAAAATACAAAGCCAAACAACATATTAATAAACTGTGTAAATTATTTAATGAATGCATTAGAATTTTTTTTTTTACAACAATAGAAATATGTTCATATGACAAAATAAATGCAAAGCTAAGAACATTGAAGTATGAAATCAAACTTAGCATAGTCAAAGCAACCAAATATTAATATAAGTACGTACAAACAAAGGCAAAAGAGATAAGTATATTGTGCAACATCATTACTGCAAGCCATCACAACATCTCTTCAGCACGAATAGGAATGCAGCCGAGTAAAGTAGCATGCAGGCAAGTAGAAGGATAAGCAAAGTACATAAAGTAAAAAGAAAAAAAAAATATTAGGATAGTCAAACAAACCCATGCTCAAATAGAAAACAAGTCATGTATAAGTGTGCTTGTAAAAGAAGATAGCAAATATAATATCTAAGTAGAGATGTAAGGTACTTTGCATTAAATGGTAGCAATGTTGAAGTCTGTTTTCAGCCATGCCTATAACTTTATAATATATGTACATAAAGAAAAAGGCAAACCAGGGTTATACAAATAGGAATAAAACCTGTAGATAAGCATGCAGGCAAGTGAAAATTTAAAACAAAGTAAAATTCAACTTTACATCTATATATACAAAGTACTTGTGCATTTAATGCTTTTATCTCTAAGCAAGCAAATAAAAGATATCACTGATTTATATTTGTACAAAACACAGTAAAATAGCACCCTGTACCAGTTATGGTATAACTTGTACCAGTAAAGAAATGCAAGCCTACACACTACCTTGTATATGCATCAACTCCTCACTTTAGCTCATTCCCTCAAAACTAAACAAAACAGAGAAAGAAAAAGAGAAAATTAAAGGAAGAAGGAAAAAAAATAACAGCAGTTCAAATAAAAAAAAAAATCTGCTTCTCTGCCTCCACTTTCCAGGTGAGCAACATCACCTTTAAAAGTTAAGTTTATGAAAATGGTTGCATGATTGATATCTAAAAATATAAATATATGATTGTGTATAAGTATTGCTGTTGTATTCCTGTATGTATATATGTGCATAGCTAATCCCTGTAATACTCTGATCCTTGTTTCAAGCATCAAATAAAAACAAAAAAAATCACTATCTTTTGACTTACTTGTTTTGATTTAGGACTTAAACAAAATTGTTTCATTTAGCATAGTTAAGTGTTTAAAATTACAAGTAAGATAAAATATAACTCTGGAAACAAAGAAGTCAGGGTGAGCAAGAAATAAGTTTTACAGGCAAAGTTGATTTTCGAGTAAATCCAAACCTTTCATTTCAAGGAGTTAGGTATATGGATCGAATTATTAAGCCTAAATATGATTTTTAAAAATAATATGATAATTTTTCATTTTGTATTTCAAGTGCAATTTGTATTTGAACCAAAAATGTTTTTCTTTCAATTTCTGATGATCAAGAAAATTTTAGATGTTGAATTTTTGTTTAGAGCTTGCTTGATCCTCATCGATCCCAGGAAAAATCTAAAAAAAAATATTTATTGCAAGATTTTTTTGAACGAGCTGTAATTAGGGTTTAAGGGGTTGCTCGGGTCAATGGCCATAACGAGATCGCCGCGACGTCATCGTGGAACCGGAGTAGACCGGACTGGGGAAGAGGAAGTGTGGGAAGGTGGAGCAGCCGTGGGGAGTGATCGCAAGTTCTCCGGTGGTCGGAGGTGGCCACGCGGAACGAAATTGGGCAGACAGGGTGATTACTGGAGGGGGGATAGATGGTTCGATTTTCGAATGCGTTGTTAACTCGTGATGTTGAGGGTTCAGATTGGTTGCCGGGGTCATTAACGACTTGATGAGGGTCGCGATGATGATCAAAGTCGATCAGAGGTCACGTGCACGGTGGTGTAAGTTGTAGCAGTGTGGAGTTTGGGGTCGTCTCGAGTGACGTTCGAGAATCTGGGGAGGTTGTTTCGAATTTTGATTTGGTGCGTGCGTGTGTTAATATGGGTGCTGCAGTTTCAAAAAAAATAAAAATAAAAAAAATAATAATAAAAGAAAATTAAAGGAAGAAGCAGGGGAGAAGAAAAAAAAGGAGAGAAGAGGAAGTGTTACAGGAAGGGCACGGGTGATTTTAGTGGGTAACTCGAAGCATTTGTCGAGCAAATCGTGATGGGGCTCGGGTATAACGTGGTACAGGTTTCACAACCTGTTTCTGTTTAAACTTTTTAAAAAAAAAATGTTTTGGAAATAAATGATTGAGTTTAAAACTCCTTTGAATTTCTTTCAGATGATTAATATTACTTTAACATGAAATCTTAAAAGTAAATTTAAAATGAATGTTTTCAAACTTAAGAAAGTAATAAATAAAATCATTAATAGGAATAGATTATCTTTATAGTTAAAAGAAACATATTGAATTGTAATTCATAAATGATTAAGTTAATTTGAATGATTAATTATGAAATTGGTTTAAAGGTTAATTATTTAATAATTAACGGTTGATAATAATAATTAAAGGTTAATTAATTTATTATTAATGGTTAATTAATAAACTATTAAAGAATAATTAATCAAAATAATTTGTAATTTATTTATGTTAATTAATCAGGATTAGTAATTCCTAAGCAATTTATCTGATTTGAATTAATTAGATCATTAACTGATCCCAGTTATGAATATTTGGATTCTATTGGATGACTTGATTGTTTGATATCCTTAATATATGATACTTTGTGATACATCCCGATTTATGTGGTGATCTGTAATTTACTATCTGTGATATGTATATCTGTGAATCTGTGAATAGACGATAAGCGTTATAGTTTATATCGCTTATCAACTATATTTCTGTGTTTTAATCTGTGATGATTGAATGATGTAGCACTATTGTGTTAAACCCTTGGACCACACTATACACACACAAATATGGATTTCACGTGGAAATCAGTTAAGTCACAGATTTTTAAATAAGTTTCAAATTTGAATTTTTAATTCAAATATTTTTGGAAATAAATTAAGTTTTAATGTGGAAAACTTTTGAAAAGCTGTTTTAAGAATAAAAGTTATTTTTGAATAACTAATAAAGATTTGGAATTTGAATAATCAGATTTAAATTGAAATTCAAAAATCTGAAATTGAATTCTATATTCAGTTTTTATGATTTAAAAAGGACTTTACAAGTTATACGGGTTTAAACCGTTTTTAAGCATTGATTTGAAAAATCCAGTTCGTTACACGTGGTATCAGAGCTAAGGTTGAACTTTAGCTCAGGAGTATAACACATTAAGTAGCTCATTAGAGATAGGGTGAAGTATCCCTAGAATGAGTATAACTAGTGAAACCAAAACCCAAATTTCTCAATCTATTTTCTTTATCTGATGTTATTCTCTAAGATATTTCGTCTGAATGCCTAATCGGATTTCTTACTATTACAGATAGTAAGAATGAGTGGAAGAAGAGGACGAAATAGGAGACAGGAAAGTACCATTTCAGCTGGTCAAAGCCCTGCAACGACAGATATTCCCATTCAATTTCAACCAAATTTGGCTGATTTATATCAAAGTTTTTCTAGACTTGGTGGAAAGCCATTCATTGGCAAAGAAACTGTTATCGAAGCACAAGCCTGGATTCGATTATGCGAAAGGATTTTCAAGGGATTAAAGTTGGAAGATGATCAGATGCGATTGATAGCTTCTTGGCAACTCGAGGAAGAGGCTTTAGTTTGGTGGGAAACAATTACCATAGATGTGTCGGCGGATGAATTTACTTGGAATCGTTTCAAAGAAGTATTTGAACAGCGATATATGCCGTCTGCTGGTATCTCTAGAGTGTACCAGGAGTTTATGGATTTGGAGCAAGGGAGTTTATCATTTGAAGAGTATTTAAACAAATTTATTGAGTTATCCCGATTTGGTCCAGAATTGGTGAATACACCATTGAAGAAGAATGAAAAGTTTATTCGGGGAATGAACAAGGAGTTTCAGGAAAGGATGACTATTCATGTGAAGGAATCGTTTTCTGAATTAATTGATATGGGCTATCGATACGATGCTCTGGAATAGCAAAAAGATCCGGAGGAGAATGAAGGTACAACTAATCTGAGTTGGAGGAAAAAGAAGTTTGGTGGAAAGAAACGGAGGAAGAATAAAGGAAAGAAGGGTATACAGAAGCAAAAGGTGAAAGACGTTACTTGTTTCAACTGTTTCGAGAAAGGTCATTACGTGAACAAATGTAAGAACCCCAGGAAACAAGGACTGAGAGAGCCATTTATGAAGCCAGAACAGGAATGTAGAAAATGCTGTCATTGTCGCAAGCCGGGGCATAGGATTATGAATTGCTCAGCACTGAAGCAAATTCAAGCAGCGAGGGCTTGTGAAATCAAAGGTGATTCTTTAACCTCAAAAGTTAATCAAGGAAATGAAATTTTATAAGGTAACTATCTCATCTATAATTAAAATTGTTCGAAATTGTTCGGCATGAGAACTACCCTTAGTTTATTTCTCAGCAAATCGTAAATGAGTTAAATCTTGAATCTAAGATCATAATCAAATCTATTTCTGTCTATTTCATTGGGTTTCGATATAATCTACGAACGGTTAGTTATCCCTTCGAACTAACCAATACCCCTATATACTTCGTAGATCAGGTAACCCAATTGATTCGTAATTGATTGAGTTTGTTCTTGTATTTATTGTTGATATTCTGATTTGGTGAGCCAAATGCAGAATTGATATCCAGTTTGGTCTATCTTTCATCTATCTTCGTTATCTCCCTTTGGCGAATTTCGGGGACGAAATTCTTTTAAGGGGGAAAGTCTGTAACGACCCCGGATTTTAATTAAATTTAAATTAATAATTAATTGAATTTTTGAATTAAAAATTGTGAAATTTAATGATGAACTGATTTGAAGTTTTCCAGATTCAAATAAAATATGTTATTTATTAATATGTAATATAAATTTATAAAATACAAAGCCAAACAACATATTAACAAACTGTGTAAATTATTTAATGAATACATTATAATTTTTTTTTACAACAATAGAAATATGTTCATATGACAAAATAAATGCAAAGCTAAGAACATTGAAGTATGAAATCAAACTTAGCATAGTCAAAGCAACCAAATATTAATATAAGTACGTACAAACAAAGGCAAAATAGATAAGTATATTGTGCAACATCATTACTGCAAGCCATCACAACATCTCTTCAGCACGAATAGGAATGCAGCCGAGTAAAGTAGCATGCAGGCAAGTAGAAGGATAAGCAAAGTACATAAAGTAAAAAGAAAAAAAAAATTAGGATAGTCAAACAAACCCATGCTCAAATAGAAAACAAGTCATGTATAAGTGTGCTTGTAAAAGAAGATAGCAAATATAATATCTAAGTAGAGATGTAAGGTACTTTGCATTAAATGGTAGCAATGTTGAAGTCTGTTTTCAGCCATGCCTATAACTTTATAATATATGTACATAAAGAAAAAGGCAAACCAGGGTTATACAAATAGGAATAAAACCTGTAGATAAGCATGCAGGCAAGTGAAAATTTAAAACAAAGTAAAATTCAACTTTACATCTATATATACAAAGTACTTGTGCATTTAATGCTTTTATCTCTAAGCAAGCAAATAAAAGATATCACTGATTTATATTTGTACAAAACACAGTAAAATAGCACCCTGTACCAGTTATGGTATAACTTGTACCAGTAAAGAAATGCAAGCCTACACACTACCTTGTATATGCATCAACTCCTCACTTTAGCTCATTCCCTCAAAACTAAACAAAACAGAGAAAGAAAAAGAGAAAATTAAAGGAAGAAGGAAAAAAAATAACAACAGTGCAAATAAAAAAAAAAAAATCTGCTTCTCTGCCTCCACTTTCCAGGTGAGCAACATCACCTTTAAAAGTTAAGTTTATGAAAATGGTTGCATGATTGATATCTAAAAATATAAATATATGATTGTGTATAAGTATTGCTGTTGTATTCCTGTATGTATATATGTGCATAGCTAATCCCTGTAATACTCTGATCCTTGTTTCAAGCATCAAATAAAAACAAAAAAAATCACTATCTTTTGACTTACTTGTTTTGATTTAGGACTTAAACAAAATTGTTTCATTTAGCATAGTTAAGTGTTTAAAATTACAAGTAAGATAAAATATAACTCTGGAAACAAAGAAGTCAGGGTGAGCAAGAAATAAGTTTTACAGGCAAAGTTGATTTTCGAGTAAATCCAAACCTTTCATTTCAAGGAGTTAGGTATATGGATCGAATTATTAAGCCTAAATATGATTTTTAAAAATAATATGATAATTTTTCATTTTGTATTTCAAGTGCAATTTGTATTTGAACCAAAAATGTTTTTCTTTCAATTTCTGACGATCAAGAAAATTTTAGATGTTGAATTTTTGTTTAGAGCTTGCTTGATCCTCATCGATCCCAGGAAAAATCTAAAAAAAATATATTTATTGCAAGATTTTTTTGAACGAGCTGTAATTAGGGTTTAAGGGGTTGCTCGGGTCAATGGCCATAACGAGATCGCCGCGACATCATCGTGGAACCGGAGTAGACCGGACTGGGGGAGAGGAAGTATGGGAAGGTGGAGCAGCCGTGGGGAGTGATCGCAAGTTCTCCGGTGGTCGGAGGTGGCCACGCGGAACGAAATTGGGCAGACAGGGTGATTACTGGAGGGGGGATAGATGGTTCGATTTTCGAATGCGTTGTTAACTCGTGATGTTGAGGGTTCAGATTGGTTGCCGGGGTCATTAACGACTTGATGAGGGTCGCGATGATGATCAAAGTCGATCAGAAGTCACGTGCACGTGCACGGTGGTGTAAGTTGTAGCAGTGTGGAGTTTGGGGTCGTCTCGAGTGACGTTCGAGAATCTGGGGAGGTTGTTTCGAATTTTGATTTGGTGCGTGCGTGTGTTAATATGGGTGCTGCAGTTTCAAAAAAAATAAAAATAAAAAAAATAATAATAAAAGAAAATTAAAGGAAGAAGCAGGGGAGAAGAAAAAAGGAGAGAAGAGGAAGTGTTACAGGAAGGGCACGGGTGATTTTAGTGGGTAACTCGAAGCATTTGTCGAGCAAATCGTGATGGGGCTCGGGTATAACGTGGTACAGGTTTCACAACCTGTTTCTGTTTAAACTTTTTTAAAAAAGAAAAATGTTTTGGAAATAAATGATTGAGTTTAAAACTCCTTTGAATTTCTTTCAGATGATTAATATTACTTTAACATGAAATCTTAAAAGTAAATTTAAAATGAATGTTTTCAAACTTAAGAAAGTAATAAATAAAATCATTAATAGGAATAAATTATCTTTATAGTTAAAAGAAACATATTGAATTGTAATTCATAAATGATTAAGTTAATTTGAATGATTAATTATGAAATTGGTTTAAAGGTTAATTATTTAGTAATTAACGGTTGATAATAATAATTAAAGGTTAATTAATTTATTATTAATGGTTAATTAATAAACTATTAAAGAATAATTAATCAAAATAATTTGTAATTTATTTATGTTAATTAATCAGGATTAGTAATTCCTAAGCAATTTATCTGATTTGAATTAATTAGATCATTAACTGATCCCAGTTATGAATATTTGGATTCTATTGGATGACTTGATTGTTTGATATCCTTAATATATGATACTTTGTGATACATCCTGATTTATGTGGTGATCTGTAATTTACTATCTGTGATATGTATATCTGTGAATCTGTGAATAGACGACAAGCGTTATAGTTTATATCGCTTATCAACTATATTTCTGTGTTTTAATCTGTGATGATTGAATGATGTAGCACTATTGTGTTAAACCCTTGGACCACACTATACACACACAAATATGGATTTCACGTGGAAATCAGTTAAGTCACAGATTTTTAAATAAGTTTCAAATTTGAATTTTTAATTCAAATATTTTTGGAAATAAATTAAGTTTTAATGTGGAAAACTTTTGAAAAGCTGTTTTAAGAATAAAAGTTATTTTTGAATAACTAATAAAGATTTGGAATTTGAATAATCAGATTTAAATTGAAATTCAAAAATCTGAAATTGAATTCTATATTCAGTTTTTATGATTTAAAAAGGACTTTACAAGTTATACGGGTTTAAACCGTTTTTAAGCATTGATTTGAAAAATCCAGTTCGTTACATTATCTATCTTTGTCATCCTAAGGTTTGTACTTCTTTGTATAAATTGGTGCATATATACTTCATTTAACATAACATTTATATATACCCACTTACATGTATTTATCTTCTTATTACTAATATTATTTTTTATTTTATATCATAAATTTTGAATATATATACATATATTTTAGTTTATCTACATTTGAAATGTGAAGTTTATTTAATTATTTCTAGAAATTAGATTTCTAAACTTTTAAATCAAAGCCTCTAGAATATATATATATACAGATATTTCATATATCAGAAATTTATTATTTGACTGATAAAAATTAATATTTCAATATCTCAGATCGGTTGATTGCTCTTATAACATGTGTCAAAAATCTGGGTCGTTACATTCCTCCCCCCTTAAAAGAATTTCGCCCTCGAAATCAAAAAGAAAGAAATTATCAACTTGTAACAAAAGTTTTTATATTCATATCGCAAAGCACATGCATCAGTCATATCCTAACAACCATAACAAACAGTTATACATAGCACAAAGTAGCACTAGCTATCCTGACAACAATTCCGGGTAAGCTTCCTTCACACTATCCAAGGTCTCTCAGGTACAATCTCTAGGATCCTCACCCCTTTGGACCTTAACCAACTTCACCACCTTACTCTGGAGCTTCTTTTCATCCTGATCAGCAATATGAACCGAATGCATGACTACGGTCAGGTTTGGTTCAATCTTCAAATCTTCCTGGACTAATGGTTCCATAATCAATGATGGATCATGCACGTATTTCTTTAGATGAGATATGTGGAATACATCATAAATCCCTTCCATCCTCTCTGGTAATTCAATCTTATACACGAGAGAACCAATCCTTTCGAGAATATGAAAAGATCTAATATATCATGGAGCTAACTTTCCAGTCTTTCCAAATCTAATTGCTCCTCTAATTAGAGAAATCTTAACAAACACCATGTCTCCCGCTGCAAATTCCAAACCCCCCCCCGCCTTTTATCAGCATAGCTTTTATGGCGATCCTAGGATGCCTTCATTCTCTTCTTAATCAATTTGATTTTCTCAGACGCTTCCCAAATCATATCTGGACCAAGGATTAAACGATCTCCAGACTCCACCCGACAGGCTGGTGATCTACACGGTCTTCCATAGAGAGCTTCGTAGGGTGCCATCTCTATGCTTGCTTGGAAACTGTTATTGTAAGAAAATTCCACTAGATTCAGATGATCTTCAAAGACCCACTGAAGTCCAAGATGAAGGCCCTCAACATATCTTCCAAGATGCGGTTTAGTCTCTCAATTTGCCCGTCCATAGTGATAGGCAATGCTCAAACTTAACCTTTTCCCCAGGGCTGTTTGCAAAGATTCCCTAAATTTACTAGTAAAAATTAGGTCACGAACGCTTACTATTCTTATGGGAACTCCATGCAATCTAACGATTTCCTTCATAAAAATCTCTGCCAAGGAACCTGCAGTTCTAGTTGGTCTAACTGGAATAAAGTGAGCGCACTTAGTTAACCGGTCTATAATAACTCACACTCACTCATTTCCCTTTATAGTTTTGGGTAACCCATCGATGAAATCCATCGATATCATCTTCCACTTCCATTTCGAAATCTTTGAAGGTTGTAATAGTCCAGCTGTCTTCTGTTGATCGCATTTTAACTGCTGACAGTTCGCACACCTACTAACAAAGATAGAGATATTTTTCTTCATTCCCTTCCACAAAACATCCGCTTCATGTCCCTGCATATCTTCAAGATACCTGGATGGATACTCAACCTTGAACAATGGAATTCTTACAAAAATTCCCACCTAAGATTGTTGACACTGGGTACACAGATTCTTCCATTTACCATCAAAACTCCCCGGTCATCAATCTTAAAACTGGTGCACTGTCCCTCCTCAACCATTCTGATTATCGCCATTAAGCTTCTATCGCGTTTTGCTTTCTTGCTATTCTTTTTAGGAGAGTTGGGGTAACCTCCAAAAGCGATAAAAACTGCATTCCTACTCAAAGCGTTCGCCACCACATTAGCTTTTCCTGATGTATAGAGAATATCTAAATCGTAGGATGTTGGAAACTCCAACCACCTTTGTTGTCTCAGGTTCAAATCCTTCTGGGTGAAAAGATACTTCAAGGGTTTATGATCCGTGAAGAGCTCGAACTTTTCACCTAATTTAAGAAAGTAGTTTGCTCCAAAATCTCTAAAGTCCAAAAGAAACCAAACAAGGAAAGGATCCTTACCCAGCAAGTAATGCTTCCACATTTTTAGTGCAAAGATAATAGCTAGCAACTCCAGGTCATGCGTAGCATAGTTTTTCTCATAAGGCTTCAGCTGCCTGCTTGCATACGCGATCACCCTACCACGCCGCATCAAAACAGCGCCAAATCCCACTCCACAAGCATCTGTATACACTGTGAATTCACTATTTCTATCTGGAATAGCCAAAACTGGTGCAATGGTCAATCTCTTTTTCAATTCTTGAAAAGCTTCTTCATACTTTGGAGTCCATTCAAATTTCTCTCCTTTCTTAGTTAGCTTGGTCAAATAGGAGGAAATCTTAGAATAATCTCAAATAAATCTTCTATGGTATCCTGCCAAACCTAGGAAACTCTGAACCTCTATAGTAGTCCGTGGTTGCTTCCACTCCTGAACAGCAGCCACCTTTTCTAGGTCCACTGAAATTCCATCTCTCGATACAATGTGCCCTAGAAATTTTACCTCCGATTGCCAAAAATGGCACTTTGAAAAATTCGCCTTTAGGACATGCCTTTTGAATGTTTCCAACACCACTTCCAGATGATGTTTATGCTCCTCTTCTGTTTTAGAGTAGATAAGAATGTTGTCGATGAACACTAGCACGAACTTGTTAAGAACATCTTGGAAGGCACAGTTCATTAGATCAATAAAATAAGCCCGTGCATTGGTTAGCCCAAAAGGAATAACCAGCCACTCAAAGAAACAGTCGGGGCCTGTATTCGCAGTTAAGGGTATACTATTTTCAGCAACCCTCAACTGATGAAATCCATAAGCTAGATCCATTTGCGAAAATACTGTAGCTCCATAAAGTTGATCAAAAAGATCATCGATGTGCGGTAAGGGATACTTGTTTCTAATAGTTAGCTTATTCAATTCCCCATAATCCAGGCATAACCTTAACGATCCATCTGACTTTGCTGCAAACACCACAACAGACCCTCAGCTTGAACGATTGGGTCTAATTAACCCTCTTCTTAAAAAGTCCTGGGTTTGACTCACCAACTCTTCTCTCTCCTTCAGAGCCATTCTCCTTTTTGGTTGAACTATAGGTCTTGCACCTGGGACTAAATCAATGCGAAACTCTATCTCTCAATGCAGGGGTAAACCTTTAACTTCTTCAAAAACATTAGGGAAATTTTTAACATTCTATGGATCCTAATCCTTCTTGAGAAGCATCGAGAACATGCAAGAAACTACATATATGAATCTCGGGTTTATCACATTCTATCTTTACAGTCCTTCCCAACTCGGTTTCCAAAGATATGGCCCTTCCCTCACAGTCGAGGACAGCTTTATACTTTGCTAACTAATCCATACCAAGAATAAGCACAAATCCTTTAAAATCTAATACATAGGGGTAACAAGAAAAGCTATGAGAAAGATACGAAATTTGCACGCCTTCATAAATCGTATTCAGATAGGTCACTCTCCCTATGGGATTGGATATACAAATAGAGTTTTCTACGGTACTAGGAATGAGATGAAATTTCACTACCGATTTCAAAGAAATAAAGCTAAGGGGGGCACCAGAATCAAATAATACTCTAACATAAATACCTTTTATAAATAAAGTATCTTCAAGGATGCCTTTCCACTTCACATCCATTGAAGTTGATGGTTCATTCTTGATAGCAAACACCTTGGGCTGCTGTACCTTCTTCATGAGTGGGCAGGTCTTCACCATGTGCCTGGGCTGATGGCAATTGAAACATAGAGTCTTCTAACCATTTGAGAAATAGGTCTGCTTTGCTGCTTCGAAACTTCACGATTTGGACAATATCTGGCAATATGTCCTTTCTGCTTGCAATTATAACACTCACTATTCTTATATTAGCCTCCTTGACCTTCTCCCTGTTTTCCTTTTCCTTGTTTCTTCCAATTTGGATCAGACTTTCTTTTATTCATAATAATAGCACCACCATTTGATGCTGCTGCTGGTGAGGGCTTCTTCTTCAAAAACACTTCATACCTCAAAGCCATGTCTATAAGATCCCCAAACGATCCCTTAGTACGAGCATTCATATTTTCATAGAGCTCTTCTCTCATACCCAATACAAACATCTCATTTTTCTTAAGTGGGATGTCAATAAGTCCAGGACCAAAACGAGATAACTCATTAAACTTCGTTTCATATTCAGCCACTAGCAGGTCCTCTTGCTTGAGATCCAGAAAACTTCTATATAATCGGGTTTTACCCGCAGTTGGCACGAACCGTTCTTTGAATACCTCTTTGAATTTATCCCATGAAAATTCACCTTCGAGGATATTTGTCGTAAAAGAATCCCACCATGCAACTGCACCCTCTTGCAAATGCCATGATGCCAAGACTCGTTTTTGATCATCAGAAATGCCCAAACCTTTGAAAATTCCCCCACATGAGCACAGCCAAGCTTGTACCTCAATGATAGATTCAGTACCCTTGAAAAATTCTCCTCCTAGATTCGCGAAGTCCTTGCACCGGGTTGCAAAGTTTACACGAGGCTGTACTGGAGCTAGCCTCAATAGTTATTCCACCACCTCTAACATTAGGGGTTCTCCCATTTGTGGTTGTTGTGCTATTGGCACCCCTTCCTCGTCTTCCTCTCATGCTCATTATTTACTACCTGGACATAGTATGGTGATACTTAGAACTTGGACGAAATATTTTCCAAAGATGCCACTAATAAAATTTATCAAAGCTGATCTAACTATCGGGAATATGTTTACATATACACACACACACACACACACAAATATGCTCTCTCAAGATTGATGCTAACCCAAAAGCCTTGGTGTTCACTCAACCTAGCGCTCTAATACCAAATATGACTCCTCGCCTTTCTTATTCTGAAAGAAGGTCGTAATATAGAAAGAAATAGTTAGAAAAAGATAGAATAGAAAGAACTAAGCAAACACAGAATCACAGCGGAACGAAATAATATATATTACATAACGTATATCGCACAGTCACTAATTAAACATACGACAAAGTCTTAATTATACAAGTATCATATTCAAATAGTCATAACACCTGTCCATTCATTACAAATCCAAAATACAAATACAGATATAGCGGAATATAGATCATAACTAGCTAGCGTTGAAGCCACCTGCTCCAGCTCCTCCAAAATGCATCGTGAGAAGCCTGGATTACTTGGCTACTCATAAAAATTTGAGTACCCAAGAGTTTATAAAAACAGAAAAATAAACTCTGGGTTAGACATGGATCTGGTGTGAGTAAAATGGTTAAATTACTTTAAGTTGAAAACCATTTGAAAACGATGGTATCTCGTAAGACCACGCTGCACATATACATGAACATGTTTTTCCCTAGGAATAACCAAACACTTTTATAGGAAATCCAGTGATAATATGATAATGTCTAGGGTTTTCAAGTAAATTATTCACGTAGTTGAAATTGTTACATTAATTAAATTCCATCATAATAAGTGTACAACTAAGACCGAAGACACTTATTGGAAAGTGGATTCCATACAATGACTGGGCTACTAGGGTACCACCCGTCATGGTGCATCTCAAAACACTGAGGACCTCGTAGGGATCCCTTGCTACACAAGAGTGGCCTACCCCTAACCTTGATAGTCCGAATAAGATTACCCCTCTGTTGGGATCAATAACCATACCGAAGCATACATAAGTCAATAGGGACTCTAGATAGGGATAACCTTACCCTAATTAGGTGCAACCCACTCAGCCTTGCTGCATCTCCTCTGTTTAAGTCATTCCTAGTTGATGAGGCTTGAAGCTACAAATACCTTTCAAGAACAAATTCACTTGGAATGTTCATTGTCCTTCAATGACGATGTTCTGATAACATTAGTCCATACAAGTCCATTTTGGGTTTTAACGGAATCGAAGGCACCATTTTCACTACACCCATTATTAGGTTAGTGACAAATAGTCCTTATACTCTGAAATATTCATCCTGGATCTTTCCTTTGAATCTTCCCAACTCGTTCGCTTATTTTGGATCAAAGTGGTTTTTGGATATTACTGATATCCGATCCCGGTCTCATCGAATTTAAACGTTAGATTTTTAGAGGCCAAATTATTTTGAAATAAACAATTCATATTTAGGGTGTCAACATTTACATATGGGAATTTATTACATATTTTATTTCCAATAAAACATGTCAACATTTTATTCTAACCATTTTAATTAGATTGGCTACTTAATGAAATAGACAAGAACAATTGAAATAAACAGTCAAGAGCAATAAAGCCAAAGAATATATCGTTAACTAATTTAACGATTAATAATTAATATTAAACAATTCACAATCAAGATTTAATTAACTTCAATTAACTTAATCTATTTATATTTCTAATCGGAAATTACTTAAAAATTAAAGAATTAATAAAATGATTTATTACTAGTTAATTAAAATTAAACAATTCATTTAGTAACTAATTTATTTATTAACATAAGATTTTATCAAATAAGAATTTAATTATCTATTCAATTTAATTATTATAATTAATTAATTTTATATTACTGAAAATTAACAAAATTAATTCAGACTATAAAACCAGATGATAGGATCATATTGCAAAAATTACCATGTTAATTGGTTTAAAAAGAAGGATAAACAATGTTTTTAATTTTAAAGGATTATTAACATAAAAATTTATTAAATTACATTTTAAAAAAAAAACCTGCCCACTTTGGCCCACGCAAAAACCCGGCTCCAACTCTTCTTCCCTTTCCTTTTCTTCCACCTGCTTCTCTTCTCCACTCTTTTTTTTCCACGTACACGAAACAGTCGTGCATGTACACACGTCGCCGATAACCCAGAACTTGACGTCGACCATCTCTCCAGACCACCCACGACCTACCTATCTCAATCGCATATAAAGGAAGCACGACCGCCTTGGTTTTCAAAAAATCGAACATAGACCCAAACTGGAACAAAAAAAGTTTCCACTTAATCCCCTCGTTGCGCCACCGTGTACCACCATCTACCACCAAACTACACCACAAGGACTGCCACATCCCCCTCTTCCTTCGCTACCCATACCGCACTCCTCCGATCACCTCTCATCGCCGCCGTTGATCCAAAACCGAACACCCACAAAACAATGCCTAAAAATCTAAATCTACTACCACCCAATGCCATACGCTACTAAAAATTTCCATTCCGATTTTCCTACCTCCACCATCACGCTAGTGACCTTCACCACCAACGACAAGCCAACCCATCGCCTCGACCGTCGAAAATCGAACCAAAACCCATTTTCGGTCACCCTCTTTTATCTCGCTCAATACACCACTAAAATTTCCCAAATTACTTTCAAAAATCTAATTTTTCGATAACAAACACGTTTACATAATCAAAAGATTAAACTGTGATTTTTGATTTTTGGTCGTTTCTAAGCTACATACTATAATTTGTATTTTTCTTCTTTTATATTTTATGATATCAAAAGATTCAATTTTTAGAATGAACTGCATTAAAAAACAACCCACTTTTCTTTTAGAATCATAATCTAAAATCAATTGGTTAATGAGATAGGCATTTTCAACGTTGAAAGATCATATTTTTCAAAAAAAAAGTAGAGGTGTTGTTCATACTTTTTGAGTTTATAGAGTGTCTTAACACGACTAAACACATATATACATAAAGCATAAACACTTTTTAGCATAAGAATATTTGATAACACAAGGGTTCATTTAGATCTACAAGTATACAGATACATACATGGTTCCGGTAAGCAAAATGTTAAGTTTTTGCTCACTAGCTTTGAAGAAGATGACACACTGCCTTTTTGTTTGTTGGAGCCTGAATGCTTGGTTTCTCTACAAAGTTTTAATGGCGGTTGTTCTTTTTTCTTTCTTATACTGGAACGTATACGTGAAAACATAGTGTATTTGTAGGCGAAGAGAGAACAAGTTGGAAAAAGGCTGAAGCCTATTCACATGTGTAGGTTTTCACCTTTTCCCCGTTTTTTACTTTGATTTGAAAATCTGTGTCTTGATTTGAAAATTAGATTGACTTGATTTTTTTTCCTAGTTGATTCGAATATTGAGTGAAAGATTTGATAAATTTTGCGCTTGACTAGATATTTCTCATTGTGATGTTCCCTTATGTAAATATATGTATACATCACATAAATACATATATATTTTTTCCTACAACTTTTTTGACCATATGTACATCTTTGCCTACTTACCTATCTTTGTCATCCTAAGGTTTGTACTTCTTTGTATAAATTATTACATATATACTTCATTTAACATACACACGTATGTATAGCCACTTACATACATTTATCTTCATATGAAAAATATTTTATTTTTATTTTATATCATAAGTTTTGTATATACATACATATTTATTTATTTTATCTATATTTTAAATGTGAATTTTGTATAATTATTTCTAGAAATTAGATTTTTAAACTTTTAAATCAAAGCCTCTAGAATATATATGTGTGTGTGTGTGTGCGTGCAGATATTCTATATATCAGAAATTTATTATTTGACCCGATAGAAATTAATATTTTAGAATTTAAAATCGATTGATTATTCTAATAACAGGTGTCAAAAACCAAGGTCGTTACATTTTTTTACTTCTTATGTGAGCGTAAAAGAAATTGCATTCTAACGACTTTTTTTACTAATTCCTAGTATTGTTATTTGTTTTCTTAATTAGTGAACAAAAATAAAAGACTTCTCATTTACTTTTTACTTTTAATATTATATGAGTAGAATCCATTCAATCAATACCAAATCAATTATGTCACCACTCTCCTTAGAAAGAAAAATAAATACATCGTTTTATACAAATCATGTACATTAAAATGTTTATACTTAACCAACAATTATTGTGAAAATATTTAAAATGTCAAATTTAGACGTTTAAGTCACTCTGAAACAAACTTCTTATTTACTTTTTTTAATATACATATGTGTAGAATCTATTCAATTTATACCAAATCAATCATGTTACCACTCTCGTGTAAAAAGAAAACTTATTGTTATCATTTTACATAAATTTTGTAATGTTAAAAAGTATATATTTAGAAAATGGTTATTATGATTCTTTAAAATGTCTGATTTAGACGATTAAGTTACTTTTAGATAATCCCAGGTCGAACTTTAGAATTTGAGATGTACACAAAGATACACATTTTGTCAGAATTCTCGTTCAATACGAAATATATATATTTCTCCTTTCACTGTTGTAACAACCCGCATATTTATCGATTAAATATTTGAATATTTATTTAAATATTTTATCGTTCGTCGGATTTTAGTCCGAAAAGCTACTTTTTGCAAACAGCCGAATTGGGACTCGAGACCACCCCCATTGAGTTCAAAATGACGTTTGCGACCTTTTTGAGTATAAGCTTCGATATGTTTGGAGTAAGTCGAATTTGACCTTTTTCACTTAGGGCTTTGGTTTGGGCTGAGCCCATTAACCCCACTTATGTATTCAGTCCCAACCCTCTCCTCTTCATTTACTTCCTTTCTATTTTCCTAACACTCAAGCTTTTACAACAATGGAGAGTGGAAGAGGAAATTAAAACTCCAAGCCCTAGTTCCATAGCAAAATCCAAGTTCTTGCTCCAAAATATACGAGAACCCATTGGTAAGCATCTCCTTCTTCTTCTCCAACTCATTCTCTCTTTGGTTTCTGAAATTTGCTAAACCTCAATTTAGGAATGTTCTTCTTTTAAGCTTAGATTCAAGCTTCTAGAGTTGGATTTGAAGAGTGGTTGATTCCCCTTTGCTTTCAAGCTTCATCTTCATAAATTTTAGTGCAAAGGTGAGATTTTTATCTCACATCTTTGTCTATAATTATCTTCGATTGTTAGGTATGAATTCCTAACACTAATTCATGTGCAGTTGATTTTGGTTTGGATTGATTTCGTGTATATTCCAATTTTTGGTGTTTTGGTCTAATTTATGAAAATCCTTTTATGGATATTTGGACATTGATATTTGAGGCGTATCAAAGAGCCGTTTAGGCTGGGTTATCGTTCGACGTAATTCCTTAGCCATCGCCATTTGCTCGTTCGATCGTTTCCGATATTCGTTTGGCCATTTTTGGCCTAGGTTCAGGGAATGCCCTGAACCCTTCATTCAGACGTCTGAAACGTAACATTCAGACGTATGAATATTGTTCTGGGAAGATTTCTATTCCCAGATTCAGACGTCTGAATATATGGTTTCAGACGTCTGAATTGGTTCATTTGGAACCAGAAAGGAAATAGGCTAAAAAGTGCCTATTTCAGACGTCTGAAACACTTGATTCAGACGTCTGAATTGTGTTCTGGAAATCTTTATATTTCCAGATTCAGACGTCTGAACCACTTGTTTCAGACGTCTGAAACTGTAGTGTTTTGCCTGCTTGCCTATTCGCTTGAGAATTCCAATTTTAATCGATTCGTGTTGTCTCCCTTTTGTTGTTGTCATTTATTATCGATTTTGATGACCTTTTCTTTGGGAATTTTAGATATATCCACTTTGATGGATTTGATATCGATTTCTTTGGATTTTATTCACGTTTTCGAATGTGAATCTTAGTGATTGATTGTTCCTACAATCTTCTTTGTGATTTGTCACTTTAAAAATATAAAGGTTTCCTATACTAGTAGTAAATATCAAAACTCTTTCTTCAAATGATTTCAACACTATTTTATTTCAAAGCTCGTTTTCTCAAACCGATTCCCAATCTATTAGTATATACAAACCTTTACCTCACTCGTATGAGAAATCTAATTAACGGCTTAGTAAAACAAGTGGTATGAAACGCTTGCGTTTACTTCGTCGGTTAATTCTTGGACTTGTTCGATTGAATCTCTTATGACAATTTTCTAGTGGAGATCTACAATTTGTTCGTAAATATTTAAATTAAGCTAGTGGTTATGGGACATGAAGCTAAGCTCATATATTTACTAGCTTATTGTAATTGACACCTCTCTTTGATCATGACGATCATTTTATGGTTTAGACTAGCATTGTGCGATGTCTCTTTGTCCACGTAGAGGACTGTACGTCGTTTTTATTGAGCTTCGGCACACCAGGAGGAGCTTCGGCTCAAAGTCCGCAATGGGGGACTATACCCTGTCACGAGGAGCTTCGGCTCACCAGGAGGAGCTTCGGCTCAAAGTCCGCAATGGGGGACTATACCCTGTCAGGAGGAGTTTTTGACTCACCAGGAGGAGCTTCGGCTCAAAGTCCGCAATGGGGGACTATACCCTGTCACGAGGAGCTTCGGCTCACCAGGAGGAGCTTCGGCTCAAAGTCCGCAATGGGGGACTATACCCTGTCAGGAGGAGTTTTTGACTCACCAGGAGGAGCTTCGGCTCAAAGTCCGCAATGGGGGACTATACCCTGTCTGGAGGAGCTCTGGCTCATTTTTATGGATTGGCCATCCTTTTTATTGTGATTTCTGGATTTCGTGTGTTGATTTCTGGAATTTATGTTTCACCAACTTTTACGATGGGCATTGATATATATGTCATTTATTGTGGCTTGATGAATGAAATTAGGAGTATGTCATTCCTTTTTATCTTGAGTAGATTATTGTGATATTGATTAATCTCTTGTTGATTTTCAATTACTTATTTATCACAGCTTGGCATTGTGATTATTATATGTTTGTGTCATACCTCTTATTATATATCACTTCATCTGATATTTATAGCTAGACTGATCCGTTTATTATTTTCTTCTTAAATAATACTCGGGTCAGACCGAGATTTTACAGGTGCTTCTGCTTGACTCCTTATCCGTCTACATCTGATCTTTTGGTTAACTACTTAGATTAGTAGTAGCTTTTGTTGTATACACTTGAGATATAGACTCATAGTTGTATTCTTTTGTATAGCACTTGTATCTATTCCTTTGTATTATTGCGGATCTTTTTGACCACTACTCTGATGAACACTTTCATGTGTTATATTCATATCTATTTCCGCCTTTGTGATATGAATTGTCTGTGAATGATTTGTGTTATGTTTATTTCTATATTTGTTTCCGAAGACCTTTATAGCCACTGTGTAGTAGCTTTGAGTTTGTGTCGGTATGTCGGATTTCCACTTGAAAAGAATTGCATGCCATACTATCTGACATATCGATGCTCGCACAAAGCAATTACATGGATGGTCGCTCCTCAACAGCCTTATTCTCCGTGCTAGTTGACAGCATTCACCGTAATGTTCTTGTCCAGCGTGGGTATAGAGGTGGAGCGTCACAGCTTGGTATCAGAGCCAAACTTCGGAACAATATGGAATATTATAATAAGGATCATCGTCCTAAGTCTTTCTTAGGAGTCGTGCTTTAGGATTTAATTCGAGTCTTCGTACCGATTCATCCTATTTTCTTTATGTTTCCTTGTTTTATCTATCAAGATTGCTTGATATTCATCTTGAGAATAACTTTTTCTTCTTCTTTATTTCTTTCTTAAAGAAGAGAAATGGTTAGACCAGGCCGTCCCAGCGCCGGTCAATCTAGTGCTACTCCCCAGGATGGAGTATTTATGTCTGCCCAGCAGCTTCTAGATCTTGTTAAGAATGCTCAAGCTGCCGGTCCCATTCCAGAGCCTACTCACCCTAGATCCGGTTTTGCATGCTTTTGCAGAGACTACACTGATTTGGGTGGAAGGCCATTCAAGGGATCCGAAGGTGTTATAGAAATTCAAGCTTGGCTCAAATCATGCGATCGTATCTTTACTTGCATGAATCTTATTGACCTTCATCGAGTCCAAGTGGCTTCTAGCATGCTCCAAGAAAGAGCATTAGATTGGTATGAGCTTTTAATTTCTGAAATCATTGAAGCGGATCTCACTTGGGAGCAATTCCGGGAAAGGTTCGAATTGAAATTTGTGTCGGAGGCCGAAAAAGTAACTTTGGCCCGGCGTTTTATTGACCTTGTTCAAGGTGAATCTTCTGTGACAGACTATGTCGCATCTTTCGAATCTCTTTCCAAATACGGGGTTGAATAAATTAACACCCCAATGAAGAAAAATCAGAGATTCGTCTATGGCTTGAATAAGAATCTTAAGAAGCCATTACTTCTGAAACTTGAAGTTTCATTTGATCAGCTTATTGATATCGCTCTTCGTCTTGAAGAGGCCGATAATGAAGGTGATGTTGAAGTTGTGCGTGCCCAACAGAACTTCGACAATAACTTGAAGAGGCCTATCAAATTCAAAGGCTCCAATTCTAATAAGAAAGGGAAGCAACAAATTCCGGTAGCAAAGACTCCTACCTCTAGTCGTGGTCAATGCTACAATTGTGGTTCCACGAACCACTATGCAAGGGAGTGTCCGAGGCCCCTCTTTTGTCGCTATTGCGAAAATTCGGGTCACCATATTACTGCATGTCCCGTACTTCAAAATAAGAAGGAGGGAGAGCTCAATGTGGTGCAAGCTCCTGGTAACCCTTCTCATGGTCAAGGTATTTCTCATTTAATCCTTGATTACATTTGCTTTGTGATTATCTTGTTCGTGTTCTTTTTGATATAGGTTCCATCTCACTATTTTATATCAAAAGAACTTGTTGATTCTTTTTCTTTGAAAATATTTTGGGTTTGATGACTTCTTTGAGGATTGTGAATCCAGATGGTAGATCCGCAACACTCAATTTGCTTTTTATTGATGTCGAAATTATTTTATGAGACTTTTCTTTCCGAGCCGATATTTTTACTTAGGCTTCGGAATTGATTTTTTTGAAAGGATCGGCTTAATCATTGTGAAGCCCATATCCTATTTTTCGAGTGGACTATTCATCTTCGACATTTTCAATCTGTTAAGCAGATTTCTATTTTTCCTTTATGATTTTGATTCCAACTTGATGGCATCATTTTCTTCCTTAAGCCCACTTATAAGGAAAGTGTTATTTCTCTCATTCATGTAGTTTGAGAAATTTTTCGGTATTTTTGAGTTTGTCTTAGGATTATCACCTAAGGAATCTTTTGTGTGGTGTTAAGGTCTTTTCAGTTTGACTTTACCACCGGTTTTCGTTTGCTACGAGTTGCGGAAATTAGCTTACCGCATTCCGCACTCGTTATGATTCTTATGAATGACTTATTATGTCATTCAATTTGTCCAGCTTATTTCATCCATTTTATAAATCGAATATTCTATGGATATTTCGATGAGACTATTCTTGTATTTACTGATTTTGGATGAAAATAGTAATTTAAAATTTTGCAAATCTTTTTCATAAGATTTATTTATAAGTAAAACTGGATTTTTGTTCTTGAAACGAACAAAGAATATTCTTAAAACTTTTTAAGAGATTTATTTATCCTATAAAAGATGATTTTGTGATTGTATTGCCCGTTGAGTGCTTTAAGAATTTTGGTCGATGCGCTTGATCAACGTTATCGATAGGAATTTCCTAAACGCTTTGATGAGACAATCAGACACAGTATATTAACTTGAAAATAGTAAATTTTTCTAGAATGATTATTACATAATGATAAATGTAATTTTGAAAGTTTTAACTTTTCAGGAAAGAAGATTATTTAAAAAGAAATTCTTTCTTTTCGATACTTTTGTTCTTGTGGTTCCTGAAGGGGAACCAAGACTTTGCTATTTGTACCGATACTAGTCGTATTAATTTGGATGTCATTCTCTTGCAAAGGAGAACGTGCTATCTCTTGTGCTTCTAAATCATTATAGCTTATCGAGACTAGATATGCCACTCATGATCTGGTGCTCTCGGCTATTGTTTTTACTTTTGGAATTTGGCATCATCATATTTGGATGAGAAATTGTTCTCTACCTCGATCATAAATATTTGGGATATTTATTTTCTCATAAGAAACTTCAGGTTGACTCGAGATTCCTTGCATCTTATGATCTTGATATTCTTTTTATTCCCGGAAGGGAAATCGTGTCGCCATTGCGCTTTGTCGTAGGCAACTAGTGGTTGATTCTTTGATGATGTCTGAATGGAATCATCTTTTCATCAAGTTCATCGGACGTTTTGGTACACTTCGTTTTATTGAGTTTTATCTCATTCCTCTTATGGACTAGAGTCCGATGTTCTTTTATGGTGTTCGGTTCATCGGATGTACTGTTATTATACTACATCGATGTTCCGTCTTATTCGATTCATTGGATGTACCGTTTGTACTACATCAATGTTTCTGCTATTTGATACATTGGATGTACCGTTTGTACTACATCAATGTCTTTGCTTTTGATACATTGGATGTATCGTTTGTACTACATCAATGTCTTTGTTTTGGTTCATTGGGCGTACCGTTTTTGTACTACGCTGATGTCCCAAATTATTTGAGTTTTTAGTTTCTCGGGCGTACCGTTTCTGTACTACGCCGTTGCACTGGCTCAATTTTCTTCTATTCTTGACGTTTTCCACGTCTTTTATCTACGGAAATGCCTTAGGGATTCCGAATTTTTATTCTTGAGCCCGGTGTTATTGAGGGGATTGAAGTTTCACCAAATTTGACTTTTGAGCAACATTCTATTCACATCATTGCTTCGGAGGTTAAGCGCCTTCGATATAAAGATATTCTTTTTGATAGAAGTTCAATGGTTCTCAAATCCTAAGGATTTCTCATGTGAAATCTTGAGAATTCATCGAACGAAAACTTTCGGATTTACTCCTTCGTGCTCTTTATGGTGAACTTCTTGATTCAAATTTTCTTTTGTGTTAATATGCTTCTATGGTTGTTACTTCTTATATTTCCTTCTTAATTATTGCGAGGATGCAATTTCTTTAAGGAGGGGAGTCTGTAACAACCCGCATATTTATCGATTATATATTTGAATATTTTATTTAAATATTTTATCGTTCGTCGGATTTTAGTCCGAAAATCTACTTTTTGCAAACAGCCGAATTGGGACTCGAGACCACCCCCATTGAGTTCAAAATGACGTTTGCGACCTTTTTGAGTATAAGCTTCGATATGTTTGGAGTAAGTCGAATTTTGACCTTTTTCACTTAGGGCTTTGGTTTGGGCTGAGCCCATTAACCCCACTTATGTATTCAGTCCCAACCCTCTCCTCTTCATTTACTTCCTTTCTATTTTCCTAACACTCAAGCTTTTACAACAATGGAGAGTGGAAGAGGAAATTAAAACTCCAAGCCCTAGTTCCATAGCAAAATCCAAGTTCTTGCTCCAAAATCTATGAGAACCCATTGGTAAGCATCTCCTTCTTCTTCTCCAACTCATTCTCTCTTTGGTTTCTGAAATTTGCTAAACCTAAATTTAGGAATGTTCTTCTTTTAAGCTTAGATTCAAGCTTCTAGAGTTGGATTTGAAGAGTGGTTGATTCCCCTTTGCTTTCAAGCTTCATTTTCATAAATTTTAGTGCAAAGGTGAGATTTTTATCTCACATCTTTGTCTATAATTATCTTCGATTGTTAGGTATGAATTCCTAACACTTATTCATGTGCAATTGATTTTGGTTTGGATTGATTTCGTGTATATTCCAATTTTTGGTGTTTTGGTCTAATTTATGAAAATCCTTTTATGGATATTTGGACATTGATATTTTAGGCGTATCAAAGAGCCGTTTAGGCTGGGTTGTCGTTTGGCGTAATTCCTTAGCCATCGCCATTTGCTCGTTCGATCGTTTCCGATATTCGTTTGGCCATTTTTGGCCTAGGTTCAGGGAATGCCCTGAACCCTTCATTCAGACGTCTGAAACGTAACATTCAGACGTCTGAATATTGTTCTGGGAAGATTTCTATTCGCAGATTCAGACGTCTGAATATATGGTTTCAGACGTCTGAATTGGTTCATTTGGAACCAGAAAGGAAATAGGCTAAAAAGTGCCTATTTCAGACGTCTGAAACACTTGATTCAGACGTCTGAATTGTGTTCTGAAAATCTTTATATTTCCAGATTCAGACGTCTGAACCACTTGTTTCAGACGTCTGAAACTGCAGTGTTTTGCCTGCTTGCCTATTCGCTTGAGAATTCCAACTTTAATCGATTCGTGTTGTCTTCCTTTTGTTGTTGTCATTTATTATCGATTTTGATGTCCTTTTCTTTGGGAATTTTAGATATATCCACTTTGATGGATCTGATATCGATTTCTTTGGATTTTATTCACGTTTTCGAATGTGAATCTTAGTGATTGATTGTTCCTACAATCTTCTTTGTGATTTGTCACTTTAAAAATATAAAGGTTTCCTATACTAGTAGTAAATATCAAAACTCTTTCTTCAAATGATTTCAACACTATTTTATTTCAAAGCTCGTTTTCTCAAACCGATTTCCAATCTATTAGTATATACAAACCTTTACCTCACTCGTATGAGAAATCTAATTAAACGGCTTAGTAAAACAAGTGGTATGAAACGCTTGCGTTTACTTCGTCGGTTAATTCTTGGACTTGTTCGATTGAATCTCTTGTGACAATTTTCTAGTGGAGATCTACAATTTGTTCGTAAATATTTAAGTTAAGCTAGTGGTTATGGGACATGAAGCTAAGCTCATATATTTACTAGCTTATTGTAATTGACACTTCTCTTTGATCATGACGATCATTTTATGGTTTAGACTAGCATTGTGCGATGTCTCTTTGTCCACGTAGAGGACTATACGTCGTTTTTATTGAGCTTCGGCTCACCAGGAGGAGCTTCGGCTCAAAGTCCGTAATGAGGGACTATACCCTGTCACGAGGAGCTTCGGCTCACCAGGAGGAGCTTCGGCTCAAAGTCCGCAATGGGGGACTATACCCTGTCAGGAGGAGTTTTTGACTCACCAGGAGGAGCTTCGGCTCAAAGTCCGCAGTGGGGGACTATACCCTGTCATGAGGAGCTTCGGCTCACCAGGAGGAGCTTCGGCTCAAAGTCCGCAATGGGGGACTATACCCTGTCAGGAGGAGTTTTTGACTCACCAGGAGGAGCTTCGGCTCAAAGTCCGCAATGGGGGACTATACCCTGCCTGGAGGAGCTCTGGCTCATTTTTATGGATTGGCCATCCTTTTTATTGTGATTTCTGGATTTCGTGTGTTGATTTCTGGAATTTATGTTTCACCAACTTTTACGATAGGCATTGATATATATGTCATTTATTGTGGCTTGGTGAGTGAAATTAGGAGTATGACATTCCTTTTTATCTTGAGTAGATTATTGTGATATTGATTAATCTCTTGTTGATTTTCAATTACTTATTTATCACAGCTTGGCATTGTGATTATTATATGTTTGTGTCATACCTCTTATTATATATCACTTCATCTGATATTTTTAGATAGACTGATCCGTTTATTATTTTCTTCTTAAATAATACTCGGGTCAGACCGAGATTTTACAGGTGCTTCTGCTTGACTCCTTATCCGTCTACATATGATCTTTTGGTTAACTACTTAGATTAGTAGTAGCTTTTGTTGTATACACTTGGGATATAGACTCATAGTTGTATTCTTTTGTATAGCACTTGTATCTATTCCTTTGTATTATTGTGGAACTCTTTGACCACTACTCTGATGAACACTTTCATGTGTTATATTCATATCTATTTCCGCCTTTGTGATATGAATTGTCTGTGACTGATTTGTGTTATGTTTATTTCTATATTTGTTTCCGAAGACTTTTATAGCCACTGTGTAGTAGCTTTGAGTTTGTGTCGGTATGTCGGATTTCCACTTGAAAAGAATTGCATGCCATACTATCTGACATATCGATGCTCGCACAAAGCAATTACAGGGATGGTCGCTCCTCAACAGCCTTATTCTCCGTGCTAGTCGACAGCATTACTCCGTAATGTTCTTGGCTAGCGTGGGTATAGAGGTGGGGCGTCACAACTGTATACATACATATATATATATATATTAAAAAATCCTATACCATACTAAGTTCGCATCGCCCTAGGTTGCAGCACTTCACCAACCTTACGCCAAGGTCGGCTATCACAGCTCCTCCATCGAAATGACTACCCATCAGCAGAAACCCTCTAGGCAAGCCGACTTCGTGCTCTCCTCCTTTCCATCGTGCGCGATCTTCCCCATCGCGGGCCAACGAATACGTGCCACCAATTCCATCGTGATCGCCAAAAAACATTCAACTTCGACAGTCCTCTTCCTCCTATGCTACGCCGCCGCCCCTTCCTGCTTTCCATTCCTCGTGCCTACACGAGTTCGCCGTTGCGACGCAATTCCCGTCCTTCTGTTCTTTTGAAGGTCGACCCCCTATCGAATGCAAGAGGGAAGAAAGGAACTTCGAATTCCGATCTATCCTATGAACAGACGAAGATAGCTCGCGATTACAATTTTGACCCGATTCGTTTGTTTCTCGCTCTTTTTTTATGAATTTGATACTGAGGAGCCAGAGAAAGGAACTTTGCGGATTAAATTGAGAATGGGAAAAAAATGAATACGATTGGGTTTTTGAACGAATTTGAAAATGTTCGCCTCTTCTTGATTTTCTTTTGAACAAGATGAAGTTATAAGAAGACGCGCGTAAAAATTTGAAGGACGAGTATTGAATATTCCTCTACGTGTTGAAAAGCTTACCACCTTATCAAATACAATAATATTATATTTTGAATTTAAATTTAAATTGTAAAAATATTGCAACTCACAATCTCGATTTTCTATCGAGGCATGCCGCTAGGATTTTATAAGGTTATACCCCTATTCCAAACGCAATGGAAAATGTTTTGATTTCAAATTCGATCATATGGAGAAAATAGCTTTTTGGACTCAATTATTGAATTGAAGTTTTTGATTTAATTTCAGCGTGTTTTGCTTATCGTATGGCCAAACGATCACTCCAAACTCTACGAAATTTGAAATCCGATAATAATATACCATTACGGATCCAGTGGAACTTGTTTCGTCGAATTCCGAGACTGTGCCTCGAAAGGCTAATTTTAAATATCGATTTAAACGATATATTTTCAAAACTGATCAAAACATTTCAAAAACCAATTCTGAAGCTTCCATTATCTTTAGTATTATCATTATAGATTTTTCAAGCCTTTAAAATATTTTTATCAGCTTAAAAATCAAGATTCAACATTTTACCCAACTTCAATAAATTAAATTCAATAATTAAATTGCCAAATTAATGGTTATAATTGAAATTCAAGTTAAAATAACTTCTAAATATTTAAATCAATTACATATTTCATTTTCAAATGTTCAAAATTCTGGGTCGTCACATTCTTACCCCCTTAAAAGAATTTCGTCCTGAAATTACCAGTTAAGAAGAATGGTCTTAACCCGTTTATCCTTTTCGCAAAACTAAACAGTTCTATCAACTTGCCAAAATAAATCATTTTATTAAAGATCCATTATCACTTCAACTAACTTTCCATAACTTCCAAACAACGTTATTTATTCGGCAATTCAAATTAAATTTTCAAAATTTTCTCAAAATATTTTCCAACTCTCTAAATTTTCGAAAATTTTCGCCAGCGTCTCCTTTGCACGGCTAACTCGGTACGACTACGAAATGGTACCACGGGCCCCAGATTCAAAAGAAAACAAAAAGCCAAGTGGCTAGACAAGAAAGTCATCAAATTTCATACTGAAATTTAAATACATACCTTTTTCGAGCGATTTAAATTATCTTCGAAATCAAAATCCCAATTCCGTTTTCCTTTATAACACCTGTATATCCTACTTATCATTTTGCACATTTCTTTACTAATGTTTCAATGTTTAATTTATTCAAATCCGTGTGATACACTTATATCATTCGTACGCAATACCAAATTCGATCGCTCACTCGATCATACAATTTCACTTCCGAACTAGTATCGTCCACCGGACTTCCTAGTGCGGACTCAGTTCTGGTTTCTTGATCAGAAATCGTCATTCTCCTTGCATAGCCATAAACTATGATAGAGAATTTCCCGAATCCACCAAAAATCCATATCCAGGTTCTTCGTCGAAAATCAAGTGAAAATTTCCAACTTGGATCGATATAACTATCTCGGAATTCTATGCTCGAATTCTGGATCAAATCGCTATGCGAATAAAATAATATACGTACATCCTACGTATTTATTCCCATTGATTATTAACTACATCAATTTTCTTTTCCTTTGTTCACATTGATTTCCATTCCCATATCCACAATTACCATTTCACAATTTTCCAGTTTAACCTTCACCCAATTATTAACTAAGTACATTATCCAATACCAAATTTTACTTAAGAAATTTGCCATTTATTTCTTAAGTTCAATAAATATTTAATATAACTTCTTATATTAGTGTCCACCACTTTTGTTTTATCTTTACTTTTATTTAAACTGGATTTCAAATACCATATGAATTCAATTTACCTTTCATTTATAATTATTGAATTCAATTCATTTCAAACCATATCTAAATTTGCATTCCTTCAATTAGTTTCACTTACTAACTTCATTTCAGTACTTTGCTTCATTTGGTCCAACTTAACAAATTTTCCTACTTCACTTAGTTTATCACAAATCAAATTTAATTTCCAACATTCAGCTTAAATTTCATTTCCTTTATTTAACATAATTCAATTTTCTTCGAATTAAATTCAAATTTTAAGCTTTAATAAGTTTTCCAACTTATTTACATTTCAAGAAAATTTCCAAATTTAATAAATTGTCAAACTTCTTATGATTCCATAAGTATTTTACATAGGATTCCAGAGTCTTTCCAACATTTCAAAATCATTTTTGAAATCAATTCAAATTCTCTTTTGAATTTCCAAAACCAACCCTAGTTTTCCAAACAATTTCGATTTTTAAAATAATTTGGCAGCAATTTCTCTTTTGGAAACTCGAGAATGAACACCGATGATGTCGCGATCATCATCGGGATTATTTTCCAGCGACCGAAAAGAGTTTAGTGCTTTCATCCCTTTAAAAACATTTTTTCAAAACCTTTGAAAACCATTTTCAAACTCATAAAGGGATTTAATTTCCAAAACTTCCAAATTTCAAATCTTTTCAAAAAATATTTTCAAATATTTCTCTGGAATTCTATTTCAATTTATAAATCACATTTACAATTTATATTTACAAATCCCATTTGTATATGAATTTATTTCTCATCTTTTGATTATGATTTCAATTTCTTATTCAATAATCAATGATAATAATTTAATATTATCACTTCCTAACATCCAATCAACGATATACTATAATAATTTTCAAAAATTGTTTCTTTTTATATACAAAAATAATTTGGGTAAAATTATTCCATTTACCCTATTTTAAAACAATACTGCGTCGGTTTATCTTGTTTCAGAGTTTAGAAACCCCTACCGTTACAATTGGTCAAACTGCACCGACCAGAATCTATAAACAATCAACCGATAAGTCAACACAATATAAAACAATTTTATATCCACTAACAAATATGTGCTCATATTTAGTACACTCAAACTTATTCTAGAGTACTACTGACTCTATCTCTAATGAGTAATCCCCACCAAAGCCAAGGTTGTCGCTTTACCAAATGCTCTGATACCACATTGTAACGACCCAATTTTTCGACATCCGAAAGTCGACATCAATACGTCCACTGTATCAAATGCCGAACAATCGAATGCCGAAAAACCGAACCGTTAGGGTCAAAGAAGAAGATAGAAGAAGAAATAGTAACAACTACAGAATCTCACATTTCGCAGCGGAACAAATATAATAGATAAATGAATAATCTTTAAAATAAAAGCATTATAACAGTTTATACATCGCATTATCAGAGCTTATAACAACACAACAGCGATAAAGAAATATTATATACTAGAGATATGCCTCGCCATCCAACTTAAACTTTAGATCTCCACAGCATACTTTCTGACTTTGCTCTAGAACAATTGATAACCTGACTCTAGGCTGCCCGTATGGAAATTATGGGCACCTAGAGTTCAAAAAGGGAATAATAGACTCCAGATTAGTCATGGGACTAGTGTGAGATCTTAAAAACAGTTATTTTCACAAATAAAAGAAATCCGCTATGCTTTTGTAAAATGAAAGTACTATGAGGATTCCCCGCATACACACTATGTAAGCGTACAATTGGAAGAGATTTCAACTTATAATAGTCAAACATGCTTAATACAAAAAATCTCTTTGATATTATTATTATTATTAATGCATAGTGTGGAAAACATTTTGAAAGTATAATATAAATCTTAGCCAGCATAGGCACCATTATATTATGCCTGCTATAGCTACCTCTAGAGGAGGCGGGTTATACAATTGCAACTGTAAAGGGATCGTATTGTTTCTTTGGATTTCCAACAAATGTTCAGGCTAAGAAACTTCCTGGGCCACATGGGTACGCCTTTTGAGGGATGCCCCGAGAACTTAACCGGATCTCTGCCAACGCAAGGTCGGTTACCTTTGTAACTAGGTAACTACTACACGAGTATGCCATCCCTCGGTCGTTAGCGACCTTTATCCGAGGATCCTCAACCATAAAGCAACAACCACAAAGTAATAAATTTGCAGCAACCACATTGGTAAAATATCTGGGCTCCATACTATGATAGCACCTTTTCCAGAAGGACATGGATATACCCTCAGGTGGCGCTATCACCAAACAACCTTGCCGCATCTTTTGTGTTTCGACCATTCCGGGTTGTGAGGTCCGACGAGGTCTCGTCCACATAGCTACGCTTTACACAAAAGCCATGCTTCAATCAGTAAATGATCAGCAGCACTTCTTATGCCACATTACCAAACTGAGAATATATCGCTAAATATCAACTACATAACCTATGAGCTTGTATGTCTCAGAAAAGGGTGTTAAGCTAAGAGAATAAATTCTCCGCCACCAACAGAAATGTATTTGATAGAAACTAGCTTTACATCTCAAAGTATAACGTCACACACATCAATACAAGTTCGTTCCGGGATCGCACGGAACTGAAGGCACTTCAAAGAAGCCCTTGCAAATCCGGATATTCACTAATCACGTCCAGACTCCCCATCATAATGGGTGATAAATCTCTATACCGGAGCAACTCGGTGCAGAGACATTCGACGGGTAATCCTTTCGTTTTCGAAAATACCCGATCTTCAACACCGTCTTCAAACGCAATCCCATTTCGTCGTATCATTATTCGGAATAGGTTTTATGAAACAAAGTTCTCTCCTGGTTAATCCAAATAACGAGCGCTTATTTTAAAAATAAGTGTTATATTCAGATTCAAATAGATCATAACAAATTTCCACCTTGATCTTTTAAACCAAAGATCCATCACTATCACAAAGATTCGATGGGGTTTTCAAATACCCATTTGGAACCCTACCCCCGGTCGCATCGAAATTCAAACACCATTTAAAGGCTAATATTGATAGTCGGTTATTTAACTATTAATCAATAATTCACAACAATCACTAGATTTCAAATAATTTTCCACCAATTATTTATTTTCAAAATATTTTCGCAAGTATGTTTTCCCATTTCAACCATTTGAAAACAAATTTCAAATCACTTTTCACATTTCAATCTTTGAAAACAAATTTCAAATCATTTTTCCTTACACGGAATATATTTCCAAATATTTATTCATTTCCACTGAAAATCTTCCAAGTTAAAATACTTTAAAATAATTTAAGTTACTTATAGATATATAGTTGGAAATATTTAAAATAAAATTATTTCAAAACACTTGCTTAAATCTTAATTATGAGAATATTATGCTAATATCTCATATAAACTTAAGTCCAAAATAATTTTAAAATAAAATTACTAGATAGAGTATAAATATTTAAATAACCATTTTCTAAATCAAATATCCATTAAAATTGTAAATAGTCACTTTTAAAATTAATTAAATAAATCTTTACTTTAAAGATCGTTTTTAAAACAACTTAAGAAAAATAATTTCTCCCCAAACATCCTTTTTAAAACCAACTTTAAACTTTTAATTCTAAAAGCTACTTTAAAACATACTCGGCTTTCTAGGGAAGAATACTCTTTCCATTTCAAAATGGTCCATTTAAATCAATAAATAAATCTATCTTGATTTATTTCAATTCACATTCCAAATCCTCAAATTTCTTTCCACACTTATAAAAATAACCCAATGTTTATTTTTAAAATAAATTTCCCTTTCCTTTATAAATTCTTATTGTGAATTTATATTTTTAAATATCCATTGATATACGATTTTCAAATCGATTTCCAAATATTCATTTTCCAATACCAAATCAAATTCCAAATTGATTTTCCAAACATTTATTTCAAACACCAAATCGATTTCCAAATAAATTTCCCAAAGATTTACTTTAAAACACCAAATCGATTTCAAATCGATTTCCCAATTTATTTTCAAATCACCAAATAAAATTTCAAATCGATTTCCCAAAGATTTATTTTCAAACATCAAATAAAATTTTATTCAAACACCAAATTTATTATCTTTTAAAAAAATTCCTTTATATTTTTCAAACTATTTAAAATCTAAATTTTAAATAAATTCTCCAACTTTTAATCCATTTACTAAAAACTTTCCTATATTTTGGAATTAATTCGATAAGATTTCATAATCAATCTTTGCACATTCAAATTCCTTCTTTTAATTTCACTAATTCTTAAAAATAATTTACTTAAAGTTTTCTACTTTAATTTCAAAAAATCCAATTTTTATATTTCTGGTATCTTACGATACCAAAATTATATTCGGCTAAACTATAGCCTTCAACGATTTCAATCACAAATATAATCATACACAGATTATAAATAAATCAACACATAACATTGAAACAAATTCAAATGTTTGAGGAATCTAATTGGATCCCTCCAACATGTTTTCATGCATCCATAGATGTTTGTACAACAATTAAATACCAATTCCACTTCGAGGTGGAATATCGTGGTATATGGGATTATATAATCTCATCCGCTATTATGCGGTGCATAGGGTCTCATCCGCTATATAATGCGGGAAATCAATCACTACAAATATATATATACTACTATATATACTATCACAAACAACAGTCAACCAATAATTGAATTTCCAATTTAAATTTGAGTGAGAAAATCTCACCTTTGATTTGTGATCCATTTCCATTCCAGTTCGTTTCCTTCATGTTTTCAGACCTTGTATAAACAATTAGTAAAATCGGACAAATCAATTACCATTTAGTAATTTAACTTATCCAATAATTTAACTAACTAGTAAATTTAAAATTGTATATGTATATTTGTTTTTCTTTTGAGAATAACCTTTAAAGACTTAAAAATCTAATCTTTAATATAAACCCTTATATTTCCCAAAATCTTATATAATTTTCTTTCTATATTTAATTTTAAAATAGGTATGTGTCTATAAAAAAAAATGTGAGTATATCTACTTATTTCTCCTTTCACTGTATACATACATATATATATTAAAAAAAAATCCTATACCTTACTGAGTTCGCATCGCCCCAGGTTGCAGCACTTCACCAACCTTACGCGGAGGTCGGCCATCACAGCTCCTCAATCTAAATGACTACCCATCAGCAGAAACTCTCCAGGCAAGCCGACTTAGTACTCTCCTCCTTTCCATCATGCGCGACCTTCCCCATCGCGGGCCAACGAATTCGTGCCACCAATTTCGTCGCGATCGCCAGAAAAGATTCGACTTCGACGGTCCTCTTCCTCCTATGCTAAGCCACCGCCCCTTCCTGCTTTCCATTCCTCGCGCCTACACCAGTTCGTTGTTGCGACGCAATTCCCCTCCCTCTATTCTTTTGAAGATCCCCTATCGAATGCAAAAGTGAAGAAAGGAACTTCGAATTTTGATCTATCGTATGAACAGACGAAGGTAGCTCGCGATTTCAATTTTGACCTGATTCGTTTGTTTCCCTTTTTCATGAATTTGATACAGAGGAGCCAGAGAAAGGAAATTTGCAGATTAAATTGAGAATGGGAAAAAAATGAATACGATTGGGTTTTTGAACGAGTTTGAAATTGGTCAGCCCTTCTTGATTTTCTTTTGAACGAGATGAATTATTAACGAAGACGCGTGTAAAAATTTGAAGGACAAGTATTAAAAATTCCTCTACGTATTGAAAAGCTTGCCACCTTATCAAATACAATAATATTATATTTTAAACTTAAATTTATATTGTAACAATTTTGCAACTCACAATCTTGATTTCCTATCGAGGCGTGCCCATAGGCTTTTATAAGGTTATACCCCAATTCCGAACGCAATGGAAAAAGTTTCGAGTCCAAATTCGATCGTATGGAGAAGATAGCTTTTTGGACTCAATTATTGAATTGAAGTTTTCAATTTAATTTCAGCGCGTTTACTTATCGTACGGCCAAACGATCACTCCATACTCTACGAAATTTGAAATTCGATAATAATACACCATTATGGATCCAATGGAACTGGTTTCATCAAATTTCGAGACTGTGCCTCAGAAGGCTATTTTTAAATATCGATTTAAATGATATATTTTCAAAACTGATCAAAACATTTCCAAAACCAATTCTGAAGCTTCCATTATCTTCAGTATCATCATTATAGATCTTTCAAGCCTTTAAAATATTTTTAATCAGCTTAAAAATCAAGATTCAACATTTTACCCAACTTCAATAAATTAAATTCAATAATTAAATTGCCAAATTCATGGTTATAATTGAAATTCAAGTTAAAATAACTTCCAAATATTTAAAATCAATTAAATATTTTATTTTCGAATGTTCAAAATTCTGGATCGTCACGTATCAAGCCAAATCAAAGAAGCAAGTTTTTTAATGAACTCTTATTGGATTTAGACTTTAACACCAAAAAAATAGATAATGAAGCAATCAATTTCTAGGCACAATTTGTAAGAAAAACCTCTTGGAAAATGCAAGGAACAACATATGCAAGCCATCTGAATTAGAAAAAATAAAAAATGCAGTTTCCTAGATTAATGACAACAGCAATCCTGAGCCAAATGGATTAAATTCAAAATTTTACAAATTCCACTAGGAGCATCTCAAAAATGAAATTTGGCTTGCTATGAATCATATCCTTTAGTTTGGGTAAACAATAAAAGAAATCTGTCATTCTTTTATCTGCCTTATTCCACAAAAGGATGATTCCACTCATATGTCAGACTATAGACCAATTTCTCTTTGTAATGTCACTATAAAATTTTAGCCAATCTTCTTTGCAATCGACTAAAACCTTATATGGATGACCCTATTTCTCACAATCAAAATGATTTCATTCCTTGGAGAATTATTACAAATAATTCTCTTCTTGCATATGAAATGGCTAGAGGATTTAATGGAAAAAATTCTAAAAATTTTTCCTGAAAATTGATATAAAGCCTATGATAAAATCAGTAGAGAATTTATTCATCATATGCTGATTTCCATAGGGTTTCCTATAATGTTTGCCAACCTTATTTATGAGTGTATTTCTACTTCCTCCTTCTCGGTGCTTATAGATGGATCTCCCTTTGGGTTTACTGAAAGTTCAAGAGGATTAAGACAATGTAACCCTCTATCGCCATACTTATTCTCTATAGCTATGGAATTTCTAACAATTAATCTTGATGTGGAGCATTTGAAAGGTAATATTAACTCTATTTATAAAATTGATCCATTGATCACACATTTACTATATGCAGATGATATTTTAATCTTGGCCAAAGCCACCACAAAAAATGCTGAATGCATTCTGAAATTTTTTCAAGATCTGAAACTATTAGCTGGTCTAAATCTAAATGAAAACAAATCCAACTTGTTTTTCAGTAAGGGGGCTAAAGACAAACATTAAATTGCTGACGTGTTAAAACTCAACATTAATAACCTCCCTGTGATGTATTTAGGTATCCAACTGTCAAATAATAAACTCAAAATAAAAGATTTTGGATATTTAGTTGACAAAATTAATAAGAAATTTGGTCATTGGAACGCTAAAATGCTCAACATTAGTGGTAGAATTGAGTTAGTGAACACTGTCATTCACCCCATGGTGCAATTTTGGTTATAATTTACCCACTTTCCTATGTTAGTAATTCAGAGAATCAACTCTATTTCTGCCAATTTTATTAGGAAATCTAAAGTGCATAAGATGAGTTGGGGTGATGTTTGTTAACTAAAACAAGAGGGGGGCCTTGGTATTAGAAAAATTGATGATATGGAAAAAGCAATTGCAATCAAATTAGTGTGGAAACTTCTACAAGGGGAAATTCTTTGGGCAAAGTGGTGTGCAACAAATACCGTAAAAATAAAAAAAAGTGGACTGCTGTTTTAAATAACAATGCATCTTACACCTGGAATTTTCGGCTAAAAGTTAGACAATGGTGTAAAAGTCTCATTGATCAGAAAATTGCCAATGGTGATAACATAGATGTGTGGTTAGACCCATGGATTAATGGCACTTCCTTGGTGGAAAAGTGTGGCTGGAACAACATGAATGTCTCTGGTAATATCAACAGGAAAGTTTCTACACTTTTATCAGGCAACGAATGGAAAGAACGGCTTGATTATGTTCCTACTCATCTTCGTAAGACAGTGCATGATATAAAATTACACAGTCAAGAGCAAATAGATTTTTGGTTTTGGCTTCCTAGCAATAATAGGAAATTCAGTATTAACTCAACTTGGAATCAAATCAGAAACAAACATACAGTTCTAGATTTGTAACGACCCGTAAATTTCGACAATTTAATTTGTTTATTTAATAGGATTTTTGTAATTTATTTAGTAGAAACAATAAAGGGGTTAAATAAATGTTAAAATGAAGGCTAAAATAAATTATGTAAATGGTGACTTAAAACCTATTCATAGAAATTTGAATAAAATCCAAATGAATTAAGTAGAAAAAGGATTCTTACCTAGACATAAAATTTAATATGAGAAATTAATGAAATATTAAATTGATTTAATGCAATAAAAGTGTGTAAACGGTAATTGGAATAAATTAAGGAATCATGTTAGTGCAAGTTAAAAATTTATGACTTGAATGAAATTCCAATTCAATAAAATCATTTAAATGTTATGATTTGATTTTTAATGGAATATGAGAAAAGAAAAAAAATGTAAGGTTTGATTAATATATATGTTATTTATTCAGGGTACTGAATAAAATTGGGAATCCAATTGTAATTAACGGTAATAATGTTGGTATTAGCTAATAAATTAAATTTCAATGCAATACCCATAAATGAATGGAATGAAATGAATGTATGTAAATGTATACTAGGTTATTTATCATCAAATAGAAGGAAAGAAAAGTAAATACCGAATTGATTGATGAATATATATGCATTGAATAGTAATTGAATATTTCGTTAGTATGAATTTAAAGGAATATGGGGTAATTTGATTAAATCAATAAAAGACAATAAATGCAATGATGGTGGGTTATTAATAAAAGTGAATAGGGAAATGATTGTTATAGTAAGAATGCCATTCCAACTTGTTGGAATGGAGTAAATACACTTAGTAATAAATTTAATATCACTACGACAAAAAGTGTCTTTTATAACGGCATATAGCCGCTATTAATCACAACCATAGCGGTTTGATAAGCGTTGTATATCGACATGTTATAAAAAACTGTTGAATATTTATAACACAAAATATGCCGCTATGGTTGAGCTTAGTTTTATAACGCAAATTCGCCGCTATGGTACATTAATTCAATAGCTCATTATAGCCGCTATAATAGCTCATATATGCCGCTATAAAAATCGTAGATACACTTTTCAAGAGCTATGCCTATATATTACATTTTAATAATAGCAATCAAACTAAATCATAGTAAACAATATACTCTTTTTCAACTAAATCAAACAAAAATGACAATATTTTATTCCCTTTTTCAACTTGCATTTCATTTTTCTTACAAGTTTATAACTTGCACTGCATTTACATTTACAATAAAAAAACAATACATTGTTGCATTACTACTTCTCTGCCATATTCTCCTCTGTCAATACATTTGCATCACTCCCCTCACCTACAGTCATCTACCACTGTCATACTGCCTTCATCTGCATCTACTTCCATTTCAATTCACATCTGTCTGTTGCCGTGCAAACTGTCAACACATCTACCATCACCTAACTTCACTGCACAGTGATATTACCACCTCAATACCATCCTCTTCATCAAACAGTCAAGGCATCTTCATTCTGCAATTTTCCACTGCCTCTTCATCTCCAATCTGCACCAACAAAAATTTATTCTTCCTCTGCTAACATTCCCCTGCTTCCTTCTACCCGATTGTCACCCTCCTTTTCACTGCATCCATCAACTAATGAGCCACTTTTCCTCTGCTAACAAGTACTTCTCAAACTTCCTCCAACTTTCACTGCATTCATCAACCCCCTGCTGCCTCTATTCTCTGCACCATTTCACTTGCATATCACCATACATACTACCATACAATTCGACTTCCTCCTTTACAGTGCACGCCCCCAATACTCCATCCTATGACAACTTCTTCACCACTTCACCAAACCACTTCAACAGTGCCCAGTGCATTTCTTTATTCACTGTTGCCACTGGCCATATATTTTAGTTAAAATAAAATGCATCTTACTTTCATACTTTGATGTATGTGCCATAAGTGAAGAGTTAATCTATGATGACAAACAACCTCAAATAAATAGCTAACTTAAAATTTACAATTTTGATATCTGTTCTAATTACTACAGAAAGCTGGAAATAAATCGTAAAGTTCTAGTGTGTGAGTTTTCCTCAAAGTGAGGTTACCAGAATTTATGAATGAATGTATTGATATATTTCCTCAAAGGAAATCAGGGATAGTCCAATGTTTGGTCTCATATTACACCCCTACTTCTCAAATACTTGAAAACATTTGCAGTACTGGGCTATGTGCTCTGGAGAGGCACAAGTGAATATATAGGCATATTTGTGTCGCTATTGTCAAGACTCAAATTAGTTGCTAGATTTAGGACTATGCTACTGAAAAATAAATAAAATACTGTACTTAAATCCTCTGGGACAGCCAAAAATACATCTAAAACAGGACTGATTCTACTTGTTTACCCCTTCCACCAGAAGTAACTAGCACTAAACATAAATGTACAAATTAAGTACGCTTGTTATACTTACTTTATTATTCGTCATGACAATTTGCATTGACAATCACTCAGGCATGACATTATGTGCAGATTTTGTACGTTGTGTGCACCACTTCAATGCAATGTAACGTCACTACATGCTAACAGATTAAATTAGTACGTAAGCGAGTAATACCAGTAATGAAATTATACATAGATAATACTAGAACTGTAAAATATGAGACTTAGAGTTAGGGGAATGATTGCATCGATCAAAAGAGGCATTCTATCGAGCTATTCATCAGCAACAGGTAGATTTCGCAGTTTACCCCATTACAAACTTCATAAAGAAAGAATCACTGACACTCACAACTACTGGATAATGAAGTGCAATAATCAAATACCAGAGTAGAAACATAAAACACAATTGAATGAAGTGCAATAATCAAATACCAGATAATGAAGGTATAGTCATCCAAAGACAGATTATCGAAATGCACTAACTAATCTGGATTGTTAACTTTTCAGTTCAAAGTCTCAAATAAATAATATTATTAGTTACCTTTGCGTGATGAGAATTTAGGTTACCTTTGTGCCATCATAGCATGAGCCAGAGTCCCACACGTAGGGTGAAGCAACACATCCAGCCCAGTAAAGGCGCTTAACCAAAGTCCACAATCTTCAGATTACCTATGATATTAATAAGGCAAGAGCTAAATAGCATAAAATTTAGGAATCTTCCCAATTTTTATGCTATTCAACTATGCCTCATCAATATCATTTAGACCTTATACCATAGTGACAACATCTATGATTGATGTAAACGCACCTGTGTTAAAACTTATAATTCAGATCTTACCAAATTGAGATTATTTGTTGTAAACGCACCTGTGTTAACATCTATATTCATTCACAAAACATATCATAGGTTCAGTCTCCACAGTCTATGACATCGAATCCCAATTTCTATGCCAGAGTCATTACTCCAACCAAATTCGATCACATGCGAATATTTTCACAATGCAGGTTTCAGTTTGGAATTATATAGTTTACCAAATTCTTTTCTTTTTTTGTCTAATTGTTTTCAAGCAATCTAAAAGATAGCTGCCCACTACAGAGAAGACAAAATCGTCATCTAAATAATCAAGGCTGCTACGTGCTTGGTAGTATACAATCTATATGTTCAAAGATGTCACTGGAGCCGAAGTTTTACATATCTTCTAGCTCTTTTAGTTTTAAACTTACCAACGAATAAATATGCCAGTTGACTGTACATAAAGCATAGAAATTTCAAGGTAATATTAAATATCAATATCTAGAACTTGATGTTATTTTACACAATTGTAGTCTAGCAGGAATGATTTTATGTATTTTAAAAAAAAATGTTTTCTAAGCATGTCTTGAAAATACCCATATGCTAAAATATTGAATGTGTACATTGTGAATATAAGTAGAATCTTGATGGTCAAAGTACACTTTTCATTATACTAAAATTATAGAACTACTGATAACCAATCAGAGGAGCATGATTAGATGCTAATGTCTAAGTTTGATAAGTTTGACAGCATGATTATTAGCTTTTGGGTAGTAAGGTCCCTATTAATAGTGGTTGACTATATCACTAGATAAAATTATGCCAAAAATATAAAGAAAATAAGATACTTGCTGATTTAGGAAGTAATCAACAGCTGCCATGGCCATCAACAGCTTAAATGCACCTGTTAAGTGATTCTATGTTTTCTACACCTGTTCAAACTTAAAACATCATTTATAGCATTAAACTAATTATCACTACAGAAAATTCAAATAGAAAAAAAGATTAAGATACCTCCAATAGAAAACGTGGTAACCTTGTTTACTTCCCTTTTTTGAAAAAATGGAGAAAACTCATTGCAAAACAATTGCATTCAATATCATTAGTCGTGCTTCAGTATATTACACACTTGACTCATATCCAACGCCGTCCATTTACTATGGAAGTGGACTCGTAATGATCGCAACTCAAGTGGAAAGGTAAGTAAAGATTATCCTTAATTACAATAGTGCATGCTAAGGTCATAGATTTGTATCATATCACTTAACTAAAGTTGCTAAATATTTTTTGGTTCATTTATATATCGTAGGCTACTGTAACTGCAAGTATAGCTCCTCAGCTATGGCATCCACCAAGTGGTATAATAATGACTAATGATATAGCGGATGCAAAGCCTGAAGAAGCAGTGTCCTGCTTTGCATTGTCTACAGAGTTTGTAAGAAAATAAAATAAAATGCATTACCTCTGGAGAAGGTTCAACACCAAAAGCTTTTATCCTCTCAATAACAAACTTTGACAAACAATTCAAAATACCAGGCGCACAACTCAAGACCCAGCTCCGAAACTTTTCAACAGAAACCTTCTTCTCATTTTCCAACACATTAAAATCCCAAACCATTTCATCATCCTCAGCAATCTCACCACCCACCACCATAACCTGTGAAGTAAAAAAAGAATGCTTGAATCTTGCAGATTTCTGGATATTGTAAATGCTGCTCTTAATAAAATACGATCAATATAGACGCAAAATTCAGACAAACAAATAATGTTCAAAACGAAAAGAGTAAGACTTGATCAGACACAGCGATAACACTAGTACTGGTGGTTGAATTAATAAAAGCATTCTTTTTCATTTCTCTTTATGTTAAAAGGCCTATAATTGAGTAGGTTTGGCTGATTAAACAATGTGCAGTTTGATATCGACATTAGTTGGTAAAACACTAACTATATAAAGCGAGGTTCAATTAAATTGAAATTATTTGCTGTTTATGTGGAGGTTGTGATATTTATATCAGTTATTTTGAATGCACGCTAAAAAATTCTTATCTTTTCACCTTTCTTTTTCCTTCCATTATAACGTTAGTGCATAAAAAACAAAAATTGGTGCACATTTAACAATCTTCTTATGCTTTAAGATGAAACTGAAAAGACTACCCAACTTTTATAATTTCGGTATACCATTAAAGATGAAATACACTAAAACAGCAGAAGAAAAATTTGTGGATGTAAAGAAATTTATCTATTTGTGGGTATTAACCTAGTGTTGTTTAGCATTGGACCACGATTAATATTTCAACCGAGTGAAATCCAAATCAGAATCCCCTGTTTGTTTTATGACAAATTTGAACTTACCTAGAAATAAAACAGTTCCTAACGAATTTGACGCAAATATAATCATAACCAAATGATAAAGTCGAATTAAAACAGTTAATAAACATAACCTAGAAATCCAAGCAGATAATTTGGGGGTTCTGGAGACTTGGGAACAGCTGAAGAGCGATGAGCGGAGATCGGAGGTGGCGATGGCGAGCGATGAGTGATGAGTGATGAGTGAAGATCGGAACAGCTTAAGAGCGATGGCGAGCGATGAGGAGGGAGACGAAAATTTAGGGTTTTGGGAGGAAGACGAGAACGATTAAGTGCTTTAAGAGGGAAATGAAAATTTTGGGAGGGGTAATTTTGTTTTGGGGCGTTACGTGAACTGAGTATGTGTTAACCTAGTAAGGAAAATAAATAATTAAATGTAATCAATAACGCTTTTGAATAAGGCGCTATTGAATGGCGTTATTAATAACATGTTTTGTTGTAGTGTATAGGAAAACGAAATGGAAATATTGATTTAATTAATTCGTATATATATAGTGAAATGGCGATTATTGGATTGTAAATAATAAACTTATTATAGGTGATCAAGAGTTGTGACCACAAGTTATTATGAGTGATACATATATATTTAATTCATTCAATTGATTTGGAAATCATTGCAATAAATATAAATTAAATGTTACGTTAAATAAATTAAGGTAATAAATGGAGGATAATGTAAATGTTCTTCATAAATATGACGATTTGTGAATAAAGAATGGAAATAAAGTTTCATTAATATATCGGAATTTAATTTACTATAAAGAGGTTAATTGCAATCAAATGAGTTAAATGTTTAAACAGGAATCAAGCTTTATGTATTTATTTGGGTTTATTGCAATTAATTTAAAATTTAATAATAAAATTTTACGTTAATTGGAAATTAAGTTGAAAATGTGAAATATTTTTGTGATAATCTTAAATCCAATGGTTGACACTTCTATTTGAAATTATGAACAGAATAATAGTTCATTTATTTAACTAAATGGAATTTTTAGGATTTTATTTATAATATTGTAAATTAAATAAAGTTAATTATTAAAAGTGAGATTAACATTTGGAATTGATAAATTTATCTTCTCTATATGGACATTTAAATTTGTTAAAATCATTGTAAATGTTTGAGTAATATAAATGTGATAAGATTGTCAAATTTTAGAATTTAAAATATAAAATTGGATTTAATCAATTTGTTTAATTTATTTAATTAATATAAAAATAGCCATTTTGGCCACTGACTCGGATTTCGACAATACCAGTTTTATCGGATCCGTAACAGTGAATTATTATAGGGTTTCAAGTTTCGTAGCGATCAGACTTGTCATTTGATCGTACGAACGCGAAACGCCTTGAAATCGATTTAATTAAAATCAATTTGAAATCAATTTGGAAATATTGTTTTCAGCATAACTTCTTCATACGATCGAATTTGAACGTGAAACTTTTTCCATCGTGTTCAGAATATTCTAAACACCTATTGTGATATATGGGTTGACCCAATCTCGTTCCGGATTTTAAATGGGCTTTTTGGGCCAATTACCAATCAGCACGTTGTTTATCGAATCCATTTACTCTATTTTCTAGCCTATCTATATAAACCAAATTATAGACCCTAGCCTCCATCTATCTTCATTTTTTTGGGCATTCATTTCCCTCAACTCCTCCTTTCCAATGGCTGCAAACACTCGATCCAGTTTCAATTCGAATCAAAAGCTAAAAATTCAAAGTCTCCAGAAAAATTCACAAAAATTATATGTCATAGTTCTCGAAGAGCATAATCTGCTGGTACGGTTCGTTTTTCAATTGGAGCTATTTTTCGTCTAGAAAATTTCAAATTGCTTTCGGTCGTTCATGGTATGGGTGGTCAATCAACGGCAGATCTTTGACGTGGTGATGATCAGAGGGTACTGGAGCGTGGAGCACGACGTATGGAGTTGATCCAATGGTTTAGTTCGCATTGAAGTGAGTCGAATTCGCCACGATTTGCGGGGGAAACGGCGGCGGCGCTGCGTCGATTTGGAGGCCATTCGTGGCCGCGGCTATGCAATTGGGGTCGGCTCTGAGTGGAGGAGCTAGGGGCGGTGGCCGATGTCGTGGAAGGATTTGTAGCAGCGACAAAAAATTGGGAGACAAGTGTCGGCGGTTTTAGGGTTTTCGAATGGAGGCAGAACGAACGCGATAAACTCGCATGCAGAAGGAGCGTGATGTGGACGATAATTAAGGTTTGTTTTGTTATTTATTTATTTATTTTAATTTTCAAATTTCAAATCGTTTATCGCTATATCTTTCACGTACGTGATCCAATTCACACGCGGCTTTCTCCGCTAGGTTCGTATTGGAATTCCGGAGATTCTGACGCTGGTTTGGACAGATTTGAAGACTGTCAAATTTTTGGGTCTAAATCGGATTTAAATTCGATTTAAATTCAAAAGGTGAGTGTTTTAACCCACTCACAATTTCTAAAATTTCCTATGTCTTTTAAATTGATTTTAGATATGAGTAGAAATTTATTTATGACTGTTTGGCATGTTTTATTCATCATCTCTGTTAAATCGCATTTATTTAATATAACTGTTAATTAATTTTATTATTGCTTATAAATTGACATTTAAATTTATTTATTTTGCATATAAACTGATAGTTAAACAGTTAATAAATTTATTTGAATATAAACTGTTAGTTAATAACTGTCATTTATTTCCTGTTATATTGTCTGTGCCATATATTGATGTTTGTTTAAATTGATGATGATTGAAATAAATTGATAAGGATTATAATTAATGATTGACGATTGATGTTTGGTGAATGGATGATGTGTACTATATTTTAAAATCTGCAAGTTATCATGTATTTCATTCATTCGGGATTGCGGTTTGAAATGATATACAACCGCATTTTATATTTTTAAATTGCTGATTGAAATGATAAATATCCGTATCACTTGACCATAGGATAGAAAATTATATGCAGGCACCGCGGTATATATATAAAAATTATTTTTGAAATGATTTTTTTATGGTTTGGATAGGATATGGTTAATAAATATAGATTTTGATATTATATAAAATCTTATTTTATATAAACATCTATAGTTAAAGTATTTAAGATAAGCTATGTATAAATTTGTTAAATAAAATAAATAAGTTGAATGAAGGGGTTTGATTATTTTATATAATATGGTTAAGTACATGTTAAGATATTGAAATTACATATAATTTTAAAGGATTTAAATTAATTAAGATTTGGAGTTAAATTGGAAAATTTATTTGGAATTGAGCTTAATTAAGAAGTTAACTTCATAAGTTGATGTAAAATTTATTAACTTGAAATTTTAAAAAGGGTATGATATTTATAACTGAATTCTATTCAAGGTGAATTAAATGAATATTTCTAGTATAAAAATTTAAGGTAAGTAATTTGAGTTTTACTTAAATGATTACGGGTTTATTATGCAATTATTATTTCAAACTAAATAATAGGACTTTAAATTGGTGAAATAGAAATTTCCAACCTTAGTTCCAATTGTTTAATATTCAAAGTTTGAAACATATTGAAACTGAAGTGGTTTATTTAAACTGAAAGCGAATTTAAAATTTATGGATTTTGACTTAATCTTAAATGAAATAAATTGTAAGTCGCGGAAATTATTTTATTTTATAAAGAAATTTTGAATCCAAACTATTGATGCTATATACTGTTTAAATATCCAAACCCTTTAAGTTTTAGAAATTATGGTTTAAAGCTATGAATTTTCGAAGTATTATAGTTTGAAAGTTATAATTCAATGTTTGGTTTCCGATTATTATAAGTTTGAAAACAATATGATTTTGGAAAAGAAATATATATTATAAAATGATATTATATTAATTTGGGTTTTTATAAAATAATATCAAATGAGTTTGTTTTGGAAAGAAAATGATATCGTATTTATGGGTTTTGAAATGGATAATTATATTCTGGTTTTTGAAAGTATAATTAATTTTTAAATGACCGCGGTGTTATAATAACGTTTGGTTGTTGAAGAGACCGGGATTGGAAGTTGTCATACTCTCTGCCAACTCCGAAAACCACTTTAACAACCGTGTACGCGGTAGAGATTCCAGAATGAAGTAGGTTGGTGGCGGCGTTTCCTGTAAGGTAAATACGTGGACCCAACTCCCGTGAGTTGGCATAAGGTGGCTAAAACAGGAGCGATTGATGGGTTAATAAGGTAGCACCTTTGATCGGATACATCCCTTCGATATTATACTTTGACTCTTGGATTGATTCGGTGGCCACTTTTGATTTTATTTGGGGGTGTGGCTCGAGGTGGGCGGTAGCTGCGCGCTACGCGTTACCACCGACCCGAAAGCGTAATTGGTATATCTACCCTGGCATTGCCTAGTTGTGCCGTATCACCTACCCTATCACACCTTGTACGAGTTTCTATTTGTGTCGTACCTATGGGAGTCTTCTCGTAGTCTCCCGATCAGGAGATATGCAGGCACTGTATAGACTATTGGCATTATTTGTGTTAAGGGCTATATGGGTAACCCCTTAATGCTATTAAAAAGTAAGTTTATTTTACAATTAGACACTATTATAATAGCGAAATATACTATATAGTAAATAGATTAACATATCCTTAGGAGATGTAAATCCCGAGCATCTCTTGAGTTACTGCACTTATATCTATTTCTGTTAATTTAACTCACATAAGATCTTTTAGTTCTTACTCGAGTGTTTTTGTCTTTTCAAATTCGCTCGGGTCAGTCCGAGCGTTTCAGGATCGAAGACTTTAGCTCTGGAGGACGAAGACGGAGATTTCTATTATTATTATTAATTATATTCCACTACACTCATATTGTTCCACTGCATTGTTATATGGTATGTGTACTCTGATATGTATTGTATAGATAAAATCAAAGGTTTTGTAAAACAGCTTCATGAACTGTATATTTTGATTATTATATTTTATCCTTCCGCTGTGAGATTCTGTTTAGTTTTCTCTCTTCTTTGTTTTCTTATTTATCCCATAACAATGCGCCCTAACGTAATAAAAGAATTGGCATGTGTGTCTGTTTAAATCGTGCGAAAAGGCGGGACGTTACTTCTGGTATCAGAGCTTTGGTAGCGATAAACCTTAGCTTTGTGGGGTTTGACTCTTTATTAATAGGGTAGTAATACCCTATGGGAGTCGCTGAGAGTATATATATATATGAGAGAGTGTATTTGTTAGTGTTAAAAAATGGTTTTTATATTGTGTTAATCTGTTCCGTTTTGTATTTATAAATTCTGGTTGGTGCATGGGACGCTGTGACATCAATAGGGATTTCTAAACACTTAATAGGACAGACCGACATAATATTTGTTTTTAATATAGGTGAATGAAATAACGTTGCCTATTATATTTTCTATATATAAAAATATTTTATAAAGATATATATTTGGTTGCTATAGATTGGGTGTTAGGTAATGAAAATATTAATAATAGTTGAAACTAAGTTGAAAATAAAATAAATGAAAAGTGGAAACTTAGAATTTAAGTTCCGGGGTTTTTGAAGATTTCTTTCGAATAAATTTTGGAATATAATAATATTGTTTATAAGTATTTTCTGATATAAATATTTGATATAATTTGAAAAAAATTGTTTTAAAGAGGATTTTGGAGAAAATAGGTTTTGTACTTTCCTCTCTGTCGCTGGAAAATAATTTCGGTGATGGCGGCCGCATCATCGACTTTCATTTTCGAGTTTCGAAGAGGGAAGGCCACTGTAGTAGTTCTACTGCAGATTCATTTTTGAAAAATATATAAATTTTGAATTGTTTTAAATATAATTAGAGATATATAAGTTGTAAGAATATATTTATCTATTGTTTTAAAATAAATTGAAAATTTAACCCGGTATTAAATTCTTAAATTTCCATTAATTAATTGTTTCAATTATTGTAGTGAAACAGAATTTAACTAATAATTGAAACTCTAAATAAAATAAGAGATTTAAATACTAAGTTATAAATGGGAATTAAAGGAAATTTGAAATTTGTAACATATGAAACAAAGAGTAATATGGTTGAACATTAGATTTAATTAAAGGATGAGATAAAAAGTGTATAAGCTCATTTGCATTTTCTTTAACATATATAACTTACCAAATATAAAAAGTTGAAAAGTTTAATAAAGAATGTAATGGAAATTGTACAAGTAAAAGTAGGTAATGAAGTATCCAATGAATTTTCTATTAAATGAGAATTTAATGTTATAAACTTAAGTTATAATCGAAATTTTACCAAGTAAATAAAATTAAAGGTGAGTATGACAAATAGATGATTATAAACTTAAATAATTAAAGTGTAAATAAATGAGGTCGCGCAATAATAAATGAATGAATAATTATAGTAGTTAATGGCATGACCTGAGTAAATGGAAATGAATAATAGTAAGTAGTAAGTGAAAATAAATGGATGTAATATAATAAAGAGAAATTGTAAACTTAAGAAAGGGTTGCAGTTATTTCTAAATAAAATTGAAAGAAATAAATGAAAATAAAAAGAATAAGCCGTTATATGAATGAAAAGAATCAAACAACAAATGTATGAATGGAATAAATAAGAATAGACTAAATCTATTGTTGAAATTTTTGTTTGTCGTGGTTTGGGGTTGTTGGGTAAGGAAACTTTAATTTTGTTGGGATGGATGAATAATCCATTGTGTTTAATCTAAGACTGTTGAGTAGAGGATGCACTGAGTGGTTTATTCTCCATTCCGTACAATTTAAAGGTTTTAAACCCGAGCAACTATTTGTTTGGTTGATTGAATGGTTGTTTCGTATTTGTTGGGTATGCTGTTTGTTGAAATTGATGGGTGTTGTATTGATTTGTTGTTAGTGATTGAACCACTTAAATATTTCACTTTATATAAATTGTTAACCCTTTAGATTTTATAAGTGAAATGCAGGTTATGGAAGCAATTGCTACTGCTTTTGGTTCTATAAATTTAGCGTAAATTGCCGGACAAATAGGTACGTTTTCAGATTATGGTTTATAGCGCTATTATGTATATTTTCCCGTGTAGGGATATATCTTATTTTGGAAAATATTTATGTATATTGTAATATTTAATTATTATATTTTCTTCCGAGCCTCTCCATACAAAGGAGACTCTGCCAAAATTTTCCGTAAATTTTGGACTTAGAAAAAAATTGAAAATGTTTACAAACTTTAACAATTTATGTATATAGGATTTAAATGGTTATAAATTGGTATATTTTATGTTAGATTATTTGATTTTGTAAACTTATTTGTTTATAAATTTAATTAAGAAAGATATATTGTTTTCTTATTTCTTCTTTTCCCTTCTTTTCCTTATCGGGGACGAAAAGTTTTGATTGGGGGAGAGTGTAACGACCCGTAAATTTCGACAATTTAATTTGTTTATTTAATAGGATTTTTGAAATTTATTTAGTAGAAACAATAAAGGGGTTAAATAAATGTTAAAATGAAGGCTAAAATAAATTATGTAAATGGTGACTTAAAACCTATTTATAGAAATTTGAATAAAATCCAAATGAATTAAATAGAAAAAGGATTCTTACCTGGATATAAAATTTAATATGAGAAATTAATGAAATATTAAATTGATTTAATGCAATAAAAGGGTGTAAACGGTAATTGGAATAAATTAAGGAATCATGTTAGTGCAAGTTAAAAATTTGTGACTTGAATGAAATTCCAATTCAATAAAATCATTTAAATGTTATGATTTGATTTTTAATGGAATATGAGAAAAGAAAAAAAATGTAAGGATTTGATTAATATATATGTTATTTATTCAGGGTATTGAATAAAATTGGGAATCCAATTGTAATTATTGGTAATAATGTTGGTATTAGCTAATAAATTAAATTTCAATGCAATACCCATAAATGAATGGAATGAAATGAATGTATGTAAATGTATACTAGTTTATTTATCATCAAATAGAAGGAACGAAAAGTAAATACCGAATTGATTGATGAATATATATGCATTGAATAGTAATTGAATATTTCGTTAGTATGAATTTAAAGGAATATGGGGTAATTTGATTAAATCAATAAAAGACAATAAATGCAATGATGGTGGGTTATTAATAAAAGTGAATAGGGAAATGATTGTTATAGTAAGAATGGCATTCCAACTTGTTGGAATGGAGTAAATACACTTAGTAATAAATTTAGTATAGGAAAACGAAATGGAAATATTGATTTAATTAATTCGTATATATATAGTAAATGGCGATTATTGGATTGTAAATAATAAACTTATTATAGGTGATTAAGAGTTGTGACCACAAATTATTATGAGTGATACATATATATATATATATATATATATATATATTTAATTCATTCAATTGATTTGGAAATCATTGCAATAAATATAAATTAAATGTTACGTTAAATAAATTAAGGTAATAAATGGAGGATAATGTAAATGTTCTTCATAAATATGAGGATTTGTGAATAAAGAATGGAAATAAAGTTTCATTAATATATCGGAATTTAATTTACTATAAAGAGGTTAATTGCAATCAAATGATTTAAATGTTTAAACAGGAATCAAGCTTTATGTATTTATTTTGGTTTATTGCAATTAATTTAAAATTTAATAATAAAATTTTACGTTAATTGAAAATTAAGTTGAAAACGTGAAATATTTGTGTGATAATCTTAAATCCAATGGTTGACACTTCTATTTGAAATTATGAACGGAATAATAATTAATTTATTTAACTAAATGGAATTTTTAGGATTTTATTTATAATTTTGTAAATTAAATAAAGTTAATTATTAAAAGTGAGATTAACATTTGGAACTGATAAATTTATCTTCTCTATATGGACATTTAAATTTGTTAAAATCATTGTAAATGTTTGAGTAATATAAAGGTGATAAGATTGTCAAATTTTAGAATTTAAAACATAAAATTGGATTTAATCAATTTGTTTAATTTATTTAATTAATATAAAAATAGCCATTTTGGCCACTGACTCGGATTTCGACGAAACCAGTTTCATCGGATCCGTAACAGTGAATTATTATAGGGTTTCATGTTTCTTAGCGATCGGACATGTCGTTTGATCGTACGAACGTGAAACGCCTTGAAATCGATTTAATTAAAATCAATTTGGAAATATTGTTTTCAGCATAACTTCTTCATACGATCGAATTTGGACGTGAAACTTTTTCCATCGCGTTCATAATATTTTAAAACACCTATTATGATATATGGTTGACCCAATCTCATTCCGGAGTCGAAACAGGCTTTTTGGGCCAATTACCGGCCAGCACGTTGTTTATCGAATCCATTTACTCTATTTTCTAGCCTATCTATATAAACCAAATTATAGACCCTATCCTCCATCTACCTTCATTTTTTTGGGCGTTCATTTCCCTCAACTCCTCCTTTTCAATGGCTGCAAACCCTCGATCCAGTTTCAATTCAAATCAAAAGCTAAAAATTCGAAGTCTCCGGAAAAATTCACAAAAATTATACGGCATAGTTCTCGAAGAGCATAATCTGCTGGTACGGTTCGTTTTTCAATTGGAGCTATTTTTCGTCTAGAAAATTTCAAATTGTTTTCGGCCGTTCATGGTATGGGTTGTAACAATCCGCATATTTATCGATTTTATATTTAAATATTTTATTTAAATATTTTGTCTTTAATCGGATATTGGTCCGAAAAGCTACTTTTTGCAAACGGTCAAATTAGGACTCGAGTCCACTTCCATTGAGTTCGAAATGCCGTTTACAACTTTTTTAAGTATAAACATTGATAGATTTGGAGTTAGTGGAATTTCACTAGCTTTTCCCGCTTTGGACTTTGGGTTAGTCTAGCCATTATAACTCAAGCCCACTTCTCTCCTTCTCCTCACTCTTCATAAATTCCTACCAAACTCTAGCTCAAGCATTAACGGTGAGTGGAAAGGGAAACTAAACTTCAAACCTAGGCTTCTACTTCAAATCCATCTTTCAACTCCAAATTCAAAGAGAATATATTGGATTCAAGCTTCTTGTGTTGAGATTAAAGTGGATTGATTCTTGCTTTGCTTCAAAGCTTCATTTTCATTCATTTTTGGCCCAAAGGTGAGATTTTTATCTCACAATTCTAGTCTATAACTATATTGGACTGTGGGATTGAATCCCTATCACGTTTGCATGTATATTTGCATTTGGTTTGGATTGGATTGGCGAAAAACTCCAATTTTTAGTGTTTTTGGTAAAATTCTACACTTAGGTCGTTCTGCCAATGCTAGGTCATTCGTGTGGAAAAGTCTCGGCCTCCAAATAGCTCGTTTCTGGCCTTAAAACGTTCTACAGCCTTAGGTCGCTCGGCTCTGGCTCGCTAGGTCGTAGGTCGTGGGCCTCTAGGTCGTAGGTCGCTCGGCCTGTTCTTCATTTGGTTGCTCGATCCATTATTCGTTAGGTCGCGGCAATGCTAGGTCGCTTCAACCACTAGGTCGCTCCTGACCTTAGGTCGCGAGACCTTGTTTTAGACCTTAGGTCGTTAGGCCGTATGACCTTAGGCCGTTAGGTCGTATGACATTAGGTCGTTTCCCCGTTAGGTCGTATGACCTTAGGTCGCTCGCCTCTTCTAACCCGCTAGTTTCTTAAGTCGTTCATCTCCTTTAGGTCGCAGGACCCTTAGGTCGCATCACTATTAGGTCGCGTGACCTTATAAACCGTTAGGTCGCAAGACCTTATATCCCTTAGGTCGCGTGACCTATATACCATTAGGTCGTTAGACCTTATTCTCCAATAGGTCGCTTGCCCCATTACTTCGATAGGTCGGTCGGCCTTGTCTTCCTTTAGGTCGCTTGCTCCATTAGGTCGTTAGGTCGCTCGACCTTGCTTGGGTTGTTAGGTCGCTTGGCCATTTCAGTTAGGTCGCATGACCACAGGGTTGCTCCAGTTAGGTCGCATGACCCCTTAAGTCGCTCGCCTCTGTTAGGTCGCTCGCTTTAACTCGCGAACACCCTTAGGTCGCTCGATCCTATCCTCCCTTAGGTCTTCACTAGGTCGTACCGTTTTGGACGGGGCGCTGCCCCGCACCCCGCCGGGGGCGCTGTCCCGTGGACCCACGCGACCTCACCGGGCAGGTCGAACCCCGTAGCGGGGGCATTGCCCCCGCACCCCCACCTTGGGGGGTTGCCACCCCCCTCCGTAGGGGATCTTATCTCAAAAAAAAAATTCAACAGAACTTTCTTTGTTGAGATGCTGAGTTGACCATTCTTCGAGACAAACTATCTTTGGCTTCTCGGTCGATTTTATGGTATCACGGCCTTGCTAAAAAGGCGGGATTACAACTTTAGAAATATGAAGGTTTCAATACTAGTAGTAAATATCAAAACTCTTTCAACAAAATGATTCCAACTCTATTTTCAATAACAAAGCTCTTTTCTTAAAACGTTTTCCAATCTACTAATATATACAAACCTTTACCTCACTCGGATGAGAAATCTAATTAAACGGCTTAGTAAAACAAGTGGTATGAAACGCTTGCGTTCACTTCGTCGGTTAATTCTTGGACTTGTTTGATCGAACCTCTTGTGACAATTTTCTAGTGAAGATTTACAGTTTGTTCGTAAATATTTAAGTTAAGCAAGTGGTTATGGGACACGAAGATAAACTATATATTTACTAGCTTAGTGTAATTAACACTTCTCGTTGATCATGACGATCATTTTATGATTTAGACTAGCAATTGTGCGATGTCTCTTTGTTTGCAAGGTTAGACTAAACCTCAGGGGTGTGATTCCGACTCACACATATCTTTTTGTCAGCAAGGTTAGTTTAGACACCATTTGTGTGATTCCACTCACACATACCTTTTTGTTGCGAGGTTAGGCTAGACACCATTTGTGTGATTCCACTCACACATACCTTTTTGCTTTTTGGTTAGTCTAGACCTCATCTGGGTGATTCCGACTCACCTATATGGGGTAGCTCCCCATGGTCTTCGGACCGTCATGTGATAGGCCTCTTTCCCTTTTTTTTGTGATTTCTGGATTTCTTGTGTTGATTTCTGGAATTTATGTCATTGACTTATTATGAGTACAAGTTTAGGGTATGATGCCCTCTTTGGATCTTTGAGAAGATTCTTGTGATATTGATTTATCTCTTATTGATTGATCTTCTGTTGATCATCATTTGCATACTTATAGTTGATCATCATTTTCGAAGATTATTTATAGCCACCGTGTGATAAGCAATCACATGGATGGTCGCTCCTCAACAGCCTTATTCTCCGTGCTAGTTGACAGCACTGCACCGTAGTGTTCTTGGCTAGCGTGGGTATAGAGGTGGGGCGTCACATGGGTGGTCAATCAACGGCAGATCTTCGACGTGGTGATGATCAGAGGGTACTGGAGCGTGGAGCACGACGTATGGAGTTGATCCAACGGTTTAGTTCGCATTGAAGTGAGTCGAATTCGCCACGATTTGCAGGGGAAACGGCGGCGGCGCTGCGTCGATTTGGAGGCCATTCGTGGCCGCGGCTATGCAGTTGGGGTCGACTCTGAGTGGAGGAGCTAGGGGCGTTGGCCGATGTCGTGGAAGGATTTGTAGCAGCGGCAAAAAATTGGGAGACAAGTGGCGGCGGTTTTAGGGTTATCGAATGGAGGCAGAACGAACGCGATAAACTCGCGTGCAGAAGGAGCTTGACGTGGACGATAATTAAGGTTTGTTTTGTTATTTATTTATTTTAATTTTCAAATTTCAAATCGTTTATAGCTATATCTTTCACGTACTTGATCCAATTCACACACGGTTTTCTCCACTAGGTTCGTATTGGAATTCCGGAGATTCTGACACTGGTTTGGACGGATTTGAAGACTGTCAAATTTTTGGGTTTAAATCGGATTTAAATTCGATTTAAATTAAAAAGGTGAGTGTTTTAACCCACTCACAATTTCAAAAATTTCCTATGTCTTTTAAATTGATTTTAGATATGAGTAGAAATTTATTTATGACTGTTTGGCATGTTTTATTCATCATCTCTGTTAAATCGCATTTATTTAATATAACTGTTAATTAATTTTATTATTGCATATAAATTGACAGTTAAATTTATTTATTTTTCATATAAACTGATAGTTAAACAGTTAATAAATTTATTTGAATATAAACTGTTAATTAATAACTGTCATTTATTTCCTGTTATATTGTATATGCCATATATTGGTGTTTGTTTAAACTGATGATGATTGAAATAAATTGATGAGGATTATAACCAATGATTGATGATTGATGTTTGGTGAATGGATGATGTGTACTATATTTTAAAATCTGCAAGTTATCATGTATTTCATTCATTCGGGATTGCGGTTTGAAATAATATACAACCGCATTTTTTATTTTTAAATGGCGGATTGAAATGAAAAATATCTGTATCACTTAACCATAAGATAGAAAATTATATACAGGCACCGCGGTATATATATAAAAATTATTTTTGAAATGATTTTTCTATGGTTTGGATAGGATACGGTTAATAAATATAGATTTTGTTATTATATAAAATCTTATTTTATATATACATCAATAGTTAAAGTATTGAAGATAAGCTATGTATGGATTTGTTAAATAAAATAAATAAGTTGAATGACGGGGTTTGATTATTTTATATTATATGGTTAAGTAAATGTTAAGATATTGAAATTACATATAATTTTAAAGGATTAAAATTAATTAAGATTTGGAGTTAAATTGGATAATTTATTTGGAATTGAGCTTAATTAAGAAGTTAACTTCATAAGTTTATGTAAAATTTATTAACTTGAAATTTTAAAAAGGTTATGATATTTATAACTGAATTCTATTCAAGGTGAATTAAATGAATATTTCTAGTATAAAAATTTAAGGAAATTTTCTTTTATAAGTAATTTGAGTTTTACTTAAATGATTACGGGTTTATTATGCAATTATTATTTCAAACTAAATAATAGGACTTTAAATTGGTGAAATAGAAATTTCCAACCTTAGTTCCAATTGTTTAATATTCAAAGTTTAAAATATATTGAAACTGAAGTGGTTTATTTAAACTGAATGTGATTTTAAAATTTATGGATTTTGACTTAATCTTAAATAAAATAAATTGTAAGTCGCGGAAATTATTTTATTTTATAAAGAAATTTTGAATCCAAACTGTTGATGCTATATACTGTTTGAATATCCAAACCATTTAAGTTTTAGAAATTATGGTTTAAAGCTATGAATTTTCGAAGTATTATAGTTTGAAAGTTATAATTCAATGTTTGGTTTCCGATTATTATAAATTTGAAAACAATATGATTTTGGAAAAGAAATATATATATTTGAAATAAAATGATATTATATTAATTTGGGTTTTAATAAAATAATATCAAACGAGTTTGTTTTGGAAAGAAAATGATATCGTATTTATGGGTTTTGAAATGGATAATTATATTCTGGTTTTTGAAAGTATAATTAATTTTTAAATGGCCGCGGTGTTATAATAACATTTGGTTGTTGAAGAGACCGGGATCGGAAGTTGTCATACTCTCTGCCAACTCCGAAAACCACTTTAACAACCGTGTACGCGGTGGAGATTCCAGAATGAAGTAGGTTGGTGGCGGCGTTTCCTGTAAGGTAAATACGTGGACCCAACTCCCGTGAGTTGGCATAAGGTGGCTAAAACAGGAGCGATTGACGGGTTAATAAGGTAGCACCTTTGATCAGACACATTCCTTCGATATTATACTTTGACTCTTGGATTGATTCGGTGGCCACTTTTGATTTTATTTAGGGGTGTGGCTCGAGGTGGGCGGTAGCTGCGCGCTATGCGTTACCACCGACCCGAAAGCGTAATTGGTATATCTACCCTGGCATTGCCTAGTTGCGCCGTGTCACCTACCCTATCGCGCCTTGTACGAGTTTCTATTTGTGTCGTACCTATGGAGTGTCTTCTCGTAGTCTCCCGATCAGGAGATATACAGGCACTGTATAGACTATTGGCATTATTTGTGTTAAGGGCTATATGGGTAACCCCTTAACGCTATTAAAAAGTAAGTTTATTTTACAATTAGAGACTATTATAATAGAGAAATATACTATATAGTAAATAGTTTAACGGATCCTTAGGAGATGTAAATCCCGAGCATCTCTTGAGTTACTGCACTCATATCTATTTCTGTTAATTTAACTCACATAAGATCTTTTAGTTCTTACTCGAGTGTTTTTGTCTTTTCAAATTCGCTCGGGTCAGTCCGAGCGTTTCAGGATCGAAGACTTTAGCTCTGGAGGATGAAGATGGAGATTTCTATTATTATTATTAATTATATTCCACTACACTCATATTGTGACGCCCCACCTCTATACCCACGCTAGACAAGAACATTACAGTGAATGCTGTCAACTAGCATGGAGAATAAGGCTGTTGAGGAGCGACCATCCGTGTGATTGCTTTGCGAGAGCATCGATATGTCAGATAGTATAACATGCATTTCTTTATCGGGAGGGAAATCCGACATACCGACACAAACTCAAAGCTACTACACAGTGGCTACAATATCTTCAGAAATAAATATAGAAATAAACATAACATAAAGCAGTCACAGACAATTCATATCACAAAGGCGGAAATAGATATGAATATTACACAAGGAAGTGTACATCAGAGTAGTGGTCTAAACAGATCCACAATATCACAAAAGAATAGTTACACGAACTACACAAAAGAATAAGTATACATTATGGAGTCTATATCTCAAATGTATACAACAAAAACTACTAATGTAAGTGGTTAACCAAAAGTCAAGGAGGTAATCCCGGATGTAAAGTCAAGCAGAAGCACCTGTAACATCTCGGTATGACCCGAGTATTATTTAATAAGAAAATAATAAACGGATCAGTCTAACTATAAATATCAGATGAAACGATACGGAGTAAGAGATATGACTAAACACATAATAATCACAATGCCAAGCTTGATATATATAAGTAATTGAAAATCAACAAGAGATTAATCAATATCACCAAATCTACACAAGAATCAAAGGAAATGTCATACTCCTTATTTCGTTCACCAAACCATAAATATTGACGATTATATCAAAGTCAATCACAAAAGTCAATGACACACAAATTCACCAATGCACAAATATTGATAAAAACTTATCAATGGAAATCACGAAAATTGGTGAAGCACAAATTCTAGAAATCATCTCAAGAAATCCAGTCAATGACACACAAATTCAACTATGCACAAAAATTGATAAATCATATCAATAGAAATCACAAAAATAGGTGAAGAAGAAAGTTCCAGAATTCGACACACGAAATCCAGAAATCACACAAAATAGGGGGAGGCCTATCACACGAACGGGAGCATGAAAACTCACCAACAAATGTATCACATGAACGAGACGCTATCTCATGGTAGCTAGCCATTACTTTTTGACACACGAACATCCCGAAGACCATGGGGCACTACCCCATCAATTTGAGTCGAAACTCCACAAAACGGGGTTTAGTCTCCATCGCAGACAAAGAGACATCGCACATTGCTAGTCTAAATCACAAAAATGATCGTCATGATCATCAAGAAGTGTCAATTACAGTAAGCTAGTAAATATATGAGCTTAGCTTCATGTCCCATAACCACTAGCTTAACTTAAATATTTACGAACAAATTGTAGATCTCCACTAGAAAATTGTCACAAGAGTTTCAATCGAACGAGTCCAAGAATTAACCGACGAAGTAAACGCAAGCGTTTCATACCACTTGTTTTAGTAAGTCGGTTAATTAGATTTATCATACGAGTGAGGTAAAGGTTTGTATATACTAATAGGTTGGAAAACGGTTTTATAAACGAGTTTGATATTGAAAATAGAGTTTAAATAATCTTTGATAAAGAGTTTGAATATTTACTACTAGTATAGAAACCTTTATATTTTAAAGTGACAAAGCACAAAAATGATTGTAGAAATAATCAATCACCAAAATTCACATACGAAGACGTGAATTAATTCCAAAGAAATCGATATCAAATCCATCAAAATGGATATTTCCAAAAGTTCCAAAATAGAAGTCATCGTAGTCGAATAAGTGATAACAACAACTAGGAATCAAAACGAATCGATATAAATTGGATACCAAGCAAAACTAGGCTCAAATAGGCATAGCAGACAAATAGAAGCAGGTCAGTCGACTGACTCACTGAGTTCAGTCGACTGATCACAGTCCCAAAAACTCTCGGGATGCAGGTCAGTCGACTGACTTCAGTAAACAGAGCCCCCAAGGCTCTGCAGGAAGTCTTCACCCTGCCTATTAGCTTCAGCCAGTCGACTGACCAAGAGATCCAGTCGACTGACTGGAGCTAAGGCAGTTTTCCCTGCCTTTGCACAAGGTGTGCAATCCCAACCAATTCGCAACCGAATTCGAGCAATGGCGCTAGGGGTTTATGCCAATCGACTACCCGGCCCTTATGGCTCTTCGATGCGTCACCAAAACATGTTAAGATATCCATAAAAGGATTTTCATAGATTTTGATTTCAAAACACTAAAAATTGGAATATACACCAAATCAATTCAAACCCAAATCAAATGCACATGAATATGTGTTAGGAATTCATACCTAACAATCGAAGATAATCATAGACATAGATGTGAGATAAAAATCTCACTTTTGAACCCAAATGGTTGAAGAAGAAGCTATAGAGCAATGGTAAGAACAATCACTCTTCAATTCCAACCCAACGAGCTTGAATTTAAGCTTAAAGGAGAAACATTTCCTAAATTAGGTTTAGGAAATTTCTGAAATTGATAAGAGATTGAGTTGGAGAAGAAGAAGAGAAGCTTACCAATGGGTTCTTCTATTAGTTTGGAGCTAGAACTTGATTTGCAAAAGAAAACTAGGGCTTGAGTTTTAATTTCCCATCTCTCCCACCATTGATGCTTTAAAAACTAAAAAGAGGAGAAAGTGAGGGTGAATGGGGAAGAGTGGCTCAGATTTGAGTATAAGTTAAACATAGGGCTGAACCAAAACCCAAAGTGAAAAAGTAGCAAAAATTCAACTTTCTCCAAACATATCGAAGCTTATACTCAAAAAGGTCGCAAACGGCATTTTAAACTCAATGGGAGTGGTCCCGAGTCCTAATTCGACCATATGCAAAAAGTAGCTTTTCGGACTAAATTTCGAGTATTGATAAAATATTTAAATAAAATATTTAAATATAAAATCGACAAATATGCGGGTTGTTACAGACTCCCCTCCTTTAAGAAATTGCGTCCTCGCAATATTTAACAAGAAGATATATAGTAACAACCATAAAAGGATATTCAACACAAAAGAAGTTTGAAATAAGAAGTTCACCTCAAAGAGCACGAGAAAGTAAGTCCGGATGTGTTTGCTCGATGAACTCTCTAGATTCCCAAGAACAATCCTTAGGATTTGAAGACCATTGGACTTTAACAAGCGGAACATCTTTATTTCGAAGGCGCTTGACCTCCGAAGCAATAATACGAATAGGATGTTGCTCATAAGTTAAATTAGGTGAAACTTCAATTTCTTCCACAACACCGGGCTCAAGAATAGAATCGGAATATCGAAGACATTTCCGTAATTGAGAAACATGAAATACGTCATGCATAGCAGAAAACTGAGCCGGTAATGATAGGCGATAAGCCATGGAACCAATACGTTCAGTGATAGGAAATGGCCCAATATATCGGGGCGCCAATTTTCTCGATCGACTGAAACGTACAACACCTTTCATAGGTGAAACACGAATGAACACAAGATCTCCCACAGAAAATTCTAACTTCCTTCTCCGGTTATCGGCATAGGATTTTTGTCTACTCTGAGCTTCTTTCATCCTATGTCGAATAAGTTCAATCTTTCTGTGGAATCACGAATAAAGTCTGGACCTAAAACCAGCTTCTCACCGGCCTCAAGCCAACAAGAAGGAGATCGGCATGGCCTTCCATAGAGTGCCTCGAAAGGTGCCATACCAATACTAGATTGGAAGCTATTATTATAGGAAAATTCAACAAGAGAAATATGATCTTTCCAACTTCCACCAAAATCAAGAACACATGCACGAAGAAGATCTTCAAGAGTTTGATTCACACGCTCGGTTTGTCCATCGGACTGAGGATGATAAGCGGTTCTAAAATTAAGCTTCGTTCCCAAGGCTTTTTGAAAACTCTTCCAAAATCCACTAGTAAACAATGGATCACGATCACTAACAATAGAAGTAGGAACTCCATGTAATTTAACAATCTCTTTAACAAAGAGCTTGGCCAAAAGAGGAACGGTTCGGTTAGACCGAACGGGAATAAAATGGGCGGATTTAGTAAGTCTATCAACAATCACCCATAAGCTATCATGACCCGAACGAGAACGGGGAAGGCCATCTATAAAATCCATGGAAATTTGATCCCACTTCCAAATTGGAATTTCTAAAGGTTGCAACAACCCACCGGGCCTTTGATGTTCGGCGTTAACGAGTTGGCAAGTCATGCAACGCTTAACGAAGTTAGCGATGTCAAGTTTCATTCCCTCCCAATAATAAAGTCGCTTCATATACGCGTACATTTTACTGCCACCGGGATGAATGGTAAATTTAGAACGATGGGAATCCTCTAAAATATCTTTACGAAGATCACCAATATTTGGTACGATAAGTCTACCAAATTTTCGAATGCCGCCACGAGAATCAATATCAAAGTCTTTCAAACATTCAATATCAATTTTATCCTTAACATTTTGGCCAAGAAGAGCCAATTCAGGATCTAGCCCTTGAGCTTCAAGAATGCGGTCTAAAAGAGAAGGATGTGCCTCATGGCTACATAAAACAAGTGATGAGCATAAATCGGATATGCACTCTCGAATCTCACAAGTGGATAAAATCCCGAGATCGTTCCATTCGGTTATCATCATAGAAACAACCGCTTGTTGCTTTCGACTAAGTGCATCCGCAACGCGATTTCCCTTTCCGGGAGTATAAAGGATATCAAGATCATATGGTGCAAGAAATTCGAGCCAACGCTGTTGACGCAAATTAAGTTCCTTTTGAGAGAATAAATACTTCAAGGACTTATGATCGGTATAAAGAACAATTTTCTCTCCTAAAAGATAATGACGCCAAATACGAAGGGCGAAAACAATAGCCGCGAGCTCTAAATCATGAGTGGCATATCTAGTCTCAGCAGGCTTCAATTGCCTAGAAGCATAAGCAATAACACGTTCTCTTTGCATAAGAACGGCACCCAAACCAATGCGACTAGCATCGGTATAAACAACGAAATCTTGATTCCCCTCGGGAATAACAAGAATAGGAGCATCTGAAAGAAGTTCCTTTAGTTTCTGAAAAGAAGTTTCACATTTGTCCGACCAAATGTATTTAATACCTTTCTTCGTTAAGCTAGTGAGAGGCACGGCAATCTTAGAAAAGCCTTTGATAAAACGGCGGTAATAACCTGCCAATCCAAGGAAGCTACGGATCTCCGTCACACTCTTCGGTTTCTTCCAACTTTGAATCGGTTCAATCTTTGAAGGATCTACGGAAATTCCGGATTCGGAAATAATATGACCGAGAAACTTCACACTAGATTGCCAAAAATGACATTTAGAAAATTTTGCTTTTAATTGATTACTCCTAAGAGTTTCCAACACAATCCGAAGATGCTTTTCATGCTCCTCCTTGGTTTTTGAATACACAAGAATATCATCAATAAAGATGAGAACAAATCGATCGAGAAATTCTTTGAAAACTCGATTCATAAGGTCAACGAAATAAGCCGGAGCATTCGTTAATCCAAATGGCATAACAAGCCATTCATAAGATCCATAACGGGTACGGAACGATGTCAAAGGAATGTTATCCTCTGCAATACGAAGCTGATGGAAACCGGTAGCCAAGTCCAATTGTGAAAAGACTCTAGCACCACTAAGTTGATCGAATAGATCATCAATCCGTGGTAAAGGATATTTATTTTTGATAGTAAGAACATTAAGCTTGCGGTAGTCAACGCAAAGCCTAAGTGTACCATCGGATTTCTTCACAAAAATAGCCGAAGCACCCCAAGGCGAGAAACTAGAGCGAATAAATTGCTTCGTCTCCAATTCGGATAATTGTTTACGCATCTCCTCATTTTCTTTATTGGACATACGATAAGGAGGACGAGTGAGAGTTTGAGCTCCAGGAAAGAGATTAATTTTGAACTCAATTGCTCGCTTAGGTGGTAATCCAAAAAGGGGCTCAAATATGTCAGAAAATTCACGAACAACGTGAATAAGAGAAATAATATCTTCCTCGTCATCATTATCGTCATCCTGAGGATTTAAAGAGTATAACGATGCAACCAAACCGGAATCTGAATCCTTAAGATTAATAGAAACCTGCTTAACAGATTGAGGATGTCGAAGATGAATAGTCCGCTCAGGACATAGGATTTGGGCTTCATAACGGTTAAGCCAATCCATTCCCAAAATCATTCCAAAGCCTAAGTAGAGCATGACATGCAAATCGGCTCGGAAAGAAAAATCACACAAAATAATCTCGACATCTTTACACAATAAAATGATTGTCGCGGATCCACCAACCGGATTCGCAATTCTCAAATAAGTCATTAAACACAAAACATCCAAAGAAAAAGTATCAACAAGTTCTTTTGACATAAAAGAATGGGTCGCGCCCGTATCAAAAAGAACTCGAATAGGATGATCATGAAATAAAATAATTCCATCCAGAATAGAATGAGAAATACCTTGGCCACTAGATGTGTTGCCAGGGGCTTGAGCAACATTAAGCTTTCCCTCCTTCCTATTTCGAAGTTTGGGACATACATGCATAAAATGGTCCGGGCTTTTACAATGGCGACAAGTACGAGGCTTTGAACACTTGTTCACAAAAAGATCTCTGGAACCACAGTTAAAGCATTTCCCTTCAGTAGAGGAAAAGGTCTTTGCAGCAATAGTTGCTTGCCTCCCTTTCTTATTGGGATAAGGACCTTTGAATTTGTTTGGCCTCTTCTTGTTGTTGAAGTTTGGTTTGGAACCCACCACTTCAACATCATTCTACCTATCCGCCTCTTCAAGACGAAGAGCGATATCAATGAGTTGGTCGAAAGAAACTTCTAACTTTAGAAGTAATGGCTTCTTGAGATTTTTGTTTAATCCATAGACGAACCTCTGGTTCTTCTTTAAAGGGGTGTTGATGTATTCAACCTCATATTTGAAAAGCGACTCGAAGGAGGCGACATAATCAGTCACGGAGGACTCACCTTGAACAAGGTCTATAAATCGTCGAGCCAATGTCACTTTCTCTGCTTCTGGTACAAATTTCAACTTGAAGCGTTCCCGGAATTGCTCCCAGGTGAGATCCGCTTCATTAATCTCAGAAATAAGAAGCTCGTACCAGTCCAATGCTCTTTCTCGGAGCATACTAGAGGCCACCTGAACTCGGTAAAGGTCAATAAGATTCATGCGAGAAAAGATTCGATCGCATGACCTTAGCCAAGCCTGTACTTCAATAATAGTTTCGGAACCTTTGAATGGCTCCCCACCCAAATTAGTGTAATCGCTGCACAAGCGTGCAAACCCCGACTTTGGGTGAGTAGGTTCCGGGTTAGCTCCAGCTTCTTGAGCATTCATCACTAAATCAAGAAGCTGTTGAGCAGTCATAAAAACTCCATCCTGGGGTGGAGTGCTAGATGGTACGGCTCTGGGGGGGCCTGGTCTAGACATTTCTCTTCCTTTAGAAAGAAAGAAGAACAAGAAGAAGATTATTCACTAATGAATATCAAGCAATCTTGATAGATAAAACAAGGAATCATAAAGAAAATAGGATGAATCGGTACGAAGACTCGAATTAAATCCTAAAGCACGACTCCTAAGATGGACTTAGGACAATGATCCTTGTTATAACATTCCATATTGTTTCGAAGTTTGGCTCTGATACCAAGCTGTGACGCCCCACCTCTATACCCACGCTAGACAAGAACATTACGGTGAATGCTGTCAACTAGCACGGAGAATAAGGCTGTTGAGGAGCGACCATCCGTTAAATTGCTTTGCGAGAGCATCGATATGTCAGATAGTATAACATGCATTTCTTTATCGAGAGGGAAATCCGACATACCGACACAAACTCAAAGCTACTACACAGTGGCTACAATATCTTCAGAAACAAATATAGAAATAAACATAACATAAAGCAGTCACAGACAATTCATATCACAAAGGCGGAAATAGATATGAATATTACACAAGGAAGTGTACATCAGAGTAGTGGTCTAAACAGATCCACAATATCACAAAAGAATAGTTACACGAATTACACAAAAGAATAAGTATACATTATGGAGTCTATATCTCAAATGTATACAACAAAAACTACTAATGTAAGTGGTTAACCAAAAGTCAAGGAGGTAATCCCGGATGTAAAGTCAAGCAGAAGCACCTGTAACATCTCGGTATGACCCGAGTATTATTTAATAAGAAAATAATAAACGGATCAGTCTAACTATAAATATCAGATGAAACGATACAGAGTAAGAGATATGACTAAACACATAATAATCACAATGCCAAGCTTGATATATATAAGTAATTGAAAATCAACAAGAGATTAATCAATATCACCAAATCTACACAAGAATCAAAGGAAATGTCATACTCCTTATTTCGTTCACCAAACCATAAATATTGACGATTATATCAAAGTCAATCACAAAAGTCAATGACACACAAATTCACCAATGCACAAATATTGATAAAAACTTATCAATGGAAATCACGAAAATTGGTGAAGCACAAATTCTAGAAATCATCTCAAGAAATCCAGTCAGTGACACACAAATTCACCTATGCACAAAAATTGATAAATCATATCAATAGAAATCACAAAAATAGGTGAAGAAGAAAGTTCCAGAATTCGACACACGAAATCCAGAAATCACACAAAATAGGGGGGAGGCCTATCACACGAACGGGAGCATGAAAACTCACCAACATATGTATCACACGAACGAGACGCTATCTCATGGTAGCTAGCCATTACTTTTTGACACACGAACGGCCCGAAGACCATGGGGCGCTACCCCGTCAATATCAGTCGAAACTCCACAAAACGGGGTTTAGTCCTCTCGCAGACAAAGAGACATCGCACATTGCTAGTCTAAATCACAAAAATGATCGTCATGATCATCAAGAAGTGTCAATTACAGTAAGCTAGTAAATATATGAGCTTAGCTTCATGTCCCATAACCACTAGCTTAACTTAAATATTTATGAACAAATTGTAGATCTCCACTAGAAAATTGTCACAAGAGTTTCAATCGAACGAGTTCAAGAATTAACCGACGAAGTAAACGCAAGCGTTTCATACCACTTGTTTTACTAAGTCGGTTATTTAGATTTCTCATACAAGTGAGGTAAAGGTTTGTATATACTAATAGGTTGGAAAACGGTTCTATAAACGAGTTTGATATTGAAAATAGAGTTTAAATAATCTTTGATAAAGAGTTTGAATATTTACTACTAGTATAGAAACCTTTATATTTTAAAGTGACAAAGCACAAAAATGATTGTAGAAATAATCAATCACCAAAATTCACATACGAAGATGTGAATTAATTCCAAAGAAATCGATATCAAATCCATCAAAATGGATATTTCCAAAAATTCCAAAATAGAAGTCATCGTAGTCGAATAAGTGATAACAACAACTAGGAATCAAAACGAATCGATATAAATTGGATACCAAGCAAAACTAGGCTCAAATAGGCATAGCAGACAAATAGAAGCAGGTCAGTCAACTGACTCACTAAGTTCAGTCGACTGATCACAGTCCCAAAAACTCTCGGGATGCAGGTCAGTCGACTGAACTCAGTGAGTCAGTCGACTGACTGGAGTAAACAGAGCCCCCAAGGCTCTGCAGGAAGTCTTCACCCTGCCTATTAGCTTCAGCCAGTCGACTAACCAAGAGATCCAGTCGACTGACTGGAGCTAAGGCCGTTTTCCCTGCCTTTGCACAAGGTGTGCAATCCCAACCAATTCGCAACAGAATTCAAGCAATGGCGCTAGGGGTTTATGCCAATCGACTACCCGGCCCTTATGGCTCTTCGATACATCACCAAAACATGTTAAGATATCCATAAAAGGATTTTCATAGATTTTGATTTCAAAACACTAAAAATTGGAATATACACCAAATCAATTCAAACCAAAATCAAATGCACATGAATATGTGTTAGGAATTCATACCTAACAATCGAAGATAATCATAGACATAGATGTGAGATAAAAATCTCACTTTTGAACCCAAACGGTTGAAGAAGAAGCTATAGAGCAATGGTAAGAACAATCACTCTTCAATTCCAACGCAACAAACTTGAATCTAAGCTTAAAGGAGAAACATTTCCTAAATTAGATTTAGGAAATTTCTGAAATTGATAAGAGATTGAGTTGGAGAAGAAGAAGAGAAGCTTACCAATGGGTTCTTCTATTAGTTTGGAGCTTGAACTTGATTTGCAAAAGAAAACTAGGGCTTGAGTTTTAATTTCCCATCTCTCCCACCATTGATGCTTTAAAAACTGAAAAGAGGAGAAAGTGAGGGTGAATGGGGAAGAGTGGCTCTGATTTGAGTATAAGTTAAACATAGAGCTGAACCCAAACGCAAAGTGAAAAAGTAGCAAAAAATCAACTTTCTCCAAACATATCGAAGCTTATACTCAAAAAGGTCACAAACGGCATTTTAAACTCAATGGGAGTGGTCCCGAGTCCTAATTCGACCATATGCAAAAAGTAGCTTTTCGGACTAAATTTCGAGTATTGATAAAATATTTAAATATAAAATCGACAAATATGCGGGTTGTTACACATATTGTTCCGCTGCATTGTTATATGGTATGTGTACTCTGATATGTATTGTATAGATAAAATCAAAGGTTTTGTAAAACAGCTTAATGAACTGTATATTTTGATTATTATATTTTATCCTTCCGCTGTGAGATTTTGTTTAGTTTTCTCTCTTCTCTGTTTTCTTATTTATCGCATAACAATCCTCCTTAACGTAATAAAAGAATTGGCATGTGTGTCTGTTTAAATCGTGCGAAAAGGCGGGACGTTACATCTGGTATCAGAGCTTTGGTTTAGCGATAAACCTTAGCTTTGTGGGGTTTGACTCTTTATTAGAAGGGTAGTAATACCCTATGGGAGTCGCTGAGAGTATATATATATATATGAGAGAGAGCGTATTTGTTAGTGTTATAAAAAGGTTTTTATATTGTGTTAATCTGTTCCGTTTTGTATTTATAAATTCTGGTTGGTGCATGGGACGCTGTGACATCAATAGGGATTTCTAAACACTTAATAGGACAGACCAACATAATATATTTTTTAGTATAGCTGAATGAAATAACGTTGCCTATTATATTTTCTATATATAAAATTTTTTATAAAGATATATATTTGGTTGCTATAGATTGGGTGTTAGGTAATGAAAATATTAATATTAGTTGGAACTAAATTGAAAATAAAATAAATGAAAAGTGGAAACTTAGAATTTAAGTTCCGGGGTTTTTGAAGATATCTTTCTAATAAATTTTGGAATATAATAATATTGTTTATAAGTATTTTCTGATATAAATATTTGATATAATTTGAAAAAAATAGTTTTAAAGAGGATTTTGGAGAAAATAGGTTTTGTACTTTCCTCTCTGTCGCTGGAAAATAATTTCGGTGATGGCGGCCGCATCATCGACTTTCATTTTCGAGTTTCGAAGGGGGAAGGCCACCGTAGTAGTTCTACTGCAGATTCATTTTTGAAAAATATATAAATTTTGAATTGTTTTAAACATAATTAGAGATATATAAGTAGTAAGAATATATTTATCTATTGTTTTAAAATAAATTGAAAATTTAACCCGGTATTAAATTCTTAAATTTTCATTAATTAATTGTTTCAATTATTGTAGTGAAACAGAATTTAACTAAAAATTGAAACTCTAAATAAAATAAGAGATTTAAATACTAAGTTATAAATGGGAATTAAAGGAAATTTGAAATTTGTAACATATGAAACAAAGAGTAATATGGTTGAACATTAGATTTAATTAAAGGATGAGATAAAATTTGTATAAGTTCATTTGCATTTTCTTTAACATATATAACTTACCAAATATAAAAAGTTGAAAAGTTTAATAAAGAATGTAATGGAAATTGTAAAAGTAAAAGTAGGTAATGAAGTATCCAATGAATTTGCTATTAAATGAGAATTTAATGTTATAAACTTAAGTTATAATCGAAATTTTACCAAGTAAATAAAATTAAAGGTGAGTATGAAAAATAAATGATTATAAACTTAAATAATTACAGTGTAAATAAATGAGGTCGTGCAATAATAAATGAATGAAAAATTATAGTATTTAATGGCATGACCTGAGTTAATGAAAATGAATAATAGTAAGTAGTAAGTGAAAATAAATGGATGTAATATAATAAAGAGAAATTATAAACTTAAGAAAGGGTTGCGGTTATTTCTAAATAAATTGAAAGAAATAAATGAAAATAAAAAGAATAAACCGTTATATGAATGAAAAGAATCAAACAACAAATGTATGAATGGAATAAATAAGAATAGACTAAATCTATTGCTGAAATTTTTGTTTGTCGTGGTTTGGGGTTGTTGGATAAGGAAACTTTAATTTTGTTGGGATGGATGAATAATCCATTGTGTTTAATCTAAGACTGTTGAGTAGAGGATGTACTGGATGGTTTATTCTTCATTCCGTACAATTTAAAGGTTTTAAACCCGAACAACTATTTGTTTGGTTGATTGAATGGTTGTTTTGTATTTGTTGGGTATGTTGTTTGTTGAAATTGATGGGTGTTGTATTGATTTGTTGTTAGTGATTGAACCACTTAAATATTTCACTTTATATAAATTGTTAACCCTTTAGATTTTATAAATGAAATGCAGGTTATGGAAGCAATTGCTACTGCTTTTGGTTCTATAAATTTAGCGTAAATTGCCCGACAAATAGGTACGTTTTCGGATTACGGTTTATAGCGCTATTATGTATATTTTCCCGTGTAGGGATATATATTATTTTGGAAAATATTTGTGTATATTGTAATATTTATATTATATTTTCTTTCGAGCCTCTCCATACAAAGGAGACTCTGCCAAAAATTTCCGCAAATTTTGGACGTAGAAAAAAATTGGAAATGTTTACAAACTTTAACAATTTATGTATAAAGGATTTAAATGGTTATAAATTGGTATATTTTATGTTAGATTTTTTTTTGTAAACTTATTTGTTTATAAATTTAATTAGGAAAGATACATTGTTTTCTTATTTCTTCTTTTCCCTTCTTTTCCTTTTCGGGGACGAAAAGTTTTGAATGGGGGAGAGTGTAACGACCCGTAAATTTCGACAATTTAATTTGTTTGTTTAATAGGATTTTTGTAATTTGTTTAGTAGAAACAATAAAAGGGTTAAATAAATGTTAAAATTAAGGCTAAAATAAATTATGTAAATGGTGACTTAAAACCTATTTATAGAAATTTGAATAAAATCCAAATGAATTAAGTTGAAAAAGGATTTTTACCTGGATATAAAATTTAATATGAGAAATTAATGAAATATTAAATTAATTTAATGCAATAAAAGAGTGTAAACGGTAATTGAAATAAATTAAGGAATCATGTTAGTGCAAGTTAAAAATTTATGACTTGAATGAAATTCCAATTCAATAAAATCATTTAAATGTTATGATTTGATTTTTAATGGAATATGAGAAAAGAAAAAAAATGTAAGGATTTGATTAATATATATGTTCTTTATTCAGGGTATTGAATGAAATTGGGAATCCAATTGTAATTAATGGTAATAATGTTGGTATTAGCTAATAAATTAAATTTCAATGCAATACCCGTAAATGAATGGAATGAAATTAATGTATGTAAATGTATACTAGGTTATTTATCATCAAATAGAAGGAAAGAAAAGTAAATACCGAATTGATTGATGAATATATATGCATTGAATAGTAATTGAATATTTCGTTAGTATGAATTTAAAGGAATATGGGGTAATTTGATTAAATCAATAAAAGACAATAAATGCAATGATGGTGGGTTATTAATAAAAGTGAATAGGGAAATGATTGTTATAGTAAGAATGGCATTCCAACTTGTTGGAATGGAGTAAATACACTTAGTAATAAATTTAGTATAGGAAAACGAAATGGAAATATTGATTTAATTAATTCGTATATATATAGTAAATGGCGATTATTGGATTGTAAATAATAAACTTATTATAGGTGATCAAGAGTTGTGACTACAAGTTATTATGAGTATACATATATATTTAATTCATTCAATTGATTTGGAAATCATTGCAATAAATATAAATTAATGTTACGTTAAATAAATTAAGGTAATAAATGGAGGATAATGTAAATGTTCTTCATAAATGTGATGATTTATGAATAAAGAATGGAAATAAAGTTTCATTAATATATCGGAATTTAATTTACTATAAAGAGGTTAATTGCAATCAAATGAGTTAAATGTTTAAACACGAATCAAGCTTTATGTATTTATTTGGGTTTATTGCAATTAATTTGAAATTTAATAATAAAATTTTACGTTAATTGGAAATTAAGTTGAAAACGTTAAATATTTGTGTGATAATCTTAAATCCAATGGTTGACATGTAACAACCCGCATATTTATCGAGTTTGTATTTAAATATTTTATTTAAATATTAACTCGTTAATCGGATTTTGGTCCGAAAAGCTACTTTTTGCAAACGGTCAAATTAGGACTCGAGACCACTTCCATTGAGTTCGAAATGTCGTTTACAACTTTTTTAAGTATAAACATCGATAGGTTTGGAGTTAGTGAAATTTCACTAACTTTTCCCGCTTTGGACTTTGGGTTAGTTTAGCCTATTAAGCCCAAGTTCCAACCCTCTTCTCCTCACTCTTCATAAATTTCCTAACTAATCAAGCTTTGGCATTAATGGTGGAGGGAATGGGAAATTAAAATTCCAAAACTCAAATTCAATTGCAATCCATCTTTCTACTCCAAATTCAAGAAGAAGACATTGGATTCAAGCTTCTTGTGCTTAGATAGAAGAAGGATTGATTCTTGCTTGCTTCAAAACTTCATTTTCATTGATATTTGGTGCAAAGGTGGGATTTTTATCTCACAATTCTAGCCTATAACTATATTGGACTGTTGGGAATGATTCCCTATCATTTTTGCATGCATGTTAGCATTTGGTTTGGATTGGATTGGCGAAAAACTCCAATTTTTAGCGTTTTGGTGAATTTTCCACACTTAGGTCGTTCTGGCCATTTTTAGGTCGTTCGGAGTTAAGTCGTTCTTCCTTAGGTCGTGAGTCGTTCACGAGTTAAACTTCGGTCGTTCTGGCCATTTTTAGGTCGTTCGGAGTTAAGTCGTTCGTCCCTAGGTCGTGAGTCGTTCACGAGTTAAACTTAGGTCGTTCTGGCCATTTTTAGGTCGTTCGGAGTTAAGTCGTTCGTCCCTAGGTCGTGAGTCGCTCACGAGTTAAACTTAGGTCGTTCTGGCCATTTTTAGGTCGTTCGGAGTTAAGTCGTTCGTCCATAGGTCGTGAGTCGTTCACGAGTTAACCCTAGGTCGTTCTGGCCATTTTTAGCTCGTTCGGAGTTAAGTCGTTCATCCATAAGTCGTTTACGAGTTAACCCTTAAGTCGTGCAGCCCTTCAGTCACGCAACTCTTAAGTCGGTTACGAGTTATCCCGATAGGTCGTTGGACCCTTAACTCGTAGGTCGTTGGACCTTATCTCGTTAGGTCGCTCCTGGCCTAACCCTTAAGTCGTGCAACTCTTAAGTCGTGCAACTCTTAAGTCGTGCAACTCTTAAGTCGTGCAACTCTTAAGTCGTGCAACCCTTAAGTCGTGGAACCCTTCTGTCACGCAACTCTTAAGTCAGTCACGAGTTATCCTGTTAGGTCGCGACCTCTGTTAAGTCGGCCATGTTGGGTCGTGAGTCATCGTTAGGTCGCGAACACCTCTAGGTCGCAACCACTAAGTCGCTTGACCCCTTAGACCCCTAGGTCGAACCCCGTAAGCGGTGGCGTTGCCCCCGCACCCCCACCTTGGAGGGTTGCCACCCCCCCTGGACCCCCCCTCCGTAGGGGATCTTATCTGAAAAACATTGAGCTGATTTCCTTGGATTTTATTCACATCTCCGTATGCGATTTTTGTGACTGATTGTTTCTACAATTGCTTCTGTGTTTTGTCACTTTATAATATAAAGGTTTCAATACTAGTAGTAAATATCAAAACTCTTTTAACAAACAATTTCAACTCTATTTTTAATAACAAAGCTCTTTTCTTAAACCGTTTTCCAATCTATTAGTATATACAAACCTTTACCTCACTCGGATGAGAAATCTAATTAAACGACTTAGTAAAACAAGTGGTATGAAACGCTTGCGTTCACTTCGTCGGTTAATTCTTGGACTTGTTCGATTGAACCTCTTGTGACAATTTTATTAGTGAAGATTTACAGTTTGTTCGTAAATATTTAAGTTAAGCAAGTGGTTATGGGACATGAAGCTAAACTTCTATATTTACTAGCTTAGTGTAATTGACACTTCTCGTTGATCATGACGATCATTCTGATGATTTAGACTAGCAACTGTGCGATGTCTCTTGTTGCGAGGTTAGACTAGACACCACTTGTGTGATTCCACTCACACATACCTTTTTGCTTTTTGGTTAGTCTGGACCTTAATCTGTGTGATTCCATTCACACATGTGGGGTAGCTCCCCTTGGTCTTCGGACCGTCATGTGATAGGCCTCTTTCTCTTTTCTATGATTTCTGGACTTCTTGCATTGATTTCTAGAATTTATGTCATTGACTTGTTATGAGTACAAGTTTGGGGTATGATGCCCTTTCCGAATCTTTGAGAAGATTATTGTGATATTGATTATCTCTTATTGATTGATCTTCTGTTGATCATTATTTACATACTTATAGTGGTATGTCATTATGGATGTTTATGTTTATGCCATATCTTTTATGTTATATCATGTCATCTGATATTTATAGCTAGACTGACCCGTTTATTATTTTCTTAAATAATACTCGGGTCAGACCGAGATGTTACAGGTGCTTCTGCTTGACTTCTTCCCAGGGATTCATCACTCTGACTTTTGGCTAACTGTTTAGATTAGCAGTTTTTGTTGTATACACTTGAGATATAGACTCATAGTTGTATTCTTTTGTATAGCATGTGTTGCTATTCTTTTGTATTATCGTGGAACTTACTGACCACTACTCTGATGTACACTTTCATGTGTTAGTTATATATTCATATCTTCTTCCGCCTTTGTGATATGGATGTCTGTGACTGATTTGTGATATGATTATTTCTATGTTTGTTTCCGAAGATTATTTATAGCCACCGTGTGATAAGCAATTACATGGATGGTCGCTCCTCAACAGCCTCATTCTCCGTGCTAGTTGACAGCACTACTCCGGAGTGTTCTTGGCTAGCGTGGGTATAGAGGTGGGGCGTCACATGACACTTCTATTTGAAATTATGAACGGAATAATAATTAATTTATTTAACTAAATGGAATTTTTAGGATTTTATTTATAATTTTGTAAATTAAATAAAGTTAATTATTAAAAGTGAGATTAACATTTGGAATTGATAAATTTATCTTCTCTATATGGACATTTAAATTTGTTAAAATCATTGTAAATGTTTGAGTAATATAAAGGTGATAAGATTGTCAAATTTTAGAATTTAAAATATAAAATTGGATTTAATCAATTTGTTTAATTTATTTAATTAGTATAAAAATAGCCATTTTGGCCACTGACTTGGATTTCGACGAAACTAGTTTCATCGGATCCGTAACAGTGAATTATTATAGGGTTTCAAGTTTCGTAGCGATCGGACTTGTCGTTTGATCGTACGAACGCGAAACGCCTTGAAATCGATTTAATTAAAATCAATTTGAAATCAATTTGGAAATATTGTTTTCAGCATAACTTCTTCATACGATCGAATTTGGACGTGAAACTTTTTCCATCGCGTTCAGAATATTTTAAAACACCTATTGTGATATATGGGTTGACCCAATCTCGTTCCGGAGTCGAAACGGGCTTTTTGGGCCAATTACCGGTCAGCACGTTGTTTATCGAATCCATTTACTCTATTTTCTAGCCTATCTATATAAACCAAATTATAGACCCTAGCCTCCATCTATCTTCATTTTTTTGGGCATTTATTTCCCTCAACTCTTCCTTTCCAATGGCTGCAAACCCTCGATCCAGTTTCAATTCAAATCAAAAGCTAAAAATTCGAAGTCTCCAAAATTCACAAAAATTATATGTCATAGTTCTCGAAGAGCATAATCTGCTGGTACGGTTCGTTTTTCAATTGGAGCTATTTTTCGTCTAGAAAATTTCAAATTGCTTTCGGCCGTTCATGGTATGGGTGGTCAATCAACGACAGATCTTCGACGTGGTGATGATCAGAGGGTACTGGAGCGTGGAGCACGACGTATGGAGTTGATCCAATGGTTTAGTTCGCATTGAAGTGAGTCGAATTCGCCACGATTTGAAGGGGAAACGGCGGTGGCACTGCGTCGATTTGGAGGCCATTCGTGGCCGCGGCTATGCTGTTGGGGTCGGCTCTGAGTGGAGGAGCTAGGGGCGGTGGCCGATGTCGTGGAAGGATTTGTAGCAGCGGCAAAAAATTGGGAGACAAGTGGCGGCGGTTTTAGGGTTTTCGAATGGAGGCAGAACGAACGCGATAAACTCGCGTGCAGAAGGAGCGTTACGTGGACGATAATTAAGGTTTGTTTTGTTATTTATTTATTTTAATTTTCAAATTTCAAATCGTTTATCGCTATATCTTTCACGTACGTGATCCAATTCACACGCGGTTTTCTCCGCTAGGTTCGTATTGGAATTCCGGAGATTCTGACGCTGGTTTGGACGGATTTGAAGACTGTCAAATTTTTGGGCCTAAATCGGATTTAAATTCGATTTAAATTCAAAAGGTGAGTGTTTTATTCCACTCACAATTTCTAAAATTTCCTACGTCTTTTAAATTGATTTTAGATATGAGCAGAAATTTATTTATGACTGTTTGGCATGTTTTATTCATCATCACTGTTAAATCGCATTTATTTAGTATAACTGTTAATTAATTTTATTATCGCATATAAATTCACAGTTAAATTTATTTATTTTGCATATAAACTGATAGTTAAACAGTTAATAAATTTATTTGAATATAAACTGTTAGTTAATAACTGTCATTTATTTCCTGTTATATTGTATATGCCATATATTGATGTTTGTTTAAATTGATGATGATTGAAATAAATTGATGAGGATTATAATTAATGATTGATGATTGATGTTTGGTGAATGGATGATGTGTACTATATTTTAAAATCTGCAAGTTATCATGTATTTCATTCAATCGTGATTGCGGTTTGAAATGATGTACAACCGCATTTTTTATTTTTAAATTGCGGATTGAAATGATAAATATCCGTATCAGTTGACTATAGGATAGAAAATTATATACGGGCACCGCGGTATATGTATATAAATTATTTTTGAAATGATTTTTCTATGGTTTGGATAGGATACGGTTAATAAATATAGATTTTGATATTATATAAAATCTTATTTTATATATACATCTATAGTTAAAGTATTGAAGATAGGCTATGTATGGATTTGTTAAATAAAATAAATAAGTTGAATGACAGGGTTTGATTATTTCATATTATATGGTTAAGTGCATGTTAAGATATTGAAATTACATATAATTTTAAAGGATTTAAATTAATTAAGATTTGGAGTTAAATTGGAAAATTTATTTGGAATTGAGCTTAATTAAGAAGTTAACTTCATAAGTTGATGTAAAATTTATTAACTTGAAATTTTAAAAAGGGTATGATATTTATAGCTGAATTCTATTCAAGGTGAATTAAATGAATATTTCTAGTATAAAAATTTAAGGAAAATTTCTTTTATAAGTAATTTGAGTTTTACTTAAATGATTACGGGTTTATTATGCAATTATTATTTCAAACTAAATAATAGGACTTTAAATTGGTGAAATAGAAATTTCCAACCTTAGTTCCAATTGTTTAATATTCAAAGTTTGAAATATATTGAAACTGAAGTGGTTTATTTAAACTGAAAGCGATTTTAAAATTTATGGATTTTGACTTAATCTTAAATGAAATAAATATTAAGTCGCGGAAATTATTTTATTTTATAAAGAAATTTTGAATCCAAACTATTGATGCTATATACTGTTTGAATATCCAAACCATTTTAGTTTTAGAAATTATGGTTTAAAGCTATGAATTTTTGAAGTATTATAGTTTGAAAGTTATAATTCAATGTTTGGTTTCCGATTATTATAACTTTAAAAACAATATGATTTTGGAAAAGAAATATATATATTTGAAATAAAATGATATTATATTAATTTGGGTTTTTATAAAATAATATCAAATGAGTTTGTTTTGGAAAGAAAATGATATCGTATTTATGGGTTTTGAAATGGATAATTATATTCTGGTTTTTGAAAGTATAATTAATTTTTAAATGACCGCGGTGTTATAATAACGTTTGGTTGTTAAAGAGACCGGGATCGGAAGTTGTCATACTCTCTGCCAACTCCGAAAACCACTTTAACAACCATGTACGCGGTGGAGATTCCAGAATGAAGTAGGTTGGTGGCGGCGTTTCCTGTAAGGTAAATACGTGGACCCAACTCCCGTGAGTTGGCATAAGGTGGCTAAAACAGGAGCGATTGACGGGTTAATAAGGTAGCACATTTGATCGGACACATCCCTTCGATATTATACTTTGACTCTTGGATTGATTCGGTGGCCACTTTTGATTTTATTTGGGGGTGTGGCTCGAGGTGGGCGGTAGCTGCATGCTACGCGTTACCACCGACCCGAAAGCGTAATTGGTATATCTACCTTGGCATTGCCTAGTTGTGTCGTGTCACCTACCCTATCGCGCCTTGTACGAGTTTCTATTTGTGTCGTACCTATGGATGTCTTCTCGTAGTCTCCCGATCAGGAGATATGCAGGCACTGTATAGACTATTGGCATTATTTGTGTTAAGGGCTATATGGGTAACCCCTTAACGCTATTAAAAAGTAAGTTTATTTTACAATTAGACACTATTATAATAGAGAAATATACTATATAGTAAATAGTTTAACGGATCCTTAGGAGATGTAAATCCCGAGCATCTCTTGAGTTACTGCACTCATATCTATTTCTGTTAATTAACTCACATAAGATCTTTTAGTTCTAACTCGAGTGTTTTTGTCTTTTCAAATTCGCTCGGGTCAGTCCAAGCGTTTCAGGATCGAAGACTTTAGCTCTGGAGGACGAAGACGGAGATTTCTATTGTTATTATTAATTATATTCCACTACACTCATATTGTTCCGCTGCATTGTTATATGGTATGTGTACTCTGATATGTATTGTATAGATAAAATCAAAGGTTTTGTAAAACAGCTTCATGAACTGTATATTTTGATTATTATATTTTATCCTTCCGATGTGAGATTCTGTTTAGTTTTCTCTCTTCTCTGTTTTCTTATTTATCCCATAACAATCCGCCCTAACGTAATAAAAGAATTGGCATGTGTGTCTGTTTAAATCATGCGGAAAGGCGGGACGTTACAAGATTGGACCAACGTTATTTGGGATAAAAACTATGCTCCAAAAATGTCAACTTGCTCTCTGTTGGGAATTTTGAATAGACTGAACATAAAAGACAGAATCAGTAAGTGGAACATTGGTATATACCTATCTTGTGTGCTTTGTGTAAATAATGATGAAGATAGCAACCACTTATTTTTTCACTGCATATATTCTAGACAAGTTCTAGAAATAATTATGCAAAAGCTACAAACTAATATTGGTAATTCCTGCGATATCAACCAACAATTGCAAATTATGTGTCAAAATCAGACAAACGATCATTTATATAACAACTTCAAGAACATTATCTTTACGTTACTGATCTAGCATATTTGGTGTGAACATGTCTCAAGAATTTTTTCAAGGTTTCAAACTACTAATTCAAGTCAGAGCTATGCTTATAGTTCAAGATTGCAAGCGCTTAATTAAGAGGAAATTGGATTAAAAGATGATAAGCCAAGAATTTAAACTTATCTTGTCAAACTTCGGAATTGCGACTAACCCAATTCAAGAATTCCGACCTCCCTGAGATTGTAGTTGATATTTTCTTCGATCTGTTGCGAATTTTATCCTCCCTTTATCTGAACAATTCTGATTTTCCACCATTGTTGAGGAGAGACTAATTTCCTTTTTAGATCTAGAAATTAGTAAAGGCATCTGAAGTTATTTCTCTCTTCTACTCGGGTTTGTAATTAGTTTCACATTGTTATATTTCTTGTTTGGTGTTGTGTATTTGTAACACGTGTTTTTTTTTCCTTTTACTTGGTTTTCTTTTGTTATGTTGCTCCAAGTTATTCGTATAGATGGTTTTGAGTGTATTATATCTCTATTTTTACTCCTCAATCTATTTGACAACTTGGACAATGGACTATTGTACTGTTAATATATCGACATGATATATATACTCTTTTTCCTAGTAAGGCACCCAATTAGGTTAAGGGGATTGCTATGTTTTAACGAGGCATATCATGAAAGTATATGACTTATATTTTGTCTATCAAGTACCTTTTTTCAGAAAAAAATATTCAATTAACTTTGTTTGAGTATCATTTTTGTTATTAATTTTGATATCAAATTTTATATATCATTTTTACAATCTGCGGGTATCAATTTAAAAAAAAATTGTTTCTAGTATTTGAGTCTATAAAAAATGAATTTGTTACAGATTAAATATGAAGATAGATGAGTTGAATTAGTGTTTTATTACTATCAAACATTTACTGAAGTCTGTTAGCATCAAATATTCAATTAACTTTGTTTGAGTATCATTTTTTAATTAACTTCAGTATCAGATTTTAGGTATCAGTTTTACAGTCTATAGGTATCATTTTTGAAAAAAATTATTGCATTTTTGTTGTATAAAGAAAATTATCATACTATAATAAAAAGACAATCTGAAGAAAAAAAATTGGATTGATGTTTTTTTCTTGCATTTATATTGGTTTGATTGAAATGGTAATCAACGTATATTTTTATTTTATGTGTTTGAAAGTTATTTGGTGTTATTGTGTCATTATTGTAGAAAATAACCAGTATCAGTTTCTGTTTATGTTAGCATCATTTTTTAGTTTCAGTAATGGTTAGTATCATTTTTTAGTTTCAGTAACTGTTATTTTGAGTTTATGTTACTATCATTTTTAGTTTAGTATCAATTTTTCTTCATATAGGTTTCTATTGTTATCCTATTGTACAGCGGCGCAGATGTTGAAATAAGATTTTATATTAAGATTTTTAGTTTAATATCAACTTTGGAGTAACATATGCATTGCGTGGTATTAGAAAATATTAGGATTTGATATTAAGATTTTTAGTTTAGTATCAGTTTTGGAATAACATATGCATTATGTGGTATTGAAACGTATTAGAATTTGATATTATGGTTTGAAAAAAGTGATATTTTATAGTTGTAACGAACTATTTTCCGTACCCTTTGAGTTGACAATAACCACACATGTCTAAATCAAATTGCACGAAAAGATGGATCATTAAGGGTAGAAAGAAAATAAAGACAGAACAGAATCTCACACGAATGGAATAACATATGTTATTTCAATAATAATCTTTACAACGGAAAATTTTAAAATACAATATTAGAGTCTAACCTAGATTCAGCCTGGATATTTATAAACACTTGTCCTTACAAATGCTGACAAACAACAAAACAAATTATATAGAAGTAGCTGAAAATAGAATACATCCATACGATGATGAAGATCTCCGGCTCTCCTCTGGAAACTCCAACCGCCTTCAACCCAACCTGAAACTACTCAGATCTGACTCGAGTATTAAAAATATCCATATCAGGCTTGATAAACAAGTGTGAGATACTCAAAATTTGAAATGACTATATTATCAAAACCTTTGAAAAGAAGGGTATCCCATAAGACAACACCCACACATAAACACGAATGGGTTTTTACCTTATGATAACCAAAACAATTTATACCAAAATAAACTTGATATTATTTTTGTTGACGTTCATTAGAAAACACTTTTCCAATAAACTTATTCAAATAAAGTATCAATACCCGGACTAAGTCTAAGTAATATATCCGGACTGGGTCAACGGAATATGCCAAACGGAATATATGATACCAAAAAGGGTAGCTGAAATGGTTGCAAGTCATTACAGCTATTTTGGAACTACAATCAAAATCACAAATCTAGTATTGAAATTGGATTTCCAACATGATAGGGAACTAGTGGAAAGATCAATTTTTATCCACAACTTACATCCAAGACTCAAACGTCGTTATACAACAACACAAATGGCAAAATGGAGATACAATCTGCGAATAACATCCAAAGACTCAGACTTTGCACATCCTTCCCATAAGGCCCAAATGTATCTGGTACCTCGGGCTCAGAAATCTAATAACCCAAATAACTCTACCTAAAATGCGAGCATACATTTGACCACATAGAATCCAATCATAATCGGGGTGTGAGGCTCGTGAGACTACGCTCAATTTCTTCAAAGCCGCGCTTTTCATACAAAACCATGCTTTGATCATAATCGGTTCCACTTTGAATACCACACTGCCATTCCACGTCACATAACTGATTTTAAGAAAAGTATAACTTCCTAAGCTCGTATGTCTCGGGAAAAGGTGTTAAGCTAAGAGAACTTGCCTTCTTCGCCACCAACTGATACACATTTATAAGGTCCTCTCAAATATGATTTAGAATACAATGTTAGGCAAACATCCATACAAGTTCATTCTGCGACTGAACGAAACCGAAGGCACTTTCCTCGGCTATTACTAGGCAAGAAGCCCCTGTAATTCGAAAAAAATCTCCACAACAAGGAGACCGCTGTAAACCTAACTCTATAATGGGAGCGACCCAGAGCATGTCAATAAGCAGTCCTCATGCTATGAAGTTCCTTGGTCTTCAATAATCATCATCTTTAACATGTCTTCACTTTCGAACGTATACATTGGTTCGAAGAGGCTTTCGGATAGGAATCGCCCAAATCCATCCTCGGTTCCTTTGAAGCCAATTATCGATTTAAAAGTTGTTAAGTTCATAAGTGGATATCAATCATCGATCAATTACTTTATCTTTTATAAAATATCTTTCTTAAAAATATTCTTTTCAATTTATTCCATTTTCTTTCCAAGAGTATATGGAATCATTAGGACTTATTTATCAAATCATTTGCTTTATTTAAACCTTTCTTAAATCCTGGAATAATCCTAAATCATTTTCTCTTTTAATTAGGAAAACTTTTCCAAATCATTCTTTTAATCTTAATCAAAGATTTCTTATATTCAAGTTTTAACTTTTAATGTAGGAAAAATATTTTCAAATCATTTATTAAATCTTAATCAAAGATTTTTTTCTTCTTAACTTCAAATTATATTTTTGAAAATTGAAGATTTTCATAACGGAGCACTGTTGCCACTTTAGATATGGAAAATTTCACCTACAGGGACTAATGGCAAATAATCCTACATTATGAAGACCTTTGTCATCAATGATCTTTGTCTTTAATATGTTTTATTTCGAAAATTAATTTGAAGGGTTTTTCGGATAGGAATCACCCAAATCTGATCCCGGTTTTTCAGGTAGGAATCGCTCAAATTCGATCCCGGTTCCTTCGTACCAATCATCCATAAGAAGATGTTAAGTGGTTAATTAAAATTTGTAGAATTTGTTTCTTTTCTTTTATTTTGGAAAAACTTAAATATGATCTTTCAACGTGTAAGGACCCATAATTTTCCATAATTAAATTTTGTTAATTTAGTAAGTTTTAATAATTTAACTCGGAAAGAAAATAAGAAAATCTGTAATTTGATAATGAAATCACTAAAATAAAGGTAATAATGTTAATGCAAGTTAATAAATAACTAATTTAGTGCTAACCTAATTAATTGAAACAATTGTGAAGTCATAGTTTATCGTAAATAGTAAATTGGAAAATAAAATTCCAAGTTATATTAATTGACGAAATAATACGTAATAAGTTGTAATTTGATAAAATCAATGTTAGTGTAAACCAAGGAAATAATTGGAAATAATGTTAATTCTATTTACAATAATATGATAAGTGGAAATAAAAAGAATGGAAATAAAGATTTATTAATTTATTTCAAATTAAAAATTCAATAATTGGATAAATTGCAAATAAATGAAATTTAATATTTAATTATTATGTTAATGGAGATTAAGATGAAATTTGAGAATATTGATGTAATAAACCATGAACCAACGTCAATTTTATCTATTTGATGACAGTGAATTGAATAATAGAATGAAAAGTAAGTTAAATGGAATTATTGCAAATTAAATTAATAATTTCTGAATTCAGATAAAAATAAAATTTAACGCTGAAATTGATGAATGAATAAACATTAAAGTGACATCTAAATTTGTGTTAAGTTATGGTAAATGTCCAAGTAATTTAAAATGAGAGAAATTGTGATTTATTAAATTTGAATTGAAATTTGATTTAATTAATTTAATATAAATTTATTTAATTAACTAGAAAATAGCCATTTTGGCCACTGACTCGGATTTTGACGAAACTAGTTTCATCGGATCCGTAACAGTGAATCATTGTAGGATTTCAAGTTTCGTAACGATCGGACTTGTCATTTGATCGTACGGACTCGAAATGCCCAGAAATCAATTTGAAATAACTTGATTTTAACATAACTTCTTTATACGATGGAATTTGGACCTGAAACCCGTTCCATCGATTTTTAAATATTTTAAAACATCTATTTTGATATATAGGTCGATCCAATTTTGTAACGACCCGAAATTTTCGAAGCCGAAAATTCCAGATTGTTATGAAAAAGAAGAAAGAGATAGAAGAAGAAGAACAGAAGAAGAAGAACATCACCATCTCACAATCGCAGCGGATAAAATATAATAATAATAATAATAATAACAGTTTACAAAGGAACGTTATAACTGTCGATTACATTAAATGTACATCAGAGTTTTCACATTTTATACAGTCACTGAATATTTACAATTATCATGACTCGGATGAACAATAATATAAATACAACGGAATACTCTATACGATATCGCCATCCAGCTCGCCTCCTAAGCTCCAGAACGTATCTACCTGAAAATTTGTAATACTCGGTCTGACCCGAGCATTACACCAAAGTAACACCCGAGTCAGGCTGGAAACCAGCGTGAGTAAACCCAACTAACATGGAATACCAAAACAATCAACGTATATAAACCCGGGGTAACTTATATTAATTCACAAGTTGCTATGGACAACACTTATTTCACATATAAATTTCTAAGTACCAAACTTTGATAAAATAATCCAATTCACTTAAAACATTTCATTCCTGTCTATTTATTTCACAAATCAATTTATAAAAATTCGAAGTGATTTTGGCATTTCCTAATACCCGATCCCGGCCTCTTTTGAATCTCATACATCCTATCCCAAATTGTCCAAACGAAATACACAATACTTCATATATGAGAAATCAACTCATTCAAAGCATCCAATACCATTCAAACATCCATAAGCAAAGCTTAATAACATACAAATCAATTCAGTTGATTCTAATTGAATTTCAAACTTCAATCACTTAGATTCCTGCATTTAACGTTAATTAATTCCAAATCAATTAATTGGCCAACCCATCATTATTCATCTTAGTTAATCACCCTGGATTAATTGTATTCCAATTTCATTCAAGTAATTATCTTAAATTAACTTCCCAATATTAATTAGTCTCAACCGAGATTATTAAGAAATCTTAATTTCTTCATGAATTAATTCTCTATTTAATTACATTAATCCTTAATTGCTTAAACTAATTAACTTCCCATAAGTCACTTATTATATATTAATCAATCTTAATTACTCAATTTTGATTACTTCATTAATTATATAAATTAAGGATTTCCAATTATATTTAATTTTATTCTAATCAAATTTCGTTATATTAATGAAACCACAGTATTAACCATTTTCGATTAATCCTAAACTGTAATCAACTATCCTTCATTTTACTTTATTCATAAATTAATTATTTCTTACTTAACTATCTTAATTAACTCTTGATTAATTTCACCAAGTAATTATATTTAAGTAATTATTTATCACACCAAATGATTATTCTGAATTCCTTCTACTTGTTTAATTAACTTACAACTCAATTCCTTATTTATTCAACTCGTTAATTATTAAGTCAAATAACCCAAATTATTAATTAATTAAATCCATAAATTATTCATTTCAAATTCCTTACTAATTTAAATGAATCACAACACATCAAACCCTTACTAAATTTAAAATGAAATCATTTTCTTATTTAAGATTTATGTTTGAAACAATTTAAAACCCCATATACTTCGAGTTAATCCTCAATTAACTCGAGCATCAATCAAAATCAAAGTCACATCATCATCCATATGCATCCAATCAACTTAAACATTCAACCAATTATTTGAATTTAACCCTGTAAATTTTAAATAAGAACCAGACAGAGTGAGATTTACTCACCTTTGCTTCAATTGTGTTCAATTCTTCCCAATCTCGATTCGTTTCCATACTTTTTGACCTTGAATAAATAATTATATAATTTATTAATATTTGAAATCGAATAATAAATTTCCCAATTCATAAATTAAATTTAACATTTGCCTCGATCTTCAACTACCAATAACATTCTCATTTTAAATTTAAATCTATTAGATAAGTAAAATTATAAATTTTACTTTACTGTTAAAAATTTCTAACCGAACATATATCCAAATATTTTGCTTATCAGTGATACATAAGCTACTGGATTTTAAAACTTTAGTTATAATACACATATATAACCTATAACTTGCAATCTGTATTTATATATACTTATTATTATTATTATTTTTTTCTTTCCTGTATTTATCTCAACTTTAAATTGAAGAAAATTAAGATGCAAATACCTTCAGCTCGAACCAGTCCTCCCTCCTTCGTGACATCGCAAGTCAGCACCGCTCCCAACCATCATCCAGCGCTCCCCACCCGCAGATCGCACGCGATGCTTCCACCTTCGAGTCCGTGTCCCCCTCATCGCTACTATCAGATTCCACTTTGAACCCCTAACCACGACGGCTATGGTCGATCCCAGTTTCGCGAAACCCATTCTACTGCTTCGAGCAACATCGAGGCCAAAGACCTTTCAATCAACACGAACGATAAATTCGATCTTGCTCGCGAGCCGCCTCGGCTCTTTGATTACTGATTTGATTTGGGACGAAGAGATTAAAAATTGAAAAGGAGGAGGACGCGATTCTATTTAGTAGCCATTTCTATATTATTTTTTTCTCTGTTTGATGAGTTCCTTTTGCTTCGAGACCAAAGAGGGGGGACGGGAATGAAATAGAGACCTGGGGAAGCTTCTTGAGTACGAGTATGGGTTTTAATGTTTTATTATATTGTAAAGCTTCCAACATGCCCGTTAATTGCTACTAAAATTTTAAACTCCTGTTAAAAAAATGATGCTAGACGATTATAAGATTTTACCAACGTTTCGAACACAATGGCACGTGTTTCTGAGGCTAATTTAGTCGTATGTTCGAGTTACGTAAGTAAACGATCAATTTTAAATTAAATCGATTAAAGTATTTCTAAGCGTTTTAAGCTGCCGGAGTCAAACGACAACTCAGATTGCTACGAAAATTGAAATCCGATAATAACTAACTATTACGGATCCAATGGAACTGGTTTCGTCAAATTCCGAGAATGTGCCTCGGAAGACTATTTTTAAATTCAATTTAAACGATATAATTTCAAAACCGAACAAATTGCCTTTAAATTAAATTTCAACCATTCTATGATCTTCAGTATTACTATTATAAATTTTATAAGCCTTCAAAATATTTAAACAGGCTTAGAAATTCCAGATTCAACAATTTACCCAATTTCAATTATTAAATTCAATATTTAAACTATATAGTTCAATAATTTAATTACCATGTAAATAGTTATATCTTGAATTCAAGTTAAAATTAACTTTTGAATATTTTAAAATCTATTAACAATTCAAATTTAAATTGTTAAAATTTCCGGGTCATCACAAATTTCATTCCGGAGGCAGAACAGGCTTTTTGGGCCATATATCGTTCAATTTATCTGGTCCGTTCTTTCTATTTCAACTCTGTCTATATATACCTCGTTATAAACCTTAACTGTTCCTCATTGTCATTTGTCTGTACGTACAATTCCTTATAACCTCCTCATTTCAATGGCAGACTGAACCCTAAATCCCAAAATGTAATTTCAAATCGATTTCAATGTCAAAAATTCAAACTCTCCAAACAATATCAAATTTTATATGGATTCGAAGCTCTCGAAGAGCTCATGTCAATTCTGCTGTCCATTTTTCAATCTGGATTTATATGTGGCCGGAATTCGAGGAAGAAATCTCTACTGTTCGTTGACCGTCGATGAACTTTAACGGATCAACAAATCGCGGGTACCGTTGGGTAGAGAGTGATGCGCGCAGTGCATCTGTGCTATTCGTTCGTCGTTTCATTGGCTAGATCGAGGGGAATAATTCAATTAGGGTTTTATATCTTTACGGCGGCCAGCCATTGTTTGGCCTGATCGGAGGTCGTTTGGGGGGTAGCGCATGGAGGAGGTTGTGCGGGGGGGTTTTAGTGGCGTCGGGTGTCGATGCAGCGGTCGGAAATCGAAGCGGCGGCATGCGGCGTTGGTTGAGAAAGGCAATATCGGCCTGTTCGAACGACAGCTTGTAGCATCTCGTGCGTGTTTGCTGTGTGGTGAAGGAGCGCTGACGTGGCGAGGTAATTTGGGTTTGTTTTATTTTTATCTTTATTTTAATTTCAACGCGTTCTAATCGAACTTTAATACGAGGTCGTTTCATGCACAGTTTTCTCCGTTAGGATCGTGTTGAAATTTCGGACATTTTGGCGCTGGTTTGGATGAATTCTGAGACTGTTCAAATTTTGGGTTTAAATTGGATTTAAATTCAATTTAAATTCAAAAGGTCAGTGTTTTAACTCACTCACAACTTCTAAGATTTCTTATATTTGTTAAATTGATTTATGATGTGATTAGAAATTTATTTATGACTGTTTGGCATATTTGTAATCATTATCCCAGTTAAATTGAATTTATTCGAATTAAATTGTTATTCAATTTATTATTGCATATAAACTACCAGTTAAATAGTTATTTAAATTATTTTTAAATATAAACTGCCAGTAATAGCCTGTTATTTATTATGTGTTCTATATTGATGTTATTGATTGAATTGGATGATGATTGTGATAAATGTTTGATGCTCGATATTGGATGAATGGATGTTGTATTTATACTGTTATAAACTGCAAGCCGTTATGGATTTTATTTCATTCGCGATTGCGGTTTGAAATGATATACAACCATATTTTTATTTTAAATTGCGAATTGAAATGATAATTATCCGTATCACTTGGCCACATGATAGAAAATTATATACACGCACCGCTGGTCTATATATAAATATTTTTGAAATTGATTTCTATGGTTTTATAAAGAAATATATGGTTTTATATAAATATTGATTTTAGATATTTTATAAATGTTATTTTATTCTTGATTTTAAGCTATGTATAATTTGTTTTAATATAAACGAAGATTAATAATAAATTTGATTTGATGGAAGATAATATGGTTAAGTATATAAATTATATTTTAATATAGAGTTTATAATGATTTAAATAAATTAAGGTTGGAAGATAAATTGGAAATTTATTTGAAATTTTATTTATTTAAGAATTAAACTCAGAAAGGTAGGTGTGAAATTTGTTAAATTGGAACTTTTAAAGGGTATAATTATTATAACTTGATTTTGGGGTCAAGGTGAATTAAATGAGTATTTCAAGTACAAATGAATTGAAGGAAATAGTTAGTTATCTGTAATTTTAGTTTTATTTAAATGATAATGGATTTATTATGTAAAATATTTCAAAACTAAATAATAGAAAATTTAATTGTTGAATTGAAATTATCAAATTTAGTTTTGAAATTTTGGAATATTTAAAACCTTGAAATATATCGAAATTGAAATGTTTTATTGAAATTGAAGTGTTCCGAAGTTACGAATTTCAAAGTATTATTTTTTAAAGTGTTATAATTTCAAATGTTTGGTTTCGAAGTGTATAACTTTTAAAGTGCTATGATTTTGAAAAAGGGATATATTTGAAATAAAAATGATATTATATTGATTTGGGTTTTATGACAATAATATCATATTGATTTGGGTTTGAAATGGAAATGATATCGTAATTATATGGTTTTGAAGTGGATATTATATATTTTGAAGTATAAATTATTTTGAAATGACCGTGGTGTTATAATAACGGTTGGTTGTTGAAGAGATCGGGATCGGATGTTGTCATACTCTCTGCCAACTCCGAAAACCACTTCAACAACCGTGTATGCGGTGGAGATTCCAGAATGAAGTAGGATGGTGGCGATGTTCTATTAAGGTATATACGTGGACCTGACTCCCGTGAGTTGGCATAAGGTGGCTAAAACAGGAGCGATTCTCGGGCCAAGGAGGTAGCCCCTCTTATCGGACACACTCCTTCGATATTATACTCTAACTTTTGGATTGATTCAGTGGCCACTTTTGATTTTTGATTTTGGGGGTGTGGCTCGAGGTGGGCGGTAGTAGCTGCTACACGTTATTACCAGTCCGGATGTGTAGTTTGTATATCTACCCTGTCATTGCCTTGTGTGCCGTGTCACCTACCCTAGCGTGCCTATTACGAGTTTGATTTGTGTCGTACCTTTGGAGTATCCTCTAGTAGCCTCTCGATCAGGAGGTATTACGGTACTGTACAGACTATTGGCACTATGACGTGTTATGGGCTATATGGGTAACCCCTTAACGCTATTTAAAAGTAAGTTTATTTTACTATTAGACACTATCATAATAGCGAAATATTACTACATAGTAAATAGTTTAAAAGATCCTTAGGAGATGTGAATCCCGAACATCTCTTAAGTTACTGCACTCATGTTTGACACTGGATCGGAGATGTCAAATCCCACAAACATCTCAAACGTCGTTCCACTCATATTATTTACCGTTGATTTAACTTACATAAAATATTTTAGTTCTGACTCAAGTGTTTTGTCTATTCAATTCGTTCGGGTCAGTCTGAGCATTTCAGGATTTGAAGGCTTTATTTCCGAAGGACGAAGACGAAGAATTATTATTACTATTTATTATATTTCGCTACACCATTGTATTCCACTGCATTAATTATTATTCTCTGGTATGTGTAACTCTGATATGTATTGTATAAATATAATCGAATATTTTGTAAACAGCTTCATGAACTGTTTGTTTGATTATTATATTTTATTGTTCCGCTGTGAGATTCTGTTTTGTGTTATTTCTTTCTCTGCTTTTCTTATTTACCTCATAAAAATCTGCCCTTTTGTATGGTGTGAGTCTGAAGTATGTGGTTTATCGTCGATTTAAAACATACAAAAAGGCGGGCTGTTACATTTGGTATCAGAGCTTTGGTTTAGCGATAAACCTTAGCTTTGTGGGGTTTGACTCTTTATTAATAGGGTTGTAATACCCTATGATGAGTCACTGAGAGTACATATATGAGACAGCGTATTTGTTAGTGTTATAAAGGGTTTTGATATTGTGTTAATTTGTGCCGTTTTGTATTTATAAATTCTGGTTGGTGCATAGGACGCTGTGACATCAATAGGGATTTCTAAACAATTAATAGGACAGACCGACACAATATTTGTTTTGAATATAGGTGAATGAAATAATTTTGCCTATTATATTTTCTATATATAAAATAAAAAATTTACAAAGATTATATTTGGTTGTAATATATCGGTTGTTAGGTAGTGAAATTTATAAATATTGGTTGAAAATAAATTGTAAGTAAAATAAATGAAAATTGAAAATTTTAGAACTTAAGTTCTAGGGTTTTGAAAATTTCTTTTGAATGATTTTGGAATATAATAATAATATTATTTAGAAGTATTTTTTGAGATAAATATTCCAATTTAATTTAAAAGAATTGTTTTAAAGAAATTTTGGAAAAAATAAATTATGTACTCCCCTCTCTATCGCTGGAAAATAATTTCGGTGATGAGTGCACGCATCATCGACATTCATTTTCGAGTTTCGAAGTGGAAAGGCCACTCTAGTAGTTTTACTATAGATTTATTTTGACAAACAAATATAAGTTTTAAATTTTTTAAATATAATTGGATATATAAACCATAAGTATATATATTTATCTATTATTTTGAAATGATTTGAAATTTAACCCGGTATGTGGTTCTTAAGTTTCCATTTATTAATAGTCTCAATTATTGTAGGGAAATGGGTTGTAACTAATTAATAATTGGAACCTCTAATTAAAATAAGAGGTTAAATGCTAGGTTATAAATGAAATTAAAAAGAGAATTCATGACCTATAAAACAAAGGATATGGTTATCGAACATTAAATTAAATTAAAGAAATGAGAAAGACTTGTATAACTTTCAAGCACATCCTTAAAAGCATATATATAACTTACCAAATATTAAAAGTTGAAATGTTTAATAATAAATGTAATAGGATATTATACAAGTAAAATTTGGAAATTATGAAAGTATTTAATGAATTCTTTAATAAATAAGCATTGGATGTTGTAGCTGTTATAAACTTAAGTATAATTGAAAGGCTACTAATTAAATAAATTGAAAGGTAAGTATTATAAATAAATGAATAAATGGAATTTAGTAATAAATGAAAGTAAATAAATGAAATTAAGTAGTAAATGAATGAATGGAAATGAAAATTTTGCAAGAAATAAATGTAAATTAAAAGGATAAGTCATTATATGAATGAAAAGGAAATCAAACAACAAATGTTAAGAAATGAAATTGATAAAAATTAACTGGATCTATTGTTTGAAATTGTTGTTTGTTTGGTTTATGGTTGTTTGGGCAAGGATGCTTTAAAATTGTTTGGATGTATGAATAATCTATTTAGTTTCATCTAAGACTGTTGGGTAAATGGTGCACTTAATAGTTTATTTTCCATTCTGTACAATTTAAATTTTGAACTGAACAACTATTTGTTCTGTTTTGCTTGAATGGTTGATTTGTATTTGATGTGTATGTTGTTGGTTGCGAATGACTATTGTTTATATTGATTTGTTTGTTAGTGATCGAAACAAGTTAAATATTTCATTTTATATAATTGTTAACTCTTTTTGGATTATATAAGTGAAATGCAGGTTATGGAAGCAATTGCTACTGCTTTTGATTTCATAACTTAAGCGTTGTTTGCCCAACAAATAGGTACTTTTTCGGATTAAGGTTTTATAGCATTATTATATTCTTTTCCCATTGTTGGGATATATTATTTTGTGATATTTTGTTATATATTGATATATTTCATATTATATTTTCTTCCGAGCCTCTCCGTACAAAGGAGACTCTGCCGAAATTTTCCGTAAATTTTGGACTTGGAGAAATTTTGAAAATGTTTTCCAAACTTTATTAATTTGAGTATAAAAAGATTAATTGTTATAAATTGATATATTTTATTTAATTTATTAAATTTTGTAAATTTATTTGTTTATAAAGTTAATATATTTGAATAAGATGTATTGTCTACTCAACTCCTTCTTTTTCCTTTTCGGGGACGAAAAGTTTTGAGTGGGGAAGAGTGTAACGACCCGTAATTTTCGATAATTAAATTTGGTTAATTTAATAAGTTTTAGTAATTTAACTCGAAAAGAAAATAAACAAATCTGTAATTTAATAATGAAATCACTAAAATAAAGGTAATAATGTTAATGCAAATAAATAAATAACTAATTTAGTGCTAACCCAATTAATTGAAACAATTGCAAAGTCATAGTTGATTGTAAATAGTAAATTAGGAATTAAAATTCAAAGTATATTAATTGACGAAATAATACGTAACAAGCTGTAATTTGATAAAATCAATAGTGTAAATTAAGGAAATAATTAGAAATAATGTTAATTCTATTTACAATAATATGATAAGTGGAAATAAAAAGAATGGAAATCAAGATTTATCAATTTATTTGAAATTAAAAATTCAATAATTGGATAAGTTGCAAATAAATAAAATTTAATATTTAATTATTACTTTAATAGAGGTTAAGATGAATGAAATTGATGAATGAATCAACATTAAAGTGGCATCTAAATTAGTGTTAAGTTATGGTAAATGTCTAAGTAATTTAAAATGTGAGAAATTGTGATTAATTAAATTTGAATTGAAATTTTATTTAATTAATTTAATATAAATTTATTTAGTTAACTAGAAAATAGCATTTTGGCCACTGACTCGAATTTCGACGAAACCAGTTTCATCGGATCCGTAACAGTGAATTATTGTAGGATTTCAAGTTTCGTAACGATCGGACTTGTCGTTTGATCGTACGGACTGGAAACGACCAGAAATCAATTTGAAATGACTTGATTTTAGCATAACTTCTTCATACGATGGAATTAGGACATGAAACCTATTCCATCAATTTTGAATATTTTAAAACATCTATTTTGATATATGGGTTGACCCAATTTCATTCCGGAGGCAGAACGGGCTTTCTGGCCATATATCGTTCATTTATCTGGTCCGTTCTTTCTGGTTCAACTCTGCCTATATATACCTCGTTACAAACCGTAATTGTTCCTCATTATCATTTGTCTATACGTACAATTCCTTCTCACCACCTCATTTCAATGGCAGACTGAATCCTAAATCCCAAAATGCAATTTCAAATCGAATTCAAAGTCAAAAATTCAAACTCTCCAAACAATATCAAGTTTTATATGGATTCAAAGCTCTCGAAGAGCGCATGTCAATTTTGAGTTCCGTTTTTCAATCTGGATTTTTGCATGGCTGGAATTCGAGGAACAAATCTCGGCCGTTCATTGATCGTCGATGAACTTTAACGGATCGACAAATCGCGGGTGTCGTTAGGTAGAGAGTGATGCGCGTAGTGCATCTGTGTTGTTCGTTCGTCGTTTCATTGGCTAGATCGAGGGGAATAATTCAATTAGGGTTTCATATCTTTGCGGCGGTCGGCCATTTTTTGGCCTTATCGGAGGTCGGGGGGTAGCGCGTGGAGGAGGTTGTGCGGGGGTGTTTTGGTGACGTCGGGTGTCAGTGCGACGGCCGGAGATCGAAGCGGCGGCGTGCGGCGTTGGTTGAACAAGGCAGTATCGGCCTATTCGAATGAGAGCCTGTAGCATTTCGTGTGTGTTTGTTGTGTGGTGAAGGAGCGCTGATGTGGCGAGGTAATTTAGGTTTGTTTTATTTTAATTTTAATTTCAACGCGTTCTAATCGCAACAATTTTTGAATACGAGGTCCGTTTCATGCACGGTTTTCTCCGTTAGGATCGTGTTGAAATTTCAGATATTTTGGCATGGGTTTGGATGAATTCTGAGATGGTACAAATTTTGGATTTTAATTGGATTTAAATTCAATTTAAATTCAAAAGGTGAGTGTTTTAACCCACTCACAACTTCTAAAATTTCTTATGTTTGCTAAATTGATTTCTGATGCAATTAGAAATTTATTTATGACTGTTTGGCATATTTTTAATCATCATCCCAGTTAAATTGAATTTATTCGAATTAAATTGTTATTCAATTTATTATTGCATATAAACTGCCAGTTAAATAGTTATTTAATTTATTTTTGAATATAAACTGCCAGTAGTAGCCTGTTATTTATTATCTGTTCTATATTGATGTTATTGATTGAATTGTATGATGATTGTGATAAATGTTTGATGCTCGATATTGGATGAATGGATGTTGTATTTATACTGTTATAAACTGCAAGTTGTTATGGATTTTATTTCATTCAGGATTGCGGTTTGAAATGATATACAACCGTATTTTTATTTTAAATTGCGGATTGAAATGATAAATATCTGTATCACTTGACCACAAGATAGAAAATTATATACAGGCACCGCTGGTCTATATATAAATATTTTTGAAATTTATTTCTATGGTTTTATAAAGAAATATATGGTTTTATATAAATATTGATTTTAGATATTTATAAATGTTATTTTATTCTTGATTTTAAGCTATGTATAATTTGTTTTAATATAATAAGATTAATAATAAAGTTTGATTTTATTGAAGATAATATGGTTAAATATATAAATTATATTTTAATATAGAGTTTATAATGATTTAAATAAAATTAAGGTTGGAAGATAAATTGGAAATTTATTAGAAATTTTATTTATTTAAGAATTAAACTAAAAAAGGTTGGTGTGAAATTTTAAATTGGAAATTTTAGAGGGTATAATTATTATAACTTGATTTTGGGGTCAAGGTGAATTAAATGAGTATTTCAAGTACAAATGAATTGAAGGAAATAGTTAGTTATCTATAATTTGAGTTTTATTTAAATGATAATGGATTTATTATGTAAAATATTTCAAAACTAAATAATACAAAATTTAATTGTTGAATTGAAATTATCAAATTTAGTTTTGAAATTTTGGAATATTTAAAGCCTTGAAATATGTCGAAATTGAAATGTTTTATTGAAATTGAAGTGTTCCGAAGTTAAGAATTTCAAATTATTATGTTTTAAAAGTGTTATAATTTCAAATTTTTGGTTTCGAAGTGTATAAATTTGAAAGTGCTTTGATTTTGGAAAAGGGGTATATTTGAAATAAAAAATGATATTATATTGATTTGGGTTTTATAACAATGATATCATATTGATTTGGGTTTTGAAATGGAAATAATATCGTAATTATATGGTTTTGAAATGGATACTATATTCTGATTTTAAAGTATAAATTATTATGAAATGACCAGTGTTATAATAACGGTTGGTTGTTGAAGAGACCGGGATCGGAAGTTGTCATACTCTCTACCAACTCCGAAAACCACTTTAACAACCATGTATGCGGTAGAGATTCCAGAATGAAGTAAGATGGTAGCGACGTTCTATTAAGGTATATACGTGGACCCGACTCCCGTGAGTTGGCATAAGGTGGCTAAAACAGGAGTAATTCTTGGGCCATGAAGATAGCACCTCTTATCGGACATACTCCTTCGATATTATACTCCGACTTTTGGATTGATTTGGTGGCCACTTTTGATTTTTGATTTTGGAGGATGGCTCGAGGTGGGCGATAGTAGTTGCTACGCGTTACCACCAGTCCGGATGCATAATTGTTATATCTACCCTAGCATTGCCTTGTGTGCCGTGTCACCTACCCTAGCGCGCCTTGTACGAGTTTTATTTGTACCGTACCTATGGAGTATCCTCTGGTAGCCTCCCGATCAGAAGGTATTACGGTACCGTATAGACTATTGGCACTATTACGTGTTAAGGGCTATATGGGTAACCCCTTAACGCTATTTAAATTTAAGTTTATTTTACTATTAGACACTATTATAATAGCAAAATATTACTACATAGTAAATAGTTTAACGGATCCTTAGGAGATGTGAATCCCGAAAATATCTTAAGTTACTGCACTCACGTTTGACACTGGATAGGAGATGTCAAATCCCGTAAACATCTCTGACGCCATTCCACTCATATTATTTACCGTTGATTTAACTTACATAAGATCTTTTAGTTCTGACTCACGTGTTTTGTCTTTTAAATTCGCTCAGGTCGGTCTGAGCATTTAAGGATTTGAAGACCTTATTTCTGGAGGACGAAGACGAAGAATTATTATTACTATTTATTATATTCCGCTACACCGTTGTATTCCGTTGCATTAATTATTATTCTCTGGTATGTGTAACTCTGATATGTATTGTATAAATATAATTGAATATTTTGTAAACAGCTTCATAAACTGTTTATTTGATTATTATATTTTATTGTTCCGCTGTGAGATTCTGTTTTGTTTTATTTCTTTCTCTGCTTTTCTTATTTACCCCATAACAATCTGCCCTTTTGTATGGTTTGAGTCTGACGTGTGTGGCTTGTCGTTGATTCAAAACATACAAAAAGGTGGGCTGTTACACAAAGCATCCGGGCTTTCCTTTCGATCTGTTCCACCTCTCGCCTAAAAATAGAAAACATAAGCCAGTTATGTTCAGGGCATTGGTTGCTCCATCCCTAATCTTAGTTAAACACCTTGTTAAGTTTAAAACTGCAATTCAAAAGTTATTTAAAACTATTGCGAAAAGTACTATATAAGCTTATTTGATTTAAACAATTTTTTAATATTTGAAATTTTATATTCTCTATTCTAAATCTCTTTTAAATTATTTTTAATAGATTTATCAAATTTATTTCATATTTTTAATCATTTAAAAATATCATTTATAAGAAAATCCCTTTTTGGATTTCGAACTGCAAAACCGTGATGTTTTTAAAAATTGTTTTGAATATATTTCAAACTCTACTTGATGAAATCTTGATTTTCTTTCTTCCTTGGACAACTATGGACATTATAGACCGAAAAATTCCTATATCGAAGAATTCCAAGCTATATTCCACTTTATACACTCACTTAACTTTTATGGCGCGAAATCGTGAATTACCGTTACGCGACGCGCCTAGTTTTGATTTGTTTTTCAACTTTTCTCAAACTTCTTAAAAATACTTTTAAATGTTTATAAAACATTTCTAAATCATTTTGAACTCATTTCAAACAATATTTTTATATTTCAAACTCATATTCCATTTCACTTCACTTTATAATATTATATTGCTATAATATAATTTTCAATCTTTTTAGATATTTTGAAATCATTAAGAGACTAAATAATTTCCATACACACATTTATACGGATTTAATTTCCATTGAATTAACTATACTTACTAACCATTTATCTTATTATTTATCAAACCTAGTTATCATCCATATAAACAATCACATAATCAACCAATTTTGCATCTAAGTTACCAAACATTCAAACAATTTATTCAAGGGTTTTAATGGACATATTAAAATAGTTATAAGGATGATTTAAATAAACATTGAGTACTCACAATTAGTTCCACTCCTCCAATCTTTTATATAGATTCCCGAATTGATTCCGGCAGCACTTCCTTCTCTTTTTCTTGTTCCGGAGCTAATTCAACTTGCTTCTCCTTCTTGATGTGCTCGGTCTCCATGGGTTCCAACCCCTCCTCCATTTCTTCCATTTTTAGATGTTAAACCTTGTTTTAATGGTATCCTAAGGTCTTTGATAAAGTTTGGTGGTGTTTGAAGTTGATTTGATATGATTTTAAGAAAAGTAAGTGAGGAAGAGAAGGGAAGAAGCCATTAGAGAGTGGAAGAAAAGCTTGAAAAGGAAAGAAGAAGAAGAAGAAGAAGTGTAAAAAAGTGAGAAAGTGAATGCTTATTTATAGAAAAAGTTTTGGATTAAAATAACATTTTATAAAAAGATCAAAATACCATTTACTTAATTTTTAAGCAACCTTATTCTTTCAACACTTAACATCATGTTTCAGATCATTACTTTATGTCATTTTCACTTAAGCACTATGTAAATAATATAATAATTATGTTTTGTTTGATTTGATGTTTATTTTTTTGTTTTGAAATGGCATGTTCGTCTTTTTGTGTTTACTTTTTTTTAATTATATTCCAAAATTTTCTAAGTATGTTTAGTAAAAGTAAACTTGATTGGTGAATTAGTTAATACTTACACTATTTGAATATATGTTTCTATATAAGAAAATAAAGGTGCGACGACGTTACTACAACTTTTAATCGACAAAACGTTGATTTTCGACAAAATGTTTCACGATCACACTTTTACGTTTTAGTTAAACTATTTGTTCATAACCAAATTAAAAATAAACTTTTTACTTCTTTAAATAAATTAAAACATGTCTCTTTATATTTCAAAATCATATTTAAATAATATCAAAATCTCTAATTTTACAGTGTATGTAAAATTACAAAATGCGATAAAATTTGGTTTTTTTATAAAACGATTATTAACATGCTTTTATATATTTTAATATACTTTTATTATCTTTGTTAAATGTTTTCAATGAGATTTATCTTTTTAAATAAATATTTAAACCTATTTATTTAAGCATTTATTTATTTTTAACAAAACTTAACTTTTTTTATTTGTTCTAAAATCAAAATTTATACTTTTTAAACTATCAACTATAATAATAAATAATTTCTCTATTGTTATCTATTATATATAACTTATTTATTTAAGTTTTAAACCTTTTTAAATTTAAAACAAACTAAATCTCTCATTTTTGAAGTAGCGAAATTATGGGTCATTACATTCTCCCCTATTTAAAAGCATTTTGTCCTCGAAATTAGCCAAAACAAAAGTTTGCCTAAAACATTCATCTTCAAACTTAATCCATATAGTATACACAAATCATCAGTATGAAATATCTTATTCGATCTCTCATTCGAATAAACAACTTTATTTTCGAACTAATATTGATCCTCCGATCTTCTAGTGCGGACTTTAATCAGGCTCTTTGCTCAGAAACTTTTGCTTTCCTTGCATAGCTCCCAACTATTATAGATAACTCAAGTATCTAGCCACAAACCCTCAACAATGTTTGCCGTCAAGAATCGTGTGAGAAATCCTTTTTCGGATTAGTGTAAACACCTCAAAGTTTCGTACTCGGATCTTAGATCAAAATTTGTGCGATGAAATGATCTACATATAATATATGTATTTATTAACTTTCAAAAAAAATTCATAAACTTTTATCTTAAGTTTAAACATTTTATAAAGGTTCTTCTTTATATAATCCCTTTAATTATTTATTTTCAAATATTTTTATTAAAGGAAAATATTCTAAAGAACCATCACTCAAAAGATAATTTATTTTTATAAAAAGGTTTTCCCACAATATTTTAACTCAGTATATTTCCTTTAACACTAATATTATTTATGAATGATTTCGTAAAACTATTACTTAAGTTTATTACATCTTATAACTTATGCAAATCAATCACTTTTAAAGACTTAAGTCCAAATCCTTAATCAACGCGGGAATTCATCAATAAAAAGATTTCCAAGTTATAATTACCTTTTTGAGGAGTCACTATTTTGCTTAGTAGTTCACGACTTAAATCTATATTTGTATGATATACCTTTACATCCTACGAGTATATAAATCCTAAATTTCAAATTGATTTTACTTAATCTGTCTATCTAACAAATTTAGACTTTGTTATAATTTAGTATTATCTCAAATTCATAAGTTGTAAAACTTATTTCTTATTTAATACTATTATTAATTTTTAAGCTTTAGAAAACAAATTTTAAATTACTTATATTAAATTCTCTATTCTTAAATCCTTTTATTTATAAATCACATTTCTAAATTATGCTTATCCAATTTCATTCACTCAAAACATTTCACAATCGTTTATCAATTTCTTAGCTTAAGTTATGTATGATTCGGAAATTTTCAATTGTCCAAAATCGTCAAAAATTTTGCTTTTTTATTATCAATTAGCAATCTTTATTTATCTTTAGTTAAAAACTTTTATAAAGATTACTAATTAATGGTTCACATTATTTCTTTAACTTAAGAATATTATATAGATTGAGTAACTCCAAAACAATCCAAGGAACTGGTTACTACCAATAGTATCATATATCTTCCTAACAAGAAGAGTAATACTTAAGAGTGGTGCTTATTATTCGAACATATCTCTTGCCCATTTTTAGTTTATTTTTGAGCCAGTCGAAATTGTTATCATGAAATACCTCTTTTTGTTTGAAATAATACCATTTTCAAAATCCTTTAGATATTACTTTATAAAACCTATTTTATAAATTCATTTTATCTTATATTAATTAACTTCATTTAAATTACCATTCTTTTACTCGAATTTAAATTCTCATTTCTTTTATTATTATTTTATCTTTTTACATAATTATTTTCTAATACTCTTTTATCTTATATGTTCATTCCTTAAACAAATCTTATTATCAAACACCTTATAGTCAAATCGTGAAACTTAATTCACAAGGTATTTGTACTTAAATTTTTAAATCAAACAATTGATCAATTTATGATAGTAACTTAACATTATCATTTCTTAATTTATTATTCTGGAATAAGTATTAAAGATCTTAATTATCTTATCAGATTTCTTGCTAATCGATTATCTTTATGAAACATCTTATAGTCAAACTTTGAGATTATAATCACAAGATGTTCATATTTAAATTTCTCTAATCCTGATTTCTAACTATTTTCAAAATATATACTTTATATTCAAAATATTATCCTCGGTAAAATTATTTCATTTACCAATTTTTCAAAATCAGTGTGTCGGTTCGTCTTGTTTAAATGTTTAGGAATCCTTATCGATATTGATGATCGGGCGCATCGATCAAAATACATAAATCACTCAACAGATAAATCAACACAAAACAATTTATTAGTCATTACCAAATACGCACTCATATATAATAAACTCAAACCCATTCTAGGGTGTTAGTAACCCTGTTTATAATGAGTCATTCATCCTAGGGTATTAGTAACCCTATCTCTGATGTGTCTTTACCCCACTAAAGCCAGGGTTCTCGCTTTACCTTCAGCTCTGATACCAAACATAATGAACCGTTTTTCCATACCCTTTGAATCGACAATAAACCACACATGTCCAGTCCAAATTGCAAGAAAAGACGGATCATTAAGGGTAAAAAGAAAATAAAGACGGAACAGAATCTCACACGAATGGAATAACATATATTATTTCAATAATAATCTTGACAGCGGAAAATTTTAAAATACAATATCAGAGTCCAACCTAGATTCAGCCTGGATAGTTATAAACCAATTTCCTTACAAATGCTAACAAATAACAAAACAAATGAAATAGATGTAGCGGATAATAGAATACGTCCATACGATGATGAAGATCTCCAGCTCTCCTCTGGAAACTCCAACCGTCTTCAACTCAACCTGAAACTACTCGGATCTGACCCGAGTATTAAAAATACCCGAAACAGGCTTAATAAACCAGCGTGGGATACTCAAATTTAAAATGACTATATTATCAAAACCTTTGAAAAGAAAGGAATCTTATAAGACCACGCCTGCACATAAACACATACGGGTTTTACCTTATGATAACCAAAACATTTTATACCAAAATACACTTGATATTATTTTTAATGACATTCGTTTGAAAATACTTTTCAAATAAACTTATTCGAATGAGGTATCAGTACCCGGACTAAGTCTAAGGTAATATATCCGGACTGGGTAAACGAAATATACCAAACGGAATATATAATACCAAAAGGGGTAGCTAAAATGTTTGCAGGTCATTACAGCTATTTGGGACTACAATCAAAATCATAAATCTCATATTGGGATTGAATTTCCAACATGTTAGGGAACTAGTGGAAAGATCAGTCTGTATCCACAGCTTACGACTAAGACTCACACCCTGTTATACAGCAATACAAATCGCAAAAAGGAGATACAATCTGTGAATAACATCCTAGGACTAGGAATTCGCGCATCCCTACCATAAGGCGCAGACGTGTCTGGTACTTAGGGCTCAGAACAACTGATAACCCAAATCACTACTATCCAAAATACGAGCATACATCTGACCACATAGAATCCCATCATAATCGAGGTGTGAGGCTTGCGAGGCAACGCTCAATTTCTTCAAAGCCACGCTTTCCATACAAAACTACGCTTTGATAATAACAGGTTCCACTTTGAATGCCACATTGCCATTCCATATTACATGACTGATTTCTAGAAAGTATAACTTCTTAAGTTCGTATGTCTTGGGAAAGGGTGTTAAGCCAAGAGAAATTGCCTTCTCCGCCACCAACAGATGCACATTTATAGAAACCACACAAACGTGGTTTAGAATACAATGTCAGACAAGCATCCATACAAGTTCGTTCTGGGACTTAACGAAGCCGAAGGCACTCTCCTCGGCCATTACTAGGCGAGAAGCCTTTGCAGTCCGAAAAAATCTCCACAAGGAGGAGACCGCTACTATAAACTCTATAATGGGAGCGACCAAGAGCAGGTCAACAAGCAGTCCTCATGCTATGAAGATCATCGGTCTTCAATAATCATCATCATCAATATATCTTCACTTTTGAACGTATACATTGGTTCGAAGTGATTTTCGAATAGGAATCATTTGGTTTATTTAAACCTTACTTAAATCCTGGAATAATTTTAAATCATTTTTTCTTTTACTTAGGAAAACTTTTCCAAATCATTCTTTTAATCTTAATCAAAGATTACTTATATTCAAGTTTTAAATTTTAACTTAGGGAAAATATTTCCAAATCATTTATTAATCTTAATCAAAGATTTCTTTCTTATTTTTGCAAATCGAAGATTTTCATGACATAGCACTATTATCACTTTAGATATGGTAAATTTCACCTCCAGGGACTAATGGCAAGTAATCCTACATCATGAAGATCTTTGTCATCAATGATCTTTGTCTTCAATATCTTTTATTTCGAAAATTAGTTTGAAGGGGTTTTCAAATAGGAATCACCGAAATTCGATCTTGGTTTTTTGGATAGGAATCACTCAAATCCGATCCCGGTTCCATCATACCAATCATCGATAAAAAGATGTTAAGTGGTTAATTAACATTCAAAGAATTTGTTTCTTTTCTCTTATCTTGGAAAAACTAAAATATGATCTTTCAGAGCATCCGGGCTTTCCTTTCGATCTGTTCCACCCCTCGCCTAAAAAGAGAAAACATAGGCCAGGTAAGTACATGGCACTGGTTCCTCCATCCCTAACCTTAATTAAACACATTGTTTTATCTTTCCTGATCTTACAGGGGGGACAGATGTACTAGTCGTTTCCGCATACTCAGTTTGTTATTACATTCAATATTCTTTACTTTTTGTTTAAGTGGTATAAACAATTTGTCATAACTATTTATCAAACTCTTATTAAAAGTTCAAAATCATCTTTAAATTGCTTAATTATTATTTTCAAAATCATTCATAAAAGATTTAGGAAAAATTGTTATGTTTAAAACTGCATTTCAAAAGTTATTTAAACTGCTACGGAAGGTGCTATATAAGCTTATTTGATTAAAATAACTTTTTAATGTTTGAAAATTCATATTTTCCATTCCAAATATCTTTCAAATCATTTTAATAGATTTATCAAATTTATTCATATTTTTAATCATTTAAAATATCATTTATAAAGAAATTCCTTTTTGAATTCCGAATTGCAAAACCGCGTTGCTTTTAGAAAATTGTTTTGGATATATTTCAAACTCTACTTGTTGAAATCTTGATTTTCTTTCTTCATTGGACAACTATGGATATTGTAGACTGAATTCTTATCTCGATGAATTCCGAGCTATGTTCCACTTTGTACACTCATTTAACTTTTATGGTGTGAAATCGCAAACTACTTTTACGCGACGTGCCTAGTTTTAACTTTTTTTCATTTTTTTCAAACTTCTTGAAAACACTTTCAAGTGTTTATGAAACATTTCTAAATCATGTTAAACTCATTTTAAACAATATCTTTATATTTCAAACTCAAATTCTATTTCATTTCACTTTATAATATTATATTACTATATTATCATTTTCAATCTTTTTAGATATTTTGAAATCATTAAGAGGCTAAACAATTTCTACACACATTTATATGGATTTAATTTCCATTGAATTAACTGTACTTACTAACCATTTCTCTTATTGTTTATCAAACCAAGTTGTCATCCATATAAACAATCACATAATCAACCAATTTTGCATCCAATTTTTCAAACATTCAAACAATTTATTCAAGGCTTTTAAAGGATATATTAAAATAGTTATAAGGATTATTTAAATAAACATTGAGTACTCACAATTAGTTCACTCCTTCAATCTTTTATGTAGATTTCCGAGTTGATTCCAGCAGGACTTCCTTCTCCTTTTCTTGCTCTAGAGCTCCTTGAACTTGCTCATCCTTCTTGATGTGCTAGGCCTCCATGGGTTCCAACCCATTCTCCATCATTTCTTCCATTTTTAGATGCTAAACCATGTTTTAATGTATCCTAAGGTCTTTGGCAAAGTTTGATGGTGTTTGAATTGATTTGATATGATTTTAAGAAAATTTTGAAAGGAAAGAGAAGAGAGGAAGCTATTAAAGAGTGGAAGAAAAGCTTAAAAAGGGAAGAAGAAGAAGAAGTGTAAAAAAGTGAGAAAATGGATGCTTATTTATAGAAAAAGTTTCGGATTAAGATAATATTTTGTAAAAAGACCAAAATACCATTTACTTACTTTTTAAGCAACCTTATTTTTTCAACACTTAATATCACATTTCAAATCATTACTTTATGTCATTTTCACTTAAGTATTATGTAAAGAATATAATTATTATGTTTAGTTTGGTTTGGTTTGGTTTGATTTGATGTTTACTTTTTTGCTTTGAAATGACATGTTTGTCTTTTTATGCTTATTTTTTTAATTATATTCTAGAATTTTCTAAGTATGTTTAGTAAAAGTAAACTTGATTAGAATTAATTAATACTTATACTATTTGAATATATGTTTCTATATAAGAAAATAAAGGTGCGACGATGTTGCGACAACTTTTAATCGACAAAACGTTGATTTTCAATAGAATATTTTACGGTCACCTTTTGACATTTTAGTTAAACTATTTATTTATGTAAACAAAATTTAAAAATGAACTTTTTACTTATTTAAATATATTAAAACATGTCTCTTTATATTTTAAAATCATATTTAAATAATATTAAAATCTCTAATTTACAGTGTATGTAAAACTGACAAAATGCGATAAAATTTGGTTATTTTTATAGAACGATTATTAACATACTTTTAAATACTTTAATATTATATTATTATCTTTTTAAATTTTTTCAATAAGATTTATCTTTTTAAATGAATATTTAAATCTATTTATTTAAGCATTTATTTATTTTTAACAAAACTTAACTTTTGCTGATTTGTTCTAAAATCCAAATTTATACTTTAAAATTATCAACTATAAAAATAAATAATTTCTCTATTATCATCTATTATATATAACTTATTTATTTAAGTTTGAAACCTTTTCAAATTTAAAACAATCGAAATCTCTCATTTTTGAAGTAGCGAAATTACGGGTCGTTACGGTAGTGTTGTAGTTTTTCCATTGGTTTGTCTTAAATTAGTGCTTATTATCATTTTTTAGGCATTAGATCTTTAAAATATTTTACTGCATAGTATCAGAATTTAGTTCTCGATTTTTAGGTATCGGTTTTTCTATGGGTATAGTTTCTTTTGAAAATGTAGATAACTAGAAATAGATAACTAGAAAAAGTTTTTGAATAACTTAAAACAAATGCTTCAAGAAGATCGTGATTTAGTTTTTATATCGAATCACCGTCAATATTTGGTTTTAGGTGTTTGTGAGGTTTTTTCTTCATCCTTACATAGTTGCTGCTATATTCATATGGAGCAGAATCTAAACTTAGTAGTAAAGGCAAAGAATGTGAATATGTCTATCATTGATTTGTTCAAGATGTGTTCCAGAACTTCTAATATGCTAATGCTATAAACATTATTCCTAATTTCGATAAGCCTATTGTTGATGCAAGTGTTGAAAGAAGTTATTAAGTTACTTTAGAAGAAATGTGGTGTTGGTCGGCCTGCTAATAAATGGAAAGGATGATTTTCATAATTTCAAAATAAGCAAAATATATGTGGTGTATGTAAGCAATATGGTCACAATAAGCGTAATTGTCAAGCTTCTAAGAAAATATGATTTATTTTCATGTTTTTATAATTTGTTGAGAATTATACTTGGTTGTACGTCTTTTTTAGAAATTTTATATAATCGAACTTAGTCTTATAAGTATATTGGTTTATCATATATTAATATGTACATTGACTTGTTTGTAATTGAACGGGTTATTTTGTATCACCTTTAGTTAATTGTTATGTGTTGAGGATATATAGGTGGCATAAGTAGTGATGAGTTATTGTGTTTTTATGTTGGTTTGTTTATTCAAATTATTTTGTGTTTAGTATCGATTATTATTACTATTAGTGTCGGTTTCAGGCATGTAAAATTTGGTATCAGAATCTGTATGCTATTAATATCACTTTGAGGTATTACAAATTATGGTATTGGTTTTTGCATGCCTTTAATATCAGTTTCGGGTGTAAATAATTATGGTATCAATTTTTTGTATGTTATTATTATCATTTTTATGTGGCAATTTTTGTTTCCTTTCTAGTTTTGAAGTGATTGCAATGATTTGTTTGCTGAATTGTCATGTGCAAAACTATGAGAAGAACTATGAGCTTAGATGTCAATATATAACTTAGACTACGTTATGGTGAAACGTTGACAACTCAACATATGATGCAGAAGTGTAGAAATGTTGTTTGGTCTTGGTGTTATTGTCAAATTATATCAAACAACTACTGGGTATTATTTTTGCATACATGTGGGTATCGATTTTGTTGGAAATAACATTTAAATTAATTTATATAATAACCGAGCATGAATTCGAATCAATAGGCTAATATATATGGTTTGCATTGTTTGGTATCAGTTTTGTCATACATAACAGGAAACTGGATAATCAAATTTACAGAGCATCATATTATATCAAACAGCTATTGGATATCATTTTTGCATATATGTAGGTATCATTTTTGTTTGAAATAACATTTGCAGTAATTTAAAATAATGAAGGATGAATTTGAATCAAACAGCTAATAGATATGAATTGGCATATTTTTGGTATCGGTTTTTCCATACATGACGGTGAACTAAATAATAATATTTATAGATTATGATATTATATCAAATAGTTACTGGATATCGTTTTTTCATATATGTACGTATCATTTTTGTTGGAAATAACGTTTAAAATAATTTATAAAACAAGCAAGCATGAATTCGAATCAAACAGCTACTGGATATGAGTTTTCATTGTTTTTGTATCACTTTTGTCATGCATGACAGTAAACTAAATAATTAAATTTATAGTGCATTATATTATATAACACAGCTACTAGATATTATTTTTCTGTATTTTTAGGTATCGGTTTTATGGTAAAAAACATTAAAAATAATTTATAAAGTAATCAAGCATGAATTCGAATCAACCAGCTACTACATATGAGTTTTCATTATTTTTCTAACACTTTTGTCATGCATGACAATGAACTAAATTAATTTATAGTGTATTATATTACATAGCACAACTACTGGGTATAATTGTTCTATGTTTGTATTTATCAGTTTTGTGGTAAATTATATTTAAAATAATTTGTAAAATAACCAACCATGAATTCGAATCAAATAGCTACTAGATATGAGTTTTCATTGATTTGGTATCACTTTTGTCATGCATGACAATGAACTAAATAATTAAATTTATAGTGCATCATATTATATAACACAGCTACTATGTATCATTTTTGCATATATATGGGTATCGGTTTTATGGTAAATAACATTTAAAATAATACAAGTATTTTCTATAGTGTTAGCACCAAAATTGGTCACTAACACCCTTGAATAGAGTTGTGTAGAGTAATTAATAAAGAAAGTAAATTAAAACTGAGGAATGACGCAATTGAGTGTAGAAAGAACAACAGAAATGGAAACACTAGATTTGTAGTGGTTCGACGTAATTGCCTACGTCCATTTTGAATGTGATCTTTATTGCTCTTTCAATAACTTGAATACATATACAATCCGTAAACAAATAACTTGAGTACAAGTTTGAATAGAAAAGAAATGAGTATAAACAATGGCAGAGTATTCCTAGAGTTCTTGAAAAAGGGTGCCTTCAACTGTACCCCTGCCCCTCTATTTATAGATGAAGGTAGGCTGGTTCCTCTATGGAGGCCCATAACCAAGTAAGATCGGCCCATTAGTATCGATTCAAACTGACCGACTCAGGCAATGCCGAACTAATATGGCCGAACCAGGTGTTGCCGAGCCCCTATGGTTGAACTATGGTCGTCTAGTAACTGACTCGAGGCAAGCTCTCAAAGGACTCAGAGCAACTCATGGTGTATCTTGAAGCAAAGCAATGCCGACCTCCTCACCTTGTTGTAGACCCCAAGAATATGCTAACTCCCTCATTGTGCACCGAACCAGCTACGCTGATCTACACATGCCGAACAATTGAGGCCGAACCATCAATGTCGAGCCTCAATCGACCAAAGCCACTTTGGCTTCATTCCTTGACCGAGCGACGCACGACCTAATACTTCTAAGGCCGGACCACAATTAGCCGAACCACCAGGGCCGATCCCATCTATACCGAGCCACTAGGACCGAACCAACCGAACCACTTTTTCTTGCCTATTTTAGCCGATCCACCATGTCTACACTCTAACACCTATCCACCTTGGCCGAGCCACCATGGCTATACTCTAACACCGATCCACCTTGGTCGAGCCACCTTGGCTATACTCCAACACCGACCCACCTTGGCTAAGCCAGTGCCAAATATACCGATCCAAGTGTATAGTCCGACCCAAACTTAAGTTACAATGGTCTCTTATACTTCCAATCCTCTCTTAGCTTGACACCCGTCTAGATTCAACCATAGGCCCTGCGACTATCGCCATGTAGCCGGGCCAAAGTGCCAGGTAACATTTGCCCCCCAAAGTGCATTGTGTGAATCAACACAACATGCTTTGAATCAACAATCAGTCCTTGATTTCAAGAGCTATTTCATTTAGAATGATAATCATCTGTCGTTTAAATCCTGTTTTTAACTTTTTAAAAGCTGGATGTACACAACCTCTCGAAGGTCGAATCGTGGTGGATTTGCCTAACATTATATGTGCATATGTATATAAACATATATGTGTGTGTGTGTTCTATTTAATTGTACTTTTTTAACAAAGGATGAATTAGCATATAAAGGCCGACCCATATGGTCGGTTCACTTGTCGAACCATACGATCGGCATGCTTACTTACCAACCCACCAAAGCACAGTGACCAGTTCTACAGGAGAATACATGTTCAACTTCCCGTCCTCCATACAAAAATCCACTCCTTCGTTCTTTTCTTTCCACTTCTCATTTCATATCTCATCTTCCCTGGCACTACAACAGCATCCATCCTTTTCACTTAACCGAACTACCTCGCCCCTTCATTTTAACATTCTCCAAACGTGCTTCACCACACCTCTTGACTCTAAACTCCGAGAATCACTCGCCCTAACCCCGAATTAACACACATATAGGTGAGCTTTCACATATTATTATGAACTCCTAGGCCATTCCCTTTTTAAATTGAACTAGGTTTGAACCTTAGGCGCATAATGCCATGCATACTAAAAAGGGGAGAGGAGAAAAACGTGGCGAGGTATGAGTGATAGGAGTGGACAACGGAGTGTTTTTGACGTGATTTTACACCAGACTGAGAGGGTTTAGCATAGGCATTGATAGGAACTGAGGTCGGTGACGTACAGGAGATGAGAGTCGTGTTTCATGAGAGAGAAGAGTTCTGCACATTGAATGGGAGGGGGTCAGTAGGTCGTCCAAGGAGGTTTAGGTTGGTAGGATTTTGCCAGTAGAACAGGTTGGAAGGAGCCTAGGAGAAGAGTGGGTCGGCATAGGTTGGGTGAGGCTGGTTTGGTATAAGTCGATTCCGCGAGCGGACTGATACTTTATAGATGAATGGATCGGTTATCCTTGATCTAGGTAGGCATTTGGTAGTTTATAAGAGAGTGGGTCGGTGAGTAGAGAGAAGAAAGGAGCGAGTGAATAGGGATAGATTTTAAGGGTTCGTTCGGTAGCTAGGAAACAATCGGTACCGAGCGAGGCAGTATGGCTCGATATATATACACCTAAATGGATGAACGAACCTTAGTACGGGGATTGGCATTGGCTAACAAACTTATCTCACCTCGAATCATAGAACACAATACAACCGCTTCTTTCCATACCTAATCATATACCAATGAGTCCATGATACGAACTTAAGTTCAAGGGCACATGGCATTGATTAGGATTAATAACTTCATAATTTGAACCATTCTAAATATGGATTTAAAGCTTTTAGGGATGACAACTTAAAGCTTGACGCACTTCATTTTACTCTTTAGAACTCTAATTTATCTATACTCTTTGCTTGAATCATCGCATTAGCTCACATGCCACACGGGGGGAATATTTTGTTGTTATATCTGACATCCATTGCCTTTCAAGTATAGCTTAAACAGGTATCTATTCACATCCATCGTTCTTTAGAGATGTCCAAAAAACCAAGCTCTACTACAATTTCTGACAAGCCTGAGGCAAATTCTTGGCAGGAGGCAGTGGGAACTTCAAATCCATCATCTGTCCCTACATCTGGAACTCCAGATCCGCCTGTTACGGTTATAGGCCCGGCTCCCGATGCTGTAGATGGGGTCGTTGTTCTAGATGATCCTATCGACTCCCAAACCTCGAAAATCGATGAATATTCTCTCCGCCGGTTATGTTCTATCCATGGAATCCCCTTCAAGGATGTTCTAGTCCCGTCGGCCCTAGATCGGCCTCACTTTCGCCTAACCGAATATGTAGCGTGCAACAAATTTATGTGCTGGGTCGAAAGTGAGCCACCTTTCAATTCATCTCTTCGTGAAGTGTTGTAGTATATCGAGATTGCTTCAGCACAGCTACACCCTAATAGCCATGCGTTTATTCATGGTACATACGTCCTCTTTATGAGCACCTTATTCAGACTTCCTACTCCGAAGGATATTCATTATATTTACCGCTTCAAGAGATATTCCAACAATCCATTCTTTTATATTTCTCGAGCCACATTCCAAATACCAAATCCTGACGTGTTCGTGGAGTAAATTTTCTTGTATAATCAAGATGGTTTTACGTACGATGTCCTCCCGAGTTTGCGAGAAGATGGCTAGAAGGGAGTAAGTCTCATTTTCATTTCAATCTTCTTCTTAAGGCTTGAAGTGCACCTTTTCTAAACTTCTTTCAATACTTACGGATATCCATCCACGACCTAGAGGCGCTGGTTATTCTGAGGCCGTCGAGGCCATTCGAGCTATTCCCATGAGAGACCGGGACATCCAATTTGTTATCTCCAATGAGCTGCTTTCGAAATTCGGATCATTGGAGGAGGGCCGTCGAACTAGCCTTCCAATCGGCGCAACAACAATCAGAGCCACTGTGGATAAAGGTAAAGAGCAAGCCGGACCTTCAGTGCCCCTACAAGAAGGGCCCCTGATACAACTAAGGAAGGTGAAATCAAAGAAACCGAGGCGCTAGAGGCGGTCGATGAAAACATAAGTTTCGGTCAACTAGCAGGGTTTGATGCACCCGGTGTTGACGAACTACTACCTCCTCCAAAGAGGAAGAAGAGTCTAGCTTACAAGTTGAAAAAGAAGACGGTGGGTGGAACCTCGAAGATTACGATAACTTCGATTGACAAGAAGCTGTCTTCCTAGAACTTAGAAGGCTCACTAAAGGGCCAGTCTGACTTGATTATTCCCGATGACATATTAGATTATAGTTTTACCAATCCCGAGGACATGGGACTTGATTCGTCGGCGAGCAGCAATGAAGGCGCTCTGGCTCATCATCAAGGAGAGAAAACTCCAATAAGTAAAGCAAAAGACACTGGTCCGTCGGGGGAGGGAGGAACACTAGGACACACACAAACTTACACTCCACCATGCATTCGAATTATACTCATCACGTAATTCCTCTAACTGTTCTCCTTTGGCTTTCTGTGCAGGTGACATGAGGAGTATACATGGCATTGACCGCCTTCATGGATCTTCTGTATTTTATCATTTTAGTCGGGATTCCGGGGCAGGGAAACAGCGAGACAGGGACGACAGCGGCGATAGAGATTATCGTCCCAGAGAGTCGTCGTCTTCTAGAACGAGAACTTAAAGTCATTCTTCATATCCAAGCGATCCTCCCCAACACCCAGAGCATAGTAGAGAGAAGACTACTCAGAAGGGATCTCATTTCGAAGTTCCTTGCGACCAACATTCTGGCTCTTCGAGTACTAAGCAATCCCGTAAGCCCTACAGGAAATCTGTGACTCTAGTTAGGCAGACTCCCTCAGCCTCCGCACACAATCCATTGATAGCAGAAAAATTAGTTGAGCTCAAGGCCACTTTCCCGAAGATATGTTTAGATGGATTGAAATTTCTCCATGCGATTCATCCTATCCCTGGACATGTCAATCAAAGCGCCAGCGCCTACAACAACGATGTTTATGTTCAGCACGACGCATTCGTACACTTGGCGGAGAAAGTTTTAGAGGTTTCCATGGAATGTCAACACGAAATTGATCGCTTGAAAATCGAAGCTATTCATGAAAAAGATATCGTTAAAGCCCAGAATGAAGAGCTATCCTTATCAAATCTCAACTTGAGGCCGCCCAGAAAAATGCCAAGGAAACGACCGAGGCAGTTAGTCGCTTGGAGGCCACTTACAAGAAAGAAATTAGTGAGGCGATCCAACACAGTGGTGCTCTAGCTTTAGAGAAAGACTCTATACAGAAAGAAAAAGATACTCTTGATTGACAAGTTAAAGAGCTAGAGGAGCTGCTCTCAAAAGAGAAAGAAGAGAAAATTGCTGTGCAGGAAGAGTCACAATGATATTGTGATGAAATTGTCATAACACGACTTCTAAAGATGAAGCTCGATGTGGAGCTTTTCAAGGTTGAAGCGCTAAAGGAGGCAGCTCGTGAGGAGGGTAAGAAAATGGCGCTCATAGAAGTCGACTCTCGCCTTGACGTAACTACTAAGGCTGGAAGAGAAGAAATTAAGTGCTTATTTGATCCGCTCATTGTTGAGTACAATGCATGAATTCTCATGCAACGCGACCTATCTTTTCTAGGCGATGGCTACATCGAATCATTGGCCAGAGCATGGGACACTTTGATAAAGATTAAAAAGGCCAAGCTAGGCATCGAAGAGGTTGATGAAAAAGCTCTTGTGAGGGAAGTGCTTCGAGGAGATGTGTGACGCCCCACCTCTATACCACGCTGGCCAAGAACACTACGGAGTAATGCTGTCAACTAGCACGGAGAATAAGGCTGTTGAGGAGTGACCATCCGTGTAATTGCTTTGGGCGAGCACCGATATGCCAGATAAAAATATAACTTTTCGTCACAAGAGGAAATCCGACATACCGACACAAACTCAAAGCTACTACACAGTGGCTATAGTAATCTTCGGAAACAAATATAGAAATAAGCATAACACAAATCATTCACAGATAATTCATATCACAAAGGCGGAAGAAGATATGAATATATAATTAACACATGAAAGTGTATATCAGAGTAGTGGTCAAAAAGATCCACAATAATACAAAAGAATAGCAATACGTGCTATACAAAAGAATACAACTATGAGTCTATATCTCAAGTGTATACAACAAAATAAACTACTAATCTAAGTAGTTAGCCAAAAGTCAGAGAAATCAATCCCAAGTGAGAAGTCAAGCTGAAGCACCTGCAACATCTCGGTCTGACCCGAGAATTATTTAATAAGAAAATAATAAACGGATCAGTCTAACTATAAATATCAGGTGAAATGATATAGAATAAGAGATATGACTAAACACATAATAATCACAATGCCAAGCTGTGATATATATAAGTAATTGAAAATCAACAAGAGATTAATCAATATCACCAAATCTACACAAGAATCAAAGAAAATGTCATACTCCTTATTTCGTTCACCAAACCATAAATATTGACGATTATATCAATGTCAATCACAAAAGTCAATGACACACAAATTCACCAATGCACAAATATTGATAAAACTTATCAATGGAAATCACGAAAATTGGTGAAGCACAAATTCTAGAAATCATCTCAATAAATCCAGACAATGACACACGAACTCACCTATGCACAAAAATTGATAAATCATATCAATAGAAATCACAAAAATAGGTGAAGAAGAAAGTTCCAGAATTCGACACACGAAATCCAGAAATCACACAAAATAGGGGGGAAGGCCTATCACACGAACGGGAGCATGAAAACTCACCAACATATGTATCACACGAACGAGACGCTATCTCATGGTAGCTAGCCATTAATTTTTGACACACGAACGGCCCGAAGACCATGGGGCGCTACCCCACACATGTGAGTTGAAACTCACACAAACGAGGTTTAGTCTCCCTCGTAGACAAAGAGACCTCGCACATTGCTAGTCTAAATCACAAAAATGATCGTCATGATCATGGAGAAGTGTCAATTACAGTAAGCTAGTAGATATATGAGCTTAGCTTCATGTCCCATAACCACTAGCTTAACTTAAATATTTACGAACAAATTGTAGATCTCCACTAGAAAATTGTCACAAGAGATTCAATCGAACAAGTCCAAGAATTAACCGACGAAGTAAACGCAAGCGTTTCATACCACTTGTTTTACTAAGTCGTTTAATTAGATTTCTCATACGAGTGAGGTAAAGGTTTGTATATACTAATAGATTGGAAATTAGTTTGAGAAAATGAGCTTTGTAATAAAATAGCGTTGAAATCGTTTTGATGAAAGAATTTTGATATTTACTACTAGTATTGAAACCTTTATATTTTTAAAGTGACAAATCACAAAGAAGATTGTAGGAACAATCAATCACAAAAATTCACATTCGAAGACGTGAATAAAATCCAAAGAAATCGATACCGAATCCATTAAAATGGATATTCCCAAAATCACGAAGAAAATGTCATCAAAGTCGATAATAAATGATAATAACAAAAGGGGATCAACACGAATCAATTAACGTTGGAAATTCAATCCAAAAAGGCAAAATGGACTCAAACAGCAGGTTCAGTCGACTGAACAGAGTTTTCAGTCGACTGACCCTGTACCTGGAAATTTTCTAGGTTCAGGAAACTTTCTGTTTCCAGGTTCAGTCGACTGAACAGAGGATTCAGTCGACTGAATCATACCTGGAAACTTTCAGGTTCCAGGTTCAGTCGACTAAACAGACTTTTCAGTCGACTGAATCTTGCCTGGGCTGTTTTTCAGCCTATCCAAATGAAGAGCAAACTCTTCCAAAATGCAACCGGACGAACATTGGCTCTAAGGGTTTATGCCTATCGGCAACCCGGCCCTATATGCTCCTCGATGCATCACCAAAAGCATGATCAAACATCCATAAAAGGATTTCACACAAATTTGACTTAAAAACCCAAAAATTGGAATATTCACAAAACCAATCCAAATCAAGAGCAAATGCACATGAAGAAGTGTTAGGAATTCATACCCAACAACCAAAGATAATTATAGTCATAGATGTGAGATAAAAATCTCACCTTTGAACCCAAACGATTGAAGAAGATGCTTGAAAGCAAAGGAGAATCAACCACTCTTCAAATCCAACTCAAGAAGCTTGATTCTAAGCTTTAAAAGAAGAACATTCCCAAAGTTAGGTTTAGGAATTTCTGAAATTGATAAGAGATTGAGTTGGAGAAGAAGAAGAGAAGCTTACCAATGGGTTCTTCTTTTAGTTTGAAGCTAGAACTTGATTTGCAAAAGAAAACTAGGGCTTGAGTTTTAATTTCCCATCTCTCCCACCATTGTTGCTAAAGCTTGAGTATTAGGAATTGGAAATGAAGTAAATGAGGAGTTGAAGTGGAGTTGGGACTGAATACATAAGTGGGGTTATTGGGCTCAGCCCAAACCAAAGCCCTAAGCAAAAAGTAGCAAAATTCAACTTTCTCCAAACTTATCGAAGCTTATACTCAAAAAGGTCGCAAACGGCATTTTAAACTCAATGGGAGTGATCCTGAGTCCTAATTCGACCGTATGCAAAAAGTAGCTTTTCGGAATAAAATCCGGTTACGATACCATATTTAAATAAAACATTTAAATATATAAATCATAACATATGCGGGTTGTTACAAGATGAGTCTTCAGACTTATCCGCGGCGAAAACCCTCTTCGAAAGAGATTCCTCGTAATCAAAGGATAAGGATGATATTGTTGTCCCATCAGGAACTGAACCTCTAGTTTCTCCTCCCGTTCAACTGGCCGATGGCTCATCACTTGGGCTTCCCGAGCAGCATGTTGGTTATGATCCGGAGAAGCCCGGGCTTGGTGTTCACATTCTATCCCCTATTCTGGAGCGTGATACTCCTAAGACGGTTGAGAGACAACTGTAAGCCGGTATGCAGTTTTTCCTTCTAGAGTTTAAGAAACCATCGATTTTGGCATGTAACGGATATATTCTAACATTTATCTTTTATGACATCATGTAGGCCATTCTGATCCCAAACCAATTACATGGAGCAATATCGCTACGGAGAGGGAAGAGAAAGTGGATAAGGCACTTCAGAACTAGGGATTCCCCTGGACCCGATGCTCAAGTAATTGGGGCGACTGATGAGGATAAACTTGAGAATCCCTCGTTTGTAGATGAACATGATGAGGTCGAAATCATAGGCGCTTTTGAACATACTTCAAAGCTTAGCATGAAGGAGCAAATCGAGGAAGAGGAGAAAAAGAAAGCCGAAGTTAAGATAGAACCTCAGGTGGTGGAACTCGATGACCCCTTAAATAGGCCCCTGAGGGTCATTCTCCCCGGTAGGACCACACCTCTAGAGGTCCCTCTTCCTTCTTCGAATACCACATTGATGGGAAGCAAAGGTTTCAGGAGAAAACGTTCTGCTGAGGAGACTACGGAGAAGCCAAAGAAAGAGAAAAAAAATCAAAGAAATAGCTATCATCTGGCCATGCCTTGCTAAGCTTAAATAAGCCAAAATTATGTAGTAGTTTATTTTTCTTTTTTATAGTCATTGTATATAAAATTTGGCTTCGAACTTTGGAGAAGCTGCAAAGGAACTTAATTTTTGATTAGTAAATAAAATTATGTTTCTTTGTATTCCATGACTCTCATTGTTTAGCTTATCACCTAACTTGTAATTGAACTCTAAGTCGTGTGAGTTACATAAGCTCTAGTTTCGCTTTCACATGACTCGGAGATTTTAAAAGTACTCTAGTTTGCACTCTAAGGATTCAGAGTACTCTAGTCCACGCTTTGGGGACTTAGAGATTTTTGAATCGTTTATACCCTAGTCCGCACTTCGGGGACTCAAAGTAGTCTAATCTGCGCTCTGGGGACTTAGAGATTTTTGAATTGTTTATACTCTAGTCCACACTCCGGGGACTCAAAATACTCTAGTCCGCACTCTAGGGACTTAGAGATTTTTGAATCATTTATACTCTAGTCCGCACTCCAGGGACTTAGAGTACTCTAGTCCGTGCTCTGGGGACCTAGAGATTTTTAAGTCTTCTATACTCCAGTCTGCACTCCGGGTACTCAGAGTACTCTAGTCCACACTCTGGTTACCTAGAGATTTTTGAATCATTTATACTCCAATTTGCACTCCAGGGACTCAGAGTACTCTAGTCCCGGTCTAGGGACTTAGAGATTTTTGAATCATTTATACTCCAATCTACACTCTGGGGGCTCAGAGTACTCTAGTCCATGCTCTAGGGACTTAGATTTTTGAATCGTTTATACTCTAGTCCACACTCTGGGGACTCAGAGTACTCTAGCCTGCACTTTGGGGACATGGAGATTTTTGAATCGCTTATACTCTAGTCTACACTCCAGGGACTCAGAGTACTCTAGTCCGCACTCTGGAGACTTAGAGACTTTTGAATCTTTAATACTCTAGTCTGCACTCTAGTGACTTGGAGTACTCTACTCCGTGCTCTAGGGACTTAGAGATTTTTGAATCGTTAACTAATCGATTTTTAATTTCATGCGTGCATTCATACGCCAAACAGTTTAATGCAATTTTATCTTGCCATGAAATTGCAAAACATAAAATACTAATAATTCATAGGAAAACGGCTTCAAGCCTTAACTGATTGAAAATTGAATTGTCTTATTACATAACGAAACCGACAAAACAACAAAAGAAACATTTACTGAAACAATTTCTGTAAAAATGCAAAAGAAATGGACTAAGTATAACAACGGCGTAAATGCTCGCTATTCCATGCTCTGGGGAGTGTCATGCCATCAATAGTCTCTAGCCTGAAGGTTCCTTCTTCAAGCTTCCGTTCGATGATGTAACGACCCAATTTTTCGACTTGCAAAAATCGACATCAATACGGCCACTATATCAAATGCCGAATAATCGAATGCCGAAAAACCGAAACATTAGGGTTAAAGAAGAAGAAGGTAGAAGAAGAAAACAAAAACAATATCAGAATCTCACATTCACGGCGGAACAATATATAATAGATAAATGAGTAATCTTTAAACAAAAGAACTAAATCAGTTTATACATTACATCTTCAGAGTATTACAATAACAAAACACGACACTAGGAATTAATGACCACTTGTCCATATAAAAACTGAACTTGCAGCAACCCATACGCAGCAGATACTGCAAAATATAAGTGATACGTCTCGCCATCCCGCTTGTCTCCTGATCTCCATAGCATACTTTCTGACTTCGCTCCTGAACAACTGATAACCTAACTCTAGGCTACCCTAGGGAAAATTATGGGCACCCAAAGTTTAGAAAGGGAACAATAAACTCTAGGTCAGTCATGGGATTGGTGTGAGATCTTAAAACAGTTATTTGCACAAAAGAAAAGGAAAATAAATCCGTTATGCTTTTGGAAAATGAAACTAACATAAGGCCTCCCGCAACACACACAATGCAATCGTGCACTTGGGGGAGATTTCTCCATATAGAAGTCAAATATGTTTGATACGCGAAAATCCTTTTGATATTATCATTAGTGCATAGTGTGGAAAACATTTCGAAAGAATAATATCAATCTTAGCCAACATAGGTACCATTATATTGTGCCTGCTATAGCAACCACCTGAGGTGGCATGTTATACAACTGTAATCATAAAGGGCTCGTATTGGGTGATTGGATTTCCAAAAAATGGTCAAGGCTAAGGAACTTCCTTTCCGAATGGGTACGCGTCTAGAGGGATGCCCCGAGAACCTAAATGGATCTCTGCCAACACAAGGTCGGGTTACCTCTGTAACTAGGTAACTAACTATCACGAGTATGCCATCCCCCGGTCTAGAACAACCTTTATCGAGGCACCTCAACAACCAACAACCACATAATTAAATATCTGGGATCCATATCAGAATACCACTTTTTTATCCACACAAGTTAAATATCTAGGCTTCATACCAGATACCACTTTTTATCCAAAAGTAAATGCACATACCCTGAGGGGCGCGACTCCCATAACCTTGCCTCATCCTTCCTGTTTCAACCATTTCCGGGGTGTGAGGTTCGATGAAGTCACGTCCCACAAAACTACGCTTTTCAGAAAAGCCATGCTACGATCAACAAATGATCATCACTTAGTATGCCACATTACCAAATTGGAAATATATCATTAGTAACAATCAACTACATAACCTCTGAGCTCGTACGTCTCAAAGAATGGTGTTAAGCTAAGAGAATAAATTCTCTGCCACCAAACAGAAATGTATTTGATAGAAACCTGCTTTATATCACAAAATGTAATGTCGGACATACGTCCATAAAAGTCCATCCTGGGTCTGGATGGAACCAAAGGCACTTCGTCCAATTAAAGAAAAAGTTTGTGCAAATCCGGATATTCCCTAGTCACGTCCGGACTCCCTAGCACATATGGTAATCTTTATACTGGAGTAACTTAGTGCAAAGACAATCGACAGATAATCCTTTCATTTTCGAAAATAACTGGTCTTCAACCACCGTTTTCAAATGCAATCTCATTTCGTCGTATCATTATTCAGAATGGGTTTTATGACTTAGTGTCCTCCCCCAGCTTAACCGAATAATAAGCGCTTATTTTAAAAACAAATTCAAGTGTCGTTTTAAAGGCCAATATTGATAGTCGTTTATTTAACTATGAAACAACATTCACAATAAGCATTAAGCCTCAATAATTTCCCAAATTGTTTATACTGATAGTCGGTTATTTAACTATCAAACAACATTCACTACAACCATCAAATTTAAATAATTTCCCCAAATTATTTGTTTCAAAATATCTTCGCAAGATATATTTTTACACTTCAATCCTTTGAAAAACAATTTTCAAATTATTTTTCTCTCGCGGAATGAATTTCCAAACATTATTATTTCCACTGAAAATTTGACAAAACTAAATGTTTTGGATTTAAAAATAATTTAAATCACTTTATCTAAAAATATATACTTTAAAATACTTAAAATAAAAACTATTTAAAACATTTTATTTAAAATATCAATTATGAAATTTAGTAATAATTTTTCATGAAAATTTAAGCCAAAAATATTTAAAAATCAAGTTATAGAATTCTACACAAGTTTTTCAAATAAAAACTTTAGCCAAACTATATTTAAAATAGAACTACTTTATAAAATATATAAATATCAAAAATTATCTTTACCAATCACCCCTTTAAATTTATTACTACTATAACAAATTTAATAAAATATTTACCTTTAAAATTTGAAACAAATTAAATAAATAATTTCTCAAAGAAACATCCTTTTAAACAACTTTAAAACTTTTAACTTTACTTAAAATTGTGCACGAAATCGTACTTGGCTTATCAGAAGAAGAAAAACGCTTTGCTTTCACACTTTTTAAAATAAACTACTATTTATTTTTAAAACAAATTACCCATTCGATTATAAATTCCATCGTGAATTTAAATTTTCAAATATTCGCTGATATACAATTTTCAAGTCGATTTCCAAAATTTACTTTCAAACAACAAATCAATTTCCAAATTTATTTCTAAAAATTTATTTTCATTTAAAAAGTACTCTTTTACTTATCCAAATTTATTTTAAAATCTATAAATTCCAATCTCGCTCCTTTTATTAAATTTAAAAATCTTATTTAAAAATCTGAAATATTAATTTCATACTTAATTTGAGTTTCTCCCTTTTATTTCTCCCAAACCATTTAAAAGCGCAATTTTAAATAAATTCTTCAACTGTTAAACAATATTACTTAAAATCCATTCATTTCCATTTATTAAACCTTTTTCCCCATACTTGGAATTTATTTAACAGGTTTTCAAAAATAAACCTATATCTTTTCCAAATTCCTTCTTTTAATTTATCCAATTCTCAAAAATTATTTTACTTAAAATTCCCTACTTTAATTTCCTCCCAAAAATCCAATCTTTTATATTATGGTATTTTGAAAGTACCAAAATATATTCGGCCAAACCATAGCCTTCAAAAATTTCAATCTCCAGTATAATCATTCACATATTATCAACAAATCACATCACAACATATAAAATCAATTCAAGCATTTGAGGAATCCACTTTGATCCCTCCAACCCGTTTCCCTGCATCCATAGATGTTAGCACAACAAATTAAATACCAATTCCACTTCGAGGTGGAATATCGCGGTATATGGGATCATCCGCTATTATGCAGGGCGCATAGGGTCTCATCCGCTATATAACGTGGGAAATCAATCACTTTAATACATATATACTACATAATATCACCCAACGGATAAATTTATCAAATTCATCCAAGCACATCCAACAATTTAAATTTAACTATTTAAATTAAACAAAGCAATTGATTGCGCGAGAAGATATCACCTTAAATTTTATCGTTTGCAATCCATTCCCATTCCGGGTTGATTTTCTTCACAATTTCGACCTTGTATAAACATTTTTACAGTTTTATTAATATTTGAATCGATTGACAATAAATTACCATTTGTTAATTTATTTAAACTAATAATTTAAATTTTAAACTAATTCCTTTTATATATAAAAAACTTTTAGTAACTAAAAATAATCAAATTTGTTTATTAAACAAGTTAATTACTATAATACCTTATTTAAAAATAAACTAGTAGATTTTCAATGTATATATGTATATTTTTATTTTATTTTTAATTTTCAGGCTGCTTAAAAATAATTTATATAGGTTAAGAAATCTACTTACATATTCATATATATCTATAAATTTAAAATCTGCATATATATCTTACTATATATATTATTATTTTTAAACTATATATTCATATACATATAAAATAATTGCAATACCTTCACTGCCTCTGCCCTCACGACTGCGACAAGTCACAGACCACCATTGCCAGAACGTCCCCGTGAATCCCTTTTTTTTTCCAGCTTCGCCTGAGCACAAAACTCGGCAAGATTTCCGGTGCCACGAACTCGATCGCGAGCCCTAGATGAAGCACCTTCCCCCCTTGCGATTCCGATCGCCATCCCCTTTTAGGTCGAACAAGATCCAGAGCCTCCGACCCTATGCCATGCCCCCTCCTGTTGGCTGCTCGCCGCCCTGATTCGTGCATGCGGCCCTCACCTAGTATCGCTACCACACACCATCCTTCTTTGACCATGTGCGCGCTCACCGCTAATCCCTTACCTGACTTCGATTGAGACTGAGGATGTGAAGAACAAGAAACAGAAGCTATTCAACTTGAAGCCCTAACCAACGACGGCTAGTCCAACCCACTATCCCGATTTGAATTGATCGATTCCATTTTTTCTGATTTGAGTGACGGCCAAGGATTTTTGTTTGAATGAATTCGAACTGCCTTGATTTTGTTTTGAACAGCCATTTTTTTGTTGAACAGTTGAAAAAGGGGGCACCATTGATTTCTTTTTTTTCGATTTTGAATCTAGGAAGAAAATGCAGCCATTTTTTGCTTTTTAATAACTATGAGGATTTCGATTTATGTTGAGGATGAAGAAAGTCTTCATTCTCCTTTTTCTCTGCGTTGTTTTATCTTTCTATTTTATTTTATTACTATTTTTATGCGTGTGGAAAAAAATAGAAAGAAAAGAACACGTGGATAAAATTTCTATACGTTTTGTAAAGGCTCGCGCAGTAATTATATTGTTTGTATTTAAATTTAAATTCAAGTTTAAATCGTCTTAGTATCCGCAACTCACAATCTCGATCTCCAAATGAGGCATGCCGCTAGGCATTTATAATGTTAAACCCCTATTTCGAACTCACTGAAAAAGGTTCCGAGTCCGAATTCGATCGTATGGAGAATGTAGCTTTTTGGCCCCAGCTATTAACTTAAATTTCAATAAAAAAAATTAGCACGTTTATCAACCGTACGGTCACACGATCTGTCCAAACACTACGAAAATTGAAATCGGATAATAATAAACTATCACGGATCTAATGGAACTCGTTTCATCGAATACCGAGACTATGACTCAGAATGCTATTTTTAAATATCGATTTAAACGATATAAATTCAAAAGTGAACAAATCACTTTCAAATTCAATCCTGAGGCTTCCATTATCTTCGGTACTATTAATATATATTATTTTTAACAAGCTCAAAACTGAAGATACAATATTTTATCCAATTTCAAATTATTAAATTTTAATAATTTAATTGCCAAATAGATAGTGATTTTTAAAATTCAAGTTAAATCAACTTTCAAAAATTTAAAATCAAATAAATATTTCAATTTCAAATGTCTAAAATTCTGGGTCGTCACATTCATCCCCCTTAAAAGAATTCCGTCCTCGAAATTAATAGTTAAGAAGAATGATTCATAACCCATTCACTATCTTCCCAAAACCAAACAGTTTTAACAATTTGTCAACACAAATCTTTTTACTAAAGACCCATTATCACTTCTACTAACTTCCCAACCTCAATCGTAAGTTCCAACAATATTATTTTTCTCAACAATTCCAATTTAAATTTAAATTCAAATTTTAAATTACCAAAATTTTCTCAAAATTTTCCCGACTCCCTAAGTTTTCGAAAAAAATTACCAGCGTCTCCTTTGCGCGGCTAGCTCGGTACGACTACAAAATGCCACTACGGGCCTCCCAAGTTTCAAAAGAAAACAAAACGCCAAGTGTCTAAACCAGAAAATCATCAAATTTCATACATAAATTTAAATACAGACCTTTTTGGTAGAGTAATTTAAATTATCTTCGAAATTAAAAATCCAATTTCCTTTTGCTTTAAAACACATGTATATCCTTCTTAATATAATATCCAATTACAGCATTCAAAATCATTTTCCACATTTCTTTACAAAAGTTTCAATAATTATTTCATTCAAGCCCGTATGACACATACATATCATTCGTACGCAATATCAAATCCAATCGCTCACTCGATCACACAATTTAACTTTCGAATTAGTATCGTCCACCCGAATTCCTAGTGCAGACTCAGATCTGGTTTCTTGATCAGAAACGTCATTCTCCTTGCATAGCCGTAAACTATGATAGAGAATTTTCAAAATCAATCAAAAATCCATATCCAAGATTCGCCATCAAAAATCAAATGAAAAATCCCAACTCGAATCGATATAATTATCTCGAAATTTTGTGCTCGAATTTGGATCAAATTGCTATGCGAATAAAATAATATACGTACATCCAACGTAATTATTTCCAAATTGATTATTAGCTATATCAATTTTCTATTCTTTTATTCACATTAATTTTCATTCATTTATTCATAATTACCATTTAATACATCTTTATTAAATCTTTATTCAAATATTAACTTAGAATATTTCCTAAATTCCAAATTTACTTAAGAATTTCACCATTCATTTCTTAAGTTCTATATAAGTATTTTATATAATTCTTATATTATTTCACTTCATCACTTTAGTTTATTTATATTTTTATTCAAATTGAATTCCAATTCCATATAATTCAATTTGCTTTAATCTATTAATTAATTTCAAATCTCAATACTTTTATTTCCAACTTTTATCCAAATTTTCATTTTCAATTTTACTTGAATTCAATTTATCTTTAAACTATAGTTAGTTTGTCATTCCTTCAATTAGTTTCACTTACTAATTTTATTTCAATACTTCGCTTCATTTGATCCAACTTGACAAATTTTCCATTTAACTCAATTCAAAATCAATTCCAATGTTTAGCTTGAATTTCATTTACTTACAAATTCAAAATGAATTTCAACATTCAGTTTCAATTTCATTTACTTGCAATTGTAAATTCATTTATTCGTTCACGAATTTATTTTCAACCTTTATAAATTTTATTCCAATCCATTTTGTCTGCTAGCTTACTTCTCAAATTTACTTTTATTCAAATTAATCCAAGTTAAATTCAGTTTCAATTCAAATTTTCCTAAGTTTCCAAACTTATTTATCATTCCATAACCATTTTTTATAAGATTCCAGAGTCCAAATAATCATTTAAGTATTTCAAAACCATTTTTGAAATCAATTATATCCAAAATTGAAATATTTCAAAATCAAACTCAATTTCACAAACAACTTCAATTTTAAAATAATTTGTCAGCAATTCCTCTCTTGGAAATTCGAAAATGAACACCGATGATGTCGCGATCATCATCGGATTTATTTTCCAGCGACCGAAAAGTGTTTAGTGCTTTTATCCCTTCAAAAACATTTTACAACTGTTTTCAAATTCCAAATCCCACTAGACTCCAAAATCAATTCAAAAATATTTCCCAAATAATTTCACCATTATTTTTTCCAAAACCTTTGAAAATTATTTCCAAACTCAAAAGGAATTTAAATTTTCCAAATCTCAAACCCCAAATCCTTCCAAAAAACATTTTCAAATATTTCTCTGGAATTCTATTTCAAATTATAAATTACATTTTCAATTTACATTTAAAAATCCTATTTGTATAAGAAATTTATTTCATAGCTTTTGGTTATGATATCAATTTCTTATTCAATTTCACACTTAAATGATAATAATTTAATATTATCATTTCCTAACAACCAAGCAACTATATATAACTATAATAATTTATGAAAAATTATTTCTTTTATATAAAAAATAATTGGGTAAAATTATTTCATTTACCCTATTTTAAAACAATACTATGTTGGTTTATCTTATTTAAGAGTATAGAAACTCCTGTTGATGCAGTTGGCCAAACTGCACCAACCAGAATCTATAAACACTCAACCGATAAGTCAACACAATATAAAAACAATTTTTTTATATTCACTAACAAATACGCACTCATATCTATTAATACACTCAAACTCATTCTAGAGTACTACTGACTCTATCTCTAATGAGTAATTCCACCACCAGATCCAAGGTTCTCCCTTAACCAATTGATCTGATACCACTCTGTAACGACCCAATTTTTTTACTTTCGAAAAACGACATCAATACGTCCACTATCAAATGCCGAACAATCGAATGCCGAAAAACCGAACCGTTAGGGTTAAAGAAGAAGAAGAAGGAAAAAGAAGAAAACCGAAACAATATCAGAATCTCACATTCGAAGCGGAACAGTATATAATAGATAAATGAATAATCTTTAACCAAAAGAACTATGTCAGTTTATACATTACATCATTAGAGTATAACAACACAAAACACGACACTAGGCATTTATGACAACTTGTCCATATAAAAACTGAACTTACAGCAACCCATACGCAGCAGATATTACATAATATAAGTGATACGTCTTGCCATCCCGCTTGTCTCCTGATCTCCACAGCATACTTTTTAACTTTTCTCTAGAACAACCGATAACCTGACTCTTGGCTGCCCGTAGGGAAAAGTATGGGCACCCAGAGTTTAGAAAAGGAACAATAAACTCCAGGTCAGTCATGGGACTGGTGTGAGATCTTAAAACAATTATTTGCACAAAAGAAAAGGAAAAGAAATCTGTTATGCTTTTGGAAATTGAAACCACCATAAGGCCGCCCGCCACACACACAATGCAATCGCACACTTGGGGGAGATTTCTCCTTATAGGAGTCAAATATGCTTGATATATGGAAATCCTTTTGATATTATCATTAGTGCATAGTGTGGAAAACATTTCGAAAGTATAATATTAATCTTAGCCAGCATAGGTACCATTATATTATGCCTACTATAGCTACTACCTGAGGTGGCAGGTTATACAACAGTAATCGTAAAGGGCTCGTATTGGATGATTGGATTTCCAACAAATGGTCAAGGCTAAGGAACTTCCTTTCCGAATGGGTACGCCTCTAGAGGGATGCCCCGAGAACCTAATCGGATCTCTTCCAACACAAGGCCGGGTTACCTCTATAACTAGTTAACTAACTGTCACAAGTATGTCATCCCTCGGTCTAGACCGACCTTTACCAAGGCGCCTCAACAACCTACAACCACATAAGTAAATATCTGGTATCCATACCAAATTCCACTTTTTTATCCACACAAGTTAAATATCTAGGCTCCATACCCTCATAACCTTGCCGCATCCTTCCTGTTTCAACCATTTTCGAGGTGTGAGGTTCGATGAAGTCTCGCCCCACAAAGCTACGCTTTTCACAAAAGCCATGCGATGATCAACAAATGATCATCACTTAGCATGCCACATTACCAAATTGTGAATATATCACTAGTAACAATCAACAACATAACTTCTGAGCTCGTACGTCTTAGAGAAGGGTGTTAAGCTAAGAGAATAAATTCTCCGCCACCAAACAGAAATGTATTTGATAGAAAGCAGCTTTATAACTTATAATGTAATGTCATACATACATCCATACAAGTCCATCCTAGGTCTGGATGGAACAGAAGGCACTTCGTCCAATTAAGGAAAAAGTACTTGCAAATCTGTATATTCCCTAATCACATCCGGACTCCTCATCACATAGGGTAATCTTTATACCGAAGCAACTCAGTGCAGAGACAATCGACAGATAATCCTTTCATTTTCGAGAATACCCGGTCTTCAACCACCATCTTCAAATGCAATCCCATTTCATCGTATCATTATTTGGAATGGGTTTTATAACTTAGTGTCCTCCCCCGGCTTAACCGAATAATGAGCGCTTATTTTAAAAACAAATTAAAGTGTCATTTTAAAGGCCAATATTGATAGTCAGTTATTTAACTATCAAACAACATTCACAACAACCATCAAGCCTCAATAATTTCCCAAATTATTTGTACTGATAGTCGATTATTTAACTATCAAACAACATTCACGACAACCATCAAATTTAAATAATTTCCCCAAACTATTTATTTCAAAATATCTTCGCAAGATATATTTTACACTTCAATCCTTTGAAAACAATTTTCAAATTACTTTTCTCTCATGGAATGAATTTCCAAACATTGTTTATTTCCACTGAAAATTTGCCAAGACTAAATGCTTTGGATTTAAAAATAATTTAAATCACTTTATCTAAAAATATATACTTTAAAATACTTAAAATAAAAACTATTTAAAATACTTTATTTAAAATACCAGTTATGAAATTTAATAATAATTTTTCATGAAAATTTAAGCCAAACAAATTTAAAAATAAAGTTATAGAATTTTATACAAGTTTTCCAAATATAAACTTTAGCCAAACTATATTTAAAATAGAACTACTTTATAAAATATATAAATATCAAACATTATCTTTACCAATCACCCCTTTAAATTATTACTACTATAAAAAATTTAATAAAATATTTACCTTTAAAATTTTAAACAAATTAAATAAATAATTTCTCAAAGAAACATCGTTTTAAACAACTTTAAAAACTTTTAACTTTTGCATAAAAATCTACTCGAAATCTTACTTGGCTTATCAGGAAAAAAACACTTTCCTTTCACACTCTTAAAAATAAACTACTATTTATTTTTAAAACAAATTACCCATTCCATTATAAATTCCAACGTGAATTTAAATTTCCAAATATCCACTGATATACAATTTTTCAAATCGATTTCCAAAATTTACTTTCAAACACCAAATCAATTTCAAATTGACTTCCAAAAATTTATTTTCATTTAAAATGTACTCCTTTACTTATCCAAATTTATTTTAAAATCTATAAATTCCAAACTCACTCCTTTTATTAGATTTTAAAATCTTATTTAAAAATCTGAAATATTAATTTCATACTTAATTTTAAATTTCTCCCTTTTATTTCTCCCAAACCATTTAAAATCTGAATTTTAAATAAATTCTTCAACTTTTAAACAATATTACTTAAAATCCATTCATTTCCATTTATTAAAATCTTTTTCCCCATATTTGGAATTTATTTAATAGGTTTTCAAAAATCAACCTTTATCTTTTCCAAATTCCTTCTTTTAATTTATCCAATTCTCGAAAATTGTTTTACTCTCTACTTTAATTTCCTTCTAAAAGTCCAATCTTTTATACTCTGGTATTTTGAAAATACCAAAATATATTCAGCCAAACCATAGCCTTCAAAAATTTCAGTTACTAATATAAGTATTCGTCGATTATCAATAAGTCACATAACAACACATCAAACCAATTCAAACATTTGAGGAATTCAGTTGGATTCCTCCAACCTGTTTCCATGCATCCACAGATGTTAGCACGACAAATTAAATACCAATTCCACTTCCACGTGGAATATCGCGGTATATGGTGTCATCCGCTACTATTCGAGGCGTATAGGATCTCATCCGCTATATAATGCGGAAAATCAATCACTCCAATATATATATATATATATATATATATATATATATAAAATCAACCAACAGATAAATTTATCAAATTCATCCAAGCACATCCAACAATTTAAATTTGACTATTTATATTAAACAAAGCAATTCGATTGAGTGAGAAGATCTCACCTTAAATTTTATCATTTGCAATCCATTCCCATCCTGGCTTGATTTTCTTCATAATTTTTGACCTTGTATAAACTCTTTTACGGTTTTATTAATATTTAAATCGATTGACAGTAAATTACCATTTTTAAATTTATTTAAACTAATAATTTAAATTTTGAACAATTTCCATTTATATATAAAAATATTTTAGTAACTAAAAATAATCAAATTTGTTTATTAAATAAGTTAATTACTATAATACCTTATTTAAAAATAAACTAGTAGATTTTCAATGTATATATGTATATTTTTATTTATTTTCCAATTTCAAGCTGCTTAAAAATAATTTATATGGGTTAAGAAATCTACTTTACATATTCATATATATCTATAAATTTAAAATCTACATACATATCTTACTATTGATTTCTTTTTTTCGATTTCGAATCTAAGAAGAAAATGCGGCCATTTTTTTCTAATAAGTGTGAGGATTTCGATTTATGTTGAGGATGAAGAAAGTCTTCGTTCTCCCTTTTGCACTGTGTTGGTTTAACTTTCTATTTTATTTTATTATTATTATTTTTTTACGCGTGTGAAAAAAACAGAAATAAAAGAACACGTGGATAAAATTTCTATACGTGTTGCAAAGGCTTGCACTGTAATTATATTGTTTGTATTTAAATTTAAATTCAAATTGAAATTGTCTCGATATTCGCAACTCACAATCTCGATCTCCAATCGAGGCCTGCCGCTAGACGTTTATAATGTTAAACCCCTATTCCGAACGCATTGGAAAAGGTTTCAAGTCCAAATTCGATCGTATGGAGAGAAGATAGCTTTTTGGACCCAGCTATTAACTTAAATTTTGATAAAAAAATTAGCGCGTTTATCAATCGTGTGGTCACACGATCGCTCCAAACACTACGAAAATTGAAATCCAATAATAATACACTATTACGGATCCAAAGGAACTAGTTTCGTCGAAATCCGAGACTGTGCATTGGAAGGCTATTTTTAAATATCGATTTAAACGATATAAATTCAAAACTGAACAAATCACTTTCAAATTCAATCCTGAAGCTTCCATTATCTTCAGTACTATTAATATGGATTTACAGGACTTTAAAATATTTTTAACAAGCTCAAAACTGAAGATACAATATTTTACCCAATTTCATATTATTAAACTTTAATAATTTAATTGCCAAATAGATAGTGATTTTTGAAATTCAAGTTAAATCAACTTTCAAATATTTAAAATCAATTAAATATTTCAATTTCAAATGTCTAAAATTCTGGGTCATCATAGACGACTTAAGGACCTTCCTATGTGGGATTCATAAACGATGCGACTGAAAAAACACGCTTCAAAACTAGGTTGCTCGCATCGAAGGTTCTCGGTCGAACTTTTTCATTATAATATCGAGCGACTCGGTGCCGATTTACGGTGCCGATATACGGCCGCCCTTAAATCGGCTTCTTCACGTTTCTCATCGATAATGTCTAACGATTCCAGTAAAAGATCCTGGTTCATCCTAGGATCATAATGAATCACCCGGTGAGAGGGAACTTCAAGTTCCGCCAGTATAACAGCTTCAGTGCCGTGTGCCATAGTGAATGGAGTGTGGCCGGTAGCGTACTTGTGGATGGTTCTGTAGGCCCAGAGTGTTATTGGGAGTTCATCCACCCACTTGCCTCTAGCCTTCTCTAAATGCTTTTTTAATACGGACTTGATTATCTTATTTACAGCTTCAACTTGTCCATTCGCTTTGGGATGAGCCACTGCTGCAAACTTTTCCTCAATGCATTTTGGCAGAACTCTTTGAACTCTCTACTTTCAAATTATGTTCCGTTGTCAGTAATGATTGTTCGTGGAGGCCAAATCGGCATATAATGTTTCGCATAACAAAATTAGTGTGCTTCTTGGTGGTGATCGTGGCTAAGGGCTCCGCTTCTGCCCATTTGGTTAAGTAATCGACTGCGGTAATTGCGTATTTCGTACCACCTTTGGAGATTGGCAAAGAGCCGATTATATCGATCCTCCATATTCCGAATGGCCATGGATGAACCACTTGTATGAGTTCTGTCGGTGGTGCTCTTGCGATTTTTGCGTGTTTTGGCATCTGTCGCACTTCCTTACATACTCTGCGACATCCTGATTCACGGTTGGCCAATAGTATCCATAGCGGAGGATCTTTTTAGCTAATGTCTGCTCCCTAGTATGGTCGCTGCATTCTCCTTCATGAACTTCTTTCAAGACCTGCTTTATTTCATCGAGGCAATGCACCTAAGTAAAGGAACCGAGAATCCCTTCTGCTACATTATTTCATCCTGCATTATATATCGCGAGGCCATGCAAACGACTTGTCGCCTCTCGTTCTTTCTCTCAGGCAAAATTCCATGTAGCGGTATTCTTTGAATGGGATCATCCACGACTCCCTTTCAGTTTCTGTCCCTAATATAAAACCTACTTCTAATTCATTTATACTCGAAGCATGTAAGGTTTCGATGGGAACCAAGCCCATTTTTTGTGCATCACCAGTACTTGCGAGTTTCGCCAATGAGTCGGCTTCTCCATTTTGCTCACATGGGATATGCGAAATATCATAGTACTCAAGGTTCGCCAATAGTTCTTGAACCTAAGCGAGGTATGGGGCAAGCCTTTGCCCCTTTTCCTGGTAGTCTCCTCGTACTTGGTACACCGCCAACTGTGAATCACAGAAGATTTCAATCGATTTCACTCTAAGTTCTTAGGTAAGTTTCAAGCCTACAATCAACGCTTCACATTCAGCATCATTGTTTCTAGCGGGGAAACCAAGTTAAAAGCATGACAAATCGAACGGTTCGCGGGAGTTACAAGAATAACACCGGCCTCAAAAAAATGGTCGTTGGATGCACCATCTGTATATAGCTTCCATCAAACAGCGGGAATTACACCACTACCACTTGGCTCGTCTGATATGGTGAACGCTGCAATGAAGTCTGCTAGCGCTTGTCCTTGGATTTCCCTTCGTGGCAAGCAAGTGATATCGAACTGACTCAGCTTAATGTTCTGTTTGAATAGCCTCCTAGAGGTTTCTAGTCGGTAGAGCACCTGTCGTAGAGGCTGATCGGTATAAACACTGACCAGGTGTGCCTAAAAATACGGACGGAGCTTGCGTGATGCGATCACCAAGCAGTAAGCTAGCTTCTGAATCTTAGGATAATTTCTCTCTGCCCCTGTTAAACGCTTACTAACATAGTACATTTGCTTTTGGATTTGGTCCTCTTCGCGAATGAAGGCTGTATTGATGGCATACTGAGATATGACCAAATAAACATATAACTCCTCATGATCTATAGGCTTTGACAAAACCGGGGGCCTCTCTAAGTGTCTCACCAGAGCTCGGTATGCATCCTCACAGTCCAGCGTCCACTCAAAATTTCTCTTCCCTTTTCTTATCATATCAAAGAAAGGGATACATTTGTCCGTCATCCTGGACATATATCGACCCTACGCGGTGGGTTTCCCATTCAAGCTTTGTACTTGCTTTATAGTCCTAGGTGCTTGTATGTCTCGAATAGCCTGGATCTTTTCTGGGTTGGCTTCGATTCCCCATGCATTGACAATAAAACCCAAAAACTTTCCCGATGCAACACCAAAGGAACACTTTAGGGGATTAATTTTCATTTCGTAATACTTAGTATATCGAACATCTCCACTAAGTCTTGAATGTGGTCGTTCGACTGTCATGACTTCATGAGCATATCATCCACATAGACTTCCATCGTTCTACCAATCTGGTCTTTAAACATCTGATTCATCAAACACTGATAAGTTGCCCTTGCATTCTTCAACCCGAAAGGCATCACTACATAAGAGTACAATCCAACGTATGTGACGAAACTGGTGTGCTTCTGATCTGGAATGCGCATCGGGAATTGATTGTATCCTGAATACGCATCCATGAATGACGATAATTCGTGTCCTGTTGTCGAATCGACCAACTGATCAATTCTGGGCAAAGGAGAACTATACTTATGGCACGCTTTGTTCGGGTCTGAGTAATCAACCCAGGTCCTCCACTTTCGGTTAGCCTTCCTCACCAATAGGGGATTAGATATCCATTCAGGACAGAGGGTGTCACAGACGAACCCATTGGCTTTGAGTTTATCCACTTCCTCTCTGAGAGCAGCAGACCTCTCCGGGTCCATGCCTTTCCTATTTTGTTTCACTGGCACATATTTTGGGTCAATGTTCTACATATGACTTGCGATGGCGGGAGAAATTCCGCACATATCAGAGTGGGTCCAAGCAAAAACATCCAGATTCGCTCGTAGGAAATCGGTAAGATCCTCAATCATCGAGGGGTTGAGTTGTGATCCAATCTTAAACACCAATGATGGGTCATCATGGATGACTGGAATGTCAATCGTCAGTTCAGCCGGTGCTGCTTTAGCCTCCTAGGGTTCTTCATCATTGTCTCTCAGATCTATGTCTCTATAGATCAGACTCTATTGCCCTTGCCAAGGCTCGGGCATTACTTGCCAATTTTCAACAACACGGATGCGGATAGACTTGTTTACACCCTTTCCCTTCTCTCTTCGCTGGGCCTCTCTCAGCTCGGCCATATAACATGCACGACCAGTAGCTAGATCGCCATGCACTGCACCAACTCCTCTATCCATTGGAAATTTCAAGGTTGAACACCATGGTTCCAAAGCTACCCTAAACTCCGCCAGGGCCGATCAGCCTAGAAAAACGTTATACGGGGAATCAACATCCAAAACAATAAACGGTAGGATCCGTACCTCCTACATTCACCTTCTCCAAACTCAACTGGCAATTCAACAAAACCTATCGCATCAATGGTTGAACCATTAAAGCCGTGAATGCAGGCTTTATATGGTTTCAAATCCTTTACATCCATCTTCATTTGGTCATAATCCTTTTTGAAGGTAATATTAACAGAACTCCCACAATCAATTAGTATCCATCTCACAAACGTCGGCCCAATCATGGCTGAGATGACCATCGGGTCAATGATAGGTGCCTCCACCTAATTGACATCCCTACTCCTGAATACTATATCATCCGTCATCATTCGCTGGGATCCTGTCTTCTGTGTTCGAGCAGCATTTGAAATCCTCATGCTTTATGAAACTAGCATAGCATTCCATTTCTTGCTAACTCTTGTCTGTCGTGTAAGGCCCACCAACTATCGTGTTTATGATTAGCCTACCTCCTGTCTGAGTGGGTTCCTCAGGTCGATGTGGAGGCTGCCCGTGATTGGGGTCGAATGTCCCTTGTCCGCCTTCCTACAGATTCTTAGCAAACTGCTGTAACTTCTTCTACCGAATCATTTTTTTATAGCATCATGGAGGTATCTACATTCCTTAGTGTTGTGCCCGTAGGTCTTCTGAAACTGACAGTACTTTCCAGTCTGTTTTTGTTCCTCGGTGGATTCCTTTGGACGCGGCTTTCGGTATTGGAACGTATTAAAAGTTGATAAATAAATATTCTCCAGAGATGTGTTCAGAGGAGTGTACTTGCCATAGATTGGGATTCTTGGTTTCCAATTTCCTACTTTCCTCTTTTTCTTCCAGAATTTCCTCCTTCGGATCCTTTAGACTGCTCCGGCTTATTTTGAACATTGACCTGGACCTTGCCAGAGTTGTCGCCAGATTGCTTTATCGCAATGTTGCTTTGCGTCATCTCCCTTCTGGGCCCTGGCGCACTGTTTCGCCTTGTCCACCTGGCCTCTTCCTTTCTCATGAATTGGTTCTCCTTTGAATTGAAGCGTTCCAAGGTAATCGGAGGTTTTCCTGCCAGCCAATCACCAAACTCCTAGTCCGGATCTACTCCTCGCATCATGGCCAAAATAATAGCATGGTCATTCAGGTTGCTAACTTCGGTAGCAGCAACGTGAAATCTTGCAAATAATCCTTTAACGACTCCCCCGGAGCCTGGATCACACTAGATAGAGACATCATGTCTTTTGGACGAGTGACATGGATCTTAAACTGTTCCATAAATTTCACCGCTAACTCATCAAACCTAGAGATCGATCGTGGGGGATGCTTAGTAAACCACATGGTAGCGATCCCAGCTAAGGTAATCGGGAAGCGTCTGCACTTGGTCGCATCATTTGCCCAAGTCGAGTCCTTCATCCACTCATATCTCATTATATGCTGTCGGGGATCAGTCTTCCCTTTATAAGCTGGAATAATAGGCATACTGAGCTTCTGGGGGTACTCAGTCTGTAGGATGGTATCTTTGAACGGGGTATGGCTCCTAGATACACCCCAATCATCGTTGGATAAGCCTTGCTTTTCCTTCATCGGTTGTTTGATCATAGCTGATAAGTCCAGGGTCTGGATGGGAGGTGACAAGTTGGAACCCATCTCGCATGATCGTTCCGGCTAGTACCTACTCGGTAGGTGATCTCCCAAGTGCGTATCCTAAGGGCCCGCTTCGCTTCGACCCTGGCGAGGCGGTGGACCAGCTTCCACTCGTGCTCCAGATCCTAAGTTTCCAACTCCAACTTGGGTGCGATTCCCTAGGTGCAGGTGAGGGGACAAGGTTCCAGGTAAGGAACCTGGACCATTTCTGTTGGATTGCTCTGCTACATCTGTTTGTGATGTTTCAATCCTACGGCATCTACACCTGGGATGTTCATCTGACGAAGTGGAGCTGTCAGATGATGAGTAGGAAGTGGGGCTGCCTCCAGTGTTCTAACGTTTTTGCTAAATAATCTGGGACATGAGGTTGGTGTTTGCTTAGAACTGCTCGTTAAGCTGTCTCCTACTTTCCACGAGCTCTCTCATCAACTCACTAAACTCTGCCCTAATGACAACTTTTGATCGATTTAGGGAGATGGCGGTTCCAGCTGCTAGATTAGCTTGCTGATTACTGGATCCTGCTTGATGGACGCTGACGGTCTCATTGACATCAGCATGGTAGGAGGCAGATCTGGTACGCGGTCTTTCCATCTTAGAGTTATCCGTTGAAACATTGAATAGAATCTATGAACTCTTGAAAATGAACTTGAATCTCCTCGAGGGATTTCTTCAATCTAGTAGCGACAAAGTAGATCCTGATAGCTTGAGAATGCACGTTCTCAGTGAAAGCACCAAAATTTTAGCATCAAAATTAGTCACTAAAACCTTTAAATAGAGATGTGCAGTGTGATTAATGAAGACAGTAAATTAAAATAGAGGAATAATGCAATTGAGTGCAGAAAGAACAACAGAAATGGAAACACCGGATTTATAGCAGTTTGGCATAATTGCCTATGTCCACTTTGAATGTGATCTTTATTGTTCTTTCAGTAACTTGAATACAGTAACAATCCGTAAACAAACAATTTAAGTGCAAGTTTGAACAGAAAAGAAATGAGTACAAACAATGTCAGAGTATCCCTGGAGTTCTCAAAAAAGGGTCCCTTCAACTGTACCCCTGCCCCTCTATTTATAGATGAAGGTAGGCTGGTTCACCTATGGAGGCCCACGACCAAGATAGCTCGGCGCACTAGTATCAGTTCAAACTGACTGTCCCAGGCAATGTCGAACCAATATGGCTGAACTAGGTGTTGCCGAACCCCTATGGCTAAACGGTGGTCGTCAAGTAACTGACTCGAGGCAAGCTCTCAAAGGACTCAGAGCGACCCTTGGTGTATCTTGAAGCAAAGCAATGTTGACCCCCTCACCTTGTTGTAGACCCCAAGAATATGCAAACTCCCTCATTGTGCACCAAACCAGCTACGCCAATCTACGCACGCCGAACCATTGAGGCCGAACAATCAATGTCGAGCCTCAATCAACTGAAGTAGCTTTGGCTTTCCTTCCTTGACTGAGTGATGCACGACCTAATACTTCTAAGGACGGACCACAATTAGCCAAACCACTAGGGCCGATCCCATCTACATCGAGCCACTAGGACCGATCCATGTCGACCGAGCCACTTTGTCGTGCCTATCTTGGCCGATCCACCATGTCTACACTTCAATGCCGATCCACCTTGGCTATACTCCAACACCGATCCACCTTGGTTGAGTCAGGTTGGCTATGCTCCAACACTGATCCACCTTAGCTACACTCCAATGCCGATCCACCTTGGTCGAGCCAACTTGGCTACACTCCAACGCCGATCCACCATGGCTGAGCAAGTGCCAAATATACTGATCCATGTGTATAGGCCGACACAAACTTAAATTACACCGTCTCTTATACTTTCAATCCTCTCTTAGCTTGACTCCCGTCTAGGTTCACCCGTAGGCTCTACGACTATCGCCATATAGCCGGACCAAAGTGCCTGGTAACATATAGCAAGACAAAGAAAATATAAATAATACAGGCGGTAGTCAACGCCTTAGAAGAGAAAATTTCATCAGGTGTTCATATTACTTGAACTGAGCACTTAAATGTATATTATTTGAATTGAATTGAACATCAATTTTTACAACAGAAGCTGAATTCAAAGTGTTTTAACTCAAATAGTCCTACCTCAACGTTCAACTATATATTACATGAACTGAACATCACATCAGTTTTTACAAAAAATTCAGATCTTAATGTTTTCTCTTTGTTCAACTGTAGATATAAAACCAGCCAAATTCCAATAGTGGCCATTGCCCGTGTTGTAGTTCAATTTCGTGTTGCCACTCAATTTCAGGCTGAGCTAGGATTTTGAGATTTGGCGATTGTTGATGAATTTTTTGTTGTTGTACATTGATTGTTGATGTTTGCGGTTGTGTTGGAAATGATTTGCTTGCGGTTTCAGCCATCATGGTTACGTTGAGATTAATTTTTAAGATCAAAGGTCGAGAAGGCGAATGAAAATAAAGATGAAGATTTAGTTCCGTGGAAGAGAAAAGTAAAAAGATGGTTTTTAAGTGATGAATGGGCTTTGGGCTGTCATGGAAAGAAAAAAGTAAAGCGCATTTCCTTTTGCCTAATTTTTAACTTAATTTTTCCTTTAAAAATTTCCCCTTTTTGATTTTTTATACAAATTTGACTTGCGCTTAAATAATGAATTGACTTGAATTGTATTCAAAATTTATTTCCAACTAAAATTAGTGTATATATCATGATCAAGGTTAATCCAAAGTGCAACCACTTAAGTTGTGATTTGCGCCAAATCAACATAATTCAAGCATTGGTTTTCAATACCAATTCATAAAATAAAAGCTTCAATCTAAAATGGGCAAGTTGTAGTTGTGACCAGATGGAGAAAGATATCAAAGTAAAATGAAAAAATCAATAAAGTTTAAGAATTCCAAATTAATTCCAATGGTCACATTAATATGATTATATGAAAAGATAGAAATTTAGAGAGAGAAAAAAAGGAGCATCTTGGCTTAGATTCCTCTTCAAAGAAATCTTAGCCATCCAAATCATCCACAAAAAACACGAAAGTCAAGCCTCACTTTATGTATATAGAAATAATTTTTCGAAATGGTGTTAAATTTGGTTGTGTGAAATTCATCTCTCTCATCATTGAATATAATATTTTCTTAAATGTATGTTGACTATCAACATTGAATAAAAAATACTAGAAATTATTATGTCAAATCCTATGCTTTATTTTCTGTCTTAGAGTAACTCCAACGGAAGAAGATTCGATTCAAATATTCAGCAATCATCTCCAACATTGCAAATATCTAGTTGAACATTCAATTTTCAGTTATGAAAACTAATCTTGAACTGGATGGCCATTTAATTAGCACCAAGTGTTAGACACATACTTAAGTACACATCTAACTTTAGACGCTCATTTAATAATTATAATTTGATAATGTATCTATAGGTGCATAATAAATGAGCGTTTGATGCCAAATGACTATTAGATATGCGTCTAACAATGGATGTCCATTAAATTGGACTTGGTTGTAGGGTTTTTCTCTGCATTTTAGCCTTGAATATATTGGGATGAAGTTGTTGAAGCTTACATTACCATAATGATTTACATTGTCAATGAGTTTTGTTCTGCAGCAACACGCTACAATTAAATAGAAACTAGCGTGTAACCCTTGCATTTTACACTGTAATATTGTTATAAAATAGTATCTCTATTTTAATGATTTCTAAAATATAACTTATTATGCAACATATGATAAATTTATCATGATATATCAATCATAAATTAAATAACGTGCAATGCTTCGATATAAGTTTGAGAGTTCAATCCTCATAAACTACATATCTTTGTAAAAATTAATGTCCTAACCCAAAATAATTATATATTAAAATTGTTAATATTGTATATGTAAATAATTTATGTTTTTTCTTGACGACATAAATAATTTATGTTATGAGATATATATTTTTATTTGTATAAGTGAATAGGTAACGTTACCATTTTATTAATATGATTGTTGTGTGTGTTTGTGGAATTTTCATCTTTTTAATAATATTTATTAAATTGACTGATGAATATAAAATAATTGAATTTATTTAAAAAAAATTGAATTAGTGACCAAGATAACTAATTAAATATAAGGAGCTGAACGTATAAAAAATTGGAGGAAATTGAGAAGAGCTTTGTACATATTCATAATTAAGAAGAGAATTGGTCTTATGGTTAGCTTATCCACATGTGTTTTATTCACTATTTAGTTTTCATTTTTAAATAATTTTATCCTTGTAATTAACCACAGATTTCATATTATTAAATGAGGGTCAAGCTTGCAACTTTGTTACCTGCAAAATAATGTTATGTATCATTTAGTTGAGTTATGAGTTGGATATGAGTATGATAGCATGTTGAAAATGAGAATGTTTATATAATCTAATATCATAGTCGTATGTGTATTTAGATCGTAAAATTATAAAATATAAATTTATCTTTTAAAGGTCATTCAAAATGAAATTTATTAAATAACAGTAAAGCAAATAAATTACCAGCACTCTTATTAATTTTAGGATTTTTCTCCATTTTCCTTAATTCTCTAGATATTTTATTTTCAGATTTTTATAATTTATCACTTTATAATTACTCACTAAGATTCTTATATCATTCTACATTCAAATGCCAACTTTTCATAAAAAAATATAATTATTTACAAATCTCTTCTCAATTCTCTTATAAAAGTTTTCATTCAAACCTATAAATTTAAATTAATTACACAATCCAAAATTTAGACTGTTTAATAAACTCAGTTAATGAATATTTAATCCATTAAATAAAATCTAGAAAATGGCAATTTCAATGTGTATATCATAGTTGCATCAACAAAATTTTGAACTTAACTTTTTATTTAGATATAAATAAATATAAATCACATAACATAAATATATGTATTAACAATTATAATAAATTTATTTTGTAATTCGTTTAACTCTATAAAGTTTCATGCATTGCTTTGAAAAATTCTATTTTCAGCTTCAATTACCTATATTTTAAAATTTCTACAATTACTTACAAACTCTTCTCAAATCTTTCCTAATATGTTATATTAAAACTCATATATTTAACTAGTTATGCAATCTTAAATTTAAACAATTTAAATAAATTCAATTAACTAATATTCATCAATTCATCTAATAAATCCGAAAATAAAAAAACCAAAATATGCATATTGTTGAGAAAGAATGATAAAATTACTTTGTTTTCAGATAAAAAGATATATAAATTATATAATTTAAAACATTTCCATATATAATAATGTATTTTTTTATTTATATTTCATTTATCACAATAAAATTATTTTACCAACTAATGCATAAAAAAATTCGTTTTTAACTACCTCTAAAGGGTAAATTTATATTTTACAACACTGTAATATAGACAATTGGATTACACCAAAAAATTAGGTTATGTAAAATTCTCATTTTTAATATGACATTAAGCTTTACCCATATTATAACTTATTAAATTTAGATAGTTTAAATCTATTCCAAAGGGAAAAGATATTAATTGATTTCCATAATCAAACAAATATGAAGAAAAAAAATTGGAAAGATAATCAATTAGCACCAAAAGAGATATTAGTTGATTCGAGGAATCAATCAAATAAGGATATACGTGGAAACAAACACAAATTTAATAAATTTGTGTTGAAGTCTAATCAAGCGAATCCGAAAACATTTCATCCTTATCTCCAAAGCAGCCTTCATCCTTGCACCTATAAATATGAAGATATTTGCTCATTTTTTCAACAAAAACCAACAAGAATGTTCTCCATGAACTCAATAAGATCCATATTTCTGTAATTTTTGGGTGAGTGAAATTTACTGAGTGATTCATACTTTTCTCATGTTGTACTCTCTCCACGCGAAGAAATAAGATTTATTTGGGATCTCCGTAAACGTAGGATACTTATATAAGAACCACGTTAAATCTTCTGTATCTCTTTCTCTTTTTCTTTCCATTATTTGTTCTTGTGTGATTTCATAGTTGATTTTAGGTTGCATTGGTATTCAAATAGGCAATACTGGATCCTGATCAAATACGCTTTCGTTCATTCAAATTTTTCACAACTGTTTGGTATCGAAGCCAGTGTTATTATTATGTTTGGGTATTAATGGCTACTTCTAGAAAGTCTATTGGAAGATCTAATGTCAATTATGCCATTGCACATTGGAAAGGAAGATTTTGGATCTTGAAAGATGAAGACGGAAGTAGTGTTGAAGAAGGAGAACACTTTTAAGATTATTTCCATGCCTGAGAAATTGAAGGACATCGAGGCAGCCGTTTTGAAAGAGATGGAAGATGAAGCTCTTACAATAATTCAGTTAAGTCTTTCAGATGAAGTTCTTAAAGAATTCTCTCAAAAGAAGACAGTAAGGAATTATGGGATGCATTATCTAATGCATATCATGACAAGTCTACCACCAATCAGATTATTCTTTAGCAACAACTTTATTCATTTAAGATGAAGCCTAGAGTCGATCTTATGAGCATGTAGATTCTTTGACCACTTTGATTATGAACCTGAAGGTAGTGGATGTTGATATTACTGATGAGGCGCAACAAGTGATCATCTTGTGTTCCTTGCCTAAGGAGTATACTGCTTTTGTTAATTCCATGATATATGGTCGCAATAAGGTTAGTCTATCCGATGTAAAGGATAGTCTTCATAATGAAGTTTTTATAGCTTTTAGCTCTTTTAGGAAGAGCAACTTCTTGCTTATTAATTCTGGCGCATCCTATCATATGACACCTGATAGGAACCGTTTCTCTATATACCGTGAGATTGATGGAGGAGAGATCTGATGGGAAATGATGTCTCTTGCCATATGGTTGGTGTTGGTAGTGTGAAGATCAAGATGTTTGACGGTGTTATTTGCACTATTGCTGATGTTAGACATGTATCTGATTTGAGAAGGAGCTTGATCTTTCTTAGGGTTTTGCGTAGGCTTTGATTGAAGATTGCAGTTGAGGGAGAGAAAATGAAGATATCGAAGGGTTTCATGATTACAATGAAAGGTGTGAGGGAAAAAATCTTTATTTATTAAAAGGCACTACTGTAGTTGGTGAATCAAGTTCTGCTACTTCTTTTGATCCAGATTCTTCCAAATTATGGCACTTGCGAATGGGACATATTGCTGAATGCGGTTTGGATGAGTTAAGAAAGCGTGGTTTGATATATCGTGTTCAGCATCCAAATTTTTGCTTTTGTGAAGAGTGTGTTCTTGGAAAGTAAACAAAGATTTCTTTTGGCACTGGTGAGCATAATGCAAAAGCTATCTTGAAGTATGTTCATATATGTGTTTGGGGTCCCTCCCCTTGCTCATCCTTAAGTGGAGCTAGGTACTTCATTTCATTTATAGATGCTTTCATTCGTGAAGTATGGGTATACTTCCTATAGTCTAAGAGTGAAACTTTGCTAGGTTTTGAAAGTGGAAATCTATGGTTGAAAAGTAGTCAGGAAAGAAGTTGAAGGTTCTCGGTTCAGATAATGGCGGTGAGTTTGTATCATAGGAATTCATCGATTTTTGTGAATATGAAGGCAATAAGAGGAATTGCACCACACCTACGATCCTCATTCTAATGGAGTTGTTGAAAGAATTAATCGAACATTATTAGAGAGAACTCGTTGCCTTAGATTGACTGCTAAATTGAAGAATGGATTTAGGCAGAAATTTATCTACGGCAGCTTTCGTCATCAACTGCACACCTTCAACTGCCATAGATATGAATATCTCTAAAGAAGTATGGAAATAAGCGTCTGTTGGCTATTTATTGCTCAGAGTGTTTGGATGTCCAGCTTATGTACATGAGAGCATAGGAAAGCTAGAACCTAGAGCTCGCAGGTGTATCTTTCTAGGTTATAGCAGAGGAGTGATGGGATACATGTTGTGGTGTCTTATTAGCAAGAAGATCATTATCAGCATGAATGTAAATTTTGATGAGAAGACCATGTTAAAGGTGTATCCTTCCTCATCCAATGACGGTATAAGGATGGATTCAGAATGCCAGACACAAGGCCATCCATCAACAAATTCTTTCCGTGGAGGTATAGATGGTGTTTCCAATGGCACCATGGTTGATGAGGATAGTACAGATGTTGGTATAGAGGATCAAACTGTAGGTGGAGATCATACAGAGACTAAGCCTATTAAACATAGAATGAAGCCTAAGTGGCTTAAAATTTTTGTTCGATTGAGCATCAAAGACATTGACTTTGATGACATGGAAACATATGCATTGAATGTTGGCCATTCAGCCCAGAGATAATAGAGACATTATTTCATCAATTGACAGTTTCAGTTGGTTAATTGCTATAGAAGAGGAGATTTAATCTTTGCAGAAAAATCAAACTTGGGATTTGATGCCTTTTCCACCACAAGAGAGCTATTGGATGCAAGTGGACATATAGAGTGAAGGACGGCGGCAATGCCGATCTCAGATATAAAGCAATGTTAGTTGCAAAGGAGTATGTTCAAAAGAAAGAGGTAGAGTAATGATATCTTTGATCCAATTATCAGGCATACATCCATTTGTATTCTATTGGCATTATTTGCTCATTTATGATACGGAACTTGAGCAATTAGAAGTCAAAACTACATTCCTGGATAGTGATCTGAATGACGAAATTTATTTAAAGTAGTCAAAGGGGTTCATTGATAGTAGCAGGACAAATTATATTTATAAACTTAATAAATCTCTATATGCATTGAAGCGGTCTCCTAGACTATAGTATAAGAGATTTTATAAGTTTATGCTTCCACGGGATATTCTAGAAGCTTCAAAGACCAGTATGTTTATTTTAAAAGGTGCTATGTAGATATGATATATCTTTTGTTGTATGTTGATGATATGTTCATTGCATCTCGGAGTATAATCAGAATTACAGATTTGAAAGTGAAGCTCGGTAAGGAGTTTGATATGAAGCATATGGGAAAATTATAAAGAATTTTGGAAATTGATTCAGAGGTAGGAAGCGAGGAGAGTTGACTCACTCATGTGTAGTACATTGAGAAGGTCCCCGCTCGATTTAGTATGGAGAAAGCTAAACCGGTTGGTACTCCATCAGGCTCACATTTCAAGTTATCGAAAGACTTATCCCCTACATCGGATGAAGACAAGAGGTATATGACTGATATACCTTATTCTAGTGTTATTGGCAGTCTCATGTATGCTATGTTGTGCACGAGATCAGATTTGACCCATCCAATGGGTGTTGTGAGTTGATATATGTCTAACCCAGGAAAAGAGCATTAGCAAGCTGTGAGGTGGATATTTAGATATCTTCATCGCACTTCTTCAGTTGGCATGTTATATGGTGGAGTAGGTGGCAAAATCTCTCTTAGATGTTACTGTGATTCATATTATGCTGGGGATAGAGATGCACGAAAGTCGACATCATGCTATATTTTTTACATTTTTCATAGGCTCAATTTTGTAGAGATCGAAGTAGCAGCCTATAGTAGCTTTGTTGACTACCGAAGCGGAGTTAATATAAATTATGGAAGTGACTAAGGAGGGATTGTATTTTCTTCAGCCATTGGATGTTCTTTCTACGGTGCAGCGGTCAGTAGAACTATATTCATACAGTTAGAGTGTGATTCATCCTATAGAGAATCAAGCTTATAGTTCTCGGACGAAGCACGTTGATATCAAAGGATCTTTCTTATGCATGAGGAAGAACAAAGCAAGATCAAGTTGGTGAAGATGAGTATTACTGATAATTCTTCAGATATGATGACAAAGTCAATTCCTAAGGACAAGTTTAAGAATTACTCAAACTTGATCGGTTTTATTTCAGCTGCTTGAGTGTCATGAGGCATGTGAAGACCCACCTTTCTGATCCCTAGAAACGATACTTAATACATCCCTTGTATTCTTATACCATTGCCCAAGCATTTGAAAGATAAGTTGCCTTGGGGTAAAATAAATGACAGAACAAGACAAAATAGATAATTCTCATAGCGGAATGGTTACATGTTATAAAATGATATAGTACAGTAGGTTACTCCTTATAAGGAGCTATCAGAGTTATAAAAAAAATACTACATCTAACAAATTTCCAACTATACATTATGACTTTTCATTTTTAGATATAAAACACACATACATAAATATACGGTGTGTAACGACCCGGAATTTTGGGTCGCCAAATTTGAACATTTAATTCATTTTAAATGTTGAATATGGATTATAATTTGAATTTTGAAATAAAAGACTTTGGTTAAGTTAATAAAATTAGTTAAATTTCAAATACGGGAATTTAATTGGAATGTGAATAATAATAGATTAATATTAGAATTAGGGTAATTGGTAAATCTGAGTGTAAATAAATATAAAAATGGTTTCTAAAAATTTATTTAAGTTTATTTTTATTTAAATAGAAATATTGGACCATTGGACGGAAATTAGAAGTTGATAAATTGAATTTGGAATTTTATATTAATTTAATAGTGGAATTTAATAATATAATAATACAAATATTTAGTTTTGATTTAAACTGAATCAGAACGATCTCTAATATGAATATAAATTTTATACAAGTTATAATAGAATTAATAAAGTTTTAAAAGTGGAATTTTAAGTGGTTTCGACGATTCTGAGAATCGTTCGATTTAATCGACGAGTTAAAATAGTCTTCTGGGGAACAGTCTCGGAATTCGATGGATCCGTAATAGTTAGTTATTATCGGATTTCAATTTTCGTAGCAATCGGAGTTGTCATTTGACCGTGGCAGCTCGAAACGCATCAAAATCGTTTTAACCGATTTAATTTTAAATTGATCGTTTAATTCTGTAACTCGCACATACGATCAAATTAGCTACTGGAACCTGGTCCATTGTGTCCGGAACGCGGAAAATCCTTAGAAACGCCTATCGACATGCGTTGTTTGGAGATTGTTTGTAAAAGTTGCTTTAAAGTGAATTAAATATTATTGGGTTATACGTATATATATTCATGCGCAAACTAAACCCTAGCCTATTCTTTCTTCAGCCGCCGTTCTATTTCAATTAATGGCCGAAATTCGTTCGCCTTCCACCTCAGATCTACCATAATCCGTCGAGTTTTAGGAGATTCATCCAACTACAAAGATGAAGAGCTCCCCGAGCTCTACGAGTTGTGCGGTAGTGATCGTGTTTGGAGCGATGAGATGGGAAAAATTGAGTTGGGAAGGCCGCGCATTCGTGTTCGTTTTAGGGATTGGGGGTGCACCGAGTTTCACCGCCTTCCGGCCGAAGATGGAGGAGGTGAGGACGCGTGTGGTGGCGGCGCCTGATCGCGCTCGAGTGGGTTGGAGGAGGAGCGGTGTTGAACCCTAATTTGCTTGGATGGGTTCGATGTTCTTGTACGGGTTCGCGATTGGGAAAGAAGGAGATGCGGCCGTGTTTTCCTCGTTCGTGATGGACGACCAGATTGCTTTCTCCAGTAAAATAAAATTTATCAATATAAACTATAGTTTAAACTTCGTAAAATCATATCTAACGCGTACGTTATCAGAATTTGACGAAACAGGAAACGTCGAAATTGCAGAGACGCGTACTATGCAATGGTGCAGTTCTGGATTCATTCCGAGCAAGTAAAAAAATTAGGTTAAATCGAACATCGTTCAGTTTAATTTAAATTTTGAACGCTCGCCGAAACACAAGGTGAGTTATTCTCACTCACATCTGGATACTAGACAATTTAAATAGTCAATATTTAAATATATGTGTGATTGGTTGGATATAACTGTTGTTATCAGTCTGGATTGATATTTATTTATGTGATGTGCTAATAGTTGTGGATGCAGGGAAAACAGGTTGGAGGGATCCAACTGGATTCCTCACGATGTAGTAATTATTTTATAATTGATGATGATGTCTGTTTATAAGTTATGATGGATAAATTTGAAATTAAATTGTACCGCGGTATTGTTGGATACATTATAAACTCAGAATTTTAGTTATAAGTAGAATAAATTGGGCTTTAAAGAAATAAAGGAAATTGATAAATAAGAATTTAAAAGAATAAAATTTGGAATCTGGTTTGGATGGAAATAAAAAAAGAAAAAAAAATTGTAAAATTTAGAATTATAACGAAGAGGAAATTGTATCAATTGATAACAGTGGAAGTATAAATTTATGGAAATTAAAATATGTTTTCAACGAAACTTCCAAATATAAATTAACAGTTTAAATGTATATAAAAATATTTTGAAATACAATTTTGCACTATGGGAATTTATTTAAGTAATTTGTAAGTATGATTTTCATTGAAGAAATCTCCAAATGTTTTATTTAAAAATGTCTTAAAACTATACTTTAACAAATTGAAATTACGAAAATGGAAAAAAATGTTTAAACTGCAAAGGGAGTTTATTTGTAAGCTTGGAAATAAATTTACGATAACTAACGTAAATTTGAGTTGGAATAGATCGGGTGGGATCTATATGAAAGATTCTTTGGGTTGTTTGAATGGAAATGTTTTCCTTGGGAAACCAAGTTCGTGCTTTAACAGATTTTATTTAAGAATAAGTTAAAGTTTAAACTTGATTTAAAAGAGTATTTTTGAAATTATTATTTTTAAGTAACTAAATAGTAATTTGCAATAGTAATTATGTACGAATGCATTAGAAATTATTTTTACAAATGGATTTATTTAAAGGCTAGTTTTGAATAAAGTTATTAGAAATTATTATTAATCCTTTTAAAATCTACTTTTAAATTTAGTTTAACTAAACCTTTATGTAAAATCAAGTTTATGTCTAAATAAATAGTTTTACTTCACATATTTTAAATTTGTAATTGAGTAGATAACTAGAAGTAAATTTACATATTTTAAAGTATATTTTAGTATGAAATGTTTTAACTGTTTTAAATCTAAATGTTTTGAACTTGGTTATTTCCAATGGGAATAAATGGTAAAGAATTTACCTTGTAAAGGAAGAGATTTGGAAAATGTTTTCAAATGAGCTTTGAAAATTTGAAAATATATCTTGTAAGAGATATTTGAGGAAAATAAATAATTGGGAATTATTTATTGTGAGATGGATGTTTTGTGAATGTTAATTGATAGTTAAATCACCGACTATCAATTTTGGATAAATGCGTTGATCGTTTCGAAGAGACCGGGATCGAGATTTATTTCTCGAAAACCACTTCGATCTGGTTTATACGTTGCGTGAAAACGTGTTCGGAGTCGAAGATGGAGCAGTGAAGTGCAAGGGCTAGTCGCTACTAATCCTGAGGATATTTCCAAAATGGATGTAGTAGGAGTAGTGCCTTCGGTTCCGTTCGGACCCGAGACGGACTTGTATGGTTGAATCCTTTCGAGACATCGTCAGGCGGGCGATGGGCATTCTAAGTAAAACGTTCTTAAGGTAACGCTAAGCCTCAAGCCTCATCGAATGGGAATGACTGAAAATCAGGGGATATGCATCAAGGCTTCGTGGGTAGTCCCCACTTGAGAGTAAGGTCATCCCTGTCTAGATGTCCCTTTTTATTTCGGCTTAGTGGTGCGGTTGATGATCCCAACCGCGGGGTGATCTTATTCGGAACTGTCCAGTAAGGGATGGGTCCGGCCTTGTGTTGCAGGGGATCGGGAGTGGTCCTCGGTACGGTGATCTAGGCCCCGTACTGTAACAGGTGGTACCCCAGTGCCTAGTCATTGTTGGAAATCCATTCTCCCTACGAGCCTTTTACGAGTTTTGTTTGTATTACCCACTTTGTGGCTAGTAGATGGAATTTAATAGATGTAACAATTTCGGCTATTTTATAAGTATTTGTATATAGACCCTATTATAATATCAGAGGATTTCTATAAAAAGTGTTTTAGCTATCGTAAGGTAAAAACCCGACATGTTTATTTGTGGCGTGGTCTTACGAGATGTTTTTGTTTTCAAAGGATTTTGAAACTTAAATAATCAATTTGGGTGCACTATTATCAGCTGGTATTCCAGACTGACTCGGGTGTTATTTCATTACAATGCTCGGGTCAGACCGAGTATTATTTGTTTAGGACAGGATGTTATGGAGCAGGAGTGGAGCTGGAGTCCGAGACGTGTTATCAGTACCTATATATATTCCGCTGCTGGGATTGTATGGATTTGTCTAACTGGTAAATATTGTGTGTATGAGATACTCTGATTATATGATGTATAAAACAGTTATAGATTTCATTTTGTGTAAAGTTCTATATTTACTATTATATTTTATTCCGCTGCGACTGTGAGATTCTGATATTGTTTAGTTCCTTCTTCTTCTATCTCTTCTTCTTTAACCCTAATGGTTCGTATTTCTGTCTCGCTTGAGTTAAATTGATGTAGGATAGTGTTGACTCAATGGGTACGGATTTGCGCCTGTTACACTTGGTATCAGAGCTTAGGTTGGTGACAACCTAGGCTTTGGTGGGGAAATTACTCATTAAACAGAGTCAATAGTACTCTATAATGAGTTGAGTGTCTTAATAAATATGAGAGCGTACTTGTTAGTGGATATAAAATTGTTTTTATACTGCGTTGACTTTTCGGTTGAGTGTTTATGAATTCTAGTCGGTGCGGGAAGTACAACTGTATCGATAGGGGTTTCTAAACTCTTAAACAAGATAAACCGACATAGTATTGTTTTTTTAAAGGGGGTAAATGAAATAATTTTACCCAAATTATATTTTGATATAAAAGAAATAATTTTCTGAAATTATTATATATATTTGGATGATTGGTTGTTAATGTCTAAATCAAATAAGAATCTAAAATTTAATCTGAAATTTGAAATAGTTATAATGAAAATAAAATTCTACAAATATAAATTATATAAAAGGAAGAATAACTAAATTTGAATTGAACCAGAATTTAAATCCCAGAAGTTTTGGAAAGGATTTTAAATGTAATGAAAATAAAGGTTTGGAAATTTAAATTCCTGGGAAAGTTTGAAATGTTTGCTAAAGTGTTTGAATGGTATATTGGAATATTGATTTGGGAAGTATTTTTGAATGGGAACTATTTTGAAATGAATTTAGGAAGTAAGAAAGCATTGAACTCACTTTAGTCGCTGGAAAATAATCCTGATTATGTTGGCCACATCATTAGAATTCATTTTCGAGTTTCTAAAGTGATGGATTGCTACTAAAATGGTTGGTTATAATATTGTTTGGACTTGTTGGGTATATTAGTTGTTTTGGAAATTTCAAAATGGGGAAATTGCTTTGGTAAAAACAGATTGTTTTAGAAATCTGAAAGTTTGATTTGATGTACCGGGAGAGTATGAGTTGATTACTATTTCAAAATAGTTTTGGAATAAAACCGGGTAATTGAATTCTGGGAAATTCTGTTTAAATAATGTGTAAAATAAAATGAATCTACTATTGGACTTATTAAGTGAAGTTGATATTAATAAAAAGGAAGAAATGAAAATTTTAATCCTGAAATTGAATATTTAACTTGAGTATATGGAAATGAATAAAATATATTGAAGTGAATAGTAAATTTGAATTTAACTTGGGGTAAGTTAAATAAATTGGACTTGGAATTAAATTGATTTGGATTAAATTGAAATTTTAGAAATTCCATTTAAAATGTGAAAGATGAAGAGAATCAACTATTGAACTTGAAGTTGGTTAAAATAAGAACAGGGGTTGTTAGGAAGGGAAATGAAATTTTATCCTGGAATGTGAATTTGATTTGAGCATATGAAGGTAAATAAAATATATTTGAATTTAATTTAAGGTAAGTTAAATAAAAGTGGGAATGAAAATTGAATTAAAATTTAATGATTGAATTGAATTGAATGTAAGTTGAATGTAAAATGGTTATAGTTGTGAGTTATAATTGTATAATGAAAACTTATATCCTTAACTTATTTCTATAATTTGAAATTGCAATTATGAAATGGAAGCGACTAAGATGGGTGATATGGAGTTTTAAAATAAATAAGTTGGGAAACTTATGAATAGAAATGGAATTGTAATTCATAATGGAAATAGTTGAATGGTATGGTGAATTCAAATCTAATCCTGAATGAAATGTGAATTAAGATAAGAAAAAGTGAGATATAAAAGGATGTGAATGAACTTAAAATAGAAAATAAGTTTTGAACTTATTTATGGTGAAATAAATTGGATTGAAGTGAAATTCAAAATTCAGTTGCATTATAAACAATATTGGTGAAACTCAATTCTTATTTAAGATAGTAAAGGTAATGGTATAAATTCAAGATGGCTAAATAAATTTGGTTGAACTTGAATTAGAATTTTGGAAGAATTAAATTGAAAGAAAATTTAATTTAGGGAAGTAAGAATGATATTATGTGAATAAAATTTTAACTCAAATAAATTCAAAGGAATTGTTTGAGAATGAATTTAGCGTAAGCTAAAGTAAATAAAGAGAAGTTTGAAGGTGAATTTAGTGTAAACTAAATTGAAGGGGATTTGTATTGGCATGGATAAGATTTTGGGGATTTGTTAAGAGAATTTGGAAAGTAAATAAAAATCCAATTGTGGCATGGAATTTAAATTTGTGGTAATAAATAATGGAAGTTTGAATGAATAATCAAATTAGATTATAATAGTGATGGTTTGAATTATAAATAAATTCAAATGAGTGAAATAATTTAAAGTGGTTTCTTTGCAAATAAAATAAATCTAAAATGGGTTGAATAAATAAGCAAAGTGCATTAAAATTTGTAAATGGATTGGAATTTGATTGAATGAGAATCAAATGAAAATAAAATAAAATTGATATAAGAAGAAATGGAAATATTGTGTGATTGAAACAGCTTAAGCAAACTGGAAAAAAATATTTGTGGTCGAGCTTTATTTGTGGCCTTGGATAAATTTGTTTAGATAATAAACATTGAAATGCAAGTGAAGAGAATTTTAATTAATTTTTGTGATAAATTAAAGAATGTATGAGTTGTATATAACCCAGAGTTGAATGATATTAATATAAACCTATATGGATAATGAATTGGAAATGTAAGATTAGAGATTTAATTCAATAATTATGATAAAGCAGGAATGTTTGTGCTGTGAATAATTCAGAATGGAATAAAATTAATATGAATCTAAGTTGGAAATTAATTTTAAATGGTTATAAGATGTAGTGATGGTCACTTGCTTGGATAACCTTAATTTGAATAAAATTGGTTATATTGTTGTATTCAGAATTGAGTTGTTTAAACAACAACTGAATTGGTTTTGAATTAATTGGAATGGATTGAAATTTTATTAAGTGATTTTTGCATATGAATGAAAATGAATCATAAAAGAAATGCAAATGCTTCAAATTGAAAATAAGAATTGGTTTGTGAATCCATTTGGATTTGAATTGGAATGGATTGATGTTAGTGAAGCACATGTTAATCATATTGATGAGAATATGTTTTGAAAGTAGCAAAATTGAATTTAAATCATTCAACTGAAATAAAAATGAAGTTTGGACTTGAATAAGAAATTAAAAGGTGATTGAAATCTTTAAATTGTTGATAAATATGGTTAACGTTGTTAAATTATGAAGTTGCTTGGTTAGGCTATGAAATGGATATGTTTGGCTTACATTTATATTGGAAATGTTGTTAAAATGTTCGTATTCTTTGAAAACTAATGAGTTTGTTGAGTAAGTATAGGCACGGAAGGCGTTCGATAGAGTTGGAGCGCGTATATGCGTTATATTAGCCGCTTGCTTTAAAAAATTGCTAAAAAAGTACGCCTACGCAAATATAATTGGGAAATGATATATATATTGTGATATATTTTGGTTTCCGACCGTGTGGGTCGATGTATATATTTATATGTGTATCGCGATATCACGAAAGCTCCCCCGTACAGGGGAGACTCTGCCAAAATTTTCTGAAAATTTTGGAAGTTAGAAAATTTTTGGAATTTGAAAATTTGTAATTAACTTGAAAAGTTGTTTTTGAGATAATGTTGAGACAAAAGCTTTTGAGTATAAATAAAGTATATGAGTTTGGATTTGAGCTAAAGGGTTTTGGGAAGTGTATATAAGTTTTAACTAAAGAAGTTTGGTTAAGTTAATGAGTGTAGGAGCATTTGTTTCATTAGCGACAAGTTGATTTCAAATAACAATTGGAAATAAAGGATTTTGGAATAGGATTGAATTAGTAGTTTCGATTTGAAACTAAAGGATTTGGGTAAAGTGAATTTAGGATTTTCACTAAGTAAGTTTTGCTATTGAGTTGGGAACATTCTTTCTACCTTAGCAAATTTCGGGGACGAAATTTTTATAAGGGGGGAGGAATGTAACGACCCGGAATTTTGGGTCGCCAAATTTGGACATTTAATTCATTTTAAATGTTGAATATGGATTATAATTTGAATTTTGAAATAAAAGACTTTGGTTAAGTTAATAAAATTAGTTAAATTTCAAATACGGGAATTTAATTGGAATGTGAATAATAATAGCTTAATATTAGAATTGGGGTAATTGGTAAATCTGAGTGTAAATAAATATAAAAATAGTTTCTAAATATTTATTTAAGTTTATTTTGATTTAAATAGTAATATTGGACCATTGGATGGAAATTAAAAGTTGATAAATTGAGTTTGGAATTTTATATTAATTTAATAGTGGAATTTTAATAATATAAATATTTAGTTTTTGATTTAAACTGAATCAGAACGATCTCTAATATGAATATAAATTTTATACCAGTTATAATAGAATTAATAAAGTTTTAAAAGTGGAATTTTAAGTGGTTTCGACGATTGTGAGAATCGCTCGATTTAATCGACGAGTTAAAATAGCCTTCCGGGGCACAGTCTCGGAATTCGACGAAACCAGTTCCATTGGATCCGTAATAGTTAGTTATTATCGGATTTTAATTTTCGTAGCAATCGGAGTTGTCATTTGACTGTGGCAGCTCGAAACGCATCGAAATCGTTTTAATCGATTTAATTTTAAATTGATCGTTTAATTCTGTAACTCGCACATACGATCAAATTAGCTTCTGGAACCTGGTCCATTGTGTCCGGAACGCGGAAAATCCTTAGAAACGCCTATCGACATGCGTTGTTTGGAGATTGTTTGTAAAAGTTGCTTTAAAGTGAATTAAATATTAATATTATTGGGTTATACGTATATATATTCACGCGCAAACTAAACCCTAGCCTATTCTTTCTTCAGCCGCCATTCTATTTCAATTAATGGCCGAAATTCGTTCGCCTTCCACCTCAGATCTACCACAATCCGTCGAGTTTTAGGAGATTTATCCAACTACAAAGATGAAGAGCTCCCCGAGCTCTACGAGTTGTGCGGTAGTGATCGTGTTTAGAGCGATGAGATGGGAGAAATCGAGTTGGGAAGGCCGCGCGTTCTTGTTCGTTTTTAGGGATTGGGGGTGCACCGAGTTTCACCGCCTTCCGGCCGAAGATGGAGGAGGGGAGGGCGCGTGTGGTGGCGGCGCCTGATCGCGCTCGAGTGGGCTGGAGGAGGAGCGGTGTTGAACCCTAATTTGCTTGGATGGGTTCGATGTTCCTGTACGGGTTCGCGATTGGGAAAGAAGGAGATGCGGCTGTGTTTTCCTCGTTCGTGATGGACGACCAGATTGCTTTCTCCAGTAAAATAAAATTTATCAATATAAACTATAGTTTAAACTTCGTAAAATCATATCTAATGCGTACGTTATCGGAATTTGATGAAACAGGAAACGTCGAAATCGCAGAGACGCATACTACGCAATGGTGCAGTTCTGGATTCATTCTGAGCAAGTTAAAAAAATTAGGTTAAATCGAACATCGTTCGGTTTAATTTAAATTTTGAATGCTCGCCGAAACACAAGGTGAGTTATTCTCACTCACATCTGGATGCTAGACAATTTAAATAGTCAATATTTAAATATCTGTGTGATTGGTTGGATATAACTATTGTTATCAGTCTGGATTGATATTTATTTATGTGATGTGCTAATAGTTGTGGATGCAGGGAAAACAGGTTGGAGGGATCCAACTGGATTCCTCACGATGTAGTAATTATTTTATAATTGATGATGATGTCTGTTTATATGTTGTGATGGATAAATTTGAAATTAAATTGTACTGCGGTATTGTTGGATACATTATAAACTCAGAATTTTAGTTATAAGTAGAATAAATTGGGTTTTAAAGAAATAAAGGTAATTGATAAATAAGAATTTAAAAGAATAAAATTTGGAATCTGGTTTGGATGGAAATAAAAAAAGAAAAAAAAATTGTAAAATTTAAAATTATAACGAAGAGGACATTGTATCAATTGATAACCGTGGAAGTATAAATTTCTGGAAATTAAAATATGTTTTCAACGAAACTTCCAAATATAAATTAACAGTTTAAATGTATATACAAATATTTTGAAATACAATTTCGCACTATGGGAATTTATTTAAGTAATTTGTAAGTATGATTTTCATTGAAGAAATCTCCAAATGTTTTATTTAAAAATGTCTTAAAACTATACTTGACCAAATTGAAATTCCGACAATGAAAAAAAATTGTTTAAACATCAAAGGGAGTTTATTTGTAAGCTTGGAAATAAATTTACGATAACTAACGTAAATTTGAGTTGGAATAGATCGTGCGGGAACTATATGAAAGATTCTTTGGGTTGTTTGAATGGAAATGTTTTCCCTGGGAAACCAAGTTCGTGCTTTAACAGATTTTATTTAAGAATAAGTTAAAGTTTAAACTTGATTTAAAAGAGTATTTTCAAAATTATTATTTTTAAATAACTAATTAGTAATTTGCAATAGTAATTATGTACGAATACATTAAAAATTATTTTTACAAATGGATTTATTTAAAGGCTAGTTTTGAATAAAGTTATTAGAAATTATTATTAATCCTTTTAAAATCTACTTTTAAATTTAGTTTAACTAAAACTTTATGTAAAATCAATTTTATGTCTAAATAAATAGTTTTACTTCACATATTTTAAATTTATAATTGAGTAGATAACTAGAAGTAAATTTACATATTTTAAAGTATATTTTAGTATGAAATGTTTTAGCTGTTTTAAATCTAAATGTTTCGAACTTGGTTATTTCCAATGGGAATAAATGGTAAAGAATTTACCTTGTAAAGGAAGAGATTTGGAAATTATTTTCAAATGAGCTTTGAAAATTTGAAAATATATCTTGTAAGAGATATTTGAGGAAAATAAATAATTGGGAATTATTTATTGTGAGATGGATGTTTTGTGAATGTTAATTGATAGTTAAATCACCGACTATCAATTTTGGATAAATGCGTTGACCGTTTCGAAGAGACCGGGATCGAGATTTATTTCTCGAAAACCACTTCGATCCGGTTTGTACGTTGCGTGAAAACGTGTTCGGAGTCGAAGATGGTGCAGTGAAGTGCAAGGGCAGTCGCTACTAATCCTGAGGATATTTCGAAAATGGATGTAGTAGGAGTAATGCCTTCGGTTCCGTTCGGACCCGGGACGGACTTGTATGGATGAATGCTTTCGAGACATCGTCAAGCGGACGATGGGCATTCTAAGTGAAACTTTCTTAAGGTAATGCTAAGCCTCAAGCCTCATCAAATGGCAATGACTGAAAATCAGGGGATATGCAGCAAGGCTTCGTGGGTAGCCCCCACTTGAGAGTAAGGTCATCCCTGTCTAGATGTCCCTTTTTATTTCGGCTTAGTGGTGCGGTTGCTGATCCCAACCGTGGGGTGATCTTATTCGAAATTGTCCAGTAAGTGATGGGTCCGGCCTTGTGTTGTAGGGGATCGGGAGTGGTCCTCGATACGGTGATCTAGCCCCGTACTGTGACAGGTGGTACCCCAGTGCCTAGTCATTGTTGGAAATCCATTCTCCCTACTAGCCTTTTACGAGTTTTGTTTGTATTACCCACTTTATGGCTAGTAGCTGGAATTTAATAGATGTAACAATTTCGGTTATTTTATAAGTATTTGTATATAGACCCTATTATAATATCATAGGATTTCTATAAAAAGTGTTTTAGCTATCATAGGGTAAAAACCCGACATGTTTATTTGTGACGTGGTCTTACGAGATGCTTTTGTTTTCAAAGGATTTTGAAACTTTAATAATCAATTTGGGTGCACTATTATCAGCTGGTATTCCAGACTGAATTGGGTGTTATTTCATTACAATGCTCGGGTCAGACCGAGTATTATTTGTTCAGGACATGATGCTATGGAGCAGGAGAGGAGCTGGAGTCCGAGATGTATTATCAGTACCTATATATATTCCGCTACTGTGATTGTATGGATTTGTCTGACTGGTAAATATTGTGTGTATGAGATACTCTGATGATATGATGTATAAAACAGTTATAGATTTCATTTTATGTAAAGTTCTATATTTACTATTATATTTTATTCCGCTACGACTGTGAGATTCTGATATTGTTTAGTTCCTTCTTCTTCTATCTCTTCTTCTTTAACCCTAATGGTTCGTATTTCTATTCCGCTTGAGTTAAATTGATGTAGGATAGTGTTGACTCAAGGGGTATGGATTTGCGGGCTATTACACGGTGGAAATAAATAACTAGATAAATAAGGAGCCACCTGCTCGATCATCGCCTTCAAAGAGCTCCAAAGAAAACCTGTTATTCTCGGACTACCTAAATATAATTGATTAATCGAGAGTTTAGGAAAAATAAACAAGTCGGGTCAGACACAATGTCTGGTATTAGTAAAACAATGAAACAAATGGGATGTATTTAAAAAATAGTATATGGGACCACGTCGCTAACGCAGAACGGGTTTTCTCCCACATAAACAACAAACAGGCATAACAAAAATGGAAATGAACAATAGGGAACAATTCCAAACATAGATGATGGGTACAATTAGTATAACATTCAGACCTGGAAGAATTAAAATAGTCTGAATAAAATTCGAAACTGGATAGAATGGATAAAACAAGACAACAGTTCAAACTCGATAGAATGGAACAAGATAACAATCCAAACTCAATAGAATGGACAAAATCAATAATTGAACACCACGAAGAATGGTTGACTCTTCGCATTGTAATTAAAGGAAAAAAATTCAAAGGTTCGAATCAAATAAGAAAAGGAATTTTTCCAACAAATGACTAGGGGGTGCCCCCTTATCGAAAGTATACCTCCAGAAATATACTTGAGAACTTCGATGGCTCTCGGAAACTCGGACCCCGCTAAATGTTACCAAGTATTCAAGTATGTCATAAAGGTATACTTTCGGTAAGGGAGGTACACCCTCCTAGTCACTTGTTGGAAAATTTCCTTTTCCTAAATTACATGAACCTTTGAATCTGTTTTCTTTTATTACAAAAGGAAGAGTCGGCCACCCTTCATGGTGTTCAATTATTGGTTTTGTCCATTCTTTCGAGTTTGGACTGTTATCTTGTTTTAGTCCATTCTATCCTATTTGGAATTTTATTCAGACAATTTCCATTCTTCCAAGTCTAAATGTTTTATTAATTGTACCTATCATCTATGTTTTGATTTGTTCCCTATTGTTCATTTCAATTTTTATTATGTTTAGTTGTTGTTTATGTGGGAGAAAACTCGTTTAGTGTTAGCGGCGTGGTCCCAAATATTATTGTTTAAATACACCCTATTTGTTTCATAGTTTTACTCATACCAGACATTGTGTCTGACCTGAGTTGTTTATTTTCCCTAAACTATAGGGTACTCAATTATATTTTGGTAATACGAAAATAGTAGGTTTTCTTTCGATCTCTTTGAAGACGGTGATCGAGCAGGCGGCCCTGTAACGATCCCGAATTTTTAACAATTTAAAAATGAAGATATTTAATTAAATTTAAATATTTGAGTGATGGTTTAGATTGAATTTTCAATATAACTTTGAAATTGACGATTAAATTATAGAATTTAATCTATCGAAGTTGAATTAAATTTGAATCTTCAATTTTAAGCCAATTAAAAATATTTCAAAGGCTTGTAAAATTCATAATTGATAATGCTGAAGATTATAGAAGCTTCAGAATTGAAATTGAAAGTGAATCGTTCAGTTTTGAAATTTAATCGTTCGAATCGATATTTAAAATAGCCGTTCGAGGCACAGTCTCCGAATTCGACGAAACCAGTTCCATTGGGTCCGTAATATTGAATTATTGCCGGATTTCAAATTTCGTATTTTTCTGAGTGAATATGTGAGCATACGACTCGTAAACGCGTTGAGAATTTGTATTGAAACAAATTTAATTTAAATTTAATTTAAAATTAAATAGCGACAGCATCCCGTTCAATACGCCTAAAATCATGCCGATAAATCACGAAATGAATCGTGCAAACCATACTTCATTCAATTTTAAAAACTCCTCTCCCCCTTCACTCTCGTTCAAATGATTTTGAACGAAGAACAAAATTTAATGGCTGCAAAACTCCCCTCTCTCAAACGCAAATCCAATTAAAGCCGCGACCTTTAAAATCTCTTTCCCCCTTTCCTCTCCTCAGTTCGAACTCGTATTCGACAAAATAAAAAAAAAAATTTCGAATTCGAAATCAACGGCGACTGGGGGAGCTTCGAGTGGGACTCGCGGCGGCGGCGGCGCGTGAAGGAGGTGGGCTCGAGTGTGGGGCGATTTGAATCAGGGGTGGCCGATGTCGCGATTGTTTCGCTAGGGTTCGCTGTGTCGTGGGTTTAAGGCCGAGGTGATGGAGGCGATTGTGGCGGCGTTGTCAGGTGGAGGCGCGGCAACGTGGGGTCTCGGGGGTCGCGCTGGGGCTGTGCATCGATGTCGCGGGTGCTCGCGTGGGGATTTGGGGTTGCGGCAGCGGCGATGTATTGGTGCGACGTAGTCGCGGTGATCTGGAGGTCGAAGTCGCGATTGGGAACACTCGATGGAGGAGGGGTTCGAACTGCAGGTATAGCTATTTACTCTAATTAATATGTTTATTTAGAAAATTTAGTTGAACGAATTTATTAAAGAAATTGTAAATAAAGGATTTATAAGAATTTAAATGCAGTTAATATATATAAAGTGAAAAAGGGAAATTAGTTCAAAACAGATTAAAAATATGTAAATAAACAGAAAATTCATTTTATAGTAAAGATATGAAATTTCGTTTTTAAGATTAAAGGAAATAAATAAGTAAACGTAATTTATTAAAAGGAAAAATTGGTTTAACTGAATTATTAGTTGATTAATCTATTTAATTAAATGTGATAGATTCAGAAACCAGAAATTATATAAGTTTTGAAATATAGATTTTTAATGTTGAGCAGTAGGAATGAATGTGTTCACATTCGTATTTTTGTTTAAAATTATATACAGTAAGGAAAAAATATGGGATTATGAAATTTACTAAATTGTTTCCAGTTAATTCAAATTTGAAAATAAAAAGTACAGAAAAACAGTGAGAAAAAAAATATATGTAAATATGGATATACATACATATTTCAAATTTAAATTGTTGATATATTCGATAAGCTTATTTAATTTGTTTAGTTAAAAATAATTTATTTGTGGAAATTTAGTTTAAAATTAAAAAGTTATTTCAAAATTGTTAGTTAAGCCAATTTATTCAAAGGATTTGATTTAAAATAAAGATATATATATTTTTAAAATAAAATCTGGGTTAAAAAGAGATAAATCTTAGATATGTTGAAGAGAAAAAAATTTAATCATTAAGTTAGATTGAATCATTAATAATTAAATTTATTAAATGGAAAATTTATTATTCGATTTATTTCGAATATTAATGAATTGTGTAAATAATTTAAATAGGTTTGAAACCGTGAAGAAATGGTCAAAAAAAATGGAAATTGGACTGCGAATTAAAAGCAAAGGTGAGAACTTCTCACTCAAAAAGGGTTTATTAAATTTTAAATAGTTATATTTAAAATTTGTTGATGGATTGATTGATTGTTTGCTTGATTGCGATAGTAGATATTTTAGGATATATCTATATATAGCAATATATATATATTGGCATATGTATATATTGCAGTTGATTGATTTCCCGCCTCGTATAGCGGATGAGACCCTATTGCGCCGTTAGTAAGCGGAATATTTTCTAAAATCCCATATACCGCGATATTCCACCTCGAAGTGGAATGGGTATTGTGCTAACTCTTTGGATGCAGGAAAACAGGTTGGAGGGATCCAACTGGACCCCTCACAAATATTTATTTGTTTATAAATATTTTTGATGATTGTGAATATCATATCGATATATGATATTTGTGTAGTGATTGACCAATTGATGCTGTGGCATCATCGGATCGGTTTTTAAAGTTAAAAATAATGATTTTTGATTTTAAAGGGATTTTTAAATCGATTTTCCAAATATATGTTTTTAGTAAAACTTTGAATTGATTCATTTTAAACCAAATTAAAATTTTAATTTTTGAAGTTATAGAATTTAAGATTTTTATAAAATAAAATCAAATTGAGATTTTTGGAAATAAATAGTTAAGTAAATTGAAATTGGTTTAAATTGGAATTTTTGAATTATTAAGAACAATGTATATAAAAGATTTTTAAATTAATTTTTATAAATTTAAAATGATTGGAATTATAAATTGAGTTTTTATAAATGTTATAAATGAAGTATAAATTGTTTTTATAAGTAAATGAAAATTTATAAATTTATAAAGTGTGAAGTTAGAAAATGTATAGATTTGTAAAACAAAAGTCTATAAGTAAATTTCTTATGAATTGGACCTTGTCATTTATGTGGAAGATAAATGGAATTTGCTAATAAATTGACTTTTGGTAAATAGAAGTTTATGAAATTATAAATGGGATTTATAAACGTTGTTTTATAAATCCGAAATCAAATCGAATTTGATAAGTTGGAAATAGGAAATTTATAAAGAAAACTTATAAGTAATAAGATTTATAATTGGTGAAGTTCAAAGGAACGATTTGTAAATAAATAAATTATAAGTACTTGACTTATAATATAAACCTTTGGTATTAAAATTGAGTTGTATCAATTGAATTAGGTTAATAAACGAGATTTACAAAAATCGAAGCTTTTAAATAGAAATGGAATTTATAACCGAAACCAATTGAATTTGATGAATTGAATATAGAAGTTTATAAAGAAGTTATATTCACGTTTTTGAACGGTAAATATATTATTGAATAAAATGGATATCTTTTGAGGAAAGAATGTGTTAAAAAGAAATTAAAACGGTTTAGAGATATTTTAAAATGCATTGAGTATTGAGAACATAGATTTCAACATTTATTGTTGAAATAGACGTTCTCGAGAAATAGAAGGAAATGGTGGACTATAACACTGTTGTTATAGTAAATAATTTCTGAAAGGAAATGTTTTGAATAGTATTGGGATTTATATATCTATTTAAATTCAAATCCCTATACTAGTGATTTTGGGTTGTTGTAACGATGTTTTACGCAACATTCGTTTTGACCCAAATAAATGTGAATAAAAGTATGATTTTCTTAACGAATGAAATATATACTTAACTATGGTTTAAGTATATTGAATATTTTCAAATTGTTGAAAATAAATAAGATTTTTGAATTACTTATTTTTAAATAAGTATGGAATTATTTTTCCAATATGAAATGGAACGATTTTAAGAATTTATCTTTCTGAAGATAAATTGGAATTGAATATGTGAAATCTATTGAAACGGTAAATCAATAGAAAATATGAAATATAAATTCACTATAGAATTTATAAATGAAAAAGGGAAATTGGTTTCAAAATAAACATTGGTTTATTTTTGAAGTATTGAGATTTTATATCTAGTATAGATATTTTTGGAAAAATAGATAATTTGGAGAATTATTTGGATTCTGGTGATGTTGGCATATCTATTGATAGTTCAATAACCGACTATCAATATTTACCTTTAAATAGGTATTTGTTGTGTTTTGTTTGAAATTGAATGCCACACTTATTTTTTTTTTTAAAATAAGCGCTCACTATTCGGGTTAACCGGGAAAGGACCAAGGGGGTCGTATAACCCATTCCGAATATGTGATACGTCGTGATAAATTGCATTCGAAGACCGGTGTTGAAGACCGGATATTTTCGAAAACGAGAGGGTTTCTTGTTGATTGTCTCTGCACTGGCTGATCCCTGGTATAGAGATCTCCATAAGTGATGGGAAATCCGAACGTGATTAGAATTTATTCGGATTGCAAGGACTTCTTTGTAAGTGCCTTCGGTTCTGTTCGATCCCGGAACAGACTTGTATGGATTGTATGCCTGACATTACAATTTGAGATATTAAGCCGATTTCATTCAAATATATTTCTGTTGGTGGCGGAGAATTTATTCTTTGCTTAACACCCTTCTTTGAGACGTACGAGCTCAAAGGTTATATAGTTGAAGTTATCAGCAATATATCCCATTTTGGTAATGTGACATGCTGAGTGATGCTGAAATGATCATTGTGTTGATTATTTGTGATAGGATCATTTATTTGATCGTCTATCTTAGTGATCATTGTGTTGATCATTTATTGACCCAAAGCATGGCTTTTGTATAAAGTATGTTTTTGTGGACGTGAATTCGTCGAGCCTCACATCCCGGAAATGGTCAAAACAGGAAAAGATGCGGCAAGGTTATTAGGGGTTGCTGTAGCTCCCCTTAGGGTATGTGCATTTCCTTCTGGAAAGGGGTGGTATCATGGTATAGAGCCCAGATACTTACTCATGTTGAAAACACTCTATTTATTATGGTGTGATGTTGGATATCGAGCGCTCGGTTGAAAAGGTCCTAAAGGACCGAGGAATGGCGTGCTCGTGTCAGTAGTTACCCAGTTAAGGGGTAACCCGGCCTTGTGTTGGCAGAGTTCCGGTTTGGTTCTCGGGGGTGTCTTTCCAGAGGCATTCTCAGTGGCAATGGGAAGTTCCTTGGCCTGACCATTTGTTGGAAATCCAATTCCCAATACGAAACTTGTACGGTATTAGTTGTAGAACCTGCTATTCACTTATGGTGGTCACCACTGTTTGGATAGTAGCTATAGTAGGCATAGTTCGAAATGTCTATGTTGGCTAAGATTTATATTCTACTTTTGAAATATTTCTCCACACTATGCACTAATAATAATATGAAATGTTCTTTAAATGCGTATCAAGCATCTTTGACTATCATAAGGAGAAATCTCCTCCGATTCTGCGTTTGCATTGTGTGTGTGTGCGGGAGGCCTTATGGTAGTCTCATTTTTAAAAAGCATTGCGAATTGAATTTAAAAATATTCCTCTATTTTGATTTTAAAGTTAAATAAACTGTTTTGAGTTCTCACACCAGTCACATGACTGACTCGGAGTTTATTGTTTTCCTTCCTAAACTCTGGGTGCCCACCAATTTCCACACGGGCAGTTAAGAGTTAGGTTTATCAGGATATTCTGGATATTCAGGAGTTGCTGGAGGCAAGCTGGATGGCATGGCGTATTACTAGTTTATATAGTATTTCTTTTTCTGCTGCACTGTTGATGTTGTATGATGTTGTACACTCTGATGATATGATGTAATGTAATAACTGATATAGTTCTTTGTTTAAAGATTATTCATTTATTATTATATGTTGTTCCGCTGCGAATTGTGAGATTCTGATGTTGTTCTTTCTGTTCTGTTGTTTCCTTTCTGTCCCGTTCTATTTTAAAATTCTCTATTTTCTATCTCTTCTCTCTTCTACCTCTTTCTTTTTCTTAAAAACCCATAATGGTTCGGTTTTTCGGCAACGAAAAATCGCTTCCGTTACAGTTGGTATCAGAGCTGTTGGTTAAGCGACAACCATGGTTCTGTTGGGTTTTATTCATTAGAGATAGAGTCAGCAGTACTCTAGAATGAATTTGAGAGTAATAATAGATATGAGTGCGTATTTGTTAATGAATATAAAATTGATTTATATTGTAAGATAATTTTTCCAAAACTATTTTTGGTATAGAAAGAAATGATTTTTTTATGAATTATTATAGTATATGGTTGCATGATTGTTAGGAAGTGATAATATTGAATTATTATCATTAGTATATGGAATAAATAAAAATAAGATGGATTGAATTCAAGGAAATTAACTTGATGATTTATTCATTTCAAATGGAATGAATATGAATATGGAATGTGAATAAAAATTGAATTGAACAATCAAGTAAATTCATGATGAATTGAAATATTGAAATGAATTAGTGAATGAAACTAATTTGTAATAGTAATATGAATTACTAAATAAAAGTTAATCGATAGAATTCAATATTTAGAATTGAGAATTTAATTCAAATAGAATTTAAATTGAGAATTGAATTCGAATGAATTTGAAGTCGTGAAATAAATTGGAATCGTGAATTGAATCGAAGTGTAAAATTTAATAAAAATTAAATATATAACTTCAATAGTGAAGTAAAAACGTATAAGAAACATATATTGGAAATTTTGCAATAGAATTGGCAAATTGGTTTGAATGTTGTAATTGGATATTATGGATGCTACTATTAGCAGGCTATACGGGTTATACAGGTATATAAAGAAATTGAGATTTTGATTTCAAAGATAAAATTGAATAGCTCGACAAAAAGGTACGTATTTCAATTTTAATATGAGATTTGATGACTTTCTTCTCTAGCCACTTGGCTTTTCTCTTTTCTTTTTGATTCTGAGGGGCCGTGGTGCCATTTTGTAGTCGTACCGAGCTAGCCGCGCAAAGGAGACGGTGGCAAAATTTTTCGAAAATTTAGGGTGTTAGAAAATTTTTGAGAAAATTTTGAAAGTTTGAAATTTGAATTTGAATTTAAATTTGAATGGTTAGTACAACAATATAGTTTGAAACTTATAATTGAAGTTAGAAAGCTAGTTGAAATGATAGTAAATCTCTAGTAAAAAGATTTAGGCTAGTAAGTTGATAAAACTCTTTGGATTGTGAAAAATAATAGACGGGATAAGGGCATTCTTCTTAACTTGTAATTTCGGGACGAAATTCTTTTAAGGGGGAAAGATTGTAACGATCCCGAATTTTTAACAATTTAAAAATGAAGATATTTAATTAAATTTAAATATTTGAGTGATGGTTTAGATTGAATTTTCAATATAACTTTGAAATTGACGATTAAATTATAGAATTTAATCTATCGAAGTTGAATTAAATTTGAATCTTCAATTTTAAGCCAATTAAAAATATTTCAAAGGCTTGTAAAATTCATAATTGATAATGCTGAAGATTATAGAAGCTTCAGAATTGAAATTGAAAGTGAATCGTTCAGTTTTGAAATTTAATCGTTCGAATCGATATTTAAAATAGCCGTTCGAGGCACAGTCTCCGAATTCGACGAAACCAGTTCCATTGGGTCCGTAATATTGAATTATTGCCGGATTTCAAATTTCGTATTTTTCTGAGTGAATATGTGAGCATACGACTCGTAAACGCGTTGAGAATTTGTATTGAAACAAATTTAATTTAAATTTAATTTAAAATTAAATAGAGACAGCATCCCGTTCAATACGCCTAAAATCATGCCGATAAATCACGAAATGAATCGTGCAAACCATACTTCATTCAATTTTAAAAACTCCTCTCCCCCTTCACTCTCGTTCAAATGATTTTGAACGAAGAACAAAATTTAATGGCTGCAAAACTCCCCTCTCTCAAACGCAAATCCAATTAAAGCCGCGACCTTTAAAATCTCTTTCCCCCTTTCCTCTCCTCGGTTCGAACTCGTATTCGACAAAATAAAAAAAAAAATTTCGAATTCGAAATCAACGGCGACTGGGGGAGCTTCGAGTGGGACTCGCGGCGGCGGCGGCGCGTGAAGGAGGTGGGCTCGAGTGTGGGGCGATTTGAATCAGGGGTGGCCGATGTCGCGATTGTTTGGCTAGGGTTCGCTGTGTCGTGGGTTTAAGGCCGAGGTGATGGAGGCGATTGTGGCGGCGTTGTCAGGTGGAGGCGCGGCAACGTGGGGTCTCGGGGGTCGCGCTGGGGCTGTGCATCGATGTCGCGGGTGCTCGCGTGGGGATTTGGGGTTGCGGCAGCGGCGATGTATTGGTGCGACGTAGTCGCGGTGATCTGGAGGTCGAAGTCGCGATTGGGAACACTCGATGGAGGAGGGGTTCGAACTGCAGGTATAGCTATTTACTCTAATTAATATGTTTATTTAGAAAATTTAGTTGAACGAATTTATTAAAGAAATTGTAAATAAAGGATTTATAAGAATTTAAATGCAGTTAATATATATAAAGTGAAAAAGGGAAATTAGTTCAAAACAGATTAAAAATATGTAAATAAACAGAAAATTCATTTTATAGTAAAGATATGAAATTTCGTTTTTAAGATTAAAGGAAATAAATAAGTAAACGTAATTTATTAAAAGGAAAAATTGGTTTAACTGAATTATTAGTTGATTAATCTATTTAATTAAATGTGATAGATTCAGAAACCAGAAATTATATAAGTTTTGAAATATAGATTTTTAATGTTGAGCAGTAGGAATGAATGTGTTCACATTCGTATTTTTGTTTAAAATTATATACAGTAAGGAAAAAATATGGGATTATGAAATTTACTAAATTGTTTCCAGTTAATTCAAATTTGAAAATAAAAAGTACAGAAAAACAGTGAGAAAAAAAATATATGTAAATATGGATATACATACATATTTCAAATTTAAATTGTTGATATATTCGATAAGCTTATTTAATTTGTTTAGTTAAAAATAATTTATTTGTGGAAATTTAGTTTAAAATTAAAAAGTTATTTCAAAATTGTTAGTTAAGCCAATTTATTCAAAGGATTTGATTTAAAATAAAGATATATATATTTTTAAAATAAAATCTGGGTTAAAAAGAGATCAATCTTAGATATGTTGAAGAGAAAAAAATTTAATCATTAAGTTAGATTGAATCATTAATAATTAAATTTATTAAATGGAAAATTTATTATTCGATTTATTTCGAATATTAATGAATTGTGTAAATAATTTAAATAGGTTTGAAACCGTGAAGAAATGGTCAAAAAAAATGGAAATTGGACTGCGAATTAAAAGCAAAGGTGAGAACTTCTCACTCAAAAAGGGTTTATTAAATTTTAAATAGTTATATTTAAAATTTGTTGATGGATTGATTGATTGTTTGCTTGATTGCGATAGTAGATATTTTAGGATATATCTATATATAGCAATATATATATATTGGCATATGTATATATTGCAGTTGATTGATTTCCCGCCTCGTATAGCGGATGAGACCCTATTGCGCCGTTAGTAAGCGGAATATTTTCTAAAATCCCATATACCGCGATATTCCACCTCGAAGTGGAATGGGTATTGTGCTAACTCTTTGGATGCAGGAAAACAGGTTGGAGGGATCCAACTGGACCCCTCACAAATATTTATTTGTTTATAAATATTTTTGATGATTGTGAATATCATATCGATATATGATATTTGTGTAGTGATTGACCAATTGATGCTGTGGCATCATCGGATCGGTTTTTAAAGTTAAAAATAATGATTTTTGATTTTAAAGGGATTTTTAAATCGATTTTCCAAATATATGTTTTTAGTAAAACTTTGAATTGATTCATTTTAAACCAAATTAAAAATTTAATTTTTGAAGTTATAGAATTTAAGATTTTTATAAAATAAAATCAAATTGAGATTTTTGGAAATAAATAGTTAAGTAAATTGAAATTGGTTTAAATTGGAATTTTTGAATTATTAAGAACAATGTATATAAAAGATTTTTAAATTAATTTTTATAAATTTAAAATGATTGGAATTATAAATTGAGTTTTTATAAATGTTATAAATGAAGTATAAATTGTTTTTATAAGTAAATGAAAATTTATAAATTTATAAAGTGTGAAGTTAGAAAATGTATAGATTTGTAAAACAAAAGTCTATAAGTAAATTTCTTATGAATTGGACCTTGTCATTTATGTGGAAGATAAATGGAATTTGCTAATAAATTGACTTTTGGTAAATAGAAGTTTATGAAATTATAAATGGGATTTATAAACGTTGTTTTATAAATCCGAAATCAAATCGAATTTGATAAGTTGGAAATAGGAAATTTATAAAGAAAACTTATAAGTAATAAGATTTATAATTGGTGAAGTTCAAAGGAACGATTTGTAAATAAATAAATTATAAGTACTTGACTTATAATATAAACCTTTGGTATTAAAATTGAGTTGTATCAATTGAATTAGGTTAATAAACGAGATTTACAAAAATCGAAGCTTTTAAATAGAAATGGAATTTATAACCGAAACCAATTGAATTTGATGAATTGAATATAGAAGTTTGTAAAGAAGTTATATTCACGTTTTTGAACGGTAAATATATTATTGAATAAAATGGATATCTTTTGAGGAAAGAATGTGTTAAAAAGAAATTAAAACGGTTTAGAGATATTTTAAAATGCATTGAGTATTGAGAACATAGATTTCAACATTTATTGTTGAAATAGACGTTCTCGAGAAATAGAAGGAAATGGTGGACTATAACACTGTTGTTATAGTAAATAATTTCCGAAAGGAAATGTTTTGAATAGTATTGGGATTTATATATCTATTTAAATTCAAATCCCTATACTAGTGATTTTGGGTTGTTGTAACGATGTTTTACGCAACATTCGTTTTGACCCAAATAAATGTGAATAAAAGTATGATTTTCTTAACGAATGAAATATATACTTAACTATGGTTTAAGTATATTGAATATTTTCAAATTGTTGAAAATAAATAAGATTTTTGAATTACTTATTTTTAAATAAGTATGGAATTATTTTTCCAATATGAAATGGAACGATTTTAAGAATTTATCTTTCTGAAGATAAATTGGAATTGAATATGTGAAATCTATTGAAACGGTAAATCAATAGAAAATATGAAATATAAATTCACTATAGAATTTATAAATGAAAAAGGGAAATTGGTTTCAAAATAAACATTGGTTTATTTTTGAAGTATTGAGATTTTATATCTAGTATAGATATTTTTGGAAAAATAGATAATTTGGAGAATTATTTGGATTCTGGTGATGTTGGCATATCTATTGATAGTTCAATAACCGACTATCAATATTTACCTTTAAATAGGTATTTGTTGTGTTTTGTTTGAAATTGAATGCCACACTTATTTTTTTTTTAAAATAAGCGCTCACTATTCGGGTTAACCGGGAAAGGACCAAGGGGGTCGTATAACCCATTCCGAATATGTGATACGTCGTGATAAATTGCATTCGAAGACCGGTGTTGAAGACCGGATATTTTCGAAAACGAGAGGGTTTCTTGTTGATTGTCTCTGCACTGGCTGATCCCTGGTATAGAGATCTCCATAAGTGATGGGAAATCCGAACGTGATTAGAATTTATTCGGATTGCAAGGACTTCTTTGTAAGTGCCTTCGGTTCTGTTCGATCCCGGAACAGACTTGTATGGATTGTATGCCTGACATTACAATTTGAGATATTAAGCCGATTTCATTCAAATATATTTCTGTTGGTGGCGGAGAATTTATTCTTTGCTTAACACCCTTCTTTGAGACGTACGAGCTCAAAGGTTATATAGTTGAAGTTATCAGCAATATATCCCATTTTGGTAATGTGACATGCTGAGTGATGCTGAAATGATCATTGTGTTGATTATTTGTGATAGGATCATTTATTTGATCGTCTATCTTAGTGATCATTGTGTTGATCATTTATTGACCCAAAGCATGGCTTTTGTATAAAGTATGTTTTTGTGGACGTGAATTCGTCGAGCCTCACATCCCGGAAATGGTCAAAACAGGAAAAGATGCGGCAAGGTTATTAGGGGTTGCTGTAGCTCCCCTTAGGGTATGTGCATTTCCTTCTGGAAAGGGGTGGTATCATGGTATGGAGCCCAGATACTTACTCATGTTGAAAACACTCTATTTATTATGGTGTGATGTTGGATATCGAGCGCTCGGTTGAAAAGGTCCTAAAGGACCGGGGAATGGCGTGCTCGTGTCAGTAGTTACCCAGTTAAGGGGTAACCCGGCCTTGTGTTGGCAGAGTTCCGGTTTGGTTCTCGGGGGTGTCTTTCCAGAGGCATTCTCAGTGGCAATGGGAAGTTCCTTGGCCTGACCATTTGTTGGAAATCCAATTCCCAATACGAAACTTGTACGGTATTAGTTGTAGAACCTGCTATTCACTTATGGTGGTCACCACTGTTTGGATAGTAGCTATAGTAGGCATAGTTCGAAATGTCTATGTTGGCTAAGATTTATATTCTACTTTCGAAATATTTCTCCACACTATGCACTAATAATAATATGAAATGTTCTTTAAATGCGTATCAAGCATCTTTGACTATCATAAGGAGAAATCTCCTCCGATTCTGCGTTTGCATTGTGTGTGTGTGCGGGAGGCCTTATGGTAGTCTCATTTTTAAAAAGCATTGCGAATTGAATTTAAAAATATTCCTCTATTTTGATTTTAAAGTTAAATAAACTGTTTTGAGTTCTCACACCAGTCACATGACTGACTCGGAGTTTATTGTTTTCCTTCCTAAACTCTGGGTGCCCACCAATTTCCACACGGGCAGTTAAGAGTTAGGTTTATCAGGATATTCTGGATATTCAGGAGTTGCTGGAGGCAAGCTGGATGGCATGGCGTATTACTAGTTTATATAGTATTTCTTTTTCTGCTGCACTGTTGATGTTGTATGATGTTGTACACTCTGATGATATGATGTAATGTAATAACTGATATAGTTCTTTGTTTAAAGATTATTCATTTATTATTATATGTTGTTCCGCTGCGAATTGTGAGATTCTGATGTTGTTCTTTCTGTTCTGTTGTTTCCTTTCTGTCCCGTTCTATTTTAAAATTCTCTATTTTCTATCTCTTCTCTCTTCTACCTCTTTCTTTTTCTTAAAAACCCATAATGGTTCGGTTTTTCGGCAACGAAAAATCGCTTCCGTTACAGGCCCCTTGTTATCTAGTTATTATTTCCGCTGTATAGTTATGTGTGTGTGTTATGTATCTAAAAATGAAAAGTTAGAATGTATAGCTGCAAATTTGTTAAATGTAATACTTTTTTCTAAATCTAGTAGCTCCTTAGAAGGAGCAACCTTTTGTACTATATCATTTTATATTATATGTAACCATTCCGCTGTGAGAATTATCTATTTTCTCTTGTTATATTCTTTATTTTACCTCAAGACGACTTATCTTTCGGATTCTTGGGCAACGACACGCGGATACCATAGTTGTATCAAGTATCGCTCCTAGGGATCAGAAAGGTGGGTCGTCACAGATGGTATCAGAGCTTAGGTTTAGCGAACGCCTAAGCCATGGTGGAGCAAACTCTCTAAGGATAGGATTAGTCATATCTTAGGATAAGTTTTAGAGTATAAACATATATTGAGTGCGTATTTGTTAGTGTTATAAAAATGTTTTATATTGTGTTGTTTGATCCATTGAGTGGTATATAAATTCTGTTCGATGCATCTGATCAGCATTATAGATAGGGATTCCTAAACACTTGAATAGATCCACCAGTGAAGTATTATTTTAAAATGGTCAATGAAATAATTTTACCTAGGTATATATTTTATGTATAGAAGAAGGATTTTCAAAATTAATATAGTTGTATAGTTGAGTTGGTTATTTATAAGTGATAATGTTTTATTGTTATCATTTTGTATTTGATTAGTTATGCTCGTCCATTTTGAGCATTAACTATTGTTGAATAGTTCATAAGGAATTTTCCTTAGTAAGATAAAGGTCGAGTAAATGGGAATTAAGGAATCTTGGAATGAACCCCTTGTGAATTAAGTTTAGCCGTTTGATTATAAGGTGTTCGGGGAAAGGGTTAAGTTTAATGTCATCTTTTAATAATGTTAAGCTAAAGATAAACTTTTAACAAAAAGTTGTTTAATATAATCTGAATAGTAGGAAAATACGTTTAGAGGATAAATATATGAGAAAATTTAGTTATAATAAAGAATAACTATTTAAATATGAATCAACCCACTCCTAAATTTACTATATCATATATGTGATGCTATAAACTATTGTTGATTTCTTGGATAATAGTTAGATTTGTTTGATTGATTAATTGACATTAATCTGGATATTCCATTTAAACTATTTAAATGTCATTATAGCAATTTCCGCTATACTGCCATTTATTAAATACCATCCCCTAAACACTTGTGTGTGTTTGAACTTAAGCTTGTGTTTTCCCAAAAGTAGATGTTTAAAATTCATTAATCATTTTGATTAATGGTATTTTAAATTAATTATTCATTTTTACTAATGATGTTTAAAATCAATAAATCTTTTTTATTAATGAGATTTGGATTTAATTAATCATTTTAAGTAATGATACTTGCATTCAATTAATTATTTTAATTAATGATATTTGAAAATTAATAATCATTTATATAATGATATTTCAAAGTAATTATTCATTTTAATAAATGATTATTCGAATTTAATAAATCGTTTGATAAATAATATTTTATGTTGGTTAATTAATTTAGTAAACAAGTTTAAAATAAATTAATTGATTTAATGAAAGTGTTTTGGAAGTAATTAACAACTTTATTAAAGATAATTAATTTGTTTATTAAAAAAATTGTAAATTTGATTAATTATCTTTTAGGGTAAATTTAATAAAAGAATTTTATAAATCATCCTCCAGGACGATTAACATTGTTTTAAATTTATAAATGATGTTTATAAATAAGAAAATCCTTCAAAAGGAATTGTAAAGCTAAGTCTAAATTGTTTTGGGATTTTAGTAAACGATGTTTAAAATGACATTTGTTTTGACCCGTGTTTTAATATATTTAGTATTATAAATTTTTCTTTCCATATGACATTTAAAGAGTTTTTGGAATAAATCCCGGAATTGTTTAAACTAATTTCAAAAAATTTTGTGAAATGTAATAAAGGTATTATTTGGAAATATTTCTAAGTATAAATGTTTTGGAAAAGAAATTTTAAGGAGAATGCTTTTCCTTTGAATAATTCGGCGGAAAACATTTCAGTTAGTTTTGTGATAATCCGAATAATTTTCTAAGTGACGATCAAATGTTGCTTAGGCGAATGCTATGGAGTACTTAGCAAATTATTCTCTATATCACTGTGCGATCGAAAGGAATTCAAATCCAAACAACCCAAAGTGAGTTTTGATCAACAAATTGTTTGAAGTTATTTCATAAAAAAATATGTAGTATGCTCTCAAAATTGAGTTTTGAAATTTATAACTGGGTATTAAATCTTTAAGTTCCCTAAAAGAGAATTGATTTTCAAAACAAAAAGTATTTTTGATAAGAGATTGTTTTGATAAATGAATTTTACCCTTAAACAATATACGAGGTAATTTAACACCAATTTAAATGGGTTAGACCGGATATGAAGGTTTTGATAACGTTGTTTTATCAAAACCATAGATATTACACCTTAATGTAGAAATGTAGGAAGGTTTTAATAGACGTTGTTTTATTAAAACTGTAGCTTTTTTTTAAAACATATAAGTAGCATAAACTATTTGTTATGATTAGTCAACCTATTAACATTGTCCATCTTAACAATCTAGGTTAAAGAGGTGTAGCTTTAGAAATATACGTGAGAACTCCGATGGCTCTCGGAAACCTCCAAGCCGGACCCCGCCAATTGTTACCGAGTATCCCAGCATTTCATAAAGGTGTACTTTCGTTAAGGAGGGCACACTCTCCAAATCATTTGTTGGAAAATTTCCTTTCTTATTTGACCCAAACCTTTGAATCTGTTTTCTTTAATTACAACGGAAGGATTCAACCACTCTTTGTGGTGTTCAATTATCGGTTTTGTCCATTCTATGGAATTTGGATAGTAATCTTGTTTATTCGGTTCTATCAAGTTTGGACTATTGTCTTGTTTTATCCATTCTATCCATTTTTAAATTTTATTCAGACTATTTCCATTCTTCCAAGTATGATATTATACTAATTGTACCCATCATCTTTGTTTGGCTTTGTTCGCTATTGTTCATTTCCATTTTTGTTATGTTTGGTTGTTGTTTATGTAGGAGAAAACCCGTTCCACGTAAGCGGCATGTTCCCACATATTATTGTTTAAATACACCTCATTTGTTTCTTAGTTTTACTCATACTAGACATGGTATCTGACCCAAGTTGTTTATTTTCCTTAAACTCTTGGGTACTAAATTATATTTGGGTAGTCTGAGAATAGTAGGTTTTCTTCGGAGCTCTTTGAGGACGGTGATCGAGCAGGCAGCTCCTTAGTTATCTAATAACTTATTTCCACTGTATAGTTATGTATGTGTGTTTTATGTCTAAAATTGAAAAGTCGGAATGTATGGCTGCATATTTGTTAGATGTATTTTTTTATAATTTTGATAGCTCCTTATAAGGGGTAACATTTTGTACTATATCATTTTATATTATAAGTAACCATTTCATTATGAGAATTATCTATTTTGTCTTATTCTGTTCTTTATTTTACCCCAAGAAAACTTATCTTTCTTATGCTTGGACAACGGCACATGAATACCAAGTATGTATTGTTTCGTTCCCAAGGATTAGAAAGGTGGATCGTCACAAATGGTATTAGAGCTTAGGTTTAGCGAACCCCTAAGCTTTGGTGGAGTACATTCTCTAAGGATAGGATTAGTAATATCCTAGGATAAGTCTGAGAGTATAAACATATATTGAGTGCATATTTGTTAGTGTTGTAAAAATGTTTTATATTGTGTTGTTTGATCCATTGAGTGGTATATGAATTCTGATCGATGTGTCTGATCAGCGTTATCGATAGAGATTCCTTAACATTTGAATAGATCTACCAATACAGTATTGTTTTAAAATGGTAAATGAAATAATTTTACCTAGGAATATATTTATTATGTATATAAGAATGATTTTCAAAATTAATATAGTTGTATAGCTGAGTCCATTATTTGGAAATAATAATATTTTATTGTTATCATTTAGTATATGATTAGTTATGCTCGTCCAGTTTGAGCATTAACTGTTGCTGAATAGTTCATAAGGAATTTCCTTAGTAAGATATAGGTCAGGTAGATGGGAATTAGGGAATCTTAGAACGAACCCCTTAGGAATTAAGTTTCATAGTTTGATTATAAGGTGTTCGGCGAAAGGGTTAAGTAAAATGTCATCTTTTAATAATGTGAAGCTAAAATAAACTTTTAACAAAAAGCTTTTTAACTGAAAAGTAAGATAATACATTTAGAGGATAAATTTATAAGAAAATTTATTTGTAATAAAGAAGAATTGTTTAAATATGAATTAACCACACTCAAATTTACCATATATGTGATGTTATAAACTATTTTTGATTTCTTGGATGATAATTAGATTTGTTTAATTGATTAATTGAAACTAATCTGGATATTCTATTTAAACTATTTAAGTGTCATTATAGAAATTTCCGCTGTACCATCGTTTAATAAATATCATCCCCTAAACTCTAGTGTGTGTTTGAACCTGAGCTTGTGTTTCCCGAAGTATATTTTAATATTTATCAATCATTTTGATTAACGAATTTGAAATTAATTAATCATTTTTAATAATGATGTTTAAAATTACTAAATCCTTTTTATTAATGGGATTTGGATTCAATTAATCATTTTAAGTAATGTTATTTGAATTTAATTAATTGTTTTAATTAATGATCCTTTAACTAATAATATTTAAAAGTTATTCACTTTAATTAATGATAATTTAATTTAATAAAGTGTTTGATAAATAATATTTTAAGTTGGTTAATTGATTTAGTAAATGGGTTTAAAATAAATGAATTGATTTCATGAACGTGTTTTGGTTGTAATTAACTATTTTATTAAAGATAATTGATTTGTTTATCAAAAAAATTGTAAATTTAATTAATTATCTTTTAGGGTAGTTAATATTATTTTAGATTTATAAAATATGTTACATGATTTATTTTCTTTTAAGATAATTAATGTTATTTTAAATTTAATAAAAGAATTTTATAAATCATCCTCCTGGACAATTAACATTGTTTTAAGTTTATAAATGATGTTTATAAATGAGAAAATCCTTTAAAAGGAATTGTTTATAAATAAAGCTAAGTCTAAATTGTCTTGGGATTCTAGCAAACGATCTTTTAAATGACATTTGCTTTGACCCATGTTTTAATACAATTAGTATTATAAATTTGTCTTTCCAAATAACATTTAAAGAGTATTTTGAAAATTTAAATCTCGAAATTGTTTAAAATAATTACAAAAGATTTTGAGAAAAGTAATAACGGTGTTATCTGGAAATATTTTTAAAGTATAAATATTTTGGAAAGGAATTTTTAAGTAGAATGCTTTTTCTTTGAATAATTCGGAGGAAAACATTTCGGTTAGTTTTGTAATAATCTGAATAATCTTCAAAGTGACGATCAAATGTTGTTTAGACGAATGTTGTGGAGTACTTAGTAAATTATTCTCTTTATTGCTGAGCGATCGAAAAGAATTCAAATCCGAATGAACCCAAAGTGAGTTTGAATAAACAAATTATTTGAATTATTTTGTATAAAAAATATGTAATACGCTTTCAAAGATGAGTTTTGAAATTTATAATTGGGTATTTAATGTTTATATTCCCTAAAAGGAAATTGATTTTCGAAATAAAAATTATTTTTAATAAGTGATTGTTTTGATAAATGAGTTTTACCCTTAAACAATAAACAAGGTAATTTAACACCGATTCAAATGGGTTAGATTGGATATGAAGCTTTTGATAACGTTGTTTTATCAAAACCATTGATATTATTTAAGTATCTAAGCAGTGTAAAGTAATTGGTGTTATTGGATCAGTCCATAAACATGATTCATTATAACATCTTGATGTGAAAAGGTTGGAAGGTTTTAATAGACATCGTTTTATTTAAACCGTAGCTTTTGTCTAAAACATTTAAGTACCATAAACTATTTGTTATGATTAGTCAATCCATTAACATTGTCCAGCTTAACACTCTAACTTAAAGAGGTCCAACTCTAGATATATACTTGAGAACTCCGATGGCTCTAGCCGGACCCTGCCAACTGTTACTGAGTATCCGAGTATTTCATAAAGGAATACTTTCGGTAATGGGGGCACACCCTCCTAGTCGTTTGTTGGAAAATTTCCTTTCTTATTTGACTCAAACCTTTGAATCTTTTTTCTTTAATTACAACGCGAAAAGTCAACCACTCTTCGTGGTGTTCAATTATTGGTTTTGTCCATTCTATCGAGTTGAATAGTTATCTTATTTAGTCCATTCTATCGAGTTCGGACTATGGTCTTGTTTTCTTCAATCTATCCCGTTTGGAATTTTATTAAGACTATTTCCATTCTTCCAAGGCTGTATGTTATACTAATTATACCCATCATCTATGTTTGGATTTGTTTCCTATTGTTCATTTCCATATTTTTATGTTTGGTTGTTATATAAGTGGGAGCGAACCCGTTCCACGTTAGCGGCATGGTCCCATATATTATTGTTTAAATACACCCAATTTGTTTCATAGTTTTACTCATACCGTTGTGTCTGACCCGAGTTGTTTATTTTTCCTAAACTCTCGGGTACTCAATTATATTTGGATGGTCTAAGAATAGTAGGTTTTATTTGGAGCTCTTTGAAGGCAGCAATCGAGCAGGCGGCTCCTTAGTTATCTAGTTATTTATTTCCACTGTATAGTTATGTATGTGTGTTTTATATCTAAAAATGAAAAGTCAGAATGTATAGCTGCTAATTTGTTAGATGTAGTACTTTTTTTATAACTCTGATAGCTCCTTATAGGGAATAACCTTTTGTACTTTATCATTTTTATATTATATGTAACCATTCCACTGTGAGAATTATCTATTTTGTCTTATTCTGTTCTTTATTTTACCCGAAGACAACTTATCTTTTGGATGTTTGGGCAAATGCACACGAACACCATGGATGTATTAAGTGTTGTTCCCAAGGATCAGAAAGGTGGTTCGTCACAGATGGTATCAGAGCTTAGGTTTAGCGAACCCCTAAGCCCTGGTGGAGTAAACTCTCTATGGATAGGATTAGTAACATCCTAGGATAAGTCTGAGAGTATAAATGTATATTGAGTATGTATTTGTTTGCATTATAAAAATGTTTTATATTGTGGTGTTTGATTCATTGTGTGGTATATGAATTCTGTTCGATGCGTCTGATCAGCGTTATCGATAGGGATTCCTAAACACTTAAACAGATCTACCAATACAGTTGTAACAACCGTGATTTTACTGCCGTCGGAATAAAAAATTAAAATAGAAATTTTTAAATTAAAAAAATTTGAAAAAAAATAGTGCAAATCATTTGCAAAGTCCGTGCATACTTCAAGTGGTACACGTTGATAATGTACTGCATTTGCTTTTTTTTAACATGTAAGTAAAATTTCTTCTTCTTCACGTGTAACATAATGAGTCCATTTTAAAACAAGTTGTGTTATATTGTCTTGCCTTCACGTGTATCTGGTCTCGGTCCAATTCAAAAGCAAATATATGAACTTGTTGTCACTTAATTCAAAGCCAATGTGAACGTGCAAAGTCAGTTAGAAATAGGCCATTTAAACTAAAAGTATAAACACTTTTGCCTTGCTGTCACTAAATTTTGAAAAAAAAAAAGTGAACACTTACAGCCATCATCTCATACTAGGCAGTGTGTACTTTTTCTTTCCTAATGCACGTTTGCATTAAATGAATGTGTACATAGTGTTAGCCAGCACACATTTTTCTTTGACTTGTTCATAATATTGAAGAAAAGAAAAGAAGAAGACTGCAACATTTTATTTTGCCCATTTTCAAAAGATCAGCGAAAGCTTTAATGGCCGCTCAAAAACTTTGCACTCCTTTGGATTTAGTTGTAAACTGATTTTTTGAAGTAAAACTTTAGTGAGTATAAACTCACATTTCTAGTTTATTCTTCACTTTATTATTTGCGCGCATGATTTATTTCACACAAACTTAGATACGTGTACACAAATGTCATGCCTGTGCATGCATATTGGTGTGTTGTAACTCATTTTCGTGTACACATGTTGTAATATAGTCCAGACCACCATTTAATTCTTGCACATATATAGTATTGCTTGCCAGGTCATTCAATTCCATTTATGCGTGCATCAGGGAATTATGTCCATTTTAGTGTGTGTATGCATTTACTAAAATAAGTTCCAGGCCATCTTTTTAAATCCTTGCGTGCAAAGCATATGGACAGGTCTTCTTTGATTTTGCAATTTTTCTTACGTGCATGTAACACGAGGCTAAAGTCAGGTAGTGAAAGATGCAGTGCTTACCATTCAATTTCAGGTCACGTTGTTCATTTTTGTGGAAGAAAGTTTTAAAACTTTGTGTTGAGTGTATACAGTGTTGCATACATGTATATTAAGTTTCAGATCATCTTTTTATACATATGTTATCCTGGCCATCACCTTTGTACACGTAGAACATGAAACTAAGTTGTGAATTTTTTCATGAGAATAAGTTTTAAACTTTTTTTTGTACGTGTATGCGCAGTACATCAAAAATATGTTAGGCTATTTTTTTTCGTCTGCTTTAAATTTTGCATGCAATTATGTGTAGCACGATTCAATGCCCAAGTCATGTTTTGCCGTGGCCTGAGGTGTTTAATTTATGCATATAATGCACGATTGTAATGCCAGGTTATATTTTTCGTGCTGTATGTTGCCCAGGTTGTTATATTTAGTATACTCCAATTCATGCGTGTGATCTAGATTACATTTTTATTCACTTGCGTGCATTATTTTTGGGTACATTTAATGTTTGCGTGCATATTGAAGTAATGTCATATTACATATTTTTGAAATCCAATTAAGTGTTAGAACTGGTAATACTTTTCATATTTTCCATACTTTATTGGTTGCCATTTCATTTTGTGCAAGTGGACAGTGAAATATTTGTTGAATATAGTGGTGCAGTTCACAATTTAATTTACGTTGAACCGGTGTTACGATTTAAAACGTATTTTGTTGCCGTTATTTTTATAACGGAATTTTTACTCCGGTACTATATTTTTGAAGCGTGTTTTTTTAATGAGATTTTTGACGAATAAAAATTACTATTATTTTGACTTCGGTAACCGTCAATTTTAAAGTGAATTTTCAAGCGGCTATCCCGCAACGCTGATTTGATATCAGTTTTTACGGTATTTTGTGAAGCGCAATTTCTTTATTAAAATTTCTATAGATGTTGCTGTTTTAATCGCATTTTTTTAAAAAAATCGTTTAAAATAAATTTGTTTCCAAAATTTTTACAGTTTACGCTTTCAAAAGAATGAGGAAACGATTTAAACGCTTCAGCAAAATTAAGGACTATGAACCCTTACTTTTACTGATCCGATTAATTCCGGACTTATCCATTGAGAATGTAAATTTTATTTATATAAAATACATAATTTTGCACTTTCAAGGAAACGATGAAGTGAATTAAATGATTTAGCAAAAGTGCGGAGTATGGAACCACGCTTTTACTAATTCGGTTAATTTCGGACTCGTTAATTGAAATATTTGTTGCTGTTTGATGATTTTGATGATTTTGTTGGGCTTTCAAGCCACTATGATGGACCTTCGGATCAATTATCAGTACTAGACCTTCGGGTCATATGTTGGACCTTCGGGTCATTTGTTGGGTGCCAAAAATTATGATGACGGTACTTGGTAGGCTTCGTCCATATGTTGATACACGTGCGGCGTAGCTTAGACTCGCCATATGATGGGATCGATCCACTTTTATGTTGATTTTCTAGTTATCTATTTATGATTTCTAGATTTTGTGAATTGCTGTTTTAAATTCAATTATGAATTTGAAGTTGATTTTGTTGGAGTTTAATGAGATTTCTTCATTCAAACTATGTTGATTGTTTATGCTGAATAGTCTCCTTTGAGATTATAATTAATTTGCTTTGATGTTGTTTATGATACATTCACTTCTAAGTTTAAATTAGACTGATCCGCTTATTATTTTCTTTTAAATGATACTCGGGTCAGACCGAGTTATTTCAGGATAATCACTATCTCTTATTCAGTTGTCGGTTCAGCTTTTGAGACTTCACATCATCTTTTGTCTAGACTTCGAGGAGTACTTTTAGTATATTGGCTATCGTCTCATGTATGTTGGTGTCTTTGTATATGTATATTCGATTCATGTGAACTATCGATTGTTGCAGCATGTATCCAGACTTATCTTCCACTATGTATCTGATATTTCTGTTCTGATGTGATTATACTTATCATTGTTGTTGTTATTATGAGTTGTTCTGAATTTTTCTTTAGCCACCGTAGTTTCGTTTTAGATTTGTATTGAATTTATATCTTTGGGAGTAATTTACACAACTCCTATCAATGTAATCAATACTCATCTAAGGCATAACTTACGGATGATCGCTTCTAACAAGCCTTATTCTTCGCAATAGCAGACGTTATTCCTTATAATAACCTTTGTTATTGTGAGCATAGAGGTGGGGCGTCACAACAGTATTGTTTTAAAATGGTAAATGAAATAATTTTACCTAGGAATATATTTATAATGATGATTTTCAAAATTAATATATTTGTATAGTTGAGTTGATTATTTAGAAATGATAATATTTTATTATTATCATTTAGTATTTAATTAGTTATGCTCGTCCAGTTTGAGCATTAACTATTGCTGAATAGTTCACAAGGAATTTTCCTTAGTAGGACATAGGTCGAGTAGATGGGAATTAAGTAATCTTGGAACGAACCCTTTGGGAATTAAGTTTCACGGTTTGATTATAATATTTTCGGCTAAAGGGTTAAGTTAAATGTCATCTTTTAATAATTTAAGCTAAAAATAAATATTTAAGAAAAAGTTGTTTAATATAATCTAAATAGTAGGATAAACATTTAGAGGATAAATATATGTGAAAATTTAGTTATAATAAAGAAAAATTATTTAAATATGAATTAACCCACACCTAAATTTACTATATCATATATATGATGCTATAAACTACTATTGATTTCTTGGATGATAGTTAGATTGATTAATTGATTAATTGAAACTAATCTGGATATTCCATTTAAACTATTTAAGTGTCATCATAGCAATTTCCACTGTACTATCATTTATCAAATATCATCGCCTAAACCTCTGTGTGTGATTGAACTTGAGCTTGTGTTTTCCCAAAAGTAGATGTTAAAAATTCATTATTCATTTTGATTAACGATATTTTAAATAAATCAATCATTTTTACTAATGATGTTTAAAATTAATAAATCTTTTTGATTAATGAGATTTGGATTTAACTAATCATTAAGTAATGATATTTGAATTTAATTAATTGTACTAATTAATGATCATTTTAGTTAATGGTATTTAAAAGCAATTATTCATTTTAATTAATGATTATTTGAATTTAATAAATCATTTGTCAAATAATATTTTAAGTTGGTAAATTGATTTAATAAATGAGTATAAAATAAATTAGTCGATTTGATGAAAGTGTTTTTGAAGTAATTAACTATTTTATTGAAGATAATTGATTTGTTTATTAAAGAAAATTGTAATTTGATTAATTATCTTTTAGGGTAGTTAATATTATTTTAGATTTATAAAAGATATTATAAATGTGATTTATTATCTTTTATGATAATCAAAGTTATTTTAAATTTAATAAAAGAATTATAAATCATCCTCTAGGACAATAAACATTGTTTTAAATTTATAAATGATGTTTATAAATGAGAAAATCATTTAAAAGGAATTGTTTATAAATAAAGCTAAATCTAAATTGTCTTGGGATTCTAGCAAATGATGTTTTAAATGACATTTGTTTTGACGCATGTTTCAATACAATTAGTATTATAAATTGGTCTTTCCAAATAAAACTAAAGAGTTTTTTGAAAATTTAAATCCCAGAATTATTTAAAATAATTTCAAAATATTTTGAGAAAAGTATTAACGGTATTATTTGGAAATATTTCTAAAGTATAAATATTTTAGAAAAGAAGTTTAAGTAGAATGCTTTTTCTTTGAATAATTCGGAGGAAAGCATTTCAGTTAGTTTTATGGTAATCAAAATAATCTTCTAAGTGACGATCAAATATTGCTTAGGCGAATGTTGTGGAGCACCTAGTAAACCATTCTCTTTATCACTGTGTGATCGAAAGGAATTCAAATCTGAACGAACCCAAAATGAGCTTTAATAAACAAATTGTTTGACGTTATTTTATAATAAAAAAATATGTAGTATGCTTTCAAAGAAGAGTTTTGAATTTTATGACTGGATATTTAATTTTTAAGTTCCCTAAAAGGGAATTGATTTCCAAAATAAAAAGTATTATTGATAAGAGATTGTTTTGATAAATGAATTTTAACCTCAAACAATATATGTGGCAATTTAACACCGATTTAAATGGGTTATATTGGATATGAAGTTTTTGATAACATTATTTTATCAAAACCATAGATATTATTTAAGTATCTAAGCAGTGTAAACTAATTGGTGTTATTGGATCAGTCCATAAACATGATTCATTATAACACCTTAATGTGAAAAGGTAGGTAGGTTTTAATAGACATCATTTTATTAAAACCATAGCTTTTGTTTAAAACATGTAAGTAGCATAAACTATTTATTATGATTAGTCAACCCATTAACATGTCCATCTTAACACTCTAAGTTAAATAGGTCGAGCTCTAGAAATATACTTCAGAACTCCGATGGCTCTCGAAAACCTCCAAGCCGGACCCTGCCAACTTCTATCGAGTATTCGAGTATTTCATAAAGGTATACTTTGGGAAAGGGGGCGCACCCTCCCAGTCATTTATTGGAAAATTTCCTTTTCTTATTTGGCTCAAACCTTCGAATCTCTTTTCTTTAATCACAATAGGAAGAGTCAACCACTCTTCATGGTGTTCAATTATTTGTTTTGTCCATTCTATTGAGTTTGGATAGTTATCTTGTTTAGTCCATTCTATCGAGTTTGGACTGTTGTCTTATTTTATCCATTCTATTAAGTTTGGAATTTTATTTAGGATATTTCCATTCTTCCAAATCTGAATCTTATACTAACTGTACCCATCATCTATGTTTGGATTAGTTCCCTATTGTTCATTTCCATTTTTGTTATATTTGGTTGTTGTTTATGTGGAAGAAGACTCGTTCGGCATCAGCGGCGTGGTCCTATATATTAATGTTTAAATACACCGCATTTGTTTTATAGTTTTACTCATACCAAACATTGTGTTTGACCCGAGTTGTTTATTTTCCCTAAACTCTCGAGTACTCGATTATATTTGGGTAGTTCTAGAATAGTATATTTTCTTTGGATCTCTTTGAAGATTGTGGTCGAGTAGGCGGCTCCTTAGTTATCTAGTTATTTGTTTCCGCTGTATAGTTATGTATGTGTGTTTTATATCTAAAAAAGAAAAGTCAGAATGTATAGCTGCAAATTTATTAGATGTAGTACTTATTTTTTTAACTCTGATAGCTCCTTATAAGGAGTAACCTTTTGTACTATATCATTTTATATCATGTGTAACCTTTTCACTATGAGAACGATCTATTTTGTCTTGTTCTTTTTTTTATTTTACCCCAAGATAACTTATCTTTCGGATGCTTGGGAAACGGCACACGAATAACATGGATGTACTAAGTGTTGTTCCCAAGAATCAGAAAGGTAGTGTGACGCCCCACCTCCATACCCACGCTAGCCAAGGATACTACAAGGTAATGCCGTCAACTAACACGGAGAATAAGGCTGGTTGGGAGCGACCATCTATAGCCTTGCTCTAACTATCTATTGAATACATCGACAATAATCATACCAAGCAGGTCGACATACCTAATGAATACTTAAAACAAAACCATAGGTGGTTGGAGGATCTATCAGAACAGAATATAACAACTCAAATGTAATATACATCACAGAACAGTAAATCATCATATACACATATACAGATACATAAAAGAGTTTACAAAATAATACATGTCAAGTGGTATGGCAAACCACGACATACAGACGAGTCAAAAGAATACATATATCAGAGTTACAATAAAAAGGACTACACAAAAAGCTTTAACAAAAAGGAACAAGCTGAATAGTCCATGCGGAAGCAAAATAGGCTAAGTCCAAAAGCACCTAACCTGAAACATCTCGGTCTGACCCGAGTATAAAATACACGGGTCAGTCTAGCTAAACAGACCAGTTAGATAAACTGAACAACACTAAACCTGCAAGGTTACAAAGCATAATAGATATCTCTAAAGGAGATAACACAATCATCTAACAAAAGATGAATCATATGATAACAAGCCTCATATCATCGGCAACATATAGAAACAAAGGATAGGAATATCCCAAAGCAAGTCAAAAAGGCAAATAACAAATACCAATAAGGTATACAAGTTCCGCAAGGTAAACGCTACGCATCATGTGGCTCATAATGACCAACATCGAAGGGCGATACCTAGGGAATATACATATGAATGAAACATCAGAAAATTGCTCGAGCTCAGTATTGTATAAACAAGAATCCATGAGTCCGAAGACTCCAAACCCAATATCACCCATGCGGCTCATAATGACCAACATAGAAAGCGATACTAAAGGGCAACCCAATATCACCCATGTGGCTCATAACGACCAACATCAGAAGCGATACTAAAGGGCAACAAACTCGAAGGCACAAACCTGAAGGCACATACCTGAAGGCAACAAACCGTAGTGGTGAAGGTCCGGAGGCCCAGTACTGGACACCACTAACTGGCGGAATGTGTCATAACTCTCAAAAAGGAATCCGAAAAGTGGTAACGTGAGTCCCATAACTACTCGTTCGCACTAAACGGTTTACTATCCGTTGGTTAATTTCACACTCAAAGCAATACAAAGTTCACCTCATCTCATCGGTAAACCAGACATAAAGGCCAAAATGATCAATCGAATAGGTCGAGGACTAATCGGAAAGATAAACGCATGGATCATGGTCCGTGTTTTACCTAACCATTTAATCTCCCTTCCACTCCACTCGAAGTGCGAAATTGTGTGTGCGTTTTAAATAGAATTTATAAATCGGAGAAACAAGCTTTTAAATGTGATTCGAGAGATTATTTTATAAAAACCCGTGGATGAAGTCAAGAATAAGTTATCAAAGTCAAAGATGTAATAACAACTACTAAAAAGCAACTTGAATTGATAAAATTTGGAAAACCAATCAAAATATGCAAAAATAGGCAAACAGGCAAAACATGAGAACGTCGGTCGACCGGTTGCAGGGCTCGGTCGGCTGGCCAGATGCAGAAAACAAAACATGGCTCGGGTTAGCAGGTCGGTCGACCGGCTACAGGGCTCGGTCGGCCGAAGCCAAAATTCCTGCACTTCCAAAACAGAGGCAGGGAAGTGCCAAGTAGCAGGTCGATCGACCGGACCTCTGGGTCGGTCGACCGGACCTCTGGGTCGGTCGGCCGAACCTGATGATTTGCACTTCCTGCCCTATTTTCAATGAAATGCAAATTCTTTCCAAATCCAAAACAATGGCACATGCGTACTTGTTAGGAATCCATACCCAACATCAATGAAATCAAGAGAAGTATATGTGAGTTCAAAACTCACCTTTAACCCAAAACAAAGAAGATGAAGCTCAATAACAAGGAGAAGACCAACCAAACTCTACTTCAACCCAACAAGCTTCTATCTAAGAGTAAAACACATATTTCCCAATTTAGGCTTAGGAAATTTTCTGAAATTGAAGAGGAGAAGAGTTGGAGAAGATGAAAAGGAGCTTACCAATGGCTTCTCTTTGATTTTGGAGCAAGAATTTGGAGTTTGCAAATGGAACTAGGGCTTGCAATTTCTATTTCTCTTTCCCTTCCACCATTTTCAGTTTTAGCTTAAGAAATGAAAATGAATGAAGAGAAGGGGTTGAGTTAGGGTATTAGTTAAGCTAGTGGGCTGAACCCAAACCCAAAACCCAATAGAAAAAGGGTCAAAATTTCACAAACTCCAAACATATCAAAGATTATACTCAAAAAGATCGCAAACGCCATTTTGGAACCAATGGAGGTAGTTTCGAGCTCCAATTCGGCCGTTTGCAGAAAGTAATATTTCAGACCTAAATCCGACTAACGACGTTATATTTAAATAAAATACTTAAATATAAAATCGTTAAATATGCGGGTTATTACAGATCTCCCCTCCTTGCAAAATTGCGTCCCCGCAATTCCTAGAGACGATATTTGTAACAACTACATACATATAATCAATCAAAAGAAAAGAAAATAAGCTTGATATGAAAGGACATACTCACCGTTTCAAAGCGAAGAAAGAAAACCCGGATAAGATCGCTCAATAATTTCTCTGGTTTCCCAAGTACAATCATTGGGATTAGCGGACCATTGAACTTTAACGAGCGGCACGTCCTTGTTTCGAAGGTGTCGCACCTCCGTGTCAAGTACGCGAACAGGTTGCTGTACAATAGATAAGTCCGGTGAGACCTCAAGCTCTTGCAAATCAGGAGAAGCAATAACAGAATCCGACTCCTGAAGACACTTCCGAAGTTGCGAGACGTGAAACACGTCATGAATACCAGATAAATGAGCTGGAAGTGAAACTCTATAAGCCACAGGGCCAATACGTTCAGTAATAGAAAATGGTCCTATAAAGCGAGGAGCCAATTTCCCAGTCGTACTGAAACGCATAACCCCATTCAAAGGAGAAACACGAATAAAAACAAGATCACCAATCGAGAACTCGAGAGGCTTCCTACGGTTGTCCGCGTAGGATTTTTGGCGACTCTGTGCCTCTTTCATTCTCAACCGGATAAGATCAATCTTCTCGGAAGAATCACGAACAAAATCTGGACCAAGAATAAGCTTCTCTCCAGATTCCAACCAACAAGAAGGTGATCGACATGGCCTTCCGTATAAGGCTTCGAAAGGAGCCATACCGATACTAGATTGAAAACTATTGTTGTAGGAGAATTCTACAAGAGGTAGGTGATCCTCCCAACTTCCACCAAAATCAAAAATACAAATACGGAGAAGATCTTCCAAGATACGATTCATCCGTTCAGTCTGTCCGTCAGACTACGGATGATAAGCTGTAGAAAAATTAAGCTTTTTTCCCAAAGCTTGCTGAAGACTCTTCCAAAAATGACTCGTGAATAAAGGATCACGATCACTCACAATAGAACTAGGAACACCGTGAAGTCTCACGATTTCCTTGACATACAACTTAGCCAAAAGCGAAGCAGTCCTATTAGACTTAATAGGGACAAAATGAGTAGACTTGGTGAGGCGATCAACAATAACCCAAATACTAGAATGGCCTGATCTCGAACGAGGTAGGTCGTCAATAAAATCCATAGACATCTGATCCCATTTCCACAATGGAATCTCAAGAGGCTGAAGAAGACCCGAAGGACGCTGATGTTCGGCCTTAAAACGCTGACAAGTTATGCAATTACTCACATAACTCGCCACATCGCGTTTCATGCCTTTCCAATAATAAAGACGATGCATATCGGCATACGTCTTACTACTACCAGGATGAATGGTATACTTAGAACGGTGACAGTCATCAAGAATGTCTTGCCTAAGCGCAAAATCAGAAGGCACAAAAAGACGGTTCTTCTTACGAAGACACCCATGAGAATCAATGCTAAAATCCCGCAACGCCTCATCATAGGATCCAGACTCACAAAGCTGAATAAGATGCAACGAATCAGGATCACGCCGCTGAGCATCGGCAATACGATCCAATAAAATAGGTCGAGCTCCCAAACCAAATAATAGAATAGGAGAATCAGAAGATGAACCTCGATCCCGAATTTCACAAAAAGATAGAGTCTAAAGAATATTCCATTCGGCAAGCATCATAGAAACAACAGCCGAATGTTTGCGACTAAGCGCATCTGCTACACGATTACCCTTACCAGGGGTATACTGGATATCAAAGTCATAGGAAGCAAGAAACTCGAGTCAACGCTGTTGTCTCATATTGAGTTCCTTCTGAGTGAACAAATACTTCAAGGATTTATGATTGGTATAGAGAATGAAGCGCTCGCCCAATAAATAGTGTCGCCAAATTTTCAAGGCAAAGACAATGGCGGCTAACTCAAGATCATGAGTGGCATAGCGAACTTCATTCGGACGCAGTTGCCTAGAAGCATAAGTAACTACCCGATCCTTCTGTATAAGAACAACACCGAGACCACTACCACAAGCATCGGTGTAGACAACAAGATCATGATTCCCTTCGGGAACCACAAGAATAGGAGCATTAGTGAGAAGTTCCTTCAATGTCATAAAGGAAGCTTCACACTTGTCGGACCAATCAAAACGAATGCCTTTCCGAGTAAGGCAAGTGAGAGGAAGCACAACACGGGAAAAATCCTTAATGACCGACGGTAATAATCCGCCAATCCAAGGAAACTACGAATCTCATGCACATTCTCAGGCCTCTTCCAATTCTGGATGGCTTCGATCTTTGAGGGATCGACAGAAATGCCATCGGAAGATACAACATCGCCTAAGAACTTAACCTTATTCTCCCAAAAGTGGCACTTGGAGAATTTGGCTCTAAGATGATGATGACGAAGAGTACTCAAGACAATTCTCAAGTGATTAGCATGCTCGGCTTCAGACTTAGAATAAATAAGGATATCATCAATGAAAACAAGGACGAACTTATCGAGATATTCTCGGAATACTCGATTCATGAGATCAACAAAGAAAGCAGGAGCGTTCGTCAAACCGAACGGCATAACGAGCCACTCAAAAGAACCATAACGAGTGCGGAAAGCGGTAAGAGGTATGCTATCCTCCGCGACTCGTAATTGATGAAAACCTGTGGCAAGGTCAAGCTGAGAAAAGGCCTTAGCACCACTCAATAGATCGAACATATCATCGATCCTAGGCAATGGATACCTATTCCTGATGGTCAACTCGTTAAGCTTGCGATAGTCAATGCAAAGCCTAAGAGTTCCATCAGACTTCTTCACGAAGACGACCGCGGATCCCCACAGAGAAAAACTGGACTGAATCAACTGCTTAGACTCAAGCTCTAAAAGCTTCTTCTTGAGTTCCTCATTTTCCTTCGTAGACATCCTCGTGGGAGGATGACTAACTGGCTGCGCGCCTGGAATGAGATGAATGTGGAACTCAATTGCCCGCTTAGGTGGTAAACCCGAGACAGGCTCAAAAACATCAGAAAAGTCACAAGCAATAGGAGTACGAGATATATCATCATCATCTCGCGAATCAAGAGAATATAAAGCCATTTCGGAATTATCCACATCCCGAAGAATAAGAGATAGCTGAGTAGGCGAATCCGGATGTCGAAGATATATAATTCTCTCCGAACAAATAATCCTGGCATCATATCTCACTAGCCAGTCCATACCCAAAATAAAATCAAATTCCAGACAAGAAATAACGTGCAGATTCGCACGAAAAGAAAAGCCACATAAAATAATCTCAATATCATCACAAAGCAAACTAACGGTCACGGATCCCCCAATAGGATTCGCAATCCTTAATGAAGTAACGAAACAAGAAACATCCAAAGATAAATCATCGACGAGCTTCTTCGATACGAAGGAATGTGAAGCACCCGTATCGAAAAGAACTCGTATACTATGATCACGAAATAAAATAGAACCTTCCAAAATAGATGGAGATATACCTCTGGGCTGAGAGGGACCTTCAGAAGCCTTAGCAGCATAAAGCCTGCTAGACTTGGCACCAGCCGGAACAGTAGGGCAAGCTGAAACATGGTGACATTCCTTCTTGCAATAACGGCAGAAGAGAGGCTTAGGACAAGCTTGAATAATATGATCCGGAGAACCACAATTGAAACACTTTCGAACGAAAGGTGTTCCGGAAGACTGAGGCTGAGAGCTAGAACCACCAGTCTTCTTCTTCTTAGAAGGAAAAGACCTGGACTTCTGAATTGGAAGCGGCCTCTTGTTGGGGTTCTTGGAAACCTCAACATCAACATCACTATCACACTCCTTCTCGACGGTCTCGAGGTGAAGTGCCGAATCAACCAACTCCTCAAAAGAAAGTTTAAGCTGGAGCAACAAAGACTTCTTAAGATATTTCTTAAGACCAGAGACAAACTTCAAATTCTTCTTATAAGAAGTGCTGATGAATTCAAGACCATACTTAGATAAAGCCTCGAATGATGCAACATACTCAGAAACAGAAGATTTCCCTTGCTTCAACTCAAGGAAGCGACGGGTCAATAAAACTTTTTCAGATTCAGGAACGAACTTGAGTTCAAATCGCTCCCGAAACTGAGTCCAAGAAAGAGTAGACTCATCAATCTCGGCTACAAGAAGCTCATACCAATCAAGGGCACGCTCTTGTAAAAAGCTAGAAGTTACAAGAACTCTATCATGGTCAGAAAGATCCATGCGAGAGAAGATACGCTCGCACATCCGAAACCAAGCTTGGACTTCAAGAACGGATTCGGAGCCCTTAAACGGCTTTCCTCCAAGATGAGCAAAATCACTACACTGGCGTGCAAAGGCAGACTTGCGAGGTGGAGACACTTGAGGAGGAACTGGAGGCTGAGTGCTACTAAACTATTCCAAAAACTGATCAGCAGACATATAAACGCCATCCGGATGTGAGCCACTGGATTGCCCAGCATCCGAACGTCGTCCTCTGCCTCTTCCAGCCATATGCTGAAAGTAAGATAAGAACAATATTATTCACAAGGTAGATACTACATTACGGAATACTACGGAATAAAATGCATTCCTAGATGTATTCCCAAACTCTATCTAACCTTGATAGAATAAAGAGACACGATGATTCAAAAATTTGTATCACTTGTACACTTTGATGTACCGTAATATGTGCTTTATTCTGTGTTTATCATATTTTGTCCTGAACTCAGTTCTGATACCACGCTGTGACGCCCCACCTCTATACCCACGCTAGCTAAGGATACTACAAGGTAATGCCATCAACTAACACGGAGAATAAGGCTGGTTGGGAGCGACCATCTATAGCCTTGCTCTAACTATCTATTGAATACATTGACAATAATCATACCAAGCAGGTCGACATACCCAATGAATACTTAAAACAAAACCATAGGTGGTTGGAGGATCTATCAGAACAGAATATAACAACTCAAATGTAATATACATCACAGAACAGTAAATCATCATATACACATATACAGATACATAACAGAGTTTACAAAATAATACATGTCAAGTGGTATAGCAAACCACGACATACAGACGAGTCAAAAGAATACATATATCAGAGTTACAATAAAAAGGACTACACAAAAAGCTTTAACGAAAAGGAACAAGCTGAATAGTCCATGCAGAAGCAAAATAGGCTAAGTCCAAAAGCACCTAACCTGAAACATCTCGGTCTGACCCGAGTATAAAACACACGGGTCAGTCTAGCTAAACAGATCAGTTAGATAAACTGAACAACACTAAACCTGCAAGGTTACAAAGCATAATAGATATCTCTAAAGGAGATAACACAATCATCTAACAAAAGATGAATTATATGATAACAAGCCTCATATCATCGACAATATATAGAAACAAAGGATAGGAATATCCCAAAGGAAGCCAAAAAGGAAAATAATAAATACCAATAAGGTATACAAGTTCCGCAAGGTAAACGCTACGCATCATGCGGCTCATAATGACCAACATCGAAGGGCGATACCTAGGGAATATACATATGAATGAAATATCAGAAAATTGCTCGAGCTCAGTACTGTATAAACAAGGATCCATGAGTCCGAAGACTTCAAACCCAATATCACCCATGCGGCTCATAACGACCAATATAGAAAGCGATACTAAAGGGCAACCCAATATCACCCATGCGGCTCATAACAACCAACATCGGAAGCGATACTAAAGGGCAACAAACCCGAAGGCACAAACCCGAAGGCAACAAACCATAGTGGTGAAGGTTCGGAGGCCCAGTACTGGACATCACTAGCTGGCGGAATGTGTCATAACTCTCAAAAAGGAATCCGAAAAGTGGTAATGTGAGTCCCATAACCACTCGTTCGCACTAACGGCTTACTATCCGTTTGTTAATTTCACACTCAAAGAAATACAAAGTTCACCTCATCTCATCGGTAAACCAGACACAAAGGCCAAAACGATCAATCGAATAGGTCGAGGACTAATCGGAAAGATAAACGCATGGATTCATGGTCCGTGTTTTACCTAACCATTTAATCTCCCTTCCACTCCGCTCGAAGTGCGAAATTGTGTGTGCGTTTTAAATAGAATTTATAAATCGGAGAAACAAGCTTTTAAATGTGATTCGAGAGATTATTTTATAAAAACCCGTGGATGAAGTCAAGAATAAGTTATCAAAGTCAAAGATGCAATAACAACTACTAAAAAGCAACTTGAATTGATAAAATTTGGAAAACCAATCAAAATATGCAAAAATAGGCAAACAGGCAAAACATGAGCAGGTCGGTCGACCGGTTGCAGGGCTCGGTCGGCTGGCCAGATGCAGAAAACAAAACATGGCTCGGGGTAGCAGGTCGGTCGACCGGCTACAGGGCTCGGTCGGCCGAAGCCAAAATTCCTGCACTTCCAAAACAGAGGCAGGGAAGTGCGAAGTAGCAGGTCGGTCGACCGGACCTTTGGGTCGGTCGGCCGAACCTGATGATTTGCACTTCCTGCCCTATTTTCAATGAAATGCAAATTCTTTCCAAATCCAAAACAATGGCACATGCCTACTTGTTAGGAATTCATACCCAACATCAATGAAATCAAGAGAAGTAGATGTGAGTTCAAAACTCACCTTTAACCCAAAACAAAGAAGATGAAGCTCAATAACAAGGAGAAGACCAACCAAACTCTACTTCAACCCAACAAGCTTCAATCTAAGAATAAAACACATATTTCCCAAATTAGGTTTAGAAAATTTTCTGAAATTGAAGAGGAGAAGAGTTGGAGAAGATCAAGAGGAGCTTACCAATGGCTTCTCTTTGATTTTGGAGCAAGAATTTGGAGTTTGCAAATGGAACTAGGGCTTGCAATTTCTATTTCTCTTTCCCTTCCACCATTTTCAGTTTTAGCTTAAGAAATGAAAATGAAATGAAAATGAATGAAGAGAAGGGGTTGAGTTAGGGTATTAGTTAATCTAGTGGGATGAACCCAAAACCAAAACCCAATAGAAAAAGGGTCAAAATTTCACAAACTCCAAACATATCAAAGATTATACTCAAAAAGATCGCAAACGCCATTTTGGAACCAATGGAGGTAGTTTCGAGCTCTAATTCGGCCGTTTGCAGAAAGTAACATTTCGGACCTAAATCCGACTAACGACGTTATATTTAAATAAAATACTAAAATATAAAATCGTTAAATATGCGGGTTGTTACAGGTAGGCCGTCACAGATGGTACAGAGCTTAGGTTTAGCGAACCCCTAAGCCCTCGTGGAGTTAACTCTCTATGGATAGGATTAGTAATATCCTAGAATAAGTTTGAGTGTATAAATATATATTGAGTACGTATTTGTTGGTGTTATAAAAATATTTTATATTGTGTTGTTTGATCCATTGAGCAGTATATGAATTCTGGTCGATGCGTCTGATCAGCGTTATCGATAGGGATTCCTAAACACTTGAACAGATCTACCAATACAGTAGTTTTAAAGTGGTAAATGAAATAATTTTACATAGAAATATATTTTATATATATAAGAATGATTTTCAAAATTAATATAGTTGTATAGTTGAGTTGATTATTTAGAAATGATAATATTTTATTGTTATCATTTAGTATTTGATTAGTTATGCTCATCCAGTTTGAGCATTAACTATTGTTGAATAGTTCATAAGGAATTTTCCTTTGTAAGATATAGGTCGAGTATATGGAATTAGGGAATCTTGGAATGAACCTTTTCGGAATTAAGTTTCATACTTTGATTATAAGGTGTTCGGCGAAAGGGTTATGTAAAATGCCATCTTTTAATAATGTTAAGCTAAAAATAAACTTTTAACAAAAAGTTGTTTAATATAATCTGAATAGTTGGATAGTAAATTTAAAGGATAAATATATGAGAAAATATAGTTATAATAAAGAATAATTATTTAAATATGAAGTAACCCACACCCAAATTTACTATATCATATATGTGATGCTATAAACTATTGTTGATTTCTTGGATGATAGTTAGATTCTGTTTGATTGCTTAATTTAAATTAATCTGGATATTCCATTTAAGTTGTTTAAGTGTCATTATAGTCAATTCCGTTGTACTGTCATTTATTAAATATCACTCCCTAAACCCTTGTGTCTATTTGAACTTGAACTTGTGTTTTCCCAAAAGTAGATGTTTAAAATTCATTAATAATTTTAATTAATGATATTTTAAATTCATTAATCATTTTTACCAATGATGTTTAAAATTAATAAATCTTTTTTATTAACGAGATTTGGATTTAATTAATCATTTTAAGTAATGATATCTGAATTTAATTAATTATTTTAATTAATGATATTTGAAAATTAATAATCATTTTAATTAATGATATTTAAAAGTAATTATTCATTTTAATTAATGGTCATTTGAATTTAATAAATCATTTGATAAATAATATTATAAGTTGGTTAATTGATTTAATAAATGACTTTAAAATAAATTAATTGATTTGATGAAAGTGTTTTGGAAGTAATTAACTATTTTATTAAAGATATTTGATTTGTTTATTAAATAAAATTGTAAATTTGATTAATTATCTTTTAGGGTAGTTAATATTATTTTAGATTTATAAAAGATATTATAAATGTGATTTATTATCTTTTAAGATTATTAATGTTATTTTAAATTTAATAAAAGAATTTTATAAATCTTCTCCAGGACGATTAACCTTGTTTTAAATTTATAAATGATGTTTATAAATGAGAAAATCCTTTAAGGAATTATTTATAAATAAATCTAATCCTAAATTGTTTTGGGATTTTAGTAAACGATGTTTAAAATGACATTCGATTTGACCCTTGTTTTAATATAATTAGTATTATAAATTAGGCTTTCCAAATAACATTTAAAGAGTTTTAGGAAAATTTAAATCCTGGAATTGTTTAAAATAATTTCAAAAGATTTTGAGAAATGTAATAACGGTATTATTTGGTAATATTTATAAAGTATACATATTTTGGAAAAGAAATTTTAAGTAGAATTTTTTTCTTTGAATAATTCGAAGGAAACATTTTGGTCAATTTTGTGGTAATCTAAATAATCTTCTAAGTGACGATCAAATGTTGTTTGGACGAATGTTGTGGAGTATTTAGTAAATTATTATCTTTATCACTATGCGATCAAAAGGAATTCAAATTCGAATGAACCCAAAGTTAGTTTCAATAAATAAATTATTTGAAGTTATTTCATAAAAAAATATGTTGTATGCTTTTAAAGATGAGTTTTGAAATTTATAACTAGGTATTTAATCTTTAAGTTCCCTAAAAGGGAATTGGTTTCCATAATAAAAAGTATTTTTGATAAGAGATTGTTTTGATAAATGAATTATAGCTTTAAACAATATACGAGGTAATTTAACATCAGTTTAAATTGGTTAGATTGGATATGAAGGTTTTGATAACATTGTTTTATCAAAACCATATATTTTATTTAAGTATCTAAGCAGTGTAAACTGATTGATGTTATTAGATCAGTCCATAAGCATGATTCATTATAACACCTTAATGTGAAAAGGTAGGAAGGTTTTAATAGACTTCGTTTTATTAACACCGTATCTTTTGTTTAAAACATGTAAGTAGTATAAACTATTTGTTATGATTAGTCAACTCATTAACATTGTCCATCTTAACACTCTAAGTTAAAAAGGTCGAGAGGTTGACTCGATTTTAAAAAAAAATTGGTCTTCGCCTAAATTGTGAAAAGAAAAATAAATTTTGTGCTTTGTATATACTCTTAAGATTTAGAAGGGTATTATACAAGTAAACAAAGTGGAATAAGTTATTATTTTGTGTTTTATAAAGTTGTGACTTTATAAAATATTTTTAAACTTAGATGAAAAATTATGAAGTAATTCATAAACAATTTTGGAATTGAATAAAATAGTAAATGCAAATTTGTGTGATTTAGAAAATTTTGTGTAGTAATGAAACCAATAATTTTAGAGTATAACTTTCAATTTTTTCCAAGTAAGATTGGATAATTTTCTAAGCAACCACCAAAGGCTAATGAGCAAATAATGGTACACTTAAATAATTATCTATATTTTGGGCAATCAAGAAAGTTTGGAACCTAAGTTAGGAGTTTGTTGTTAATCTTTTGACATTTTAAATAATGTTGAGTGTTAGATTTTTTTCCTTATGGAAGTTGAATGATGGATAGTGTTAGTGTATTCCTTTACGGAATTTGATTCATTTGACATTTTGGCAACTAAGTACAAAACATGTTTAAACATGTTTTCTCATGAAAAGAGGGAAGGGGGACAAGAAGGTGGCTGAAGGACATGAGGTTTAGGAGGCTAGGTGGGGTGGCAAGAGAGTAGTGGAGGGTAAAGGACATTGGGTCTTTAGGTCATTTACACCTACACTTGCTTATAAAAACCCCTTTCACTTCTTCAATTTCATCTCTTTTGCTTCTGCCATATATTTCTCAAAACTAGAATAAATGGAGCGTTTCTTTTTTCAAACCGTAGAAAATTCTAGTGTCTACAACTTTTATTCGTTCCACTTCTTCTACTTTCGGGCTTAACAATGTCCGATGCTCATTTCTTTACAGAGCATTTTTAGACCCATAATTTCAAGTCCGAAAATTGTCCTTCCTCTTTTCAGCATATCTTTTTCAAAACTAACTGTAATTGACTGATTATTTTTCTAAAACTATAGAAAAAATAATTTTTTATAACTTTTCTCTTGACCACTTTTACAAAATCCGAGAGCAAATAGTCCAAAAATCAGGTGAAAATGACCTATTTTCGGCTTTATTTTTTAGAGTTCGATGATTATCCAAAGTCACTTCACCTTACCAAAACAAGTTTCAATTCCTTCTTCTTTCAAGGCCAAGACTTCCTAGTGTATTAAGAGTCCAAGACTCCATCTTTTACTTAGGAATGGAAGTGCTAGGTCATACCCTAAGTTAGCAAAGGTTTGGAAAGCTTTCGGTGAGTAAAACTCATAACTTTTTTGGGAAATATTTTTCTTTAGTTATATTGTGATATATATTGCTTGGTTGGTTTGGGTATGATGTGAATTTGTTCATGTTTGGTTTGAAAATGTATATGTATGATGGATGCAAACATGTTAAGTAAATGTTAGTAAGCAAACTGGTTAGTAAGTAAAATTTTACTCTCAAGAAACCAAAGCTTTAAAACTATATTCATGTTCATAATTATTGCCTGTGAATGCTTGTTCCATGTATGCCTAAACCATTGCTATGTGATGTTTGTTTGTGTTGATAATATTATAAACTTGTTTGCCGAACTGCTTGTAGAGCGATAGTCGCTATATCGGCACTTTCGGAAAATCACTTCTTATCAAACCATTTGGTTTCATCTTCGTGTTTGGAAATGTTTTACAAGTTAAGCAAGATTTTGATTAATGACGTTTTGAAAAAATATTATTTTAATAATAAATATTTAATTTAATTAATTATTTAATTAGTAAGGATTAAGGTTAACTATTTCCTTATTAATGATGTGTTTTAAATTTAATTAATTACTTAGTTAATGATGTTTTAAATTTAATTAATAAATTTATTTAATGATGATTAAGGCTAAATAATATTTTGAAAATGATGGATTAACGTTAATTAATCAATTAATAAATGATGTTTTAAAACTAATTAATCTTTTTAATTAATGACTTTTAAAAGGAAATATACTTATTTTAACTTTAATTAATATTTCCTTAATGATGATTTAAATTGATTAATCATTTTAAAATTATGATATTTAATTATGAATTAACTAATTTAATTAATTATATTTGCATATTATTAATTAATTGAATTAATGATGTTTTAAAGGTGATTTACCCCTTTTATTTGAGGGTTGTTGGAGTTAATTAATCAGCTTAATTTATGAAGTTTCAAAGTGAATTTATCAAAGTAACAAGGATGTTTTGACTTGGTTATTCATTTAAATAATGATTATTAATTAATCATTAACTTAATTAATTATATTTTAGTAATTAGTTAAATTAATAAGATTTAAAAGTGGTTTACACTTTTTATTATTTGAAGACATTTGAAGTTCAAAAATCAAATTGTGTAATGAAGTTTAAAGTTAGTTAATCAATGTAATAAGGATGTTTTAAGTTATTAAATCCTTTTTAAATTAATGTTTTGAAATTAGTAAACTCTTTTAACAAAGTGTTTTGAAGCTAATACTTGTAATGTGTGGCCAAGCATGAATTTGGGTTATTAAAGGACAAAGTTTGACTCATTTATGCAAATGAATTAATTTCCATAAAGCTATTCACTTGCATGGGAATGATTTATTTGTATACTTAGAACTAAACGTCAAACAAGTAGACTTGTCGCTATTTCGAAAGTTAATAATAATAGTGAGACGTGACTTTGAGGTAACACTACCTTGACTTGTCTGATATTACTGTTAACCAAGAAATAGTACAAGTTGGAATTCGATGAGTGGTGAAGTATATAAGACATAATTTCCATATGTGATCGTTTTATATCGTCGATAGTTGGTTTCTCAGCTATCAGTTATTTTAGCTTCTTTATTATCATCATTCCAAGACGATGTGTTGCTCTATTGAGCTTTGATATCCTTTGTCGGAGATGACTAAAACCAAAGAGCGAGTGGTGGCCAAGCTATGTGGGGTTGCTCCCATTAAGGTACTTTCACATCCACACTAGATTGGATTCGGTGTTGTGTATTGAGATATGAAATACTCGGATACTCGGTAACAGTTGGCAGAGTTCGGCATGGAGGTCTCCAAGAGTCATCAGAGTTCTCAAGTATATTTCTAGAGGTATACTTTTGGTAAGGGGCACACCCTCCTAGTCGTTTATTGGAAAATTTCCTTTTCTTATTTCACTTGGATAATTGAATCTGTTTTCTTTAATTACAATGGGAAAAGTCGACCTGTAACACCCCATATATTTTATAACCTTGTTTAAGACATTTAATTAGTTAAATTAAATTAAATAATGTAAAGATTAATAGATGGAGATTTAATTAGTTAGAGGTAGCCATACAATATTAAAGGGTTAACTAAAATGAAATAACACAAAGTAAGGTGTTAGGAAATGGGAAGGGTGTTTTGGGAAATGGCAAGACATTATACCCTAAACCCATGTGATATGGTTAAATCAACACTCAAAAATCTCATATATAATCTCTAAAGCCTTACTACATCCCTAATATTTTAGTTCTTCGTTTTATGGTTAGATCCGAAATGTTTTTGCTATAATATTGCCATGTTAAATGTTATAAAATATATATAATTATTGTTGATGAAATAATAAATGTTTATTCATGTTTATGATAATGTTTATCATGAAAACCCCATTTAATAACATTCGAATACTTTGATAATTTAAATATAGGTCTGGAGTAATATTTTAAAGGTGGGTTTTCATTTTCATAATTTTCTGATTTATTATGGATTTTATATGAATGTTGGAATGAAGAAAATTGTTTATTGGGTTTTACATTATTTTTGGCCGAAATAATAATTGTTTGGGTTTGAGATTTCAATATGTTAGGTAATATATTAAAATATATTTTATGAAATTTTTCCAGAATTTTCCTAACTCATTTAAGGGATATATAAAATTATTTAAGGTATGGAACTTAAATGTTTTATATATTTATAAAAGAGTATGGGCATTTTGCAAAATAAAAATGATTTATGAATTCGGGTAATTGCAACAGGAAAATTCTGAAAAATATTTTATTGACAAATGAGAATTGACAAACAAAGGCAGTTTAGTCGAAAAGTTTCCTTTTTAAGTTTAAGGAAAAAAATCACACTTTTTCCATTTTCAATCCATATGGCTAAATACCTTCCACTCCAAACCTTTCGTCTTAGTCGAAAGGTTATCTTGCGATAAGGTCAAAGTTCAATGGATAAGGTATCAAGTAATTGGTATGGTAATGAACTGAATATAACCGAAAGTGTTTAAGCCGAAAGGTCGACGGTCAAAAAGGGTTGGAATATAATTTTTTTTATAAGTTAAAAGCTTTCACCTGCTTTGCTTTCAGACTTGAGCTTTCGACTTGGTCACTTCCGACCAGGTGAAGTTATTAAAGAAAGCCTTTAAAACCTTTCAACGTAGTCGATAGGTTGTAGCTAACCTTCCGGCCCAACCGAAGGGTTTCCACTATTTATAAAGGTTTTACTTTGAACCTACCGACCCAATTGAAAGGCTTACCTGTTTTTAAAACTAGCCTTTTCTCTAATGCTTTTGGAGGAAAACTTTCGACTTTGGTGGTTACCCTTGTTTTGTGAAATATAACAAAAGGTTTTTAAAAGGATATTTGGATATTTCCAAAAGGTTTTTTTATTAAAAGACGAAAGGTTTTATAAAGAAGTTTTTTAGATTGTTTTAAAGTTGAACCCAATATATCTTCGAAAGGTTTATGTTTTAAAAGGTTTAAGCATTCGAAGGTGTTTATTCTTGGATCTATTTCAGAAGGTTTATTAGATGTTTTCGAAAGGTTTTCAAAGGAAGGTTTTCTAAAGGTTTTTCAAAGGCAATGACTTAAAGTGATTTTAAAGAAGGATGTCTAAAGTTTATAACTTCCGAAAGGTATGCTTTGAATGAATTCGAAAGAAATTAGAGATGATTTTTGAAAGGTTTAAACATTGAGTTTGAATAAGTTCAAAGTACGAAAAGAGGTTCTTTCAAATGGTTAAGTCTTTTCATCAACTAAGTTTTGAGTAAAAGATATATATTAACATGGTAATACAATTTGAGTAAAGTATAAAGACTTATTTCTTTTCCTTGTTTGAAGTTTGATTTAATGGTTTAAATAATTTGAAATTGTTTTCAAGGAAAATTATGGGAGGGGGTCCTTAAGTATAAATGACTCGATATTAGAAAAACCAAATGGGACTAGTATGGGGTCGCGCCCAATACATTAGCTTGTATCCCCTGCTAATTATTGCTCAAAATTCCAATGTGTAGGGCTAGGTCATAGGTAGACCAAAATTATGATTACACACCGAAAGGAATATATGTTGTATACAAATAGGTTATTGGTAAGCCTGGAAAAACAATAGGCTCGGGAGAACCTAGGAGATGATTAAATTAGAGAAAGACCATCCAGAAGTGAGAAATTTTACATATGGTTTAGGACAGACCGTCCTGATGGGAAATGTTAAATAGATGGCTAATGATAGATAATCCTAAATATGAAAATATAACAGATGTTAGGTTACATTTAGTTATGTTTTTTGGTAGGCCCGAGTAAGCCAAAGGTTAATAGTTATTTGCATTTGAAAGATATCTAATTATTACCTAATATTTATGTATGATTACATAATGATTATTTTGTTGAGATTAACCATTGTGGATGTAGGAGCATAGTATATGGTTATATGAAAGAATTTGCAATGATAAGTTTTAAAAGAATGTTAGTGAGGGGAAACCCGTTCCGCTAAGTAGCATGGTCTCACTTAACATAATTAAATCGGGATGTATAGTATTATTCATACCAGGCTTTATGTCTGACTTGAAGTTTATGTTTTCACTTTAAACTCTCGAGTACTCAAAACTAAATTGAGTAGATTGGGAGGTTAACGATCTTTTCAAGTTTTTAGGTTGTTTGACGAATAAGCTACCGTAGGATGCTAGAGGCAATAGATAGCTATTTAGGATTTGCTACTTTTATTTATATTTAGATGATTTCCACTGTGTTATGATGTATTAGGTCTTATATGACCATTTGACTCTGATTAATCGAAGGGGTATCTTCATATATCGCTCTCGATGTAATTTGTAATAACTATATTTATTCGATGCTTAGGAAAACGATTGGGTTATGTGATGTGAATGTGGAATAAATATTATTTGGAAATGTAATGAATTAATTTGTGTTTTTAATCCATGTTTTGTTTCATATTCAAATGCTTCTGATATTATTGATACCATTAACATAGCCATATTTAGTCGTCGAAAGCTAATACTATAGATGACTACGGCATTTGTAGCGCTTAATTTTGAGCCTCTAGATAGGGGATGTTACAACTTGGTATTAGAGCATGGTTTATGAAATACTTTAATAAAATGATTTCTGAAAACATAATCCATAGGAATTAGAGTTAAGATAGGGGTATGGGATAACACTATAATGACGTACTTGTATTATATATATATAAGTATACGCTCTATCTTTAGACTCCTATCTTAGTTAGGTTATTCATCTATATCTCACGAGGTTTGAATATAGATATAGAGGGAAGAAGAAGCAGAGTGAATGTTGGAGGAGACAGAAACATTACCAATTGAAACACCAGACCAAATGCAAGGAGGGACCCGGGTCAGGAGCAAGCTGAAAATGTTGGTGTAGGAGTTCCCCAGGTGGATATAGAGGCGATGTATCAATTCTTTGTGAATATGGTACAAGCCGGAGTGGAAAAAGATGTAGTTTGAGGTAGCGATGCGGGAGGAGGAGCTCAAGAGGTTCCTACAGTCAATCAGTACGCCAATCTAAGCAAAGATTATATTAGACTCGGAGGAAAGTTGTTCATTGGTAACGAGGATGTGATTGAAGTAGAAAACTGGCTACTACATTGTGAAAGGATTTTCGTTGATTTAGGGCTAAATGATGCGCAGAAAAGAAGGTTGGCCTTAAGGCAGCTGCAGGGAGCTGCGTTATTTTGGTGGATTACCATCACTGCTGGAGTGGATGAAGAGACCATTACTTGGGAAGAATTCAGAAGAAGGTTTTCGGAGAGGTTTATGCCCTTTATGGCGCAATCTGCATTGTTAATGAGGTTTGTAGAACTGGAGCAGGAAGATATGAGTGTGTTGGAGTATACCAGGAAGTTCAAGGAACTAGCCCGATATGGGTATGCATTGGTTGATACTGTTATTAATAGAAATGAGAAGTACATCAGTGCACTAAGGCCAGAACTGATAATTGCTACTTTACCGCACTTAAAAGACCCTAGTGATGTTGTTGTTGAGATGGCATCGAGGTAAGAAGAAGCATTGGCTTGCCTAAGGAAGGAAGTGAAACAGTAAAGCTGAGGTCGTTTGTTATAATTGCAAACAAGAAAGGACACTGTGCCAACGAGTGTCGAGCCAGCAAAGGGAAAGGAAAAGGAGCTAGTGGAAAGAAGAATATTAGATGCTTCAATTGCGATCAGGTTGGTCACTTCAAGAACAAGTGAGCCACCAAAGGAAGAAAGGGGCAATTTTATGCTTTGGAGCCCATAACCGTAAAATCCGTTGCTCAGGAAAAGGGAAAAGTTGTTTTAGGAGGCTCACTGCAGATCCACGGTATGTATGTTAACGTCCTATTTGATGCTGGGCATCCCATTATTTTATTTATCAATGTTTAGTGTTTAGATTTAACCGAGAACCCTCTTACTTAGTTACTTCCTCAAGGGTTGCTAATCCGATAGAAGGTTATGCAACACTTGGGATGAGGTGTGACCATCTAGAATTTTATTTGTTAGGCCATACCTTTGATTGTTGTTTGCATGTATTTGACTTTGTAGGATTTGGGATTATCCTGGGGATAGATTGGTTAAGTAGATATGACGCTAGGATATTTTGCCAAGATAGGAAAATATCACTTAGTCATCCAGATTGTAGTGATCAGTTAATTTATGATGTGGAGAACCCTAGTTGTGAGGTGAATGCTTTACTAGGTGTTATGGAGTTGGAGGATGAGTTGCATCAAGTTTCTGTAGTTAGATAATTTTACGATGTGTTCGAACCAGTCGTTGGACTACCACCGAAATGGGCTATTGAGTTTCGGATTGATTTAGTGCCTGGAGCTGAACCGATGAGTAGACAGCTAAGTAGGATGACACCTAAATAGATGAAAGAGTTGAAGGTGCGGTTAGTAGATCTAGAAGGCAAAAGTTTTATTAGACCGAGTAGTTCTTTATGGGGAGCTGCTGCTGTGTTTGCTAAAAAGCCAGACAGATCGTTAAGGCTATGTATCAACTACCGCAAGTTGAATGAGAACACGATAAAGAACGGAAACCCATTGTCGAGAATTGATGATTTGTTCAATCAGTTGAGTGGAGCAAAGGTATTCTCTCAGCTAGGTTTGGCGACGGGATTTCATCAGCTTAGAGTTACAGAGGATAGCATTCCTTTGACGGCGTTTAAAACGAGATATAGATTGTATGAATGGTTAGTTATGCCGTTCAGGCTAGCTAATGTGCCGGCATTCTTTATAGATCTGATAAATAGGATTTTTCAAGAACATTTGGATAGGTTTTTGTTGGTTTTCATTGATGACATTTTGATATACTCTAAGGACGAAGGGAGCATGAAGTCCATCTCAGAGTAGTGCTTGAGATGTTGAAGGAGCATCAGTTGAAGGCTAAGTTTACGAAGTGTCATTTTTGGAAGAAGGAAGTGAAGTTTCTTGGTCATGTCGTCTTCGAGAAAGGGTTGTCCTTAGATCCGACTAAGATTGAAGCGGTGAACAATTGGAAGAGACCCGAGACGGTGACCGAGATAAAGAGTTTTCTTGGATTGGCAGGGTATTATCGGAGATTTATAAATGATTTTTCATGGATAGCAGCAACATTGACTAAGCTTACGCAAAAGGATGTGAAATTCGTGTGGACCGATAAGTGTGAAGAAGCATTCTAAAGCTTGAAAAACTTATTGACCCATGCACCGGTGTTAGTAGTTCCGAAGGGGAATTAGGATTTAGTTATTTCTATAGATGCATGTGGAACTGGATTGGAAGCTGTGTTGATACAAATTGGTAAAGTAATTGCCTATGCTTCTAAGCGGCTCAGACCACATGAGGTTAGGTATCCAACGTATGATTTGGAGTTAGCTGCAGTTATATTTCTTTAAAGGTGTGGAGGCATTATCTTTTGGGAGAGCGATTTGAGCTATATATCGAACATAAGTCGTTGAATATTTATTCTCTCAGAAGGAGCTGAATATGAGACAGCAGAGATGGTTGGAATTTATTTCTGCCTATGATTTTGGAATTGAGTACACACCTGGAAAAGGAAACAAGGCAGCGGATGCACTCGGTCGGAAACATCAGAATGCAATATTGGCTATGATTATTGAGTGGAAAGACTTGGAGGCAATATTGGCTTGTAGTATGCGGTTTAGGTCCAAGGTAGGATCGAGTGCTGGAAGTACCGTATCGTCTTGTTTAGAAGTCCACTGGTAATGATTGAGAAGGTAGCTTCTAAGGAAGAGGAGGATCCAGTATTGGCTGAAAGGATTGGATGATTGAAGGAAGGAACGGAGAGCGACGATCTAAAGGATTTCAATCTTGACCAAAATGGGTGGTTGAGAAGGAAAGGAAGGCTATGTGTTCCAAATGTAGGAAACATGAGGAAGGAGGTTTTGGGTGAGTGCCATCGTCCGAAGTTCACTGTCCACCCGGGAGTAACGAAAATGTATCAGGATATAAAGAGAAATTTCTTTTGGAAAAGTATGAAGCGGGGCATAGGATTGTTTGTTAAGCAGTGCTTGAATTGCCAACAGGCAAAGGCTAAACACCAGAAGCCAAGTGGATTGCTTCAACCGTTAGAGATTCCATTGTGGAAATAGGATTCGATCTCCATGGACTTTATTGATGGGTTGCCGAGATCTAGAAGAGGAAACGAAAGCATATGGGTCATGGTAGATAGACTGACTAAAAGTGCCTATTTTATTCCGGTAAAGTCAACTAGAACGGCACCTGATTTGGCGAAGTTATTCTTGAAGAATGTAGTTAGGATGCACAGAATTCCTAGTAGTATTATCAGTGATAGAGATTCTTTATTTACTAGTGAGTTCTGGAAAAATCTATAGTAAGCATTGGGAACCAAGCTCAACATGAGTTCCGCTTACCATCCATAGACATACGGGAAAACGGAAAGAGTTAGCAGAGTCTTAGAAGATTTGTTAAGAGCTTGTATATTAGATTTTGGGGGATCATGGAAAGACCATCTTCATCTAGTCGAGTTCTCGTATAACAATAATTATCAGACTAGTATTAGGATGGCATTGTTTGAAGCATTGTATGGAGACCTTTCAAATATCATGTATGTTGGTTGGAGACCAGGGATATATTAGTTTTTGGTCTGGATTTAGTAAAGGAAGCCGCGGAGAAGATTGACTTGATTCAAGCTAGGATGAAGGAGGCTCAATCTAGATAGAAAAGTTATGCAGATAAAAGAAGAAAGGATATAAAATTTTCTATCGGAGATTATGTATTTGTTAAGGTTTCGATGATGAAAGGTGTATTTAGATTTGGGAAGTCAGGGAAGTTAACGCCTAGGTTCATTGGTCCATTTTGTATTATTGAGAGGATCAAAAAACTCGCTTATAGAGTAGAGTTACCGAGTAGTTTGGCTGGAGTCCATAGTGTATTCCATATTCCTCATCTTAGAAAATGCATTAGAGACCCGGAGACTACTATAGCACTACAGTATTAGAAGACTTAGTAGTGGAACCGGACTTGACTATAGTTAGGAATCTGGTTCAGATTGTGGCTAGATATGAGAAGAAATTGAGGAACAAGACAGTCAAGTTATAAAGGTTCGGTGGAGCAATAACACTAGAGACTGTACTTGGGAAGTGGAGAGCATAATTAGAGACTCTTATCCAGATTTATTTAATGGTATGTCTTACATTTGATTATTGTGTTATGTACCTTATCGTAATTTCGAGGACGAAATTCTTTAAGGTGGGGAGTCCGTAACACCCCATATATTTTATAACTTTATTTAAGACATTTAATTAGTTAAATTAAATTAAATAATGTAAAGATTAATAGATTAAGATTTAATTAGTTAGAGGTAGTCGTGTCATATTAAAGGGATTAAGTAAAATGGAATAACACTAAGTAAGGTGGAAATGAGAAGGGTATTTTGGTAAATGGCAAAACCTTATACCCTAAACCCTTTTGACATGCGTAACTCACGTTCATTATTATCATTCCATTAAAAATGAAAATATCTAAGGCTGGCCACCATTTCTGATCTCAAGAGTAGAAGTAAGCTAAGATTCAAGAAGAAAGAAGAAATCAACACTCAAAAATCTCATATATAATCTTTAGAGCCAAGGTGAATGATTACTACATCCCTAATATTTTAGTTCTCGGTTTTATGGTTAGATCCAAAATATTTTTGCTATAATATTGCCATGTTTGATCTTTTAAGATATATATGTTTATTGTTGATGAAATTATAAATGTTTATTCGTGTTTATGATAATGTGTAGCATGAAAACCTATTTAATGACATCTGAATACTTTGAAAATTTAAATATAGGTCTGGAATAATATTTTAAAGGTGGGTTTTGATTTTCATAATTTTCCGATTTATTATGGATTTTATATGAATTTGGAATGAAGAAAATTGTTTGTTGGGTTATAAATTATCTTTGTCTGAAATAATAATTGTTTCGGTTTGAGATTTTAATATGATAGTAATATATTAAAATATATTTTTTGGAATTTTTATAGAATTTTTCTAATTCGTTTGAGGGATATATATAATTATTTATGGCATGGGACTTAAATGTTTTATATATTTATAAAGGAGAAGGGGCATTTTGCAAAATAAAATGATATATAAATTCTGGTAATTATGGCAGCAAAATTCTGAAAAGTATTTTATTAACTAATGAGAATTTGACAAACAAAGGCAGGTTAGTTGAAAAGTTTCCATTTTAAGTTTAAAGACAAAAATCACACTTTTTCCATGTTTAAATCCATACGGCTAAACACCTTCCACCCTAAATCTTTCGTCTCAATCGAAAGGTTAGCTTGCGATAAAGTCAAAGTTCAATGCATAAGGTATCAAGTAATTGGTACGTAATGAATTGAATATAGCCAAAAGGTTTATTGCCAAAAAGGGTTGGAATATAATTGTTTTATAAGCGAAAAGCTTTCATCTGCTTTGCTTTCGAACTTGAGCTTTCGACTTGGCCACTTTAAACCAGGTCAAGTTATTTAAAGAAAGGCTTTAAAATCTTCTGATATAATCGATAGGTTGTAGCTGCTACCGCCATTACTTTGTTCTGAAACCTTATGCCCAGCCGAAGGGTTTCCACTGTTTATAAAGGTTTTACTTCGAACCTTCTGACCCAATTGAAAGGTTTATCTATTTTTAAAACTAACCATTTCCCCAATGCTTTCGAAGGGAAGCTTTCAACTTAGGTGGTTATCCTTGTTTTGTGAAATATAACAAAAGGCTTTTCAAAAGGATATTTGGATATTTTCGAAAGGTTGTTTTGTTAAAATAAGAAAGGTTTTGTAAAGAAGTTTTCCAGATTGTTTTAACGTTGAACCCAATATACCTTCGAAAGGTTTATGTTTTAAAAGGTTTTAAGCATTCGAAGGGTTTATTCCTGGATCTGTTTCGAAAGATTTACTAGTTGTTTTTGAAAGGTTTTCAAGGGAAGTTTTTCTAAAGGTTTTTCTAAGGCAACGACTTAAAGTGATTTTAAAGAAGGATGTCTAAAGTTTATAACTTCTGAAAGGTTTTCTTTGAATGAATTCGAACGGTTTTGGAGATGATTTTTAAAAGGTTTAAACATTGAGTTTGAATGAGATAATTTCAAAGTATGAAAAGAGTTCTTTAAAATGGTAAAGTGTTTTTCATCAACTAAGTATTAAGTAAGTGATATTTATCTAACATGGTAATACGATTTGAGTAAAGTATAAAGACTTAATTCGTTTCTTTGTTTGAAGTTTGATTTAATGGTTTAAATCATTTTGAAATTGTTTTCAAGGAAAATTATGGAAGGGGATCCTTAAGTATAAATGACTCGGATATTACAAAACCGGATGGGACTAGTATAGGGTCGCGCCCTATACATTAGTGAGGGAAAACTCCTTCCGCTAAGCGGCATGGTCTCACTTAACATAATTAAACCGGAATGTATAGTATTATTCATATCAGGCTTTATGTCTAACTTAAAGTTTATGTTTTTCCCTTAAAACTCTCAAGTACACAAAACCAATTTGAGTAGATTGAGAGGTTAAGGATCTTTTCAGGCTTTTAGATTGTTTGACGAATAAGCTACCGGAGGATGCTAAAGGCAACAGATAGCTATTTAGGATTTGCGGATTTTATTTATGTTTAGATGATTTCTGTTGTGTTATGATGTATTAGGTCTTATATGGCCATTTGACTCTAATCAATTAAGGGGATATCTTCATATACCTCTCTTGACATAATTTTTAATAACTGTATTTATTCAATGCCTAGGAAAACGATTGAGTTATGTGACGTGAATGTGGAACAAATATTATTTAGAAATGTAATGAAGTAATCTGTGATTTTAATCTGTGTTTTGTTTCATATTCAAGTGCTTCTTATACTACTGGTACCATTTACATAGCCGTATTTAGTCATCGGAAGCTAATACTATAGATGACTGCAACATCTGTAGCGCTTAGTTTTGGGCCTCTAGATAGAGGATGTTATACAACCACCCTTCGTGATGTTCAATTATTGGTTTTTTCCATTCTATCGAGTTTTGATAGTTATCTTTGTCAGTCCGTTCTATCGAGTTTGGACCGTTGTCTTGTTTTATCCATTCTATCCAGTTTGGAACTTTATTCAGACTATTTCTGTTCTTTCAAGTCTAAATGTTATACTAATTGTACCCATCATCTATGTTTGAATTTTTTCCCTATTGTTCAATTCCATTTTGTTATGTTTGGTAGTTTATTACGTAGGATAAAACCCGTTCCGCGTTAACGGCATGGTCCCATATATTATTGTTTAAATACACCCCATTTGTTTCATTGTTTTACTCAAACCAGACATTGTGTTTGACCTGAGTTATTTATTTTTCCTAAACTCTCGGGTACTCAATTATATTTGGGTAGTCTAAGAATAACATGTTTTCTTTGGAGCTCTTTGAATAAGGTAATCGAGAAGGCGGCATCTTAGTTATCTAGTTATTTATTTCCGTTGTATAGATATGTATGTGTTTTTATACCTAAAAATGAAAAGTTAAAATGTGTAGCTGCAAATTTGTTAGATGTGGTACTTTTTTTACAACTATGATAGCTCCTTATAAGGAGTAACCTTTTGTACTATATCATTTTATATTAGATGTAACCATTCTGCTATGAGAATTATCTATTCTGTCTTGTTCGGTTCCATATTTTACCCCAAGACAACTTATCTTTCAGATGCTTAGGCAACGGCACACAAATACCATGGATGTATTAAGTGTCGTTTCCAGATATCAGAAAGGTGGGTCATCACAGGGCACTGACCCAACAACCAATTTTTTTGATTGATGAATATATTTAAATAGAGATAGAGTAATAAATTTGGATGTTTCAAATCTATTCCAAAGGCAGAAGGTATTGATTGATTCTCTTAATCAATCAAATATGGAAAACAAATTGGAAAGATAATCAATTAGTATCAGAAGAGATATTAATTGATTTGAGGAATTAATCAAATAAGAATGTATGTGGAAAAAAAATACAAATATGTTAAATTTGTGTTGAAATCAAATCAAGCAAATCCGAAAACATTGCATCCTTATCTTCGAGACAGTCTTCATCCTTGCACCTAAAATATGAAGACATCTACTCATCTTTTCATCACACAAACAAATAAGAGTTGTCTCCACCAAAACACCCTTAATAATATTCTTACTTCCCTAATTTTTAGGATGAACAAAATTTATTGAGTGATTCATACTCTTCTCATATTGTATTCTCTCTCGAAGTGAAGAAATAATAAAGGGTTGTTGGATCTACGTAGATGTACGATACTTATATCTGAATCACGTTAATATCTTCTATGTCTCTTACTCTATCTTTTTTTCCATTGTTTGTTCTTGTGTGATTTCATAGTTGATTTTAAATTGTACTGGTATTCAAATAGGCAATACTAGATCCTAATCAAATACTCATGCGCTTATTCAAATTTTTCACAAGGTATATATGACTAACTTGACTTTGTTTTTTTTCCCTTCAAAAGTGTTTAGTGTCATTAAACACTTAATGCAAATAAGTGGGTTTTGATTAATTATAATCATTAAGCATTAAGCACCTTTTGCAATTTTATTGTAGTTATTGATACATATCGCATGATGAAAAATACAGCAAACATGCTTTATACTTAAAAGTATAATCGGCATTCAACCATCAGACTTCTCATGTAGAACAAACACAAATCAATTTTTCATTGAAATCTGAAATAAATGGGTCTTTTCTGTGTATAGGATCCTTATTACATTATGCAAAATGAATTGCATATACTGCTAACTTAAGGATTCAAAATTATAAATTGTGCTGACGTTAATTGCTATGCCATTGCCATATTTTGAATGTTGTGACTGGATCCATAGATGCAACAAAAGCTTGCACAGAAGCAATGAAATTTCACAAGAAATATTTGAAGATATTGCACTTCCATTATCAATTAAGCATATCACAGTACTAAGTATATCATATATTAAATAGTATCTAGGAAACTTATTTCCACAACTTTTATATTGACAACTAAGCATATGTCGATGTTAATAGAAAATGGAAATGTCCAAGGGACTTCAAAACTGAATTATGAGGGTTGTATTTCATTTTTTGAAAATTTGCTAGGAGGTGTATGAAAAAGTTTGCCTTCTCCTTAACCAAAAAACAATAATTTTCATAATTACCTTCAAGTTTTCGATGATTAATTACCGTTTTTTAATCTTTTTTTGATCATACCCTACGGAAATGATTTTAGGTGAATCATCATTGGTATTTTTTCTCATTTTTCGATGGGTTGTTGGGTCTCCATGGACGTAAGATACTTATATTCGAACCGAGTTAAATCTTTCACATCTCTTCCTTTTTTTCTTTCCATTGTTTGTTCTTGTGTGATTTCATAGTGATTTTAAGTTGCATTAGTATTCAAATAGACAGTACTAGATCCTGATCAAATACGCTTCCGCTCATTCATTTTTTTACAACTGTTTAGTATCGGAGCTAGTGTTATTGTTTTGTTTGGGTATTAATGGCTACTTTTGGAAAGTCTTGGTAGATCTAGTGTTAATTATTCCATTACACGTTTTGATGGAAATGGAGATTTTGGAACTTGAAAGATGAGGATGGAGGCTGTGTTGAAGAAGGAGAAGACGATTGTTTATGCATTTGAGAAATTGAAAGTACTGAGATAGTTATTTTGGAAGAGATGAAAGATGAAGCTCTTACAAAAATTCAGTTGAGTCTTCCAGATGAAATTCTTAGAGGATTCTCCCAAAAGAAGACGGTGAAGGAATTATGGGATGCATTATCTGATGCATATCAAGACAAGTCTCTCATTAATCGGATTATTCTTCAGCAGCAACTTTATTCATTTAAGATGAAGCCTAGAGCCGATCTTATGGAGCATGTAGATGCTTTGACCACTTTGATTATGAACCTGAAGACAACGGAAGTTGATATTACCGATGAGGCCCAAGCAGTGATCCTCTTGTGTCCCTTGAAGGAGTATGCTGCTTTTGTTGATTCCATGATATATAGTGATAGTAAGATTAGTCTATCAGATGTAAAAGCTGGTCTTCATAATGAACTATTGAGAGGTTGATTGGAAAGCACTAGTTTGGATAGTGATAAAGATGGTTTATCTGTTTAGAAAGGTAGAAATCGAAGCAAGTCAAAGAATGGTGGAGGTCGAAGTAACTCAAGGTCTAAGTCTAAAGGGCCTAAGCGATGACTTGCCATTATTGTAAGAAACCGAGGCACTTTACAGCTCAATGTCCCAAGCTCGAAGGAAGAAGAAAAGATTAAAAGCAAGCTTCAACATCTACTGTAGACAAAACAGATATAGAGAGTAATACCGATGTGCTTACAGCTTCTGCCTCTTCTAGGAAGAGCAACTTATGGCTTATTGATTCTGGCACATCCTATCATATAACACCTGATAGGAACTTCTTTTCTACTCGTGAGACTGATGGAGGAGTGGTTTTGATGGACAATGATGCTTCTTGTCGTATGGTTGGTGTTGGTAGTGTGAAGATCATATTGTTTGATGGTGTTATTCGTACTATACTGATGTCAAACATGTACATGATTTGAAAAGGAACTTGATTTTTATTGGGACTTTGAGTAGGCTTAGATTGAAGATTGTAATTGAGGGAGAAAAGATGAAGATATTGAAGGGTTCCATGATTGTTACGAAAGGTGCAAGGACGGGAAATTTTTATTTATTAAGGGAGCTACTGTAATTGGTGAATCAGCTTCTACTACTTCTGTTAATCCTGATTCTTCCAGATTGTGGCACTTATGGATGGGACATATTGGTGAACATAGTTTGAATGAGTTGAGAAACGAGGTCTGCTTGATGATGTTCAGCATTTAAAGCTTGGCTTTATAAAGAGCGTGTTCTTGAAAAAGAAAACAAAGATTTCTTTTGGCACTAGTGAGCATAAAGCAAAAACTGTCTTAGAGTATGTTCTTAAAGATGTTTGGGGTCTCTCCCCTTGCCTATCCTTAGGTAGAGCCAGGCACTTCATTTCATTTATAGATAATTTCTCTCGTAAAGTATGGATAAACTTCCCACAGTCTAAGAGTGAAACCTTTGTCTAGCTTCGAAAGTGGAAATGGTTGAAAAGAAGTCATGAAAGAAGTTGAAAGTTCCCCGTTCAGGTAACGACGGTGAATTTGTATCATAGGAATTCATCAATTTTTGTAAGTCTGAAGGCATTAAGAGGCATTACACCATACCTGGCAACACTCGGTCTAATGGAGTTGCTAAAAGAATGAATCAGACATTATTGAAGAGAACTTGTTGCTTTAGATTGACTGCTAAGTTGAAAAAGGGATTTTAGGCAGAAATTTTATCTATGGCAGCTTTCCTCATCAACCGTACACTTTCTACTATCGTATGTATGAAGATCCCTGAAGAAGTATGAAAAGGAGCACCTATTAGCTATTTATTTCTTCGAGTTTGGATGTCCATCTTATGTAAATTAAAGTAGAGGAAGCTAGGAGCTAGAGTTCATAAGTGTATCTTTCTAGGTTATGGGAGAGGAGTGAAGGGATATAGGTTGTGTTATTTTATTAGCAAGAAGACCATTATCAGCAGACATGTGACTTTTGATGAGAAGGCTATGTTGAAGGTGGAATCTTCCTCATCCAATGACAGTATGAGGTTGGATTCAGAATATCAAACACAAGGCAATTCATCTTCAGATTCTTTCCGTAGAGGTATAGATGGTGTTTCGGATGGCATCATAATGTTGGTATAGAAGATTAGACTTAAGGTGGAGCTCGTTTAGAGACTAGACCTATTAGACGGAGTAGGAAGCCTAAGTGGTTTGAAGATTTTGTTGGATTGAGCATCGAAAACATTGACTTTAATGACATGGCAACATATGTATTGAAGGTTGTCCATGATGAGCCTAAAGATTATAGAGACGTTATTTCATCAGTTGAAAATTCCAGTTGGTTAGTTGCCATGGAAGAGGAGATTGAATCTTTGTAGAAAAATCATACTTGGGATTTGGTGTCTCTTCCCACCGATAAGAGAGCTATTGGATGTAAGTGGATCTATAGAGTGAAGGACGACGACAATGGTGATCCTTGATATAAAACAAGGTTAGTTGCAAAGGGGTATGTTTAGAAGAAAGGGGTAGAGTATCATGATATCTTTGCTCTAGTTGTCAGTCATAAATCCATTGGTATTCTATTGGCATTAGTTACTCATTATGATATGGAACTTGAGCAACTAGATGTCAAAATTGCATTCTTGCATGGTGTTCTACCGAGGAGATTTATTTAAAGCAGCCGGAGGAGTTCATTGATGGTAGCAGGTCAAATTATGTTTGTAAACTTAACAAATCTCTACATAGACTGAAGCAATCTCCTAGACTATTGTATAAGAGATTTGATAATTATATTTTCATAGGGATATTCTAGAAGTTTCCAAGGCCGGTGTATTTATTTTAGGAGGTGTGATGGAGATACGATATATCTTCTGTTGTATGTTGATGATTTGTTGATTGCATCTCAGAGTATGGTCAAAATTACGGAGTTGAAAGCATAGCTCAGCAAGGAGTGTGATATGAAGGATATGGAAAAAGCACAAAGAATTCTGAAAATGGAGATATTTAGAAATAGGAAGCGGAGAGAGTTGAGATTCACTCAGATGCAGTACATCGAGAAGGTCCTCGCTTGATTTGTTATGGAGAAAGCTAAACCAGTTGTCACTCCATTAGGCTCTCATTTCAAGTTGTCAAAAGACTTATCTCTTACATGAAGACAAGTGGTATATGACTGATATATCTTATTCTAGTGCTGTTGGTAGTCTCATGTATGCTATAATGTGCATCAGACTAGAATTGGCCCATGTAGTAGGCATTGTGAGTTGATATGTCTCTAACCTAGGCAAAGAGCATTAGCAGCAGTGAAGTGGATACTCAGATGTCTTCGTGGAACTTCTTCAGTTGACTTTTTATAAAGTGGAGTAGGTAACGACATCTCTCTTAAAGGTTACTGTGATTCAGATTATGTTGGCGATAAAGACACATGGAAGTATGTGTCGGGTTATGTTTTTCACTTGCCATAGGCTCGATTTCATGGAGATCAAAGTTGCAATTTACAGTAGCTTTGTCAACTATCGAGGCCGAGTTGATATCGATTGTGGAAGCGACTAAAGAGGGATTGTATTTACTTCAGTTATTGGATGATCTTTCTATGGTGCAACGCACAGTAGAGCTATATTCAGATAGTCAGAGTGCGATTCATCTTGTAGAAAATCAAGTTTATAGTTCTCGGACGAAGTACATTGATGTCAGATGATTCTTTCTTATGCTTGAGGAAGAACGAAGCAATATCAAACAGTGAAGGTGAGTAACATGGATAATCTTTTAGATATGATAGCAAAATTACTTCCTAAGGATAAGTTTGAGCATTTCTCAAACCTGATCGGTTTGATTTCAGCTGCTTGAGCATCATGGGGCGCTGACCCAACAACCAATTTTGTTGATTGATAAATATATTTAAATCGAGGTGATATGTTAAATTTGGATGATTTGAATCTATTCCAAATTTATAAGAGAGAAGATATTAATTGATTCGTGTAATCAATCAAATATGAGAAACAAATTAAAAAGATAATCAATTAGTATCAGAAGAGATATTAATTGATTTGAGGAATCAATCAAATAAGAATATATGTGGAAACAAATACAAATATGCTAAATTTGTGTTGAAATCAAATCAAGTAAATCCGGAAACATTTCATCCTTATCTCCAAGACTGTCTTCATCCTTGCACCTATAATATGAAAACATCTGCTCATCTTTTCATCACACAAACCAGTAAGAGTTGTCGCCATCAAAACATCCTCAATAAGATCACTGTTTCCCTAATTTTTAGGAGGAATGAAATTTATTGAGTGATTCATAATCTTCTCATGTTTCATTCTCTCTCGAAGTGAAGATATAATAGAGAGTCGTTGGATCTACGTAGACGCGGGATACTTATGTCTGAATCACGTTAATATCTCTGTTTCTCTTACTCTTTCTTTTTCCCCATTGTTTGTTCCTGTGTGATTCACAGTTGATTTTAAGTTGCATTGGTACTCAAATAAGCAATACTAGATCTTGATCAAATACGCTTCCGCTCATTCAAATTTTCCACAACATAACTCAACTGAATGGCACAGAACATATTTCGTAATCATCAAAGTAGTAAACATGACACTTTTACAAGATGGAATCAATGGTTGGTTACAAATTAAAATAGTTTAATAATTGAAATCTAAAATAATGGATAAAGGTTTACATGTAGATAAGCTAGATAAGCTAGCCATAAGATGTTCTTCTCAACTGAAAGTATGTATAAAACTCTTCTTATTTTTCTTTTACATTTGTACATTCAACTCCCCATAAAATTGTTTAAATAAATTCAATTATGTAATATCATTAATTCATTTATAAATCCCTAAATTACAATTTAATATAAATTAAACATTATTATTGAAAAAAGTGGTAAAGTCGCTTTTTCATTCATGTAAAAAATACGCACATCACATAACATCAACAATTTATGCGTACAATGATAACAATTTTGTTATATATATATATATATATATATATATATATATATATATATATATGAGTTAGGGCATTACTTACCACATAGATATATTTTTGTAAGGTTGAACTCTTTATCTTACATTTGAGCGTCACGTGTCATTCTAATTTTTAATTTATCCATCTCGCTAAATTTATCATATATTACATAATAAAATTCTATTTTTAATAATAATTAACATATTAATATTATTTTTAACAACATTACTGTGTGCAACGCACGTGTTGCACACTAGTTATGTTATGTAATACTCATTTGTTTGCACAAAAAATGGGCAAACACCTCTAAGTCGTATGAATTAGTTGATTTTATGTTGTTTCTAGTGATTTGGGTGATTTATGCAAATATATAAAAAAGCAGGGACTGAACTATAAAAGGCACACAGATTTATAGTGGTTCGGCCAGAACGTGCCTACGTCCACTTTATATGTTATTCTCCTTTTCTATTCAGATTACAAGTACAAAACTTTGATTACAAGTAACTGAAAGTTGTTTGAAAGTTCTATCCGTGCTTGAGCTCTCAAACTTGTCTGCCATTGTTGTACCCCTGCCCCTCTATTTATAGAGTGAGGCTGGGGGAAGGGGTCCTGGATGTATATAGCTGCTGGCGGGCCTGGGCTGATGCAATCTGGCCTAGTAGCGTCGGTCCGGTACGCCTCGGTTCGGCGGTAGGTGGTAGATGGTTTGGTTCGGTAGGAGGTTGGTTCGATGGTGAGTGGACCGGCAGTACATGGGGATGGAGTTGTACCGGTGGAGTTTGGTTCGGCAGAGGTTGGTTCGGTCATTCCAGGAGAAGCTTAATTCGGCAGGGGTTGGCTCGGTCATTCCAGGAGGGTTGGATCGGTAGTAGGAGCATGGAGCTGGACCCGTGTTGGTTCGGTTGTGTTATGGACCGGTGTTGGTGGAGGTGAGGGCTTGGCTCGGTAGTAGGTTGGTTTACTCGATGGTTTTGGTTCGGTGAAGGGTGGAAACATATGGGTGGAAACACACCCAACATTTGCCCCCCAAAGTGGGGCGTATGCTCGCATATGCCGTGCTTTGTTTATTTGGACAACCACATTCGGCCCGAGAACCGAACCGGTTGGTCCGTCTATTCAACTCTCCTCTATAAGTAGGAGCCCCAGGCCTTCGTTATTTCTCACCGAAAGAAACAGCCGAATCAAACTCTGAATTACTGAACTAAGTGGATTGCCGAATCAGCTATTGTACCGGGCCAATCTTAACTGCCGGATCAGGTAAACTTCCTTCGACTGAATTCGAAAACTTTCAATACCGAATGGATCTTGAGAACCATCAACACCGAATGAACACAAAGACCACTGATACCGAATGAACTTTTAATGCCGAATGAACTTGAAAGTATAAGGCCGAATGAACTCATGGACCATCAATTCCGAATGAATTTGAAAGTATAAGGCCGAATGTTATATTGCCTCTCTTTACCGAATGAATTCGGGGGGGTTTAAATGCCGAATGACCTTTTGTGTTTCGAATTATGAGTGAAATTCCAGACTACGCTGTTTGTATGTTTTAACGATATACTTTTCTTGTGTTGCAGACAAATGTCTCAAAGAGTGGAAACCCGATCAGAAAAGAAAAAATCTTCGGACAGAAGTGAGTCTTCTGCCATGCCTCCAGTCCAGCCGGGACCAGCGCGACATGGACCTGCCCCGAGGTCATTAGTGGACGGATATGGCCCTCAGGAGCTCTTGAATTCCCCGCCCGACTGTTTTCCTAGCTCCCTCAAAGAGGAGCAGCTTGATGTTATATCCCGTTCCTTTGGGATCGATAGAGCGCGCATGCTATTGCCGGGGGGAGAAGTGATGCCGTATGACCCCCCTGAAGGCTACTTTGCTTACAGCAGATATCATTGCATGTGTGATGCTATCCCGCCTCTCAACGCCTGGATAGTTAGCTTCATCACATATCTGAAGGTGGCTCCATTCCAGCTTCAGCCTAACTCCTACGCCATTCTGGTGAGTCTTTTCGTCATCTTTCAGAGGAGATACGGGCGTCCTCCTTCCAACCGGGAGATTCGGTATCTGTATAATCTGAGGGGCTACAAGAAGGGGTCTCCATATATTAGCTTGGAATCGGCCGTATCCTTCAAGCCCGTCCTAGACTTGTATTTGAAGTACAGCATGTTTAAGAAGGAATGGTTTTTCATCAGGGACGACTCCGTTTCTATCCATCGCTTCACCTCCGGATGTAAGTCAAGGCTTTATTTATAATTTCCGTTCTGGTTGCAATGCTTCCACTTATGTTTTTTTATTTCTTGCTAGCGACAGGTGGTTTTGCGGTCGTGGAGAATGATCGCCTGGTTCAGACGGCAGCGGAAATAGAAACTATTTCGGGAAGAGATAGGTCGGCTGCTTACTTGATCAGGAACGCTACACTTTTGGGGCTCAACCTGATCCTGCCACATCAGTCTGTGGTCAAGCAGAGGGATACGGTGGAAGAGAGGGCTGCACAAGCTAAAGGAGGGGCCACGGCGAAGAGTGGCAAGAGGAAGCCTTTCACAAAACCTCCAGTCGTCGGGGGAAAGAAGCTTAAGAAATCTGATAGACCCTCTCCCAGCACATGCCCAGATGTCCCGGAGGAGGAAAGTGGAGAGGAAGAAAGAGGCGAGGAGGAGAGCGGAGGTGATGGAGAAGGTGACGGTGTTAACGGTGGTGAAGGTCAGGGTGGTAGTGGCGTTGGTGCCCTGACCTTTGGGCAAGCGGGTGAGATTCAAGAGTGGACGGATGATGTTTTCCGCCAAGCCTTTGAGGGGTTGGGGGAAGGGCCGGCCTTGGTGGAGAAATCGAAGGAGTCTGATAAGGCCGGGACGGGCGCCAGTCTATCTTCTGAGAGTATTTCAGCTAAGGCAACTCCGGCGGTTCAAGGTGAATTCTTAACTTCCGCAGATTCCTTTTATGATACAGACTTAGTAATATTTTATGGCCAGCTCCAGTCCTGGAATAAGATTCAGGACTTATTGCGGTATCCCACTCCCCCTCAGGGTTTGTGAAATAAACGCGTTCTCCTACTCCTTTTAACTTATCATATGTCTTGGATTGTAGTTTCATGCATGTTTGTAATACTTGGTTTTTATTCCAGGAACGGGTAAGGTGGCCAAGGCATCAGATATTCGGCACCGCCTTGAACAGTACAAGCTACTCAAAGCTTCTGCCAAACCAAAGCCGTCAACTAGCCGTCCCGGAGATATGGTTAGCTATCGCCCTCTTCTCGGAGTTATTGAGGAAGATATGCAAAAGAGGAAGAGGGGGCGATCTTCGTTTGAACCTTCACCTGGCCCTCAGCCTCCAGTCCAGCCTATCCACGATATTACTGAGGAAGATACTGAGTTTATGCCTTCCCCACATCTGTCCGAAAATCCAACCGTCGCCCCGATAGACCACCCTGGTTTGGTTCGCAACCCATTTGCCGGTCACCCGGATCTGGACTCGAGTTTTCAGGACATCTCTTTTGACGAGGCCACGGGTGAGCATCTTCTTCCCCGCAATCCCATGGTACGGGTGCTTGATGAGGCTAAGTCCTTAGACCTCGATTTGCTTACTACTCGGATTGTGACCATGGGGAATGAGGCCAAGGCAAACATCGATCGGGTGGCTGAAGAGACCAAGAGGCTAATGGAGCACCACGCTCGACTGGCCAAGGCTGGGGAGGAAATCGGAAGTGCCAACATTCGGTTGCGGCTAAAGGTTTCTGATCAGGCCAAACAGCTTGCCGATCAGGCTATCCAGATATCCCAGCATGAGGCGGCCTCCAGACGACTAAAGAAAACCATAGAAGAGGCTAGCAAGGCTGAGTTGCGAAAAATGGAGGCTGTTTGCAAAGAGCGAATTGACATGGCCATCGCAACGGTGGACGAGGTTCGGAGAGCGGATCTTGAGCAGGTAGAGGAGTTATCTGGGAGGCTTGAGGCCGCAGAGCTTGCTCAGGCCAAGCTGAAGGAGGAGATGGAAGTGATGCGGAAGTCCCTTCAGGCTGACTGCTCGAGATACCGATTGGAGAGAGATGCTGTTGTCGCACGACTGTCAGCTTCTGAGGCCCGGATGAAAGAGTTTGAGGAGAACGAGGGGATGATGGACGAGATGCTCCAGGACATGTATTTCCGTACTTGGAGGCAGGGCAACATGTCCTGGTTGGACGATTATCCCCGGGTTATGGCTAGGATATATCTCCGGGCTTTGGAGGAAGCTAAGGCCGATGCGGATAAGGAAGGTGGTGCGGCTTTCAGGATGGATGTGGTTACGGCCCAATTCACTAAGGAAGAGAAGGTGGCGGTTAAGAAGGGCATGCGGCTGCTTGCTACGGATGAGGTAGGCATGCAGCTAGATGATGATGATCAGGGAGCAGACGCTGTAAGTCTTTCCTTTTAACCTTTTCATGATTTGATTGCTTATCTTTCGTGATTATTGATGGATTCTCTTCTGAATTGTGCAGGCGGGACCTCTGGAGTACATGCGGGGAGATCTGACCCCGCAATTAAGTAGATCCGGATGGCGGGCGGGACGGAGGCGGAGCCCCGATATAGTTGACTCTTTTATTTGGTCTGTTTGACATTCCTGTATATACTAGTCCAAAACATTATTGTATTTTCAGGCTGTAATTATATCATTGTAACGAACGTCTTTATGTAACTTTATAACATAAGCAGATTCTGTTATGTTCGAATGTGGTTTGTTATTTTGATATGTTGCACAAGAGATACAGCTGCGTGTTTATGTATGTGATTTAATCGTATTTGATGCTAAGTTTCTGTTCAAAATATTATTTCATGTCTTGCAATGTCAATATGATGTGTGAATAAATTAAAGCTACATATTTGTATACAAGAGAAGAAAGTACCGCCCTTCGTGTTTTAGTTGTAGAAGGCTTCTCTGAATGTCTTGTGTGACTGAGTATGGAATGTAGTTGAGTGTTCCGTCATCCGGATGTGAGTTCATATTTCCACAAGCGAGAGTTCCCTTATTTTGTGACCTGTACTTTAGGGATTGTTATATAGGATAGGAGAAAAGTTTTTGAATGAAATGGAAATATAAGAAACAGTAAAACTTCCAATCACGGAAGGCCGTCGATATGCTTAAGTTCGTGGCAAACGGGTTTTGTAGTTACTTTCCCTAGCTGTGGGTCTTGGAGACATTTGTCACCCATCTTACGCCTCCGCGGGGAGTTTATCCTTTTTACCACAGCCGCACTTAAGACATATCGGAGCCGAGATCGTGCACAGTAACTACCCAAGCCATTATGGCCCGTAATCGTGGGTATTATTCGATTTACTGTGGCCGGCTAGCGTGGGTGCCGATCGTCAACCGTGAACTACCCCTGGCTGGCCACACCTTATGTTGGGGCTTAAAGTAGGTTTACAGTCGTCGGCGAGCCGAACGCCGTAATGAGCTGCCATCGGCTATAGTCGGCCTTCTTGATGGCTTATAATCGGCTCATTACAGTTGGCTTTGAGGGCAGTCGCGAGCAATGAGTTAACCCGCAGCAGAGGGATGCTGGAGCAAAAATGTCTCATTGGCGAGTGTATAGATTCGCATAGTACCTGTTGGGTTTCATCCAGGTGAGGTTGCGCTGTGAAGTGTCCAGAATGGAAATGTCGTTATACATGATTTTGTTCAACAGAAAAGGATAAAGCTTAACAAGCAGCCAAGATATAAAGGAACAAGTTAAAAAGAGACAAGATTTTTAAAGTGGTTCGGCACGAAAATGCCTACGTCCACTGATTCTCTTTGTTAATTCACTTCATATGGGCAGTACAAGTTAAGAAAAGTATCGACGGGGGTGTTGGATGTTCCATGCCCTCTGGAACACCTCTCCGTCCACTGTTGACAAAACATAGGCTCCGTTGCGGAGATCTTTATGAATTACATAGGGTCCGTCCCAGATTGGATCTAGCGCTCCGGGGCGCGGGAAGATCCGTTTGAGGACAAGATCTCCTTCTCGTAAGCTGCGGTGCTTGACTTTGGAGTTGTATTGTGCTGCCACTTTTTGCTTGTGAGCGGCCGCTTTAAGTGCTGCATCATTTCTTCTTTCTTCAATTAGATCCAAAGACATGTGTAGGAGTTCTTCATTCTCTTCTGGGTTGTAGTGGATCCTACGGTGGGAAGGCACTATAGTTTCAACTGGGAGCATGGCCTCCGATCCTTATGCCAAAGAGAAAGGAGTATGCCCTGTTGATGTTCTGTAAGATGTGCGGTAGGCCCAAAGTGCCGTAGGAAGTTCATCCACCCAAGCGCCTTTTGACTTTTCAAGTTTCTTCTTGACTAGAGTTTTGAGAATTTTGTTGACAGCTTTGACTTGTCCGTTTGCCTGGGGGTAAGCTACAGATGAGAAGCTTTTATGAATTCCGTGCTCTTGGCACCAGTCGGTGAACTCTTCGCTGTCAAATTGAAGCCCGTTGTCCGATATGATTTTGAGTGGAACCCCGTACCTGCATAAAACATTTTTGATCAAGAAGTTAATAACTTTTGCCGAAGATATTTTATTTAGAGGTTCTGCTTCCACCCATTTGGTGAAATAGTCGACTGCCACTATGGCATATTTGGCTCCGCCTCGGCCTATTGGCAGTTCACCAATTAAGTCAATTCCCCATATTGCAAAGGGCCAAGGGCTGGTCATTTGAGTAATCTCATTTGTGGGCAGTCGAGGAATCTTAGCAAATTTCTGACATCTGTTGCATTTTTTGACGAAGTCGAAGGCGTCTTTGTTTAAAGTGGGCCAGTAATACCCGTATCGGAGTGTTTTCTTGGCTAGAGTCTGCCCTCCGGTGATCTCCGCAACTTCCTTGATGGATGTTGGACAAGACTTCCCTGGCTTCCCTTCCAGCGATACACCTTAATAAGGGATTAGAGAAGCCGCGCCGATAGAGCATGCCTTCTTGTAGTGTGTAGCGAGAAGCTTTCCTTAAGATTTTCTTAGCTTCGTTACGCTCGTCGGGCAGTGTGCCATCTTGTAAATATTTTCGGATAGGAGTCATCCAAGTTTCCTCTTCGATTGCAGCTATCACATTCATTGTCTCGTGACTCGGGACTAGTTGCTGTGAGATGGTTATTTTTCGGGAAGTGGTGTCGTCCTTCATGCTAGCTTGCTTTGCCAGTTCGTCGGCCTCTTGATTCTTTTCTCGAGGAATGTGTTTGATTAAATAGTGATCCAATTGATTGAGCAGCAGCTTGGTCTTCTTTAGATATGCTGTGAGTCGTTCTCCTTGAGCCTGGAATTCTCCCAGTATCTGATTTACTATAAGTTGAGAATCACTATGGAGACATAAAGAACCGACTCCAATCTCTAGGGCAAGTTCTAATCCGGCTATCACTGCTTCGTATTCTACGTCGTTGTTGGTGGCAGCGAATTCCAATCTTAGGGCATAGTGCAGCTTCCTTCCCCTGGGGGTGATTATCACAATACCTGCCCCCGAACCTTGTTCGTTTGACGCTCCATCTACAAAGAGATTCCACTTGATGTCTTCCGCTATTCTAGATGGCTCCTTACTTTCGTTAGTGGTGAATTCGGTAATGAAGTCAGCTATGGCTTGCCCCTTGATAGCGGTGCGAGGATGGTAGGTGATATCATATTGACTCAGTTCAATGCACCATTTAAGTAGTCGCCCAGAAGTGTCGGGGCGATGGAGTACTTGCCTTAGCGGTTGATCGGTTAAAACTCTGATGGAATGAGATTGGAAATAGTGTCGCAGTTTCCGTGACGTGATTAGCAAACAGTATGCTAGCTTTTCAAGTTTAGGGTATCTGGCTTCTGCCCCTGTAAATCTCTTGCTTACAAAGTATATGGGTCGCTGTGCGTGGTTGTCTTCTCTCACCAAAGCGGCGCTTAAAGCATGGGGCGATACAGCAAGGTATAGGTATAGTTCTTCGCCTTCATTTGGAGTTGAGAGTACTGGTGGTCTCTGGAGGTGTTCGATTAACTTAAGGAAGGCTGTCGAGCATTCGTCAGTCCATTCGAACTTTCCTTTGTCTTTCTTTAGAGCTTCAAAGAAAGGGATGCATTTGTCGGTTGCTTTAGAGATGAACCTGCTTAGGGCGGCCACTTTCCCGTTTAGGCTTTGCATCTCTCTTCGAGTGGATGGTATCTTGATATCTTGCAAAACCCGAACTTGTTCGGGGTTTGCTTCAATCCCCCTGGCATGGACGATGAATCCCAAGAACTTTCCCGACGACACTCCGAAGGAGCACTTTAGAGGGTTCAGCTTCATTCCATATTGGCGAAGTACTTGAAACATCTCATCCAGGTATTTATATGATCGTTGGCCTTCCTCGATTTCACCAGCATGTCATCCGCATAAACCTCCATAGTTCGTCCTATTAGTTCCGCAAACATCTTGTTGACGAGGCGCTGATAAGTAGCTCCGACGTTTTTAAGTCCAAAAGGTATTACTCTGTAGCAGTACAATCCCCGGTCAGTGATGAAACTAGTGTGGTCTTGATCGGAGGCGTGCATAGGGATCTGGTTATATCCTGAGTATGCGTCCATAAAAGATAAGAGTTCGTGTCCGGCGGTGCTGTCCACGAGCTGATCGATTCGGGGGAGTGGGAAGCAATCCTTCGGACAAGCGTCATTTAAGTTGGAGAAGTCAATGCATGCTCGCCACTTCCCATTAGCCTTCTTTACCAGCACCGGATTGGCGATCCATTCTGTTAGCACCAAAATTGGTCACTAACACCCTTGAGTAGAGTTATGTAGAGAGATTAATGAAGAGATTAAGTTAAAACAGAAGAATAGTGTAATTCAATGTCAAAAGAACGATAAAAACGAGAACGCCAGATTTATAGTGGTTCGGCGTAATTGCCTACATCCACTTTGAGTTTGATCTTTATTGCTTTCTCAATTACTTGAATACAGATACAATCCGTAAATCAATCACTTGGATACAAGTTTGAATTGAAAAGAGAAAAGCATAGAAAATGGCAGAGTCTCCCCAGTATTACCGGAAAAAGGTCCCTTTTCAGTGTGCCCCTGCCCTTCTATTTATAGACGAAGATGGGTTGGACTTCCCTGGTGGGCCTGGTGGCTGAATATCTCGGTCCAAATAGAATAAGCCCTGTGTGCTGAGTGGAACATGCCGAACGGTCGGCATGCCGATCCCTCCTTTCCAAGTCGATGGATCTCTCTGTTGAATGGAGGAAGCGGGCCGAACGATGCTGGGATGCCGAGTGAGGAGCAGGCCGAGTGGAGGGAGTGTCGAGTGAAATGCTGAAGGTCTCGTGCCAAGTGCAAACCTGGATGGACGTACGTTCTTCAATGCCGAGTACAACCCTTGACTGCCGAACGTTCAAACGTGTCGAGTGCTCATTTGTGCCGAGTACGACCCTGCATGCCGAACGTTCTAGTTGCCCGGTCGATGCGAGTGCCGAATGACTGGAAGCCGAGCGTGCCTTGTACGCCGAACGTTCTTGGTGCCGAGTGCTCCTATATGCCGAGCATTCCATAATTGCCGAACGATATACAATATCGAACGATTCTCAATGTCGAGCGTCCTTCTAACGTCGAACGCTCTTGATTGCCAAAACATGTCGACTGCATCAAACCCATATATCCTCAGGCCTTTCTTGGTCAGAATCTTGTCTAATGCTAATGATAATTTCTTCAACTGTCGTCTTGTAACCGGGCCAAGACGCCGGTTAACACATTCTGGGTAGATGGCTTCTCGTATGAAGTTATTGGCAAGTAAGTTCTTTACTTCTTCCTCGAGGGCTGCTGATCGTTCTGCCTGCATGCTTCTCTTTTTCTGCTTCACTGGCACCTTGGTGGGATCGATGTTCAGTACGTGGCATGCTACGTCTGGAGAGATTCCTGTCATGTCGGCGTGCGTCCATGCAAATACATCCATGTTGTGGCGAAGAAAATCGACGAGTTGATCTTTCAACTCCGCTCTTAACTGAGACCCGACTCTCAGCAGTCTACTTGGGTCGTGTTTGTCTACAGATACAAATTCCATAGCCTCTGCAGGCTCGGTGGTGGCCTCCTCCTCTTTGTCCCTGGGGTCTAATTCGTTGAAAGGATCGCTGGTATATCGAAGAGGAGGGGCTTTCTTTAATTTCTATGCTTCCAGGTTTTTCTTGCAGAGAGAAGTCTCTGCATCCTTCCTTTTATCCTTCCTGCGGTTATTGCGAAGCTCAGTTACATAGCAATCTCGAGCGGCGTCTTGATCTCCCTCTATTTCTCCTACTCCGTTATCTGTTGGGAATTTCATTTTCAGGCACCATGGGGCTAGGACAATTTGGAAGTCAGACAAGGCTGGTCTTCCCAAAAAGGCGTTATAGGACGAGTGGCTTTCTATTAGCACAAATGTTTGTTTTCGTACAACGGAGCGGGGATGACTTCCTATTTCAACCAAAAGGTCCAGTTGCCCGAGGGGCAATTTCGCATCTCCAGTGAAACCATGTAGCGGTTTGTTGCAGGGAGACACATCCTTCATTGACAGCTTCATTTTTTCGAAAGCATGCTTGAATAGGATATTTACCGAGCTTCCAGTGTCTACTAAAATTCGGAAAACTTTGGCTGGACCGAACCAGGCAGAGATGACCATAGGATCCATGTGTGGGTACTGTCTTCCCTCTAGATCATGCCTACTGAATGTGATGTCGTCATTCTCTTTCCGTTTCGGGTGGCGTTCTTCCATAACAGAGTTAACGTAGCCTTCATCGTTTCTAAGTGACTTACCGTATCTTTCCATCTCTGCCCAGCTTCTGTCGGCGATGTGTGGTCCTCCTGATACGGTATGGACCACTATCTTCTCTTGACTAGAGCCGCTGGTGTTGCGATTTCCTCCGCCCACTTCTGGGAGGGGTAGCCCTGGGTTTTCATTGGCGGGAGCTGAAGTCCTGTTCTGGCTTTTTACATAGCGTTCCAGTCTCCTCCTTCTAATGTGTTCTTCAATCAAGTCCCGGAGATGGTGGCATTCATTGGTGTCATGTCCATGGGATTCGTGGAAGCGGCAGAACTTTCCAGACTTGAGTGCGTTATCTGACTCCTTCTTGTGCGGGGGGCGCTTGTATCTAACTTCGTCTTGAGTGGCTAGGAAGATGTTTTCGATTGTTTCATTCAAAGGAGTGTAGGATTCAAATCTTGGTCCTGGTCGGGTATAAGCGCTTTTCTCCCTTCTTGCCCCCAGCACTGTCTCTAGAGTCACTTCTCCGAACATCCTTTGCTGCAGCGGGAACCTTGTCTGGAGCTGTCTTAGCCTGTTGCCCTGACTGCCTCTCAGTGGCAGCGTCTTCAAGTCTCATATACTTTCCAGCTTCATGGAAGAAATCAGGTAAAGTAGCTGGTTTTTCCTTGGTTAGTCTTCTAGCAAATTTAGTATCCGGATGTACACCACTGCAGAGGGCCATTAGGATAAGTTTCTCGTCGGCATCTTGGACTGCGGCCGCTGCGGCGTTGAATCGGGTTAGATATTGTTGCACTGTCTCTCCTGGCTTCTGTTTAATATTAGATAAGGAATAAGCGTCCTTGGGTTGTTCCACATGAATGCGGAACTGGCTGATGAACTTTTCTTTCAACATTTCCCATGAGCTGATGGACCCTTGGGGTAGGTGGCAGAACCAGGAGGTAGCTAGATTTGCCAAGAAAAGTGGGAAGCATTTACACAATACTCCCTCCGTTGCTCCGCTCATGAGCATATGCTGGGTGTATCTCTGTAAGTGTACTATGGGGTCAGAGGTTCCCTTGTAAGGTTCCATTATTGGCATTTTCCATTCCCGGGGGGTGATGGCGGTTTCGATATTGCGGGTGAAGGGGCTGGTTACCCTAGCACATATCCCCCGATCCCTTTGCTCCCGTTGGACGCACTCTCTGAACAATCGCGTCATCCTTTCATCAGAACTTGGAGCGGATAGAAATGAGTTTGGTTCTTCCCAGCGGGACTGATTCCGTCCAGACGACTTGTAGGGATGGTATCGTCTGTCACTCCTAACATTCTCCAATGGCTGCCTCTGGTCTTCTGGGGGCATGCTGGGGTCAGCCACAGTTGGCCCTTTCCTTGATCTTCCCCTGCTGGGTTCTGTTCTCAGCATTTCCTCGGGTTCAACTTCGGGCCGGACTCCAGCTCGGCCCCATCTACTGGTGTTTTCATGGTTAGGTAGCATGACAGGCTCAGCTACATCCGACCCATGCCTGGCACCTCCCCCGTTGGGTTCGGTTCCAAGTGTTTCCTCGGGTCGGAATTCGGGCTGAGTCCGGGCTCGGCTCCTACCATGGTTGTTTCTGTTGTTAGCTTCTTCGAAGAAGAAAGACCTTTGTTGCCTTCCAGATCCTCCAGACCGGGACTCACCCCATGATTCAGTGTTGCGGTTGGATTCTTCAGCATCCCTTAAGCGTGACATGAGTTGGTCCACCAAGGCTTCTTGTTGAGATGCGAAGCGGTTAGTTAATTCAGCCACAACCTTGTCCAGATCCGCCCTTGTAATTGGTTGTTCCGTAGCAGGGGCTGTCGGATTTGCCTGATTTAAATTTGCTGTTGGAACTGGACGATTGTCTTGTTCTCTGATCACTGGATCTGGGATACTGCCAGTTGCGATGTCCTTTCCTTTGTTAGCATCTTTCTTCCGTCCGGGAGGCATGTTTTCCAAGCAATGAAAGATGTTGATAGAAAAAGGGTTGGGTGGGAGAAGCTGAAGCTTCGAGCTCCTGCTCTCAGTGAAAGCACCAAAAATGTTTGCACAAAAAATGGAAAAACACCTCTAAGTCGTATGAATTAGTTGATTTTATGTTGTTTCTAGTGATTTGGGTGATTTATGCAAATATATAAAAAAACAGGGACTGAACTGTAAAAGACACACAGATTTATAGTGATTCGGCCAGAACGTGCCTACGTCCACTTTATATGTTATTCTCCTTTTCTATTCAGATTACAAGTACAAAGCTTTGATTACAAGTAACTGAAAGTTGTTTGAAAGTTCTATCCGTGCTTGAGCTCTCAAACTTGTCTGCCATTGTTGTACCCCTGCCCCTCTATTTATAGAGTGAGGCTAAGGGCAGGGGTCCTGAATGTATATAGCTGCTGGCGGGCCTGAGCTGATGCAATCTGGCCTAGTAGCGTCGGTCCGGTACACCTCGGTTCGACGGTAGGTGGTAGATGGTTTGGTTCGGTAGGAGGTTGGTTTGATGGTGAGTGGACCGGCAGTACATGGGGATGGAGTTGGACCAGTGGAGTTTGGTTTGGCAGAGGTTGGTTCGGTCATTCCAGGAGAAGCTTGGTTCGGCAGGGGTTGGCTCGGTCATTCCAGGAGGGTTGGATCGGTGGTAGGAGCATGGAGCTGGACCCGTGTTGGTTCGGTTGTGCTATGGACCGGTGTTGGTGGAGGTGAGGGCTTGGTTCGGTAGTAGGTTGGTTTACTCGATGGATTTGGCTCGGTGAAGGGTGGAAACATATGGGTGGAAACACGCCCAACATCATTAATTTTTGAGATAAATGAATTAGAAATTAAGAAAATTATTATTATTTATGCATACGTTTTATGTCGTGCGATTTAAATCTCTCTATGTATCTAAATAAAGAAGAGATAGTTTTATCATTTTTTTCCAACACATATGAATATTGTATATATTGAAATTCTTATATTTTTAAGATTTATTAGATGGATTAACGAATATTAGTTGATCATATTTATTTAAATAGTTTAAATTTACAATTACACAATTGGTTAAATATATGGAATTGAATGTAAATTATTAGAAGATAATTAATAAATGTTTCTGCGTAATTGTAAAAAAAATTAAGTATTTAAAGTTAATAGAATTTTACAGTGTAACGTATGATAAATTCATTTATTAAATAAATTGTAAAATAAATTTATTGTTGTCATTAACGCATATAATTTATGTTATTTGTTTATATATATTTACATCTAAATGATATTTTTTTAACTAATTTGTTGATGCGCCTTTAGTATACGTGTTGAAGTTTTCATCTTTTAGGTTTATTGATAAATATTAGTTGATTAATTTAACCATTGGTTTAAATTTTGGATTACGTAATTAATTTAAATATATGGACTTTAATGTAAAATTTTGTGAGAGAATCATGGAAGATTTGTAAATAATTGTAGATTTTTTTAAAAAAAAAAGTGGTTTGAATGTAATATGGTGTGAGAAGTTTAGTAGAATAATTATAAAATGGTAAATTATATGATTTTGAAAATAAAATATCCAGATTTGGAAAGATTTAGGAAGAATAGAGATAACTCTTAATGTGTAGGAGAGCTTCAAATTATTCTATTTTGCTATTATTTAATAGATATCATGCGCACCACAAAATATACGACTATTGTCGCCAAAGCTGCTACTATCTTCACAAAAATGTTACATTGCAACCTTTTTTGCACTGCAAATAATTGCATCATCGGCTCAACTCTAGTTTTAAATGCACTTTGTCACCCGTTACTGTCATAGTCACCGCTTGCGACTAAGATCAACCGACTTTCATCGAACCTTGAATCTAACTGCACCAACCTTGCCTCATCTAGTCATCTTTACAAAAATCCTAATTCGGCTATCGTTGATCAAAACCCTAATTCCAATCGAAGGCGAGATTCCAAGCAAACTCTCATATTCAATTCATCTTATTAAACTACAACCGTCAACATTTAAATTAATACCTCCGATCATCAACAGTTGATGCAGTAGTTTTTGATCATTCAGAGAGCTTACACTGGCGATAAGAAATTGAAGAAACCTAGTCACTTATGAAGATATTTTCCAATAATAAAAAGGACAATTTTCATTCTATTCCTCTAAAAAAAACCTTATTTCAAGTTATTCAAAACTTTTATAAAAAAAGAATTAGAAAAAAGGATTAAAAAAATTAGACTGAAGGACGACGCCAAGTTTCGTTTTAGGCTGAAAGACAAATACTAGTTATAATTAACATTATATTCAACTTTTACGCTATACAAAATGTTACTTGTATCCAACATTATATTCATGTTTACACTATACAAAATGCTAGTTATAACCAGCATTGTCCTTCAGCCTAAAAAACAAACTTTTATCTTTCAACCTAAATTTTTTTCTAAGTTTATCTTTATGCCTATTTTCCTGTTATTGAAAATGTGTTTTTTTTTTATGTTACATATACAAGATTTTTGTTCTTGCTCATTTGCACAATGCACAACTGTAAAATTACAAAATAATGAATAAAATCAGAAAATTATTGTCAAGGACAAAATTTCACAGCTTTTTAATCTTAAGGACAGACCTTCAATATTTTATTCTGAAGGACAACTTTCCGTAGGTATCAGTTTTTAGTTATTGACAGCAGTTTCTAGGTATCAGTTTGTAGTTATCGGTAGCAGTTTTTAGGTATCAGTTTTTAGCTCGGTATCAGTTTTGTTGTCCTTATGAGTAATTTTGAAAAATGTTTGTCTTTGTAAATAATTTTTAGAAGAATGTTTGTCCTTCTGGTAAAAATATTGAGGTCGTGTCCTTGAGGCAAAAAATATAGAAATTTTTGTCCTTTAAATTAATTCTCCAAAATAAAATCTAGAAACAGATCTAAACTCGAAATAAGTTTTGTTCGGAGTACTAAATGAAACTTTGTGCTTGCCCAGTTACCAGAAGATGACCATTAAAATATTTACACAATTTTACATGCAAATATGAATGCAATGTTGAAGTAAACAGTAAATAATTAGTGGTTTATATCATATATGTATTGCATGAATAACGAGCACAAAATAGAAGAAATGTTGACCAAATGAAAGGTTATGATCCTCTCCATTGAGACAAAATAAACAAAAAGGAGGGGGAAAAAACTCTCACAACAAAGTCGCAATAACGCAAAAACAAAATATTAAAAGGTAAACATATACATGCATGCTTCATCATCAAGCAGCTACAAGAGCGTCATCAAGAGCATTGACTCCAGGAAGTTCTTTTCCTTCTAGAAGCTCCAAGCTGGCACCGCCACCTGTCGATATATGGCTCATGACATCAGCAACTCCCACCTTCTCGACTGCAGCAACCGAATCTCCTCCTCCGATGATTGTTGTCACTCCCTTTCCGCTGAGCTCTGCCAATTTCTTTGCCACTGACTGCAATATAAAATAACATGGAAATCACCGTTACCATTGAATACCAAAACAGAATAACAGTGTAATAATAATATAGAAGATGGATATATTGTTTATGACACGATGAACCAACAGTGCTATAATAGAGATGATTACTATTATGTCCATCTGCCTTCTGAATTTCGAGCATTTTTTCCATGATAAGGCATTGAAATTATATGTAGTTACATATCCCATACCCTTTCATTGAAAAGATTGAGTAAATTCGACTTATTTTTGTGTGATTATATATGTAAAAAGAATTACCTTACCAAAATGTGGCATTCCTTTAATAGCCCCTTATACTAAGTGCTAATAAATCTGTATGTTATAACACGACTAATTCATTATGATAGGGTCATATTCAGTGTAATAATATACATACCTCGGTTCCAACTGCGAACTTGTCGAATTCAAAAACTCCCATTGGTCCGTTCCAGATGACTGTCTTGGTAGTTTCAAGCGCTTCATTAAATGTTTTAACCGAATCAGGTCCAATGTCTAGACCCATCCAACCATCAGGTATTTCAGATGCCGGCACAACCTAGAAAATAAAATTTCCTTCCTCAATCCCTAATTTTTAAGCAAGTTAACTCTAATTTGCTGCAAAAATATAACTGAAAAACTTAAAAGGCCTATCAGTTTCAACAAACTACTATGTACCTTAACCAGTGTGTCTAGTATCAAACAACTCCTCTTGTAACTACTTCCATTCATGCTATGTTTGGTTATAAATATATTTATGAAGTGCTAGGTATAACTCCACACTATAGACACGGTACATCCTTCATAAAAATGTTAGTATATACATGGAAAACCATACATTGATACCCAACCTCATCATAACACTCTATCCAACTTCCAAGGTGACAACAATAAGAAGAAGAAGAAAATTTTGTTGATACTATTTGTAGAAGTTATTTAAAATCATGAAGCCACTTCTAACATACATTATCGTTGTGCATGCTTTTTGTAGCATTAAAGTCAATCCAAGATACATATAACATATGCTCAACAATTGAATACAATAACAAACCTTGCTGTTAGCATCAGGGGCAAACTTATCAGCAATTATAACATCAGTGGGAAGCAACAAAGAAACACCCTTAGCTTTGGCTTTCGCAAGAAGAGATGTGGCAAGCTCTAGCTTGTCTTCTTCCACAAGAGAAGAACCCACTGCAAGGCCTTGTGCCTTGTAAAATGTGAATATCATCCCACCTCCAAGAAGAAGAATATCACATTTCTCTAATAGCGACTCAATCACACCAATCTTGGATGACACCTTTGATCCACCAACTATTGCAGCAAATGGCCTCTTCGGGGATGAAACTGCTCCCACAAGATAATCAAGTTCCTGAAATCGACATTGTTTTCAATATATATTTTTTTTACATACAAGTTTGGTCTCTGTTTCAAAAGTTATTACAAGTTTAGTCACACTGTAGAGCATATTGAAAATATAGTCCACTTTCTACGACGTTGGCAGATAGTGATTATTTGTATTAGGACTATTTCAAATTACCCCATTGCAAATTTCTTCTTTTTAAAAAACTGCACTTGTGCCACTCGAAACATCACCATTACAGTTTTTTTTTAACTTAAAAAATGAGCTAGGCACATTTGAAACACAGTACCATCGACTTTATTGAATGTACATGCCCTACGTCAAATAACATTAGCATAAATTGTCCTTTTTGACATGCTGGTTAGAAAGTGATCCAAATTTGTAAAAGGTTTTAAAAGTTGTCAAAATGTGAAATATGCTTTAAAGAGTATCTTCAATAGTGAAAAAGGAAATCATTTCAAATTTATTTTAAATTTAAGGCTCGTTATTTCAAGTCTATGTTTAAGGATAAATAATAAATGCTACTTAGAATATAATCTACCTTTTGTAGAAGGAAACCAGCAACAGAAGGCCTCAAAAACTTGGTAACTCCCTCAGTAGATGCATGAGCCCTGTGAGCAGTACCAAATGCATCATTCACGTAAAGATCAGCAAGTGAAGCGAGTTTCTTTGCAAATTCTGGATCATTCTTCTCTTCTTCTTTGTAAAACCTAACATTTTCTAGAAGAAGCACGCCACCTTCTGGAAGTGCTGCAACCTTAGCCTCAACATCTGGGCCAATGCAGTCATCTGCTTTCTCAACCTAAGTAGAGTTTGTAGTGACTGCATTAGATGAATAAAGAGAGATTTGACGACTACTGGTGAAAATACAATAACTTACTGTGATGCCTAGAAGTTCAGATAGTCTTGGCACAAGAGGTGCCAAGCTGTATTTAGGTGTAACACCCTTAGGACGTCCCTGAAAATATAAGGGAAAAAAATGATTAAGCACGATCGAAATGTTTGTGGAACAGTGGAAGTAAAATTACATCAATTTAGATGAATGGTGAGATTGGTACAGATCATCGTTCTTAATCAATCTCACCATTAATCAAGATATTAATGGTGAGATTGATACAAGTTGGATTTATGTTGACCAAAAAACTACTATGATGAGTTGATGACTACAAACTCTTTCGCTGACAATTCAAAAACACGATCAACACTCAAATCAACAATAATAAAAGCAATATCATGCTTTACCAAGTGACTAGACAAAATAACTTTAGCCCCATTGCTCATCAAATACTTGATAGTAGGCACAGCAGCACGAATCCTAGTATCATCAGTGATATTCTGGTTATCATCGAGGGGTACATTCAAGTCAGCCCTGACAAACACCTTCTTCCCCTTCAATTCGGCTGCGCTCAAGTCGCCAACGCTCCTTTTGGCCATGGAGACGACGCCCCTCGGACCTTTGGTCAGGTGCGTGGAAAAAGCCTGGGACTTGGATGAGATGTGAAAAGAGAGGCGGCAATCGGCGGCGGAAGAGGAGAAGGAGAGGCGGCGGGTAGGGCGGAGGGAGTATCGAAGGGAGGAAGACCGGGTGGAGGAGGAGGAAGAGGAGGGGAGGAGGGAGAGGGAAGATGCGGCGGCCGCCATTGAAATGTTTGATGATATTATCGACAGAGAAATAGGAAGAGAGGAGAAAGAGAGGGGTTGGAATTTAAATAGTGGGAAAATGTGGTGGGAAATGCAGATATTGCTTATCATTTAGAAGAGGTCGATATGTGCTGATCAATTTTCACAATTCATCATCACGCATGATATTCGAGCCAAAGCGTATGCAATGGACTGTTCATTTCTTCCATGTAGTTTGAATACTTATGCAAGTAAATAATATATTGGTTTTTTTTAGAAATCAAATGTTGGTTCTTTTTAACATGTCGTTCCTTGTCTTCTCTGCATTGTAATAATCTTCACAAATTTGTTTTAGTTTTGAGATAGTTATAATAATTAGATATAAAGTATGGTACCTATCTATTTATTAAATAATATTAAATTAAAAGAATTTGAAAGTCTTACCTAAATTTTAACCACAGATTTCATTACTTCTTTCCAAATTTCAACATTCTAATTCATAACTAGGTGAATCTGTGCTGCGCACACGGTGTTCACAATATAATTTACTTAGCGTACAATTTTGTAGTAATATGAAAATGAAAGCATGTGTCTATGGACTGAAATTATTTATATTAGCAATTTATTTCAACACCGTTGGCACACTTTCATTAAAATGTCCACTTAAGTAATTATAATACGCACAAAGTATAATAACTCTTTTTAAAGAATAATAAACTTATACAAAAAACACTAATGTCAACTACTAACTATTTCTTCTTTGTTAAGCATCGCATACTGAACATGTCTATTAATTTAAATAATGCATAAACTCAACATAGATTCATCTTATATAAAATATAAATCCAGATATGTACACATTTAAACGATAATAGTTTTCCATATATATGACAAAAAGAAATCGTGCTAAAAGAAAAATAATTTTTCAAAGTCAATTTGAATAAACAACAATAGTACACGATTTCATACTATCCAATACTAACTGAATTAGAATAATATTCATGTAACTTGAAAAGTTATTTTTTTGATACATATAACATGAGAAATATATGTAAACCATAAACATCTTATAGGCTACTTTTTTGAGTACCTAGTTCAACCGAACGGTTTCATTCGCTTTTAACCGTGTACGCCACAGAATCCCTATACTCTGGGTAATTAACAAACTGACATACTGATTTAATGTTGCTGTTAGAAATCAATCTTTGCGCCTTCAATATTGTTAATGCCATTAGTCGATAAGCTAACACTCAATGACATCATAGTCTGATTTCTGGAGCAACTAAATAATGTTTTCTTTTATTTCAAATTATCATACCATTATTGAATAATACAAAATTTAGCATAATTCAAATAAAAATAAAACATCACCATAAGAAAATTTTCATATGGATACATATAAAATATATAGATGACGCGACATTGAAGATAACTTTAAGATCAAACGGCATTACTAAATACAGTCAACGTAGTGAACTATTAGAACATCATGCAATTATATTCCATTACGAATGCTTATAAAAAATTATTTGTACATGTAACATCACATTGTATAATATTTATAACCCAATACTATTATTATGCATGTAAGGACAAAAATTAAAATCATGCTTTGAAATATATTGATTATACAATGTTTCCATTTAAGCATAAACAAATATGTCAAATATATCATATAGCCATAAAAACAAAAGTATTAACGAAATATTGGTTTGGTAGGTTTGTTAAGAAAATTATCTATAAATATATTTGTTCCCAAGCGTTGTAGTATTTTACAACCTTGTTAAAGAAAAGGGAAACTATTTGTTATGAATATGTAATGAGTTCCAAAGTTACTATTTCTCTTTGATACGCATATTTCTAACATCGACCAGACATCTGTTAAATCTACATAATACATCATGTTACATATTCCCTAATATAATAGAGTTATGCATCTGAAATGTTGTTGATAAAAGGAATAAATAAAAAGAATTGATTAATTACGTCTTAATTTTATAATTGATTAGCATTTAAGAGAGTCGATATGTAATTAATTCCCTCGTTGATTTGAATTAATGTTTATATTTTGAATTCAAATTGACGAACATTAAAAGCATTTAATTTCATTCATTTATTGCCTGGTAATTAAGCATAAAACGACCTTCTTATTTAAAATAGTTTATTTAAACCATTATGAATAGTAGTATCTCTGATTTATAGTTATGAGTTATTTGTAAACAATTAAAACTCCAAAAAAATTCAAAGTAATGCAACGTAGAAACAAATTTCATAAAAAAAATCATAGATAATTACATTATTGTTGCATAGGATTACCAAGGCTTTGATGATAACCATGAATGTGTGTTTCCTATGGACATTTTATAGTCCATAAATAACATAGTAGAAAATTATTAGAAGCCTAGAAGAAAATTAGAAGCCTGGGTTGATTAAGAATGATCACATTAGAATTTATTAAAAAGATGAAGTTTACATTAATTAATTGTGCATAAAGCATTTTGAAAATAGATAAATTTTCAAAACATGTATTTAAAATTAAATTCTTATTAAAAAAAAATTACCTACCGAATGAAACACAACAGTGTTGCTTGTACATTTATACTTTTACCAAAAATAGTGCACGAAATTTTTTATTTGAATACTATTTTACTTCAAAGATAGTATTTTCCTTCCAACTTAATTTTCTGTAACATCCCGCCTTTTTGCACGATTTAAACAGACACACGTGCCAATTCAAACCATACGGAAGGGCAGATTGTTATGGGGTAGATAAGAAAAACAAGAAAGAAATAAACAAAAATAGAATCTCACAGCGGAAGGATAAAATATAATAATCAAATATACAGTTCATGAAGCTGTTTTACAAAACCTATGATTATTTTTATACAATACATATCAGAGTACACATACCAGAGAATAATAATAAATGCAGCGGAATTAAATGGTGTATTGGAATAATATAGTAGATAATAGTACTACAAATCTTTGTCTTCGTCCTCCAGAATAAAATCTTCAAATCCTGAAACGCTCGGACTGACCCGAGCGAATTTGAAAAGACAAAAACACTCGAGTCAGAACTAAAAGATCTTATGTGAGTTAAATTAACAGAAATAGATATGAGTGCAGTAACTCAAGAGATGCTCGGGATTTACATCTCCTGAGGATCCGTTAAACTATTTACTATATAGTATATTTTGCTATTATAATAGTGTCTAATTGTAAAATAAACTTACTTTTTAATAGCGTTAAGGGGTTACCCATATAGCCCTTAACACAAATAATGTTAATAGTCTATACAGTGCCTGCATATCTCCTGATCGGGAGACTACGAGAAGACACTCCATAGGTACGACACAAATAGAAACTCGTACAAGGCGTGATAGGGTAGGTGACACGGCACAATTAGGCAATGTCAGGGTAGATATACCAATTACGCTTCCGGGTCGGTGGTAACGCGTAGCGCGCAGCTACCGCCCACCTCGAGCCACACCCCAAATAAAATCAAAAGTGGCCACCGAATCAATCCAAGAGTCAAAGTATAATATCGAAGGGATGTGTCCGATCAAAGGTGCTACCTTATTAACTCGTCAATCGCTCCTATTTTAGCCACCTTATGCCAACTCACGGGAGTTGGGTCCACGTATTTACCTTACAGGAAACGCCGCCACCAATCTACTTCATTCTGGAATCTCCACCGCGTACAAGGTTGTTAAAGTGGTTTTCGGAGTTGGCAGAGAGTATGACAACTTCCGATCCCGGACTCTTCAACAACCAAACGTTATTATAACACCGCGGTCATTTAAAAAAAATTAATTATACTTTCAAAAACCAGAATATAATTATCCATTCCAAAACCCATAAATACGATATCATTTCCTTTCCAAAACAAACTCATTTGATATTATTTTTATAAAAACCCAAATTAATATAATATCATTTTATTTCAAATATATATTTCTTTTCCAAAATCATATTGTTTTCAAACTCATAATAATCGGAAACCAAATATGGAATTATAACTTTCAAACTATAATACTTCGAAAATTCATAGCTTTAAACCATAATTTCTAAAACTTAAATGGTTTGGATATTCAAACAGTATATAGCATCAATAGTTTGGATTCAAAATTTCTTTATAAAATAAAATAATTTCCGTGACTTACAATTTATTTCATTAAAGATTAAGTCAAAATCCATAAATTTAAAATCGCTTTCAGTTTAAATAAACCACTTCAGTTTCAATATATTTCAAACTTTGAATATTAAACAATTGGAACTATGGTTGGAAATTTCTATTTCACCAATTTAAAGTCTTATTATTTAGTTTGAAATAATAATTGCACAATAAACCTGTAATTATTTAAGTAAAACTCAAATTACTTATAAAAGAAAATTTTCTTAAATTTTTATACTAGAAATATTCATTTAATTCACCTTAAATAGAATTCAGTTATAAATATCACACCCTTTTTAAAATTTCAAGTTAATAAATTTTACATCAACTTACGAAGTTAACTTCTTAATTAAGCTCAATTCCAAATAAATTTTCCAATTTAACTCCAAATCTTAACTAATTTAAATCCTTTAAAATTATATGTAATTTCAATATCTTAACATGTACTTAACCATGTAATATAAAAAAATCAAACCTCGTCATTCAACTTATTTATTTTATTTAATAAATCCATACATAGCTTATCTTCAATACTTTAACTATAGATGTATATATAAAATAAGATTTTATATAATATCAAAATCTATATTTATTAACCGTATCCTATCCAAACCATAGAAAAATCATTTCAAAAATAATTTTTATATATATACCGCGGTGCCTGTATAAAATTTTCTATCCTATGGTCAAGTGATACGGATATTTATCATTTCAATTCGCAATTTAAAAATAAAAATGCGGTTGTATATCATTTCAAACCGCAATCCCGAATGAATGAAAATACCTGATAACTTGCAGATTTTAAAATATAGTACACATCATCCATTCACCAAACATCAACCATCAATCATTAATTATAATCATCATCCAATTTAAACAAACATCAATATATAAAAGGTGATAAATAACTGGTATCAATTTTAGTATATACTCAAATATATAACTGTTAATTGGCAGTTTATATGCAAAATAAATATAATTTAACTGGCAGTTAATATGCAATAATGAATTTAAATAACGCGTAAATTAAATGAAAGCAATTTAACTGAAAAATTGATGAAATATATACCAAACAACTATAAATAAAATTTTAAACACATCAAAAAATCAATTTAACAAACATAAGAAATTTTAGAAGTTGTGAGTGGGTTAAAACACTCACCTTTATATGAATCTGAAAATAATAGACTTCTAATCAATAGCTTCGCTCTATGCTTCCTTAGTCTTCTTATTGATTGCTAGCTTTGTTCCGTAATTTCTTTTATTTTGATTTACTTAAATTTCCCTCCTTATTATATTAATATGTATATGTATTTATGTATGTATTTTTAAAAGGTTTGGAAAAGATTTGAAAAAGAAGAATTTGAAAAAGAAAAGGATTGAAATAAGAAGAACTGAAAATTGTAGAGAAGATCAAGTTTTGAAAAGAAAGAAGAAAGTTGAAATAGAATAAAACTTGAGAAGAAGAATATTTGAAGAGGAAGGAAAAATTAAAATGAGATAGAATAAGGAGATTTGAAGAAAGAAAAAAAAGATGAAGGAGATTTGAATGGAGGCTAGGGTTTCATTTGCATCATATCGTATTTATAAGGTTAGAGTTAGGTTTAGGGACAAAGAGATTTGAAAGGAGAGGCTGCTATTAATTAGAAATAAAGTAAATATGAACAACTTGGTATTGAAATATAGTAAATATGAACCACCTTTTTTTTTAAAGTAGCAGGTATTAAAAAAAGGTAATTATTAATTGGAAAGGGAATGAATATAGAGGGACAAAAATAAATGACACGTTTCGTTAGTTTGATTCTAAATTAATTAAGTGCTAGATACAGAAAAGTTTGAATACTTCATATATATTCTCACTTATTTACAATGACTTGAACAAATCTTCATGTAAATTTAGAGTTGATAAATCTATCAATTGCAGTGCCAAAACTTCTATTTCATTATATTCAAAATTATAAATTAAGTTCCCCAAAATTTCTATTAAGTTAAATAATCAATGATTATTCCATCTATAAATTTTAAGTAGATGGATTCAAATGTTGGGTTCAGAAACTATTATTTTAATATTCTTGAATTTCAGTTAAATCTCTATAAACGTAATACTTTAAACGTTAAATTTCATTTATTTTGCAATACTTCAATTAAATTAATAAATATTGCTTTCTATACTTAAATCTATATTAACAAAACGTTAGATTTGGATCGATAGAAATCGATTTACCAAAATTTACGTACACATTACGTAAATAAACAACTATATAAATTTGCCACCTATTAGCTCTTAATTTTATTCTTAAGTTTGTTACCTATCAATTTCGATTATACTTCCATCTATAATGCAAATCGAATCTCCTCTAACTGCATAAATTAGGGCAATTTATTGCAATTGATTTCCCATTAAACTTCATAAATTATCAAATTGAAACCAAAATAAAACGTTTATTTATTATAAAAATCTTGTTGTTTAATTGAATTGACCATTCACGGATATAATTTACCTTGATCTCCAATTATTACTTAAATACATCACAAAACGTTAAATCTATATTCATTACAATTTGTTACCAAAATTAATTTAACGAAATCAATTACGCCCTTAAAAATTTCTATTCATTCATTAATTGCTAATTGTTATTAAATTTAAACCCATTCATTTGATTTCCCTATTATGCATCAATTATAAACCCATCGTCATAAAGGTGACGTCAACATTTTATACTATAAATTTACCCTTTTATATTCCAATATAAATAAATGCTCACATACAAATTAAGATTCTAAATCCAATTAATTATTCCATTTAATCCATTGAATTATTAACTTTAATTATTGCAATTCATTATCCGTTATAACTTAATATACTAAATAGATGGTTAATCTTAAATACTTGTTCTCGTTAACGTTTTATTTCTACTTACAAATTAATGCAATTATTACATATCCCTCCCTTAGTTAAAATCCTTCATATCTCCCTCTTTATTTCCAATTAACGTAAACTGTTATATTCAATTTCCATTAATTTCAATAGATTCAAATTATCATATTTTAAATCCAAATGAATAAATAAAGCTTGATTCCCGTTTAAATATTAACTCATCTAATTGCAATTTACCTTGTTATCATAAATTAAATTTCGAGATATTTATACAACTTTATGTCCATTCTTTATTCACAAATCATCATATTTATGAAGAACATTTACCTTATTCTCCATTTATTACCTTAATTTATTTAACGTAACATTTAATTTATATTTATTGCAATGATTTCCAAATCAATTGAATGAATTAAATATATATGTATCACTCATAGTAACTTGTGTTCACAACTCTTGATCACCTTTAATAAGTTTATTATTTACAATCCAATAATCGCCATTTACTATATATATACGAATTAAATAAATCCAATATTTCCATTTCGTTTTCCTATGCCAAATTTATTGCTAAGTGTATTTACTCCATTCCAACAAGTTGGAATTCCATTCTTACTATAACAATCATTTCCCTATTCACTTTTATTAATAACCCACCATCATTGCATTTATTGTCTTTTATTGATTTAATCAAATTACCCCATATTCCTTTAAATTCATACTAACGAAATATTCAATTACTATTCAATGCATATTTATTCATCAATCAATTCGGTATTTACTTTTCTTTCCTTCTATTTGATGATAAATAACCTAGTATACATTTACATACATTCATTTCATTCCATTCATTTATGGGTATTGCATTGAAATTTAATTTATTAGCTAATACCAACATTATTACCATTAATTACAATTGGATTCCCAATTTTATTCAATACCCTGAATAAATAACATATATATTAATCAAATCCTTACATTTTTTCTTTTCTCATATTCCATTTAAAATCAAATCATAACATTTAAATGATTTTATTGAATTGGAATTTCATTCAAGTCATAAATTATTAACTTGCATTAAATCAATTTAATATTTTCATTAATTTCTCATATTAAATTTTATATCCAGGTAAGAATCCCTTTTTCTTCTTAATTCATTTGGATTTTATTCAAATTTCTATAAATAGGTTTTAAGTCACCATTTACATAATTTATTTTAGCCTTCATTTTAACATTTATTTATCCCCTTTATTTTTTCTACTAAAATAAATTACAAAAATCCTATTAAATAAACAAATTAAATTGTCGAAATTTACGGGTCGTTACACTCTCCCCCACTCAAAACTTTTTGTCCCCGAAAAGGAAAAGAAGGGAAAAGAAGAAACAAGAAAACAATATATCTTTCTAAATTAAATTTATAACAAATAAGTTTACAAAATAATTTAACATAAAATATACCAATTTATACCTATTTAAATCCTTTATACATAAATTGTTAAAGTTTGTAAACATTTTCAAATTTTTCTAAGTCCAAAATTTTACGAAAAATATTGGCAGAGTCTCCTTTGTACGGAGAGGCTCGGAAGAAAATATAATATTAAATATAACAATTATATTACATATATTATCCAAAATATTATATCCCAACCCGAGAAAATATATAAATAGCGTTATAAACCGAAATTCGAAAACGTACCTGTTTGTCGGGCAATTTACGCTTAATTTATGGAACCCAAAAGCAGTAGCAATTGCTTCCATAACCTGAATTTGACTTATAAAATCTAAAAGGGTTAACTAATTATATAAAGTGAAATATTTAAGTGGTTTCAATCACTAACAACAATTGAATACAACAACCAACAATTTCAACAAACAGCATACACAACAAATACAAAACAACCATACAATCCAACAAACAAATAGTTGTTCGGGTTCAAAACTTTTAATTGTACGGAATGAAGAATAAACTACTAGCGCATCATTTACTCAACAGTCTTAGATAAAACTAAATAGATTATTCATTCTCCCAAACCCAATTTTTTAAAGTATCTTACCCAAAAAACCATAACCAATAACAATCAATTTGAACAGCAAATTTTGTTTATCATTATTAATTTCATTCATACATTTGTTGTTAAATTTCTCTTTTTATTCATACCACATAAATTTACCTTTTATAATTTACATTTATTTCTAACAACTTTTAATTTCATTTACTCATTTAATGTTTGTTTCATTTAATTTCATTGATTACTTACAATTATTCATTTCCATTAACTCAGGTCATGCCAGTTCTTTTTATTTCATTATAATTATTCATTTATTGCATGCCCTCATTTATTTTCATTTGTTTATCAATAGTATTCATGTCCTATTTATTTCTTAGCATTTCCATTTATTTACTTAAGTTAATAATCATCTATTTGAACTACTTACCTTTAATTATATGCACTTATAGTAAAATTCCAATTATAACTTAAGTTTATAACATTAAATTCTCATTTAATAGCAAATTCATTGAATACTTCATTACCTACTTTTGCTTGTACAATTTTCATTACATTTCTTATTAAACATTTCAACTTTTCATATTTGGTAAGTTATATATGTTAAAGAAAATGCAGATGAACTTATACAAGTTTTATCTCAATTCTTTTAATTCATTCATTGTTCAATAAATCTTTACCTTTTTCTTATAAGTTACAATTTTAACTTCCTTTATAACTTAGCATTAAATCTCTTACCTAAATTAGAGGTTTCAATTATTTATTACTTACTTTTCATTTCACTACACTAATTCGAAACAAATTAATTAATGGAAATTTAAGAATTTAATACCGGGTTAAATTTCAATTTATTTTAAAACAATAGATAAATATATCCTTACAACTTATATTCTCTAATTATTTTAAAACAAATCAAAATTTATATATATTCAAAAATGAATCTGCAGTAGAACTACCACAGTGGTCTTTCCCCTTCGAAACTCGAAAATGAAAGTCGATGATGCGGCCGCCATCACCGAAATTATTTTCCAGCGACAGAAAGGAAAGTACAAAACTTATTTTCTCAAAAATCCTATTTTAAAACAATTCTTCCGAATTACATTGAAATATTTATATCAGAAAGTTCTTATAAACAATATTATTATATTCCAAAATTTATTCGAAAGAAATTTCAAAACCCCGGATCTTAAGTTCTAAATTTCCAGATTTCATTTATTTTATTTTTCAATCTTATTTCTATTATTATTTATACACTTTATCACCTAACAACCAATCTATTGCAGCCAAATATAGATATCATTTGAAAAAAATTATTTTATATATAGAAAATATAATAGGCAAAAATTAATTCATTCACCTATATTAAAACAAATATTATGTCGGTCTATCCTATTAAGTGTTTAGAAATTTCTATTGATGTCATAGCGTCCCATGCACCAACCAGAATTTATAAATACGAAACGGAACAAATTAACACAATATTAAAACCTTTTTATAACACTAACAAATACGCTCTCTCATATATACACTCAGTGACTCCCATAGGGTATTACTACCCTATTAATAAAGAGTCAAACCCCACAAAGCTAAGGTTTATCGCTAAACCAAAGCTCTGATACCAGATGTAACATCCCGCATTTTCGCACGATTTAAACAGACACACGTGCCAATTCAAACCATACGGAAGGGCGGATTGTTATGGGGTAGATAAGAAAAACAAGAAAGAAATAAACAAAAATAGAATCTCACAGCGGAAGGATAAAATATAATAATCAAATATACAGTTCATGAAGCTGTTTTACAAAACCTATGATTATTTTTATACAATACATATTAGAGTACACATACCAGAGAATAATAATAAATGCAGCGGAATTAAATGGTGTAGTGGAATAATATAGTAGATAATAGTACTACAAATCTTCGTCTTCGTCCTCCAGAATAAAATCTTCAAATCCTGAAACGCTCCGACTGACCCGAGCGAATTTGAAAAGACAAAAACACTCGAGTCGGAACTAAAAGATCTTATGTGAGTTAAATTAACAGAAATAGATATGAGTGCAGTAACTCAAGAGATGCTCGGGATTTACATCTCTTGAGGATCCGTTAAACTATTTACTATATAGTATATTTCGCTATTATAATAGTGTCTAATTGTAAAATAAACCTACTTTTTAGTAGCGTTAAGGGGTTACCCATATAGCCCTTAACACAAATAATGCCAATAGTCTATACAGTGCCTGCATATCTCCTGATCGGGTGACTACGAGAAGACACTCCATAGGTACGACACAAATAGAAACTCGTACAAGGCGCGATAGAGTAGGTGACACGGCACAACTAGGCAATGCCAGGGTAGATATATCAATTACGCTTTCCGGTCGGTGGTAACGCGTAGCGCGCAGCTACCGCCCACCTCGAGCCACACCCCAAATAAAATCAAAAGTGGCCACCAAATCAATCCAAGAGTCAAAGTATAATATCGAAGGGATGTATCCGATCAAAGATGCTACCTTATTAACCCATCAATCGCTCCTGTTTTAGCCACCTTATGCCAACTCACGGGAGTTGGGTCCACGTATTTACCTTACAGGAAATGCCGCCACCAATCTACTTCATTCTGGAATCTCCACCGCGTACACGGTTGTTAAAGTGGTTTTCGGAGTTGGAAGAGAGTATGACAACTTCTGATCCCGGTCTCTTCAACAACCAAACGTTATTACAAAACCGCGGTCATTTAAAAAAATTAATTATACTTTCAAAAACCAGAATATAATTATCCATTCCAAAACCCATAAATACGATATCATTTCCTTTCCAAAACAAACTCATTTGATATTATTTTTATAAAAACCCAAATTAATATAATATCATTTTATTTCAAATATATATTTCTTTTCCAAAATCATATTGTTTTCAAACTTATAATAATCGAAAACCAAACATGGAACTATAACTTTCAAACTATAATACTTCGAAAATTCATAGCTTTAAACCATAATTTCTAAAACTTAAATGGTTCGGATATTCAAACAGTATATAGCATCAATAGTTTGGATTCTTTTATTTATAAAATAAAATAATTTCCGCGACTTACAATTTATTTCATTAAAGATTAAGTCAAAATCCATAAATTTAAAATCGCTTTCAGTTTAAATAAACCACTTCAGTTTCAATATATTTCAAACTTTGAATATTAAACAATTGGAACTAAGGTTGGAAATTTCTATTTCACCAATTTAAAGTCCTATTATTTAGTTTGAAATAATAATTGCATAATAAACCCGTAATTATTTAAGTAAAACTCAAATTACTTATAAAAGAAAATTTCCTTAAATTTTATACTAGAAATATTCATTTAATTCACCTTGAATATAATTCAGCTATAAATATCATACCCTTTTTAAAATTTCAAGTTAATAAATTTTACATCAACTTATGGAGTTAACTTCTTAATTAAGCTCAATTCCAAATAAATTTTCCAATTTAACTCCAAATCTTAATTAATTTAAATCCTTTAAAATTATATGTAATTTCAATACCTTAACATGCACTTAACCATATAATATAAAAAAATCAAACCCCGTCATTCAACTTATTTATTTTATTTAACAAATCCATACATAGCTTATCTTCAATACTTTAACTATAGATGTATATATAAAATAAGATTTTATATAATATCAGAATCTATATTTATTAACCGCATCCTATCCAAACCATAGAAAAATCATTTCAAAAATAATTTATATATATATATATACCACGGTGCTTGTATAAAAATTTCTATCCTATGGTCAAGTGATACAGATATTTATCATTTCAATCCGCAATTTAAAAACAAAAATGCGGTTGTATATCATTTCAAACCGCAATCTCGAATGAATGAAATACCTGATAACTTGCAGATTTTAAAATATAGTACACATCATCTGTGATGCTCCACCTCTATACCCACGCTAGCCAAGGACACTACGGTGTAATGTCGTCAACTAGCACGGAGAATAAGGCTGTTGAGGAGCGACCATCTGTATAATTGCTTTGTGCGAGTACCGATATGACAGATAAGATGTAACTTGCATTTCTTTCCAAGAGGACATCCGACATACCGACACAAACTCAAAGCTACTACACAGTGGCTATTATGTCTTCGGAAACAAATATAGAAATAAACATAATACAAATCAGTCACAGATAATTCATATCACAAAGGCAAAAATAGATATGAATATATATAACACATAAAAGTGTTCATCAGAGTAGTAGTCAAGAAGATCCACAATAATACAAAAGAATAGCAACACGTGCTATACAAAAGAATACAACTATGAGTCCATATCTCAAATGTATACAACAAAATAAACTACTAATCTAAGTAGTTAGCCAAAAGTCAGAGAAATCAATCCTAAGTGAGAAGTCAAGCTGAAGCACCTGTAACATCTCGGTCTGACCCGAGTATTATTTAATAAGAAAATAATAAACGAATCAGTCTAGCTATAAATATCAGATGAAACGATATAGGATAAGAGGTATGACTAAACGCATAATAATCACAATGCCAGGTTGTGATATATAAGTAACTGAAAATCAACAAGAGATTAGTCAATGTCACAAAAATCTACTCAAGGATCAAAAGAAATGTCATACTCTTTATTTCGTTCACCAAACCATAAATATTGAAGATTATATCAATATCAATCACAAAAGTCAATGACACACAAATTCACCAATGCATAAATATTGATAAAACTTATCAATGAAAATCACGAAAATTGGTGAAGCACAAATTCTAGAAATCATCTCAAGAAATCCAGAAATCAGAAAAGGGGGAAAGGCCTATCACAAACGGGAGCATGAAGCTCACCAACACGTGTATCACATACGGAACGCTAATTCCATGGTTGCTAACCATCACAAATTAAGCCGAAGCTCCACAAACGGCCCGAAGACCATGGGTTGCTACCCCACCAATTTGAGTCAAAACTCCACAAAACGGGGTTTAGTCTCCCTCGCAGACAAAGAGATATCGCACATTGCTAGTCTAAATCACAAAAAATGATCGTCATGATCATCAAGAAAGTGTCAATTACACTAAGCTAGTAAATATATAAATTTAGCTTCATGTCCCATAACCACTAGCTTAACTTAAATATTTACGAACAAATTGTAGATCTCCACTAGACAATTGTCACAAGGGATTCAATCGAACAAGTCCAAGAATTAACCGACGAAGTAAACGCAAGCGTTTCATACCACTCGTTTTACTAGGTCATTTAATTAGATTTCTCATACGAGTGAGGTAAAGGCTTGTACATACTAATAGATAGGAAAACGGTTTAAGAAACGAGCTTTGTAATAAAATAGTGTTGAAATCGTTTTGATGAAAGAATTTTGATATTTACTACTAGTATAGAAACCTTTATATTTTTAAAGTGACAAATCACAAAGAAATATTGCAGGAACAATCAATCACTAAAATTCACATTCGAAGACGTGAGTAAAATCCAGAGAAATCGATACCGAATCCATCAAAAATGGATATTCCCAAAATTACGAAGAAAATGTCATCAAAGTCGATAATAAGTGATGATAACAAAAGGGAATCAACACGAATCGATTAAAGTTGGAAATTCAACAAAATAGACAAAGTAGGTAAAATAGCATCAGGTCGGTCGGCCGGCTACAGAGCTCGGTCGGCTGGCCAGAAGCAGAAAACTTGCACGGAGTAGTAGGTCGGTCGACCGGCCACAGGTCTCGGTCGGCCGAACTGCAAATTTCTGTAGTTCCTGCCCTTTTTCAATGAAGCGCAAATTCCACCAAAACGCGACCGTTCGAGCAATGGACCTAAGGAGCCTTAGCCAATTGATACCCCAGCTCCATTAGCTCTCCGATCCGCCACCAAAAACATGTTCAAACACCAAAGTTAGGATCTTTAAAGAATTGAACCCAAACACCAAAAATTTGGATATTCACCAATTCAACCCAAACCAAAAGCAATTGCACAAAAATAAGTGTTAGGGATTCATACATAACAATCGAAGATAATTATAGACAAAGATGTGAGATAAAAATCTCACCTTTTCACAAAAACAATGAAGAAAAAGCTTGAAAGCAAAGAAGAATTAACCACTCTTCAAATCCAACACAAGAAGCTTGATTCTAAGCTTTAAAAGGAGAATATTTCCAAAGTTAGGTTTAGGAATTTCTGAAATTGATAAGAGAATGAGTTGGAGAAGAAGAAGAGAAGGCTTACCAATGGGTTCTCTTGAATTTGGAGCTAGAAGTTGGATTTGCTAATGAAGACTAGGGCTTGGAGATTTAATTTCCTCTTCCACTCTCCATTGTTATAAAAGCTTGAATATTAGAAAAATGAGGAATGAAGTAATGAAGAGGAGAAGGGGTTGGGACTGAATACATAAGTGGGGTTAATGGGCTCAGCCCTAACCAAAGCCCTAAGTGAAAAAGTAGCAAAATTCCACTAACTCCAAACATATCCAAGTTTACACTTAAAAAGATCGCAAACGGCGTTTTGAACTCCATGGGAGTGGTCTTGAGTCCTAATTTGACTGTTTGCAAAAAGTAGCTTTTTTGGACAAAATCCGACTAACGATGAAATATTTAAATAAAATATTTAAATACTCAATCGTAAAATATGCGAGTTGTTACAGACTTTCCTCCTTAAAGAAATTGCATCCTCGCAATATTTAAGAAGAAAATATATAGTAACAACCATGAAAGCATATTCAACACAAAAGAAATTCGAAATAAGAAATTCACCTCAAAGAGCACGGGAAAGTAAGTCCGGATGTGTTCGCTCGATGAACTCTCTAGATTCCCAAGAGCAATCCTTAGGATTTGAGGACCATTGGACTTTAACAAGGGGAACATCTTTATTTCGAAGGCGCTTGACCTCTGAAGCAATAATACGAATAGGATGTTGCTCATAAGTTAAATTAGGCGAAACTTCAATCTCTTCCACAACACCGGGCTCAAGAATAGAATCGGAATCTCGAAGACATTTCCGTAATTGAGAAACGTGAAACACGTCATGCATGGCAGAAAACTGAGCCGGTAATGATAGGCGATAAGCCACGGAACCAATACGTTCAGTGATAGGAAATGGCCTAATATATCGGGGTGCTAACTTTCCCGATCGACTGAAACGTACAACACCTTTCATAGGTGAAACACGAATAAAAACAGAATCTCCCACGGAAAATTCTAACTTCCTTCTTCGATTATCGGCATAGGATTTTTGTCTACTCTGGGCTTCCTTCATCCTATGTCGAATAAGTTCAATCTTCTCTGTGGAATCACGAATAAAGTCTGGACCTAAAACCAGATTCTCACCGGCCTCAAGCCAACAAGAAGGAGATCGGCATGGCCTTCCATAGAGTGCCTCGAAAGGTGCCATACCAATACTAGATTGGAAGCTATTATTATAGGAAAATTCAACAAGTGAAATATGATCTTCCCAACTTCCACCAAAATCGAGCACACAAGCACGAAGAAGATCTTCAAGAGTTTGATTCACACGCTCGATTTGTCCATCGGACTGGGGGTGATAAGCAGTGCTAAAATTAAGTTTCGTTCCTAAAGCTTTTTGAAGACTCTTCCAAAATCTACTAGTAAACAATGGATCTCGATCGCTAACAATAGAAGTAGGAAGTCCATGCAATTTAACAATTTCTTTGATAAAGAGTTTGGCCAAAAGAGGAATGGTTCGATTAGACCGAACGGGAATAAAATGGGCAGATTTAGTAAGTCTATCAACGATCACCCATAAGCTATCATGACCCGAACGAGAACGAGGAAGGCCATCTATAAAATCCATGGAAATTTGGTCCCACTTCCAAATTGGAATTTCTAAAGGTTGAAATAACCCACCAGACCTTTGATGTTCGGCCTTGACAAGTTGGCAAGTCATGCAACACTTAACAAAGTTAGCAATACCATATTTCATTCCCTCCCAATAATAAAGTCGCTTCATATCAGCGTACATTTTACTACTACCGAGATGAATGGTGAATTTAGAACGATGGGAATCTTCTAAAATATCATTACGAAGATCACCAATATTTGGTACGATAAGTCTACCAAATTTTCGAATGCCGCCACGAGAATCAATATCAAAGTCTTTCAAACCTTCAATATCAATTTTATCCTTAACATTTTGGCCAAGAAGAGCCAATTCAGGATCTAGCCCTTGAGCTTCAAGAATGCGGTCTAAAAGAGAAGGATGAGCCTCAAGGCTACATAAAACAAGAGATGAACATAAATCGGAAACACGGTCTCGAATTTCACAAGTGGATAAAACCTCGAGATCATTCCATTCGGATATCATCATGGAAACAACCGCTTGTTGCTATCGACTAAGTGCATCCGCAACGCGATTTCCCTTTCCGGGAGTATAAAGGATATCAAGATCGCATGGTGCAAGAAATTTGAGCCAACGCTGTTGATGCAAATTAAGTTCCTTTTGAGAGAATAAATACCTCAAGGACTTATGATCGGTATAAAGAACAAATTTCTCTCCTAAAAGATAATGACGCCAAATACGAAGGGCGAAAACAATAGCCGCGAGCTCTAATCATGAGTGGCATATCTAGTCTCAGCAGGCTTCAATTGCCTACATAAGCAATAACACGTTCTCTTTGCATAAGAACGGCATCCAAACCAACGCGACTAGCATCGGTATAAACAACGAGATATTGATTCCCCTTGGGAATAACAAGAATAGGAGCATCAGAAAGAAGTTCCTTTAGTTTCTGAAAAGAAGCTTCACATTTGTCTGACCAAATGTATTTAACACCTTTCTTCGTTAAGCTAGTGAGAGGCACTGCAATCTTAGAAAAGTCTTTGATAAAACGGCGGTAATAACCCGCCAATCCAAGAAAACTACGAATCTCCGTCACACTCTCCAGTCTCTTCCAATCTTGAATCGCTTCAATCTTTGAAGGATCCACGGAAATTCCGGATTCGGAAATAATATGACCGAGAAACTTCACACGAGATTGCCAAAAGTGGCATTTAGAAAACTTCACTTTTAATTGATTACTCCTAAGAGTTTCCAATACAATCCGAAGATGTTTCTCATGTTCCTCCTCGGTTTTTGAATACACAAGAATATCATCAATAAAGATGAGAACAAATCGATCGAGAAAACCTTTGAAAACTCGATTCATAAGGTCAATGAAATAAGGCGGAGCATTCGTTAAACCAAATGGCATAACAAGCCATTCATAAGATCCATGTCGAGTACGGAACAATGTCAAAGGAATGCTATCCTCTGCAATACGAAGCTGATGAAAACCGGTTGCCAAGTCCAATTGTGAAAAGACTCTAGCACCACTAAGTTGATCGAATAGGTCATCAACCCGAGATAAAGGATATTTATTTTTGATAGTAAGATCATTAAGCTTGCGGTAGTCAACGCAAAGCCTAAGTGTACCGTCGGATTTCTTCACGAAAATAGCTGAAGCTCCCCAAGGCGAGGAGCTAGAGCGAATAAATTGCTGCGTCTCCAATTCAGATAATTGTTTGCGCATCTCCTCATTTTCTTTATTGGACATGCGATAAGGAGGACGAGTAATAGGTTGAGCTCCAGGGATAAGATTAATTCTGAACTCAATTGCTCGCTTATGCGGTAATTCTAAAACGGGCTCAAATATGTCGGAAAATTCACGAACAACGTGAATAAGAGAAATAATATCTTCCTCATCATCATTATCATCATCAGAAGATTTAAAGAATATAAAGATGAAATCAAGCTGGAATCTGAATCTTTAAGATTAATAGAAATCTGCTTAACAGATTGAGGATGTCGAAGATGAATAGTCCGCTCAGGACATAGCATATGAGCTTCATAACGGTTAATCCAATCCATTCCCAAAATCATTCCAAAGCCTAAATAACGCATGACATGCAAATCGGCTCGGAAAGAAAAATCATACAAAATAATCTCGACATCATTACACAATAAACTGATTGTTGCGGACCCACCAACCGGATTCGCAATTCTCAAAGAAGTCATTAAAGCAACAACACTTAAAGAAAAAGTATCAACGAGTTCTTTTGAAATAAAAGAATGGGATGCACCCATGTCAAAAAGAACTCGAATAGGTTGATCACGAAATATGATAATGCCATCAAGGATAGAATGAGACATTCCTTGATCACGAGATGTGTTGCCAGGGGCTTGAGCAACATTTAACTTTCCCTCCTTCTTGCCCAGAAGCTTGGGGCATGAAGATATAACATGACCGGGAACTTTGCAGTAGCTACAAGAGATAGACTTTGGACACTTGTTCGCATAATGGTCCTTCGAACCATAATTATAGCATTCCCCACGACCAAAGGAAGAAGTCTTTGCCACAGAGGTTGCTTGCTTCCCTTTCTTATTGGGATAAGGACCTTTGAATTTATTAGGCCTTTTTTTGTTGTTGTTGAAGCTTGGTTTTGAACCCACCACTTCAACATCATTTTCCCTATCCGCCTCTTCAAGACGAAGAGCGATATCAATGAGTTGGTCGAAATAAACTTCTAATTTTAGAAGTAATGGCTTCTTAAGATTTTTGTTTAAGCCATAGACAAATCTTTGGTTCTTCTTCAATGAGGTGTTGATGTATTCAACCCTATATTTGAAAAGTGGCTTGAAGGATGCAACATAATCAGTCACGGAGGCTTCACCTTGAACAAGGTCAATAAAACGGCGAGCCAAAGTCACCTTCTCAGCTTCTGGTACGAATTTTAACTCGAAGCGCTCTCGGAATTTCTCCCAAGTGAGATCCGCTTCATTTATTTCAGAAATTAGAAGCTCGTACCAGTCTAATGCTCTTTCTTGGAGCATACTAGAAGCCACCTGAACTCGATGAAGATCAATGAGGTTCATGCGAGAAAAGATTCGATCGCATGTCCTTAACCAAGCCTGGACTTCAATAATAGTTTCAGAACCTTTAAATGGCTTCCCACCCAGGTTGGTGTAATCATTGCTCAAACGTGCAAACCCAGATTTAGGGTGAGTAGGTTCCGGATTAGAACCAGCTGCTTGAGCATTCGTGACAAGGTCAAGAAGTTGCTGGGTAGTCATAAAAACTCCATCTTGGGGAGTAGCACTAGATTGACCGGCGTTGGGACGGCCAGGTCTAACCATTTCTCTTCTTTTAGAAAGAAATAAAGAAGAAGAAAAAGGTTATTCACAAAATGAATATCAAGCAACCTTGATAGATAAAACAAGGAATCATAAAGAAAATAGGATGAATCGGTACGAAGACTTGAATTAAATCCTAAGGCACGACTCCTAAGAAGGACTTAGGACTATGATCCTTGTTAAATTATTCTACATTGTTCCAAAGTTTGGCTTTGATACCAAGCTGTGACACCCCACCTCTATACCCACGCTAGCCAAGGACACTACGGTGTAATGCCGTCAACTAGCACGAAGAATAAGGCTGTTGAGGAGCGACCATCTGTATAATTGCTTTGTGCGAGTACTGATATGTCAGATAAGATGTAACTTGCATTTCTTTTCAAGAGGACATCCGACATACCGACACAAACTCAAAGCTACTACACAGTGGCTATTATGTCTTCGGAAACAAATATAGAAATAGACATAACACAAATCAGTCACAGATAATTCATATCACAAAGGCGGAAATAGATATGAATATATATAACACATAAAAGTGTTCATCAGAGTAGTAGTCAAGAAGATCCACAATAATAAAAAAGAATAGCAACACGTGCTATACAAAAGAATACAACTATGAGTCCATATCTCAAATGTATACAACAAAATAAACTACTAATCTAAGTAGTTAGCCAAAAGTCAGAGAAATCAATCCTAAGTGAGAAGTCAAGCTGAAGCACCTGTAACATCTCGGTCTGACCCGAGTATTATTTAATAAGAAAATAATAAACGAATCAGTCTAGCTATAAATATCAGATGAAACGATATAGGATAAGAGGTATGACTAAACGCATAATAATCACAATGCCAGGTTGTGATATATAAGTAACTGAAAATCAACAAGAGATTAGTCAATGTCACAAAAATCTACTCAAGGATCAAAAGAAATGTCATACTCTTTATTTCGTTCACCAAACCATAAATATTGAAGATTATATCAATATCAATCATAAAAGTCAATGACACACAAATTCACCAATGCATAAATATTGATAAAACTTATCAATGAAAATCACGAAAATTGGTGAAGCACAAATTCTAGAAATCATCTCAAGAAATCCAGAAATCAGAAAAGGGGGAAAGGCCTATCACAAACGGGAGCATGAAGCTCACCAACACGTGTATCACATACGGAACGCTAATTCCATGGTTGCTAACCATCACAAATTAAGCCGAAGCTCCACAAACGGCCCGAAGACCATGGGTTGCTACCCCACCAATTTGAGTCAAAACTCCACAAAACGGGGTTTAGTCTCCCTCGCAGACAAAGAGATATCGCACATTGCTAGTCTAAATCACAAAAAATGATCGTCATGATCATCAAGAAAGTGTCAATTACACTAAGCTAGTAAATATATAAATTTAACTTCATGTCCCATAACCACTAGCTTAACTTAAATATTTACGAACAAATTGTAGATCTCCACTAGACAATTGTCACAAGGGATTCAATCGAACAAGTCCAAGAATTAACCGACGAAGTAAACGCAAGCGTTTCATACCACTCGTTTTACTAGGTCGTTTAATTAGATTTCTCATACGAGTGAGGTAAAGGCTTGTACATACTAATAGATAGGAAAACGGTTTAAGAAACGAGCTTTGTAATAAAATAGTGTTGAAATCGTTTTGATGAAAGAATTTTGATATTTACTACTAGTATAGAAATTTCTATCCTATTCAGTGTTTAGAAATTTCTATCCTATTTTGTTGAAATCGGTTTAATTCATTCACCTATATTAAAACAAATATTATGTCGGTCTATCCTATTAAGTGTTTAGAAATTTCTATTGATGTCATAGCGTCCCATGCACCAACCAGAATTTATAAATACGAAACGGAACAAATTAACACAATATTAAAACCTTTTTATAACACTAACAAATACGCTCTCTCATATATACACTCAGTGACTCCCATAGGGTATTACTACCCTATTAATAAAGAGTCAAACCCCACAAAGCTAAGGTTTATCGCTAAACCAAAGCTCTGATACCAGATGTAACATCCCGCATTTTCGCACGATTTAAACAGACACACGTGCCAATTCAAACCATACGGAAGGGCGGATTGTTATGGGGTAGATAAGAAAAACAAGAAAGAAATAAACAAAAATAGAATCTCACAGCGGAAGGATAAAATATAATAATCAAATATACAGTTCATGAAGCTGTTTTACAAAACCTATGATTATTTTTATACAATACATATTAGAGTACACATACCAGAGAATAATAATAAATGCAGCGGAATTAAATGGTGTAGTGGAATAATATAGTAGATAATAGTACTACAAATCTTCGTCTTCGTCCTCCAGAATAAAATCTTCAAATCCTGAAACGCTCCGACTGACCCGAGCGAATTTGAAAAGACAAAAACACTCGAGTCGGAGCTAAAAGATCTTATGTGAGTTAAATTAACAGAAATAGATATGAGTGCAGTAACTCAAGAGATGCTCGGGATTTACATCTCCTGAGGATCCGTTAAACTATTTACTATATAGTATATTTCGCTATTATAATAGTGTCTAATTGTAAAATAAACCTACTTTTTAGTAGCGTTAAGGGGTTACCCATATAGCCCTTAACACAAATAATGCCAATAGTCTATACAGTGCCTGCATATCTCCTGATCGGGTGACTACGAGAAGACACTCCATAGGTACGACACAAATAGAAACTCGTACAAGGCGCGATAGAGTAGGTGACACGGCACAACTAGGCAATGCCAGGGTAGATATATCAATTACGCTTTCCGGTCGGTGGTAACGCGTAGCGCGCAGCTACCGCCCACCTCGAGCCACACCCCAAATAAAATCAAAAGTGGCCACCAAATCAATCCAAGAGTCAAAGTATAATATCGAAGGGATGTATCCGATCAAAGATGCTACCTTATTAACCCATCAATCGCTCCTGTTTTAGCCACCTTATGCCAACTCACGGGAGTTGGGTCCACGTATTTACCTTACAGGAAATGCCGCCACCAATCTACTTCATTCTGGAATCTCCACCGCGTACACGGTTGTTAAAGTGGTTTTCGGAGTTGGAAGAGAGTATGACAACTTCTGATCCCGGTCTCTTCAACAACCAAACGTTATTACAAAACCGCGGTCATTTAAAAAAATTAATTATACTTTCAAAAACCAGAATATAATTATCCATTCCAAAACCCATAAATACGATATCATTTCCTTTCCAAAACAAACTCATTTGATATTATTTTTATAAAAACCCAAATTAATATAATATCATTTTATTTCAAATATATATTTCTTTTCCAAAATCATATTGTTTTCAAACTTATAATAATCGGAAACCAAACATGGAACTATAACTTTCAAACTATAATACTTCGAAAATTCATAGCTTTAAACCATAATTTCTAAAACTTAAATGGTTCGGATATTCAAACAGTATATAGCATCAATAGTTTGGATTCTTTTATTTATAAAATAAAATAATTTCCGCGACTTACAATTTATTTCATTAAAGATTAAGTCAAAATCCATAAATTTAAAATCGCTTTCAGTTTAAATAAACCACTTCAGTTTCAATATATTTCAAACTTTGAATATTAAACAATTGGAACTAAGGTTGGAAATTTCTATTTCACCAATTTAAAGTCCTATTATTTAGTTTGAAATAATAATTGCATAATAAACCCGTAATTATTTAAGTAAAACTCAAATTACTTATAAAAGAAAATTTCCTTAAATTTTATACTAGAAATATTCATTTAATTCACCTTGAATATAATTCAGTTATAAATATCATACCCTTTTTAAAATTTCAAGTTAATAAATTTTACATCAACTTATGAAGTTAACTTCTTAATTAAGCTCAATTCCAAATAAATTTTCCAATTTAACTCCAAATCTTAATTAATTTAAATCCTTTAAAATTATATGTAATTTCAATACCTTAACATGCACTTAACCATATAATATAAAAAAATCAAACCCCGTCATTCAACTTATTTATTTTATTTAACAAATCCATACATAGCTTATCTTCAATACTTTAACTATAGATGTATATATAAAATAAGATTTTATATAATATCAGAATCTATATTTATTAACCGCATCCTATCCAAACCATAGAAAAATCATTTCAAAAATAATTTATATATATATATATACCACGGTGCTTGTATAAAAATTTCTATCCTATGGTCAAGTGATACAGATATTTATCATTTCAATCCGCAATTTAAAAACAAAAATGCGGTTGTATATCATTTCAAACCGCAATCTCGAATGAATGAAATACCTGATAACTTGCAGATTTTAAAATATAGTACACATCATCTGTGATGCTCCACCTCTATACCCACGCTAGCCAAGGACACTACGGTGTAATGTCGTCAACTAGCACGGAGAATAAGGCTGTTGAGGAGCGACCATCTGTATAATTGCTTTGTGCGAGTACCGATATGACAGATAAGATGTAACTTGCATTTCTTTCCAAGAGGACATCCGACATACCGACACAAACTCAAAGCCACTACACAGTGGCTATTATGTCTTCGGAAACAAATATAGAAATAAACATAACACAAATCAGTCACAGATAATTCATATCACAAAGGCGGAAATAGATATGAATATATATAACACATAAAAGTGTTTATCAGAGTAGTAGTCAAGAAGATCCACAATAATACAAAAGAATAGTAACACGTGCTATACAAAAGAATACAACTATGAGTCCATATCTCAAGTGTATACAACAAAATAAACTACTAATCTAAGTAGTTAGCTAAAAGTCAGAGAAATCAATCCCAAGTGAGAAGTCAAGCTGAAGCACCTGTAACATCTCGGTCTGACCCAAGTATTATTTAATAAGAAAATAATAAACGGACCAGTCTAGCTATAAATATCAGATGAAACGATATAGGATAAGAGGTATGACTAAACGCATAATAATCAAAATGCCAAGTTGTGATATATAAGTAATTGAAAATCAACAAGAGATTAATCAATGTCACAAAAATCTACTCAAGGATCAAAAGAAATGTCATACTCTTTATTTCGTTCACCAAACCATAAATATTGACGATTATATCAATATCAATCACAAAAGTCAATGACACACAAATTCACCAATGCACAAATATTGATAAAACTTATCAATGAAAATCACGAAAATTGGTGAAGCACAAATTCTAGAAATCATCTCAAGAAATCCAGAAATCACAAAAGGAGGAAGGCCTATCACAAACGGGGGCATGAAGCTCACCAACACGTGTATCACATACAGAACGCTAATTCCATGGTTGCTAACCATCACAAATTGAGCCGAAGCTCCACTAACAGCCCGAAGACCATGGGTTGCTACCCCACCAATTTGAGTCGAAACTCCACAAAACGGGTTTAGTCTCCCTCGCAGACAAAGAGACATCGCACATTGCTAGTCTAAATCACAAAAAATGATCGTCATGATCATCAAGAAAGTGTCAATTACACTAAGCTAGTAAATATATAAATTTAGCTTCATGTCCCATAACCACTAGCTTAACTTAAATATTTACGAACAAATTGTAGATCTCCACTAGAAAATTGTCACAAGGGATTCAATCGAACAAGTCTAAGAATCAACCGACGAAGTAAACACAAGCGTTTCATACCACACGTTTTACTAGGTCGTTTAATTAGATTTCTCATACGAGTGAGGTAAAGGCTTGTACATACTAATAGATACGAAAACGGTTTAAGAAACGAGCTTTGTAATAAAATAGTGTTGAAATCGTTTTGATGAAAGAATTTTGATATTTACTACTTGTATAGAAACCTTTATATTTTTAAAGTGACAAATCACAAAGAAAGATTGCAGGAACAATCAATCACTAAAATTCACATTCGAAGGCGTGAGTAAAATCCAAAGAAATCGATACCGAATCTGTCACGACCCAACTTCCTATCTCCAGGAAGTCGCATCGCTAATAAGAAAGAAAGGGATAGAGAATAGAAAGAAAGAGAAAAAGAAGAATAAACACATCAAAATCTAAACAACGGAACGAATAAATTATATTAATAACATAAAATATTACATAGTTTACAAACACTTTCAGAGTACAGATAATACAACACATACTAGACAGTTATAAACACCTCTCTAGTTATTACAACTCAAATCAGTACCAGAGACAACTCAGAGAAAACACAGCGGAACTATATATCTATAACGCAGAAGCCTCCTGCTCCATTGCTCCTCCACAATTCGTCAAAGCTAACCTGAATCTAACCTGAATCCCTCGGCTACTCGTAAAAATTTGAGTACCCAAGAGTTTATGAAAAACAAAAATAAACTCCGGGTCAGACATGGGTCTGGTGTAAGTAACAGGTTAAAGTTGCTTAACTTTTAAAAAACCTTTAAAAGAAAGGTTTCACGTAAGACTTCCGACACATAAACATGGAAAAGTTTTTACCTTACGCTAACCAAAACATTTGATAGGAAATCCGATGATATTATAATAGTGTCTAGGGTTTTCAAATAAATATGAAATAGCCGAAATTGTTACATCTATTAAATTCCAGCTACTAGCCACAAAAGTGGGTAATACAATCAAAACCGTTGGCACTTATTGGATTTTGGATTCCATACAATGGCAGGGCTACTGGGGTACCGCCCGTCACAGTACGTGGCCTAGATCACCGTACCGAGGAGTACTCCCACTCCCCTGCAACACAAGGCCGGACCCATTCCTTACTGAACAGTTCCGAACAAGACAACCCCGGTAGTTGTCGCGATTCAACCGCCCACACAGCCGAAATAAAAAGGGACCTCTAGACAGGGATCAATCTTGCTCTCCAGTGGGAGCTACCCATGAAGCCTTGCTGCACCTCCCCTGTTTTAGCCATTCCCGGTTGATGAGGCTTGAGGCTACGATTACCTTTATAGGACATCAAATTTTAGAATGCTCATCATCCACCTGACGATGTTCTGAAAGCATTCAATCCATACAAGTTCGTTCCGGGTTCGAACGAAACTGAAGGCACTATCTCGTTGCACTCATTATTGGAATCACCCTCAGAGTCAACGACCATAGCCCTTGCATTCTAATTCACCATCTCGAATCTATAAGCACTGTTCCGTAAAACTCATTACGGAATCACCCACAGAGTTATACTGACGTATAGCCCTTACACCTCGAGTCTTCACTTGCTCCACTTAGATTCACGACCTAACGTTTAATTGGAATCGATGTGGTTTTCGGATTCCAAATATGGAAACCCGATCCCGGTCTCATCGAAATCCAAAGCGTGTCTTTTAGGTCCAAGTTGTTTTAAGTTTAAAACAATTTAATTCTAATTATCTATATACACACAGATAGATGATTCATATCATCATAATAGATAATCATCAATATTATCATAACAAGTAATCATCACAAATTGATAATCTATATTATCATCATCAATAGATACTTATATCATCACCACAATGCAACCAGTGCATCCATATCACACAATACTATTCTCATATCTGAGATTCAAACCATTCAGGGTAAATCATATCATCCATTCATAAGCAAAGATCTATAATCACACCATCTATAATTAATTTAAAATGAATTAAATTAATTGCTTCTATCTCTAATTAATTTAAAGTGAATTAAATTAATTACTTATTCTTTAATTAATTTAAAATGAATTAAATTAATTACTTTCTCATTTTAAATCTTGCTTACTTAACCCTTAGTTGATCACAAATCAACCAATCAATTATCCTCAAATTTATTTACCTTAATTAATCACCCTTGATTAATTATTCTTTAATTACATTCAAGTAATTATTTTTAATTAATTTTACAAATTAATTATCCTTAACCAAATTCAGTAATTAACCTTTAATTACTTCATTAATTAATTAATTTCATTAATTAATTACTTCCTTAATCACTTATCATTGATTAATTAATCTTAATTAATTAATCCTTAATTACATCATTAATTATATTAATTAATGATCCTTAATTAAATTTAAATTAATTACTTATTTAAATTAATTACATTAAGTAATTAACCTTAATTAATCCACAATTATTAATCATACTTGATTAATTAGATTTAGTAATTAACTACCCTTAAGTACTTCCTTAATTACTTCTAAATTAATTACATTTAATAATTAATTATATTTATTAATCAATCTTGATTAATCTCATTAGTAATTAATTACCTTTAATTAATTACACCACTTAATTATTTTCAAAAGACTTAACTAATCAATACTTAAATTAATTATTAATCATTTTCACAAAGTAATTATCCTCATTATTAATTACACAAAGTAATTAATCCCAAAACACCATACTTCAATTAATTACCTCCAGTAATTTACTTAACTTAATTACTTCTCTAAGTAATTATTCCTCATTGATTACTTATCAACTCATTTAATGATTATTCTAAATTAATTAAACTTAATTAATTAATTTAAACTACACCAATTAATAAATTAATTATAAAGAGTAATTAATATCTTAATTATTTCCATAAAGTAATCATACTTAATTAAGTTTCATAATTGATTATTTAAATTAATCAATCCAATTAATTATCAAAATTAATCACATTAATTAATAAATAAATAATCACAAGTTAATGGCCTTCATTAACTTATTAACAAATTCTTAATTACCTTTCTTTAGTAATTAACTTAAATTAATTACTAATTTAATTAACCTTAATTAATTTCAAATCTTTAATTAAATTAATTAATTAAATTATTTAAATTACCTTACTAATTTAATGAAACAAAGATCATTAAATTTTTAATTTACTTTAAAATAAAACATTTCTTATTAATGACTACTTAATCATTAACAAAATAATTTAAAACAATTTAACTTAAAATTGTTTTCAAATTACATTTTAAATTTTAAAATTTAAAATGAAATCAAACTTAACTTAAACAAAGTTTAAAAAAACATTTTAAAATCTTTTAAAACTTTATACTAAAGATTTTCTTATTTTATAAAAGAAGTTATAAGAAATTTAAATCCCAAATTCATTTCAAAATACAAATCATATTTAAATGTGTTTCAACGTCCAAATTTATTTAACATTTAAATTGCCTTAAAACTTCCTTTATTTTCAAACCATTGTTTGAAATTGGAATTTGATTTCAGATTTAAACTCATGTTTGAATCTCTACTTAATTTAAAGCTTTATCTTAAATTAAAATATTTAAACTCCTTGAAGTTGTTTTAAACATTTTGTTTCAAAGTTTAAATTTAAAATTTCAAACCTGGATTCAAATCTCATTTGAAATTCAATTTTGAATTTGGCTTAAATTCTGTTTTCAAAACCCTACATTAAGATTTTAAAACAAATCTTTAAATTAAAACTACAGGTTTTCAAAAACCTGTAATTACAGAAAGCAAACCCGAGCCACTCTTCAGTTTACTTCGAGTAAACCCCGGGCTATCTTCGAGCAAAAGCTCGAGTTAACTCGAGTACAACCCGAGTAAAACAAACACAGCAAACCCAAAAAAAAAATCTCCTGAAACACCACCCCCACCATGCATATGCACGGTGGCTGTAGCCACCTCCGACCACCACTAAATCAACCAGCAAGTCGACGTTTCCCCATAGATCCATCCACGATCATCCAAATCCCACTAACATCACGACAACAAATTCGATTACCCCCAAACAAAACCTGGCAACACAGACATACCCCCAATTCCCAAAACCTGAAACCGTCTCGTACTACCACCACTGACCACCAGAACATCGGCGACTCCGGCCATGCCCTCGTCCATGCCCTAGCTACTTTCCCCCAGAGTTTCATCGAACTCGATCAACCAAAGGATCGTAATGATCTAAAATTACAAAACTACTCAAAACTAGGTTAACAAACTCCATCCACCTTCCATTGCCTCCACCTGGCTCTGTTCAACTCCCTGATATTTTTGCCACACCCACTGACCATTATACTTCCTCCACCAAGAACCCCAAACCTTCTGATCCACTTGGTCATCACAGATTGACTCAAACCCAATTTCAGTTCCAATGGGTGCTGCAGTCTCAATCCCTAACTAAAAAATTTGATTTTAGTTTTAAAATTCATCTTTTTGTTTAGGTTTCCAGATTATAACACTGTATTTATAATTTAAAATGTTTAAGTTTCATCTTTATTTAACATACCCCGAAGCTTTACAATTTTCCAGAGACATTCCTCAATTTGAATTTACTTAATAAGTTTTCTAAACTAAACTATGGTCTAATCAACATAATTATTACAGAATCTAAGCCTTAACAAGATATTTTAACTAAAGCAAAAGGATTTTTTAAGAGAAACTGGTAACAAAAGGTTTGCAGTCATCACATACATACATATCCCAATTTGCACAGAACTTCCATCAGTAAAAATTCACACAACTTACTTAATTCAAGGAAAATAAACATGCAACAGATAATACTTATTATTTTTAAGTTAGTGAAGTTACTCACAAACACACAAATCAACATTCTACCAGATATATAAACTCACAAGCATATTTATACTTAATTTTATTTTAAGAAAAGAAGTTACTCACCTGGGATTTTATGAAACAGAGCTTTTGTTTTTGAAAAACTTGAAAATGCAGGCTTGAACAATCCAGACCCTTTTTCTTTATTTTTGAATTTAACTTGCATGCAGCCCTTTTTAACTTTGAACTTGCTGTTAACACTTGCATGCAGACATATGATTGATTCCTAGATTCAAAAAAATGCAGAGCCTTTGGTTTAAAGGATGCAGGCAAGCATGCTTTTGAAATGAATTCAGGTTGCAGGTTTGATTTTTGAAAACAGATTGTAGGATATGGATTGCAAGATTAAACATGCAAGTTTTTGAAAAGAAGAGTACACATGTTACAGATTTGATTTTTAAGAGTTTGAAAGCAAATTTTGTTTCAGCTGGAAAAAATTTCTTATCTTAGAAAAAAAATGAACATTAGAAAAATGAGAGTGAAGAAAAACATGTTTTATATAAGTGTGAATGATTTTAAAAAAAAATTAAAAGAAAATCAAAATAAAAGACACTTGTAAAAAGAACTAACACTTGTCATAAACACAACTTAGTTTAATAACACGTGTCTTAAGTATATTTAATTTATCTGTTTTCATTTATTTTAACGGTAATTGAAATCTTCTTTATTTATTAGACACATATAAGGTAGTTTCATAAACAAATGTATATGTATTTCTCTTTAATGAAATAAAACAATTTATATAAAAGTGAAAACTTATTTATAAGATTCATATATAAATTTATTAATTTGAATTTCAAAATGAATTCAAATTCAAATGCTATTTATACATTTAAAATTCCACTTAAAACTAATTTATCAACATATATTAAATTTAATATAATAACATTGTCTTTTAAAACATATCTACATTTATTAATATAAAGAAAAACATATTTATCAATTTAAAATAATTTATAAAAGAAATCATAAATTACATATCTTATTTATCTTAATTAAAAGAATTAATGTTTAATATACAAAGAGTATCTTAAATTTTCATATAAATTCCAAATTATAATTATTAATCTATATTTCAAAAAGAAATAAAATAAACTTTTGTTTATCTTATTAAAATTTAAACCATGTTTAGAATGTAATTATACAATTTAAAACAATTTCTTTAAGTATTTTAACCAATTAGTTATTTATTAAATAAAATAATAATCTTCAAATTATCAAATGAATATTAGAATTTTAAAAACCATATTTTATTTGTTAATTTAACTTCACCTCAAAACTTATCTATTCACAATATATAAATATATATATATACACACATTATAAATAGGAAAAACAATTATTAGCTTTTAAAAGATAAAATTCATCAATTACACATTTATTTAATTGGATTACGAAATCAAGTAAATTTTTATTAACAAAATTTTATCAAATCAATTTAATTTTAAATATAGATTATTAAATTGATATTGCTAAAATTTCCGGGATATCACATTCCTCCCCCTTAAAAGAATTTCATCCCCGAAATTTAAAAGCAAAAGTAATTTAATAACCCATTTAAAATTTAAAAATTTTAAATCACAAACATACATCAATCATATGCTAACAACCATAGCAACCAATTTATCTAATCAAACAAATTTAATTATCCAGATAAAATTCTGGATAAATTCCCACGAGTTTCCTCAAGTATATATATATATATATTTCGGGATACTCGCCCCACAAAATACAAACAATCTAAACTACGAAGCTACAGAGCCTCTACTCATCTAGATCTACAGAACTAGACAAGATATCATACTACAAACGAGTCTGACTCAACCATTCCTTCATGAACAGCTGGTTCCACTTCCAGAGATAACTCATACACGTACTCCCTCAGAGATACGTGAAACTCATAAATCCAATTATCCAAACTGGCAATTCAACTCTTGAAAACCAAACACCAATCCAACCAAAATACAGAAGAGATCCAAAACAAAACTCCGACTCCGGAATCCAAATTCCTTCGTCTCTTATCTCCAAAACTCTTCTGACGGTCCCGGGCTGCCTAAATCCAAACTGATCAGCTCAACTCTGAACTGGCACAGAAACACTGCTGATGAAGAATATGAGCACAAACTGGACATCACTTCCCAGAAATATGGCTCAACATATCCAAAGAAAACTCAGAAGTTTCTCCAATCCTGAGCTTCCTTACCAAACCTATCTCGATAAATCATCCTTCTACTAGCTGATTCACCGGTAGCCCTACTCCTGGAATCCAGACGATAAGAAAACTCAATCTTCAGAAGTGGACAAACCTTCGACTTCTCAGAAGATAATCAAAAATTCTTCAATATCTCAAAAGAACACTCAAACTATCGCAAATCACTTTTGCGACCAATATGGACCAATTCCCAAATAAAACTCTTCTCTCTTTGCCAAAGAGAACAGCTTACTCTTAATTAGCCAATCCAATAAAGTATTGGGTCCACTCTACTGCTTTTGAACTCCTCCTTCAGAAACTAGTCAGCCAGAAAACTTCTGCCAACAAAGACACTCCGAGTTGCACTGATGACACCAATGCCAAAACTTCCTTAGTTGAAGTTCTTCGAGAAACTCGGACCTCAAAGCCAACCACCACATCCTGCTGAACTCAGCCACAGCACCGAAGCAGACGTATCTCCCTAAAATTTGTTCCAAAGAAAACATCTTCGGATATAATCCATAGTCAGTGCATCTCATCACGCGGCTATTACTTCCTGAGGTATCAAAATACCATCACACACTTCTGCTAAAACGACAAATCCAAACTCAACTCATCCATCCTCAAAGATGAACTTTGAACCTTAACAGGTTTCCTTCAGAGATCGATGAAATCTCTACACCGCTGCACAACTCACTCGAGACGGTATTAGGTCTACAGTCTCGACAAATACACCTCCAACCTCAAACATTCAAACTCCAACCAATGGTAGTAATCATGTTACACACACCATTACCTTATCTACCTTTATAACTTATATTGGAAATCCTGAACAGGTAACCCAATAGATAGGTAGAAATAATAAATATATATAGGTATATATCAAAACTACAAATACGCTCTCTCAAGATAGACACCACTCCAGAGCCTAGGTATTCACTCAACCTAATGCTCTGATACCACTGTCACGACCCAACTTCCTATCTCCAGGAAGTCGCATCGCTAATAAGAAAGAAAGGGATAGAGAATAGAAAGAAAGAGAAGAAGAAGAAACAACACATCAGAATCTAAACAGCGGAACAAATAAATTATATTAATAACATAAAATATTACATAGTTTACAAACACTATCAGAGTACAGATAATACAACACATATTAGACAGTTATAAACACATGTCTAGTTATTACAACTCAAATCAGTACCGGAGACAACTCAGAGAAAACACAGCGGAACTATATATCTATAACGCAGAAGCCTCCTGCTCCATTGCTCCTCCACAATTCGTCAAAGCTAACATGAATCTAACCTGAATCCCTCGGCTACTCGTAAAAATTTGAGTACCCAAGAGTTTATGAAAAACAAAAATAAACTCCGGGTCAGACATGGGTCTGTTGTAAGTAACAGGTTAAAGTTGCTTAACTTTTAAAAAACCTTTAAAAGAAAGGTTTCACGTAAGACTTCCTACACATAAACATGGAAAAGTTTTTAACTTACGCTAACTAAAACATTTGATAGGAAATCCGATGATATCATAATAGTGTCTAGGGTTTTAAAATAAATATGAAATAGCCGAAATTGTTACATCTATTAAATTCTAGCTACTAGCCACAAAAGTGGGTAATACAATCAAAACCGTTGGCACTTATTGGATTTTGGATTCCATACAATGCAGGGCTACTGGGGTACCGTCCGTCACAGTACGTGGCCTAGATCACCGTACCGAGGAGTACTCCCACTCCCCTGCAACACAAGGCCGGACCCGTTCCTTACTGAACAGTTTCGAACAAGACAACCCCGGCAATTGTCGCGATTCAACCGCCCACACAGCCGAAATAAAAAGGGACCTCTAGACAGGGATCAATCTTGCTCTCCAGTGGGAGCTACCCACGAAGCCTTGCTGCACCTCCCCTGTTTTAGCCATTCCCGGTTGATTAGGCTTGAGGCTACGATTACCTTTATAGGACATCAAATCTTAGAATGCTCATCGTCCACCTGACGATGTTCTGAAAGCATTCAATCCATACAAGTTCGTTCCGGGTTCGAACGAAACCGAAGGCACTATCTCGTTGCACTCATTATTGGAATCACCCTCAGAGTCAACGACCATAGCCCTTGCATTCTGATTCACCATCTCGAATCTATAAGCACTGTTCCGTCAAACTCATTACGGAATCACCCACAGAGTTATACTGACGTATAGCCCTTAAACCTCGTGTCTTCACTTGCTCCACTTAGATTCACGACCTAACGTTTAATTGGAATCGATGTGGTTTTCGGATTCCAAATATGAAAACCCGATCCCGGTCTCATCGAAATCCAAAGCGTGTCTTTTAGGTCCAAGTTGTTTTAAGTTTAAAACAATTTAATTCTAATTATCTATACACACACAGATAGATAATTCATATCATCATAATAGATAATCATCAATATTATCATAACAGGCAATCATCACAAATTGATAATCTATATTATCATCATCAATAGATACTTATATCATCACCACAATGCAACCAATGCATCCATATCACACAATACTATTCTCATATCTGAGATTCAAACCATTCAGGGTAAACCATATCATCCATTCATAAGCAAAGATCTATAGTCACACCATCTATTATTAATTTAAAATGAATTAAATTAATTACTTCTATCTCTAATTAATTTAAAGTGAATTAAATTAATTACTTATTCTTTAATTAATTTAAAATGAATTAAATTAATTACTTTCTCATTTTAAATCTTGATTACTTAACCCTTAGTTGATCACAAATCAACCAATCAATTATCCTCAAATTTATTTACCTTAATTAATCACCCTTGATTAATTATTCTTTAATTACATTCAAGTAATTATTTTTAATTGATTTTACAAATTAATTATCCTTAACCAAATTCAGTAATGAACCTTTTTACTTCATTAATTAATTAGTTTCATTAATTAATTACTTCCTTAATCACTTATCATTGATTAATTAATCTTAATTAATTAATCCTTAATTACATCATTAATTATATTAATTAATGATCCTTAATTAAATTTAAATTAATTACGTATTTAAATTAATTACATTATGTTATTAACCTTAATTAATCCACAATTATTAATCATACTTGATTAATTAGATTTAGTAATTAACTACCCTTAAGTACTTCCTTAATTACTTCGAAATTAATTACATTTAATAATTAATTATATTTATTAATCAATCTTGATTAATCTCATTAGTAATTAATTACCTTTAATTAATTACACCACTTAATTATTTTCAAAGACTTAACTAATCAATACTTCAATTAATCACATTAAGTAATTAATTATTAATCATTTTCACAAAGTAATTATCCTCATTATTAATTACACAAAGTAATTAATCCCAAAACACCAAACTTCAATTAATTACCTCCAGTAATTTACTTAACTTAATTACTTCTCTAAGTAGTTATTCCTCATTGATTACTTATCAACTCATTTAATGATTATTCTAAATTAATTAAACCTAATTAATTAATTTAAACTACACCAATTAATAAATTAATTATAAAGAGTAATTAATATCTTAATTATTTCCATAAAGTAATCATACTTAATTAAGTTTCATAATTGATTATTTAAATTAATTAATCCAATTAATTATCAAAATTAATTACATTAATTAATAAATAAATAATCACAAGTTAATGGCCTTCGTTAACTTATTAACAAATTCTTAATTACCTTTCTTAAGTAATTAACTTAAATTAATTACTAATTTAATTAACCTTAATTAATTTCAAATCTTTAGTTAAATTAATTAATTAAATTATTTAAATTACCTTACTAATTTAATGAAACAAAGATCATTAAATTTTTAATTTACTTTAAAATAAAACATTTCTTATTAATGATTACTTAATCATTAACAAAATAATTTAAAACAATTTAACTAAAAATTATTTTCAAATTACATTTTAAATTTTAAATTTTAAAATGAAATCAAACTTAACTTAAACAAAGTTTAGAAAAACATTTTAAAGTCTTTTAAAACTTTATACTAAAGAATTTCTTATTTTATAAATGAAGTTATAAGAAATTTAAATCCCAAATTCATTTCAAAATACAAATCATATTTAAATGTGTTTCAACATCCAAATTTATTTAAACATTTAAATTGCCTTAAAACTTCCTTTATTTTCAAACCATTGTTTCAAATTGGAATTTGATTTCAGATTTAAACTCATGTTTGAATCTCTACTTAATTTAAAGCTTTATCCTAAATTAAAATATTTAAACTCCTTGAAGTTGTTTTAAACATTTTGTTTCAAAGTTTAAATTTAAAATTTCAAACCTGGATTAAATCTCCTTTCAAATTCAATTTTAAATTTGGCTTAAATTCTGTTTTCAAAACCCTGCATTAAGATTTTAAAACAAATCTTTAAATTAAAACTACAGGTTTTCAAAAACCTATAATTACAGAAAGCAAACCCGAGCCACTCTTCAGTTTGAGTAAACCCCAGGCTATCTTCGAGCAAAAGCTCGAGTTAACTCGAGTACAACCCGAGTAAAACAAACACAGCAAACCCAAAAAAAAAATCTCCTGAAACACCACCCCCACCGTGCATATGCACGGTGGCTGTAGCCACCTCCGACCACCACTAAATCAACCAGCAAGTCGACGTTTCCCCATAGATCCATCCACGATCATCCAAATCCCACCAACATCACGGCAACAAATTCGATTACCCCCAAACAAAACCTGACAACACAGACATACCCCCATTTCCCAAAACCTGAAACCGTCTCGTACTACCACCACTGACCACCAGAACACCGGCGACTCCGGCCATGCCCTCGTCCATGCCCTAGCTACTTTCCCCCAGAATTTCATCGAACTCGATCAACCAGAGGATCGTAATGATCTAAAATTACAAAACTACTCAAAACTAGGTTAACAAACTCCATCCACCTTCCATTGCCTCCACCTGGCTCTGTTCAACTCCCTGATATTTTTGCCACACCCACTGACCATTATACTTCCTCCACCAAGAACCCCAAACCTTCTGATCCACTTGGTCATCAAAGATAGACTCAAACCCAATTTCAGTTCCAATGGGTGCTGCAGTCTCAATCCCTAACTAAAAATTTTGATTTCAGTTTTAAAATTCATCTTTTTGTTTAAGTTTTCAGATTATAACACTGTATTTATATTTTAAAATGTTTAAGTTTCATCATTATTTAACATACTCTGAAGCTTTACAATTTTCCAGAGACATTCCTCAATTTGAATTTACTTAATAAGTTTTCTAAACTAAACTATGGTCTAATTAACATAATTATTACAGAATCTAAGCCTTAACAAGATATTTTAACTAAAGCAAAAGGATTTTTTAAGAGAAACTGGTAACAGAAGGTTTGCAGTCATCACATACATACATATCCCAATTTGCACAGAACTTCCATCAGTAAAAATTCACACAACTTACTTAATTCAAGGAAAATAAACATGCAACAGATAATACTTATTATTTTTAAGTTAGTGAAGTTACTCACAAACACACAAATCAACATTCTATCAAATATATAAACTCACAAGCATATTCATTTCTGTCATAAATCAAATTATACTTAAGTTTATTTTAAGAAAAGAAGTTACTCACCTGGGATTTTATGAAACAGAGCTTTTGTTTTTGAAAAACTTGAAAATGCAGGCTTGAACAATCCAGACACTTTTTCTTTATTTTTGAATTTAACTTGCATGCAGCCCTTTTTAACTTTGAACCTGCTGTTAACACTTGCATGCAGACATATGCTTGATTCCCAGATTCAAAAAAATGCAGAGCCTTTGGTTTAAAGGATGCAGGCAAGCATGCTTTTGAAATGAATTCAGGTTGCAGGTTTGATTTTTGAAAACAGATTGTAGGATGTGGATTGCAAGATTAAACATGCAAATTTTTGAAAAGAAGAGTACACATGTTACAGATTTGATTTTTAAGAGTTTGAAAGCAAATTTTGTTTCAGCTGGAAAATTTTTCTTATCTTAGAAAAAAAATGAACATTAGAAAAATGAGAGTAAAGAAAAACATGTTTTATATAAGTGTGAATGATTTTAAAAAAAATTTAAAAGAAAATCAAAATAAAAGACACTTGTAAAAAGAACTAACAATTGTCATAAACACAACTTAGTTTAATAACATGTGTCTTAAGTATATTTGATTTATTTGTTTTCATTTATTTTAAAGGTAATTGAAATCTTCTTTATTTATTAAACACATATAAGGTAGTTTCATAAACAAATGTATATGTATTTCTCTTTAATGAAATAAAACAATTTATATAAAAGTGAAAACTTATTTACAAGATTCATATATAAATTTATTAATTTGAATTTCAAAATGAATTCAAATTCAAATGCTATTTATACATTTAAAATTCCAATTAAAACTAATTTATCAACATATTTTAAATTTAAAATAATAACATTGTCTTTTAAAACATATCTACATTTATTAATATAAAGAAAAACATATTTATCAATTTAAAATAATTTATAAAAGAAATCATAAATTACATATCTTATTTATCTTAATTAAAAGAATTAATGTTTAATATATAAAGAGTATCTTAAATTTTCATATAAATTCCAAATTATAATTATTAATCTATATTTCAAAAAGAAATAAAATAAACTTTTGTTTATCTTATTAAAATTTGAACCATGTTTAGAATGTAATTATACAATTTAAAACAATTTCTTTAAGTATTTTAACCAATTAGTTATTTATTAAATAAAATAATAATCTTCAAATTATCAAATGAATATTAGAATTTTAAAAACCATATTTTATTTGTTAATTTAACTTCACCTCAAAACTTATCTATTCACAATATATAAATATATATATACACATTATAAATAGGAAAAACAATTATTAGCTTTTAAAAGATAGAATTCATCAATTACACATTTATTTAATTGGATTATTAAATCAAGTAAATTTTTATTAACAAAATTTTATCAAATCAATTTAATTTTAAATATAGATTATTAAATTGATATTGCTAAAATTTCCGAGATATCACAGAATCCATCAAAAATGGATATTCCCAAAATTATGAAGAAAATGTCATCAAAGTCGATAATAAGTGATGATAACAAAAGGGAATCAACACGAATCGATTAAAGTTGGAAATTCAACAAAATAGACAAAGTAGGCAAAATAGCATCAGGTCGGTCGATCGGCTACAGAGCTCGGTCGGCTGGCCAGAAGCAGAAAACTTGCACGGAGTAGCAGGTCGGTCGACCGGCCACAGGGCTCGGTCGGCCGAACTACAAATTTCTATATTTCCTGCCCTTTTTCAATGAAGCGCAAATTCCACCAAAACACGACCGTTCGAGCAATGGACCTAAGGAGCCTTAGCCAATTGATACCCCAGCTCCATTAGCTCTCCGATCCGCCACCAAAAACATGTTCAAACACCAAAGTTAGGATCTTTAAAGAATTGAACCCAAACACTAAAAATTTGGATATTCACCAATTCAACCCAAACCAAAAGCAATTGCACAAAAATAAGTGTTAGGGATTCATACCTAACAATCGAAGATAATTATAGACAAAGATGTGAGATAAAAATCTCACCTTTTCACAAAAACAATGAAGAAGAAGCTTGAAAGCAAAGGAGAATTAACCACTCTTCAAATCCAACACAAGAAGCTTGATTCTAAGCTTTAAAAGGAGAACATTCCCAAAGTTGGGTTTAGGTATTTCTGAAATTGATAAGAGAATGAGTTGGAGAAGAAGAAAAGAAGGCTTACCAATGGGTTCTCTTGAATTTGGAGCTAGAAGTTGGATTCGCTAATGAACACCAGGGCTTGGAGTTTTAATTTCCTCTTCCACTCTCCATTGTTATAAAAGCTTAAATATTAGAAAAATGAGGAATGAAGTAATGAAGAGGAGAAGAGGTTGGGACTGAATTGTAACGTTTGCGATTTTTCGTTGCCGAAAACCGAAATGTTAGGGTTAAAGAAGAAGAAAAGGTAGAAGAAGAGAGAAAAGGATAGAAGAAGAACAGAAAAGAAACAACAGAATATCAGAATCTCACAATTCGCAGCGGAACAACATATAATAAATATCTGAATATCATTAAAAAAAAGAACTATACATTTTATACATTACATCATTATCAGAGTTTACAACAACTATAGACAACAGAGTCAATGCATCAATGGACAGTTATATAAACTCGTCCTCATATAGAATACATAGCGGAATAATACATAGATAATATCATATACAAGTGGTACGTCTCGGTATGTAGCTCGCCTCCTGAGCTCCATAACACTCCTAATCAAGAATAACCTGATAACCAAACTCTAGACTGCCCGTGTGGAAATTGGTGGGCATCCAGAGTTTAGGAAGGAAAACAATAAACTCCGAGTTAGTCATGTGACTGATGTGAGAACTAAAACAGTTTATTTATCTTTAAAATCAAAATAGAGGAATATTTTTAAAGTCAATTCGCAATGCTTTTTAAAAATGAGACTACCATAAGGCCTCCCGCACACATACACAATGCAAATGCAGAATCGGAGGAGATTTCTCCTTATGATAGTCAAAGATGCTTGATACGCATTAAAAAGAAACATTTGATATTATTACTAGTGCATAGTGTAGGAAAAATCCTTTCGAAAGTAAAGATATAAATCTTAGCCAGCATAGGCATTGCGCACTTATGGCTACTATCGCTACCATCCAAACAGTGGGGCGCCACCATAAGTGAATGATAGGTTCTACAAATAAAACCGTACAAGATCGTATTGTTTCTTTGGATTTCCAACAAATGGTCAGGCCAAGGAACTTCCCATTGCCACATGGAAACGCCTCTGGAATGACGTCTCGAGAACTAAACCGGATCTCTGCCAACACAAGGCCGACTTACCCCTAACTGGGTAACTACTGACATGAATATGTCATCCCCCGATCGTAACCGATCTATCCGAGGATCCTCGATTTCTAATAACCACATAAGAATAATAATGCAGTAACCACATAGGCTAAGTATCTGGGCTCCATTCCATGATACCACCTCTATCCAGAAGGAATGACATACACTAAAGGGGCCTACCCCCTAATAACCTTGCTGCATCCTTCCTGTTTTGACCATTTTCGGGGTGTGAGGTCCGACGAAGTCTCGTCTACAAAGCCACGCTTTATACAAAAGCTGTGCTTTGGGTCAACAAATGATCAAAGCAATGATCACAAAGATAAACGATCAAACAAATGATCATATCACAAATGATCAATCAATGATCATTTCACAGCAACACTCAGCATGCCACACTACCAAATTGGGAGTATATCACTAATAACCTTCAACTACATAACCTCTAAGCTCGTACGTCTCAGAGAAGGGTGTTAAGCTAAGAGAATAAATTCTCCGCCGCCAACAGAAATATATTTGAAAGAAATCAGCTTTATATCTCAATTTGTACTGTCAGACATACAATCCATACAAGTCTGTTCCGGGATCGAATAGAACCGAAGGCACTTACAAAGAAGTCCTTGCATTCCGGATATTCACTAATCACGACCGGACTTCCCGTCACTAAGGGTGATAAAACCTCTGTATCGGAGATCAACCGATGCAGAGTAACTCGACGGTAATCCATCCGTTTTCAAAATATCCGGTCTTCAACACCGGTCTTCAAATGCAATTCATAACGATGTATCACATATTCGGAATGGGTTATACGACCCTAAGGTCCTTTCCCGGCTAACCCGAATAGTGCGCGCTTATTCAAAAATAAGTGTGACATTCAAATTTAAGCAATTCACAACAAATACCTATTTAAAGGTAAATATTGATAGTCGGTTATTTAACTATCAATAGAGATGCGCAACAACATTAGATTCCAAATAATTTTCCAAATTATTTATTTCCCAAAAATATCTTTACTAGATATAAACTTCCACACTTCAACCATTTGAAAACAAATTTTCAAATCACTTTTCAATCCTTTATCACTTTTGAAAACAAATTTCAATCATTTTTCTTACTCGGAAATACTTTCATTTCAAAATGGTTCATTTAAACCAATTAAATAAATCCTTACCAATTTACTTTATATTTATGTTCCTAATCCGTAAATTTATTCCCATACTTTAAAAATAATTCAACGTTTATTTTTAAACAAATTCCCCTTTTAATTTATAAATTCCATAGTGAATTTACAATTCCAAATATCTATGAATATATGATTCCCAAATCGATTTCTAATATTCATTTTCAATTTGTCTTCAAAAAGATAAATTGTCAAAACGTTTCATTTCACATTGGAAAAAAACATTTCCATACTAATTTATTTATAAGTAATTCACAAATCCATTTATTTTCAATACTTAGAAAATATTCAATATACTTAATATCGAAATTAAGTATATATTTCATTCTTTAAGGAAAACATTCACTTAAACACATTTATTTGGGCCAAAACGAATGTTGCGTAAAACATCGTTACGACAACCCAAAATCACTAGTATAGGGATTCGAAATTTAGATAGATATATAAATCCCAATACTATATAAAACCTTTCCTTTCGGAAACCATTTACTATAACAACAGTGTTATAGTCCACCATTTCCTTCTTTCTCGAAAACGTCTATTTCAACAATAAATGTTGAAATCTATGGTTTCGATAGTTAATCCATTTTAAAACATCTTTAAAACAATTAACTTCATTTTAAAATTTCACTTCTCCAAATCATACCCATTTTAATCAATAATATATTCACTGTCCAAAATCGTGAATATACCTTATTTACCCAATTCAGTATTTCTACACTTTTATCAAAAGATTATCCACCGTCCAAAATCGTGAATATATTTCCTTTAATAAACTTCAATATTCAATTTATCAAATTCAATTGATTTCGAATTTATAAACAATGTTTATAAATTCCATTTCTATTTATAAGCTTCGATTTATAAATCTCCTTTATAAATCAATTCTATTTATACTCCATTTACATGTCGAAATCCGGTTTATAAGTAAATTACTTATAATTCATTTATTCACAAATCCATTCTTTTATATCATCATTTGTTTATAAATCTAAAATTCTTATTTTCTTATAAAACTTGGTACAACTTTATTTTAACACTTATAAAAGTTCGTTTTATAATTCAAATATCTTTAGCTTATTAAATATAAATTTTATAAATCTTTTATATAAACCGTTTATAATAATTCAAAAATCTCAATTTAAATAAACCAATCTCTTTATTAATTTATAAAACGTTATTTAAAACTTATATAACTCCAAAATTACACTTAAGTATTATTTTCCCAAAAATATAACTTTTATAACTATAAAAATTAAAATGTTTATTTATTTTAACAATTCAAAATTAAATAAAACGTATACTTTCAAAAATCACTTTAAAAATTCTTTTAAAAAGAAAAATCATTATTTTAAAACTTCAAAAATGGATCCGATGATGCAACAGCACCAAATAGTCAATCACGACATCCAAATATCATATATCAATATGATAATCAACAAATATCACAATATTTGTAAATAAATCAATACAGTTGATGAATCCAGTTGGATCCCTCCATCCTGTTTCCCTGCATCCAAAGATGTTAGCACAATACCAATTCCGTTCCAGTACGGAATTATCACGGTATATAGGATTTAAAATATTATCCGCTTAATAGACAGCGCAATAGGGTCTCATCCTCTATATAATGCGGGAAATCAACTCCAAGTACATAAATAATACCAATTTCATTGTTTATGAAATATTTGCGGTATATGTTTTAATAAATAACATCCGCTTACTAACGGCGCATAATGTCTATTTTAACAATCAATAGATAACAATCATCATTCAAACATGCATTCAAGAATTTTAAATATAACTATTTAAAATTAAAATCGAAACCAATTCGATTGAGTGAGAAGTTCTCACCTTCATTTCAATTTCGTTTTAGCGATTTATTTCGAATAAAATTAAACGGACGTTTAATTTTACCCGAAATTCTCACTAACTCCAAACGACTCCAATCTAATTCCATAGCATAGTGCTCGTCCGTACGATTCCAATGCAACTGGTTTCGCGCGTTTTCGACCTCGTATGAAAAGAATAAGTTATTTTTAAGTTACACGAATTTATATTTATAAAATTTACAACATTTATTTCTATTTTTAACCCTCAACTTAATCACAGCCGTTGATCCTTGCCTTCAACCATCTGGACCGCACCCTTCCTCCTCCTTCTTCACGTTCCCAGGCCGATGATACACGCACGAACCCATAGCTCGAAACTAGGGTTAAAAATCGCGACCTCCTCGTCGACATCCACCACGATCAGAAGCTTCCATCTTGACCGCCATCTCCTCCTCTATCTTCGGCCACCACCCCATGCAACTCGGCCTCCTCCATCGTCTCGATTTGCATGCGCAACTACAGGAGGATGCGGCCATTTTATAACCTCCACGCTGCGCGATACCCCATCACAACCGCATAGATTCGAAGCTCTCCTCGAGCTCTTGAACTTTCATGTTGAAGATTTCATGAAATATTGCATGGATTGGAAGTAATTGAGGAGGAAAGGAAAGAAAATTCTGGCCATTGGTTTAAACAAGCGGCGGCTGAAGGTTTCTAAACCCTAGCCTTGTTTTTCTTTTGCGAAATGAAAATTATGGGGGCTTATATAGAAAATTTTGCAAACACTATTCATCCTGGATTTTTCAAACTCCAAACGGAGCATGCCGGTTGGCGTTTCTAAGGTTTACCCTGCGTTCCGAACACAATAGAATGGGTTTCGGGAGCTAATTCGGTCATTTGCGCGAGTTATGGCAATAAACGTTCAATTTAAAATTAAACCGATTAAACGATTTTCTAAGCGTTTTGGCTCGCACCGGACAAACGGTAAATCCGATTGACATGAAATTTGAAACCATACAATAATATAACATTACGGATCAGATGAAACGAGTTTCGTCGAAATCCGAGACTTTTTTGAAAAATGACTATTTTAACTCGCCAAATTAATATTAAAACAATTTCGATGCATTTCAAGCTGCCACAGTCAAACGACAATTCCGATTGCTACGAAAACTGAAATCCGGTAATAACAAACAATTATGGATCCAATGGAACTAGTTTCGTCCAATTCTGAGACTGTTTGAAAAATGGCTAATTTCACTAGTCGATTAAATATTAAAATATTCAATTTTCACAAATAAACTTTAAATTCAATTTTAAAAGTTCTATAACATCATCCTAACTCCAACATGATAAAATAAAAAATTTACAAATCATTTCAATCGTATTTAACCCAATTTTCAATTATTTCTGTATATTCAACTATTAAATTATCGATTTAACTATCCAATTAAATCAAATATTCGAAATAAAATTTATTCGACTTATTAATATTTAAATTCAATTAAATATACAAATTTAAATTAACAAAAATTCTGGGTCGTTACATGAATACATAAGTGGGGTTAATGGGCTCAGCCCTAACCAAAGCCGTAAGTGAAAAAGTAGCAAAATTCCACTAACTCCAAACATATCCAAGTTTACACTTAAAAAGATCGCAAACGGCGTTTTGAACTCAATGGGAGTGGTCTCGAGTCCTAATTTGACTGTTCGCAAAAAGTAGCTTTTTCGGACAAAATTCGACTAACGATGAATATTTAAATAAAATATTTAAAAAATCAATCGTAAAATATGTGGGTTGTTACATCATCCATTCACCAAACATCAACCATCAATCATTAATTATAATCATCATCCAATTTAAACAAACATCAATATATAAAAGGTGATAAATAACTGGTATCAATTTCAGTTTATACTCAAATAAATTTAATAACTATTAATTGGCAGTCTATATGCAAAATAAATATAATTTAACTGACAGTTAATATGCAATAATGAATTTAAATAACGCGTAAATTAAATGAACGCAATTTAACTGAGAAATTGATGAAATATATACCAAACAGCTATAAATAAAATTTTAAACACATCAAAAAATCAATTTAACAAACATAAGAAATTTTAGAAGTTGTGAGTGGGTTAAAACACTCACCTTTATATGAATCTGAAAATAATAGACTTCTAATCAATAGCTTCGCTCTATGCTTCCTTAGTCTTCTTATTGATTGCTAGCTTTGTTCCGTAATTTCTTTCATTTTGATTTACTTAAATTTCCCTCCTTATTATATTAATATGTATATGTATTTATGTATGTATTTTTAAAAGGTTTAGAAAAGATTTGAAAAAGAAGAATTTGAAAAAGAAAAGGATTGAAATAAGAAGAACTGAAAATTGTAGAGAAGATCAAGTTTTGAAAAGAAAGAAGAAAGTTGAAATAGAATAACTTGAGAAGAAGAATATTTGAAGAGGAAGGAAAAATTAAAATGAGATAGAATAAGGAGATTTGAAGAAAAAAAGAGGAGATTTGAATGCAGGCTAGGGTTTCATTTGCATCATATCGTATTTATAAGGTTAGAGTTAGGTTTAGGGACAAAGAGATTTGAAAGGAGAGGCTGTTATTAATTAGAAATAAAGTAATATGAACAACTTGGTATTGAAATATAGTAAATATGAACAACCTTTTTTTTAAAAGTAGCAGGTATTAAAAAGAGGTAATTATTAATTAGAAAGGGAATGAATATGGAGGGACAAAAATAAATGACACGTTTCGTTAGTTTGATTCTAAATTAATTAAGTGCTAGATACAGAAAAGTTTGAATACATCATATATATTCTCACTTATTTACAATGACTTAAACAAATCTTCATGTAAATTTAGAGTTGATAAATCTATCAATTGCAGTGCCAAAACTTCTATTTCATTATATTCAAAATTATAAATTAAGTTCCCCAAAATTTCTATTAAGTTAAATAATCAATGATTATTCCATCTATAAATTTTAAGTAGATGGATTCAAATGTTGGGTTCAGAAACTATTATTTTAATATTCTTGAATTTCAGTTAAATCTCTATAAACGTAATACTTTAAACGTTAAATTTCATTTATTTTGCAATACTTCAATTAAATTAATAAATGTTGCTTTCTATACTTAAATCTATATTAACAAAACGTTAGATTTGGATCGATAGAAATCGATTTACCAAAATTTACGTACACATTACGTAAATAAACAACTATATAAATTTGCCACCTATTAGCTCTTAATTTTATTCTTAAGTTTGTTACCTATCAATTTCGATTATACTTCCATCTATAATACAAATCCAATCTCCTCTAACTGCATAAATTAGGGCAATTTATTGCAATTGATTTCCCATTAAACTTCATAAATTATCAAATTGAAACCAAAATAAAATGTTTATTTATTATAAAAATCTTGTTGTTTAATTGAATTGACCATTCACAGATATAATTTACCTTGACCTCAATTTATTACTTAAATACATCATAAAACGTTAAATCTATATTCATTACAATTTGTTACCAAAATTAATTTAACGAAATCAATTACGCCCTTAAAAATTTCTATTCATTCATTAATTGCTAATTGTTATTCAATTTAAACCCATTCATTTGATTTCCCTATTATGCATCAATTATAAACCCATCATCATAAAGGTGATGTCAACATTTTATACTATAAATTTACCTTTTTATATTCCAATATAAATAAATGCTCACATACAAATTAAGATTCTAAATCCAATTAATTATTCCATTTAATCCATTGATTTATTAACTTTAGTTATTGCAATTCATTATTCGTTATAACTTAATATACTAAATAGATGGTTAATCTTAAATACTTGTTCTCATTTACGTTTTATTTCTGCTTACAAATTAATGCAATTATTACATATCCCTCCCTTAGTTAAAATCCTTCCTATCTCTATCTTAATTTCCAATTAACGTAAAATGTTATATTCAATTTCCATTAATTTCAATAGATTCAAATTATCATATTTTAAATCCAAACGAATAAATAAAGCTTGATTCCCGTTTAAATATTTAACTCATCTAATTGCAATTTACCTTATTATAATAAATTAAATTCCGAGATATTGATACAACTTTATTTCCATTCTTTATTCACAAATCATCATATTTATGAAGAACATTTACGTTATTCTCCATTTATTACCTTAATTTATTTAACGTAACATTTAATTTATATTTATTGCAATGATTTTCAAATCAATTGAATGAATTAAATATATATGTATCACTCATAGTAATTGTGGTCACAACTCTTGATCACCTTTAATAAGTTTATTATTTACAATCCAATAATCGCCATTTACTATATATATATACGAATTAAATAAATCCAATATTTCCATTTCATTTTCCTATGCTAAATTTATTACTAAGTGTATTTACTTCATTCCAACAAGTTGGAATTCCATTCTTACTATAACAATCATTTCCCTATTCACTTTTATTAATAACCCACCATCATTGCATTTATTGTCTTTTATTGGTTTAATCAAATTACCCCATATTCCTTTAAATTCATACTAATGAAATATTCAATTACTATTCAATGCATATTTATTCATCAATCAATTCGGTATTTACTTTTCTTTCCTTCTATTTGATGATAAATAACCTAGTATACATTTACATACATTCATTTCATTCCATTCATTTATGGGTATTGCATTGAAATTTAATTTATTAGATAATACCAACATTATTACCATTAATTACAATTGGATTCCCAATTTTATTCAATACCCTGAATAAATAACATATATATTAATCAAATCCTTACATTTTTTCTTTTCTCATATTCCATTTAAAATCAAATCATAACATTTAAATGATTTTATTGAATTGGAATTTCATTCAAGTCATAAATTATTAACTTTCATTAAATCAATTTAATATTTTCATTAATTTCTCATATTAAATTTTATATCTAGGTAAGAATCCCTTTTTCTTCTTAATTCATTTGGATTTTATTCAAATTTCTATAAAGAGGTTTTAAGTCACCATTTACATAATTATTTTAGCCTTCATTTTAACATTTATTTATCCCCTTTATTTTTTCTACTAAAATAAATTACAAAAATCCTATTAAATAAACAAACTAAATTGTCGAAATTTACGGGTCGTTACATTTTCTTATATAGTAATGTGAGAGAATGAAATAAAGATTATCTTAACCTCTATTTGATTATATAGATAAAATTAAGGTTTTTCCAAATTCCTAACTTACTAATAAAAAGCAAAATATTAAAAGGGGTATTAATATAAAACGTTAGAAAGAATAATTAGTTCAACTTTATAAAGAACGATAGAAGCTTCTATGGTTGTTATATAATTGAAATGTTGCTGAAAAAATGGAATAAAAATAATAATTGACTACTGTTAATCTTTAATTGATTCACATCAAAAAGACTAAATGTGCAATCAATTCTCTCCTTCCATTGGATTATAGTTAATTTTGAAATTACTTTGGATTCACACTGATATAAAATAAAAGCAATTAATTACTTTCATTTGTTGTATGTAGAAATATTTGATAGGATTCTTCCCATTTAAAATAGTTCACATATAACATTATGAATAACTATGTCTTTAATTTATAGCTATTTATAAAAATTACCAAACTACATAAAGTTTAAATTGCGCAAGATCACCAAGACTTTGATGATAACCATGAATGTGTTTTGCGTTGAATGATTCATATTCTATTTAACACGATAGGAAAATATTCAAAGCCTCTATTGAGTAAAAAGAACAAAGTCAGAATCTATTACAAAAAAATAGATTAAGTAAAATACATAAAACATTTAAATAAATAAATTTTCAAAACATTATTTAACACTTGACTTTTAACAAAATTTTGTATACCGAAAGTAGAATTGATTTGTTGCTTATACATTCATACTTCTCCCCATAATACAATATGGAATTTATTATATGAAATTTCTTTTAGCAATATTATGCTTTTCTTCCAACTTAATTCTCTTATATATGTATGTTTGAGAATGAAATAAGGAACAATTTTGCATTTATATGATTATAGAATGAAAGATTCTTTTTTATCTATGTATTATAATTACTAGACCAATAAATCCTTGAAATAAATAAAGAAGAGAGAGCAAATTACCTCCCAACAAAAACTACTTTTATAAGGACACAAAATTTGAACCGAAGATGTAAAATCGTAAATTCAGAGTAAAAGAAATAAGTTTGAACTTGAATTAAAAGGAAAGACAAATAATAGAATGAATATATAACCTTTAGATCAAGGTTGTTGATCCAGTAAGCCAAAAGCTTTTTGCAAATATTTAAGTAATTTATCCATAATCTTATCCCTAAAGCAAATGGTAAAAATACAAACATTGCATAACGTTAATAAAATAAAAAACAATTAAGGTCAATAAAAAAATGATGAACTATTGATGTATTCAATCAAATTATAATCGTGTTAAAGTAATTATGAGATAAGTAAATATACTATTTGGAAAGAGTCCCTCATTTGTTTCTAATTTAAAATTAAATCATTTATGTGAAGCTAGAGATGGGGAATAAATATAATCATAAATGAGTGAGAACAAATTGACGATGGAGAAATTGAGGAGCTAAGAATTTTTCTAAAATTGAATGTGAGAAGAGGAAGAGACCTCAGTTGGATAAAATTAGAATAGATAGTTGCATTTATTGTGAAATAAATGTATTTATTATAGTAAAAGCGAGCAACTTTATATATATATATTATTAAATAAATAAATTAAATTATAATAATTTACAATGAATAGTAATGGTGTGATGACCCGGAATTTTGGATATTTAAAATAGGAATATTTAATTGGTTTTAAATATTCAAAAGAGTAATTTTAACTTGAATTCCAATTATCACCATTTACTGGATAATTTAATTTTGAATTAAACTATTGGAGATTGGGTAAAATATGAAGTCTAGGATTTTTAGCTTGTTAAAAATAATTTGAAGGCTTATAAATTTATACTAATAATACTAAAGATGAATGAACTTTTAAAATTGAATTTAATAATGATTTGTTCAGTTTTAAAAGTATATTGTCTAAATATGATATTTAAATAGGCTTCCGAGGCACAGTCTCGAAATTCGACGAAACCAGTTCCATTAGATCCGTAATATTATATTATTGTCGGATTTAAATTTTTGTAGTGTTTGGAGTTGTTGTGTGAGCGTACGACATATAAACGCGTTGAATCTATATCGGAAATTTAATATAACGACTGAGTCCAAAAAGCTATCTTCTCCGTACGATCAAATTAGGACTCGAAACCTTTTCCATTGCGTTCGAAATAGGAGTTTAACATTATAAACGCCTAGTGGCACACCTAAATATAACATTTCTTGCGTTCGAAATAGGAGTTTAACAGTATACAATTTGAGATACTTTATAAAAAAAATATACATATAAAAGAAAAATCGAATAAATAGTCAAACCTTCTCATATACACCACTCCCCTCAACTTAAATTCATGTCCATCCTTATCTTCTTTTAGAGGAGGAAGAAAATTGAACGGAAACGAAATTCAAAAAAAAATGTCGGAGCAAATTCTTCGAAATTTAATCGGTGCCTTCCCTCAAAACCCTCGATTGAAAGTCACGGCTCCCCTCTCCCTTCCCAATGCCCTTATTTGCCCATAAAATCCGAATCGCAATCTCAAAATAAAATAAAGGGGGTAAACGCGATGGCATCACGGTGGGCCGATGCTAGCTCGCAGTGGCGAATAGCTCAAATTTGAGGTCGAGTGGAGGCGTGTGCAAAGGTACGTCATGATGGTGAGGGAGCTAGGACTTTAAGGCGATGATTTGAGGCTGGGTTCTCGTGATGATGGGGAGGAATCGTCAGCATCGATCTGGACCTACGTGAGTGCGTGGCCGAGTTCGCAGCAGTTGGAGATGGCGGCATCGCGATACGATGGGCTGCCGAAGCCTCGGCAGGTATTTCAAGTGAGTTTGTATTAATTATATGTATATTTTATTTTTATTTATTTTATTTAGTTGTTATTGACTATTATTATGGTAACATTAGGGTATGAACTGAAATCTTAATATGCATTGAATATTATTTATCATATCCTATTATGTGTATTTAGTTTTTGTTGCATCTAGGTTATGAACTGAAAATATGATCGAAACTATATGCTTTTATTATATATCTGCTATGCATATAATAATATATATACATAGTTTCAGTTCATAACAGCATGTTAGGAACTGAAATCCTAATATGCAAACATGCGATATTGCATATAAGTTGTAATACATTTTCATATCGTAGTAATACTATGTTACAAAATTGAGAAAACATCATAAGACAAATAAAAAAATAAATTGTTTGCACGGTTTTCAGCCTAGCTGATTTTGCTTTTATATTATCTTAATAACTTATTTTAAATGACAGTAGACGTCAAATAAAGTATGAAAAATCGAAAAATAAATATTTGGTCTTTGTTTAGAAGTTAGGCTATCTTCCACATGAAGGAATTACACTGTGAACTTTTATAACTTGCACGTCTCAGTTCTCCAATAGATGAACAAAAGCTTAAAGTACAGCCTAATCTTGTATAATTTTCTTATGGTTTGGAGCAGTTAAGGAATAGTTGTTTTTTTTCTCTGAACTCACTCCTTAAAATTAGCATCATACCATTGATTCTACTCCTAAAATAAATGAGATAAAATACAGACTTCGTCTGAGGTGGTTTATGGCTATTCATACGCATTTATTTGTTACCTTATTATGGAAACATTTGGGTAAAACTGAAATTTACCCAAAAACATTGCTAACTACTGTATCGGCAAGCTACTTCGAATTTAAGAAATAAGAGTTTTTGTTTTCCTTTTCTCGGTTCTTCCTTCTCGTTTATAATATAATTAATATTCAAATTTAGTGGAATATAAAGTAAAATTTTGAATTATGTGTGTGTCAGTGTGTGTCAGTTTGCAATATAATATAGCATCGGTTATGAATGCAAACAAGTGATTAAATTTATTTTGGAAGTGATCAAGTTTGCTTATGGATGATTGAATGGTATTGGATGCCTTGAATGAGTTGATATCTCTGATATGAAGTGTTTTGTAGTATCATATGTTTGGGCGGACAGGATATTGTGGTTATCCATCAATGATGAATTGTTGTGAAAAGCGGGCATCCTGTATTTAAAGTTTGAAGAGTATTTCATTTGGATAACTTGGGATAGGATGACATGAGACTCGAAGAGACCGGGGTCGGGTATTAGAAAATACCCGAAACCACTTTGAAGTTTTATAGATTGATATATGAAACCAATAGGCTGGAATGAAATGATTTAAGTGAATTGGACTATTTGATCTAAATTTTGGTACCTAGAAAACTGATGTGTGAAATAAGCGATGCCTATAACAAAATTGTGAATTTGTAAATTGATACGAGTTACCCCGGGTTTTATATGAGCTGTATTCCATGTTGGATGGGTTTACTCACGCTGGTTTCCAGCCTGACCCAGGTGTTACTTTGATGTAATGCTCGGGTCAGACCGAGTATTACAGATTTTTAGGTAAGGATGCTCTAGAGCTCAAGAGGCGAGCTGGATGGCAGGAACATATGGAGTGTTTCCGCTGTAATATATTTCTGATTTTCTGAGACATGTTGATTTATATATGTCCAGTGTTTGAGTATGTGGGTAACTCTGATGTATTAAAATGTAATTGACAGATATAGTATTCTTTTGTAAACTGTTATTAATTAATATTATATTTTATTCGCTGCGAATGTGAGAATCTGTGGTTTTGTTCTGTTTCTTCTTCTATCTCTTTTCTTCTTTTTCCCTAACTATCTAGAATTTTCGGGATCGAAAAATCTGGGTCGTTACAGTTGGTATCAAAGCTGAAAGGTTAAGCGGGAACTTTGGCTCTAGTGGGATTACTCATTAAGGATAGGGACAATGGTATAAATTGATTTGATTTAAAGGATTAAATCAACATTTAAAAATTTAACTCGAATTTATATAATTCGGGATGGTTTAAATTTGAAATTTGAATTGAATTCATTCAAATTGAATCTGATTTGAATTGAAGATGTGTAAGTTTAAAATTTTAAATGGAAAATTTGAATTGGATTGAATTGAAATGATTTGAAATTGAAGTGGGTTCAATTGATATTAGTCCAAATTGATTGGAATAATTTGGAATTGTAATTAAAGTTGAGTAGGTTTTTAAAATCAAATGGAATTTGATTTGAATTTGGAAAGAAATCAAGATTGATTCAACTTGAATTGGGGTTAAATCAATTTTAATGGAAACTTAAGTTATTCAAATTGGAATTGAGTCAATTTAAATGGAAGTGGAAATTTAAATCGAATTGACAGGGAAGTGAACAGTTTTGACTCTGGACTATTTTCAATATAAATTGTTTTAATATAAATTTATTTTTCCAAGCTATTTAATATATACAACCTTTCTTTTTAAAGCCAAATTATTTTATATTCATTTTACAATTATTTTTGGAACTATTTAACAATTTTTCAACTGTTTTATAAACTAATTACTACTTTTCAACTATTTTACAAATTAATTACTATTTTACAACTATTTCACAATTACTTAACTATTTTATAACTATATTGCAAACTAATAATTATTTTTCAACGACTTATCTATTTTAAACTTTTCAATCTATTTTCTGAATTTAAGCTGGACAGAGTTTGAACTATTTATGATTGAATATCCATTTGGGATAAGGATTAAAGTGATAATCCAATGGAATTGAAACAATCATGATTATGTGGATAGAAATTAAAGGAAATGTGAATAGAAAGAGAAATTGATTTAGTTGATAATCAATGAAGATAATTACGTAGGATGTACGTATATTATTCTAATCGCATAGTGATTTGATCTAGATTCGAGCACAGAATTTCGAGATAGTTTATCGATCCGAGTTGGGATTTTTCACTCGATTTTCGACGGCGAACCTGGATATGGATTGTTGATTAGTTCTGGATATTCTCTATCATAGTTAGGCTATGCAAGGAGAATGAAGGTTTCTGATCAAGAACCCAAATCTGAGTCCGCACTAGGAAGTCGGGTGGACGATACTAGTTCAGAAGTGTAACTGTGTGATCGAATGAGCGATCAGATTGGTATAGCATACGGATGATATGTGTACATTGTACGGATTTGAATGAAATTGATATTTAAAATTTGTGAATAAAAAATTGTGAAATGATTTCTTTTGAAATGATAGTATATTTTATGAAATATACAATAGATAAAAGTGAAAGTTGGATATTTTTATGATGATAAGTAAGATGGAAACAACTTTATAAAAAAAGAGTAATCAAATTTGAATATTTGATTTTAAATAAACAAAGTTATATATCTGTGACGACCGCCCATGACTCCCGCACCAAATCAAGAGAAAAGAGCGCTGAAGGGCGTGCCAGGTAGCCATGGACAGTAGTCAGGGTAAAATAAGCATCGCAGAAACTCTATCGCATAACTCACAGCGCATGGATAAGATACAATAGAGAAATATATATATATATAGTGAAGTTTCATAACAGGAAATCATCATATAAGCATCACAGTAGTTTGATACAATCATCCAGGCAAATCCATACATCAAAGCCTCACTACATAGCACTCAGAATATATACAAGCAGCGGAACACCCAGTACAAATAGTAAGAAAACTAATATGCAAAGCCTCCTGCTCGTCTTCGTCATCATCAGCGTAGATCTCCAAGAACAGCACCTGTCACCTGCTACCTAGTCTGCCCATCCCAACATGGATGAACAGCCCAAGGTAATAAGAGGAGACATAAAACCTTGAGTCAGACAAAGTCTTAGTGAGTAGTAAATCAACCATCAAACATACCAAAAGAGCATAAGGAATAAAAGGAATAGGAACCAAACCGTCCCACTCCACCTCTTTCTACAGTGATAGCCCCCAGACACACACTAAGGAAAAGCAAGCATAATATAGCAGATAATTAAAGTAAAGCAATAATCACTCGAGTCAAGGGCGATGCTTTCCAAATACAAACCCCCAAGGCCTAAACCAAGATCAGATAAGCACCCAGAAAATACCGCTCTTGAGACCGAATGATAATACAACCAAACATCCATGACTCTGGCTATCACTGTTATCATTGCCATGATTCCACCGTTAATTGAATGACCACCTGTCAAGGGCTAATGGTAACCCCGGTTCTAGACATAACTCCGCACGTCGTCGCAGCCCGTGCCTAAGAATTTTCGCAACTACCCAGAGTACTAGCACGTCGTCGCAGCCCGTGCTTGGAACGTCGTCGCAGCCCGTTCCAACGTACTCTTGCTTTGAGCATGCTAGAACCTTCAACAACGATAAGATCTTAGCCTCCTAGTCATCCTCCTCGACGACTATTTCCATACTAGCTCAAGCGCCTCTCAAGCTAACCATTATCACCTAGCCGGATCGCATTACCGAGTTATCAACATAACTTTGCACGTCGTCGTAGCCCGTGCTTGGAACGTCATCATAACCCGTCCCAACTCAACATCATGGTTTGCCTCCTCGCATCATGGCAAAGTCCCATCTTAACATCATCCAATCCATACATATGAGCTTCAACATCCGCTTCATATGCCATAAGCAGCTTTCACCATTCAAGAGCCTTTCCACTTAGCTTTCGAATCATCTTCAATCATCTTGTTCCAAATCAACTACTAGCTAACTTGGAAACAATCAAATCAATCATACAATCAATCATTTAAACAAGATCTAATGAGCAATATCAACTATAATGGCAATTTCGTAAATAAATGAGCATAAGTCTAACATGCATGAATCATAGGTTTTTAGCATAGATCTATCAAATATAAAACATGGGTTTTGTCTCTAATACTTGATAAATGAACATGCATAAGTAAACATCTTCACAAACAATGAATCTACACTTGGATCTAAGGAAAATGCACAAAATCACTATCTACAACACTCCAACAAACCACCAATCCAATATACTCCTTTGGGTCCGCGTGAGAGATAACTACCACTCACCAAATCACCTAAACACCTCAAAAACTAAACACTTCAGATCTGGACAGCGAAGATCAAGGCTTGATCCGACGAAATCTCGCTTAAAACGATGAAATCTAGCTTCGTTGGATGAAGATCTTCAACTCTGGCCCTTGAATCTTTGATCTCGATCTTTGATCTTGGATGGATGTTAGAACTAGATTGAAATGAAGAAAAGAAGACGAAGAAATGTTGTAGTCGAGCTCTCAAAATGGCAGCACTTCGTCGCTTCAAAAACCGGTGCCAAAAAGTGAGCCAAACCCCTCTATTTATAGGCTGAAACCACAATGAGTCGTCGCCCCTTAGGTCGTTGCCGACCCACCCCTTGAGTCGTCCCCGACTTATCATCATGCCGACTCAACAAAACACAGGGCCTCACGTCTAACCTATACGCGACTCACCCCAGACACGACTCAACACCCCTAACGACCTAACATCCTTAACCCGTGTACGACCTACCCATAGCCGACTCAACAATCCAACCAATACGGCCTAACGACTTAACCCTTCCTGCCGACTTAACCATTCACTCTTATGGCCGACCTAAGCTCTAACCGACCTATGACCAATGACTTAACACACAGCCGCTAACACTCCCAAGTCCTAAGTCGTATGGTGACTCAACTAACATGCCGATTCAACTACACTAAGCTATACTGGGTACTTGCCGTCCTAACCCCTAGCCGACTCAACACTCGTCCTAGGCCTTAACTCCTTAAGACGCTAGCCGCTAGGTCGGTCAAGTCTTCTTAAGTCGCTATACCTTAAGTCGGCAACCCTTATCTCGGCTGACTACCCTAACTCGGTCATCCCTTTTAAGTCGGCCAATCACCTTAAGTCGTTGATTCTTAACTCGGCCATACTTTTAACTCGGTGCCAACCCTATAAGCCATTAGCTCCTAGGTCTTTCTAACTCCTATAGGTCGCTGCGTATCACTAACTTGCTCACGACCTATCTCTTATCTCGTCTACGACTTAAGCTCTCTCTCACGACTTAAGCACCACACGAGCTAGCTTCCATATGACTTAAGCATATAGTCGACTCAACTCTAAACAACTTAATAATACCAACGACCTAATGCAACTATTTAACGATTCATCGACACGTAAAATACGGGTCGTTACAATATCTTTGTTATATAAGATAAATCTTCCCTTGTTGGATCTATTGCAGGAAGAAAAGGATTTTGAAAGTGTTTGAAGTATAAAAGGAGTTTTATACAAGATTGAAATGATCCAAAGCTTTTTTTAAAATTATATATATATATATATATATATAAAGGATCTTGTGAGGATTTTTGAAAAAGGTTTTGGGAACCTTTGGTTTTGGAAAGGCTTTTGATTTTTGGGTAAAATCGATATTGGAATTTGGAAAGCCTAGTTTGAGAATTATCGATCTTGGGATAATCGATTTTGAGAAAAGGAGATTTATATGAGATTCATACTAGATGTATGATTTGGAAGATACTATATGTGTATAGTATAAAGTGTTTTGATAATGGCTCTGGGGAAAAAGGCGCTCCCTTGAAATGAACTTCCCAGGAGTGCCACAGGGTGGTACTGCCTTGAACCCTAAGGGGGGTTCTAAAGTTGATCTTGTGAGGAGTCCGGACAAAACTAGTTCCTGAGGATTATGAGTAGCGTGTAGCGAAAGTCGAGAGCGCTGATGCCTACAGAGGTATTTGGGTTATGCTGTGACGACAGTGTAACTCGATGTCATTGTGATCTACTGCAGACCATACCGAAAGTCGTGTGTGCCGCTGAGAGCCAACAGTCTACGTTTAATTTTATATTGGTAGACTGCGACCTATGGTAACATAGCGAAGTCATGTGTGTCGCTTAGAGCCAACAGTCTGCGTTTGATTTTACATCGGCAGACTGCGACCTATGTGGGAGTGGAGAAGTTTCATTTTTGACAGCGAAAATCGAGGGCCTGATGCCTATAGTTACATGGACTTTTGCTGTGATGGCAACGTAACCCTGGAATGTAACCGCGATCTGTCGTGGGTTCCATGGTGTAATCGAGGGGCGCGGAGTGCCTACAGTTACATGGACTTTTGCTGCGATGGCAACGTAACCCAGGATGTACCTGCAACTATGGATGGGGGTGATGATTTCCAGAGCATTCTCACCAAAGATATTTCCTCTATTTTCAAAAACTGTTTTCTATATTTTCAATAAAATTATTTTCCCAAGTATTTTCACTAGGTGTTGAAACGGGTTTACCAAGTACTTATAGATTTTTAGTCCTACGCCTGATCAACGTATGACCGAATTTTTGTAAGAATAAGGATGGACTGGTTGAGACATCGAGTTATAAGAAGTATTTTTATAAAAAAAACTATTTTAATAGTATTATGTGAATTTAAAAGTATTTATAAAATTTTAAAATAAAAGTGTTAGAATTTTGGAAAAATGAAAGAAAATCCAAACTGGATTTATGAAAAACAATATTTAAACTCAGGAAAATTTAATGAAGTGATTTTTGTAATAAAATCGAATATTGATTTAAAAGTTGAAAGTAAGCTAATTAGCTAAATAAATTATTTGATAGAGTATATTAATAAAATTTAACTCGATTAAATAAAATGGATTGTAAGTTAATAATGAAGTTTGGAGATAAACTCGAATTATAATAGAATTCGACTTGGATTGATAATGAATTAAGTGGAGATGTAAAAATAAAATGGAATTGGATTATAATAGAAATGATTTGAGTTACAAATAAATCCAATTCAAGTATAAATGAGTTAAATATGAACTTGGGTATTGTTTTGACAAACTGAGAATGGGATTAAAATTAAAATGGATAAAGAGTGGGGTAATTGAATTTGATGAAAATCAAATTGAATAGAAGTGAGCTTAAGTTGTGAAGTTGAAATAACCTAAAGAAAGTAATTAACTAAGTTTAAAATTTATAGAAGTTGGCTTCGAGTAAAAGTGAAAGTCCAGTAAATAAAAGTCTGGGTTAAATTATTTTGGGAAATGATTATTAACTTATAAGTATTGAATGTGTTAAGCTTAATAAAATGCTTTTGAATGAAACAATTGCGGAAATGGGATGAAATGCAGGTGTATGGTTTGTAAATAAGTTAATATGTGAAGAGACTTTAATAAAAATTGATTTTGGAATCAATTGAAGTGAATCGGGTTCATTTGGATTAAACAAAAAGAATTGAATATAAGCAATTGAATAATAAACCATTCTAACTAAATAAAAATTTGGTTGGAAGCTATTCGAACTTGTGTCGAAGTCTTAAAAATTGTTTATAAGAACTGTTAGTATGCATTGCTTATTCCATGTGTTAGCTATTGAAAATGAGTGAAATGTAAATAAACTCCCTATATTTTATACTTACATGTTTGAATTAAGTAAGTACAGGTACCGGGAAGCAGTTTGGCTAGATTTGGACGCGCTAATTGCTAAAATAATAAGCCGCTTGCTTAAAAATGCTAAATAAAGGTACGCCTACGCAATAAAAATAGGAAATATGAACTTTTTTGTTTTTTCGACCGTGTGGGTCGATGTATATATATTTATATCTCTTGTCAAATAGCAAAAGCTCCTCCGTACAAAGAAGACTCTGCCAAAATTTTCTGAAAATTTTGGGAGTTAGAAAATTTTTGGGAAAATTTTCGTTAGCGACAAAACGAATTCAAATTTGAATTTGAAATAAATTAGTGGATGAAACTAATTAAAAATAATGATATAAATCAGATATAAATGGAGGATAAAATTCAATATTCAGAGTTGAAGATGAATTGAATTCATATGGAAATAGGAGAACCGATTTGAATAGAAATAGATATAAACTTAAGTGGTGAAGTGAAAATAAATATTAAAATTTTGTAAAGAAGTGTATAAAATGATATTAGAATCGGTAGTTGGATATGGTTGAACTGGATATATTGGTATTATAAAGCAAGAGAAAAATTGGGATTTTTGATTTCAAATGATAAATTGAAATTTGCTCGGCAAAGGTATGTGTTTAAAATTTCTGTATGAAATTTGATTGGATATTTGATCTAGCCACTTGGCTTGTTGTTTTCTTTGGGAATTTGGGAGCCTGTAGAGGCATTTTGTAGTTGTACCGAGCTAGCCGCGCAAAGGAGACGCTAGCGAAATTTTTCGGAAATTTAGGGAGTTCGAAAAATTTTTGAGAAAATTTTGATAATTCAAAATTTGGTTTTAAATTCAAATTTGAATTGTTAAGTAAATAATATTATTGGGATTTATGGATAAGTCTGGAAAGCTAGAAAAAGGGTTAGTGTGTCTTTAATAAAAAGATTGCTTTGAGAATTGTTTGGAATTGTTTGTTTTTGGGAAAAAGTAAATGGGTATTGGACCATTCTTCTTAAATAGCAATTTCGGGGATGAAATTCTTTTAAGGGTGGAGGAATGTGACGACCCAGAATTTTGGATATTTAAAATAGGAATATTTAATTGGTTCTAAATATTCAAAAGAGTAATTTAACTTGAATTTCAATTATCACCATTTACTGGATAATTTAATTTTGAATTAAACTGTTGGAGATTGGGTAAAATATGAAGTCTGGGACTTTTAGCTTGTTAAAAATAATTTGAAGGCTTATAAATTTATATTAATAATACTGAAGATGAACGAACTTTTAAAATTGAATTTAATAATGAGTTGTTCAGTTTTAAAAGTATATCGTTTAAATTTGATATTTAAATAGCCTTTCGAGGCACAGTCTCGGAATTCGACGAAACCGGTTCCATTGGATCCATAATATTATATTATTATCAGATTTCAATTTTCGTAGTTTTTGGAGTTGTTGTGTGAGCGTACGACATATAAACGCGCTGAATCTATATCGAAAATTTAATATAATGACTAAGTCCAAAAAGCTATCTTCTCCATACGATCAAATTAGGACTGGAAACCTTTTCCATTACGTTCGGAATAGGGGTTTAACATTATAAACGCCTAGCGCTACACCTAAATATGAGTTCAATTTTTTTTACAGTATATAATTTGAGATACTTTATAAAAAATATACATATAAAAGAAAAATCAAATAAATAGTCAAACCTTCTCATATACGCCACTCCCCTCAACTTAAATTTGTGTCCATCCTTATCTTCTTTTAGAGGAGGAAGAAAATCGAACAGAAACGAAATTCAAAAAAAAATGGCGGAACAAATTCTTCGAAATTTAATCGATGCCTTCCCTCAAAATCATCGATCAAAAGTCACGGCTCCCCTCTCCCTTCCCAAATCCCTTATTTGCCCATGGAATCCGAATCGAAATCTCAAAATAAAATTAAAGGGGGTAAACACAATGGCCTCACGATGGGCCGATGCTAGCTCGTGTTGGCGAATAGCTCAAATTCGAGGTCGAGTGAAGGCGCGTGCAAAGGTACGTCACGATGGTGAGGGAGCTAAGGCTGTAAGGCGGTGATTTGAGGCTGGGTTATCGTGATGGTAGGAAGGAATTGTCAGCATCGATCTGGACCTACGTGAGTGCGTGGTCGAGTTTCGCAGCAGTTGGAGATGGCGGCATCACGATACGAAGGGATGCAAAAGCCTCGGTAGGTAGTTCAGGTGAGTTTGTATTAATTATGTGTATAATTTATTTTTATTTATTTTATTTAGTTGTTATTGACTATTATTATGGTAACATTAGGGTATGAACTGAAATCTTAATATGCATTGAATATATTTTTTATTAATTCATATCCTATTATGTGTATTTAATTTTTGTTGTATCTGAGTTATGAACTGAAAATATGATCGAAATTATATGCTTTTATTATATATCTGCTATGCATATAATAATAGTATATACATATTTTCAGTTCATAATAGCATGTTAGGAACTGAAATCCCAATATGCAAACATGCGATATTGCATATAAGTTGTAATACATTTTCAAATCATAGTAATACTATGTTACAAAATTGAGAAAACATCATAAGACAAATAAAAAAATAAATTGTTTGCATGGTTTTTAGCCTGGCTGAGTTTGCTTTTATATTGTCTTAATAACTTATTTTAAATGACAGTAGACGTCAAATAAAGTACGAAAATCCAAAAATAAATATTTTGACTTTGTTTAGAAGTTAGGCTATCTTAACATGAAGGAATTACACTGTGAACTTTTAGAACTTACACGTCTCAGTTCTCTAATAGATGAACGAAAGCTTAAAGTACAACCTAATCTTGTATAATTTTCCTATAGTTTGGAGCAGTTAAGAAATAGTTGTTTTTTTCCTCTGAACTCACTCCTTATAAATTAGCATCATACCATTGATTCTACTCCTAAAATAAATGAGATAAAATACATATTTCATCTGAGGTGGTTTATGGCTATTCATACGCATTTATTTGTTACCTATTATGGAAATATTTGGGTAAAACTGAAATTTACCCAAAAACATTGCTAGCTGCTGTATCGGCAAGCTACTTCGAATTTAAGAAACAAGAGTTTTTATTTTCCTTTTCTCATTTCTTCCTTCTCGTCTATAATATAATTAATATTCAAATTTAGTGGAATATAAAGTAAAATTTTGAATTATGTGTGTGTCAGTGTGTGTCAGTTTGCAATATAGTGTGTGTGTCAGTTTGCAATATAATATAGTGTCAGTTATGAATGCAAACAAGTGATTAAATTTATTTTAGAAGTGATCAAGTTATGGATGATTGAATGGTATTGGATGCCTTGAATGAGTTGATATCTCTGATATGAAGTGTTTTGTAGCATCATATGTTTGGGCGGACAGGATATTGTGGTTATCCATCAATGATGAATTGTTGTGAAAAGGGGGCATCCTGTATTTAAAGTTTGAAGAGTATTTCATTTGGATAACTTGGGATAGGATGACAAGGGACTCGAAGAGATCGGGGTCGGGTATTAGAAAAACCCGAAACCACTTCGAATTTTTATAGATTGATATATGAAACCAATAGGCTGGAATGAAATGATTTAAGTGAATTAGACTATTTGATCTAAATTTTGGTACCTAGAAAATTGATGTGTGAAATAAGTGATGCCTATAATAAATTGTGAATTTGTAAATTGATACGAGTTACCCCGGGTTTTATATGAGCTGTATGCTTTGTATTCCATGTTGGATGGGTTTACTCACGCTGGTTTCCAACCTAACCCGAGTGTTACTTTGATGTAATGCTTGGGTCAGACCGAGTTTACAGATTTTCAGGTAAGGACGCTCTAGAGCTCAGGAGGCGAGTTGGATGGCAGGAACGTATGGAGTATTTCCGCTGTAATAGATTTCTGATTTTCTGAGATATGTTGATTTATATATGTCCAGTGTTTGAGTATGTGTGTAACTCTGATGTATTATTGACAGATATTGTATTCTTTTGTAAACTGTTATTAATTGATATTATATTTTATCCGCTGCGAATGTGAGAATCTGTGTTTTGTTCTGTTTCTTCTTCCATCTCTTTTCTTCTTTTTCCCTAACTATCTGGAATTTTCGAGATCGAAAAATCTGGGTTGTTACAAATGGTCTTACTATTTATCCGAATTCTCTCTATTGTTACCTTTTAGTTCTTCCTTCGAACCAGCCGACATGTACTTGATGAAAAACTAAACCTATTGTAAAAAAGAAGTTAAGACAAATGTTTGAAAAAATAATCGATAATAAAATTTAAAATTAGCAAATACATCCTAAATTAGCAAATAAAGAAGAAAAAACCTTGGGAATATATTCAAACATATACAATATCGGATAGCATTTATAGAAAGAATAAGTAAATTATATATCTCATAATAGACCAAAACAATTTGTTAGTTATCACACAAACATGACTATCAAAATTTATATGATAAACACCAAAAATACAAGGTACAAATATAAAAATTAAAATAACACACAACTTATGAGCAATTGGTATTTGTAGACATCTATTACCACCAAGATATATTTTCTTTATTACAATAGTTCAAATATAAATGCATAATAGTTAAAAAAGTTTAACATAAAAGAAATAGCAAAGCCAATGATGTATATGAGTAGATGATATGGAAGGAAACACAATCGTGAACAAAGCTAATAAAAAATTTCAATAAAAAGCATAAAATCACAAAAATCATATCACAAACTCATAAAAAATTATTTATATGGTTTCACAAAATTAAAAAGATATTACAATTAAATCTGTAAATTTGAAAAGGCAATTGCATTTACAAACTTTCTTTTCACAATTTAATGTAAGAAAAATTAATTTCAAAATTGAATGAACTATTTTGGACATCCATTACAACCAAATCAGATAAATATAAATGGATAACAGTTAAAAGTCAGCAATCTGATTGTGCATACCATAGAGAATATTATACAATTACTAAACCATAACATATTTAAATGTAAAATTATCAATTTATAAAACTCATGTCATAATCCAAGAATAAATGTTGGACTTACAAACTTATCATTTAAATTTTTATTTTTATGAAGATATTCACCTAATTACTCATAGAGAGAAAGTGAGAATAACAAAATTTACAAATTTGAAAAGTAAAGAGTCTTGGATTCATAAATATACTTTCATTATTAAATAGGAATTTAAGAATGATAATAAAAAAGTTAAACGAAATCCAAAATAATAAATTTAATAGTTGAATCTTAACATGAGATGTTATCATCCACTTCATTACTCAATGTTGAAACATTGAATATTAAGAGAATAAGGAATTTGAGTCTTGAAACGACTTAGATTTGATGAGAGATATGAAATAAGTTTGAGGGTAAGAAAAATAGAAGAAGAAATAAACATGATAAAATATATAGATATGAACCGAGTATGGAGAAAAAAAGGAAAAGGATGCATAATAATTACTTGAATGAAGGAGAAGAATATGGATATATGACAAAGAATACAAATAGGTACCAAATAAAATGGTAAGACTGAAATTGATTACAAAAGAAATAAAGGGGATTATTGTAAATTGTTTACTCAAATCAAGGAAGGATGAGTATATGACTTCAGATGGAATGAGAAATAAGCATACAAATGGTCACATATTCTCTTTAATATATAATAGAATAGATATGTGTGTATTAAAACTATTATTCTGCTACACCTATTAAAATTTTACTTTATAGAACAACAACTATAAAAAAATTATTTTATTATGTTTTCATGTGAAGTCCAATGTTCGTTAAAAGTGATAATGATGTTTTTCAAAAATGTTATAGTGCATAAAATATTTTGATTCTACGCTTATCAATGGTACAGGTTTAGGCCTGAATTTGATCTGCCTACTCTCTTAATTCTGGTATGGGTTTTACTCTGACAACTTAAGTCCAACCCGACTACTATCAGGGTCAGGTATGGTTTCATCACAACACGGTCCGGTTTGGGCCAATCCTATTATTATTTTTCCATAATAGCAAGACATGAGGGTGTAAGTTATTTGTTTACCAATTTGTTTATTTGCAAATAGATACTTTTACATGCTTTTATTATGAACTTGGCTTCATCTCTATTCAATTTGTATGCTAACACCGTTTGCACATTATTTTACTAAAGTTATGAGTTTAAAGTATAGCTTTAGCATAAATACCATAAGTTAGGTATATTGGTATTACCAAACAGACGTGAAAAGCTCAGCGGCCTAGGATTGAGCATTGGATTTCAAATTAGTACCTATTGAGTTCAGAATGGGATTAGGTTTGGTTATTGTTATCGGACTAGGATCCAGATTTTAAGATACCCAGACCAAACTCAACCCATAGATATGTGTAACGATCTGCCTTTTCAACCCTCAAATCTCGACACTAATACATCTACAGTATTCATGTATCCAACATTCAAGTACTGGAAAGATAAATTGTTATGGTAAATTAAAAGAAGAGGAAACATAATAAGAAAGAAGGAACAAAATATCAAAATCTCACAATGGAATTATGACATATAATATCAAAGAACAATACAAACTGTCACTCTAACATACATAGTAATTTCAGAGTTACAATAATAAATACTATCATCAACACAGGACAGTTATAATAACATATTATTATATATGGCGATATATACAATACAATAATGCAGCGGAAATAAGAATACTATGTTAGATGAATGGAAGCATCTAACTACTCCAAATAACATTAACGAAAACCTGGTTTTCTCGGACTACTCGGAACAGTACATGAGGAATTTAAGGAAAACAAAAGCCATACGTTAGACATAAGTCTGGTATGTGAAACTGAAGAAATATGTGTGACATATAACAACACCATGTGAGACAACACGGAATACCATCATGGTTATCCCCTCAAAGAGCCAACCATCTATTAAGTGCATATCTCAATATAATATATAATGTCTAGGGTGTGAAATATAAGTAAGAAATAGTCGTGGTATCTGTACATCACAACAATAACTAGGTATACAATCAATACTCGCTAAGGTGCATCCGCATAAATGTTAAGGATTTCCATGGAGATGTCTTCAGTCTAGCCGAATTCGAACTCCATGACATGGATCATAAATTACCTTTCGAGCATGGTATATCTCTAGATATAATAAACTATATAAGGTAAACACAACTGGCTCAATAATGAACTGTGTGGCACCAAGTATCAACAACTCCCGCATGCAACATATTGATAAGCATACCTAAATATGGAGTTGATATACCTTCATGGGTAAGCTAAACCAAAGATTGTGCATCCTACTCTGTTTTTGATCATTTTCGATGTCCAGGCTACATTCGGCATCTCCCACACGAGTCTTCATCCCTTGAAAAGAACATAAATACCAAATGCATTCCATCATCTCGAACAGATCACAAATCGCTATGTGGATTTAAGCTTCTTGAATATATCTCAAATCTCGACATAGATTCCCACATAAGTCCTCCAACGAATGCTAACATTGTCTTCCCTCATGGAATACTCCTTAAGATAGATATCTCTACACGATAGCATCGTTCTCGATGTTAACACCGACCTCTCCATTGGATTTAACCTTACGCTAGACAGTTCAACTCTATAACATTCCACTTGACAACCGTATCCAAAGCATATATCGTGTATATGGTTTTGAAGTTGCTATGAGTTCGAGTCATCTCATATAAGTACACTTCCCCTGCTTACCAGACGCTCCAAAACCAATATGAATTTCCATTTAACTTAATTCTGGTTCTTTTAGAAATAAATAGACAATACATAAGGAAGGATATCTTCTCTTATTTGGATGGATTTCCTTATCATTTTCGTAGAAAAGCAAGACAAGTTTATACGTGCAACATAACATCTCCGAAGATAACTATAACATATTGACCTCATATTTCTTTTAGATGTTTCCTAATTTATTTTGGTCAATTTCGATAATCGACTAATCGACTATCAAGTACAAAATAGATGATTAATAATGGAAACCAAGTCTCATATACTTATCACAAACCAATAAACACGTAAAGCATGATCAAGTCAAACAAATGACATGTAAACCCTTATTTATTAAATTAACACTTTTTATTTATTAAAACATTTTGTATTAGTGAAACTTTATTTTATCTAATAAAAATTCATTTATCAATCATTACTATTCATTTGTACTCTTTCAATGCTTCAAAAGGTATTCATATACTTATCTTAATTGGTATAAGTATATTCACAGATCATTAATAAGATTTCTTACTTTAAACCTTTAATTTTTTTCTATCTTTTTCTAGAAGATTCCATATTTATAGTTTCCTTCAAAATGTTTATTTTAAGGATCTAAGTGCTTTCACAAATCCATTCAAAAGGTTCAAGGTTAATGTTACTTAAATTGTCGCTATAAACCCAAAATCATTTCACTTAATGCTTATCTTTAAAACATTCTTTTAAAGATCCATTTACATTTTTCACAACAAACCCAAAACCAATTTTATACTTATTACTATCTTTAAAAACATTTGTTTAAAGATCTAACTTAATATTTGATCATGTTCGATAGTCGACTAATCGACTATCCAGTTAAGATGATCGCTTACAGAAATTAAGCTTCGTATACTTAGCTCATTTTCGATATTCCAACTTATTATCCCTCGTTCAAAAGTGAAGTCACGTAAGTTAGGGCACTGATTGCATATCAAAGCCTTGCCTGGTCACTTCATTATTGACTCTCACAGATATATTGTTCTACCTCGTCGGCTTTTAGTGTTACGTGTAGTATTAATGATTTTCATAAACCAGTAAGAAATCAACACGATTAACAGGTTTCCAACATTCCTGACTTAACCATTCCTTAGTCAAGAGGAAAGTTGGTAGGTTAGAGCACTATTGCTTCTGTTCCTACTTGAACATCAATCTTAACACCCACAAATAGATAAGCCTACTTCGTCGGCTTTGAGTGTTATGCATATCTAATTACTTTTCAAACATGTAATTAAACAAAACACGATTTAGCCACTAAGCAATTCATAACCCCTTTCTAAATCCTTTAGTCATAATTTAAAACCTTTCTAGAAATGATATATATATATATATATATATATATATATATATGTATGTATGTATGTATGTATGTATGTATAGTAATTTATTTAAAAAACTAGATATTTAATAAAGCAATATAAAAGATATTATATTAAGTAAGGCATATATCCTAAGATAAAATAGTCAACACATTTTATAAAAATATGTGCTTAAAAATACTTTAAAATACCTATATAAGTTTTAAAACATTCACCCAAAATATTACTTGAAAATAATAAGTTTATAATTCGCTTAAAAACTTGGAAAACCCATGTTTCCTTTATATTTAAAAGTAAACTTTCTTCTTTTAATATTCATAAATAATTCTTAAAAGTTCATAAAAATGTCAAACCACATTTATAATACTCTAATAAGAGTTAGCAAAGATTTATAAAAAGAATGAAACCAAATACTTAATTTTAAAGTCTTTTCCAAACCTTTAAAATTCAAAACGAAGGCTACTAAAATGGGGCATTTTTGCACAAGTGTAAAGTTGACCTCTTTTCGCTATGTTACTTAAAATTTTATCTTCCAATATTTTTATGGCAACAAGCATACATAATAAAAATCATAAATATGGTGAGAAACCTTTAGGGACCTCTCTACAAAGTTCCGTAGAAATTGCCGAGCACAAGGCAATTCTTAATATCTATAGCGATCGCTATAAGAACAATTTAAAATCCAAGTCCATTCTAAACCAAAGTCCAACTACAACCTATGTTCTTTGTTTCAAAAATATGCTACAAGTCCATCCAAGTCCATTCAAGTCGATACATATCGATTACATATGCCATTTGCTTTCAAAGCAAGAATCAAAACCAATATTATAACATATGTCAATATCAATTTAAACAACATATAAGCAATCAATCACAAGCATATATACATAACATTTTCATTTAATGTGCCGATTAAACTCACCCTTAATCAAAAAAATAAGCAATTCCAAGCAACCAAGTCTTTCCTCAACCTTGCAACTGCCTTTGCTTCCTACCTAAACCTTGTTTTCACTTACCTTTTGGCCCAAAGACCCCCTTAATGCTCACGGCCTTCTGAAGATAGGGGAGATTTACTTCGATTCTTCAATATCTAACTTAATGGAAGGTTCCGTGATATTGTACTAAATCTCTAGTCCAAGTTTGGGCTGATTTGGAGTGGTTTTGAAAATATATTGCTTAGGAAATTTGTGTAGTGAATGATATGAAAGAGTGATAACTTTTATGTATAAAAATTATGAAATGGATTCAAGAGGCATGCCCCTCCTTTTATAGGCTTCAAAGGGTGTAGCTTAACCTTCCTCTCACCTCCACCATTCCATGGGAGGCCCACCCCTCCACATGCCCATCAGTTCTCCTTTGCACCTCTTACCTTTATCAAATGACCATTATATCTCTTACATTCAAATATCCCTTATCAGTTAGAAGCTTCTAGTACATTCCAATTATCCCATGAACAAAAGTGTGTTAATTAGCTCCTAACGTGTTCATTATCTTTGCACAAAATAGTTCGGACAACTTATAACGATTAAAAGCTATTTATCGATAAATTGATTTTCGGTCACATTATCGATATTTCTTCGAATTATTTACTTTCGTAAACAAACTTCAAAAATAAATTTACCATCATTAGTTATTATTTAAAAAGTGGGTTACTAAGGTTATTAAATCAATTTAATAATATTTAATCCAAGAGTCAAATTTTTAAATAATTTAAATATTTAAATACGAAGTGTCCAAAATTTCGAGCTATTACATTCTCCCTCATTTCGAATATTTCATCCTCGAAATTCTAATACGAGTAACTAAAGAAAAAATCCCATATAAACAATCAATAGTATTATAATTAATAGCAAACAAAGCTCATAGATTCCTCCAGTTCCAAAAATCCACTTATCGCCCAAGGATGTTAAACAATATACTAAGCGTATCTTACGCTCAACTGCCTCATGTTATTATTTAGTCAACAATTCATGCTATCTCATAACAAATTGAAGAGTCATCGCCTAAACTCCTCATAAGCCAATAGAACATAGTATACAAACATATTAAAAGCCCAAACAATGCACATGGACCATCTGTATGCAATATTTGATCTAATCACTTACCCGATCGCATAAATTTCACTTCCAAACTAATATCAATCATTTGACCTCTCTAATGCGGACTATAATTTGGTTCCTTGATTAGAAACCCTCGTCTTTCTTACATAGCCATATACTATGATGTAAAACATCAAGATCATATCACGAATCCATGCTAATTGTTCACCATCGACAAGAATCAAGTGAAAAATCCTTGTTCGGAACAGTGTAAACCACATCGAAATTATGCACTCGAATCTTGGATCAAGAATAGTCATACGAATAAAATGATTTACATACAACTTGCGTATTTATCTTATTGGTTTCTTAACTACACCAATTTCTTAATAGTACATGCTTTTATACAAATAGTATATCATTGATACTGAAACCATTTACGAATCATTTCACAAAAATCTAACTTCAAGTTTATAAACATTTTATAATTCAAGTTCATACTCGTATAATTCTCCAATACATCCTACGAGTACATATGAAACATCAAATTATTTTACTTAATAAGGATGTTCAACAAATTTAAACTTGTTTTAACTTTTTACTTTCTTAATTCAAGAGTTACAAAAATTCAACTTTTATACTTTTATAAGCACTTTACTTTAATTTCTCTAACAATTTGGAAGTTTTCGACTGTCCAAAATCATTTAAAATCACGTTTCATTTCCATAAATGAAAAACTAACAAACAATATATCATACCATGATGCACATACCGTACTGTAATGCATAGGCTATATGTGTCTATGAAATAACTCAACCAGAATAATTTAGAATTAAACGTTAGGATTTTCAAACCACTTTGAACTAATATATACATACAACTTTTGTATATCTAATCATACTTTCGGGATTTAAATCAAAATCTGTTTTATCAAAACAATTTGTAATAAACTACTATAGTAGCTTCCCCACTTCCAAACCCGAAAATGAACATTGATGATGCTGTAGTTATCACTCGAATTAGTTTTAAGCAACAAAAGTGAGATCAGTACATCTTAATCCATACTTCCTGGACTTAACCAAAATCAATTCAAAGCGGTATCAAACACTTCGTAAATATTACTAATTACCACGATCTCAATTTCATAAGCCAATTTTCCACATATTTACTTTCAGCTAATACTACTATTATTTATCCAAAATCTTGAAAAACATTTTCACAAACAACGGATTTAAGTTCTCGAATTCTCATTTTAAATCCTCTTTATTTGTAAACCATATTTTGTAAAACATACTTAATAAAAACAACTTTTTCATATAAACCTTTTTACAAATATTTATTCCAAAATATCTTGCTTTTCTTTAGATTATATTAAACATCTTTTCCTAAACTTAACCTTTAACTAACCTTTAACCCAACACTGTCACTAAACGCCTTATAATCAAACTGTGAAACTAAATTCGTAAGGTGTTCGTTTCAGTGTACCTACAATTACTGTCTACCCAATCCGTGATGTAGAAAGGTAAAACTGCTCATAAACTGGCTAAACACAAATCAGTAATCAACAACAATAGTTAATGCTCATAAATTGACCGAGCATGACTAAGCTAATCAACGAGGGATAATAGATAAATATCATTAATCCTTATATGAATTAGACTATACTATCAACTTAATTATATACATGTGGGCGTGGGTCGGTTTGGTGTGGTTTGAAGCCCAAATCGCTTAACAGTTAATCGAAAATACAAAACATTATACTAATCTTCTAAATGGTTCGGTTTCAGTTTGGTTTAATGTAATACGGTTTGGTTTTGGTACGGTCTGGTTTGAACCCATATTAAATATGAAATAAAATAATTACTTCCATTGACAATCAATTTATGAAGGCAACCGTGTGAAGCTTTTACATTTAAAGGTTAAAAACACACAATGTTATACTGATATGAAAGATTAGTTCTTAATTGTATGTATATTTCAATTTGACTTTTAGCTACAAGTGAGATTTTTTAGTGGATTAACCAACCATCAACGATAATCAATGCATATTCATCAAGTAAAATAACTAGAATAAGATTATAATTAACATTTGTCTAAAAAAATAAGATGAAAATATTATATTAAAACTATAACTTCTTTCTATATGACAAAGATTATTATTAATATAAGCTAAAAATAGAATATACACCGTTAGAACATAAAATGAGATAGGAGTTGCTTATATTTTTATCATAAAATTACTAGTGTAATTATTCACTTCGGTCTGGTTTAACATGGTCAGTTCTATCGTCCAAACCGTGACCGAACCATATTGATATGGGTCAGCCCAATTTAGGATATTTGCTTTGGGTAGAAGATTCAGTGTGGGTTTCTGCACCATTTTTGTACTCCATGCGGGCGGTTTTTGTATAGCGGTGCAGTTTATGCCCACCCCTACTTAATTATATATAACTAATTTATAACAAATACATATATGCTCTTATATATAATACACCCAACTCATGTCGAGGCATTCATTACCTTATCTCTCAATGAGTTATACCCAACCAAAGCCAAGGTTCTCGCTTAACTTTTAGCTCTAATACCAAATGTAGTAATATATCTTTTCGACCCACAAATGTCGATACTAATACATCTAAGGTATTCATATGCCGAATACTCAAGTACTGGAAAGACCAATTGTTATGGTAAATTAAAAGAAAAGGAAATAGAACAAGAAAGAAGGAACACAATATCCGAATCTCAAAATAGAATGATAACATATAATATCAAAAGACAGTACAAACTATCACTCTATAATATATAGTATTTCAGAGTTATACTAATAAATACTATCATCAGCCTGGATAGTTGTAACAACATATCATTACATATGCTTATATATATATATATATAATATGGAAATGCAGCGGAAATAAGAATTCAATGGTCGGTGAATGGAAGCATCCGGCTCATCTCTAAAAGCTTAAAAGAACATCAATGAAAACCTGCCTTTCTCAGACTACTCAAAAGAGTATACGAGGAATTTAGGAAAAACAAAAACTACAAGTCACATAAGTCAGGTATGAGAAACTCAAGAAATATATAAAACGTATAACAACACCGTTTGAGATCGCATGGAATACCATAACTGTTATCCCCTCAAAAGAGTTAACCACCTATTAAGTACATATCTCGATATAATAGATAATGTCTACTGCGTGGGCCCGTTTCTTCGACCATCGAAAATCGACACTAATACATCCTGGGTATTCATGTGCTACAAATCCAAGTGCCGAAGTAGCGAATTCTCAAGGGTAAGAAAGAAAATAAAGACAGAATAGAATCTCATGCGAATGGAATAACATATATTATTCAACTAATAATCTTTACAGTGGAAATCAAATACATTTATCAGATTTAAACATGGATAGTTATAAATTCTCGCCCTTACAAATGTGGAATACTATAGCAAAAGAGTGTGGTGGAAATGGATATGAATCTTCAGAAAAATATTCTAACTCTATGCTTCGAGCTCTATCCAGATTTCTTCTAAACTAAACCTCGCTACTAGGCCACCCGAGAAAAATTAGGGCACCCATAGTTTAAGAAAAAGGAAAATAAACTCCAGGTCAGTCATGGGACTGGTGTGAGGACTCAAAATATGCATTTTGAAAAGAAAAGGTATCTCATAAGACCATGCCGCACATAAACACAGAGCGGGTTTTACCTTATGATAACCAAGCATTTGCTATGAAAAAAATAAACATTTGATATTAATTTTAGTGACTTTCCTTTGAGAACATTAGCAAGTAAACTTATTATTAGTCGAAATTGTTACATTGATTAAATTCCAGCATGTTAGCCACAAAGTGTTTTCTATAAACAAAATGGCAGGCACTTATTGGAGAATGGATTTACATACAAATGACCAGGTGAAGGGACTACATTCCAGCAGTAAATCTCTAGAGGAATGTACCAAAGCCCCACGGAAGGTCCTCTACCAACACAAAACCGGCCTACCTCTTCCTAGATAGTACCGAATATGTCATCACCTCGGTCGTTACCGACCTATTCGAGCGCTCGTTTACCATACACCACATTAATTTAAACATGAACATCATAGTGGGTGGAAATATATCTAGAAGGGGATGATCATAGCCTAATGCTTGCGAACTACATAACCTTGCTTCATCTACTATATTTCAGTCATTTCCAGGTGTGAGGCTTGAGGTAACGATTACCTTTCACACTGCACATTTTACTTTGAATGCCACACTACCATTCCATGGTCACACAACTGATTTCTACAAACGTATAACTCCTTAGCTCATACGTCTCAGGAAATGGTGTTAAGCTAAGAGAAGTTGCCTTATCTGTCGCCAAACAGATGATATGTTCATAGAGATCACTTATGTAAGTAGAAATGCAACGTCGGACATTCGTCCATACAACTTGTCTAGGATAGGAAAAACTAAGGGCACTCTCCTACCACATCCTTTCGGGAGTCACACCAAGGATTAGTAGTGAGAATTCCTTGTAACTTGAAGAATTTTAGAAATGAAGGGACCACTGCTACTTAGTATTTGGGAGCTAACCAGAATTATCAACAAGAAGTCCTTCCACCCCAAAGATCTTCAGTCTACATCCTTCATTTTCTTTATCAGGCCTTCATTTTTCGAACGAGTACATTGGTTCGAAGTGGTTTTCAGATAAGAGTCGCCAAATCTGATCCCGGTTCCTTCGAACCAATCATCGATAAAAGAGGTCAAGTGAATAGGTGAATGATATTTGATTAATTCATTTCTATTATAAAAATATCTTTTAGAGATATATAACTTTAAAACATTTCTTTTCGGCATATACAGATAAAAGAGGTCAAGTGAATAGGTGAATGATATTTGATTGATTCATTTCATTTATAAAAATATCATTTAGAGATATATAACTTTAAAAACATTTCTTTTCGGCATATACAGAATCATTAAACCTCTCTTCTCAAATCCTTTGGTTACTTTAAACCATTTTAAACTTGGAATATTCGAAATTATTTCATTTTTTACTTAGGAAAATATTTCCAAATCATTTCATTTAAATCTTAACATAGATTTCTTAATTCCAAACTCAAAATTTTGATTTAGTTAAAACCATGTTATCTAGGATGTTAATCCAAAACTGGTAGATATTAAGTGAGCGGAATATGTAGAAATCATCTAATTCTACTCAATACCAATTTCCGTATTCAACAAGTACTATGGACGGAATAACGGTGAAATCACCTTTTAAATTCCATGAATAGTATGAGTTCCCTCTTCGGGCTTTGATACTAAGTATAAGAAGATCATCTCTATATAATCAAAGTTGTATTTAATTTAAATTTGTAAAATATAAATCTTTTTATACTTAAATCATTTCCTCATTTCGACCTTATCTATCCCTTGCCTAAGAAAGAGATCAGGTGAGCCAGGGCACTAGTTGCTCCTAAATACCTCCTTAGTTTAAGCACTTCACATCCGGAACTCACGAATAGAAAAATCCAGTCTACTCGTCGGCATTTAGAGCGAAGTTAAACCACTTTATTTTAAATCATTTATTTAAACTCTTTTAAATAAGCTATAAAAACCCCAAAACATTATTTAAACACTTAATTATCCATTTGAAAACATTCATCAAAGATTTGGATTAAATTTAAAGCTATATTTCAAAGGTTTTAAAAAAGTGCTGCAGAAAATGCTGCAAAAAGCGCTTTTTAAGCTATATTGATCAAAATAACTTTTTATCATTCAAAAATTCATTTTTATAACTTAAATCACTTTTAAAAAATTTAAAAGATTTATTTTATATTTTTAAACAATTTTAAATATCGTTTACAAAGAAATCCTTTTATGGATTCCGAACTGTGAAACTATGATTTTTTTCCAAAAACTTGTTTTACACATATTTCAAATTTTACTTATTGAAATCTCGATTTTATTTCTTTTACTGAAAACGATGGATATAGTAGTTCGGATAATTATTATCTCGAAAAATTCCAAGCTAAATTTTATTCTATTTATTTGTTTGATTTTTATGGTGCGAAATCGCGAACCGTCGTTACGCGATGCGCCTATTTCTGACTAAATTCTCAATTACCTTTCAGACTTTACCAAAACACTTTCATATGTTTATGAAACATTTCAAACTCATTTTTAAACCATTTTAAAGAGGTTTAACATTCCATATACACCAATTCATTAAAAATAAGAAAGTGATTTCCTTTGTGCTTATCGACATGTATTTCCATGACTTACGTATATATTCCATATTCATATTAAACAACCATCATTAACAATCATAATCAAACATATATAATATTCAATAGCATATAATACTATAGTTTAGGAGTTTTCGCATTGAATTTTTTTTTCCCACGGGCTAGTCTAGAATCGGCTATAGCTTCGCTACAATGGCTTTAAACTCTACGGAATTGGACTCTTTGACCTTGAATGGGCATGACCCACCTTGTAATGCCCTTGGCTTGATGAGAAGAGGGAGAAGGACTCAGCCATGATGGTGATGAGGGATGGCCGAGAGCTTAGGAAGAGGAATGGAGGAGATTTGAGCTTGTTTTGAAGTGGATCGACAACATATACATGTGTATGTATTTTGCCATAACTTTGCAAATATTTTTCCAAGGCATAGAGGTCGTTAAAGAAGCTTGGAGGAAGGATAAATAAGCTTAGGAAATGAGAGGAGGAAGTATGAAAGAATGTGAAAGGGGAACCCTTGTATTTATAGGCTTGAAGTTGTAAAAAATATGTCTAAAACATCATCATTATCCATCACCATCACCATGTGCATCCACCTCCTTCTTTCCCATCATATTATACATGTTGTACCCTTCCTCCATGTTCTTCCATCACTTCATTCACTTGTTTGTCATGTGTATATCCTTAGTGTGTAAGATAGTTGACTTTAGGAAGCTCAAGAGTTAAGTATTTTTTATAAAATATCTTAGATTTTTCTTTTATATGTTCACATGTATATTTTTATGTTTATATATGTTCTTGTGCATGTTAGGGCGTGTATCTATGTGTTATATATGTGTACATGACGTATAAACAACATTACATTGACTTCGAACAACTTTCGTTCGATAAACTGTTGAAAATCGAGAAACCGATTACCGATCACATTTTCGCTTCTTAGTTAACACACATATATTTGTAAACAAAATTTGAAATCAAATTTATTATCATTTTAAATGAATTAAAATGATCAAATTTGAATATAAATCTATATAAACTAATATTAAAAATTATTTATAATAATTGCTATTATACCGATAAAGCGATATCAATTTTTCCTTCAAATCAAACATTTATCTTAAAAAACTATTATAAATGATTTATTATTACTTTATAACTATTCAAATGAATTACCATCATTTAAAATAATTATTTGAATAATTAAAATGATTATTAAACCATTAAATCTCAATTTAAACTCATAAATCGATTATTATATTCATGGGCATTACTAAAAATGTCATAAACACAATAAATTTTCAAAAATACAATAAATTATTCTATTTCGTATTCTTGTTCAATTATAAAAATAAATGTATATATCCAGCTCCGTGCGTGATGTTTTACGATTATAGAATTGTTTATCGATAAAAAAGTTTTCGGCCATTTTATCAATTTAAATTTCGAGGAATTTTTTTTTGTAAATATCTACTAAAAATAAGATTACTATTACTTATTATCACCTAAACCAATATTATTTGTATTATCAACATTTTATTTGAATAAATTTAATTGTAAAAATTATTTATCATGCGATAAATTTGCGGGTCGTTATATCTACGGGGTAAAATATGTAGCCGTGGTATGTGTACACCACAATAATAACTAGGTATACAGTCAAAACCTGCTAAGGCATGTTCATATAAATGTGTCATGGAGATCATTTCAATCTAGCCGAATCCAAACTCCACGACAAGGATCAGAAACTACCTTTCGAGCATCATATATCTCTAGATAGAATATACTATAAGGTAAATACAATTGGCTTAACGATGAACTGCATGGCACCAAGTATCAATAACCCTCGTGCATAACATATCGATAAGCATGCTCTAGATCTGTGCTAAACTCGAGATTATGCATCCTCCTTTGTTTTCTTAGTCATTTTTACGTCGAGGCTACATTTAGCATCTCTCATACGAGTTTTCATCACTTGAACAAATCACGAACCCTAGATGAATTCCATCATCTCAAACGAATCACAAATTGTTATATGGATTCGAGTATCTCGAACAAATCTCGAATCTCCATATAGATTCCCACATAAGTTCCCTGATGAGTGTTACCTTCCTTTTAGAATACTCCTCAAGATAGACAGTTCCCCATGATATCATCATTTGAAATGTTAACGCTAACCTCTCCTTTGGACTTCATCTTAGGATAGATAGTTCAATCTATAACATTTCACTTCACAACTGCTTCTAAAGCGCAGATCGCATATATGGTTTTGAAGTAGTTACGGGTTTAAGTCATCTCATATAAGTACACTTCCTCTGCTTATTGGATGATCCAAAACCTATCGATGAATTTCTGATTAACTTAACCCTGGTTCTTTCAGAAATAAATAGACAATACATAAGGGTGGAGATCTTCTCCTATCCGTATGGATTTCCTTGTCATTTATCCTAGAGGAAAAAGACAAGTTTATATATATAGTATAACATTTTCAAAGATAACTTTACAATATAGACCTCGTGTTTCTTCTAGATATTTCCTAAGTTATTTTGGTCAATTTCGATAGTCGACTAATCAAATATCAAATACTAGATAGATGATAATAAATGAAAACCAAGTCTCATATACTTATCACAAACGAATAAACACATAAAGCATGATCAATTCACATAAGCGACCTCTAATCTCCTTTTTATTTAATTATTATTTTTTATTAACTAAAACCTCTTTTATTAGTAAAACTTACCTTTATCCAATAAAACTTCATTTATAAATCACCACTATTCATTTGTAATCTTTTAATACTTCAAAAAGTAATCACATACTTATCTCAATTGGTATAAGTATATTCACAAATAATTAACAAGATTTCTTACTTTAATAATTTTTCTCTATTCTTATCCAAAAGATTTCATACTTATAATTTCCTTCAAAATATCCATTTCATGGATCTAAGTACTTTCAAAAATCCATTTAAAAGGTTGAAGACAAAATGTTATTTAAAATTATCATTACAAAACCAAAACCATTTCACTTATGCTTATCTTTAAAATATTCTTGTAAAGTTCTATTTATATTCATAAGTATAATAAAAAAGGGTTAAAGATTAATGCTATTAACACATCTTCACAATGAAACCAAAACCAATTTATACTCTTTACCATTTTTAAAAACATTTTTTTAAAGATCTAACTTAATATTTGATCAAGTTCGATAGTTGACTAATCAACTATCCAGTCAAAATGATCTCTTACAGAATTAAGGTTCGTATACTTAACTCGTTTTCGAAATTCCAATTATATTATCCCTCGTTCAAGAGTGAAGCCATGTAAGTTAGAACACAAGTAGCATATCAAAACCTTGCCTAGTCACTTGACTCTTGACTCTCAAATATAGATTGGTCTACCTCGTCAGCTTTTAGCGGTAAGTATAATATTAATGATTTTCATAAACTAGTAAGAAATTAACACGATTAACACGTTTCCAACATTCCCGACTTAACTATTCTTCGATCAAGAGGGAAGCCGATAGGTTAGAGCACTATTACTTCTATCCCTACCTGAACAACAATCTTAACACTCACAAATAGATTAACCAACTTCAATGGCTTTTAGTGTTAACCATGATTAATTACTTTTCAAACAAGTAATTACAGAAAACATGATTTAGCCACAAAGCAATTCGTAACCCCTTTCTAATCCTTCTTCTATAATTTCAAACCTTTTTCAAAATGATATATATATATATATAACTATAGTAATTTATTTAGAAAACTAGATATTTAATAAAACAATTTAAAAGATATTTTATTAAGTAAGATATTTATACTTTGATAAAATAGTCAACACATTTTCTAAAAAAAAATATACACTTAAAATGCTTTTAAAATACTTAAAATATGTTTTAAATCATTCACCTAAAATATTTCTTGAAAATAGTAAGTTTATAAGTCACTTAAAAACTTAGAAAAACCACGTTTCCTTTATATTTAAAGTAAATCCTCGTCCTTTAAAATTCATAATTGATTCGTAAAAATTCATAGAAATGTCAAACCACTTTTACAATACTTTAACAAGAGTTATAAAAGGCTTATAAAAGGAATGAAACCAAATACCTATGAATTAGCGAAATATGGATCTTAAGGCTAAATTATACCAGAGGGGTGAATGGTGTTTAATGGGTTATATGAATATTTTTTCAAATTCTTTAAGGTTCTACATAAAATGATGTAATTAAAAATTACAGAATCAAAGTGCAAGTAAAATTAAATGTAGTAAAAGTAAAAAGGAAAGAACACACCAGGATTTTATATTAGTATGGAGTTACCCTACATCCAGTTCCGCAAAAATCCTTGTATAGCTTTCTTTTCAACTAGTAAATGCAAATACAATATTAATTGCAAGGCTACGAGACACACCCTCCAGAATCCTGACCTCTAGGCAGAGTCACTTGATTTTTGGGCTACAAGCACATCCACTAGATTTACGGGTTACAAAGCACACCAGTTGATTTTACGGGCTACAATCACGCCTACAAGTATAGTAGTATGGTTTGATAGAGTTTTCTAGACTCAGATCTTCAATCTTGATTGCATTGATCCTATAACTCTTGAATAACACTTTGATCTTGGTTTACGTGAGAGAGATGAGAGAAATTAGAGAGTAGATGAAGGAGAATCAAACTAGTGATGACTAAATTTGATTCTGGTTGAATTTCGGCAAAGTGTGGGTATAATTTGATTTAGAAACTGAGAGAGTGGAAGGAGTAGAGTTGAATAAGAAATTGATGATGAAAAATTCGTTTGGAAGTCTGGCATTTATAAGGGAACAAAGGTCATATCCATTCATGAAGAGATAAGACGAAAAGATACTTCTTTTGAAATTCAAATTTTGAAAAAATTGGCCACTATGTCGACATACATACATTGAGCATGTCAACATAGTGTTTTTAAAAATTGAAAATACTTTAAAACATTATTTTGAAAAAATATTCATTTTGTAAAATAGTTTGATACTTTATAAAATCATTTAAGAATATTTTATGCACATTTAATTGTAATAAAACTTAATAATACTTTATATAATAATTTTGAAAATTTTAATATAATGTAAATAACATATATTATATATATATAATCAAAATAATTATTACTTATTAAAGTATAAACAAAAATTCAATATATATATAAACTTAAAAACACTAAAATAATATCTTTATAAGCACAAGAGATTGAATATCATTTTGAGAAATATTTTGAAAAGATTATTTTAAAACCAGGATATTTGGAAAAACAATCTAAAACAAAATTGTAGAAGGAAAGAGAGATCAGGAAAGTGCTATCAAGGTTTTAACATAAAATCTACGACTCTATAACCTATCTGGAATATCTAGAAATCTTGAACTCTTTAATACACACCAGTTTTCATTCTCCAACTTTTGAAACTCTACATCGGCATCTTGAATCTACTTGTAATACTCCACGGTCTTCTTAATCAACACGTGTCTAATATCATGTACTATATACTATACATAACTTGATAAATTTTAGTATCTATATTTTAGACAATGTCCTATAGTTGTTATCATCAAAATCAATACCTATGATACTAACAATCTCCCATTTTTTGACGATGATAGCCCTGTATATAAAATATAATATAACTCCCCCTAGGTTACAAAACTCCCCCTTAATCTATGCCTAGATTATATATATATATCTCCCCTTTGTCATCAACAAGAATAACCACCTAAAATTATAACTCTACAACTTACTCTTATTCTAGCTCTAACTCCCCTAAATAAAATGCTAATTGATATACATAAGAATTATATATAATGATGATGAGAATGCTTGTATAAAAACAATAAGTGATATGTAAAATTAGATAGTCATGAGATAATCATAATCAATCAAAATATTCATCCAATCCAACAAAGTTAATGTAACACGCCATTCAAACAAATCCACACAAATTAAACCAATCCAATCCAAACCAAATTGAGTACTATTATTTATGTATAGTCAAACCTATTTAAACTGGACATTTCGAGGAACTTCAACCCATCCATCAGCGCCAAAGATTGGATCCACTTTGATAGCATCCCAATACTCATCATCTTTGTTGATGGTACACTATAGATTGGTGGTTGGTTCCTCTTTATTCAAGTCAGAAATCATCCACCGAATGAAATGCCTTTCTTGCTCCTTGATCATCTGCATTTGACTCAATTCAAAGTTCCTCTAGTTTCTTAGGATGAAAGAAAGAGTGTTCTTGAATGATTTAATAGTTTAATTTTTGGTTAGTTTTTGGATAGGAGACGCCATTAATTTTTATTAGATTTTAGGAATTAAAAGGAAGAAGAAAGAGACTTGAAACAAATGGTTCTCTGGTCTTAATATGTATTTAAATGGGTGAAAATTCTTTGGAAATGAATACACAATTGTTGTCTATTTAATTTTCAAAATTAATTTTATTTTTAAAATTACCATTGTGTGTCGACATACATAACCAAGGTATGTCGATATATATAAAGAAATTTTCAAAACAATTTTGTTATGATATTATAATGTAGTTAACTTATGCGTTTATATTTGCATGTTTTCCAAAGATGAGAAACAAGGTATAACAACAAGGAAACATATTTTCAATTAATATCAGATGACGATTACATAACTCATACACTAATATAATGAAAATATACATAAGATCAAACCAAATTCAAACTAAAATTACCAAATACAATGTATTCATAAGCAACTAGACAGATAGTAAATAAAAGATGCAGATGAAGAAGATGAAGATATCCTAAGCTTGCGTTTCACTTTTTCAAAGAAATTGTCCATTTTGTTGGAAATAGCGGTTAATTTCTTAAGAATGGGTCACTTAAGAATATTTTTGTTTTCAAAAATCTTTTTCTGATTGTTGAGAAGTTCTTTGTGGATTGCTGAAGAGGAAAATCAACGCTTTCTAAGGAGATTTCCTCCTTCTCCTCATCTTCTTCTTCTCAACATCCATATCTTCTCCTTCTTCCTCTTCCTCCTCTTCCTCCTCTTCCTCCTCTTCATAACCTAACATTTCCTCTTTCTCCGCAAGAGTTTCATATGGTTCGAAAAAGGGTAAATTGTCATAAGAGCGATGTTGGCTTGATTAAAGACTTTATAAGAGAAAAATTCCTCTCCTTTAAAGTCAACACCAAAATAATTGAAAAATCGAGTAAGATACACACCATGAAATGACGTGTCTTCATTATTAGAAAGGTTTTGGACATAAAATTCGTCTAAAATAACTTAAGCCCAATTTGTATCATATTGACTGTAAATGGCGAAAAGAGCTTTGCACACTTTTAGAATTGGATTGTTGAAATTTCCCGATCGAGTAGTGATACTTTATTGTAAGAGAAGGTTTAAAATTCTTGCTTTTGAACGAAAGTTTCGGTTTTTAAATTCAAAATCATTATCGGCTTCAAAAATATTATGGGATACTTAACAATTTTGATCATCGATTTTAGAAGATGTAAGGTCCATTTTTGTAGATTTTCAACCAAAAAGGGTACCCGAAAGTTCACAATTTAGAACTATTAAAGTTCCTTTTACACTACTCAACACTTCTCCTTTATCACCCTCATGAAATTTTCCTTTTAAGTTTGCATAAAACATTTTGATCAAGTGTGGATAGCAAACATAATTGTACTAAGAAGCATCAATTAAATCGAGAATTCCATTTTCTAAACAAAGAAAATCAAGTTCATAAGTAGAAAAATCATTTAAAATTGTATATCTTCCCGTAGAAACCTTTCCAAAATTCATATAACTAATATAGGCTTTCATGGCCTCTTGGTCATTGAAGAGAAAATTCTTGGTATTTTTGGAAAGTCTTATAGATGAATGAGTGCCTGAGGAAGTCGTTGATGGAGAGCTTTGAAGAAATAAGAGAGTTAATGAAATTTTGAAATTTAAAAGTGAAATGAATGGATAAAAATAAAAGATAGTAAATAAAGAATCAAATGACATGTTCTACAGTCAAGGGACGCCTTTTCAGAACATAGGTAAGTGAAAAGGTGGAGGGAAAATTCATATTTTGAATTTGAACTTCAAATTCAAAATCTGCCCAAGTATGTCAACGTATGCTAGGGGTATATGTCGACATACATGTCGAATTTTTCAAAAATGATTATCCTATTTTATTATACTTATCTATTTATAGTTATTCTGTTTACAAAAAAATAATTTAAAAATAATTTTAATAATATATTATATTATATTGTATTACATTATTAAATATTTAAATTTAAAATATAATTAATCAATATTCAACCAATATTATTATTAATTTATAGGATATCCCTAACAACCAATAAAGCAAAAAAAATTCATTCAAGAAATTAAAACTTTTGGTATATTAAAAGCATACCTTTTTCTGATTCATTTCATTATTTTGTTCTGAATTATGTTATGTTGTGAAGCACATGTTAGCAATTTCTGTATCTGATACATTATCACTTGAGGATGTGTCTGAATCATCTAATGTTGTAGTATAGCATCTTCTCTGTTTTCTAGAAAAATAAGTACTTGGTGAAGTTTTTAGTTTATCGAGATGTGGATAGTCTCATTTTAAATGGCCAGTTTCATTGCAGTTATAATATCTAATGCCATTTCAGCTTCCGCTTCCGCTTTCTGGATTTTTGCTGTCATTTCTTTTGAAATTGCTCATCTTCCTATATTTTTGAAAATTTCTGAAATTCCTTGTCATGAAAGCAATTTCTTCATCGTCATCACTGCTTGAAATCAGATTATCCATCATTGCATTAAAAGTTATAGATTTCTTCACTATCGCTTTACTTTCTCTCATGCCTTGCATTTTTGCTTCAAAAGACATTAAATTGCCAATTAACTCTTCAGTTTTTAGAGTGCTAATGTCATTAGACTCTTTGATTGTAAGAGTATTTTGATCTCATTCAGGAGTAAGTGAATTGAGGATTTTTCTAACTTGATCCTCCTCAGCAAAACTTTTACCCAGTGCAATAAGTGAGTGTATTATATCTTGGAATCTACTATACATATTAGATATGGACTCATTTGGACTCATTTTGAATAATCGAAACTGGTTTGTTAACATGGAAATTTTGGTCTGTTTAACCCTACTTGTGCCTTCGTGTGTAACTTGCAAAGTTCTTCAAATTTTCTACATATAGAAACTCAATTAAATCATTTCTATCTAATGAACAAAATAATATATTCATAGCCTTAGAGTTACTTTGTGCAACTGTTTTTTGATCAACGGTCCACTGTGCAAAATTAGCCATGCGTTCAGTGTACTCGATTTGTGTGATATTCCAAGTGTCTATACCATACCAATAAGTATTCATTCTACAAGAACAATATGTGTAATTACTACCATTAAAAAGTGAAGGTCTAACGGTAGATTTTCCTTCGACAAATGAGTTACCAGCAAGTGTATTAATAGTTGTGATGACCCACCATTTTGACCCTGAAGATCGACACTAATACATTCATGGTATTCATGTGGCACAAATTTAAATGCTTGAAAGGCGAATAATTAGGGGTTTATAAGAAATAAAGGTAGAAAATAGAATAATAACAGAATCTTACATTGTATTAAACAAGCAGTCCTTATGATAACTAAAATCTTTGATATGCAATTTTTTTTTAAAATATTATTTTTAGTGATATCTTTTGGAAACATTTTCAAATAAACCTATAAATCTTAGCTAAAATGCTTGCATCTAACATTTCAGTATTTGCACAACTAAGTCCATACGGCACTTATTGGGTATTGGATTTCAAACTAAATAGCGAGGTAAGGGACTACCTCCCATACAGTGCATTTCTAGAGGAATGGACCGAAGCCCTTATGTTGGTCCACATGAAAATTAAGGTCGGCCTATCCAAAAGTATAATATACAAATAGCTCTGAGTATTACATCACCCTGCCGTTACCAACCTATCCAGGATCCCAAGCATACACCACATAATTTAAACCTGACCTTAGAGTGGGTAGAAATTTTATCCGTCTAGAAGGTAATTTCATACCCTGATTGGTTGCTATCCACTTTAGCCTTAAGCATCCCCTATTTTACTATTCTCGGGTGTGAGGCTTTGAGTAACGATTACCTTTTATATGGCACATCTTCCACTTTTAATGCCACTTTTCCATTTCACGATCATATAACTGATTTCTACAAACGAATTACTCATGAGCTCGTACGTCTCAGGAAATGGTGTTAAGCTAAGAGAAGTTGCTTTCTCTACCACCAAAAAGATGATATGTTCATAGAGATTAATCAATATGATCTAGAAATGCAACGTTAGACATTCGTCGATACTAGTTGTCAAGGAATAGGACAAACCAAAGGCACTTTCCTACTACATCCTGTCAGGAGTTATCCCTAGGATTAGTAAAGAATAGTCCTTGTGTTTTGGAGATTTCCAAAAGGAATGGACCGCTTCTGTTTATGTCTCGGGAGCTACCCAGAGATTATCAACAAGCAATCCTTTTGAAAAGAAGATCCTCTATCTTTTAAAATCATGGTCTTCAATATACCTCCATCACTTTCGAATGCATAAATTGATTCGAAGTGGTTTTCGGATAGGGATTACCCAAATCCGACTCTGGTTTCGACGAACAAATCATCGATAAAAAGATGTTAAGTGGGTGGATAATAAATATTCCATATATTTGTTTTCTTTTTATCCAAAGATATCTTTTACAGATATTTATATTTTTTTTGAAAACCATTTCTTTTCATTATATACGAAATTCAATAAGCCTCCTTATGAAAATTTCTAAATCATTTTCAACAACAATTTTAGAAAACATTATTGAGAAAATTAGGGTCAAATAGAAATTGGACTACTTTTACCCACTTTTAATTTTCGTATTCAACAGGTGCTATGGGCAGAACAACGGTGAAATCACCTTTTAAATTCTACGAATAGTACGGGTTCCCTCCTTGAAATTTAACATCAAGCATAAGAAGATTATTTCTATACGATCCAAGTTGTTTAATTTTGAAAAGTGTAATCTTTTATACTTAACTCATTTCCGACATTTCAACCTACTCTATCCCTCATCTGGGGAAGCCAAGTGAGCCAGAGCACTGGTTGCTCCTGAATATCTTCTTAGTTTAAGCACCCCAACCAGATCTCACGAATATAAAAATTAGGAGTTCTCATCGGCTTATTAGAGCCAAGATTAAATCATTTTTTATAACAGCTTTTCTTCAAATTAATTTATTTGGACTCTTTTAAATAAATTACAAAACCTTTAATCATTTTTAAAACAATTGTTTATTTATTTGAAAACGTTTATAAAATTTTGGAAAAGAATTGTGAAGTTTGAGATTCAATTTTAAAAGGAACTGAAAAAATGCTGCAAAAAGTGCTGCGAAAAATGTTTTAAAAGCTATATTGATTAAAATGATTTTTATATCATTTGAAAATCTATATATATATATATATATATATAACTCAAATCTCAAACATTTTAAAATATTTATGAGATTTTTTCCATATTTTTAAAACATTTAAAATATTAAATTTTAAGAAATCCTTCATTGGACTTCGAACTGCAAAAATCGCGATTATTTTGAAAACTTGTTTTGGACTTATTTGAAAATACATAAGATGAAAAACTTTATTTTCTTTCTCTTATTGGAAACTATGGATATAATAGTCTGAAAAATTCGTATACGAAGAATTCTGAGCTATACTCCACTTTATATACTCACTTGAATTCTACGGCGCAAAATCACGAACTACCGTTACGTTGCCTAGTTTTGACTTAATTTTTAAATTTTCATTTAAAACATATCGGGACAAGTTTAAATAATTATAAAACATTTCTAATCATTTTCAAGGGGTTTAATGATTCCATGTCTACTTTTCTACTTTATTCGGAAAGTGATTCCTTATGTAATATTGATGTGTATTTAACGTGACTTGTTAAACAACCATATTCAACAATCAATACTTGATGAACAACATATAAAAAAGCATCCATGGCAATCATTTCACATCATCACATACACACAAATACACACACATATTAAATAGAGTTTTCTCACCCTGGAATAAAATAGTTAACTAGAAAATCGATTAGCTTCTCTAATTCGAATTGGAGCTCACGAATAGATGTCTCGAAGCTCTTATAAGGATCAGCCTTGCTTGTGAAGGGGGTAGGTGTTCGCATCCTTGGTTTGTGAGGGTGGTAGGCTCGACTAGGGTGGATGGCCATGGGTTTGATGAGAAAGAGGAAGGGTTTGGGTGAGTTTTGAAGTGCTATATGTATATATGTATACACACACATTATATAAATTTAGATATAAATTGCTATAATTTTCTTTGATTGAAGCCACTAAAATGCGAAGGAAGTTCTTAGAAAAATGAAGAAGAAGATGAATGAATAAAGTGAAGAAGTGAAGTAGTACTTATAGGCAAATGGAAGAGTGTAAACATTTCCTTCTTACGTCACCACACATCATCACGCCACCTCCTCCTTCCATCACCATGCACCAACCACCAACCCCTAGGTACAGTCATAGGTCACATCATATAAGGGCAAGACCATGTGCCTCTTTGATTTCACATTTCATGGTGACAATATGTGATAATTAGCTTAGATTCTTACTCCACCACATGCTCCACCTTCTTTCATCATTACCATATGCATGACTATCTCATTCCACCAACACCTTAGCTCGACCATGTCACCTCCATCACCTTCTAGCTTAGCCATGTCACATCAAGGTATGTGCTTGCATCGATGTGATGTTTGATGATAAGGGTTGGTTGCTTAAGTGAGAAGGAGTTGTTTATATGTTTATATATTTAGTACATATGTATATATAAGTGTTCATGTACATATGCACATGTTTTCTTGGATGGGTAGATGTATGTGTCTATTTGGATGTCACATGGAATTCACAACGTTCTACAACTTCTATACGTTGGATCGTTATCGATTTCGATTTCGATTTCCGGTCATAATTTCACTTCTTATTTACTATAGATATATTTGTAAACAAAGTTTTAAATTAATATTTTATATTATTATTATTTTTAAATAAAGAGCTTTAAAATTTGATTTAAAAACAAATATTTAGTCATTTAAACTAAAATTTTAAATTCAATCGTATTTTTATAATTAATGAATTTACGGGTCTTTACAGACTTCCCTTCTTAAAAGAATTTCATCTTCGAAATTGAAGATGAGAAGAAGATAACTTCAGAGAAATATCATATGTGATGACATATATACAATATATGATAAGTGACTACACCACTTGTAGTGAGTACATTATATCGATACAATATATACAATCTATTCATCCATCCTATAATTGGAACTGGCTTTCTTCATTCTATCCTCTATTTCCCATGTATAATCATCAACATCGTAGCTCCAATGTAGTTTAACTAATCGCACAATCTCTCCTCAATCGTTTCTTATCGTGATCCATGATTTGATTGGGTTGTCTGATGACGATTAAATTTGTTTCTACTTCCAAGTCTTGTTGGGCAACTATTTCTATGACTTGGTCTAGATCATATACATACTTACGTAAATGAGATACGTAGAAAACATTGTGTATGCCTAGCAACCTCTCGAGTGGTTCTACTCGATAGGCTAATGGGGTAGTTTGCTCAAGAATAGGAAAATGTCCAATATATCGAGGAGCCAGCTTACAATTTCTTCCAAATCTTACCACTCCCCTCATCGAAGAGATCTTAGAAAATATTAAGTTTCCAACTGAGAATTCTAAATTTCTATGCCTTCGATCAGCGAACTCTTATGTCTACTCTGAGCTTCCTTTAGCTTCTTTCTAATTTTTTCTACTTTCTTCATGGCTTCTAAAATCATGTCGCAGCCAAGTACCAACTAATCTTTGGTTTTGATCCAACATGCCTGGGATCTGCATGGATGACCATATAAGGCTTCATAAGGTGCCATATTTATGCTAGCCTAATAGCTATTATTGTAAGAGAACTCCACTAAGTGAAGGTAGCTTTCTTAAGAACCTCCAAAATCTAATACACATGCTCTCAAAAGATATTCCAACACCCTGTTGACTCTCTCTATTTGACCATCAATTTGGGGATGATATGTGGTGCTTACATCCAACTTCATTCGTAAAGTTGTATGTAAGGCATCCTAAAACTGACTAGTAAAGATTGGGTCTCGATCGCTTATGATACTGATAGGAACTCCATGTAGTTTGACAATCTTCCTTATATATATATATCTTAGCCAAGCTTATGATTATCCTTGTGGATTTCACTGAGATGAGGTATGCACTTTTATTTAATTTATCTATAACAACCTTGATGCCTTCATTCCATTTCCTTGCTCGAGGCAAGCCATCAATAAAGTTCATGGATATATGGTCCCATTTCCACTTTGGAATCTCAAGCGGTTGAAGTAGACCGGCAATCTTTTGTTGGTCACTCTTTATCCGTTGATAATTTTTTCATCTACTCACATGGATGGAAATGTCTCTCTTTATACCGTCCCACCAGAAAGTCTTCTTCATGTCTCTATACATCTTAGTAACTCCGGGATGTATTAAGAATGAGGAATTGTGACATTTTGTTAAAGCTTCTTGCCTAATCCCATCAACATTGGGGAAAAATAGCCTTTCATTCATCCTTAGAATTCCTTGCTCATCCACTTTGAATCCTAACCATCTTCCTAGTATTTCATTCTCCTCTACTTCATTGGCTATCCTTGTAAGAATCAGATCCTTGAGATGATTCTCCTTGATGCGACAAATCAACACTGGATGCACTACTAAATAATCTATAATAGTGTGCCCTTTACTTAGCGCATCTACTACAACATTTGCTTTCCCCGGTGTATATAGAATCTCCAAATCATGCAATGTGAGGAATTCTAACCAACAATGTTGCCTTATATTTAAATCCTTCTAAGTGAAAAGGTATTTCAAAGATTTTTGTTCCATAAAGAGATCAAAATTTTCACTTATTTAAAGAAGGACTGTTATTTACTAGGGACAAAATAAAGTTTATTAAAAATAAACCATAGGGATTTATTACCCAGCAAATAATGTCTCCATATTTTTAATGCAAATATCATGGAAAATAAATCCAAGTCGTGTGTCGCATGATTTCTTTCATGGATCTTTAGTTGTCTACTCTCATAAGCTATGACCTTCCCATGTTGCATTATGACTGAACTAACTCCTTCTCCATAGGCATCGGTATAAACGGTTAAACCACCACTTCTATCAGCAACAGAAAATACTGGAGCACTGGTTGACCTCTACTTGAGAACCTAAAATGCTTTTACACGTTTCTGCATCCCCTCAAACTTAGCATCCTTTATATTGAGTTTTGTCAAGTGAGAATAAATTTTAAAGAAATCTTGAATCAATCTTCGATAATATCCAGCTAATCCTAAGAAGCTGTAGATGTGCTTTGGAGTCTGTGGTTTCCTCCATTCCTGTATAACTGAAATTTTCCTTAGGTCTACTAAAACTCCATCTCCTGACACAATATGTTCTAGGAATCTCACTTCTTTTTCCCAAAAATGACATTCTGAGAACTTTTCTTTTAGCACGTTCCTCCTTAATATTTCCAACACGATCTCCAAATGTCTTTTGTGTTCTTCTTCAATCTTTGGGTATATGAGAATGTAATGAATAAAGACTAACACGAATTTATTGAGTATAACTCTAAATACTCTGTTCATAATGTCTACAAAATAGGTAGGTGCATTGGTTAGCTCGAATGGCATAACTAACCATTCATAGAAACTCTCCGGGCCTCAAAATACAGTAAAGGGAATGCAGTCTTCTGCTTTTCTTAATTGATGGAACTCGTAGCTAGGTCTATTTTTAAGAATACCCGAGGACCATGTAGCTGATCAATCAAGACGCCTATGCAGGGTTGAGGATACTTATTTTTAATTGTTTGCTTATTTAGGTCTCTGTAGTTTACACAAAGTCTAAGCGAACCATCTTACCTTGCTACAAAAACTACAACTACACCCCAACTTGAGCGACTTGGTCTAATTAGTCCCTTCTTTACCTATTCATTAGTTTGGTTTGCCAACTCAACCTTTTCCTTTGGAACCTTCTACAAATAAGGTGTATAACTAGTATGGTGCGAGGGATTAAGTTGATTCAGAATTCTATTTTCCAATGCGAGGGCAAACTCTTTACTTCCTCAAAAACATCTTAAAAGTCTTTAACGGTGGATATCCTTTCTAAGTCCATTTAAGATGAATCCAACACATACATGAAGCTATCTCTTACTAGACTAGGTCCTCCACATATTATTTTGTCCACCATTCTTCTGATTGTGGTTTTTAATATGACTACTCGATTGTTGCTGTCTAGAATAGCTCTACACTTAGATAGCCAATCCATCCCGAGTAAAATATCAAACCCAATGAAATCAAGGACAAATAGGTTGCAAAATAATAGACGGTTCAGTAGGTAACTCTTACATTTTCACAAGACATACAGAGATTGGTCGTACTATATATGGGATTAGATACATAGAAAAGGCTTTCTACTATTTCAGGGGTAAGGTTTAATTTATCGACTAACTTCTTAGAAATAAAACCGTGGAAAGCTCCAGTATCAAATAAAACTCTAACTGAAATATAATAATGCATAAATTACCTTCTATGGCTCCTTTTCCCTTTGTCTTCAGTGGTCGAAGGCCCGCCTTTTATAGCGTAGACCTTAATCTGTTCTCTCTTCTTCATCAGCGGGCACTAATGCTTCCAGTGACCCGACTAATGGCAATGGCAACAAAGTCTTTTATGGAATATAGGAGAAACGTTTTCCTTCTTCTACATCTTAGGACTTCTACATCGTGTTGAGAAAAGACTTTTCTTGTGGCAATTGAAACAAACTACATTCTTATAACGATTCTCTTAGGACCCTCCACCATTCTTTCCCTGCCACGACTTCTTCCTCTTGTTCTGATTGTTGCTATTTCCTTGGGCTACCACTAGATTTCTTTTATCCAATTATTTATATCAGAAACCCATATCTAGTAGGTCTATAAAGGTTCCCTTCATATGGCCAGTCATTCGTTCCTGATATTGCTCTTTCATTCCTGCAATAAACATTTCATTCTTCTTTAAGGGCATGTCTATTTTTCCCAGCCCAAAACAAGATAACTCGGTGAACTTATTTGAGTACTCATCCACAGACATATCTTTTTGAGTTACGTCCATGAAATTTCTGTAAAGATGGGATTTTCCAGCTACAAGAATATACTGCTCCTAGAATACTTCCTTAAATCTAGCCCATGGGAAGTTGTCTTCAAATTCATTCAAAGTGATGGATTCCCAGTACCACACAGAGCTCCTTCCTACAACTACCAGGAAGCAAAGAATCTCTCTTGCTCATCCCCTACATTCAATCCTTTGAATATCCTCTCACAAGAGCGGAGCCATGCTTGTACTTCACCAATAGATTCGGTTCCTTGGAATGGTTTTTCTCCCAAGTTAGTATAGTTCTTGCAAAGAGTAGCAAAAATTGTTTGAGGCTATATTGGAATTACTACTTCTTCCACAACCGTAACATAATGACCATTTGTGTTTGACGTGCTGTTGCATCCCCTTCCTCGTCTTCTGTGATTGCTGATTTCTTACTATCTAAATAAAGTAAAGGGATAATTTAGAACATATGGACGACATTGTCTTATTAAGCTTTTAATTTTTTTTGGATGGATTTATTTTGATAGATTTACTCTCTTATTAACTAAACTCATTCTAGGGTACTACTAACCCCCTCTCCAATGAGTCATCCCCATCAAGGCTTAGGTACTTGCTAATCTAACCTCTTATGCCAGTTGTGATGATCCACCTTTTCGACCCTCGAAGATCGACACTAATACATCTACGGTATTCACATGCCCAAATTCACGTGCCAGAAAGGTTGATTATCAGGGTGTTATAAGAAATAAAGGTAGAAACTAGAATAATAACAGAATCTTACATCGCATTAAACAACATAATTATACAGGTGGAAAGTACATATAATCACTCCTAATGATCCATCAGAGTTACGATAAGTACTAACCCAACTTAGGATATTTATAGCTGCATATTCTTATATAGGCCGGTAGATACAAAATACATGATACACGATATAGCGGAAAGTTGAGAATAGATAACTATAGATAAAGGACCCTCTAGTCTTCATACTCCGGGCTCCTTCCAAGATGCTCCAAGCAACCTAACTACTTGACTGCCCAAAAAATAAGGTACCTAGAATTTAAGGGAAAGAAAAAATAAACTCCAAGTCATTTATGGGATTGGTGTGAGAAACTCAAAATATAGATGTTTTAAAAAAAATGGTATCTCATAAGACCACGCCGCACATAAACACAGAATGAGTTTTTCCCTTTTGATAACCAAAATCTTTGATATGTAAAATTTTGTCTTTGAAATATTATTTTTGATGAAATTCTTTTGAAAACATTTTCAAATAAACTTATAAATCTTAGCTGAAATGCTTGCATCTCACATTTCAGTATTTGCACGACTAAGTCCGTACGGCACTTATTGGCTATTGGATTTCCAACTAAATAGCAAGGTAAGGGACTACGTTTTTATAGTGCATTTCTAGAGGAATGCACCCGAGTCCCTTATGTTGGTCCTCATGCGAATTAAGGCCGGCCTATCCAAAAATATAATATACGAATAACATCGAGTATTACATCATCCGACCGTTACTGGCCTATCCGGGATCCTAAGCATACACCACAAAATTTAAACCCAACAATATAGCGGGTGGAAATTTTATCCATCCAGAAGGTGATTTCATACCCTAATTGGTTACGACCTACTTTTAGCCTTAAAGTATCCCTTATTTTACTATCCCCTGGTGTGAGGCTTTGAGGTAACGATTAACTTTTATATGGCCCATCTTCCACTTTGAATGTCACTTTGCCATTTCCCAATCATACAATAGATTTATACAAACGCATAACTCCTGAGCTCGTACTTCTCAAGAAATGGTGTTAAGCAAAGAGAATTTGTCTTTTCCACCACTAAATAGATGATACATTCATAGAGATCAATCAATATGATCTAGAAATGCAACGTCATACATTCATCCATACTACTTGTCTAGAAACAGGACAAACCGAAGGCACCTTCCTACTACATCCTGTTGGGAATTATCCTTATGATTAGTAGCGAATAGTCATTGTGTTTCGGAGGTTCCCTAAACGAAGGGACCACTGCTATTTATTTATCTCGGGAGCTACCCAGAGATTATCAACAAGCAGTCCTTCCGAAATGAAGATCCCTTATCTTTTAAAATCACAGTCTTCAATATGTCTCCATCACTTTCAAATGCGTCAATTTGTTTGAAGTTGTTATCGGATTGGAATTACCCAAATCCGACTTCAGTTTTATGAACCAATCATCGATAAAAAGATGTTAAGTAGGTGGGTAATAAATATCCCATTTATTTGTTTTCTTTTTATCCAAAGATGTCTTTTAGATATTTTTATCTTTTTTAAAACCATTTCTTTTTAGTATATATGGAATTCATTAAACCTCCTTATGGAATTCGCTAAATCATGTTCATAAATTATTTTAGAAAACATTATTGAGAAAAATAAGGTCAAATAGAAATTTTACTACTTTTACCCAATTCTAATTTCCGTATTCAACATGTGTTATGGGCAGAATAACAGTGAAATTACCTTTTAAATTCCATAAACAATACGAGTTCCCTTCTCGGAATTTAACACAAGTACAAGAAGATTATTTCTATATGATCCAAGTTGTTTAAATTTGAAAAGTGTAATCTTTTATACTTAACTCGTTTAAAATATTTCTACCTTATCTATCCCTCATCTGGGGAGGCCAGGTGAGCGTAGCCTCAAGCTAGTTGGAGCGGTGAATCCAAGGCACTAGTTGCTTCTAAACATCTCCATAGTTTAAGCACCTCAACTAGATCTTACGAATAGAAAAATTAGGCGTGCTTGTTGGCTTATTAGAGCCAAGATTAAATCATTTGCTTATAACAAATTTTCTTCAAACTAATTTATTTAAACCCTTTTAAATAAATTGCAAAACCTTTAAATCGTTTTAGAAACACTTATTTATTTATTTGAAAATATTTATAAAAGTCTGGAAAAGAATTTAGAAGTTTGAAATCATATTTTAAACGTTATTGAAAAAGTGCTACTAAAAGTGTTTTAAAAGCTATATTGATTAAAATGAATTTTATATCATTTGAAAATGTATACATATAACTCAAATCTATTTTAAAAACATTTGAAAAGATTTATAAGATTTTTTCCATATTTTTAAAACATTAAAAATATTAAATTTTAAGAAATCCCTTTTTGGATACCGAACTTCAAAACCGCAATTATTTTGAAAACTTGTTTTGGACTTATTTGAAAATCTATAAGATAAAAACTTGATTTACGTTCTTTGATTGAAAACAATGGATATAATAATAGTATGGAAAATTCTTACTGTGAGGAATTCTGAGCTATATTCCACTTTATACTCATTTAAATTCTACTGCTGGAAATCGCGAACTACCGTTATGCGACATGCCTAGTTTTGACTCGATTTTTCAATTTTCATTCAAAACTTGTAGGGACAAGTTTAAAAAATTATAAAACATTTCTAGTCATTTTCAAGGGGTTTAATGATTCCATATTTACTTTTTGACTTGATTTGAAAAGTGATTTCCTTGTGTAATATCGACATGTATTTAACGTGACTTGTTAAATAACCATATTCAACAATCAATACTTAATGAAAAACATATAAATAAGCATCCATGGCAATCATTTCACATCATCACATAGACAAACACACATACAAATGCACACACACACAGATATATATATATATATACACACACACACACATATTAAATAGAGTTTTCTCATCGTGGAATAAAATAATTAACTAGAAAATGGATTAGCTTCTCAAACTCGAATCGAAGCTCACGAACACTCATCATGAAGCTCCGATTGGACTCAGCCTTGCATGTGAAGGGGGTAAGCGTTCACATCCTTGGTTCGTGAGGGTGGTAGGCTCGACTAAGGTAGATGGCCATGGGTTTGAAGAGAAAGTGAAAGGGTTTGAGTGAGTTTTGAAGTGCTATATGTATATGTATATATATACACACATACATACACACACGCTATATAAATTTACATATAATTTTCTATAATTTCCTTTATATTTTTTCTTAGATGGAAGCCATTAAAATGTGGAGCAAGTTCTTAGAAAAATTATAACAACCCAGGGTTTGGTAGCTTTAACTAGGCAAATTTATGTATATAATTTAATAGTCAATAAATGGAATTTTATTAATAAATGAGTTCATTTTAACTAATTAACAATGATGGAAAATCATTTTGAAAATATGTTTAACAAAATAAATAGTTCGTAGAAAAATGGAAAATGTGACCGAAGAACATTTTTTGAAATTTCGACCTTTCGATGCCGGAAAGTTGCCGGGAACGTTGTTCGTCTTTGTGCGCTACATTAACATATATAAGGGTCAATTAACCAAAAAATAATAATACACTGATAGTATATTATCTTATGTTAATTATGTTTAGCAAGTGATATGATAAGACATGGTTTTAAAATAATGACTTACATATATACTAAATCTATCATTATCTCTTATCATTTCCTTAAGCACCACCATCATTACCCATCATGGCTTACGGGATGTGACTAAAGAGGAGGAAGATGTGACATATGAGGGGAGGAAGATGGTGATGTGACATGATCAAAATGATGATATCTTATGATATTTTAAACTAAGGATAAAATGGTAATTTCCCTATTTTTCTTCATCTATAAATACACACCCATACACATACATTTTTATATACGTCCTCTCCTTTATTTTCTAAAATTTCCTCTCTAAATATTTCCATGGCTTCTGAATCCTTTCTAAGTATTTAAAAATCCTAACTTTTCACTTTAAATCTCTTCCGAATCTAGTTTAAACTTTCCTATATTCATTTCTTCACTTTATTCTTCAAGAAACCAAGCCCACACCCACCCCAATCTACTAAACTGAACCCCACACTATAAGGATGATCCATTTAAAGCTCAAAACTCCAGAAAAATCTTCATTCTTCGAAGCTCGGGTGTTGTTTCCAAAGTCTAATCGAAGTTCGCTTTGTATATGCAGAGTTTCGGTGAGTAAACTACTATATTTTGGAAAGGTTTTTTGACTTTACTATGTGGTGTTATTGTGATGATAATATGATGTGTAAATTGAATGGTTACTATGTTGGTTGATGCTGATTTGATGGATGTTGGTGTTTGGTGTTGATTTTGAGATTTGAATGCAGCATTGTCAAGTTAGTAAGCATATAAACATATATTTTTATACGCATTTCATTGTGATGTTAAAAAGTATGGTAGTATGATTGTGATCCAAGAACCAAAGCATGTTGTGTCGAGTCAAAGTTAACAATTTTGTGTGTTGCGATGGACGTGAGATCCGATTCAAAATCAAAAACTATGTTTTTTCTTGTTTAAAAGTTTGGAATTTTTTTCGAACTTTCTATCTTTGTTTCTATGTTTCAAAAAATTTAAAAGTTAAGTTTTAAAACATGAAATATAAAAGACTTCAAACGCATTTTTTGCTTAAAGTATATTTAAGCGAACTACTCTCATAGCGATAGTCGCTATGGACGTAGTTCGACAAAATTTCTGATTTTCGTTTTAAAATGTTTTCTTTTGAAATGGTTTTACAAAATTTTGTTTTTAAACTTAGTTAGTAATATAAAAAGAGACTAAGTTTAGTTAAATTAATAGTTTATTATTTAATAAATTAATTAAAAATAATTAGTACTTAATTGATAATTAAGTAAGTGATTAAGGGTTAAGTAACACTTAAAGAAGGTTAATGACTAATTAGTGATTAATAAAGTTTTAATTAGTGACTAATGAAGTTAAGAAGTAATTTAAGGATTAATTATTATTTAATTAAGTTAATTAGTTAATTAATTATGATTTGATAAGTGATTATTTAATTGACTTTTAATTAATTAGGGTTTAACTAATAATGAATTGTTAAACCTTAACTAAGATGTATTAATAAGTTAATTAGGACTTAACTAAGTTCATTAAGTTAATTAAAGTTTACTTTCGAATTAATCTTGATTTAATTAAGATATAATTAGGGTTTAAGCCAACTAAACATACTTTAATCTTTCAAAACTATTTTTAAGCTTAATTGGTTATGTTTTAAATCAACCTTCTTTTCAAGTTAAGTGATTTTAAATTAAAGGATCTCATCATCTGGACCATTAAGTAGCCAAATGAATTAAAGTAGTGATTATAAAACGTTGACATGTTTTACGGAAAGTAAGTTGACTTGTGTTTAGCACAAATGCTGAATATCAGTAACGTGGTAAACACAAGGAGGTTAATTTCGATAAGCGTATCATGATAACTTAAGTATATGGAGTGTGTGTCCATATGTAAATCTTGCACCCGATAGTGAAGTTGTTCACTATCAAATAACTTTAACATTTAAAATTAATGTTGGTTTGAGGAAATCGGAACCAGATGATGAATAGTTATCCGAAAACCAGTTTAAACCAACATAAAGCATTCGAATTGGATCTAACGAAGTCATGATCAAGATTCAAGACTTGAAGTGCATGGGCTATCTTGCCAGTAACCTTGAGGGTGATTCCAAAATGGGTATATTGGAAGTAGTGCCTTCGGTTCGTTCATCTCTTGAACGACTTGTGTGGATGAGTGCTAACGTTGTGTCAAGATCGAGAAGGCAATGTTAGCATTCTAAGAGAGAAGTGTATATGTGAAAGGTAATGACGTATCCTCGGGCCTCATCAACATGAAATGACTAAAACATGAGATATGCAGCAGGGCCATGTGGGTCGCACCCATTAGGGTATGATCATTTCCATCTAGAACAAGACCATACTTAGAGATACTATAGTCCCAAATGGTTGTTGATCCCAACCAAGAGGGTGATCATATTCGGTACTATCCAGCAAGGGAGAGGTCAGTCATGTGTTGCAAGGATCATTTGGTATGACATCAGTATTCTAATCTAAAGGTGTATTGTGGCAGGCGTTACCCCAGTAGCCTTATCATTGTATGGAATCAAATCTCCAATACGTGCCTTTATGGTTTTATATGTATACCTAAATATGTTGGAATGTGAGATGCAAGCATTTCAGCTATGTTCTATATTTATTTTAAACCCTTAGGCATTATCATAGTATCGCCTATTTTAAATAGAAAGTGTTTTTGGTTATCGTTGGGTAAAACCCCGTCCATGTCTAGGTGCGGTGTGGTCTTACAGTACCTTTCATTTCTTAAAGCAGTTTTCAAATAAAAATATTGTCATTAAGTTTACTCACACTAGACCCATGTTTGACCCAGAGCTTAATTTTCTTTCCCCTAAACTCTTGGATATGCAATTTTTATGAGTAGTTAAGTGATCTAGGTTTCTCTCGAAAGCATGTTGGAGGAGCTAAAGCAAGTGGCTTCATGGATAGCTATCATTAGTATAAATTATTCCGCTATGTATGTATGCATGGTCTAAGTATTTTGTTGATAAGAAGTCGTAAATTGTCCTAATTTGGAACTTGTATTATTGAACTCTGATGTAATATTTTGGCTATGACTATGTAATATATTACATTTTATATTATATGATGTTCCCTACGTGCTGAGATTCGGTGTTTGAATAGTCTTTTTCTTATCTTTCTCATTTATTCAAAATACAATGACTCGTCTTTCGAATGTAAGAAAGGCGGTTCATTGCATATTGTATCATATCATTAGGTTAAGTGAACCCTTAGTTATCTTTGGGTTAGGGTCAACTTCGAGAGAGCGTATTTGTAATTTTTCTCCTATATATAAATATATATCCCTGATAGGTAGATCAGCTTTGATAGTTTGATTAGTATTCTCCTTTTTTGAATTTATCTCGTCAAGGTATTCTAAGAACTATCTTGCAATGCCTAGGTAGTAAGAAATGAACACCAGAGGCAGTCGAGGTAGGGAAACTAGCAGCACTACGACCACCAATGGTCGGACTCAGACTAGAAGGGTTGGAACTGTTGAAGAGCCAACTCCAGGGCAGCCAAGGGTGAATTTTGCAACTTTATGTAAGGATTACACAAATCTAGGAAGGAAACTGTTTATGGTTTCCTTTTATGTGAGCTGAGTCTATCATAGAAGTTTAAGCTTTGTTTCACACTTGTGAAAAGGTTTTCAAAGTTATGGATCTATCAGATGAGCAGAAGAGATTTTTAGCATCACGATAATTGCAGGAAGGAGTCACAGCTTGGTGGGACTCGCTCACAGCCAATGTTCCAGAAGAAAAGTTTACTTAGGCTTGTTTTAAGGAAGCATTTGAAGATTAGTTCCTACGTGCAGCTGGTAGGACTTGGAAGTATAGAAATTTCTTGGACTTGAAGCAGGGAGATTCATCTGTGGTAGAATATGAGATGAAGTTCAAAGAGCTATCTTGTTTTGGATCGAAATTGATCAACATCCCGCTAAAGAAAAATGAGATATTCGTTTAGGGGATGACGGAGAATTTCCATGAGAGGATGATTGCCCATGTTAAGGGATTATTTGTGGACTTGGTAGACATGGCATTAAGGTATGAAGTCTTGGACAAGAAGAAACGTACTCCAGCAGCAACAAATGATAATGCCGGCAGTAGCAATTCAAACAAAAGGAAGTTCAACCCGAATTGGAGTAAGCAGGGTAAAGGAAAAGGAAAAGGAAATCCATGAGGGAATAATGGGAACAAGTTTAAGGATACCACTTGTTATATCTATAAGCAGAAAGGTCATATTGCCAAATTCTGTAAAGACTCTAAAACTTTCAAGTAGCTAGCAGGACCTATCTCTCCAATGGTCCAGAAGACATTATGCTTCAACTATCACTAGCCTAGACATATGATAAAGAACTGCCCACTCATGAAGAAGGTGCAGCAGGCTAAAGTGTATGCGATTGAGCATGAGCCATCAACCTTAGGATATGTGAAGGGAAATGGCATTTTTGAAGGTACCATATTAATTAATGGTATTTTTGTTCGAGTTTTGTTTGATACTAGTGCTTCCTACAGTTTCATCTCTTTAGAAACTGTAAAGAAATTTCATTTTATCCTAAATATTGTAGAAAATCCTATTTGCGTATCTAATCCTATAGGAGGTGTAACCCATTTGAACCTAATGTGTGAAGACGTGCCAATTTCTTATCTTTCCCATCATTTTACTTGTGATCTATAGATTTTAAGGGATTTGACCTCATTCTCAGTATGTACTGGTTATCAATATATGGGCTTATCTTAGAATGTAGAGAAAGAATGGTAACATTAGTAACCAAATTGGGAAATTTTGCTAAAGTACCTTGTGAAGACCTTGGTATTCACATGTGTAGTTTCATATATACCTTGGAAGCATCTTAACAAGGGTTGGATCCATATAGATTGTTAAGAATTTTCCCGATGTGTTTGAAGAAGTTAGGAATTTACCCCCACATAGGGAGATAAAATTCCACATTGATCTAGTTCCTGGTGCAAGAACCATAGTTCAACTTAAGAGAAGAATGGCTCCAAGGGAAAGAGAGGAGTTAGTAAAGCAAATCCAGGACTTATTGGAGAGGGGATTGATTAGACCTAGTCAGTCGAGTTGGGGATCGACAGTAGTCTTCGCGGCTAAGTCAAATGGATCTTTAACATTGTGGGTGGATTATAGAGAGTTAAATAAGTTTACTATTAGAAATAAATATCCCTTTCCCCGTATCGATGACTTATTTGACCAACTTCATGGAGCTACGATATTTTTCCAAATGGATCTAGCTATCGGATTTCACCAATTAAGGGTTGCTGAGGATAGTATACCCTTAACTGCCTTTAGGGGCCCAGACTTTTTCTTTAAATGATTGGTTATGCCTTTTGGGTTAACCAATGCATCCGCATAATTCATGATCTTATGAATCGTGTTTTTCGAGAGGTTCTAAATAAGTTCGTGCTTGTTTTTACCGATGACATTTTAATTTATTCCAAATCAGAAGAGGAACATAGATATCACTTGGAGGTAGTTTTAGAAACCCTGAGGAGGCATGTTTTGAAAGCAAAATTTTCTATATGCCATTTTTAGCAATTGGAGGTAAGATTTTTAGGGCATATTGTATCAAGAGATGGTATCTCAGTAGACCCGATAAAGGTGGAAGCAGTACAGGAATGGAAGCGACCTCGGACTCCTATCCAAGTTTGCAATTTCTTAGGATTGGTCGGTTACTATAGAAGATTCATTCAGGATTATTCTAAAATCTCCTCACATTTTATTAAGTTGACTAAGAAAGGCAAAAAGTTTGAATAGACTCCAAAATATGAGGAAACATTTAGAGAACTAAAGAAGAGACTAATGTGTGTGCCGGCTCTAGCTGTCCCTGATGGAAATAGTGGGTTTACGGTGTTTACCGATGCATGTTGTTAACCCGCCTTTTGGCAAGGCAACAAACAGGCGGATTTAACCCAATCGACTGCATAATTTCCGAAGCTGAACTGTCATGGACTTGGTTTCGATTTGAATGAATGGGCGACAAATCATGGATGAAAAATATGATTATGAGGCCAGGATATAGCATAGTCGGCGGGAAAACAATGCGGCATATTTGGAGTATAGATTTTAGAGAAATTGGGTTGCTTGGAGTTTGCTTTGAGTCACCTTCATGTCTACTTCGGGTTTTCGGGAGGCTTACTTCGAGTCAAGCAAAGTCTCACTTCGGATCACAAAGGGATCGGCATGTCCATAAGGGATCGATTTTGCTTCGAGTCACTGGAGGGTTTATATCGGATCAAGGAAGCAGCTACTTTGGGTCAGAGTCATGGGTTGATGAATATTCATTTGATCCACGTCAATTTTGCATCCATTAACTCGTATCCATCTACTTCATATCCATCTGCTTCGAACCCATTCCCTTCATATCCATGTGCTTCATATTGATCACACTCCAGCATGTATTGTATCGATCGGTTAATTGATCGATACGAAGTAAAGAGCTAAGTATCGATACGAAGCCACAAGACAAGCATCGATATAAAGCCACAAACCAAGCCTCGATACGAAGGCAATGATGAAGCATCAATATGAAGGCAGGGGTATGATATTGATACGAAGAAGGCATGATCAACCAAGGGAAGGGGTCCGCTAGCATGAAAAGTAGATTTACACATAATTGTCGCTCCACGTCATCGATACAGGACCAATCGATATGAAGTCAATCGATAAGCAGCCATCAGCCAACTTATAAATCAAATCTTGGATCGATCATAACTCAAAATCTACAACTACAAATGCCATAATTTTTTTACAAATGCTTTCTTATTTACTCAAGAATGTCCATGATCGATCTTAGCTTCATTGGCCATTTTTGGATCAATATGAAATGTACTTGGATCGATCCCAAATGACCATATATCGATCTGATGGGCCCATCCATGTGTGAGAAGATGTATTCCGAAGTTTGAGGGAGATATTTCCAGATCCACTCTTATAAATAGCACCCTTAAGCATACTAAAAGAGGACCTATGGATCTTTTGCGCCATTACTCTGCTAAAACTCCATTGTAACTTGAGTGCTATTGATTGTAATGTGTTAAATCGGTCGAGAATCGTCAATAAACAAAAAAAAACTATTCAAAGTGAATGTAGGCTACAACGTCAAACCACTATAAATCCTGTGTCTTCTCTTACTTTCTTCCATTTTAATTTTGTTAAATCTTCATTTTTACTCTCTACATCATCTGGATCTGAAATTTGTGTTTGGATATTGATGATTTTTGTGTAAACACTGGTGCTTTCACTACTTCTGGGGTTTGTGACCAATTTTGATGCAAACACTTTGGTGCTTTCACTGAAAAGGCTAGCATTCAAGGATTCTGAAGCTTGAATTTTGGATTTGAAGGCTTTGGAACTTGGATCTGGGAAGCCATGGCTCCGCAATCAACAAGGTGACAAAGAATGGAGAGGAGCCATCATAAAGGAAGTCGGGAGGCTTCCTCAGGAGCTAATCAAAACTCTGTTTTCATCACCAGAGATGAGATGGAGATGATGATGGATGCTATGTAGGAGGGGATGCTGAAAAGGCTTGAGGAAATGATGTAGAACCTACTCCGACAGGTTGGATAAGTTGGAGTGCAAGACCAAGAGAATGGAGCAGCAAGAGCAGAGAGAGTCCAGAACCAGAGTCAAGGGAAAGGAGCAACTAGGATTCGGGATAGAGCGGGACCATCACGAACAGCCCTTGAGCTAGAGCGAATGCCCCCAAATCATGTTGATCCCAAGAAGGGTGCCCAGCGGTGCTGCGCAGTTAGGCGTTGATCAGGATATGGATGCTCATCCAGAAAGGCAGGTTTCAGGATTCCCTCGTGGACTCGAGAAGGATGGTTGGAGATAGCAAACAGAGGCTACCACTTGATGACAACGATAGGTAGCAGACATGATCAGACGGACTAAGAGGGAAGGATTGGTGAATAGAGATTTGGAGGATGTGAATAGGAGCCCCTTTTCTCCTATGATCTGGCAAGCTAGGAATCCGTCGAATTTCTAGCTACCATCACTGGAAATGTATGATGGGAGGACGGGTCTTGTTGTTCACTTGGCGAGGTATATAAGGCACATGAAGGTACTGGGGGCATCGAAAGAGGTTATGGCGCTATGCTTCCCTTTGTATTTAACGGGCATAGCAGCACTATGGTTTAGACAACTGGAAAACAGCTCTATTGGCACTTAGATACAGTTGATTGAGAGGTTTATGAGGCAATTTTGGGTATGTGGCCCAAGAATGTGATGACTTTAACATCAATGAAATGGTGGAAGGGAGAATCACTTAGAGATTTCTTAGCCAAATTCAATGCTACAGTGACTTCGGTGGATCAACTCGATCCGTTGATGGTTTTGATGGTGACGGTCTCAAGAATTGTAGATAATTTGGATTTCAAGATATCGTTGGAGTGGAATCCACTAATGGATCTCAGAGAGTTTTACCATGAAGCGGAAAGGTTTCTACGATGGGAAGATGCAAAGGCTGAAAGAGAGGGAAGAGAGGTTGAAGTGTATGCGGTAAAAGGTGGAGGTCCACCCAGGGAGGATTCAACCAAGGACGATAAAGGAAAAAGGAAAATGAATGATAGTGGTAACACATCGAAAAGGCAATGAAGGGAATCAAAATTTTCTTCTTACATGGATTTGACTCAAACTCTAGAAAGGATTTATTGGGATACTCGAGGACGCCTCCAGTATCGAAGGTTGGAAAAAAGGGAACCCTTCGAATACGAGCAGGCATCGGGAAAGCGTTGCCTATTCCATGTGCTGGATATTCACAACACGAAAAATTGTAGGCATTTGAAGGATATCATTGAGAAGCATGTAAGGAATGGTCATCTACAACAATACATAAGAAATCGAGTTGTGGCAATGGAACATGAGCAACCACCGCCCACCTCTGAGGAAGATGGCACTGGGTCTAGGCATCGTCAGCTTATTATCAGCTGAATAGTTTTATGGATTTGAATAAGTAATAAACCCCGAAGTAAGGCGGCTAAGTCACTTACACATGTGCGACATCGAGGAAGGTCCCAATGCATGCTCTGAGATGATGATATACTGTGACGCTCGGGTTATGAAATCTTGTTTTTTCTATTTTCTATGAACTCTGGTTTCTTTCTTGGTACTAGGGCTATTTGGTTTTTTTGATTGTACAGACTTTTATTTCATCAATTCAACTCTATGTTGATTGGATTTGGATTAACGTAATAAATATACAGGATATATGGTTACGGTTCTGACCAGAGAGAGATGGGGCAATAACCACAAGTTATGAGTCCCTTCGCTGGAAAGCGATATGAGGACTCGAACTCGGATATAAGTCCTCGACCGAAGAGTCGAGGCCGAAGAATATAAGTCCTCGAAATCCTCAACTAGAGAGTCGAGGCTGGAATATAAGTCCTTGATCAGAGAGTCGAGGCTGCAGAGTATAAGTCCTTGGTCGAAGAGGCGAGGTCGGAGAAGGAAAACCATGGATGAGCCCTCAACCGGAGAGTCGAGGCCGGAGTAGAATAAATGGACCCGGTGAGGTCTCGACTTTGAATATGGAGCCGGTGAGGTCCCGAATTTAGATTTTAGGACCTAAAGAGGTCATGGACTTGGATAAAATGATTCGGAGAGGTCGTGGATTCCGTTGATGGATTTAAAATGAATTAGGGATTGGATATTGACTCAAGACAGTCTTGGATTTTGTTAATGATCCAAAGAGATCAAGGAATTGGTTTGACAATAGACTGAATTCAAGGTTGGATATAGCGATTAGTGGATTATGGACTTTGAATTTTGGAATTATGGCAATACGAAACACGCCATCCGATCGCAAGGCATGTTTCGGGGGGCAAAGTGTTAACCCACCTTTTGGCAAGGCAACATATAGGCGGATTTAATCCAATCGACTGCATATTTATTGAAGCTGAATCGTCATGGGCTTGGTTCTGATTTGAATGAATGGAGATAAATCACAGATAAAAAACATGATTATGAGGCCAGGATATAGTATAGTCGATGGGAAAACAATGCGACATACTTGGAGTATAGATTTTGGAGAAAATGGGTTGCTTGGAAGTTGCTTCGAGTCACCTTCATGTCTACTTCGGGTCTTCGGGAGGCTTACTTCGAGTCAAGCAAGGGCTCAGTTCGGGTCACAAAGGGATCGACATGTCCATAAGGGATCGGTGTTGCTTCGAGTCACTAGGGAGTTTACTTCGGGTCAAGGAAGCAACTACTTCGGGTCAGAGTCATGGATCGATCAATATTCATATGTTCCATGTCAATTCCATATCCATCAATCTCGTATCCATCTGCTTCGTATTCATATGCTTCGAACCCATTCCCTTCATATCCATGTGCTTCGTATCTATCCATTCTACACTCACCCACTTCGTATCGCTCCCACTCCTGGATGTTTCTAATCGATCAGTCAATTGATCGATACGAAGCAAGGAGCTAAGCATCAATACGAAGCCATAAGACAAACATCGATACGAAGCCACAAACTAAGCCTTGATACGAAGGCAATGATGAAGCATCGATACGATGGCGGGGTTATGATATCTATACGAAGAAGGCATTATTAACTAAGGGAAACTGTCTACTAGCATGAAAAATGGATCTACACATAATTGTCGCTCCACGTCATCAATACAGGACCAATCAATATGAAGTCGATCGATACGCAGCCATCAGCCAACCTACAAATCGAATCTTGGATGGATCATAACTCAAAATCTACAAGTCCAAATGCCATGAAATTTTCGTAAAAGATTTCTTATTCACTCAGGAACGTCCATGAGTGATCTCAGCTCCATTGGGCCATTTTTGGATCGATACGAAATGCACTTGGGTCGATCAGGATCGATCCCAAACGACCTCAGATCGATCTGGTGGGCCCATCCACGTATGAAGAGGTATTTTGAGGTTTGAGGAAGATATTTCCAGATCCACTCCTATCAATAGCACCCCTAAGCCTACTGAAAAAGGACTTTTGGCTCTTCTACGACATTACTTTATAAAACTCCATTGTAACTTGAGTGCTATTGATTGTACTGTTGTAAATCAGTTGAGAATCATTAATAAACAAAAGAACTATTCAAAGTGGACTTAGACTACAACGTCGAACCACTATAAATATTGTGTCTTCTCTTGCTTTCTTTCATTTTAGTTTTGTTATTTCTTCATTTTTACTCTCTATCATCTGGATCTGAGATCCGTGTTTGGATATTGAGGATATATGCGTAAACACTGGTGCTTTCACTACTTCTGGGGTTTGTGACCAATTTTGACACAAACACAGTGGAGTTAGATTGGGAGATGTTCTGATGCAAAACAGAAGAGTGATTGCGTGTGCTACTAAGCAGTTTAAGCCACATGAAAGGAAATATGCTACGCATGACTTATAGTTATTAGCCGTGGTCTTCTTATTGAAAATTTGGAGGCATTATTTGTTAGGTAAAATTCTTTCCTTTCTTCTTGATTTCTTTTTTCTTCTTTCTTCTTTCTTTAGATATTCTAATAAGCAGGATTTTCTTCTTCTTCAACTAGGGGAAAAGTTCAAGATCTACACTGATCATAAGTCCATGAATTATCTTTTCACCCAAAAAGACTTGAATCTCAGACATCAAAGATGGTTACAATTCTTGGTGGCATACGACTTGGACATTTTTTGTACACCGGGAAAATCTAATGTAGTCGCGGATGCCTTAAGCAGGAATGTTGTTTTGTCTCTTTTGGAAGTTACCCCTACTCTTCAGCTAAGGATAATGGAGAACCAAAGGAAGGATAGTGCAATGGAGAAGTTAATTCGAGGAGTCAAGAAAGGTTGATGTACATCTTTTGAGATGGATCACCAAGGTGTTCTAAGAATCAAAGGAAGATTGTGTGTTCTGGATATAGATGGACTAAAACAGGAAGTGTTGCCGGAATATCACAAATCTAGATTGAGTATTCACCCTGGAGTTCATAATATGTATAAGGACACAAGGAGAGTCTTTTGGTGGCCAGGAATGAAGAAGGATATCTCCACCTTTGTGAGCAGAAGTGCGAGTTACCAACAAATTAAGGGAGCTTATCGGAAAACGGCCAGATTACTTCAACTTTTGGAGATCCCTAAGTGGAAATGGGAGATGATATCAGTGGATTTCATAGATAGTTTACCCAAAAGCACGAAAGGAAACGAAGGAGTGTGGGTCATTGCGGACCGCTAACAAAGAGTGCACATTTTATTCCGGTCAAGCCAACTAGAATGGCGGCTTCATTGGTAGAAATTTATATGACGAAAATAGTTGGTCTACACGGAGTTCCAATAAGCATAGTAAGTGATCGTGATCCTATCATCACGAGCCAATTCTGGTGATCTCTGCAAACAACTTTGGAAACGAAGCTAAGTCTAAGTACAGCCTACCATCCTCAACCCGATGGCTAGACTAAAAGAGTTAATCGCATTTTGAAAGTTATGCTGAGAGCATGTATTCTTGATTTCGGAGGATAATAGGAGGATCAAATTAACTTGGTTGAGTTCTCTTATAACAACAATTATCAAGCTAGCATTGGAATGACGCCTTATGAAGCCCTGTATGGGAGATCGTGTAAATTGCCTGTGTGTTGGGTAGAATCTAGAGATTATTTAGTGCACGGTCTAGATATGATTCGAGAGGCGATGAAGAAAGTTGAAATGGTCAGAAGAGGGATGAATTTGGAATTCGAAGTCGATGATGCGGTGTATGTAACTCCCATCAAAGGAGTCGTTCGATTTGGAAAAGATGGAAAATTGGCACCGAGATACGTTGGACCATTCAAGATCATGGAAAGGATTGGACCACTCAATTACAGAGTTGAGTTGCTCGAAAAGTTGTTGGGAGTTCACAATGTGTTCCATGTTCCCCATTTGAGGAAGAGCGTGCATGATCCATCTTCAGTAGTGGAACCGTCTGTTTAAGATGACTTGGAAATAAAATCAAACCTGACGATAGTTAGGCATCCAATCAGTATTATGGATCGAGATGAGAAGAAATTGCGCAACAAAGTTATGCGACTGGTTAAGATTCAATGGAGCAATGATCCCAGAGATTGCACTTGGTAAACTATGGATCACGTAAAGGAAGCTTATCCTGGATGGATGTTAGGATAGTTGTTGTGTACGTGTCATGGATGTATTATTGTTTTGGATGTTTGTATACCTTTTGTATGAATTTTATGGTATGAATATATGATTCCTTTGGTGTTAACTCTTGTTAGTAATTTCGAGGAAAAAATTCATTTAAGGGGGTAGAATATAACGACCTAGGGTTTGGTCGCTTTAACTAGGAATATATATATATATATATATATATATATATATATATATATATATATATATATAAATTTTATAGTCAATAAATGGATTTTTATTGATAAATGAACTCATTTTAATTAGTTAATAATGATGGAAAAACATTTTCAAAATATATTTACCAAACTAAGTAGTTTGTAGAAAAATAGAAAATGTGACCGAAGAATATTTTTTCGAAATTTGGACCTTTCGACGCCACAAAGTTGTCGGGAACGTTGTTCGTCTTTGTGCACTATATATACATTTATAAGAGTTAATTAACCAAATAATAATAATACACTAATAGAATATTATCTTATGTTAATTATGTTTAGTAAGTGATGTGACAAGAAAAGGTTTCAAAATAATAACTTATATATATTTACACTAAATCATATCATTATCTCTTGTCATTTCCTTAAGTACCATCATGATTATCCATCATTGCTTAGGAAATGTAACAAGAGAAGGTGGAGATATGACATATGAGGGGGAGGAAGGTGGTGATGTGACATGTCAAATGATGACATGTTATGGTTTTTAAATTAAGGATAAAATGGTAATTTCCCCACTTTTCTTCATCTATAACCCATACACATACATTTTTATTTACATTCACTCCTTCATTTCTAAAACTTCCTCTCTAAAGATTTCCATGGCTTCTAAAACCTCTCTAGGTATTTAAGAATCCTAATTTTTCACTTTAAATCTCTTTCGAATCTAGTTTATACTTTCCAATATTCATTTTTTCACTTTATTCTTAAAGAAACCAAGCCCACACCCACCCTAAACCACTATACCAAGCCATTTGAAGCACAAAACTCTAGAAAAATCTTCACTCTTCGTAGCTCGAGTGTTGTTTCCAAAGTCTAGTTGAAGTTCACTTTGTATTTGCGGAGTTTCAATGAGTAAACTACTTTATTTTGGAGAAAAAAGTTTTGACTTTGCTATGTGGTGTTATTTGATGATAATATGATGTGTAAATTGAATGGTTACTATGTTGGTTGATGCTGATTTGATGGATGTTTGTGTTTGGTGTCGAATTTGAGATTTGAATGTGGTATTGTCAAGTTAGTAAACATGTAAACATATATTTTTATATGTGTTTCATTGTGATGTTAAAAAGTATGGTAGTATGGATGTATGGTTGTGATCCAAGAACCAAAGCATGTTGTGTTGATTCAGAACTAACAAAATTGTGTGTTGCGGCGGATGTGAGATCCGATTCGAAATAAAAAACTATGTTTTTTCTTGTTTTAAAGTTTGGATAGTTTTTTCAAAGTTTCTATCTTTGTTTCTATGTTTCAAAAAGTTTGAAAGTTATGTTTCAAAACATGAAATAAAAAAGAATTCAAGCAAGTTTTTTGCTTAAAGTATGTTTAAGAAAAGTGCGCTCATAGCGATAGTCGTAATGGACGCAGTTCGATAAAATTTCCAATTTTCGTATTAAAACATTTTCTTTTGAAATGGTTTTGCAAAGTTTTTTTAAAACTTAATTATTAGAAAGATAAAAGGAGATTAAGTTTAGTTAAATTAATATTTTATTATTTAATAAATTAATTAAAATAATTAGTACTTAAGTGGTAATTAAGTAAGTGATTAAGGGTTAAGTAACACTTAAAGAAGGTTAATGACTAATTAGTGATCAATAAAGTTTTAATTAGTGATTAATGAAGTTAAGAAGTAATTTAATGATTAAATATTATTTAATTAAGTTAATTAATTATTATTTGATAAGTAATTATTTGATTGACTTTTAATTAATTAGGGTTTAACTAATAATGAATTGTTTAAACCTTAACTAAGATGCATTAAGAAGTTAATTAGGACTTAAATAAGTTCATTACATTAATTAAAGTTTAATTGCGAATTAATCTTGATTTAATTAAGAAATAATTAGGGTTTAAGCCAATTAAATATGCTTTAATCTTTCAAAACTATTTTTAAACTTAATTGGTTATGTTTTAAAACAATCTTCTTTTCAAGTTACGTGATTTTAAATCAATGGTTCTCATCGTCCAGACCATTAAGTAGCCAAATGAATTAAAGTAGTGATCATAAAACATTGACACGTTTTGTGAAAAGTAAGTTGACTTGTGTTTAGCACAAATGCTGAATATCAGTAAAATGATAAACACAAGGAGGTTAATTTCGATAAGCGGATCATGATAACTCAAGTATATGGAGTGCATGTCCATATGTAAATCTTTCACCCGATAGTGAAGTTGTTCGTTATCAAATAACTTGACCATTTAAAATTATCGAATGTTGGTTTGAGGACAACTGGATCGGATGACGAATAGTTGTACGAAAACCACTTCGAATAACGTAAAGCATTCGAATTGGATCTATCAAAGTCATGATCAGATTCAATACTTGAAGTGCAAGGGCTATCTTGCCATTAACCTTGAGGGTGATTCCAAAATGGGTGTATTGGAAGTAGTGGCTTCGGTTCGTTCATCTTCTGAACGACTTGTATGGATGAATGCTGACATTGTGTCAACATCGAGAAGGCAATATTAGCATTCCAAGAGAGAAGTGCTATATGTGAAAGGTAATAACGTAGCCTCGGGCTTCATCAACCAAAAATGACTAAAACAGGGGATAAGCAACAGGGCCATGTGGGTCGCACCCATTAGTGTATGATCATTTCCATCTAGAACGAGACCCTACTCAGAAATACTATAGTCCCAAATGGTAGCTGATCCCAACCAAGGGGGTAATCGTATTCGACACTATCCAGCAAGGGATAGGCCAGTCCTGTGTTGGCAGGGATCGTTTGGTACGATCTCAGTATGCTAATCTAGAGGTGTACTGTGGCAGGCGGTACCCAGTAGCCTTATCATTATATGGAATCGAGTTTCCAATACATGCCTTTACGGTTTTAGTTATATACCTAAATATGTTGGAACGTAAGATGCAAGCATTTCAGCTATATGCTATATTTATTTTAAACCCTTAAGCATTATCATAATATCACCTGTTTTAAATAGAAAGTGTTTTTGGTTATCGTCGGGTAAAAACCCATTCGTGTCTAGGTGCGGCGTGGTCTTACGATACCTTTTGTTTTCCAAAGGACTTTTCAAATAAAAATATTATCGTTGAGTTTACTCACACCAGACCCATGTCTGATCCAGATTTCATTTTTCTTTTCTCTAAACTCTTGGGTACTCAATTTTTATGAGCAATCAAGTGATCCAAGTTTCTCTCGAAAGCATGTTAGAGGAGCTGGAGCAGGTGGCTTCATGGATAGCTATTATTAGTATAAATTATTCCGATGTGTATGTATGCATGGTCTAAGTACTTTGTAGACAAGCAATTGTAAATTGTCCTAGTTTGGAACTTGTTTTATTGCTTTGACATAATATTTTGGCTATGAATATGTAATATGTTACATTTTCTATTATATGTTGTTCCCTGCATGCTAAGATTCGGTGTTTGATTATTCTTCTTCTTATCTTGCTCATTTCTTCAACCTATAATGACTCGTCTTTCGAATGCAAGAAAGGCGGTTCGTTATAAAAATGAAGTAGAAGATGAATGAAGTGAAGAAGTGAAGTGGTATTTACAAGCAAATGGAAGAGTGTAAACATCTCCTTCTTACCTTACCACACATCATCACGCCGCCTCCTCCTTCCTCGGCATACTTCGACCACCACTCCTTTAGTACGGCCGTGGGTTACAACATATAGGGGCAAGGCCATGTGCCTCTTTGATTCGACATTTGATGGTGGCAATATGTGATAATTAGCTTAGATTCATACTCCACCACCACATGCTCCACCTCCTTTCATCATTACCTTATGCATGGCTACCTCCTTCCACGACCACCTTAACTCATCCATGTTACCTCCATCACCTTCTAGCTCGGCCATGCCACATCAAGGTATTTGATTGCATCGATGTGATGTTTGATGGTAAGGGTTGGTTGCTTAAGTTGAGCAGGATTTGTTTATATGTTTGTATATTTATTATATATGTATATATGTGTATATACAAGTGTTCATGTACATATGCACATTTTTTCTTGGATGCGTATATGTATGTATTCATTTGGACGTCATATGGAATTCACAACGTTCTACAACTTCTATACATTGAATCGTTATGAATTTTGATTTCGATTTCCTATCATATTTTCACTTCTTATTTACTATACATATATTTGTAAACAAAGTTTGAAAATAATATTTTCTGTTATTATTTTTAAATAAAGAGCTTTTAACTTTGGTTTAGAAACCATTATTTAGTCGTTTAAACTAAATTTTTAAATTCGATCATATTTTTATACGTGATGAATTTGTGTGTCGTTACAACAGTGTTATTAGTGGTATTATTGCTAGTGTTGGTAGCTATTTAAACCTTTTCAAAATCATATGATGAACATTTTGAAAACCAATGTTCTAATACCAAATTCGAATCAGTAGAAAATGAATCTTAAGGCTAAATAAACACTTGAGGAAGGTGAATAGTGTTTAATGGATTATATGAATATTTTTTCAAATTCTTTAAGATTCTACTTAGAATGGTGTAATTAACAATGATAGAAACAATCATAGAATCAAAGTGCACATAAAAGTAAATGCAGTAAAATTAAAAATGAAAGAACATACCAGGACTTTATACTGGTTGCGGAATTACCCTACATCCAGTCACACATAAATCCTTGTATGGATTTCTTTTCAACCAATAAATGCAAGTACAATCTCGATTTCAAGGCTCTGAGAGACACCCTCTAGAATACCGACATCTAGGTAGAGTCATTTATTTCCGAGCTACAAGCACACCCATTAAATTTAGGGATACTAAGCACACCCAATTGATTTTACGGGCTACAATCACACCCACAAGTATAGTAGTATGATTTGATAGAGTTTTTCAGACTCAGATCTTCGATCTTGATTATAATTGATCCTATAACTCTTAGTGGAACGACGGTCATATTCATTCGTGAAGAGGTACAATGAAAAGATACTTTATTGAAATTTAAATTTTGAAAAAAATGGTCACTAAATCGACATACATACATAGAGTATGCCGATATACTCTTTTTAAAGATTGAAAATACTTTAAAACATTATTTTGAAAACTCGTTGTTTTGTAAAATAGTTTGATACTTTGTAAAATCATTTAACCAGAGTTTATACATATTTAATCATAATAAAACTTTATATAATAATTTTGAAAATTTTAATATAATGTAAATAATATATATATATATAATATAATCAATATAATTGTAACTTATTAACATAAAAAAATTAAATATATATAATATATAAACTTAAAAACATTAAAATAATATCTTTATAAGTATAAGAGATTGAAAATCATTTTGAGAAATATTATGAAAATATTATTTTAAACCAAGATACTTGAATAACAATTTAAAAAAAATTAGAGAAAGAGAGAGATCAGGAAAGTGCTATGAGGTTTTAATATAAATTCTACAACTCTATAACTTATTTGGAATATCTTGAAATCTTTAACTCTTCAATACCCATAAGTCTTCATTCTTCAACTTTTGAAGCTCTATATCAGCATCTTGAATCTACTCTTGATAGTCTTCTTAATCAATACCAATCTAATATCCTGCACAATATGCTATATATAACTTGATAGATCATTAGCATCTATATTTTATATAATATCCAATAGTTGTTGTTATCAAAACCAATACCTAAGGTACTAACTATAACGTCCTGCCTTTTTTTTATGTTTAAACAGACACACGTGTCGACTCAAACCATACAGAAGGGCGGATTATTATTGGGGTGACTAAGAAAAAAGCAGAGGAAGAAAAAAACAAAATAGAATCTTGTAGCGGAATGGCAAAATAAAATAATCAAATAAACAAATTCTGAAGCTATTTTACAAAAACATTTGGTTATACTTATACAACGCAGATCAAAGTTACACATACCAAAGAATAGATAAATAACAGTGCAGCAGAACAGTATGATGCAGTGGAATAATACAGTAAGTAATAATAATAAAATCTTTGTCTCCGTCCTCTAGAAATAAGGGCTTTAAATCCTGAAATGCTCAGGATGACCCGAGCGAATTAAAAAACAAAACACTCGAGTCGGAACTAAAAGATCTTATGTAAGTTAAACCAACGGAATAAATAAGAGTGGAATGGCATAAGAGATGTTTACGGGGTTTAACATCTCCTATCCAGTGTCTAACGTAAGTGCAGTAACTTAACAGATGTTAGGGATTCACATCTCCTAAGGATCCATTAAATTATCTACTATGTAGTACAATACGCTATTATAATAATGTCTACAGTAAAGTAAAGGTATTAAAATAGCGTTAAGGCATTACCCATATCTCCCTTAACACATTTTGTATATTCCCATAGTTTATACAATGCGGTACACTCCTCCGTAGACTGGAGGTTTACCCAGAGGACATCACATGGGTACGGTACAACAAAAAACTTGTAGAAGGCACGCTAGGGCATGTGAATACAATACATGAGGAAATGCTTGGGTAGATATATCGTTTGCGGATTCGGATTAATGATAATGCATAGCAGCTACTACCGCCCACCACGAAACACACTTCCAAATCAAAAATCAAAGGGTGGCCACCAGAACAATCACAAATCAGAATATAATATCGAAGAAGTGTGCCCGATCGGAGGAATGACCTCACTTGGCCCGACATGGCTCTTGATTTTAGTCACATCTAAGCTGACTCACGAGAGTCAGGGTCACGTCATACCTCATACAAAAATCGTTCACCAAATCATTCTACTTCATTTCTAGAATCTCCACCACGTACATAGTTGTTAAAGTGGTTTTCGGTATTAGCAGAGAGTATGACAATATCTGATTCCGGTCTCTTTAACAACCAATTGCTTATTACACACCAGATGGTTCTTTTACATTTCAAAAGTTAATTCACAATTGATATTAAAAATATCATATTCTCAAAACCATAATCTTTCGAAATCGTATTTACTTTCAAATCATATTCACTTTGAAATCATATTCACTTTGAAATCATAGTTTGAAATTATATTTTCTTTCAAAAAATCATAATTTCTTCCATAGTCATATTTCCAAAATAAGGTAAAACCTTATTTCAAAAGCATCGTTTTCAATTTATTCTCTTATAAAACAAAGCATTGAAATTAAACGCTTCCACTTTACTTAGTCTAGAAATTTAGAAATAGTTTAAATAATTATAGATAGTTAAAATAGTTATAAATAGTTTAATTATAGGTTAAAAATACTTTTAAACCGATTTAAGATAGTTAAATGGATTTAAATTGGATTAAGTACAATTAAAATAGATAAAATAGCTTTACAATAGATTGATTATATTTAAAATAAATAAAAATGGTTTGAAACAGATCAAAAAAATTATATTGTTAATATTAGTTAAATAGTTTAGTAAATTTGAAAATCTGAATAATTAGAAATTTTAAAATAATATATTCTTTTAAAACGGTTTATATTAAAATATAAGTTTGGAATTTATATCCAATTAAACTATTCATTTCATTTCACACATTTAGACCAATTTCAATTTCCAAATTATCAACAAACCAAATTTACCTTTCCAACATAAACTTGATTTTCCACAAATACTTCAATTTATGTAAATCAAATTTTATTTCAAAGTATCATTTAATTCCATTCAAAAATTAAGGATTTTGAAATCATTTAATTTAACCAATCCAGTATTCGTATATAATTTTCTACCCTAGGGTCAAGTGATACAGATATTTGTCATTTCAATCCGCAACTTAGTATTTTACGGTTATATATCATTTCAAACCGCAATCCTAAATGAAATAAAAATCCATAACGAACTTGCAGTTTATAGTGACATAAAATACAACATCCATTCAACCAACATTAACAATCAACATCCATCACACTCTCATCCAAACAATCAATAAATATCAATATAGAACTGATAATCGATAATAAGTATTGAACTGGCAATTTATATTCAATACTAAATTAAATAATGATTTAATTCCAATAAATTCAAATTAACTGAGATGAAGATTCAAAATATATCAACGACCATAATTAAATTTCTAATCACATCATAAATTAATTTAACAAACATAAGAAATTTTAGAAGTTGTGAGTGGGTTGAAACACTCACCTTTGAAATTAAATTGAATTTAAATTCAATTTAAACCCAAAATTCAAACAGTCTTAGAATTCGTCCAAACTAGCATTAAAATGCCTGGAATTTCATTACGATCCCAATGCAAGAAACCGCGCTTGAATTGGACCTCGTATACGAAAATTATTCACGTTAGAACGTTTTGAATCAAAATTTAAATAATAAAATAAATAAACTGAAAACAAATCATACCCGTACACGTCACCTCCTCATCGCATACAGCACCATCACGAATGAACCCATGCCGAGACGTTGACCAAGCGCTACCACTTCCCTGGCCGCCTATGTGCTTTGTCGATCCATCCCCCAACATAGCCGTCATCGCCTCCACGCCCATCACTTGGCCTGATCCCCCCATTTCACCGCCGCCCCTAGCTATGGTTTCGAAACCCTACCTCGCCAATTCCGACCACCACAGGCCATGACACACCCTCTAACCATCGCCAAACGACTCTACATGATGAAAACTCCAAAACCCGTATCCTGATTTTGTTGATCGAGGCCAAAATCGAAAACCCCTAGATCGACGTCTAGGGTTTGCGAATTTTGAGCTTTGACCGAGCTTTCAGAATGATTCGAGCATCATTTCCAGAAATGAACACTTGATGTAGATTCGTATCGATGTGATCTACGATATATAATTTTTTTCAAATTTTTTTGAGGAGTTTGGATTTTTTTTGAATTTGATTTTAAATTTGCAATTTGAGAATTGGTTTGTCTGCCATTGGAATGAGGAGTTAGAGAAGGAGATGTACGTACAAACAAATGAATATGCGAAGTTGCTATGGTTTATAACAAGATATTTATAGGCAAAGCAGAAAATAGAAAAGAATGGACCGGATAAATTGAACGATACACGACCCAAAAATCCGTTCTGCCTACGGAACGGAAATGAGTCAACCCATATATCAAAATAGATGTTTTCAAATATTTAAATTCAATGGAACAGGTTTCAAGTTCTAATTTCATCATATGAAGAAGTTATGTTAAAATTAGCTTAATTCAAATTGATTTCAATTAAATTGATTTCTAGGCGTTTCAAGTCTGTACGATCAAACGACAAGTCCGATCGCTACGAAATTTGATATCCTACAATATTTCACTGTTACGGATCCGATGAAACTAGTTTCGTCAAAATCCGAGATAGTTGCCAAAATGGCTATATTCCAATTAATTAAAGAAATTAATAATTAATTAATTAAATCAAATTTCAATTTCATTCTAATAATTTACAATTTCTATCCCTTTTGGTTACTTAGAAATTTAAATCCTTTAAAACCAATTTCTATATCAATTCAAAGTTAATTAATTCACAATTACAGTATTTAGTTTCAATTTCAGTAAATTCATTAATTATCAATTGAAATTACAATAAATCCATTTATTTGATTTCTCAATCTTGTTATTAAATCAATTATTAACTTATCATCTTAAAGGTGATATTTGTAGGATCGATTTCACCCTAGAGGGGGGTGAATAGGGTGATACTAATAATTATAAAAATTACGCGGAAGTTTATATAAAATAATTGCAACACAGATCACAGCAGAATTATAGCAGCACAGATAATAACAGAATAATAAAAATAGAACATATAGATTTACCCAGCTTCGACAAAATCTTGCTTATGCGTTGCCCCTAAGGTTTCTACTAGAAATTAAGAAGTTAGACGCTTACACACGTAAACTCGCGACACCCGCTATCGACTAACCTTAACTCTACGCTCAAAACCCTGCCACAACTCAGCCACTGAGTTGTGAATTCTCGAATTACACAACCGTAATTCATCCCCTAGTCACACGACTAGAAATTACACAAGTTTAAAAAGGAAATACAAATTTGAAACAAAAATTTAAAACAAAACCCTAATTTTAACTAAAACCTTTATTAAAATAAAACAAGGCCAGCCATTTTATTTCTTTGCTCTACTTTCCACTGTAGAAATGGCAGCTTCGTTCCTTTATTCTCTTGTTCCTCTTTTCCTTCGCTCGAAAATTAGGGCTTTTGGAGAAATCGATGAAGTCGACTGATTTTTGGTCGATTACAATTGCTGTTCCTCTGATTTGCTTCGGCAATCGACCATTTCTTTGATCCGAACACGGCTTCTTCGATTTGATCAAGTTCGACTAAAAATTGGTGTGTGATTTTTGCTTTTGTGCTTTATGTTACTATTCTTGAACTTGATGATCAACTGCCGATGATGTCAATCGTTATATAGGGTTCGAATCCCTTTATTTTCGTTCATCTGATAATTTGCTTGACCGTTTGATTATTTTTGAATGTTTGAGATGATATCTGACTTATTCAATTTCGTATATTTGATTGCTTGGCTACTTGATAATCATGGCTTTGAATTTTTCCTTGCTCGATTTATTGACCACCACGTTGCTGACTTGTTCATCGTATTCTTTGATCACGACTTTGGTTTCTGGCATTTAAACTTGACATTGACTTTGTTTGATTTGGTTTCTTTTTGACTTCGACCATTTATTACTATGGTAATATTTGACATTATCACTGATTATATGCATACCGCTTGATCTGGTTTGATTGCCTGATGAATTTGAATTTCCTCCAGTCTTCACTGCTATGAACTTGCTGGACTTTGAGATGAAAATTGTAAAACCAGCTTTTTCATTTTTTTAAACTGCTATTCTCTTCGAGTCGTTGAAAAACTTGTATGAGTTGCTCTTCCACTGCTTTGTCCACCGTCGTATTTAAGTTTGCATATGGTTTTGTACATTTTCCACCTATACCCGTGTCTCAATGATGCATTAAGTTGTTGCGTTTGAAACTCTTGTCCATTGTTCACTATATATATATATATATATATATATATCAATACATGTATGTTGTGTACTTTATGCTTTTATACTCGAGTCATCATGTATGCTTAGTTCTTGTGACACTGGCGACATTGTTTTCATTTGAAGCTATATTGCAGTTTCATTCATTCTTGAGTTTGCACCGTGTATATATATATATATATATATATATATATATATGTGTGTGTGTGTGTGTGTGTGTGTGTTGGATGCAGTTCCATGACTTCGGCATTTAACTTGACTTTGTTTGAATTTGTATATTTTTGTGTCTGCATTTCACTCTGTTGCATACATTGGTCCATGAGTGTTAAGGCTTCACTTAAGCTATATTGGTTTGTAACCTCACTTGCATACTTCTTCCATTTATGCCACACACTTGTGTACCTTTCTCTTGTATATCTGTGCATGTCACTTTGTCTTGATTTGATGTTGAAGTCACAGTGGTGCATTGTGGTGAGTTGCAATGACCGGTTGACTTTTGCATACATTTTTGTTTTACTGGTGCATGTTGTATCTGCATTCACCACTGTTTGTACACTTTCATTCTGATGTGTTTTCACTGGTTCACTTGTTTCACTGTTGGTTCATTGCGTAGTCTGGTCAACACACTTCATGTAGTCTTCATGTAGCTTTTTCTTGGGTCATGTAGTTCATGTGTGTATGCGTATGTACTGGGTTGAATTTGCACTGCAGTTTGGTATATTTGAGTTCATTTGAGTTGAGGCTTTTGTTTCCCGTTTTGGTGTTGTTTTGAACATGTCATTTGTGCTCAGTATATTACTATGTTGAAGTCACTGTTGCGTTGCGTGGAGTCAGGTTCCATTGGTGGCTCCACCTTGGTATTGTTGCATTTCTACTTGAGTCTGAACCTTGTAGCCTCAATTGATTGCATTGGTGTGTTGAGTTGTATGCATGTCTTGTATTAATTTATGGTGCACTTTGTTGTTTGAATCCGACCATTCTGGGTTCAAGTGTACATTCGGATTTGTGGTCGAGGCTGTGTTATTTATATCTTGACCCATAGTTTTGTATTACACCTGAGTTGAATCCAGCTTATAGCTCGGGTTTGACCTTGTGCTGATATCGTGACTTCCACTTGAGTTGAACCCGGCTTTTGATTTGGGTTTGACCTTGTGCTCACCTGTCCCTGTAGCAACATCAAGTGTATATCGGTGTGCAAGGCCTTGTGGCATGTACATTGATACACTGTGCATGTCACAAGCTGTTCGTGTATGATGAACTCAAATTTAAATGATGACGAACAACCCAAATAACTAAGGCAACTAAAATTTTCAAAATTACATTTTATTTTACACTACAAAAATATTTTATTTTCAATTTTACTGTGTCAGTGTATATTTTTACAGATTTCTCAGATGCTGGATTCAATCTGGAATAAAGTTGAAGATAAATATGAGTGAATGAGCGATATGTAGTGAGGTGCATTTGTAAATTAGAAATTGTGATGTAATCGAAATTATATTGTAATTGAATTTGTATATATATAGTGAGAGCTCAAATTTGTACTATTCAAAATTGTAATAAATATTTGTTTGAATAAAATATTTGTTTGAATTTAAATTCTGTGTTATTCATTTTATTCAGCAAATATTTAATTAATTATGTGAAAATAAAATAGTACATTAACAATTACATTTAAATGAATATACATATATGTTTATTATCATCAAAAAAAATCATATAGTTGCATATTCAACAATCACCCCCTTTTGATGATAACAAACATATATTTAAGATTTTGAATTTGTTAAATGTATTTGATCATTCAGTTTTCTCCCCCTATTTGAATGCTCTCTCTACATAAAGCTCCCCTTTCATATATGCATGTAAAAATGAGTAAATGAACCTAGATGCATATAGAAAATACAAAATAAAAAATTTGACTTTTATTTTCCAAAATCTTAACCTTTCTCTCCCCTTTTTGTTATCAGCAAAAGACTAAGAGTGTTAGAAAAATAGAGATAATATTAATACCTAATTAAGTATAAATATTAAATTTCAATAAAAAATCAAACAAAAATCATAAATACTCTGCTTGATGCATATTCCACTTTAGAATGATAGAAATGAAGTCATCATATAAAACCATATAGTTGTGTCTATTTGTGGTATATTTATTTCAGGAATTTGAATATCTACTAACCATGTGTAACCATTAGGACTTTTAAATGAAATTAGTAGTATTTCAAATTTTAAAAAAAATGAATTCAAGTATCTTCTAACCACGCATAACCGTGAGGACTTTTAAGTGGGATTAGAATCAACTTATCTATTTAATTAGTCAACTTTAATATGTGTTCCATACACGCATAGCCATGGGGACTTTTAAATGAGCATAGAAGCACATCAAAATTTCCAAGTAATTCACCCATGCATAACCGTGGGGACTTTAAATGAGAATGAATACTTTGGATGTTTTAAAAATGTAATGAAATGAAAAACGAATGATTTCCATTTAAAATACCACATATTGACATACTATATTGGATTTTGATGAGTGATGGTCGATAGAAATATGATAGAACTAGAGATGGTCATGGAATTTTTATCAACAAAAAGTGTTTATAACTCTTGTTTAAATTTCTAAAGAAATTTATTAGTTATACCGTCCCAAGTTATAAAATATGATTAATATCAACACTCATCACTTTTTTAGTTACTATTTATCTTTTCGATAATCAGTAGGGAGTCAGATTATTCAATGTAGTCATTTAAGATCAAATCCAAAAATAATTATAAAATCAAATTTTCAAAAATAACTAATCTGAAATAAGGTCAATAAAATTATTTTCTTGAAGGGTGTTTATAAGAAAATTGTTTGCTAATTTGAAAATTATTTGAAATGAAAAATATGCAGATATTTTCTTTGAAAAAAATGATGCAGCTAACGAATGTTTCTACATAAAACACATTGCACTAGTAGTTTTTCTATCAACTAGATTATCAGTGTAGTCTGCATCTGAATTTTCCTTTCACTCGAGATTAGCATTAATTGAATGTTATAGACCAAACTGTGAACAACAAATTCTTGAAATCATTTTTACAGTTTTTAAATGAAATTCTTTTGAATTTGAATTGAAACCGTGCATATAAATATGCAGTGAACATAGTGTCAGAACAAATATATCCACTTGTAACATGAGCAATCAAAAATCAATAAAACACCATCATTTGATCAAAGAAATTTGTATGAATTAGTTCAAAGATGAAAAGATGATCGGTCAAAATTTAAGCACAAATCAAAGTCATAAATAAGAACAAGTCAAATAAGAACATATGAATAAGTCAGAATCAAAATCATCATTCATTTCATCATTACATTAGTGGATGATTTAATTCAGATTACGGTGCAGATTATCACAATTAATATATCATTCAAAGTAAATATACCATTACCTGCTTTACCATTACGATATTTTTCGTTGTTGTCCATCGTGATTCTGTCACCTTTATACTAGACTAAGGAACTTTGATTTGTCGCCTGTTGTGTGCCTGGAACAGCCAGAATCCAGATAACACTTTTGTTGTTCCTTAGCCGGCCACCACACCTACACAAGAGACAATTTTCGTGACCTAATTGTTTTTATAGGTCCATGGTTGTTAGCGGCCAGATTTTGAAAAATAATTTTGTAGAGACCCAAAGCTATTTATATATGTTCCTTTCGGCACCCAGATTTGTTTAGCTTTAAGAGATTTTATATTTGTGCCTTTTGGAACCCAAATCGATATGATTTTCACTTTTTTGGGTCTATACCAACAAATATTTTGATTGTGTCCAATTATTCTACAAACAGTGCACTTGGATTTAACTTGATTAATTTTGCTTCTAACATATTCAGAGTGAGTATACCCAAGTCCTTGTCCATCATTATTAACAGTTCGTTTTTCTATTAGCATATTTAGTGATCTTTCACTTTTGGAGAAGTTTCCTAAAGTTGTAGACAATTTTTGGACTTGTGTTTTGAGATATTCATTTTCGTTTAATAAATGTGTGCACTTTTTAATAGAGTTCTCTCTCCTAGTGTTTTCGCTTTCTTTCAAAGTCAGATTTTCATTTTCAAGTGATTTTATTTTAATTTCTGATTTTTTAAACTCTTCTTCGAATGATGGACACTTATCACACTTAGGGATCCTACATTGATAGTTTTTGACTAATTGATCAAGTTGTTTATTTAAATCTATCAAAGTATCTTTTTGTGATTTAAGTTTGGCATACTTCTCCCTAAATTGTTCAAAACAGCCATTTACTTCATGGAAATGTATAAGTAATTCTGAATGAGTGAGTTTTGATACCTCGCTTGGCTCGTCATCGTCGCTATCAGTTATATCGCCTCGAAGACACATATCTGCTTTCTCACTCTCACTGCTAGTACTTTTATTATCTTCATCGCTTGTATTCCATGTGGCTGCATTCTCTTTTTTGATTTCTTTTCTTGGTCGCGTTGAAGTCGAGGACAATTGGGCTTGATGTGTCCGGGTTTGTTGCACTTGTGGCAGATGATCTCCCATTCTTTTGGGTTCTCTAGTGCTTTGATTATTTTGCTTTTCAATTTTTGATTTAGAGCTGGATTTCTATATTAGCGGTTCCACTTTTTGAATCTCTTCATTAGTAACGCCAGCTCAGCTGCTCCATCATTATCATTCTCATCACAATTGCCTTTTACCAATCCTGTTAAGCACATTTCTTTAACTGAGTCGGTTATGGACAATTCTCATTATTGTTGACTTTTGCACTATATATTGCATCAAAAGTTTTCTAGATTTCCTGTGCATTTTCACAATGAGAGATAAAGTTAAAATTATCATGATTAATATGAGAGTATAATATATGCATAGCGAGAGCACTGATCGAAGTAATTTCTCATCTTTTATATCACACTCATTTTCAATAATATCCCAACATTTAACATTAACATATTTTAAATAAAATTTCATATTTAATTTCCAATTCAAAAAATCTGTTCCACCAAAATAGGAGGAAAAATATTGAACCGACCCTCATTAAAAGAAACCATTTTAAAAATACAAATTTGTAAAAATATTGGTCTTTGAAAAATCAATCTTTTTAAAACAAAAATGGCTTTTGAACCTAGCTCCGATACCACTTGTAGGATCGATTTCACCTAAGAGGGGGTGAATAGGGTGATACTAATAATTATAAAAGTTATTGCGAAAGTTTATATAAAATAATTGCAACGTAGATCACAATAGAATTATAGCATCATAGATAATTGCAGAATAATAAAAATAGAACACACATATTTACCCAACTTCAGAAAAACCCTGCCTGCATGCTGCCCCCAAGGTTTCTACTAGAAATTAAACAGTCAGACGCTTACACACGTAAACTCGCGACACCTGTTATCGAATAACCTTAACTCTACGCTCAAAACCCTGCCATAACTCAGCCATTGAGTTATGAATTCTCGAACTACATCACCGTATTTCGTCCCCTAGTCACATGACCAGAAATTACACAAGTTTAAAAAGGAAACACAAATTTGAAACAATAATTTAAAACAAAACAGTAACTTTAACTAACGCCTTTATTAAAATAAAACAAGGTCGGCCCTTTTATTTCTTTGCTCTACTTTCCATTGTAAAAATGGCGGCCTCGTTCCTTTATTCGCTCATTCCTCTTTTCCTTTGCTCGAAAATTAGAGCTTTTGAAGAAATCGATGAAGTCGACTGATTGTTGGTCGATTACAATTGTTGTTCCTCTGATTTGCTTCGGCAATCGACCGTTTCTTCGATTCGAACATGGCTTCTTCGATTTGATCGAGTTTGACTACAAATTGGTATGTATTTTTGCCTTTTTGCATTATGTTAATATTCTTGAACTCGATGATCAACTGCCGATGATGTTAATCATTTATATACGATTCGAATCCCATTATTTTCGTTCATCTGATAATTTACTCGGTTGTTTGATTATTTTTGAATGTTTGAGATGATATCTGACTTATTCAATTTCGTATATTTGATTGCTTGGCTACTTGATAATCACGGCTTTGAATTTTTCCTTGCTTAATTTCTTGATCACCACGTTGCTGACTTGTTCATCGTATTCTTTGATCACGGCTTTGGTTTCTAGCATCTGAACTTGACAATGACTTTGTTTTATTTGTTTTCTTTTTGACTTCGACCATTTATTACTGCGATAATATTTGACATTGTCACTGACTATATGCATAACACTTGATCCAGTTTGATTGCTTGATGAATTTGAATTTCCTTTGGTCTTCACTGTTATGAACTTGCTGGACTTTGAGATGAAAATTGTAAAACCTGCTTTGTCATTTTTTAAAACTATTGTTCTCTTCCGGTCATTGAAAAACTTGTCTGGGTTGCCCTTGCATTGCTCTGTCCACTGTCGTGTTTCAATTTGCATATAGTTTCGTACATTTGCCTCCTGTACCCATGTCTCGGTGATGCATAGGGTTATTGTGTTTGAAACTCTTGTCCACTGTTCACTACATATATATATATATATATATATATATATATATATATATATCAATGCATGTATGCTTTGTACTTCATGCTTTTATTCTCGAGTCATCATGTATGCTTAGTTCTTGTGACATTGGCGACATTGTTTTCATTTGAAGCTACATTGCAGTTTCATTCACTCTTGAGTTTGCACTGTGTATATATATGTGTGTGTTGGCTGTAGTTCCATGACTTCGGCATTTAACTTGACTTTGTTTGAATTCGTATATTTTTGTGTCTGCATTTCATTATGTTACATACATTGGTCCATGAGTGTTGAGGTTTCACTTGAGCTATATTGGTTTGTAACCTCACTTACATACTTCTTCCATTTCTTCCACACACTTTTGTACCTTTCTCTTGTATATCTGTGCATGTCACTTTGTCTTGATTTGATGTTGAAGTCACAGTGGTGCATTGTGGTGAGTTGCTCTGACCGGTTGACTGTTGCATACATTTTTGTTTTACTAGTGCATGTTGTATCTGCATTCACCACTGTCTGTACACTTTCATTATGTTGTGTTTTCACCGGTTCGCTTGTTTCACTATTGGTTCATTGTGTAGTCTGGTCGACACACATCATGTAGTCTTTATGTAGCTTGTTCACAAGTCATGTAGTTTATGTGTGTATGCACATGTACTGGTTGAATTTGCACTGTAGTTTGGTATATTTGAGTTGAGGCTTTTGTTTCCAGTTTTGGTTTTGTTTTGAACATGTCATTTGTGCTCTGTATATTACTATGTTGAAGTCACTGTTGCGTTGCGTGGAGTCAGGTTCCATTGGTGGCTCCACTTTGGTATTGTTGCATTTCTACTTGAGTCTGAACCTTGTAGCCTCAATTGATTGCATTGGTGTGTTGAGTTGTATGCATGTCTTGTATCAATTTATGGTGCACTTTGTTGTTGAATCTGACCATTCTGGGTTCAAGTGTACATTCGAATTTTTGGTCGAGGCCGTGTTATGTGTATCTTGACCCATAGTTTTGTATTGCACCTGAGTTGAATCCAGCTTATAGCTCGAGTTTGACCTTGTGCTGATATCGTGACTTTCACTTGAGTTGAACCCGACTTTTGATTTGGGTTTGACCTTGTGCTCACTTGCCCCTGTAGCATTATCAAGTGTATATCGGTGTGCATAGCCTTGTGGCATGTACAGTGATACACTGTGCATGTCACAAGCTGTTCATATATGACGAATTCAAATGATGACGAACAACCCAAATAACCGAGGCAACTAAAATTTTCAATATTACATTTTATTTTACACTACAAAGATATTTATTTTCAATTTTACTGTGTCAGTGTATATTTTGCAGATTGCTCAGATGTTGGATTCAATCTGGAATAAAGTTGAAGATAAATATGAGTGAATGAGCGATATGTAGTAAGATGCATTTGTAAATTAGAAATTGTGATGTGAAATTGTATTGTCATTGAATTTGTATATATATAGTGAGAGCTCAAATTTGTACTATTCAAAATTGTAATAAATATTGTTTGAATAAAATATCCGTTTGAATTTAAATTCTATGTTATTCATTTTATTCAGCAAATATTTATTTAATTATATGAAAATAAAATAGTACATTAACAAATACATTTAAATAAATATATATACATATATATATATATATATGTGTATGTATGTATATTATCATCAAACAAAAATCATATAGTTGCATATTCAACAATATTAACATTGATTATATACTAATACATAATAATTTCCCAATTCATCCAAATTTCAATTAACATGGTATTTAATTTCATTTACCTACAATAAATCCATTTGTTATAGATTGAATTCCTGTTAATTATAATTAACTCCAATAAATTGATTCAATTCCAATCTTTATGCTAAATCCCCTATTAATCTGCAACACAGTTAACACTTTGTTCACATTTCATTACATTAATATATTCCATTCCCATCTTTTATTTGTAATAATGACTATATTTCAAAATGTGTAAATTTGTCAATTACACACATTAATTAATATTTTATATCCAATTAATTATTTTATCTTAGTTCCATTCTTTTATTACATCAATTATTACTTTATGAATAAATTTACGTTTCTATTTATTTTATTACATTCACACCTTCAATTACATTAATTCTCATTAATATAAAATTAAAGTTCCTTTAATTCTAATTGAGTTTCTATTTTAATTTAGTAGACCAATTAAATAGGTAACTTATAACAATCGTTACCAAAACTTTTAATTACACATATGAATTCATTATTCACAAACAAATGTTACAATTCTTATAAATTTGGAAGGAATTTTTTTAAAATTTGCCCCTTGTATCCTATTGCCTGATGCACCAGATCCAAGAATGACACAAGAGTCTGCATTGTGTTATCATGAATAATCTATAAAAATTGAATTTAAAATTAGTTCAAATTTATTATAAAGGTTACTGATAATTTTAGAAATTATTTCTAAATTTGTATTCATAAAGTTATATATACATTAATTTAAAACTATTTTAAATTGAAATTAAAATTTATAAGGGTTATGAATAAGATTTAAATTTGTTTTGAATTTGAATTCATAAAGGTTATAAATAAATGAAATTTTATTTTAAATTTGTATTTATAAAAGTTATAAATAAATTTGAATTTTTTAAAATTTTAAATTATTAAATATAGAAATGAACAAATTCAAAATAATTTTAAATTAAAATAAGAATTAAAAATGTTATAGTTTATAAAAGATTATAATAATGTTGTAATATTAGTTAACCATTAAATAATAATATATCATAAATATAAGGTTTAAATTTTAGCGTAATTATTATAATAAAATAAAAGAATCTTATGTAATTATATAAAATAAAAGTACAAATTAAAATCAAAATAAAGCCATAATAGTTACAAGGAATGGATAAATATGTATATAATTGCATATGCATATATAATGACAAATGATGTCATTGAATATTGTGGATACTCATTATTCCATGATATCCTTATATAGAATTCATGTCAACCGAAAGTGGGTTAAACGAGAATTTCAAAAAAATAATTCATTTAAGATATGTATTATGCATATGAAGTCTAAAAGAATTTTAGATCCAATATAAAATATTTTTGGTAGTATTAATTTATTTGTTTAAAAGAATTTGAATTTGATCAAAATTTAAATGTATAAGTATATCAAATACACCCATGCATGTAAAAATTATCGATTGATGCTAATTTAAAGAAGGAAACATTTCGTCTCCCTCTCTTTAAAACTCATGCAATTAATTAAAAGAATATTTTGATTTAATTGGAGAGAAATCTTCATTACTCTCTCTTTAATTAAATTAATTGATTTATTAAATGTCATCAATGAGCAATTTATGCATAGCATAAATTGTGAGCATATCCAAATATACTCTAGTGTATATTATGTAAGTGGAAAATAAAATAGTGCCCAGCTAATGTGACTATATGTAGGTGTTGGGATTTACATCGTAATGGACCTATTTCTCCTTTACATATGCCTTCATTGTCCAAAATTGTGATTTAAAGTTATTTATATATAATAAATGCATAGAAGAGTGTGAGTGTGTGTATCAAAAATGTAGTAGACAATCTTATATGGTTTAAATCTAAAATTACCAATAGTGAATTTGCTTTCAATTAAAGAAATGTTTTATATTAAATTTGACATTTATTACATAAGATATATCTTATGGTTTCAAATTAGAGCAATACATGTATGTTACCATATATATGTATATATGTATGTATGTATAGGTATATGTGTGTGTATGTATATGTGTGTGTATTAGAGTTTGAAATTAACATTTAAATCAAGCTTTTAGTTTAGAAAGGAAACGAACAAGTTTAAATTAAAAAAAGAGATAATTTTTTTAGAATTTATACAAAAATCCATTAAAAGATTTAAATCAAAAGAAAATATTTTTTTAAAACCAATGTTTAGAATATTCATACTCATAATATTAAGCATATAACAAAAGGAATTAATTTTCAAGGTGAAAGTCAGTTAATTAACATGAATAGTTTATTTATTTTGTGTATGTAAATATTATAAAATTATAAAATAGATCCCAATCAAAATTAGATTTTTTCCTATTAACAAAATTTCAATGCAATAGAAAAGAATTAGACAAATTAGACATATGTAAATTTGTGATAATAACATAAAAATCTAAATAACACAGAGAAAACAAAAAATTAACAAAGGAGAAAGATGGTCTAAATAATATCAATAATAATGGACATGTCTTGAAATAAGATAAAGGGCGGAAGTAAATCTGAATTAAGTCAATATAATTAACACACTTTCAATAGAGATGGACATGAAAGGATTTGAATTACATGTTGCAGGAAAAAAACACTTGATGAATCATATGGAATCCAAATACATGAAAATCATAAGCAAATTAAGATAGATAATTATCTTAGAATGTTGCCTAAAAATAACACCTTGAAAAGATGAACCAATGCTTCTAAACTCAATTGAATCGATCTTCATATTTTATAGGAATCAAGAGACAGGAACTACCTTATGTTTTTTATTCTATTTGACTTTTTATTAGTAATTTTTTTCTTAGGCAATCGTTGAAATTCAGCCATAACTTGATAGAACAGAGAGATAAATTTTGTAAGGAAAGAATGAAATGAATGAATGAGAGAGAATATGTTTCAAATGAAACATTGAAACCTTTCGATTTCCCGCTGTAAAATTTTATTATTTAATTTCCAATTAAATCGCATCAAAATCCTATTCGCCTATGCATAACCAGTTATAGAATGAGGTGCAGTGGGCCTATAAAATTTCAAAATCCATTCAGCATTTATTCTATTTAAATATTTATTATATTATATATCGATATGCGTGTTTATAACTTATACACATGCATTTTATTAATCACTAATGGTATTTAAACATCAAATAAAATTTAAAATTTAAAATTTAATAAATCTTAATTAATTAATTAATTTAATTAAGTAATAATTTAATCAATTTATAATAATTATAAATTAATTAGATCGTGTGGTTTATTTGGAGTATTCATCATTTTGGTTGTGTGACTTAAAAATGTAAATTCAGTTGGCGATTAATATCGAACAATTCAAATAATAACGTTCACACATCATCTTAGTAAGTAATATGACATCTTGGCCAGATTTATCACTTAAACATCTTTTTGTTAAAATCCAATTTTACTTATTATAAGCAGTATCCAGTAGTAACAGTTATTTACACTAATTCTCTTCGTCAACACTTTATCACATTAGGACTTATGGAATTTGGTTTTGGTCAAAATTCGAATATCGTTCACATTAAACTTGGTTAATTCATAAATAAATTCCTTTGGGTTGATAATAACATTTATTATTAACCGTACCACTCTGGTTAGAGATTTTGACTTTGAGTTGACTATAATTAACCGTGATACTAACCTCACATAACTTGGAAGACAAATTCTCTATTGAATAATGTTTCTCTTCTAATGCTTCAAATCAGATCTAATTACAGGCGTTTAATGGACTCCATGCCATGATTTATCTTTAATCAAAGTGGAGTGTCCACATTGAAGTTCCACAGTATTCTCATGTCGAGGGACCCATGTAACATCATCGCTTTAAGATTCTCTATTTAACCTTAGTTATATTAACCAACAAAAAACTCTCGAAAGAGTCATTCCATGGTTATTTAATAACTATCAGTATGTAATCACCAGGCTCTCCAACAGGACCAGCCCTTTACCAAGAAACTAAAGCAACCGCTTTAGGCCTCATCAAAATCTAGGGCACCATCTTCCTTCCAGCGCAGCAACAGATTAAAAAAACAAAATCACGATTTACGTCTCACTCGACGACGGCGATTCCGTCTCAATCCAATCGACACTCGACAGCGATTCCGTCTCCATTCAATCAACGGAGGCGAGGCAACGACGACTCCTCAATGCAGCTAGGGCATAGCCAAATAGCGGCATAGGATTGGACAGTGACAGACTTGAGACTTCGATCATTGGTGCTTGGTTTTGGTTACTACAACATTACTACTGCCTGCTTGTTTTCGAAAAGGTAAAAAATTTGGTCTTTCGCATCTTCTGGTTTTTATTTTGTAGTACTTAGTATTGTGATTTGCAAACAACAAAACTATGTTCTAAATTCTAATGCAAATTCAATTTTGATCCCTGTGTTCTAATTTTGAGTTAGTTAATTGTATAATAAAGATTGATTTGTATAACAAGGATCAAATCAAAATTGGTATATTTAATTTGTTATTTGAGATAATAGTTTAATAAAGATTGATTTAATAATAATTAATGAATTTTCTTAATCGTTAGCTCGTGTAAAATTTATCCCCAAATATCTAAATTTGATTTCGTAGGAATTTATAGTAAATGTTTTTAGTCAAATTTATTAGTCAAAATGAATTTTGGCTTCAAATTATCGTGAGAAATATTTTTGGTAATTTATAACTAATATAGTAGATATTCATAATTTAAAATATTTTTTGTTATTTTAATGTTTATTAATATACAATATCATTTAACATTTTATAGTGTTCAGAAATGTGCAAACAATAATCTAGACATGCTAAAAGGCTAGAAAAAGAAAAATCAATTACTTACGATAATGACATTAATTTCTGTATAAGGGCCTTGATTTTGCAGTCAACTTTAGGTACCAAAACTCCTAAGACCGGCCCTGCTTTCCAATAGCCATGAGCAATTCACTGCCCAACATTTGAAGTGAAAGTCTATATGAGTGGATCGTATGATATATATGTGCAAGTATAAGTAATCAACAGAAAAACTAGATAGATAATAGTAGTAAAATAAATTAAACTAATCACACCAGGATTTTATACTAGTTCGGACCTCCCGTCCTACGTCCAGTCCCAAAGCTCCTCTTCGGAATTTCCTTTTACTAACTAACCCTCACTTGACCCGGAGGAACTGGTTTACAATAGCAGAGTTTCTTTGTCAAAGATGTGTTCTTATAACACTGATGTTGACTGTTGAATACAAGTGCTTCCAATATATTTATCTAGAAAGTGTTGAATGCGTAATCCAGAATATATGGAAGTGTAAGTAGTTGATTGCTTTGAGAACAGATGTAAGTCAGAGTATAGAAATCAATAGCATAAGTAAGTATGTCTTTTCTTTGTATTGCTGATGCCATTTATACTGATGAAGGGTTATCTTGTATAGTTGTATCCGTTGTAATCTCCCTAAAGTCGCTTCTGATGATGATGAAGAGTTGCGCTAAGAAGAAGCAGACGTGTCCCTTCGAGTGTGACAGTTGGAGTTTGAAATTGCTCTGTCAAATTCAAAATCAGACGTCTGAGAGCATATTTCAGACGCCTGCCCTTCATATATATTTTTGTGTATGGTTGTTTTTCAGACGTCTGAGTTTAATACCAGACGTCTGATTCCTTCTGAAATATAGAACCAGAGAATATCATCAGACGTCTGGTATTTTTATCAGACATCTGTTTTATACTGATTTGCAATACAGAGGAATAATCCAGACGTCTGGTAAGTGTACCCAAACGTCTGAAAGTGTGTATTCTTACTTTCTTTGTGTCTGTGCATTTCCATTTCAACTTCTATTGTTTGTTTGCCTTTTGATTCTTATTTCTATCTCTTTGGTGATGCTACTTCATCAACTACCTGTAAATATAGATATATACATACATACGATTTCCATTGTATAGTTGTTATCATCGAAACCGTAGAATAGATTTCCTAACAATCTCCTCCTTTTTGATGATGACAACTTATTCAATGTACTTATATATAGATTTGAAATCTCTCCCTGAATATATGCTTATTCATATTGTCTTATGAGAATATTAATATTACTTTGACATTATCAAAAAGAATTTATGACAATTAAGCCAATATGTCAGAAAAATATTCATTAATAAGAAAAAGTTTACATGCATTGTTCTATTACAGAAGTACAAAAGCTACAAAAGTAAACTTAAATTTATTTCGGAGAGGATTGATTTGGGTCATCTTGTTTTGGTGAAGCTAGTTTTGGATCACCTTCCTTTGGAGAAGCTCGATTTGTATCATCCTCGTTTTGATCTTCTTTTGTAGAAGTACTAGTTTTTGAAGGAGATATCATAGCTTCCTTTGGAGGTTCATCCTCGAATAATTTAGAGTGCTTTGTAGGAGGGGAAGGAACGGGAGTTGGCCAATCCTCAGAGGGTGGAGTTGGAGCACGGACCCGTTGTAATACTTCTTTCAGTACTGACAAAGCAGTCGAAAGGGAATCTTCAATTGTGGCTAGGCGAGTAGCAAATGATACTTCAAGGTTGTCAATTCGCTTAGCCAAGTGTCTTTGGTTTTGGGACAGTATGTGTTGATTTCGAAGAGTGAGATCTCGAATACTTTCATTTGGTTCTGTTTCTAGTCGAGTCTCCATAATATCCTCTTGTCCCGGGTAATCAAAAGGTTGAGGAGGAGGAGTTGCTTCTTTTTGTTCTTCTCCTTGAGAAGGAATCATGGGTGGTTGAGGAGGAGGCTCAATACGTCGAGATTGTCGATTGCGCGTCCAATCCTCAAATGTCATGAATTCCGGGGGAATTTCGGGCAAGTGCATCAAGGAGAAAAATTTTGTTGAAGAATATTTGGGTGAAATTTCTTCGAATGTTGATAAATACGATTGAATGTTATTAGCCCGAAGAAGCCGCATAATATAAGTCGGGTAAATAATGGAAGGTCGAGAGCGATTCCAAAATTGCTTAAGCTCATCGAAAATAAATTTTGCCCAATTCACTCTTGTCCGACTAAATATAGCATATAATGCTTTATGCTCCATTTCTGTGATTTGCTCGTGACTACCTAATCGTGGAATAATGGTATTTATTATCATTCTTGTTAGTAGTCGAGCCTTCGGGCGTAAATACTTGGAAGCAAATTTTGGCATATTATCTTCCCAAATTTGATGTGTAACACTATCCCTAGGCTTAAATGTCATATCCGGAATGTTATACAGGTCTTCCCCGGTGTCAGAGCAACCAAGTGTTCGACCTACTAAGCCAGGGGTTAATCGAATTGTGTTTCCATATACACTGGACCAAAGCCAATTTTCTTCATTCTCAGTATTCCAAACTGCGGTGCTATCTAAATTTGAGTAGAATAGGAAGATGGCTAATTGGTCAATTTGAATATCGTTTGTTTGAAAAGAAATCAGGGTTTCTAAACCGGCTGTTTCACATAATTCGTCTAGGTCATACATATGAAATTTTAATAAATTGTAGAAGGGACCTGTGTGAAGTTTCTTTTTTGAACCTCTTCGTACCTTTTTAGAGAATGAGGAGCTCTATTCATCCAACGTTCGATTTGATCGTCCGAACAAACTTGCGGATGTGAAGATGTCGTTGGTTGATCTTGCTTTCTCTTTTTAGTAGGATTTTTAGTACGAGGCGGCATTGTTGTTAAAAAATGCCGTATGATTTGGTGGAAAAAATTCTATTTGAGAAGATCGTGGGAAGAAGAAAAAAAACTATTTTTGAAGTAAGAAAAAATGCCGTTATCTGATCGGTTTTATATGGTAGAGTGGGAATCGGACGTCTGAAAAAGGAATAAGACGTCTAGTTTGCCCTAATTTTTGTCCAGTAGGTAAAAACAGACGTCTGAGATCTTGATTAAGACGTCTGGTTGTTAGTTTACGTATAATATTTTGATGCAGAGAAAAATTTCAGACGTCTGGAATTTAAAGCAGACGTCTGTTTTGGTTTGAGATTGAAACATAGAACTTATACAGACGTCTGGTTATCATTCCAGACGTCTGAAATGGCCATAATTTTATTTTTGAGAGGGCAGAGGCATATTTCAGATGTCTAGTAGCTGTTGGCAGACGTCTGAAGTTTGTAGATTGTCAAAGAAATGATAGAAATTTTATTTATTGAACGTAAATAATAAATTTCCTTATAAAAACACGTATACTTATAGAGACATACACCAATTAATATAAATAATTTATTTAGATGGAGACGGAGATTTAGGATTTCTTGATTCATCATCATTTCATGGTCGAAGTGGAGACCATATATTTCCACGTTCGTGTGTTCGTGGAGAGCCAGAATATCGTCTAGGTGAAGGGTCTGAAGGAGTACGATACAAAGAAGATGGATCCAATGAACTACAAGGTTTTGGAAGTGGTTCATGAACATCTTTCTTGCGTGACGAACAAAACTTCATTGCAACTTGCTCGAGAAAGTTTAACCTCCGTGCCGTAACTTTTTGTTCGAAATAAAGTTCCCGTTGAAGATCCATCTGTTGTTTTTGGTAATGATGGATTTCATTGATTTTCTCCTTTGTGTTAGGAGACGTAAACAAAGATTTTTTAGCTTTCTTAGTATCTGGTGTAAAACCTGTGCGATACGAAGACCATCTATGAGTTGGTTCTTGCTTTGGGGCAGGCGTTGGGAGTTGTTGTGGTGTGTCAACCGCGCTATCCGTCGAGGGTGTTGATACGGAGATGGATATATAGGAATTTGGTGAAGACATTGTTATATATATTAAAAAAATAATAATTGGTTGAATAAAGTTTTTCTATTTGGCTATATTTATAATTTGGAAAGTATGTAAATATAGAAAAATTAAAAAAAAAATTAAGGTGCAGAAATAAATAACCTAACTTGTGGTTATTATTTTTCTGAGAACCTTAGAAGTGCAGAAATCAATAATATATCTTGTGGTCAGTATTTTGGTAACTAAATGTAGCTTTAAATTTTTATATGTAATGTATTAAGGAAAAAGATCATCTAGCGAGCAAATTCCTAAACTTCGTCGAAGCTTAGAAAAAGTTTGTTCATTTAATGGTTTAGTAAAAATGTCGGCTACTTGATTTTCGGTACTAACGTATTCTAATGAAATGGTTCCTTTTTCAACATTGTCTCTTAGAAAATGATGTCGTATATCTATATGTTTGGTTCTTGAGTGATTAATTTGGTTTTTGGACAAATTAATTGCACTTGTATTATCACAATAAATTGGAGACTTGATGATAGTTTTATCGAAATCTGTTAGTTTTTGTTGCATGTATATTACTTGAGCACATGCTAGTGCTGCGGAGATGTATTCGGCTTCGCAAGTTGATAAGGAAACGCAATTTTTTTTTGCTAAGCCAAGAAACTAATGATTGTCCGATAAAATGACAAGTTTCACTAGTACTTTTACGATCTGTTTTACATCCTCCGAAATCCGCATCACTATATGAGATAAGTTCAAATGAGGATCCTTTAGGGTAGAACAACCCATAATCTTTAGTACTAGAAAGATAACGTAAAATTCGCTTAACTGCTCTTAGATGTGACTCTTTTGGATTGGCTTGAAATCGAGCACAAAGACATACACTCATCATAATATCAGGTCGACTAGCCGTTAAATAGAGAAGAGAACCAATCATGCTACGATATTTCTTTTCATCAAAATCTTTTCCGTTTTCATCTTTTTCTAATTTAGCAGTGGTACTCATTGGAGTTGGTTTACTTGAGGTTTTATTCATTTCAAAACGATTTAATAAATTATTACAATATTTTTCTTGATGAATAAAAATTCCATTATCAAGTTGTTTTATTTGTAAACCTAAGAAAAAATTTAATTCTCCCATGTGAGACATTTTAAATTCACTTTTCATAATATTTGAAAATTGGTTGCATAAATTTTCATTAGTTGAGCCAAAAATGATGTCATCGACATAGATTTGCACTACTAAAATATCATTATTTTCTCTTTTAATAAACAAAGTTGTATCAGTTTTGCCTATTTGAAAACCTGATGTAATTAAATGATTTTTAAGACGTTCATACCAAGCTCGTGGGGCTTGTTTTAATCCATATAAAGCTTTGTGTAATTTAAATACGTGATCGGGATATTTTTCATGAACAAATAGTGGTGGTTGTTCTACATATACATTTTCTTTGATAAACCCATTTAAAAAAGCACTTTTGACATCCATTTGAAATAGTTTAAAATTATTATATGTTGCAAAAGCGAGTAATGTACGAATGACCTCCAATCTTGCTGCTGGAGCAAAGGTTTCATCGTAATCTATTCCTTCTTCTTGATTGTAGCCTTGAGCAACTAATCGTGCTTTATTTCTAATAATATCTCCGTTTTCATCAGATTTGTTCTTAAATATCCATTTTGTTCCTATTACCGATTGATCTTTAGGTCGTGGTACTAATTCCCATACGTTATTACGTTCGAATTGATTTAATTCTTCTTGCATAACTATGATCCAAAAATTATCTTTTGATGCTTCTTTATAATTTTTTGGTTTAAAGTTTGACACAAATGCTATATGGCTTATATGATTGAGATGATTTCTAGTTACTCTTGTATTAAGGTCTCCAATAATATTATCTATTGGATGATTTTTAAGAATTCTAGGAGGTGATACCAAAGTGTTATTTTCAATATTTATGTCATTATTAACGGTATTTGTTGGATTTATTAGTGGAATATTTTCTTCTTCATCGTTAGTTTTAAGATTACAAAGATTTTTGTCGAGCGAAACCTGTAAACTTTCTTCAACGGTATTATTTCTTTTATTAAACATTCTATATACTTTACTCCGATCCGAATATCCAATAAAGATACCTTCATCGGCTTTTGGATCAAATTTACCTAAGTTATCTTTTGTATTTAAAATAAAACGTTTTGACCCGAAAGTTTTAAAGTATGATACCTTAGGTTTTTTACCAAAAAATATTTCAAAACACGTTTGTTTAGTCATAGGACGTATTGTTACACGATTTAATACATTTCAAGATGTCGCAATAGCTTCAGCCCAAAAGTGTTTTGGTAAACCACTACTATTTAGTAATGTTCGTGCGCATTCTTGTAATGTACGATTTTTTCTTTCTATGTCACCATTTTGTTGCGGTGTGCGAGGAAAAGAAAAATTGTGAGTTATTCCTTTTTTATTACAAAAATTTGTAAAAAGATCATTTTCGAATTCTCCTCCATGATCACTTCGGATATTTTTAATTTTTAAGTTCATTTGTGTTTTAATTCTTTTAGCAAAAATTTTAAACATTCCAAAAGTATCACTTTTATGTTTTAAAAACAAAGTCCATGTATATCTTGAAAAATCATCAACTATTACAAAGACATATTTGTTGTGATTTATAGACCGAATTTGTGTAGGGCCAAATAAATCTAAGTGTAACAGTTCTAATGGTTGTTTTGTAGAAATATTTTTTTTAGATTTAAACGAGCTTTTCTTTAGTTTTCCAATTTGATAATCATCACATAAATTTTCTACTTTGAAATTTATTCTAGGTAATCCCCTTACTAGTTCATATTTTGCTAACTTATTAATATTTTTAAAGTTGATATGACAAAATCGTTTATGCCATAACCATGGATCATCATGTTTGGCGGTTAAGCATAAGTTTGAATTTTTATTTATATTCATGTTTAATATATAAATATTTTTGTTTCTAAATCCTTCAAAAACGAGTTGTTCGTTATTATCTAAAATATTACATTTATCTTTTTCAAAATTTATTTGAAAACCTTTATCGCATAATTGACTAATGTTTAGTAAGTTGTGTTTTAGATTTTTTACTAATAAAACATTTGTAATAATAGGAGAATTTGATATACTAGAGTTGACGACTTCTCCAATGCCCACGACGTATCCTTTTGAATTGTCTCCAAATGTTACCGTTCCACCATCAATGTATGATATATTTGATAACATCTTTGAATTTCCGGTCATATGTTTAGAGCAGCCACTATCTAGTATCCATTTCTCTTTATTTTTTAGTTTGGATACCTGCAAAATAAAAGATGTTTCAATTGGTACCCATATATTATTAGGGTCCTATTTGTTAGGAGAAGGTAGCCATACCCAAGATGGTTTGGTACCTTTATAAATATAATTTTTATTATAGACCACATTCTCTATATAATTATTGATATACTTTTGTCTAATTAAATGATTATTTGTTTTAGGAATCCAAATTTTTATAGTTTTGGTATTAAATGTAGACTTAGGTAAACTTTTAGTTTTTTTTATAACTAAGATTTTTTGCAACCTTTTCTTTTTGTTTAGAGGAATTTTTAAAACCTATTCCATTTTTGTTGCTTGATGGTTTTGATATTTTTATAAGGTTTTCCAAATCTTGTTTTCCTTTATTAATTTTTGACACATTATTTGTAATCTTATCCAGCTTTTCTTTTAGTTCTGCATTTTCAATTTTAAACAATTCAATATTATTTTTAAGGTTGGTATTTTCTTTCAAAAAATTATCGTTTGCTTTTTTTTGTGCTTTCAAGTTCTATAGTGGTAGCCTCATTCATTATCGAATTACTTTTGATTTTTTCTTGAGATAATTCAAGTTCTTCTTCTAGAATGATTTTTTCATCTTTTAACATACCTACTTCAATTTCTAATCTATTTATTTTAACTATATATTCTTTATTCAATTTTTTAACCTGTCTAAATTTATCATCCAATTCCATGCTTAGTTCAAATAATTCGTCATAGCTAAGTTCCGGACATACCTCATCGTTTTATGCCATAAATCACACATTTGCTTGTTTTTCGTCACTATCGCTATCACTTTTTGATGATGAAGAATCCGAATCATCCCATGTTACTTTGAAAGCTTTCTTCTTCTTGAATTTTTCAAATTTATTCTTCTTTTTATCATTGTTGAGTTTTGGGCAATCTTTCTTCATGTGTCCGTATTGATCACATTCATAGCATTTGATTTGAGATTGATTTGTCGAGTTGGACTTTCCTTCTTTTTGAAAATTTGTCATTTTTCTAAATTTCTTGAATCTATTATAGTTTTTGGCAATGAATACTATCTCATGTTCATCTAAATCCGAATCATCATTCTTTGTTGCCTGGAATGCTATGTTCTTCTTTTTCGAATTTAGTTCTTTTCGTGCCTGCAAATTAGCTTCATATGACATCAAATTTCCTATCAACTCTTCAACTTTGAGGGTAGAAAGATCATTAGCCTCTTCTATAGCCAATACCTTTCTTTCCCAGTCAGGTGTTAAAGAGTTGAGTATTCGAGAAACTAAATCAAAATCCGTAAACTTAACTCCTAATGCCATAAGATCATGTTGAATAGTTTGAAATCTAGAATACATGTCTACTATAGTTTCATTTTGTTTCATTTTGAAAGATGAGAATTGGTTTTGCAAAATTGAAATTTTAGTTTGTTTGACCTTTGTTGTACCTTCGTGTGTAATTTGTAAGGTACGCCAAATATCAAATGCAGTGGTGCATAGCATTACACGTGAAAATTCATTTTTGTCTAAAGAACAAAATAAAACATTCATAGCTTTAGCATTGTTTGATGCTAAGGTTTTTTGTGCATCGGTCCAAGTGTTCATAGCAGTAGTGGGTGCTTCATATTTATCTTGAGTGGCTGACCAAATTTCTAGACCGTTAGCTTCCATAAAAATTCTCATACGTGTTGACCAATATGCATAGTTAGAGCCATTAAAAAGTGGGGGTCGTGCTGTGAATTGTCCTTCTTGAAAAATACTTGCCATATTTTAAAAGATTCAAAAACGTGTTACTGTTCTTTGATCAAACCTTGCTCTGATACCAATTGAAAGTCTATATGAGTGGGTCGTATGATATATATGTGCAAGTATAAGTAATCAACAAAAAAACTAGATAGATAATAGTAGTAAAATAAATTAAACTAATCACACCAGGATTTTATACTGGTTCGGACCTCCCGTCCTACGTTCAGTCCCGAAGCTCCTCTTCGGAATTTCCTTTTACTAACTAACCCTCACTTGACCCGGAGGAACATGTTTACAATAGCAGAGTTTCTTTGTCAAAGATGTGTTCTTATAACACTGATGTTGACTGTTGAATACAAGTGCTTCTAATATATTTATCTAGAAAGTGTTGAATGCGTAATCCAGAATATATGGAAGTGTAAGTAGTTGATTGCTTTGAGAACAGATGTAAGTCAGAGCATAGAAATCAATAGCATAAGTAAGTATGTCTTTTCTTTGCATTGCTGATGCCATTTATACTGATGAAGGGTTATCTTGTATAGTTGTATCCGTTGTAATCTCCCTAAAGTCGCTTCTGATGATGATGAAGAGTTGCGCTAAGAAGAAGCAGACGTGTCCCTTCGAGTGTGACAGTTGGAGTTTGAAATTGCTCTGTCGAATTCAAAATCAGACGTCTGAGAGCATGTTTCAGACGTCTGCCCTTCATATATATTTTTGTGTATGGTTGTTTTTCAGACGTCTGAGTTTAATACCAAACGTCTGATTCCTTCTGAAATATAGAACCAGAGAATATCATCAGACGTCTGGTATTTTTATCAGACGTCTGTTTTATACTGATTTGCAATGCAGAGGAATAATCCAGATGTCTGGTAAGTGTACCCAGACGTCTGAAAGTGTGTATTCTTGCTTTCTTTGTGTCTGTGCATTTCCATTTCAACTTCTATTGATTTGTTTGCCTTTTGATTCTTGTTTCTATCTCTTTGGTGATGCTACTTCATCAACTACTTGTAAATATAGATATATACATACATACGATTTCCATTGTATAGTTGTTATCATCGAAACCGTAGAATAGATTTCCTAACATGGAGAACATGTATCAATATCCCATCTTGAAACATCTTGACTATGAATGTTTAAAATAACATGTTATTTTTAATGTGATAAATGTATCATAATTACAACACATTATAATTACTATCACATAACATATTATTTAACGATTTTCTGTTTAATATACTTTAAATTAATTACTCAATTAATTATATCATAATATACCAAGTGTGTGTGTGTGTGTGTGTGTGTGAGTGTGTGTGTGTGTGTGTGTGTGTGTATAAAGAAAATGCCTTTTTTAAACAAGGTCGGTTATCAAGTTAGATATATGTAATAAATTATATAATTACCCAAGGCAAACCCCTACTTTTATCAATCTACCATTTGCACCTGGGGCCAATTATGAAACCTTATTCCAATTTTGTCGATTAGTTTTCTCAAAAACTAATCGGGCCAGTTCCTTGTTAAACGAGTATGCTATTTTGTTTTAATTATCTACTCTTTTATCAACTCTCTTTGATGTTGATAAACTGCCTTTATCATGTAGAGCTACTTGGAGTATGTCTCTCGACTTCTAGTAAGCTCTATGTCTTTTTACGAATTGTACCACAACATTTTTATCGTATAATAATGTTATGATATTATCAATATTTGGAATCACCCCTAACTCAGCTATGAATTTGTGCATTTATTTATACTTCTTTTGTTGTAGTACTTATTCAAGACGATGTACTTAGCCTTGGGTTGAATCATCCACTACTTATTGTTTGGAACATTGCCAACTTAAAGATCTTAACCTAAGGTTGAACATATTAAGATTAATAACATGTGATACTGTATACACTCATCAAAATACTCTGTAACGCCACTTAGAAAATATATTTAAAATATACAAAAAAATTACTTCAAACATCCATTTTAGTAAAATCTCACTTTGAATATCTTCGTCATCTTGACCAATGTTTTTCTACACTTCGTTCTCATCAAAAATTCAATTTTTGTTACCCGGAAAGAGATTGCGAATGAAATAATCACCCATTTAGATTTGAAAATTATCAATTTAAGCATAATTTACTTCTTAGACTTCAAATTGCTAAATGTACATAGAAATTGACGTAAATGTTATGAGATCTGAACTTCATGGTTGCTTTTTTTTGTTTTTCTGAAAGATTCAAGAAGAAATGTTTGTGTTTAGAAAAATAAAATAAAATAGAGAGATATGATAATGCAAAGGTGAAAGACGTGTTTCATTAAATATATTGGTGGGTGAGAGAAGAGGTGGACGAGAAAACAAAAAACGCGAGTGTATATAGTAACATCCTACATTAAAGCCTATTCATTTTGAGTGACTACCTCTTATACTACTCTCTTCGTTTTCTCTTATCTCTTCGTCTTCCAACAATAACAAAATTAAAGAAATTAAAATCGTATTTCAATGGAAAGACATGTCACGATTAGAGACTTGCGACATAAGTTTGAATTCCGATCAACATTCATCTCTCGTAAAGAAAAGAAAACACATTAGTGAATTTCAAACATCAAACTAACCAATCATGTATGTTAATCATTTGACAAATCAAGATGCCCATGTCCTTAGTTACAGACGACCATGGGCGTTGTTCCTTACAAGCTGAAGCGCGATGTAGATTATATTTTGCTATGTTTAGAGAGATGCATATCTATGCCGTTTGAATTTGATTTTCAATTATCCAACCCTATATAAAATTCAAGCTTCTCTGATTTAATTTTGTGAACTTTTGACATTCCGTCAAAATCTCCTAAAAAACATTAAGCTTTAGATCTAATATGATTACACTAGTTTATGAACCATACCTTCTTTCCCTTTATAAACAAAAGAAGATCTTAATTTTCTATTGATTGATGAATTGAAAACAACTTGAGAAATTAGAAGAAGAAAAGATTTAGGATTAATCTGTTGTCAAGTAATTTGAAAAGTAGAACATATCCACCGCAGCATCTTCTTCATATTACACAAATTTCGATCAGTGGTACGCAGTCGATCGAAAATATTAATTTTTTATTTTTTATAGATGACAGGCCGTATCGTCAGCATAAGTGTTTGGGTAAATGGAGTTGGTATTTAGCTCCATTCAATTTTAAATGAGTTTGTATATCAAATTTTCATATTTACTTTGGGTAATATTAACATGGTGGTGAAAAATAAAATTCCTAAGCTATTTCTTCCTTTCATTCCTTTGTATAAAAGCTACATGGATTTTATCACAAGTTTGCGCGTACTTAAACGTAAAACGCACCAAAAATATAAATCTTTTTGTATCAGGACTCCAGTCAATTCTCATTTTACACTCAATCCCCAAATTTGAAAAAAAAGAAGTTAATAGTGATTTGTTCCTTTTTCTTCCGAAAGTGAAACTCTCAATTTTATCTCCTTAACTGAAACTGAAATTCTTAACCTCATCGCAATAAATGGCGGTATCAATCGAAGATCTGATTAGATTGATTTGGCTAGGAATGGCGAAAAAGCACAATCAGCCACGTGTCAATTCCGATCTGGATCCGGTAATTTTGGTTCCCGGAATCGCTGGTTCTGTGTTGAACGCAGTTGATGAAGAAGGGAGAGAAGAGAGAGTTTGGGTTCGGATTTTTGGGGCCGATCACGAGTTCAGGACCAAGCTTTGGTCTAAATTCGATGCGGAATCAGGTATACTGCACGGTGTAAAAAAGATTTGAATTTTCGTTTTTCACAATAGCTTTGTAGTTGATTTCCGATTTTTCTTTAGCTGCTTCAACCGTCCAAAGCTGAAAATAATTGGTCCTTGTATCAAGTGCTTTTGGGTTAGATACGAAATATTTTGATGATTGGCGATAGATATTTTATTCCCCCTAGCGAGGGCACAAAATAGTTGCACAATAATGATATTCCGTCCTGGACTAATTACACAGATGGCTGTTAACTCTTAGCTATGATTGAGTTGCCTAGAACAAGCTTTGATAACTCCTACCTTACTCTATTGATATATATTCAAATGTTCAGTATCTTGTGCAGTGTACGTCATGTAATTTCTAATAAAGCTTTAAAATAAAGCAAGCCACTAAACTTGGGAGGAAAACATAGTGGTATTGGTTGTACATAATAAGTTAAATCAATATAATATATTCATGTTATATCAAGTGAAAAGCATGTCATATTTAGTTAGTTGTTCAGTTGTCCATCGAGGTTGATGTTGTTATCAGTATATTATTTTTCCCACATGTGTCATATGTTTATTGAATGTTACGTAACAGGCAGAACAGTGTCAATGGATGAGAAGACAAGAATCATTGTTCCTGAAGATAGATACGGTTTATATGCAATTGATACGTTGGATCCTGATATGGTATATAAATGTTTGCTCCATATATCTATCTGTTATTTTATGTACAAAATATTTGCTTATCTCATTGTTTCTTAAGCTTTATGTTTAAGTTCTAGTAGAAGTTGCAACATGATATTTTTTAATGTATTGTTCGACTAATGTATCGTTTGGTAATTCTTATGGGGTTACAATAGCCATAAAGTATAAACCCAACTACACCTCCACAACCACGATAAATAGTACTTATTAATTTCGCGTTGTTTCTCTAGCTTAATGTTTAGGTGATAGCAGAAATTCTGGCCTGAACAAAAGATGTTTTACTAGAAATGTTTTGATCCACAGGCTCTATTTAGGTTTACCTGTAACAAAAAGGGTTGTGACAGACTATATTTTCAGACCTCCCTTCCCTCTCTTTATGATATTTCTTTCTTTCTTTCTTCTTCCTCCTCCTCTTACTTTCCTCTTTTCTTTTCAAAATCTGATTGAGATTCTTATAATTAACTCTATATAACGCAAACTAATGAGATAAGTCGATAACAAATCCAATATTAATCTGGTGTAGTAAACCATTACATGAGATTGGATCAGATGTGTAGAACTTCTTGTTTATTTATTGTCTATATGATCACAACTCTATATTCTATAAAACTGTAATTTGATTGAAGCATGCAAAAAAAGCTCGGTTCATGGTGAATATACAACAAATAATCAATTCGATAAACTAGATGATGATCCTAAGATCATTTTCTGACAACAAAATACAGGTATTTTTTTTGTGTGTGTATAAAATGATAAAGACATTTATCTTTTTGCTTAAAGGCAAAGTGTATTATTTATAATTGAAATATGTGTAAAATTAGACTTTTTTGTTAAGTTAAGTGAAACTGTATCTTTTATCTGAAAATGCAATTATCATTTCCCAAAAAGATTAATCAGTTGTCTTTTCTAATTTAAGACAAATTCTTTCATCCGTTTCTTAAATAAGATTAAGTCAGCCATCTGATAATTTCATTTGTTTTTCTACAAAAAAAGGTAAAAGCAATTTTCGTTTTATACATAGTGAAAAGCGTGTAATCCAAATGATTTTTGTCTGATTCATGTAAGAACAATACACTGACATTTATTTATACACAAATATATGTAAAAAGATAATAACATTTGGTTTAAAAAAAAAATCTGAAAAGGTAAACATAGAGATAAAAAGCAATTAGTTTTTCTTTTTCTGAATGAGACAGTTGAAAATATTTTTTGTGTACTGGTCAAATTACCTTTCAGACATAAAAACTGCAGTAAGATTCATCAAAACAAATTCATCAAGGGTCAAAAATAATTTGTCACAACAATTATTTCCCAAGACCATGAATTAATTAGCAAAAAGTGAAAATGTGAAATACAAGGCCAAAATGCTAAATCGTAAAATATGGCCTTATCATTCTATCTGATATCTTGTTTGTAGAAAACAGCTGTTCTCATGGCAATTTTTGTCCACATGGTCAACAATTCTTGGGCATCTGCTGATTCTGCTCATAGGGCTGTGATTTCTAAGTCAAGATTGATAATTGTTTCAAACGCTGATTGATTTGATTAAGAATCGTTTTGATTTGATTCACAAAAGGATTTGGGATTGGTTTGATTTATGAATGGATTTGTGATATGATCGCATGACAGATTTGAAAGGAAATAGAAACGTGAAGGTGGAGGGCTGATTTGGTAGTGATTTTTTTTGTTTTTTTTTGTTTTTTTTGTTTTTTTGTGCTTGAATTTTTTAAAGAAAAGAACAAGGAACTCAGTCTTCAGTTTAACGTTATTTCATCAGTTAATCGGAATTAACTAAAGCTGAAGTTACTGACCTCATAACAAAAAAACAAAGACAATAATAAACACTAGGAGCAAATTTCTTCTTTTGCTAAAATATCTTCAGAAGCAATTATTTTGGGGTTACAAAGCCAAACCTAACTTAGACATCCTTGAAAGCAATTAAAGGCAACTATTCAATGGGTTTTTGTTGTAAGTATGGGAACATGACGTTTTTGGCGACAAAGCCTGACAAGAAACAAGATGTTTGGTATTATTTGCTTCCCGATGGGAAATAAAAAATTGGGATCAACTTACTGGGGCATTTGCACTTCCATCTGATTCAAAGCTTGTTGGCAGTTCAGTCAATGCAGTGCTAAAAATAACGTCCTCCAGCACATGCTTTTGGAGGCATGTATTTTTATTTATCTTTCATTTTAAACAAAATGAATTGCAATAAAATCATTAATCCTTCGATATGTTGAAATGGGAATATGAGAAACTTGTTCCTTGGAAAAGCAGAAACGTTCAGTTGTTTATTTTAAAATACGTCTCTTAGCTTTATTCACCAAAATTTCTGATTGAGGAGGACTTGGTCTATTTGGAAAGTCGATACAGTGGTCAATGAATTGAGGAACAAGACTTTCAAGTTTGTGCATGCACATTGAAGCAACGGTATAGACAATTGCATTTGAGAATGGGCAGATATGATGTGGCGATTGCATCTTGAACTATCAGCACAGTGTATGCGAGTAGTAGCCGTGATGGCATGTTATATGATGTATTGGCATAATGTTGTATGTCTGTATGCTGTGTATCCTTCAACCTTTTTTATTGAAATTGTGGGTTTTTTTTTTTTGGGGGGGGGGGGGGGGTGCGATACTTTCTAAAAAAAGGAGTATGTAAAGATCCATTGTTTTTGAATTAATGAAAATATTCAATTTTTACATATCTGAGTAAAATATATAACACTGCTGTGGATATCTTCTGTTATGTTTGATATGCATTTAAGATTGCGGTGATAGATTACAAGCTATTTTGTTTGCACAGATAATTGGACAAGAAGGTGTATATTATTATCATGACCTAATAGTTCAAATGATTGGATGGGGTTTCCAAGAGGGCAAGACCTTATTTGGATTTGGGTATGACTTTCGGCAAAGCAACAGGTCAACACTTGATTTCTCAAATTTGCAACAGTGATGAACATATGTTTTTAATGTGTCTAGATTTGTTTTTCTGTTACAAATCTCATGATTCCTGGAGTTTGGGAATAATAATACGCTTTCTTGTTAAGACGATTTCAAAATTTCAGGATTCAGGAAACCATGGATAGATTTGCTGCAAAATTAGAGTTGGTCTTTGCTTCATCAGGAGGAAGAAAAATCAACATTATAACTCACTCTATGGGAGGGTTATTAGTGAAATGCTTCATGTCTCTGCATAGTGATGTAAAAATCAAACTTTTATATTATTTGTTGATTCATGCTTGCTTTAGTCTTTATCTACATATCAGTGCTATGTAATGTTCTTTATTTGATACCTTTATTTATTATATATGGCAGATTTTTGAGAAATATGTGAAAAATTGGGTTGCGATTGCTGCGCCATTTCAAGGTACCTTTTAAATCATTACTTGTATTTTTATTTGTTATGGCATTGCTGCAATCAGCACATGACCATTTTAAACGAACAAATATTTATGTAGATTATACAGAAATGCACATTCTTTATGTTGAATACCTTCATTTTACTAAAACCAAGTTTCCTCTACCTACCATATGACGAAAGATGTGGTAATATAACATGTAAGATTGAAAGCTTAAATCAAGCTAAGAGTTCTACTGTGCTTATTTACTGCCAGGGGTTGGATATAATAAGAATCAAGTATTTGTATCAAAATAAGTGTTATTTTCATGAAGCTTTTGAAAGTTTGTTGTTTGATATAATATCGCAACAATAATCTGTAAGAACACTAACGTTTATTGTTCTCTCATGGGATACGCATTACATTCAGGCAATGTCTATAAAACTGTTAATGCCTAATACTGAATTTTATTTGTAGGTGCACCTGGATATGTAACTGCAGCTCTCTTGAATGGATGCTCTTTTGTTGAAGGGTGGCAGCAAAACTTTTTTATTTCTAAATGGAGCATGCAACAACTTGTAATTTTCTTTTTTGACTGACAGTAACTAATCTATATGCATATATAATTTTGATTGAGAAATTTTGTTACCTTGAATTGAAATGCTTTTATTCCCATCGTTTTCAGTTCTACACAATATTTTCATGCTCATAGAGTGTGCGCTCACATCTATGGCATTTCAAGTTTGACATCTAGTACATGCAATTGACTTGCAGTCAGTGTTTGCCAAACAAACATGATGTCTAAAAGTGTGCAAGCTAGGGAATAAAGTGAATGCATAAAAACATCTCTACTATATATGAGTAATTTGATGTCCTGATTATGTGCAATATAGGAAATAAAAGAGCACAAACAGACTCTCTCTTCATGTCTTTTATGGAGAGGAGAGGCATAACTGCCTTTTTTTTTTTGCCGTCATGAACTTATTTGTTATACATTTGGCAGTATTGCTGGAAGTGGTTAGATTGATACGGTGGATTCATTGATCAATTATAATTTGAATTCCTCAGTTGTAAATTTACTAACAAGAAACTATTTTTCAGCTGATCGAATGTCCATCAATGTATGAGTTGATGGCAAACCCTAATTTCAATTGGGATTGCCACCCTCTTTTGCAACTTTGGAGAGAAACACATGATAATGTCAATGGACATATGCTGATGTCTTATGAGCTTACTGAGGCTGTTCCATTGATGAAGGAAGCTCTTTCGAGCAATATGGTGAGCTAGTTTGTCGAAAGTTGAAACAGCGAAACTTCCAATAGATATGTTTTGTAACATGTTCCATAATTGTTGCACATGTATATCTGTATGCGTACACATAACATTTATTTGATTGGTCTCTTCCATAGCGATACTTGTGCACATTAGAGTATGCAATTCCTTGAATTTGACCTTTGGCCATTTGTTTACCTTTGTTTTTCCAGGTTGAGGTTGATGGCAAGCAGATTCACTTACCTTTGAATTCAAATATATTAGAATGGGCAAAGGAAACTCGTAAGATTATGTCAAAAGCTGAGGTTCCTGCAAGTGTAAAATTTTACAATATATACGGGACTCGTTACGACACACCTCATACTGTTTGGTACGTTTCCTTTTTTTCTTGCTTTGTTTTTTCTCCTCAACTGCTGAACTTTATTACAGCCTGCTTTTGAAATATATTTTCCTGAAGTTTCTTGAGCATTTTTTGATGCTCTCTTTGAGGCATCAGAATATACGCTCCAATCCTTAATGGTTGGTATGGATTATATTGAGGGTCTATTGAAAAAAAGTATAGACTTATTTTCTTCTGGATCTTAAGGGACCGCTTTTTTAACATACTACTTAAGTGATGCCAATGGGATATCAATCCTAGGAGCTTTCGATCAGCAATCTATAGTTTTACCACTGTACCAGTGGGGTCATTGGTGAATAGAGTTTCCTTTTTTTTTATATATACATATATCATTTAGAGAACAAGAATTCATACCAGTGACTTATTTTGTTTCAGCTATGGGAGCGAACACGAGCCTATTTATGATCTGCAACAACTGACATCAACCATTCCAATATTTATTTGTGTCGATGGCGATGGGACAGTTCCAGTTGAATCTGCCAAGGTACATCATTCATGCAGTTCAAAACATATAAAAGTTTTATATATATATATAATATATATATATATATATATATATATATATATATAATAGTTTCAGTAAAAGTCAATATGGACTATATATGGCATGATTGCAGGCAGATGAGCTGGATGCAGTTGCAAGAGTAGGAGTGCCTGCTGATCATCGCAGCATTATATGCAATCATCACGTGTTTAGAATACTTCAGCATTGGCTTAAAGCTGGGGAACCTGATCCTTTCTACAATCCTCTAAATGATTATGTTGTTCTTCCCACTGCATTTGAGATTGAAAAATATTGCGAAGAGCAAGGTTTGCACGTTACTACTGCTACTCCAAATGAAGATTGGGAAATCATTTCTAATGATATGAGTTCTAGTAATACTATGGAGTCTGCATCATCTATGGCAGCGGTAGGTGTTACTGCCAGTGGGTAATAATGTTTGTAAAGAAATTGAAAAAATAAAATAAAAAAAATAAAATAATAATAATCCAAATTCAAGATGTGATTATGTGAATATATCTGTGAAATGTAAATGCATGTAAATAGTGGAAAAAGTCGGTATGTACTTATGTTGAACTGGGACTTTGTTTCATATTTAAGGTGTACAATCAGTTGTGGTATAATATTTTCATGTATTTGTCAATAATAGATATGTAGGTGGCCATGGCAATAGGCTAATCAGCGCTTTATGATTTCCGGGTAGAATAAAGAGATAGTGTATAGGCGAAACGTTCCAATAGTTTGTTTGTTGGAGAATCAGGGTTGATTATTAGGTAGTGTTAAACGATTATCTGTTAATGTTGATTTACAATTGAATAAATAGGGACTGTCAGAAGGCATTGTGATGGCAGTGAAAAGCTTCTAAGAAAAAATAGAGGAATTACAGTCAAAATTTGTGTGGATGGACCCGTAAGAAGATTGAAAGAAGATTTTCCAAATCAATCATTCTAACTCATATTTGAAATAGGGATTTTGGATCAAATGTCCCTATTCTCAAAGCACATGCACAAAAAGTCTCCACTAATAAACCTATGTAAATTAGGTCTTTATTTTGTTATTTTTTTTTACCGAATTGTGTCCTTATAGAAAATCGGCTCAGCATTGAAATAATGGGCAAAAGTAGCATAAATTAGTCAAAAACTAAAAGTAGGGATCAAATTTGCATAATTTTTTCGGAAGAGATTTTTCTTCAATCATCTTTCAGTTTTAGGGACTTGACATCCGTTCTTTGTTTGAAATATATCTGAAGATCCCGGTGTATGAGGGATATTTTTGACTTGGGCATATCCCGACCCTAAAAGCCAAAACTTCGCCATTTCTTTGTAGTTCTTCACAAACTAATTCCAAAGTGCAAATTATAATAAATAACAAAGTAGACATGCACATTATTGGAAGAACTACGAATCTTCATGATTTTATTTTTATGCTATCTATTTTCTATGGTGGTTATTATCTATTTGTGATCTACGAATCTATATAACTATCTGTTATAGCATACAATCATTCGTTTGTTAAGTAGATTAAATTTCCTCAATAAACTAATATATTTTCTCATTCTCAACCAAAATTACGTCTTTCTTTATGACATAGTGATCCTCGATAAAATCAAAAAATTTATAATATTCTACAGCGAAGTTTATGGTATAAAACACAATAAATAAACTAGTGCTTCCACTGAAAATTACCGGATACTCTCCTATTTGTTTTTAAAATTTTCAACAAAAACAAGTTAAGTCTTTTGAATTTCGATCATGGTTTTAACTCGTTTTGAAGTTTCAAATGTTGAAAGGTGTTAGAGGGAGATAAAATGGAATTGATGTTTTTTATTATGACAGATATTCTTAGTTTTACTGTGACGATCCGGAATTTTTGGATGTTTGAAATCAGAATATTTAATTGATTTTAAATGTTTAAAAGTTAATTTTTAACTTGAATTCAAATATAACCATTTATTGGGTAATTTAATTATTAAATTAAAATATTTGAAGTTGAGTAAAATCTTAAATCTGAGTTTTAAGCCTGTTAAAAATAATTGGAAGGCTTGTAAAATTTATATTGATAGTACTGAAGATAGTAAAAGTGTTAAAATTAAATTTGAAAATGTTTTGTTAAGTTTTGAAAGTATATCGTTTAAATCGATATTTAAAAATAGCTTTCCGAGGCATAGTCTCGGAATTCGACGAAACCAGTTTCATTGGATCCGTAATATTATATTATTATCGAATTTTAAATTTCGTAGTGTTTGGAGTTGTCGTGTGATTGTACGGTAAGCAAACACGCTGAAATTTACATCGAAAATTAAATATAATAATTGGGTCCAGAAAGCTATCTTCTCCATATGATCGATTTAGGGCTCGAAAGATTTTCCAATGCGTTCGGAATAGTGTATAACATTATGAATGTCTAGCGGCATGCCTCGATAGAGGGTCAAGATTTTATGTTGCGATATCAAGACGATTTAAGAATTTAAATTATATATATATTTATTTATAACTGATTGACATTATTATTCACCATCAGGGCTTTTCAGCTCCCTCAAATCATTGTCCCCTACAGTGTAATACACGTTTCTTTCTCCTTTCGCGTCAATGTCTTATCTTGTCTCCCCCTCTTCCTTTTAAAATCCCGAGCCCTTATCCTTCCATTTAACGAAGATAGCTTCGTTCCCAAATTCAAAATCATATCTTCCCTTCTCGATTTTTTTTATTCGCGAATTCCCTTTTTACTTCATGTTAGAAAATCATATTCGCTTGAGCCCTTCCTTTTAGATATTTTGATTCCTCTCTCTCCTCTCTGGAAATCAAAAAAATCGCGTTCCCCTTTTAAGATCGGTTCACGAGGATCAGGCTAAGAAGAAAAAAAAGAAAAAAAAGAAATATAATAGCGTACGAAGCAACTCGCGTGAATCGTACTCGCCGAACGATGAGAGCCTTCGTCGACATCAGAGTGGAAGGGTTGTCAATCAAGACTAGGCAGGTCGATGCGGCGTTGTGACGATGTTGGGAAGGAGATGGCCTCGGGTGGTGGTTTGTCATCAATTTGCAGTAGGGTTTGGGAAGCTCGTGCGCGACAGTTTGTTGATTCGTGAGGCCAGCAATGGAAGGACTCGCGATCGAGTCCATCTCAGGCTCGTTTGGGGATTTTAGGGCACGCGATGTTTTGGAGGGGGGTGAATGACGACCACGGGTGAGATGTTGAGGTAGTGCGGCGTGGTCTCTAGCAGTGCTGTGAGGTATGTGTTATATATATATATATATAGGAGTTAGAGAAAAAAATAATATACCTCGACTATAAACTGTTTTGAGGGAAATCTTCACAGTGAGGAATATATGCCATTTATTTTTCAGTATAAAGATTTATATGTGTATCTGTAAAATATACAGTAAAGAAAAAGTTTACAGTAAAGAGAAAAATTATCTGTTAAGCAGTTTTTTAAATTTTTAATCTTAAATTAATTTAAATTATATATATAGGTAAAACAAAAAAAAAGAATATGGATAAGGTTTTGAAAATAGAAAGTTTGAATGTTGAAGTATTTATATAAACCTAGATTTGGAATCTATTATATATATATATATATATATATATATATATATATATATATATATATATATAGTTTCAATAAAACAAAATAAATATACATATACCTATTCTAATTTGCTAGTTTATTTTAAATAATGGATTTGGTGATTAAATTGTTTAATTTATTTATATAATTTGTTTTAGTTACTAAAAGATTTTAAAAGGGATTTTGTTCAGTTAAATAAATGGCAATCAATTGTTCGAATATTAATAAAACCATAATATGTTTATTCAAGGTAAAAAATCGAGAAACCAAGGCGATATTGAAGTGGATTACAAAGCAAAAATAAAGGTGAGTTAATCTCACTTTTCTAGAGTGATTGATTTCCCGCATTATATAGCGGATAAGACCCTATACGCCGTATAATAGCGGATGATATTATATAAATCTTATATACCACGATATTCCACCTTGAAGTGGAATTGGTATTTTTATATTGTGCTAACATCTGTGTATGCAGGGAAACAGGTTGGAGGGATCCAACCGGATTCCTCAAAATTATTTAGATTGTTTAATATTCTGTGTTATGAATATTTGATATTCTGTGATGAATTATATTTGGAATATTGAATGCTATTGTTTGCGTCAAAATTGACCATAAACACCCAATATCGTGAAAGCACCTGTTTATGAACACAAATCAGCAACAATCAGTATAGAACTCAGATCTAAGCAATAACAGTCACAATAATTCACAAATAACAATCACAAACACATGATTTATAGTGGTTCGGCGAGCTTGCCTACGTCCACTTTGAAGCTTATGTCTTTATTGATTCACTTGATGATTCCAATCGATTACAGCGGATTACAATTGATGATAGCTTTCAAATCAGATTACAACAGCGATAAAGAAGTATGGAATTGAATCCGGCAGAGTCTGGACGTTCAATGGCGGAAGATCCTTTTTTCTGAAGGCTTCAGGGTGCTATTTATAGGCGTAGGAAGCCCAGATCTCGCTCAAACTTAGGGAGACTTTTTCTGAAACGTGAGTGGGCCCACGTGACCGACCCTACCAAGTTTCGACTCGATCTGAGATCGACACGAAGTGATTTCGTATCCATCAAAAAATGATCCAATCGAGCTCAAACTTGGCAGGAACAAACTTTACCTTGTATGGAAGCTTCTGTGAAAATTTCGTTGCATTTGGATCAGTGGTTTGCGAGATATGATCCATACGAATTGGAGTGTTTCGGTTGGCTGTTTAGTTCGAACCGATTACTTCGAATCCATCCATTCGAATCGATGGATGCACGTGCCTTCGAGATGACGTGGCGCGCACATCTCGCATCGATCTGCCTTTTGCTCCGAGTTGACCGCTTCGACTCCATGAGTTTTGCCTCGTTTGTATCGATGACCGTTGTATTGCTCGAATCCACCAATGACGTGTACTTCGTTTCGGTTCGTAGTTCACCCACTTCGTATCGATAGAGGTGGTGTCTTTCGTATTGATGGAAGTTGTCTGCATTCGATCGATACGAACAAGCGTACTTGGGATGGATACGAAGTGAGAACAACTGATGGACCTGAACCAAGGTTCTCTGATGGATTCGACCAAGTGCCTCGATACGAACCAAGGTTTATGGATGGTGCATCGATGGATGCGAAGCGGTGTGGGTTGACCGATGCGAACTTCATCGATTCGAACCTGGTGGATGCGAATCTGATGGATTCGAATATCTCTAAACTCAATGGATACGAACATGCTGAGGTGACCTACTTGATCGATTCGAAACTGATCGATTCGAACTGACCGATATCATGCCTGATCGGTTCGAACTCGATCGACTCGAAGCACATGCAAACCGATGGATTCGAACAAGATGGATACGAATCCTATGGGTTCGAAACGAGCATCTCCTCAACTTATTGATGGGTTCGAACAACATACTTTGGCTAACTTGCATCGATCATATCTCGTTCATACGAACTCCGATTAACCTGAAATTTGGAACGCTGGTTCCCATGACTTTGCTTGCCTTGTTCTATCAATCGTAGCCTGATCCAGGCTCGGAAAAAATTCATCGATATCCATAGCGAAGCGAAGTGCAACCAATCTCTGAGACGAACTGTCTTTTGTTTTCGACCAATCTTTTGGTATCACGGCTTTGCCAAAAAGCGGGATAACATTTGCCCTCCAAAATATGCCTTGCGGTAGGAAGGCGTGTTTTGTAATGCCATGAGCTGGATGTTCATATCTTGTTGATGTCCTGCAAAGGAATTTACAGTTTTATGTGACATCAAATGACGACCGTTCGGGATCGAGATATTTGAGATGAAGTGCGACCGTTCATGGTCAAGCGCCTAACTTCAAATGACGATCGTTCGGGATCGAGCCATTTGAGGTGAAGTGTGACCGTGCGTGGTCAAGTGGCGGACCTCAAATGATGACCGTTCGTGATCGAGCCATTTGAGGTGAGGTGAGTTGTGCCGTTCGTGGCGAGTTGTGACCGTTCGAGGTCGGGTGCCGTTCGAGGCGAATTGTGACCGTTCGAGGCGAATTGTGATCGTTCGCGATCGTGTGCCGTTCGAGGCGAATTGTCATCGTTCGCGATCGTGTGCCGTTTGAGGCGAATTTGTGACCGTTCGAGGTCGTGTGCCGTTCGAGGCGAATAAGTGTGCCCGGGGGGGGGGGAAGGAAGAATTAATATTGTCGATACCAGGCTCACGTTCGAGTGGGTCCCTGGATCGTTTGTCAGACTTAATGTTTGGGGGAGTTTCCGAATCAATGACTTTGGCAGTTCATTGCCATGCAAGAGGTGCTCGTGGACCGTTTAGCGATCCAACGGGCATACGAGTAAAAAATTTCATAGAATTGCAAATATCAAAGCAATAATCATATGAATCTTACAACAGAAATGTCCAAACAGGTATAATTTAAACGTTCAAATCAAAATCAAAGCAAAAGGCAAAATGAAGATGTCAAAGCGTAAACTCTTACTATAACGCGGTTGGTAGACATTCAAAGCATGCCTATGGATCGTGCGCGATTGCTCACATGTGTAAATGATTTAACCGTGTTAGTGAGAGGTTTACAACTTATTCATCGTTATTTTATTCAAGCAATCAATGGATAATCAAACGGTGCCCCGATCCAGGGTCACCTCTAGCCGATGTAGACGGTGGTCGCTCTGGCTCCACTGCTGGAGTTCGCCTCCTCACATACTGAAGGAGCATACCGTTCCTGATATGCCCTTCCACCTCGTCCTTCAGATGCCTACAATCATTAGTGTTATGACCATTCAATTCATGAAATACACAAAACTTATCTGATTTTCTTTCGTCAAAAGTCGGATTCCTTCGCATCGGTCTACGATACGGAACCTACTCTTTGGTATCCTGATAAATTCGTTCCAGACTCTTGTTCAGCTCAGAGTAAGTGGTGAATCGCGGCTCCTTTCGTTGCCGCTTTGACCTGTCTCCGTCATCCTCAGTCTTTCTTTTACCTCTACTAGTTTCCGCGCCTTTTTTAGGGGGATTTCCTCCTTTGATCGCATAAATATCAATTCCTTCTTCTTCTTCTCTTTCGGCATTTGCATCTTCCAATCGTAAAAACTTTTCTGCCTCGTCGTAGAATTCCCCTAGATCCACAGGTGGATCTTTAGTCAATGAATTTTTGAACTCTGTGCCGTCGGCTACTCCAGACACAGCTGCCATCACAACCATAGATGGATCTGCTCGATCCACCGAAGCTGCTGCTGCTTTGAATCGCGTTAGATAACTCCTCAAAGTCTCTCCGGCTTTCTGCTTTAGCGTTGCCAAAGTCATCACATTCTTAGGTCATGTAATGTGAACTCTGAATTGTCTCTTAAATCTCTCAGTTAAATCATTCCACGTTCCGATAGATCCACTCTCTAGTTGTCTAAACCATAACGCTGCAATATCCGCCAAGTACAATGGAAAGCACCAGGCCATAACCTCCTCTGATGCCCCCAGCACTTCCATATGCCTCATATACTTTGTCAGATGAACCGTGGGGTCCGTTCTCCCGTTATACATGTCCAACGATGGTAACTTGAAATCCGGTGGGTTCCTAGCTCGCTGATTGCTGGAGTAAAAGGACTCCTATTAACATCCTCCAAATCTTTGTTTACCAAACCGCCTCTCATAGCTCTTCTAACCATCTCCGCCAATCTGTCATTGTCTCCGAGACGCAATCTTCGTTCATCACTTTCAACCTGCCCCCCGAGTTCACGAGGGAACTCTGGGATCTGCCCCCTTGACTGAGCGTTCACTCCTCTGCTACTCCCAGGTTGCGCAGATGCTCCTCTCTCTCTCCGAGATTGGATCAACATTCTCCATGTGCGTGCCTCCTAATCCAGGTGCTACGCCGGATGGTCCTACTCCGTTCTGAACTCCATCAGCTTCTCTATTCTGTGCTCCAAGTTGTCCTATCTGCTGAAATAAACTCTGGATCAACTCCTCTTGTTTCTTCATCATCGTCTCCATCTCGTCCCTAGTGATGAAGACTGAAGCTTGGTTTGCTCCTGAAGAAGCCTCTTGACTCCCTTGGTGTTCACTTCTCTCTGGTCTTTGTCTCTTACTTGTTTATCTCGTCATGGTTCTTAGATCTAAATTTTTAAGTCTTAAAATTCAAATTATCTTGAGTTCGATTCTCAGTGAAAGCACCAAAATGTTTGCGTCAAAATTGACCACAAACACCCAATATCGTGAAAGCACCCGTTTATGAACATAAATCAGCAACAATCAATATAGAACTCAGATCTAAGCAATAACAATCACAATAATTCACAAATAACAATCACAAACACATGATTTATAGTGGTTCGGCGATCTTGCCTACGTCCACTTTGAAGCTTATGTCTTTATTGATTCACTGGATGATTCCAATCAATTACAGCGGATTACAATTGATGATAGCTTTCAAATCCAATTACAACAGCGATAAAGAAGTATGGAATTGAATCCGGCAGAGTCTGGACGTTCAATGGCGGAAGATCCTCTTTTCTGAAGGCTTCAAGGTGCTATTTATAGGCGTAGGAGGTCCAGATCTCGCTCAAACTTAGGGAGACTTTTTCTGGCATGTGAGTGGGCCCACGCGACCGACCCCACCAAGTTTCGACTCGATCTGAGATCGACACGAAGTGATTTCGTATCCATCAAAAAATGATCCAATCGAGCTCAAACTTGGAAGGAACAAACTTTACCTTGTATGGAAGCTTCTGTGAAAATTTCGTTGCATTTGGATCAGTGGTTTGCGAGATATGATCGATACGAATTGGAGTGTTTCGGTTGGCTGTTTAGTTCGAGCCGATTACTTCGAATCCATCCATTCGAATCGATGGATGCACGTGCCTTCGAGACGACGTGGCACGCACATCTCGCATCAATCCGCCTTTTGCTCCGAGTTGACCGCTTCGACTCCATGAGTTTCACCTCGTTTGTATCGATGACCATTGTATTGCTCGAATCCACCAATGACGTGTACTTTGTTTCGTAGTTCGCCCACTTCGTATCGATAGAGGTGGTGTCTTTCGTATCGATGGAAGTTGTCTGCATTCGATCGATACGAACAAGCGTACTTGGGATGGATACGAAGTGAGAACAACTGATGGACCCAAACCAAGGTTCTCTGATGGATTCGACCAAGTGCTTCGATACGAACCAAGGTTTATGGATGGTGCATGTTGTTTTAAAAAGTATGTTTACAAAAATTTATTACTTCTAAATGTTTAAATTCTAAAGTAAATATTTTTCAAATATGTTATCGTAGTAATTATTCAAAGGTGACTTGGTACTTTGTTTTTAAAAGAGAAAATCTAGTTTTATATTTATAAAGTAACCTCATTTTCAAATCTTCCTATCGTATATATTTTTAATAAAGTATTGAAGTAGTTTTTAATTTAAATGTTTTAAAGGATATTTTAGAATAAAGTGTGTTTAAAAATTATTTTAAAAAATCTAAAGATTTGTACTTGGTGATTTCAGTGGAAGTAGAAAATATTTGTGGAATGTATTCCGTGAAAGGAAAATGGTTTGAAAACTGTTTTCAAAGGATTGAAAACAGAAATCTATCTTGCAAAGGTATTTTAAGGTTATAAATAATTTGGAGAAATTATTTATGTTTAATGGTTGTTGTGAATGTTAATTGATAGTTAAATAACCGACTATCAATATTGGACAATGCGATGATCGTTTCGAAGAGACCGGGATCGGGATTAATTTCTCGAAAACCAGTTCGATCCGGTTTGTACGTTTTCGTGAGGAAGACGAGTTCAGAGTCGAAGATGGAGCAGTGAAGTGCAAGGGATAGTTGCTACTAATCCTGAGGTGATTCCAAAATGGATGTAGTAGGAGTAGTGCCTTCGGTTCCGTTCGAACCCGGGACGGACTTGTATGGATGAATGCTTTCAGAACATCGTCAGGTGGGCGGAGCATTCTAAGAGATGAGTTCTCTAAAGGTAACGCTTAGCCTCAAGCCTCATCAACCGGGAATGACTGAAAATCAGGGGTTATGTAGCAAGGCTAGGTGGGTAGCGCCCATTAGGGTGAGGTTATCCCTGTCTAGAAGTCCTTTTTTATTCGGCTTAGTGGTGCGGTTGCTGATTCCAACCGTGGGGTGATCTTACTCGGGATTATCCAGTAAGGGGTAGTCCCGGTCTTGTGTTGTAGGGGATTGGGAGTAATCCTCGGTACGGTGATCTAGGCACGTACTATGATAGGTGGTACCCCAGTGCCTAGTCATTAGTTGGAAATCCATTCTTCCTACGTCCTTTTACGGTTTTGTTTGTATTACCCACTTTGTGGCTAGTAGCTGGAATTTAATCATGTAACAATTTCGGCTATTTTAATAAGTATTTATGAATAGACCCTATTATAATATCAGAGGACTTTGATAAAAAATGTTTTAGCTATCATAAGGTAAAAACCCGACATGTTTATTTATGGCGTGGTCTTACGAGATGCTTTTGTTTTCAAAGGATTTTGAAACTTTAATGATCAATTTGAGTGTGGTTTTCTCACGCTGGTATTCCAGACCGACTCGGGTGTTATTTAACTATAATGCTCGGGTCAGACCGAGTATTATAGTATACAGGAAAGGTGCCGTGGAGCTCAGGAGACGAGCTGGATGGCGATACGTACTTCCGTATTTGTGTTACATATTCCGCTGTGTATTTAGATTGTGAGGACAGATTATGATTACTGTCCGGTTGTGTGTTATGTATACTCTGATGATGTATGTATAAACAGATATGGTATTTGTTTTTTGTGTAAAGATCTGTGATTGTCTATTATATTTTATTCCACTGCGATGGTTAGATTCTGATGTTATTTTCTATCTTCTTCTTCTATCTCTTCTTCTTTAACCCAAATGGTTCATATTTCTGTTCATCTTGAGTTGATTGATGTAGAATAGTGTTGACTCAAGTGGTACGGATTTGCGGGTTATTACATTTACATTTTCACACAAATTTATTTCCAAATCATCATGGATTGGTACTACAACTTTAACATGAGTCAGTTCCTTATGCATAGCCTCACCATGAGTTAATTCTTCAAGTACTACATTATCATGATTTGATTCATCTTTTTGAATTATTTGTTTTTCAATAATACATATGATTCCAGTCCGAATAAATAAATCACCAACTATAGATGATGAAAATGGGTTGCTTACTTTCTCTGTTCTAACTTTAGAAGGAACATTATTAAAAGTTGAATCCGGTAGAGTTAACTGTGTACCATAGCAGCAATTATGCATTATTACATAACTTAACTCTTATAAAAGAATCTTGTTCGAAATGATGGATGCATTAAATAATGAATATAAATAATGAATAACATACATTAAATATATAAAAGTAGAAAATCGTTAGGAGAAATATTTTTTGATTGTAGTTACGAATGTATTAATAACCATGACTATTGAATCGATAAATATTAAAGATAAATAAATAAATACTTACTCCTTAAATGTTCACATTTAAGATGTATCAAAAAATGAATATCGATTCATCGCTTGAAAATTAAGGTGTATGTCCTAGGAGTAATTATGTAATTTGTTTCATATCCTAATTTTGAAACTAATCTCGCTCGAAATAAAATATGCTTTTGGTTATTGTTTCTTATTATATATAATAGTATATTGTGATATAAACAAATAATTAAATAATCATTTAACATATAAAAATAGAAAATCCTCAAATAAAGTATAAACGGTTGTAATTACAAATCTTGTAACCATGAGTGTCGGATTGTAAGTCAAAAATATTTTGTTTTAAATATTCATGATCGAAATGTTTTGAGAAATGATATTGTTAATCCAAAAAATAGATCAGCATTCTGAATTGATTGTGAAAGCACAACCCTATTTATCAAAACAAATAAAACAAAAGGCAATAGTAAATCGCAGAAAAAGTAAAGAGACATGAGGTTTTTATAGTGGTTCGGCTGTTGATCTTTCCTAAGTTAGATCAAGCCACCATTGTTAGAGACAACCGGAAGGATCTCAGTTGCCCCTTAATGGCTGTTATGAGAAAGAAGAAGGGTGAAGAAATAATGACCGAGTTTTAGTAGAAATTAAGCAGACCCTTTTTCTATTGCAGATGAGATGGTATTTATAGGGGTTGGAAAGCTTTTGGATCATGAATTGCTTTGTAACAAGTCTATAACCGCCATGCAAAGAGAGCTTGGAAAGTTTGGAGCCAAAATTGGCCATCATTTTAAATCGACACCGATCCGATCGAATTGGATCGGTACCGATCCAAATCCTTAGTCCAATTTTCGGCTTCGATTTGCTTGGTCAAGCTTTTTTCTTCATAGTGATGCTCTCCGTATAATTTTCTAGCTTGTTGAATTTTTGGATGATGGTTTTTCTATGGGTTAGATTGAACTGTATTCTGGATCAGATGAACCTTCACTTCTTGAACTCAGATGCTTGGAATGTTACCAAACTTGTTGGGTGAGCTTGGTTGAAGTGTAGAATCATGATGCAAAAGGATTGGGGCCACCATAAACTATCAATTCGGATCGGTACCGATCTAATTGGATCAGATCAGTGCCGTGACAATCCAAAAAGATTGCATATTTTTCAACCAAACTTCCTAGAGTTTTTTGTCTTCTATTTTTAGGCGTTCCAATCAAGTTTTGAGTCGTTCCGCTTTAATCTGAATGTTCTAACTTTCATTGAATTCTTCTGGATTAAAAATCTGGTTAACATTTGCCCCCAAAGTATGCTTTCGTTAAATCAAGATGTGCTTTGGAATTGTTTATCTTTAGGTTTCTATTTTAAGGAGTTTCATTGGTCGTGTCTGGCCATCTTGCAAAGCTATCTATGACGTGCTAACTGTCCAGTCCTTATTTGTGAATCTCCATTATTCGTAATTATGGAGTGATCTCGACTTGATAATTTCCAAGAGAATATGAACATTGAGTAGGTCGAATAGAGAAAATTTAAGACCATTCGGGGGAGAAAATTTGGATCAGTACCGATCCAAGTACTTGACAATTTTTCCAAACTTTCTCTTTCTTTTAATACAAACCGACCCCCCACTTTACCTCATTTATCATTTGTTCCAAGCTTTTGTCTTCCAACTTATCCGATCCCTTTGAGCACTTATCCTGTCAATCCAAGCTCATCGTCCGTTTAGAAGCCGCCACCGTTGATCTTACCACCAACGCTACCTGCCGCCGCCTTCTGGAGCCACCTCCTTCGAGATTATGTCTATTTTGAGGCGCCACCGATCCAAATCATCCAATATCTTAGTTTGGGCTGTTTTGAGTCAAAGATCAAATGACTTTTCTCAAATTTGAAGGTTAGTTAAGTGGATTTTGACATATTAATACATTATTGGTGGGTGATGAAGTCATGTTAGCGATGGATATAGTGGAAGACTTAAGCTGATTGTGACTTTGTGGAAGAAGATAGTAAACCGAGTCTTGAATTCTTCACGGAACGAAGCTAAGGTTTTTCCCCGGTGCTCGACATGTTTTGCTATCTTCACCCACAGAGTCAGAATTAACTTGCACCGAGTTACATAGTCGATCCCGGCATAGCGTCTTATGGAGTGATTTTGGTTTTCAAGGAGGTGATAATAGCTTAGGGTTATGTCTTGTATGTAGCTCATGCTATTACCGCTTTCTAGAGAACAAAAATTGACTTATGCTTTGAATGCTCTACTTGATTCAGACCCATCGATCTATAGTTGCTTGCTTTGGATTGGTCCAGTCATTGCATAGTCGGTGTATCTAGAATAGGAAGAGATTTTCGAGTCACTTCGAACAACAGATCCATTATCGATCATTGATCGATAACGAGTAAGTATATAAGAAAAGAAATTAACAGGTGATATGGATCGCTCTTTCCAGTGTGAATGAGCCATCTACATGGAATTGTTTGTTCATAGCATTCAGGACACTGAACCTATTCTCAGTTAGATCACAGATCACACGCACCCCCGGTTAATACTTAGAATCCGATCGGTGGTTGGTACACATCAATTATCTTCAAGAGTTCAAGTATCAACTATGCTAGAGTCTATAGTTTAGAGATTAGGCGCACCCGACCGTTTTGAACACAAGCTTTCTTATAAGAATTATGCACAAATCTTCTCGATGCCAATCAGTTGGGGAGGGGGGGACTCACCTCTTTCTGAAGCGGAGTCATCGTCGATCCCAACTGGATCCACTGCTTCAATAACTTCAAGTCAATATGGTCGCCTGATTCCAATCGACCCTATCATCAACTGCACTACTCCTAACTTTAGAGTCGTAATTGACCCTTCGGAGAAAGCTCCTTAAATTCTTGAACATAGGATGTTGTGAAGCATTTGGTCGTAATATGGTATCCCAGAGGATGATGTACTTCTACCATCAAGGGGAGAATTTGCTCATAGGTCCCCTTTTGGATACGTGGCTTGCCATCGGTATATGTGTATGTATGGTGTAGTGCTGATGTTCAACCACTTCTTAATGACAATACTTCAAAACATAGGGTAGGCCCCATTCCATATTCTTTCAAATGGATATGCCATGTTGACGTGCTTATATGTTTTGTTCATACGAATGCTCAATCGTGCCTCGAGTTTCGTTGAGTTGTATTATCTTCTATTATTCAGAAATAGAGAGGCTAATCCATCACTCGTTTACATCGAGCTGCAATGTAGATGGAAACTTATACTGGATCTTCCCAGCAAAGTTCCTTCATTCAAAAACCAGTTCTTTCTCGCTAAATGTCCAGAGGGATTCACCCGTTTATGAACCATGGGGGTAAGTTTCTTTCACTGTGCTTGGAATTTTCTTTAATCGCTATAAGTCTTCTGAACGATCGTATATTCCTTACAATTCTTTTAAAGATTAATAAGGATTCAACACTTGGCACTATTCTTAGCACCCTAAAAGCGATCGATGCTCAAGAGCGCACAATTAGGTTCTTGCTCACAGACGAAAATCTTCGCCGATGTGGGCTTTTACACCTTGGGAGGTCCATTAGATTCATCAGCGCTCCTTGCCGCTCTAATGCTCATACCCGTTCTATTTCCTCTTCCTACGACTCTAGTGAAGATGATGACGGTGATGAGGAAGAAGAAAGTGACTCATCCGATAGGTCAGAGAAGACCCCTAAGGAGGTCCAAATTCAAGTCGGGGTCGAAGGCCCCCCTAAGATGCCACCGATCCTAGAGGAGAAAGAAGAAGAGTTTATTCAACAAAGAGCAAGCCTCCGTTGATTGAAGGGAAGGAAGAAGGAGAGATCAGTGAGGAGCATCCTCTGAATGAGGAAGAAATAGATTGGGATTCTGAAGAGAGTGACGTCAACTTAAGTGACAAGGCCTCGGAGTTGAGCCCTGAAACATGCTCCCTCACCTCCTTCGAAAGAGCCCATTGAAGGAGCTTCTCCCAAGGATGAACCTTTATCAATCTCTCTACCGAAAGGTATCGATATTGACTTCGGAGATATAAGCGACATTTTTATGAATATGGGTGACTTGATGGATGACTTCACTTCGGAAGGGTTGCCTTTCCATCTTACTCAGATCGTCCCTATAGGAATCAATGTCTTGACATTAGTCGGTGATCAATCTGGTTTGTGTATTCTGCCGAGGTCGTTAAACTTTAGCACACACTTTACTAGGATCACACACTTTATATTATTATTATTTTCTAGGATGTTTAGTTCATCGAATGCCTCTCTCCTAAAGCTGTTTTATCATATGTTGTAGGAATTATGTCTCGTGTCTTTCGAGTTTTAGAGTCTCAGCGTTCGCAGAGACATTCTTCCAGATACCATGCTCCTTAGGAGACTGAAGAGGACGGGAAGACAAGGAAGGATTGGGAGGTGGAAGAGTGGCATCGAGCCGAGAAAGATCAAGGTTGTGATAAAGGAAGTGGCTATGAGAAGAGGAAAAGCCTAACTGAGTGGGAAGATCCATCAAAGGCCGAGATGGACCAAGAGCGAGAAACCACTCCGCAGTTTCCACTTCCACTGGGATAAGAATTCCTGCTTCCGGTGTCGTGACCTCCTTCACTCATGCTATTATGACCCACTCTCTCCCAATTTCTAGGCGTATGCCTTACATTCACCCTGCTGGTCCCCACATTTGCAAGCTGCCTTCCCTAACTTGTTCTTAAGGAGGATTGTTTTTGACAAGCCTAATCTGAAGTGGGTTCATGTTTAATCCTATTCACCCCATCTCAAAGAAATTCAAAGCAGTTTGGAGCAAGCCAAAGGGTGGGAAAAGCTATGCATGCAGCTGTCCACTGTCAATTGAAATAAATACCAAGAAATTCTCTCGTTCGAGTCTGAAAAGGATGAGTATGAGAAGCAGCTTGTAGATTGTGATGCGAAGATTAAGAATCTGAAGAGAGTGAGAGAGGGATAATGCCCTCAAGAGAGAGAGAGAGAGCAAAAGTGCTTCTTTATTTATGGAGCTGAAAGAATCCACCGATTAGGATGCCTTCATATTCAGACATGAAATAAAGAAATGCCACACAGATGAGGCGATCTCAAAAGAAAAGTTGAGGATAAGCGAGACGATGGTTGAAATGCAGAAGAAAACCATCGTCGAACAAGCTCAAGAAATTGCCTCTTTTCGCGATCAAGTTTCGACTTTAGATGTTGTGAAAAAGTAGTTGGCAATAGAGAAGGCTAGCATAGAAGACAACTTTTCAGAGTTTCAAGATACCTTCGCAAAGAAGATGAAAGGCTTGGACGCTACCATTTTGGGCTTTTATGTTTACTCCGTGCTTCATCAAGGGAGTCTCAATTACTTAGGTCTGTTGTTCCTCCGTATGCTTGCTGTAGTCTGGAAGGAGATTTTGGCCCGATTCCAAGACATGGGTGGCGGTTACACCGAGGAGTTGGTTTAGGTATACCTGATTGAAGAATCCCGCCAAACTTTAGTAGAGGGCCAGGAAATCTTAAGACTGGAGAGGGAACGAGAACCGTCGATACCGCAGCCACTGCTAAGGCTGTAACCGGGCATTTTCCTTCAAGCCCTGGTGATCTGTATTCGCATCTCCATGTCGATGACGGGGTCATTTCTACTTCTTCCGTAATTGTGCAACCACCAAAGGAGGGAAATGGAAAAGGCTTCAAAGTTGTGGCACATGAGAGAACGTAATTTTCTTGTCTCTCCTATGCTTGAAGACTTCCAATTTACGCCTGATGAAATTTCCTAGGTAACCTCCCTTTATTCTGGTATTAGAGATCAACCCTCTCTTCCTGTCGAGTTACCTCCTCGTCACGATGTCAGATCTGCTACCGTTCCGACTGCACCAACCGTCGTCTCCGCATCTGGCTCGCAGCCTGATTCACACTTCAAGCAAATTGCAGCACTGCATGGTTTAGATGACCCCTCTGTATCTCAAGAGGAAGGCTTGGTAGCTACTAATACATGGGAGCAAGCAGATCAAGCTATCCAACTAGACAAAGTAGAGGCCGAACAGCTGGTGATAGAGAAGCAGATGATAGCAATGAAGAAAGAGAAGGTAATAGAGCAAAAATGGTTGTCAAAGAGTTTTTATAGATCCCGCAAGCACAAAGGCAAATGGTGGACCGCCAGTGGCCATGTTTCAAAGAGCGAGATCACCTTGGGAGGAGAGAAGCCTAAAAGTTGTTGATCGTAGATAGAAAAGGCGATGGGGGAAGCGATGACAAGAACTCATGATTTGTCGTTTTCTTTTTGTATAAGTGTAGAGTCTGCACTTAGCACTTCTTATTCTTGTTGTTGTAATAGTGGTGTCTGTGTTTCCCTATTCTTGGTCGATATTATGCAGGCACGACCCTCGCTATTTGTTGTTGTATAAGAAAAAAATATTATAAGTAATAAAATTGTTGAATTTTGATTGTAAATTCACTTGTCTACTTATCCATGTTCCGCACACTGTTGCCTTTTCATGCCACTTTTTTTCATCACCTTTTTATTTAGTCCCATAGTTACCGTCAAATTTCTTTGTTCAGAGCAACAGAACTGTGAATTATTTGCTACTTCGGTTGGGTATTGGTGTATGTGCCCCCTACTTCATGGGACTATTTACTTCGAACACTTGATACGAGACTAGGTGCTTCTGGTAGCCTTCTGGATGCCCCTAGTCAGGTCAATACTACAACTCCTATCTTTGGAAACTTCTAGCTTTAGACATTCATGAAGCTTTTTAGCAACCTCATGGCGATTAATTTTACGCACTCAAGTGATTTATGTACTTAATTGACTTATATGCTTAGGTGATCGATGATGCGGGAGCAACACCGATTACTTGTTAAGTGATTTTGTCAAAGATGTTGACATTCAGGCAATCACACATACGTATCGCTCCTTGGAGTGCTATTTTCTTGGCTCTGGCAGCAGTACGTGATTTTTGCAGTATGAGAGTTCCTCGTCTTTGGATGCAATTTTGCTGATCCAAGTAGTAGTGTGCTGCTTATGAAATGCGCATAGTAGGACCGAGGCTTGCATGGTTGCAGTTCTGCTACCAAGGAGCGGTATATGACTTAAGAAATGCATGGCTTAGATTATTGAGTTTGCTTAGACGTGATTCCATAATCCAAGAGGAGGTGTGCATCTTATGAAATGCATGACTTTGGTTTGGGCCTTTCCAGTGTCGTCGGAGCAACACTGGTTCTTAAAAGGCAGGGATAGAGTTCCATCGATATAATGGTTTGAGTCGATTTGTTTCCATTGACTCGGCCAGCAGATGGGGCATATTTGAGCGTGGTTCAACTATCTCAAGCAGCAATTGGATGGTTTAAGTCAATTTGACCCCTTCGACTCAGCAGGTTACTTTCGTGAACACGGTTTTATTGGTTCAAAAAGCAAAGCAATTTTATTAATAAAAGTTGGGCAAATTCAGCCTATTTACAATGCCTCTAGTGTTTTGGAATGGCTTATTTATAGGAAGTTGGAAATACATGAGATAATCTTAGATAAAATAACGATGCAACGATCCGATGTTCAAGCTCAGAGAATTTAGGTTCCATCATTGGTTGTTAGGTTGAACGTGCCATTCCCTAGATTCTGGCCGAACACATAAGGCCCTTCCCAATTTGGTCCAAATGTTATTGGTACAGGGTGGACCCCTTTAAATACAAGGTCTCCTACTTCGAAAGTACCGTTATGGACACTGGAGTTGAAAAATTATGCGACCCTTTTCTGGGAGCAGCAGTCCTTAGTTAGGCTTCTTCCCTCTTCTCATCGACCATATCGAGCGACTCGAGTAGGAGCTGCTCATTCTGCCTTTGGTTGAAATTTTGCCTTCAATGAGAGAGGACTTCCAGCTCAATTGGGATCATTGCTTCCGAACCATATGCCAAAGTGAACAGAGAGTGCCAAGTTGCAGGTTTGTGTGTTGTCCTGTAAGCCCATTGTGCGAGTGGAAGTTCATCAATCCAATTTCCTTTAGCTTTAGTTAGCCACTTTCTAATGGTGAGTTGATGATCTTGTTCATCGCTTCCACTTTCCCTTTTGCCTATAGATGTGCAATAGTGGAAAAGATTTTCTTGATTCGGAAGCCTTTGCAAAAGTCTTTTAACTCAACGCTCTGGAATTCATCCCGTTATCCGTAATGATCTTTTGTAGGATTACCAAACCCGCAAATAATGTTTTTAGTGAAAAAGTTAGTAACTTTCTTTGTGATAATAGTGGCCAGCAGTTCCGCTTTGGCCCATTTGGTGAAATGGTCAACAGTAATGATTACGTACTTGGCTCCTTCTTTGAATATTGTTAATACACCAATCAAATTGATTCTTCAGATTGTGAATGGCCACGGGTTGACCATCTGTGTTAGCTCTATTGAAGGAGTTCTTTTGATCTTGTAGAACTTTTGGCATTGGTCGCACTGTTTGGCATAATCTGCTACAACACGGTTTACTGTTGGCCATAAATACCCATATCGAAGGACTTTCTTTGTAAGGGTTTGCCACCCAGTGTTACGTCCATGGTCACCTTATGAACTTCCTTGAGAATTCTTCGAGCTTCGTCATTGGTCACACACCTAAGCAAGGGGATAGAGATCCTTTTTGATAGAGTATCCCATCCTGTACTATGAACTGTAGTGCCTTTCGAAGGAGCATTTTCCATTGATTCTTGTCTGTAGGGAGTGTAATTTTTAGCAGGTAGTTCATGGTGTCATCCATGTTTTTGGTTCTTCAGTCATCTTAAAAATCTAGTCGATATCCATCTCGCTTATGCTTGGAGCAGTTAGCGTTTTAACTGGGACCAGTCCCAATGCCTGAGCTTCTCCCAAACTGGCCAGTTTAGCTAGGTAGTCTGCTTTCATGTTTTGTTCCCTTAGGATATGAATGGTGGTGTATGTTGGGGATGCGTATTAAGGATCTTAAGGCAGCAATAACACTAGAGGGGGGGGGGGATGAATAGTGTTTTAAAGAATATATGAACTATATGACTAAATTAAAACTTTCAACACAAATCTAAACAGAATTCTAACACAGAATGATCACAGAACATATAACAAATGCAAATAGTAAAGTAAAGCAAGTAAAAGGAAAGAACACACCGGATTTTATACTGGTTCGGAATCCTCCTACATCCAGTCCTGCACCAAGGCAATATCCTTGTACAGATTTTTATAAGCCAATATCCAAATTACAACCCTCAATTTCTAAGGCCTTGAGGAACCCTCCTATCTCCGAGTCTGGGGTAAACTCTCTTGATTTACGGGACACAAGATCACCCTAATAATTCTTAATAACGATCCTTTTGAATGGATAGACTCTATGGACTTTTTGAATACAAATTAATCCTATAACTCTGAATAGCACTTTGATCTTTAGTAGAATGATGGAGAATCAAATAGAGAGAGTATCTAAATGATTTCCTATTGAGAATTTGGCAGAATGATGGCACGATCTTGAAAATATGAAGTTTTATGGATATGGAATGGTGGAGAAGAAAGAGTGATGAAAAAATAAGAAAGTAGTTGTTAAAAATTCGTTTTGGAAGCCTTTATATAGATGCTCAACAGTCATAACCATTGGCGAAAGGTTTTTTAACGAATGGACACTTCTTTTGAAATTTGAATTTTGAATCCAACTGTCACCATGTCGACATGGGGTATCCCCATATGTCGACATCCCTCAGTTCAAAATTGTAGAGATGTTGTTTTGTAAAAGCATTTGAATTTAAAACAAGTTGAAACTTCTCTGAAGCAAAATAAAGTGTTTAAACAATATTTTGAGATAAAGAATGAATATAAAACATTATTTTAAATATATATATAATTGATATAGACCGTTAATTATATAAGTAATATTTAAAATCAGAATAAGTTTTGATGTTTTAAAAATAGAAGTTTTTTAAAATTAGAATGGAGGAATATTTTAAGGCTAAAACAAAGTTTGAAAACATTTTTGAAAACATGATTTTGAAAGCTAAAACATTTTGAAAAACAGATTTAAAAACATTTTGAAAAATTTATTCAAACTGTAATTGCAAGAACCTTCCTACAGAGCTCCTCCATAGGACTCGAGAACTTGTACAAAGTAGTTTAAATGATTTTGATTTTCGTGGGTTTGTAAGCCACTTGTCGTGGGTTTGTAAGCCACTTGTCGTAGGTTTGTAAGCTACTTGTCGTGGGTTTGTAAGCCACTGGTTTCGATAGAAATTGGGTTCCATCCCAAAAGAAAATTGGAAGAAAGATGAGAGTGCTATTATGAAGTTTTAACAAAATACTAGACACTTATCTTGAGATCTTGAAATCTTGATTCTCTAGAGTCTTGAATCTTGAATCTCTAATCTTCATCTTGATGCTTGAGTCTTTATACCGATCAGTCTTCGATAATGCCTGCATATACTTCATATATATATATATATATGGAAATGTTAGTATATATTTTATAAAGTAAAGTATAATAACTATATAAGGTTGTTGTCATCAAAACATCATCAACTCAGTTCCTAACAATCTCCCCCCTTTTGATGATGACAACCTTTATTTATAAAATATTCTTACCATACCATAACTCTCCATAACTCCCCCTTACTCCGTGACTTCTTCTTAAAACTACAACTCCCCTTTATTCCATGACTCCCCCTTACACCAAGCACATATTTTTATAACTTTCTCCCCCTTTGTCATCAACAAAAACTATTAATTACTTAAGAATTCAAGAATGATTAGTATGAACAAATAATATGTATAGAGCAAGCATGAAACAATGAGTATAAGTGAACACATTTTAGTTATTACAACATATATAAGAACATACTTAAACACGAACAAACAAAACAATTTAAAACAAAGAATAAAATGAAGGTATGCTTTAATGGCGATCCTTAACTATAGGAGACTTATGAATCGAACAATTGGGGTAGTGGAGACAAAAGCTTCCACGTTGTTCAATTATGTTTCCATTAGTATCAACAAGGATCTCACCAACGCAAATAACGCTCTCGTCCTTATTTATAGGGACTTTGGGTTGAGGAAAAGGTTGATCTTCCTCTTGGTCTTCTTGTGGCTCTTCCATAGGTTCTTCTTCCTCTGATTCCATGGCTTGTGAAGAGTCTTCAATATTAATAGGATTTTTACGGTTATCCATAAGGAATTTTTGTACATTCCTAATAATATTCCCTTGCCTTTGTTGTTCTCTAGCCATCCTAAGTTGACTTACTTGAATTTCAGTCAACAATTGAAGGATATCTTTCATCTTCTCTTGTAATTTGATCACTCGAGCGTGCGTAGATCGTTTAAATGGACCGGAATGAGGAGATGTGGGTGAAGTGGGTTCATTAGTAGAAGAGGAGGCCATTATTTTATTGTTTCAGATGTTATTTACAGAGAATATAGTGAAGAAAGAGGAGAGAAAACGAAACAAATAGATAAATAACCAAATAACTAACTTTGGAGGGAAATTCTATTTTCAAATTTTTGTTGGGTATGTCGACATCAGGGGATGGGGCATGTCGACATGTCTTTTAGAAAAAGTGTAATTTTTATTTTGAATTTTTATTGATTATTATATTATATTATTTTATATTTCAGATTTTGAACAAATACCTAATTCTCTTCTAAATTTAGTAAAATTCTGTTCGGTTAACGGTTTAGTTAATATATCAGCAATTTTTTTTTCAGTATTTATATAATCTAGAGTTATTATTTCTTTAGTTATATTATCTCTAAGAAAATGATGTCTTATATCAATATGTTTAGTTCTAGCATGATGAGTTGGATTTTTAGATAGATTTATTGCACTAGTATTATCACAATATATTGGTGATTTACTTATGTTAATTCCAAAATCTTTTAAAGTTTGTTGCATATATATGACTTGTGAATAGGCCAGAGAAGCAGATATATACTCTGCTTCAGTTGTTGACAAGGAAACAGTATTTTGTTTCTTGCTGAACCAGGAAACCAGTGAATGTCCTAGAAAGTGACAAGTTCCACTTGTACTCTTTCGGTCTGATTTACAACCAGCATAATCAGCATCACAATATGATATTAAATCAAAAGTATTATTTTTAGGATAAAATAAACCATAATCTAAAGTGTATTTTACATATCTTAAAATTCTTTTAACAGCTTTTAAGTGAGTTTCTTTAGGTTGTGATTGGTATCTTGCACAGAGACAAACACTATGCATAATATCAGGATGACTCGCTGTTATATAGAGTAGCGGACCAATCATTCCCCTATATAAAGTTTGATCAATATCTTTTGATTTATCTTCTTTACTTAAACCTACATTTGTTGACATTGGAGTTGGTTTCCCACTAGAGGTGCTTAAACCAAATTTATTGATTAAGTCTTTAGCATATTTTTCTTGACTTATGAAGATTCCATTTTCTAGTTGTTTAATTTGAAGCCCTAAGAAGAAACTTAATTCTCCCATGTGACTCATTTCAAATTCTTTAGTCATTATATCTGAAAATTCTTTATCCATTATGTTATTAGTTGATCCAAAGATTATATCATCTACATATATTTGAACCAGTTGAATATCTTGATCATTTCTTTTAATAAAAAGTGTTGTATCTACTTTACCAATTTCAAAACCAGATTGAAGTAAATAAGATCTTAGTCTTTCATACCAGGCTCTAGGAGCTTGCTTTAGACCATATAGAGCTTTCTTTAACTTGTATACATGGTTTGGAAATTTATTATCTTCAAAAAGTGGAGGTTGTTCAACATAAACATCTTCTTTTACAAAAACCATTTAGAAAAGCACTTTTAACATTCATTTGATATAATTTGAAATTATTATAATTAGCGAAAGCAAGTAGAATTCTTATAGCTTCTAATCTTGCTACGGGGGCAAAGGTTTCATCATAGTCAATTCCTTCTTCTTGACAATAACCTTGCGCGACTAAACGAGCTTTATTTCTTACGACCTCACCGTGTTCATTCATTTTATTTTTATAAACTCATTTAGTTCCAATTATACTTTTATCCTCAGGTTTAGGAACAAGTTCCCATACATCATTTCTGGTAAATTGATTCAATTCTTCTTGCATAGCAAGAATCCATGAATCATCAGACGATGCTTCCTTTGGATTTTTAGGTTCAATTGTTGATATAAAGGCTACATTACTCATACTACTTAATTGATTTCTAGTTCTTACTACAGATTCAATATTTCCTAAAACATTTTCTATAGGATGATCTTTTGGTATTTTAAATCTCTTATTAGGTTGATTTATTTTACTAATAGTTTCATTAGATTGATTTAAATTTATAAAATCTTCTTCATCATCTATTTGTACAATATCTTTAAGATTTTCATCAAAAGATACATGCATAGTTTCTTTAATAGTATTATTTTTTAAATTAAAAACTCTAAATGCTTTGCTTCTATTAGAATAACCAATAAAGAATCCTTTATCAGCTTTTGGTTCAAATTTATCTAAATTATCTTTTGTATTAAGTATAAAACATTTACTCCCAAAGACTTTGAAATAAGCAACTATAGGTTTCTTATTATAAAGTAATTCATATGGAGTTTTATTTGTTAATGGTCTAACTAAAATTCTATTTAATATATAACAAGCTGTAGCAACTGCTTCAGCCCAAAAATGTTTAGGTAAATTACTATCAGAAAGTATTGTACGAGCACACTCTTGAATCGTTCTATTCTTACGTTCTACTACTCCATTTTGTTGTGGAGTTCTTGGAGATGAAAAGTTGTGAGTAATTCCCTTCTGAGTACAGAAATTCTCAAATTTTCATTTTCAAATTCACCACCGTGATCACTTCGAATAGTTTTAATTTTGAAAGAATGTTGTTTTTGAATTCTTTTAGAAAAGTTTTTAAATATTTCAAAATCATCACTTTTATGTTTTAAAAAGATTGTCCAAGTATATCTTGAATAATCATCTACTATAACAAAAACATATTTACTATGGTTAATTGATTGAACTTGAGATGGACCAAATAAATCTAAATGAAGTAATTCTAGAGGACTAGAGGTAGAAATAGCATTTTTAATTTAAATGAACTTTTCTTAAGTTTTCCTAATTGACAAGCATCACAAATACTATCTACTTTAAAGTTTAACTTGGGTAGACCTCTAACTAAGTCAAGTTTTGATAGCCTAGATAATAATTTGAAATTCAAATGGCCAAATCTTTTATGCCAAATCCAAGGGTCACTTGTATTAGCCAAAAGACATAGGTTATCATTTGAAATTTTCATACTAAGGATATAAATATTTTTCTTCCTAATACCTTCAAAAATTATATTAGACTTATCATCTTCAATGCGACATTTATCTTTTTCAAATTTAATTTTAAAACCTTTATCGCAAAGTTGACTTATACTAAGCAGATTATGTTTTAAGTTCCAAACTAATAAAACATCAGAAATAAGTAAAGTTTTAGAGTTACCGACATTGCCGACGCCAACCACATATCCTTTAGAGTTGTCACAAAAATTGACTAATCCACCATCTTGATAAGTAATGTCCTTGAGTATCTCGAGATTTCCAGTCATGTGCCTTGAACAGCCACTATCAAGTATCCATTTATCTTTCTCAATTTGCACAGTTTGTCCATTGGGTGTTGATTCGTCAAAAGCCATATAACATGTCTGTTCCTGCATAACACACCAATTCAGTAGATAACTTGATTTTTCAAAATAACTATATGCAGACTTATGAAACTTTGATGAAATGCATATATTCAAAATAGTTTTAACAAAATTTTCCAAAAATTCCATTTTTATATTTTTCAAGTTTCAGATTATGAAAACAATGAAAACCAATGCTCTGATACCAATTGTTGGGGATGCGGATTAAGGATCTTAAGGCAGAAATAACACTAGAGGGGGGGTGAATAGTGTTTTAAAGAATATATAAACTATATGACTAAATTAAAACTTTCAACACAAATCTAAACAGAATTCTAACACAGAATGATCACAGAACATATAACAAATGCAAATAGTAAAGTAAAGCAAGTAAAAGGAAAGAACACACCGGATTTTATACTGGTTCGGAATCCTCCTACATCCAGTCCTGCACCAAGGCAATATCCTTGTACAGATTTTTATAAGCCAATATCCAAATTACAACCCTCAATTTCTAAGGCCTTGAGGAACCCTCCTATCTCCGAGTCTAGGGTAAACTCTCTTGATTTACGGGACACAAGATCACCCTAATAATTCTTAATAACAATCCTTTTGAATGGATAGACTCTATGGACTTTTTGAATACAAATTAATCCTATAACTCTGAATAGCACTTTGATCTTTAGTAGAATGATGGAGAATCAAATAGAGAGAGTATCTAAATGATTTTCTATTGAGAATTTGGCAGAATGATGGCATGATCTTGAAAATATGAAGTTTTATGGATATGGAATGGTGGAGAAGAAAGAGTGAAGAAAAAAATAAGAAAGTAGTTGTTAAAAATTCGTTTTGGAAGCCTTTATATAGATGCTCAACAGTCATAACCATTGGCGAAAGGTTTTTTAACGAATGGACACTTCTTTTGAAATTTGAATTTTGAATCCAACTGTCACCATGTCGACATGGGGTGTCCCCATATGTCGACATCCCTCAGTTCAAAATTGTAGAGATGTTGTTTTGTAAAAGCATTTGAATTTAAAAAAAGTTGAAACTTCTCTGAAGCAAAATAAAGTGTTTAAACAATATTTTGAGATAGAGAATGAATATAAAAACATTATTTTAAATATATATATAATTGATATAGACCGTCAATTATATAAGTAATATTTAAAATCAGAATAAGTTTTGATGTTTTAAAAATAGAAGTTTTTTAAAATCAGAATGGAGGAATATTTTAAGGCTAAAACAAAGTTTGAAAACATTTTTGAAAACATGATTTTGAAAGCTAAAACATTTTGAAAAACAGATTTAAAAACATTTTGAAAAATCTATTCAAACTGAAATTGCAAGAACCTTCCTACAGAGCTCCTCCATAGGACTCGAGAACTTGTACAAAGTAGTTTAAATGATTTTGATTTTCGTGGATTTGTAAGCCACTTGTCGTAGGTTTGTAAGCTACTTGTCGTGGGTTTGTAAGCCACTGGTTTCGATAGAAATTGGGTTCCATCCCAAAAGAAAATTGGAAGAAAGATGAGAGTGCTATTATGAAGTTTTAACAAAATACTAGACACTTATCTTGAGATCTTGAAATCTTGATTCTCTAGAGTCTTGAATCTTGAATCTCTAATCTTCATCTTGATGCTTGAGTCTTTATACTGATCAATCTTCGATAATACTTGCATATACTTCATACATACATACACATATATATATATGGAAATGTTAGTATATATGGTATAAAGTAAAGTATAATAACTATATAAGGTTGTTGTCATCAAAACATCATCAACTCAGTTCCTAACAGTGTAATGTTTGATGTTGTTCAGTCCTGCACTTCAGATGGATATGGGGTGAGGTACTCCCCCCGGGCTTGATATTCGCCTTTCATTTGATAGACGACTAGCCGAGAGTCGCTATAGATATGTATGGACTTTATCCCGAGTTCCTTCACAACTTTCATCCCCGCTATCAATGCTTCCTATTTCTCTTCATTGTTTGTTGCAGAGAATTCCAAGCACAAGGCATAGCAAACGGATCGTCCTTTGGGAGTTTCGAGCACAAATCCTACCGACAATCGGAAATTGTTAGCATCGACAAACAACTTGCAGTGTGTCTCCACTTCCAGGGTAATTTCTTCCTCGTTGTCTCGTATTGTAAATTTGGCAATGAAGTCTGCCAATGCATGCCCGTTGATCGTCCTTCGAGGATGGCATGTGATTTCATTTCGACTTAGTTCAATGTTCCATTTGATAAGACACGCAGAGGTCTCGGGGCTGCATAACACTTGCTTCAAGGATTGATCTATTAGCATTTTGATCGGGTGTGCTTGGAAGTATGGTCATAAGCGGTTAAGAGGCAATATGCTAGTTTTTTCATTCTCAAATAGTTCTTTTCGGCTCCGGTGAATCATTTACCGATGTAATATAAGGGTCGTTGGATCTTAGCTTCTTGTCAAAGAAGCACAACACTTAATGTATGAGGTGAGACTGCTAAGTAGATAAATAAGTCTTCTTCATCTGCCGACTTGAATAGGATTGGCGGGTTTTTCATCTGTCATAGCAACTTTTCGAAGGCGGTCTGACAAGCCTAATTCCATTTAAAGTTCTTCTTTCCCTTCTTTAGTCGATCAAAGAATGGTATACATTTGTCGGTTGCCTTTGAGATGAACCAGCTTAGTGCTGCAACCTTTCCATTCAAGCTTTGTAACTCTTTCTTGTTCCTTGGGGCCTCAACTTCCTGTAAAGTGGTAATTTGTTTAGGATTTGCTTCAATGCCTCTGGCGCTTACAATGAATCCCAAGAACTTTCCAGAGGCTACCCGAAGTGACATTTAAGTGGATTGAGTTTCATTCTATATTAGCAGCGTATTTCAAATATTTCGACGAGGTTTCTAAGTGATTTGCAGCTATGATTTAACCAACATATCGTGTACATAGACTTCCATAGTCTTCCTGATCTGATGTATGAACATTGCATTCACTAGTCATTGCTAGGTTGCCCTAGCATTCTTTAAGCCGATAGACATCACTTTGTAGCAGTATAATCTCAGAACAGTAATGAAGCTAGTGTTTTCCCGGTCAAATTCATGCATCATGATCTGGTTGTACCCCGAGTAAGCGCCCATAAATAATAGCAGTTCATGTCCAGCTATCCCGTCGACAAGTTGATCGATTCTAGGTAGAGGAAAGTTGTCTTTTAGGAAAGCTTTGTTTAGGTCCGAGTAGTCGATACGAGTTTGCCATTTTCCATTGGATTTCTGACTAAGACTTGGTTGGATACCCATTCGTAGTAGGTTGGCACTTTGGACTGTTCGGGTCCTAGGCCATGTTTCTTCTGCTTTACTGGTGTATACTTGGGATCAATATTAAGTGCATGACATGCAATCTCCAACGACACCCCACACATATCAAAATGTGTCCAAGCAAATACGTCCAGGTTGGCACAAAGAAATTTGATTAGTTCCTGTCGCATCTTGTTTCCAAGATGTGATCCGATTTCTGGACTCGAGTTAGGTCATCCATGTCGACTGGGGCAGGCACCGTTAATTCTAAGGGTGCTGCCCGATCCTTCCCTAAACTCTTTTTTCTAGGGTCCATAGCCTTGACAAATCAGCTATAATTCCCAAGCCAGGGGCGGCTCTGTAGTTGCTACTCGGTAAGTTCATAAATGTGGAGATTTCTTCCCACATTCTTCCCTTTTTCTTTTCTTCTAGACCTGCACAATTCTGCGTTGTATCATTATTTAACAGCACTTTGATCTCTTTTTATCACCCCAACACCATTCTCTATCGAAAATTTCATGGTTAGAAACCACAAAGCTAAAACAGTCTTGATATCTGCCAAAGAGGGCCGACCTAAAAAAGCATTATAGACGTATATTTCATCTACAATCACAAAGGTCTAGATGAGGACGACTCTTCGGTCGCCTTCCCAAGTTCTACATGTAAATCAATTGTTCCAATAAGTTGCTTAGGATCATTAGTGAATCCCTGCATCTTTGTTTAGAAAGTGGATACATCGTTCATACTGATCTTCTTCTGATCAAACGTGTGTTTGAGCAGGATATTCACAAAGGTTCCACTGTCCACCAATACTCGTTAGACCAAGGTTGGTCCGATTCCTATCATCACGACCATGGGTCGAGGGTTGAAGCTTCTATTCTTTCAGTGCCTCGATTTCGGAACACTATGTCATTGTTTAGGGTCCTCTGTTGTTTGGCCGGAGTTTTGTCTTTGATCGCAAAGCATAAGTATTTCGGAGCGTGTCTTAGTGAGCCTACGTATCGCTCCATTTCTTCCCAACTCTTTTGCACGAGATGAGGTCCTCCATATATTATTTCGATGATGGGTCTCTAATCGGTCTATCTGAATCCTCTTTATTGGTTCCAGCTTGGTTTCCCTGGTCTCTAGGATCTTGGAGTGCTGCAGGTTGGTCAGGATTTTATGATTTCCTCACATATTGTTGAAGCTTGTTTTCTCGAATCAGCTCTTCAATTAGGTTCTTCAGGTAACGACACTCATTCGTATTGTGACCATGTGTTTCGTGGAAGTGGTAGTATTTTCTGGAACTATTTTTCTATTCATTCGCTTCCTTTCTAAGCGGCATCTTGTCCTTCTCTGTCCCCTTTGTCGCAAGGTAGATGTTTTCTAGAGTATCATTGGGCATGGTATATTTTTCGAGGCTCAAGTCTTTAAGTTGCTTATTTCCTTCGTTCCACTAATTGGAATTCTGATTCTTCCTTTTTTGATTCCTATCCTTCCCCGTATTTCTGTAGCAGCCCTGGAGGTATTTGCATCTTGTTGAACTACCATTCTATTTTGGCCAGTGCTGGTTGGTTGTAGGTTAGCAGGTTTTCCTTTTAGCTCCTCTACCTCTTCCAAATTCAAGTACTGGCTCACCTTTCGATTAAAGTCCTTCCTAGTGGTAGGTTGTTTCATTTAGATCCATTTTCGAATTCATTATCGAGATAGATGGCATGGACCAAGGCCATGAAGACCATAACTTCGTTTGGGTTACCTATTTTAGTCATTGTAGTGTTGAACATACTTATGAAGGATTTCAAAGATTCATTTCATCCCTGGAATAGGTCAGATAAGGGTATTACATCTTTTGGTTGTGCCGTGTGAAGTTTAAACTGATCAAGGAATTTGTTGCTAATTCATCTAAAGTCGAGATGGACTTTGGTGGGAGCCTGGTGAACCACATGGAAGCAATTCCCTCTAGGAAGTTTGGTAAACATCTGCATCGAACAACCATTTAAACATTTTCTTCATCCACTTACCAACCGTACTTACAAGTGAGGTTTCAGGTCTCTAGTTCCATTGTAAGATGGAATAGTTGGCATAATGAACTTTTTGGGGAATCGTTCATTCAGAGTGACATTAGTGAAGGGAGTCTGGCTTGGAGCAGGACCCCATTGAATGTGAAGCACCAGCCCTATTTATCAAGGCAAATAAAGCTGAAAAAGCAATAATAAATCGTAGAAAAAGTAAAGAGACAAGAATTTTTTATGGTGGTTCGGCTGTAAATGAATCCAACGTCCACTTATAGCTTTGATTGATCAACTGCTATTACAAAGAAGTTTGGATTACAATGTGATTCTACTTTGCTAAGTTAGATCAGACCGCTATTGTTAGAGACAATCGGAAGGATCTCAATTGCACTTTAATGGATATTGTGAGAAAGAAGAAGGGTGAAGAAATAATGACTGAGTTTCAGCAGAAATCAACTAGACCGCTTTTCTGTTGCAGATGAGATGGTATTTATAGGGGTTGAAAAGCTCTTGGGCCATGAGTTGCTTTGTAAGAAGTCTATTATCGCCTTGCAGAGAGAGATCAGAAAGTTTAGAGCTAAAATTGGCCATTATTTTAGATCGATACCAATCCGATCAAATTAGATCAGTGCCAATCCAAATCCTTAGCCAATTTTTGGCTTCGATTTGCTTGGTCAAGCTTTGTCTTCATAGTGACGCTCTCCATATAATTTCCTAGCTTGTTGAGTTTTTATTATAATGATTTTCCTATGGGTCAGATTGAACTGTATTCTGGATCAGATGGACCTTCGCTTCCTGAACTTGGATGCTTAGAATGTTACCAAACTTGCTGGGTGAGCTTGAGCATAGAATCACAATGAAAAAGGATTGGTGCCACCATGAACTATCAATTCGGATCGGTACCGATCCCATCGGATTGATCAGTGCCGATTCGAAAAGACTGCATATTTTTCAAGCAAACTTCCTGTAGTTATTTGTTTTGTATTTTTGGGCCTTTCGATCAAGTTTCGAGTCGTTCTGCTTTAATCTGAATGTTCTAACTCCCATTGAATTCTGCTGGGTTAAAAACTCGGTTAACATATATCAATTCATCATTGATACTAAAGTACACAACACTCTCCAAATGTTAAGCAATGTATTACTCATGGCTATTATGGGCGCTAATGGGTTACATAATTGTTGTTTTGGATGACCATAGAATGACTCGACCAAGAGTATCCTATTGGTTGATAATAACTAAGGTCAAATATAAATTCTCTACGTGATGATATTACGTGGTTCTTTCTACTTGAGAATACCACTGAACTTCAATATGAATACTCCATTTTGATTATAGTTAATCATGACATGATGTCTATCAAATAACTATAATTAGATATAATTTGAAACGTAGAAAGCGAAACAATATCTAATATAGAATTCATCTCCTATATTATGAGAAATTAGTACCACGATCAACTACGGTTAACTCAAAGTCAAAAGTCTCAGGTCAAGGCAGATTGTTTAATAGTAAATGTTACTATTGAACCGAGTACTTTAGAGATGGAATAAAATAGTTGTTGGAGTTTTGACCATGGCTAAACTACAGATATCAAAAGTGATATAGCGGTGATGAAGAGAATGTGTGTATAATATATCGTTGCTTAAATCAATATAATATATGATTTTACCGAAATGATTTGTAAGCAATGAATTTGGCGAACTTTTTGTACTATCAGCTAAGTGATGTGCTCCATTAATATATGAATTATTCAATGTTACTTGCTAAATAAATTCACACTTGTGAGTCGTACGACCAAATCTGTGCAGTATAAATGGCACACAACTTGTTATAAATTAAGTAAATCAATTAAATAGCACCTTTATACTTGGTGTGCCATTAGTTGGTAGCTCTTATGAATTTTGTTGGGTGCCCTAACTAATTATTTAGGTCTGTATATAAGCGTTACATATACGCATATTAAGTGTGATTTTAATACATATTTAAAATGAGTTTAAATATGCAAATAATAGAGAGGCCTAGAGTTTAAAGGTGAAAAGTTACCATACATGGCCGACCACATAAGGAAATGAGAGGTTCTAATTTTGGCTTTAGAAGAAGCAAATGGTAAGTTACTTGCCTAATGTCTCTTTTACAAAAGCGCCCAAAACTTCTTCGTGAATAATTGTTTTATCATTCTCCTAAAAATATAAACCATGTATATGAATGAGAGTCTTCACATACTTGAAATCACTAAACATAAAAAACCTCATAATAAACACCATAAATGTTAATGTAACTCCTCATATACCTAAAGTCACAAAATATAAAACACATAAACTATAAATATAATCATGTTCAAAGTTAAATCAATATTAATTTAAAAGTAGACTGGATCAATTGCTTGCTAGTTATTTATATATGCCCATTAAGATCCGCTTAGGGATTTTTTTTCGATAGTCAACCTATTTCATTTGATGCCAAATGGATTCTGACCCAACAACACTCTCTATATGATGGATGGTGAAATAGTAATGAATATTGGGGTACCTAGGGGTTACATACTTATGGTTGTTTAGAAAAATTATAAAATGACTTGACGAGTGTCTTTTATAGTCAAATATAACCAAGTCAAAATAGAAGTTCTTAGGGTAACGATGTACAATAGTCTTCAGACTTGAGGGTACTGTTGATCTTAAGTTGCCAGGCTATACTATGATAATGGTTAAATACTTGGCATGATGACCTTGTTATGATCGTAGTTAGGTATACTTTGGACTACTTGAAGTGAAATAACACCCAATAATGAATTCGTCTCCTTTGTTATAGACAATCGGTAGTACTATAATTGGTAAGTCAACTTAAGGTTAAAATCTCTAGCCGGAGTGAATCGTTTAATTGATAAATATTATCATATTGAGCTAACGACTTTAAAGTTACATACACAATTAAATATAGACATTAATAGAGTTCTTCACCTTATACCAAATTCTAGATATTTAAGTAATAAAATGAAGATGAAAATAATACGTGTACAAACTGTTGTTATTTGGAGAACCTATTTTTGATCAAAAATATGATTTCACCTAAATGGTCAATAAGCGTTGAACTTTGCTCGATACCGTGTTTAAACAAAATTATTACATGCTTTAGTATTTAATTTATTCAAATATTGATTGAGGACTGAGTTCACACCAGAGAGTTAATATTACCGTGTCGTCAATTATTTCCATTCGACTAATGGTAAAATTAATATGTAAATGTAATAATTAATAATAAATTAGTACAAATGTTGTATTGATATTTTATGGCTATTTTAATTTTTTATTTAAAGCTTAAAGTAGGACAACACGGTGTATAGAAGTTGTATGACTGTTTGATAGACGTGGGAGCTGGAAATTAAATAATTAAATGGTGATTCAAATGGGAGTCAAAGGGGCCATTGACCTTTCTAGCCAATGATTTGGCTCGACATAATATTTAAATTGTGGGGCCCGGCTAAGTCTTCAAAGGATAGAGAAAAATGAAGAGAAAAAGATGAAAACCCTTGACTATAAATAATCTAGATTCCACTCATTTCAAAAACACTTTTGACCTTTCGCCGGCCACCTATTGTTGCCCTTATGGAAGTCTTGATTTTATGTTGCAAACTGAAGTCGAGGAGATCGTGAAGCTCCAAGAGGAAGTAGTAAGCTAATAATGTGTTAGATTCTCGATAGGACTACATCGGTGAATGGTATATTATCTAACCTACATACATACATACATACATACATATATATATATATATATATTCATATACATTCATTCCTATGTGATTCATTGCTACACCATTATTTATATGAGGTTATAAATTATTTATCATATATATAATATTTTAAACATAAATATTTATAAATATGGGAATGCATATATTAAATAATGTTATCTTCTTTAAAAAATATGGTTCGGTTTATATATGTGTGTATGTGTGTGTTTTAGTTTAAATTATGAATATTATAATAAATAAATATATGTGTATATATGTTTGCACCAAAAAATTGGCACACACACCCAAGAGATTTGTAGTAGAGGAATAAATGAAGAATAATAAATGTACATAGAGAGAATATAGTGGTAAAGCAATAAGAAACAAGCTAATAACATAGACACAACAATTTATAGTGGTTCGACATTGTTTGCCTACGTCCACTTTGAAGAGATACTTTATTAATCATTTTGTAAACTGAGTATAAGAGGGATCAGATGAAAATTTTCACGACACGATTTTCGACCTCTAAAAACCGACATAAATATGCCCACTGTATTACGTGCCGAACAATCGAATGCCGGAAATACCAGACCACAAGGGAAAGAAGAAAGAGGTAGAAGAAGAAAATAGAAAACAACAACACAGAATCTCACAATCGCAGCGGAACAATATATACTAGATAAAAATTGACCATTGTACAAAAAGAACTATAACTATGTTTATACATTACATCATTAAAGTACAACGCAATCAATATTACAATACTAGACAGTTATAATAACTTGTCCTCACAAAAGCTGAATATACATCATACATTTCACAGCAGAATATAAACAGATACGTATAATACGTCTTCGTCATCCAACTCCTTCCTAGGCTCTACAACATCTTCTCTTGTATCCTATAATACTCAGTCTGTTCCAAGAATTATAATAAAATAACATCAGAGTCAGTCTGGAAAATTAGCGTGAGAAGTCACACTCAAATTGAATTATTAAATTTCAAAATCCTTTGAAATTAAAGGTATCTCGTAAGAACATGCAACAAATAAACATGTCGGGATTTCACCTTACGATAACAAAAACATTTTATATCAAAATCCTCTGATATTTTAATAGTGTCTAAGTATAAATACTTATTCAAATAGCTGAAATGCTTGCATCTCATGTTCCAGCATAGTTGGGCACAATCAAAACCTTACGGCGCTTATTGGAGATTGGGTTCCATACAATGGCAGGGCTACTAGGGTACCGCCCATCACTGTACCTGGTCTATATCAGCATATCGAGGACCACTCCCGATCCCCTGCAACACAAGACCGGAACTATCCCTTACTGGATAACTCGAATAAGATCACTACGCGATTGGGATCAACAACCGCCTACACAGCCGAAATAAAGGGACTCTAGACAAGGATGACCTTACCCTACTTGGAAGCCACCCACTTAACCTTGCTGTAACTCTTTTATTTTAGCCATTCTCGGTTGATGAGGCTTGAGGATATGAATACCTTTTTAGCACACATTCACTTAGAATGCTACCTGTCCTCTAGTGATGATGTACTGATAGCATTCATCCATACAAGTCCATTCCCAGTCCGAACGGAACTGAAGGCACAACTTATACTACATCCATTTTGGAATCACCCTCGTGATTAGTAGCGATTAGCCCTTGCACTTCACTGCTCCATCTTCGACTCCAAGATCTTGTCTTCTTTTCAAAAATGTACTCATTGGATTGAAGTGGTTTTCAGATCACAAATCCGATTCTAGTCTCTTCGAAACAACGTTCATTTTTCCCAGTAAACTCAACCCCGGTTCTTTAGGAAATAATCAGACAAAAATAAGATCAAAGATCACCTCCTAACCGTTAGTGGACGAATTTCCTTGTACACATCCTAGAAGAATGAGCGAGATTATACGTACAATATAGAACCTCGAACGACAACTTTACCATATTATTCCCATACTTCTCCTAGATATTTCCATAGTTATATTCGGGTCCAGATTTTGATAGTCGGTTATTTAACTATAAAATAAACAATCATTCATCCGAATATTTTATTTCCACCGAAAACCACCAAGTCTTATTTTATTTCCACTGAAAACACCAAGTCTTATTAGATTTAGATTTTAATTAAATCACTTTATCCAAAAATATACACTTAAAACATTTAAAATAAAACTATTTAAATCACTTTATTCAAATAATAGTTATGATATTCTACAATATTTTTCAAGTAAAATTTTAGCCAGAAACTACTTTTAAAATAAAACTATTATATAAGGTATAAATATTTAATAATTATCCTTTAAATCAAAATACTAATTTAACATTTAAAAATAACTAACTACTATAATTAACTTAATTAATATTTACTTTAAAAAAAATTAAACAATTTAAATAACAAATCTCTCTAAAAACATTCTTTTTAAAACATCTTTAAAACTTCTAATTTATACTTAAATGTCTTTCCTTTAAAATATACTTAACTTTCTAAAAAATACATTTCCACTTCAATAAAACCGGTGTTATCATTTATAAATCCTTCTCGATTTATCTGTAGTTTAAATTTATGTCCCAATTCCATAAATTTTTGTTCTCACATTTTAAAAATAAAACCAATATTCATTTTTAAAACAAATTACCATCTCCTTATAAATTCCCATCATTATATTTAAGTCTCAAATATCCACTGATATTTTTACTTCACTTTATATTATAAACCTCGTTTATAAACCCCATAGTCTCATTTCTCATTTCAGCACACTTGATCGAATTTTCAGTTGATTTCCAAAATTGAATTCCATTTTTAAAATAATTCCCAATACATTCCAAAATCCACACATTTCAGATCTTCCTTTTTATGATTTAAAAAGCTTGATTTAAATCTGAAACATAAGTTCCACATTTTATTTTTCAAATTCCCTCTTTATTTTCCTCTAATCTATTTAAATCCCGGATTTAAAAATAACTACTTTTATACTTAACAAATCACTTAAGTCCCATTATTAAATCCTTTTATTCGATCTTCCAAAAATCTTTATCTTTCCATACATACAAATTATTGAGTGCAATTTTAAAATCAAGCTTTTCTTTTTATTTTTCCCAAATTCGTTCTTTTAGTTTATCCAACTTCACTTTAAATATTTTAATTAAAATTTTCTTTTTATTTTCCTTCAAAAATCCAACCTTTATATTTTTTTGATATCTTAAAATACCAAAATATATTCAGTAAAACCATAACATTCAATAATTTTAATTATCAATATAATATATCACATATTATCAGATAAATCATACCATTGCAAATGTAAATAATTTTAACATTTTCGAGAAATCCAGTTGGATCCCTCCAACCTATTTCCCTGCATCCACAGATGTTAACACAATATATAAATACCAATCCCACTTTGAGGTGGTTATCGTCATATATAAGGTCATCCGCTATTATGTAGGGCGTATAGGGTCTCATCCGCTATATAATGCAGGAATATCAATCACTCTAATACTAATATATATATATATATATACACTTTTATATATATGTAATCATCCAACAGATAATTATAGGTTTATCAATCCAATCAACATCCAATAACTTAAATTTAAACGGAAATCCAAATGAGTAAGAGATTCTCACCTTTGATTTTCAATTGCAACCCATTTCCATACCGACTTGGTTTTTTCACGATTTTAGACCTTATATAAACATTATAAGATATATTATCATTTGAACTAATTGAATAATCAATTGCCATTTAATAATTTAATTTAAACTAATAATTTAATTTTTAAACTAATTTTCCTATAATAAATAATTTTTAGTAACTAAAATAATTTAATAATTTAATTGAATAAGTTAATCACCATAATCCATTATTTTAAAATAAAATAGTAAGTTTAAAATGTGTATATGTATATTCTTTTATTTTATTTTATTTTTATTTTTGTAACTACATACACTAAAAATAATAATCTATATAGATTTAAAAATCTAATTTCTATATAAACTCTATAAACATTTGGAATTTCTATTTCTAAAATCTTATATATATGTATATATTTTTCTTTGTTTACCTATATAAATATAATTATAAAATTTAAATTAAAATCTGTATGGGAATATATATAGTATTTATTTATTATTTTCTGTATCTATATACATACATACATACATACATACATACATATATATATATATATATATATTAAAAAGGTAAATCTGTATATACCTCACTGACTCGATCGATTCGAGCACTCACGCTTCCCAGACCCTCGTTGTCGAGCTCGAGCCCGCCGGAGAAACTCACGCCTCCACACAGCATGCGTCGTCGCTCCAGAATCTTGTACGATATCGCAGCCAAGCTCTCCTCAAACTCATGACCACCCAAACCTCTGCAACATCGCCTATACCCTCCAACTACTCCCCAGAACCACCGGCCTCACGAACCTATGCACGCGCACGATCGCAACTACGTCGCTCCATGATTTTTTAGGATTCGAACCGGAAGGAAACTCGATTCGATTTTCTTTAGATTAATTGAAGAAGAGGGAATTCGTGACTCTATCTTTGAACAGCTTCAATTTGAAATGAAAAGGAACGGAGGAGGGTGACACAATTTGAAATGTAAACATGCCATGCACACAATTTTAAATTTAAATGAATAGCTCGGCCATTAAAATTTTCAGAGCGAACTTTTTTCTTTCTTGCTTTCGTTACTTTCTTTTTGAAACTGCAAGTATTTTTAAAGGAAGGATTGGGTAATAGGAAGAGATGTTAACATGCTCAAACCAACTTGATACATGATTGAGGTGATGAAAAAGAAAACGGCCGATGTGAATTTGATTGACCGGTCAATATACAATATATATTATTTAAGTTTTTAATCATCTCTAATCCACAACTTAAAATTTTTACTTTCTATCGAGGCGTGCTGATAGGCGTTTATAATGTTATATCCCTATTTCGAACGTAATGGAAAAGGTCTCAAGTCCTAATTCGATCGTATGAAGACAATAGTTTTTTGGACCTACTTATTATATTGAATTTTCGATATAACTTTCAGCGTGTTTATATCTCGTACGTCCAAATAATAACTCCAAACACTACAAAATTTGAAAACCGATAGTAATACATTATTACAGATCCAATGAAACTGTTTCGTCAAATTCTGAGACTGTGCCCCGGAAGGCTATTTTTAAATGTCAATTTAAACGATATATTTTCAAAGTTGAACAAATCACTTTTAAATTCAATTTTAAAAGTTTTATTAACCTCGGTATTATTAATATAAATTTTATAAGTCTTTGAATTATTTTTAACATGCTTAAAACTCAAGATTCAATATTTTACCCAATTTCCAGTTATTAAATTAAATAATTAAATCATCCAATAAACAGTTTGTTAGCACCAAAATTGGTCATTAACACCCTTAAGAAAGATTATGTAGAGAGATAAATGAAGAAAGTAAATTAAAATAGAGAATTGTATGCTAAATTGAATGAAAAAACAAGAACACCGGATTTATAGTGGCTTAGCTTAACTACCTACATCCTCTTTGAGTCTTGATGTTTATTGCTTTCACAAATGATTGAATACAGATACAATCCATACTATAATGACTTGAATACAAGTGCTAAGTAAAATAGAAATAAGTCTTGAATGCAGCAGAGTCTCCTCAGTGTTCTCGAAAAAGGTCCCTTTCACTGTGCCCCTGCCCTTCTATTTATAGAGGAAGATAGGTCAGACTTGCCTCATGGGCCCAGGAACAAAGTACCTCAGCTCGTGTTAACTTCTACGCGCCGAGCCATAAATTTCGAACGGCAATTGCCGAGCGAGGTTGGTCAAACTAGGGGATGCCAAACGAGGCCTCCATGCCGAACGACACCCGCATGCCGAGCCACACATCCAGGCTGAACGGCACTCGTATGCCGAACAAGATGCTACGTCGAACGACCCCTCAATGCCGAACGAGATGCTGTGTTGAACGACCCCTCAATGGCGAACGAGGTGTTGTGCTGAATGACCCCTCAATGCCGAACGAGGCAAGATGCCGAGCGACCTCTCTATGCCGAATGAAGCAAGATGCCGAGCGACCTTTTCATGTAGAACAAGGCTTCATGCCGAGCGAGGGCTCGTGCCGAGCGAGGGGAGGTGTGCCGAACGAGGCCTATGCGAGCGAGGTGAGACACCGAACGAGGCATGTTCCTACTGGCCTTTCTACGCCGAATGTGACTCCATGCTGATGGGCTCATCTATGCCGAACGAGACTCCATGCCGATCGGCTCATCTATGCCGAGCGACGCTTTATGCCGAATGAGGTCCTATGCTGAGTGATACTATGTGCCGAGCGAGGCTCTATGCTGAACGGCTCATCTATGCTGAACGGTGTACTTGTTTAGTGATCATCACGTTATCGGGCCAATTACCCTGGTAACACTTGCGTGTGTCGTATGAGGCAACACGACATGCTTTGAGCTAGTATCCAATTCCCTCTTCTCCTTTGTGACATACACACGAAAATGTTCCATATGGATGCCAAGCGAGTCATTCGGCAAGTCACATGCCACTCGCCATAAGTATGTCAAACCATCGAGATACCTTGACCGGGTCCACCGGTCGATGTCTGTTCGACTTCCCTTTTCTCTATATAAGCCACTACTCCTTCTTATCCCTTTTACTTTTACCTCCACTCTACAGAACTTATGAACTCGCCTTCCACCAGACTTCTGCAAACAATATACCCTTCGTTTTTCTTCTTGAACCCGATATGTTGCTCCACCTCCTTCCCCAATAATGAACCTGATCAGAATTGCGTTTGCTACTTCAGAATCTCCCTAAATTTTGAGCCATTTCTTAGGTAATGACCTCTCCTTTAAAAACTTCATCCCGACTAGTAAACTTATCATGAGATTCAAGTTCGTGAATCTTTGTAAAATCGAGGATATAGGAACCGCGTGGATGAGGACAACGAATCAAGGTTAGAATACGTCTTAGGGTTAGGCGGAGTGGTGGAAGGAAGAGGGCGTCAGAGGTATTTAGGACATGAGGGAGTAAGAATTAGTGAAAATAGGGGGTGTGAGTTAAGCATGGTGTGCGAATCGAAAGAGAAATGGCTGCGGTTCGGCATGACTCTTGCGTACTGAACGATGAAGAGAGGTTGGAGGAGATCAATGAGTCATGTCGAACGACAAAGAGAGAATACGGGAGAGAAATGAGTGTTGTCATGCTGAACAAGGAAAAAGGGAAAAAAAAGGAGAGAAGTGAGGGTTAAGCCTAGAGTGCCAAGCAAAGCAGCTCGGTATGACAGTGGCTCGGCATGACTCCTGCATGCCGAACGATGAAGGGTGAGTGAGGAGAGGTTAGGTGATACTTAGTCGAGTCTCTCGAGTATCGTTCGACATTAAGTCTTGAAATAGACAGCAATAGTCATAACCGCTCAAACTCAAACGTAATCCATGTTGACTGGACTTACTTATCATACATAAACATCGACAATGACAAAGACAAGGACTTAAGAAAATAAGCATATCGACCACTCCGGACTAACAACTCTCCTTCTCAAGAACTATAAATCTGAATTTAACTTGATAAAAATAGACTACAGCCTCGATATATAATATGAACTTCCAAGTTCAAAATTAAAAACCATCATTGGACACCTACACTTTACTTTTTCTCATTAGTTTTACGGCTATAAATTCTTTGACACTTATACTCGAACGACTGCACTAATTCACAAACCACATGGGGGAATATTCTTGTTGTTATGCCTAATGTTGATTGTTTTTCAAGTATAGTTTAAATAGGTGTTTCACCAGATTCTACACACATTAGAGATGTCTAGGATTCCAGTTCTGCCACGATCTTGGACAGACCCGTGCCATCTTCTCAACAAGAAGTAGTTGGGGCTTCAAATCCGTCGACTACTCCTATACAAGACATGCTGAGCCCTATGATCGCATCTGTCGACTTGGCTCCTGATGCCCTGGATGCAGCGATCTTTTTAGACGATCCGATCGATTCTCAAGCCTCGAGAATTAACGAAAGCGCTCTTCATCGCATATGCTCGGTGCATGGGATTCCTTTCGATGATATGTTGGTTCCATCAAGACAAGATCGTCCTCACCTGCCCCCAGTCGGATATACGGCCTGCAACAAATTTATGTGCTGGGTTGATAGCGTGCCGTCATTCAACTCCTTCCTTCGCAACCTGCTACAGTATATTGAGATCGCTCCATCGTAATTACATCCAAACAGTCATGCGTTCATGTACGGCACGTGCATCCTCTTCATGAGCGTCCTTTTCAGGCTCCCGACTGCCGGCGATATCCGATACATTTATCGTTTCAAGAGACGTTCAGACACCCCATCTTTTGTTTTTCTTGAACCACACAACAAGTGTCAAATTCTGACCGAGGCGTGGAGAAAATTTGCCCAGTATAAGTAGGAGTGGTTCTACGTGCGTTGTCCTCCTGGCTTCGTAAGAAGATGGGTGGAAGGAAGTAAGTTTCTTTTCTGGATTAATACCTGCATTCGACGGTAATTTATCCTTTTCTAACTCTTTACCCACTTTTATAGGTATCAGCCCACGTCACGAAGGCTTCGGGTATTCTGAAGCTGCTGAGGCTATTCGAGCCATTCCCATAGGAGACCGGGACATTAGATCTCTTATTTCGAACGAATCGCTCTCAAAGTTTGGGCTGCTGGCGGCGGGCCGTCGGATAAGCCTTCCTCAAAGTGTCACTATAATAGCGTCTGCCTTGGGCAAAGGTAAAAAGCAAGCTGGGCCTTTAGCATGTGACGCCCCTGACACATATGAGGAGGGGGAGATTAAAGAAGCTGAAACGCCCGAAGTACGTGGCGAGAATGTTAGCTCCGCTCGGGAGCCGATAGTCGAGGTGCATGATATCGAAGTAACGCCTCCCCCTGCGATGGGAAAAAAAATAACTTAGAAACTGAGGAAGAAGACAACGGGCGGAACTTTTAAAGTCACAATCACCCCGGTGGAGAGAGCCTTCTCCTCAACTCTTAGAGAGTTCATTGAAAGGCCTGTCGGACCTTACTATTCCCGACGATTTGCTTAACTACAGCTTCAATAATCTGGAAGCGCTTAAACTGCATTCGCTCGCAAGAGGCGATGCAAGCGCTCAAGCCCGTGTTCAGGGGGAAAAAACTCCCATAAGCAGAGATAAAGAAACTGGTCCGTTGGGGGGAAACACTATGACACACACGGACACGTGCACTTCACTTTGCACTTCAATTTTAACCATCACTCTATTCTTTACTAACTTGTCATTATTCACATTCCATGCAGGCGACATGGGATGCACTCAGGGACTTGACCGTCTTCGTGAGTCATCTATTTTTCACCACTTCGATCGGGATTCGGGTTCCGGCAAACGTCGAGACAGAGATGACACCGACGATTGAGACTACCACCACCAAGAATCATCCTACCGAAGAAAAACCTATTGCCAGTCCTCCTACTCTCATGATCCTCCTTCTCAATCGGAGCAAAGTAAGGAGAAGTTCGCACATATGAGGTCCCAGCCTGAGGCCCATCGAGATCAACACTCCGGTTCATCCATTACCAGGCAATCCCGGGATCCCTATAAAACACCTGTAGTCTCTAGGAAGACTCCTCCCACTCTCATATCTGATCCATTGGTAGCAGAACGACTTGCTGAGCTTAAAGCCACATTCCCAAAAATATGCTTTGATGGCTTGAAATTCGTCCCAGCGATTCATCACATTCTGGAACATGTCAAACAAAGCGCTCTTGCTTGTACTAACGACATCTACGTTTAGCATGACACGTCTGTCCACTTTGCTGAAAAAGTCTCGGAAGTCTCTGTTGAGCGTCAACACAAAATTGATCGCCTAAAGCTCGAGGCTATTCATGATAAAGACATTATTAAAGATGAGGACGAAGAGCTCTCTTCATACAAGTCTCATCTCGAAGTTGCCAAAAAAGCGCTGAAGACACAGCGGAGGCCGTTAATCGTCTGGAGTTGTCACATAAGAAAGAAATTGACGAGACGATCCAATGCTGCGGGGCCTTGGCTTTAGAGTAGTACTCCGTTCAAAAGGAGAGGGATGCATTCGCCCTACGAGTCAAAGAGTTGGAAGAACTACTCCGCAAAGAGAGAGAGGAAAAAACTGCTGCTCAGGAAGAGTCGCAACAATATTGCGATGAAATTTTTGCTACGCGACTCCTAAAGGCAAAACTCGATGACGTGCTCTCTAAGGTTGGGATGCTAAAGGATGAAGCCCGTGAAGAGGGAAAAAGAATAGCATCCATGGAGATTGACTCTTGCCTCGAGGCGACTATAGAGACTAGCAAGGAGGAGATCAAGTGCTTGTTCGACATGCTTATAGCAGAATACAACGCTCGTGTCCTCATGCATCGGGACTTAACTTTTCTTGGCAAGGGCTACCTCGAATATTTAGCCGAGGCATGGGGAATTTTGATAAAGATCAGAAAAGTCGAGGTAGGCACCAAAGAGGTCGACGAGGAGGCTTTGGTGAAAGAATTTCTTAGGGGGAATGAGCCTTTAGACTTGTGTGCAGCGAAGGCCCTCTACAACAAAGGTTCCTCATCATTAAAAGGAAAAGATGACATCGTCGATCCATTTGGAACTGAGTCTCCAGCTCCTCCTCTTACTCAATCGACCGGTCGGCCGGTACTTGATTCATTCGAACAGCATGTCGGTTATGACCTGGAATCCCCTGGCCTCGACATTCATGTACTATCTCCAATTCCAGAGGGTGAAACTCCATGGACGGTTGAGAGCCAGCAAGAAACCGGAAAATAACTCTTCTTATTAAAGTTCGAAGAGCCGTTGTTTTCAGCGTGAGTTCATTATATTCTAACGTTTGTCTCTTGTGCTTTTGCGTAGGCCGCTCTGACCTCGAGCCCACTCTGAGGAGCGATGACGCCAAGGAGAAGAAGGAGAAAGCGAGCGAGGCAATTCAAGCGGAAGAGACTCCCGGCCCTAATCTCAAGTGATTGGGGCGCTTAACGAGGACAAGTCTGAGACTTCGTCTCCCGTCGAAGAAAGTTATGAAAATGAGATTACAGGCGCCTTTGAAGACACTTCAAAAATAAGCATGAAGGAGCAACTTGTAGAGGATAAGAAAAAGAAAGATGAAATCAAAGTTGATCCCGGAGTTGTGGATCAAGATGATCCTTTGAACAGGCCTTTGAAGGAAATCCTTCTTGGTGGGTCTAGGCCATTAAAAGTCCCTCATTCCTCCTCGGATGTTACTTCCCAATCAGGCAAAGCTTCCAAGCGAAAATGCATGGGAGAGGAGTCGTTTGAGAAAACGAAGGAGGAAAAGAAGCCAAAGAAATCGAGGAAGTAGCTCTTACACTCGTTCAACGTGAGTTAGCTTAGATTATGTAATTATTTTTATTTATTTTCATAGTCGATGTAAGTAGACTTTTGACTCCGAGTTTTGGAGGAGTTGTAGTAGAACCTTATTTTGGATAAATAAAACTCAGTTCTTTTGTCTTTCAAATGACTTTTATCCTTTAGCTTTCTGTATAATTATGGTCGAAACCCGAGCTATTGTGAGTTACATAAACCCTCAATTCATCTTCATTTAACTCGGAATTTTTTTGGAATTGTGCATCTTTTGTTCCACGCTTCGAGTGCTTAGTATATTATTCAGTCTGTGTGCTGGGGGCTTGATGACTTCAAGTCATCGGTACTCTAGTACGCACTCTGAGAACTTAGAGATTTTTAGTCATTTATACCCTAGTCCGCACTCTGGGGACTCAGAGTACTCCAGTCCGCACTCTGCGGAATTGGAGATTTTGAGTCGTTTATACTCTAGTCCACACTCTGGGGACTCAGAGTACTCCAATCCGCATTCTGGGAGCTTGAAAATTTTGAGTCATTTATACTATATTCCGCACTCCGGGGACTCAGAGTCCTCCAATCCGCACTCTGGGGACTTGGATATTTTGAGTCGTTTATACTCTAGTCCGCACTCTAGGGACTCAGAGTACTCCAGTCCACACTCTGGGGACTTGGAGATTTTGAGTCGTTTATACTCTAGTCCGTACTCTAGGGACTCAGAGTACTCTAGTCCGCACTCTAGGGACTTAGAGATTTTGAGTCGTTTATACTCTAGTCCGCACTCTGGGGACTCAGAGTACTCCAATCTGCACTCTAGGGGCTTGGAGATTTTGAGTCATTTATACTCCAGTCCACACTCTAGGGCCAGTCTGTACTCTGGGGACTTGGAGATTTTGAGTTGTTTATGCACGTTCGTACGTCAGACAGAATAATGTAACTCTAGTTTTATGCCATAGAATTATCATACGCGGAAACATCAATAATTCATGGAAAAAATGGCTTCAAGCCTTTATTAATGAAACAAGCTAAATTGTCTTATTACATGCTGAAAACTAAGAATCAAGAAATGAAAAAATACTGAAAATAATTGCAACAAAGATAGAAAATGAATAGACTAAGTATAATAATGACGTAGATGCTCGCTATTCCATGCTCGGGGGAGTGTCGCGCCATCAACGGTCGCTAGCTTGAAAGTCCTTCTCCAAGCCTCCGTTCAATGACGTATGGACCTTCCCATGTGGGATTCAGATGCGATATTTTTCGGGAAATATCGTTTCAAAATGAGGTCGCCACATTAAAGACTCTTGGCTGGACTTTTTCTTTATAATATCGAGCGACTCGGTGTCCATATGCGGCCGCTCATAAATCAGCTTCTTCATGTTTTTCATCAATGAAGTCCATGATTCCAGCAAAAGTTCCTGATTCATATTGGGGTCGTAATGAGTTACCCGATATGACTGAACCACAAGTTCTATGGGTCTAACAGCTTCGATGCCATGTGCCAATGTGAAAGGAATGTGGCCAGTCGCGGACTTATGTGTGGTTCTTTAAGCCCAAAGTGCTATTGGAAGTTCATCCACCCACTTGCCTCTAGCCTTTTTCAAATACTTTTTCAATATGGACTTGATTATCTTGTTCACGACTTCCACTTATCCATTGGCTTTTGGACGAGCAACTGCTGCAAACCTTTTTTCAATGCCATGCTTTTGACAAAATTCTTTAAACTCTTTGCTTTCGAATTGAGTTCCATTGTCTATAATGATAGTCCGTGGGAGGCCAAAATGGCATACAATATTTCGTACAACGAAATTAATGACCTTCTTGGTGGTGATCATGGCTAGGGGCTCTACTTCTGCCCACTTGGTAAAATAATCGACCGCAACTATCATGTATTTCGAACCACCTTTAGATATGGGTAAGGAACCGATAATATCGATTCCCCGCATTGCAACGGCCATGGGAAAACCATTTGCATGAGTTCTGTTGGCGGAGCTCTCGAGTTTTTTGCGTACTTCTGGCATTTGTCACATCTCCTTACGTAGTCTGTAGCATCTCGATTTACATTTTGCCAATAGTATCTAGAGCAGAGGATTTTCTTTGCTAATGTCTGCCCTCCAGTATGGTTACCACATTCTCCTTCATGGACTTCCTTTAGGACTCATTTTATCTCATCATGGGCAATGCACCAGAGTAAGGGGTCGAGAATCCCTTCCGATACATTATTCCGTCCTGCATTACATATCGTGAAGCCTTACGAATGACTTGTCGCCTTTTGTTCCTTCTTTCGGGCAAGATCCCATGTAGCAAGTATTGTTTGAATGGGGTCATCCTTCTTGATTTATGTTTCTTACACAAGATCTATCTCCATCACATTTATACTCGGAGCATGTAAGGTTTCGACGAGAACCAATGTCATTTGTTGTGCATCACCAGTGCTTGCAAATTTTGCCAATGAATCGCCTTCGTTGTTTTGATCACGCGGGACTTGCAAAATATCATAATATTCTAGATTCGCTAGCAGCTCTTAAACCCATGCAAGGTATGGGGCAAGTCTCTGTCACTTCGCTTGATAGTCCCCTTGTACCTGATATATCACCAATTGCGAGTCACAAAAGAACTCAATCGATTTTACTCCCAGCTCTAATAAGTTTCAAGCCAGCGATCAATGCTTCATACTCGGCCTCATTATTTGTTGCTGGGAATTAGAGCTTCAAAACGTAACAAATTTATCGGTTTTTGCAAGTAACAAAAACTATGCCAGCTCCCGAGCAACGGTCGTTAGATTCCCCGTCGGTGTACATCTTCCATCGAACGGAAGGTATGACGTTGTGACCGTTTGATTCTTCTGACATGGTGAATTCAACAATGAAATCTGCTAGCGCTTGCCCTTGTATGACCCTTCGTGGCAGGTAGGTAATATCGAACTGACTCAACTCGATATTCCATTTTAACATCCTTCCATAGGTTTCTAGTCATTGGAGTACCTGCCGCAAGGGTTGATCGGTATGAACACTGATTGAGTGTGCCTGAAAGTACGGTCGGAGCTTGCGTGATGCAATCACCAAGCTATAGGCTAGTTTCTCAATCTTAGGATAATTTCTTTCTGCCTCTGTTAAACATTTACTAACATAGTACACTGGCTTTTGATCCCGGTCCTCCTCGCGCACCAAAACCGTACTGATAGCATGCTGGGATACAGCCAAGTACGCATACAACATCTCATGGTCTACCGGTTTTGATAGTACCGGGGGACTTTCTAAATGCCTTACCAGAGCTCGGAATGCTTCTTCACAGTCGGATGTCCATTAGAAATTCCTCTTTCCTTTCTTTATTACGCCAAAGAAAGGAATACACTTATCTATGGCTCTGGATATGAATCGACTCAACGTGGCCTCCTTTCCATTCAAGCTTTGTACCTGCTTTATAGTTCTGGGCACTTTTATGTCTCGAATAGCTTGAATCTTCTCCGGGTTAGCTTTGATTCCCCATGCATTCACAATGAAATTGCCAAAGAAATATTTCAAAGGATTGATTTTCATCCCATAATGCCTGAGTATATCAAACATTTCCACTAAGTCCTGAATGTGGTCGTTTGACTGTCGTGACTTCACGAGCATGTCATCCACATAAACTTCCATCGTTCTACCAATCTAGTCTTTAAACATTGATTCACCAGACGCTGATAAGTTGCTCCCGCGTTTTTCAATTCGAAAGGCATCACTACATAGAAATATAACCCAACGTTAGTGACAAAACTGGTGTGTTCTTGGTTTGGAATGTGCATCGAGATCTGATTATATCCCGAGTATGCATCCATAAATGACAGTAACTCTTGTCTGACCGTTGAATCGACTAGTTGGTCGATTATGGGTAAAGGAAAACTATCGGGAATGCTTTGTTCAAATCAGAGTAATCAACGCAAGTTCTCCACTCCCCATTTGCTTTCCTTACTAGCACAAGGTTAGACACCCATTCAGGGTAGAGGGCATCGTGGACGAACCTATTGGCTTTGAGTGTGTCCACCTCCTCTCTGAGAGCAACGGACCTCTTCAGGTCTGTGCCTCTCCTTTTCTATTTTACAGGAATGTACATCGGGTCTATGTTCAATATATGACTTGCAATAGTGGGAGAAATCCCACACATATCAGAATGTGTCCAAGCGAAAATATCCAAGTTCGGTCGGAGGAAATCAATAAGATCCTCGGCCACTACAGGTTGAGTTGTGATCCAATCTTAAGCACTCGTGATGGGTCATCTCGGCTGACTGGAATGTCAATCGTCAGTACAGTCATTTCTGCTTTTGCTTCCATGGGTTCCCCATCATCATCCCTCTGATCTATGTCTGTATAGATCTGAGAATGTTTCCCGAGCCAGGGCTCGGGAACTACTTGTCAATTGTCAGTATTCCGGATGTGGATGGAGCTGTCCACAACCTTTCCTTTCTCTTCTGCTGGGCCGCTCTCAGCTCAGCCATATAACATGCGCGACCGGTCGCCTGATCGCCATGCACCACACCAACTCCTTTGTCTGTCGGAAATTTCAAAGTCAAACACCACGGAGCCAATGTTGTCCTGAACTCTGCCAGGGCCGGTCAACCAAGAAACACATTATATGGAGAATCAACATCCAACCCTATGAAAGGTAGGATTCATACCCTCCTATGCTCACCTTGTCCCAGTTCAACTGGCAATTCAACATATCCTACTACATCAGTCGCTGCACCATTAAAGCCATGGATATGGGCTTTAGATGATTTCAAATCCTTCATCTCCATCTTCATTTGGTCGTATGCCTTTTTGAAGATGATGTTAACTGAACTTCCACAATCAATAAAAATTCTCTTCACACATGCTGGCCCGATTGTTGCGGATATGACCATCGGGTCAACCGTAGGAGCCTCCACCTTGTCAACATCTCGGCTCCTGAACATTATATCATTTTTCATCATGCGTTGTTGTTTAGTGGAGGTCCCGTCCTCCACATTCGAACAACACCCATAATCTGCATGCCTTAAGGAATTAGCATACCGCTCCATTTCCTGCCAGTTCTTATCTACATGATGAGGTCCACCGACTATAGTGTTTATGACCAGTCTACCTACAATATGGGCAGATTCCTCCGGATGGCATGGGATCGGTCCGCGTCCGGGGTCCGATGTTCCTTGCCTACCTTCCTGCGGGTTCTTGACAAACTCCTGCAATTTTTTTTGTCTGATCAGCTTTTCTATGGCATCATGGAGGTGTCTACACTCCTCTGTATTATGCCCGTAAGTCTCATGGAAGTGGTAATACTTCCCAGCCCGTTTTTGTTTCTCTGTTGAATCCTTTGGGCGCGGCTTTCTGTATTGGAAAGTATTACAAGATGATAGATAAATATTCTCCACAGATGCATTCAAAGGAGTATACTCATTGTAAGTGGGAATTCTTGACTTCCATTTCCTTATCTCCGTTTTCTTTTTGAGATTTCCTCCTCTAGACCCTTTAGATTGCCCGGGTTTATTTTGGACATTGATTTGAACCTTCCCTAAATTGTCACCGAACTGCTTTACAGCGATGTTGCTTTTCACAGTCTCCTGAACAGGACCTGATGCCTTATCTCCCTCGTCCATCTGGCTTCCTCTCTTTTTATGAATTGATGAGCCTTTAAATAGAAACCTCCAGCGTAGTTGGAGGCTTTCCTGCCAGCCAATCTCCAAACTCTGAATCCGGATCCACACCTCGCATTACCGCCATCAGAATTGCGTGGTCGTTAGGGTTGCTAACTTCAGTAGCCGCTGTGAGAAATGCGGATTAAAGATCTTAAGGCTAGAATAAACACTAGAGGGGGGTGAATAGTGTTTTTGAGAATTGTTAAATCTTTTTGAGTTTTTGTTAATTTGAACACAAATGTATGCAATATTCAGACATAGATATGATCACAGAATCAAACACAGAAGCAAATATAAAGTAAAAGTGGTAACGGAAAGAACAAACTGAATTTTATACTGGTTTAGAGTTATCCTACATCCAGTCGCGCACACAAGTACGGATTTTCTTTCAAAAAATAATCTTTACAATTACACCCTCGATTTCAAGGCAACGAGGTACGCTCTCCAGAATCACAATCCTCTGGGTAGAGATACTTGATTTCCCAGGCAACAAGTTCACCCAATTGATTTCCAAAGGCTACAATCACACCTTATCTTGCTTGATTGATTTCCAAGGCTACAATTACACCTTTTCTCGCTAAGTTGATTACAAAAAGCTTATAACTCTGAATAGCACTGAGGATCTTATTGAGATAGTGATAGAGAATCAAACCAGAGATAATATAGTTAGATTCAATGTTGATTTCGACAGAGTAATGGTAAGAATATGTATACAGAAATATGGAAGAAGAAGAGGAGTGAAAAACCAGAAACACTGAATTAAAATTCGTTGAAACTAACTCCTATTTATAGAAGAACAACAGCCATGTCCATTCGTGTAGACTTATGCCGAATAGACACTTCTTTTGAAATTTAAATTTTGAACTCAACTAAACCATGCCGACATGGGGTACTAGAGTATGTCGACATCCCAAGGGGATTTTTGGTGTTTTGATTTTCTTTGAAAATAACCTTTATCTTATATTAAAACTATTTTAAACTTTATAAATATACTTGACTATAATTAAAATACATAAGTAAATATAAAGAATAACATATATATATATATATATAATATATATATATATATATATAATTTTACTATAATTTTATATTTAAATATAAATATATAAATATTAAAAAAATTAAATATGCTTTTATTTTGAAAGATATTTTAAAACCAAGGATAATTTGATTTTGAAATTTAAGATTATTTTGAGGCTAAAAGTATTTGAAATCAGGATAGATGTTTTTGATGCTTTTTAAAAGGAAGGTTTTGAAATCATTTTTGAAAACAGGATATAATTTTGAAAAATCATTTTGAATAAAAAGTTAGTGGATACAAAATAATGTTCCACTAGATTTTTTGTAGGTTCCATCCTACTTAGGGTTCCATCCCTTTAACATGCTCGAAGTGGATTCCATTTCACGAATAAATTAGATTTTAAGATGCCAGTGCTTTTCTAGGAGTTTTAACAAAATTTATAAATAAAAAGTAAATTACTTGAAATCTTGAACTCTTGATAATCTTGATATTCTTGTTACTCGTGAGTCTTCAATCTTGGTATCTTGAATCTCTATACTGTACAGTCTTCATTCTTGGTACCTGCATGGTTAAATCCTGCATATACATATATATCTAAACTTATGCTGTCATTATTTATATTTTATAATCTATTCTAAGGTTTTTGTCATCAAAACCATCGTCACATGGACTAACAATCTCCCTCTTTTTGATGATGACAACCTTTGTTTATAAAATATTACTTCTATCCTAATAACTTCCCCTTAATCTATGCTAACTACCTTATTTTATACTTCCCCCTTTTGTCATCAACAAAAAAAACTAACTCTAAACTATATAACACCAAACTATATAACTCCCCCTCATTCTTGGACTAAAATGCCTGCATTAATAAACTTATATATTGGACTATGGAATTAAGAGATAATTATATTTATAGTCACAATAATGAATCAAAGATTATATACATATCAATGTATAATTATACATGTTTTGTACAACAAACCTCAATCCACACTAAATATCAATCAATATCAAACCAAGCCAAAGCAAACGAAATCAAATCAATTAAAGTAAACAATTCAAACAAAGCAACCAAATAAAATCAAACGTTACGAGAAACTTCCACCCATCCTTCTTTTTCAAAGATAGGGTCTTCCTTAATAGCATCCTAATTTTCATTGTTGTTGGTGAGAGAGACTGGAGGATGTGCTTTGTTATCATCCTTGTGTAGGGAGGAAATCATCCATCATATTGCATCGAAATGTCTTTCTTGCTCCTTGATCATCTGCATTTGACTTAATTCTAAGTGTCGCTGGTTACGAAGAATGAATGAGAGAATATTCTTGAACGGATTAAGAGTTTCTTCAAGATTTTCGGATAAGTTATGAATTGGATTAGCCATATTTGAAATTGTGAGAAGAATGAGAGATAGAGAAGATAAGAAATAATATTCAGTGATGAATTCGGGAAGAAATAGGTATTTATGGGTGTAGGAATTCGTTTGAAATGAATAGACATATGGTAGTTATTCAAATTTCAAATTCAAAATGAGTTGTCATTTCTGACCAGTACATGTCGACATGGTCATACGGGGTATGTCGACATGGTGTAGTGAAATTTGATGATCTATTTTGATTTTGTGAATAATTATATGTGTGTGTGTGTGTATTTATATAATATACTAACGTTTATTCTGGAGATAAGACAAGCTAGATAACAGAAAGAAATTCCATTTCATTTCATACTAATACGATACAACGATTAATCATAAAGAACTATACGAACATTCAAATCAAAATAAACTAAAACAAACACAACAAGGTACTAAAAGGTAGAACTAGTTAGAGGATGATGATGATGAAGAAAGTCCAAGTTTCTTGCTGACTTTGGAAATGAACTTGTTCATCTTGGATGAAATTTTGTCCAACTTCTTACTAACGAATCGTTTAAGAATCCGTTGATTCTCAACAATCGTCTTTTGGTTTTTGAGAAGGGTTTTGTTGAATGGATTAGGAGAATAGTCGATGCTTTCCAAAGAGGTTTTACCTTCTTCTTCTTCTTCAATTTCCATTTCCATTTCATCCCCTTCTTCTTCCTGTTCCTCTTCTTCCATTTCCTCATGAGCCAAAAGCTCTTCCTTTTCGGCAAGAGTCTCATAAGGTTGAAAAACAAATGGAATTTTCATAAGAGAAATGTTGGAATGATTGAAATTTTTTCTAGAAACAAATTCTTTGCCTTTGAAATCCACTCCAAAATAGTTAAAAATCCGAGTGAGATAAATTCCATGATACAAAGTGTTCTCACCCATTTCAAGATTTGTAGGACGAAGTTCATCCAAAATAACTTGCGCCCAATTAATGTCATAATTTCCAAAAATAGCAAAAAGTGCTTTGTAAACTTTTGAAGTAGGATTGTTAAAATCCCCCGATCTTGGGGTCAAAGTATGTTGCAAAAGAAGATTGACAATTCTTGCTTTTGGTCGAAAATTTCGATTTTTGAATTCAAAATTATCATTCCCTTCGAAAATGTGGTCAAATGTCTCATGATCATTTTCATTGATTTTAAAATTAGAAAGATCCATTCCTGTACTCTTGCAATTGAGAATGGTACCCAAAAGATCATAATTCAAAACAAATCTAGTGCCTTTGACACTACTCCAAATTTCATCCTCATTTCCATTATAAAATCCATGGCTTAAATTTGCATAGAAAATTTTGACAAGGTTTGGATAGCAAACAAAATCATTTTGAGAAGCATCAACAAGACTAAGAATTTGATTGTTTGCAAAAAGAGAATCAATTTGATAAGAAGAAAAATCTTGAAAAATAGCAAACTTTTCTGGATGGACTTTGGCATAATTAGCATAATTGATTTATGCTTTTATTGCCTCCGGATCATTGAAGAGTTGCTCTTTTATCATTTTGAAAATTCTCATGGTGGAGGGGTTGCTTGAAGAAGCCAATAAAGTAGAGAGTAGAGAGCTTGAAGTTTTGAAGAGAGAGTTTGAATTCGAAAATGAGAGTGAAAGGTTATGATAAAAGATAGTGAATAAATAGATTCTCAAAGGACATGTTCTCTGGTCAAAAGATGCATTTTCAGAGAATTGAATGAAGTGAAAAGGTGGAGGAAAATTCAACCATTTGAATTCAAATTTTGAATTTTCAATTATGGTACCCATGTCGACATTATGGTGGGGACCATGTCGACATGTGCCATTGAATTTTTGTGATTTATTTTTCCTAAGTACTCTAATATATATATATATATACTTATTATATTTAATGTATATATATATCTGGAATATTATTAGAATTATAGTATTTTCAATATATTATTATACTATGAAAATAATAATAAAAATAATAAAAAAATAATAATAAAAATATTAGTAAAAATTTTAAAATTCAAATAACACACCAATTCAAAATCAATAAATCAAGCAATCAAACATCTAATTCTAAGCATGCAATTTCAACCAATTATATTGTAAATGTGTACCTTTTTCTAAGTCCATTTCTCTGATTTTGTGGGAATCGTGAACTGCCGTGAAACACAAATTTGAATTATCTGTCTTATGATCATCATCGCTTGAGGACGAGTCTGAGTCATCTAGAGTAGCAGTAAATGCATGCTTCCGTTTCTTTACTGAATCATTGTTCATTGGAGGATTTTGCCTATCTGGATAAGGACAATCTCTTTTGATATGGCCTGGTTCATCACAGTTGAAACATTTGACATTATTTGGCATTACATTCTGATTTCCAGAGTTTTTATAGTTGTTTCTCTTGAGATTATTCATCTTTCTGTATTTCAGGAATTTCCTAAAATTTCTAGACATAAAGGCTATCTCTTCATCATTATCACTCTTTGAGTCTGATCCATCGGTCAATGCATTTAATGCCATTTATTTCTTTTTAGATGCTTTGTTTTCTCTTCTCCCGATCATTTGGACTTCAAATGACATTAGATTTCCAATTAATTCTTCTATCTTTAAGATACTGATGTCATTTGCCTCTTCGATCGCAAGTGTCTTTTGATCCCATTCTGGAGTAAGAGAATTTATAATTTTTCTGACTTGATCTTCTTTAGAAAATTCCTTTCCCAAGGATATCAAAGAATGCACAATATCCTAAAATATTCTATACATATCTGAAATAGACTCATTAGGATTCATTTTAAATAATTGAAACTATTTTGTGAGCAAAGAAATTTTGGTCTGTTTAACTTCGCTTGTTCCTTCGTGAGTCAGTTGCAAAGTTTTCCAGATTTCGTATGCAGACTTACAAACTGACACTCTATCAAATTCATTTCCATCTAGTGAACAAAACAAAATATTCATTGCTTTAGAATTATTTTGTGCAACAGTCTTTTGCACAGCGGTCCACTGTGCCAAATCGGTTGTGGGTTTAGAATATTCAGTTTGTGTGATATTCCAAGTATCTAATCCTATAGATTGTAAATATATTTTCATCCTACATGCCCAATATGCATAGTTACTGCCATTAAAAAGTGGTGGTCTGACAGTAGACTGTGTAGGATCGATTTCACCCTAGAGGGGGGGTGAATAGGGTGATAGTGTAAATTATTAAAATTAATCGCGGAAGCTTATAAATTAATTTCAATTTAGATCACAGAATAGCAGCACAGATATCGCAGAATATAAATAACAGAACAACACAGAATTTACCCAGCTTCGGCAAAACCCTGCCTACGTGCTACCCCCAAGGTTTCTACTAGAAATTAGATAGTCCCTCGCTTACACACGTAAACTCACTATACCCACTATTGACTAATTTAACTCTACGCTCAAAACCTTGCCACAACTCAACCACCGAGTTGCGAATTCTCAAGCTACGCCACGTAGCTTGTCCCCTAGTCACACGACTTGAAATAACAACGGTTTAAAGTTTAAAAACAAATTTAAACAGAAATTTAAAAATAAAAACCCTAATTATAATTAAACTAAAGCCTTTTAAATAACAAGGCCGGTCCACTCTTCATTAAACCCGATCACTTCTTTGTGAACAAAAATGGCGGCTGCTTCTTTCTTCGTTCCTTCGATCTGAGATATTATGAGAGGCGGCTTTGTTTCGATGCTCTTTAATCTTGGCTATTGCTCGATCTTCGTTGCCCTGGAATTCACAGCTTCGCTTTCTCATGGTACTGTGATATAGGGTTTATAGATTTGGGGCTTCGATCCCTTGAATGCTCTGCTTTGCGAATTAGGGTTGAGATGATTATCGGCTTGGCTTGGCTTCGCTTTGGTGAGTTCGATTTCGCTTCAGGTAAGATTTTTAGCTCTGTTCCTCTTCGATTTTCATATTCGAACTCACACTTTTATGCCGATGATGATCTGGGGCTTTTATAGGATTCGTTACCCTTGAATTCCGTTCGTCTGATTGTTTCAAAATTATTGCTTTGGCCGTTCGATTATTGTTGGATGTTTGCGATGAATTCTGACTGAATCAAATGCGTATATACTGCTTGATAGTCACGGCTTTGAATTTTTGAGATATTTGTTTACCACCGGCTTTTGATTCTTTGCTTGGTCAAATTGCTTGGTTATTGCGATGTTGATTTTGGTTCCGTGAATTTCTCTGTTGACCGTTCATTACGGCTTTGACATTTTTTTAACTTCGATATTTTTGTGAATTAGCTTTGCCCACTGTCTGCATTCCTGTAGTAGCTTTGTTCAAGTTGTCTTGGGCATTGTTGTATCCATTGCAGTCTTATAATCTTCACTCTGGCCATACTACATTGTTTCGATGCTATCTGCCCTGGTTATTTATATAAGCATTTGTATGTTGTCACTGTACCACTGTAATGTGTTCTCTGGTTTGATGTTGCATTTCAAGATTCATCTGATCACCGCTGTGTCTTGTTTAATGGAGTCAGTGATAATGATCACTGTGTTGGGCTTGTAGTACTTGGATATTTGCAGTTTGTAGCGTCATTGAGCTTGCATACTGTTTTCATTTGTTCAACATGTAGTTGTTCACTTGGTCTTTGCTTGTGACATCCATGTGCACCTGATATATGTTGCTTGTGTATTTTGTCTGCACTTTCACTTGAACTTGTAGTCTGCCTTGATCATCTTGTAACCTGGTCTGGTGCACCTTGTTTCATGTTTGAGACTGTGCTTGCATTGTTACTTGGTCGACACTTGCATCATTATCTGTTGCATACATGAGATTGACACTGTACTTTTGTTGTTCACTGTGTTCACGCACTTTGGTCTTTGTTGCCTCTTTGTGTTGCTGTACTTCATGTTGTATTCATGCAGCTTGTTCTCTATATTCACTTGAATGTTGCAGTCCATGTTCTTCACTGTTTACATTGTTTGCATTGTTGCAGTGATTATTTTAGCTTGTATGCTTCATGTTTTTGTTCATGTTGGCACTAGTTGTTGAGTCTGTTGCATGAGTCCTGGTCATTTGCACTTGCAGTTGGTTACTTGATTCAGTTGTGTTGTTTCCAGTTGCTTAGTGTTTTGATGCTCGGCTTGAGGCTGTGTCATGTTTGAACATAGCATTCATGTGTACTTTTGATTTGCACCTGAGTTGAATCCAGTTTTAAAACTCGGGTTTGACCTTGTGCTGAAGTTGAAATTTTATTTATGTTGCACGTGAGTTGAACCCGGCTTTTCATTTGGGTTTGACCTGTGCTCACCTGTCCCTGTAGCATTATCAAGTGTATATATCGGCGTGCACGGCCTTGTGGCATATACAGTAATACACTGTGTATGTCACAAGTTGTTCGTGTATGATGAATTCAAATTTAAATTATGACGAACAACCCAAATAACCGAGGAAAAAATTATTTTCAAAAACCATATTTTATTTTATATTGCAAAAATATTTCTTTTTCAATTTTACCGCGTTAGTGAATATTTTTGCAGATTGCTCAGATGCTGGATTCTAACTGGAAGGAAGTTGAAGATAAATACGAGTGTGAGTGATATGTAGTGAGGACATTTGTAAATGTGAAATGTGATGTAATTGTAATCAAAGTTGTATAGTTATAGTGAGAGCTTGAAATTGTACTATTCAAAATTGTAATAAATATTTGTTTGAATAAAATATTCGTTTGAATTCAAATTCCGTGTTATTTATTTTATTCAGCAAATATTTATTTAATCTGTGAAAAATAAAATAGTATATTAACAAATACATTTAAATGAATGTATATATGTTTATTATCATCAAACAAAAATCATATAAGCGCATATTCAACAATCTCCTCCTTTTGATGATAACAAACATATATTTAAGATTTTGAATATGTTAAATGCATTTAATCATTTATATATCCTAATTGCTCCCCCTATTTAAATGCTTCCTCTCTACACAAAGCTCCCCCTACATATATGCATACAAATAAAAATATGCAAATGAGTCTAGATGCAAATAGAAAATTATTTGACCTTTGCTTGATTTTATTTGACAAAATCTTAACTTTTCTCTCCCCCTTTTGTTATCAGCAAAAGAATAATAGTGTTAGAGAAAATAGAGATAAAGTAATCGATATCAATCCAACATTAAAACTCAATTGAATATAAATATTAAATTTCAATAAAAAATCAAACAAAAATCATAAATATTTTGTTAGGCGCATATTCCACTTTTAGAATGATGGAAATGATGTCATCATATAAGACCATATAGTTATGTCTATTTGTGGTATATTTATATCAGGAATTTGAATATCTACTAACCATGCATAACCATTAGGACATTTAAATGAGATTAGTAGTATTCCAATTTTATTTTAAAAAAAATGAATTCAAGTATCTTCTAACCACGCATAACCGTGAGGACTTTTAAATGGGATTAAAATCAACTTGTTTATAAAAATTCAACTTTTGATATGTGTTCCATACATGCATAACCGTGAGGACTTTTAAATGAGCATGGAAGCACATAACAAATTCCAAGTAATTCACCCATGCATAACCGTGAGGACTTTTAAATGAGAGTGAATACTTTGGTATTTATTATTATTATTATTACCCTTTTTTTTTTAAAAATGTGAAAAATGAAAAACGAACGATTCCTGTTTAAAGTACCACATATCGACAAACTGTATAGAATTTTGATGAGTGATGGTTGTTAGAAATATGATAGATATAGAGATGGTCATGGAATTTTTACCAACAAAAAGTTTTATAACTCTTGTTTAAATTTCTAAAGAAATTTATTAACTATACCGTCTCAAGTCATAATATTTGATTAATATTAACACTCATCACTTTTTCAATCACTATTTTTCTTTTCGATAATCATTTGGGAGTCAGATTAGTCAAAATTATCATTTAAAATCAAATTCAAAAAATAATTATGAAATTAATTTTCCAAAATGACTAATCTGAAAATATGGTCAAAAATGATTTTCTCGAGGGGGTTCTATAAGAAAATTTTCTGCAATTTGAAAATTATTTGAAATGAAAAATATGCAGATATTTTCTTTGAAAAACGATGCAGTTACTAAATGTCTCAACAAAAATCACGTTTCACTAGTAATTTTTATATCAACTAGATTATCAGTGAAATCTGCATCTGAATTTCTCTTTCACTCAGAAAATTATCATCAATTGAATTTTATAGACCAAAACATGAAGTGTGCACCAAAAATTTCAAATTCAATTTTAACAACAATTTAAATGACATTCTTTTGAATTTGAAATGAAGCCGTGTTAATAATCAGAAAACCGTGAATATAGAGTTAGCCGAATTATAACCAAATGTATTACTATCCAACAAAACACTATTTTTAATCCAAACTGATATATATGAAGTAATTCAAAGAATCTAGAGAATTTTATAGTGTTTTTGGCATAAGAATATAATCGGCCAACTATTTTGAATAAGTCAAAGTCAAAATCACCATCTTTTCATCATCTTTTTATTGTCTCAATATTGGCTGATTTTAATTCAGAATACGGTGCAGATTATCACATTTAATATATCGTTTAAAACGTACCATTACCTATTTTACCTTTACGATATTTTTCGTCGTTGTCCATTGTGATTCTATCACCTTTATACTAGCTAAGGAACTTTGCTTTGTCGCCCGTTGTGTTTTTGGAACAGCCAAAAATCCAGAGAACACTATTGTTGTTCCTTAGCCTGCCACCACACCTACACGGAAAAAGATTTATGTGACCTATTTGTTTTTATAGGTCCATGGTTGTTAGTGGCAGAATATTTTGAAAAACAATTTTGTAAAGACCCAAAACTATTTATAATTGTTCCCTTCGGCACCCAAATTTGTTTAACTTTGAGAGATTTTATATTTGTGCCTTTTGGAACCCAAATCGGTATAGTTTTCACATGTTTGGGTCTATACCAACAATTATTGTGACTGTGTCCATATTTTCTACAAATCGTGCACATGGAATTAACTTGACTAATATTGCTTTCAACAATTTTCGAACTATTATATCCAAGTCCTTGTCTAACCGAATTAACAGTTTGCTTTCCTAATAGTATATTCAACGATTTTTCACTTTTTGAAAATTTATCCAAAGTCGTTGACAATTGTTGGACTTGTGTTTTGAGAGATTCATTTTCGTTTAACAATTGTGTGCACTTTTTAATAGAATTCTCTCTCCTAGTATTTTCATTCTCTTTTAAAATCAGAATTTCATTTTCAAGTGATTTTATATTGATTTCCGATTTTTTAATTTCTTCTTCAAATGTTGGACACTTATCACACTTAGGGATCCTACGTTGATAGTTCTTGACTAATTGATCAAGTTGTTCATTGCATTCTATCAAAGTATCCTTTTGAGATTCAAGTTTAGCATATTTTTCCCTAAGTCGTTCATAACAGCCATTTATTTTGTGGAAATAAATAAGTAATTCAGAGTGAGTGAGTTTTGATACCTCGCTTGGCTCGTCATCGTCGCTATCAGTTATATTCCCTCGAAGACACATATCTGCTTTCTCACTCTCACTGCTAGAACTTTGATTATCTTCATCACTTGTATTCCACATGGCTGCAAAACTTTTCCTTTTTGATTTCTTTTTAAAGTCGCGTTGATTTTGAGGACAATTGGGCTTGATGTGTCCGGGTTGGTTGCACTTGTGACAGATGATCTTCTGTTCTTCAGAGTAGTCTAGTGCTTTGGCTATTCTGCTTTTCGCCTTTTGAATTCGAGATGAATTTCCATATTTGTAATTCCACTTTTTGAATTTCTTTATTAATAGCTCCAATTCTGCTGCTGCATCGTCATCGTCATCACTTTCAGTTGTTCCTTTGAGAGCTATTGATTTCTTTCGAACATCTCCTCCTTCACGCTCTTCCTTGAATTTCATTTCTAGCTCATAAGTGGTGAGATTTTCGATGAGTTCTTCAACTTTGAGTTGTTTTAAATCTTTCGATTCTTGAATGGCAGTTACTTTCGCTTCAAAGCTTCGTGGAAGGACTCTGAGGATTTTTCGGACTATTTCCAATTCGGTGTATGTTTTTCCAAGAGTTTTTGATTTGTATACGATATTGGAAAGTCGTCCGTACATCTCTTTGACATTTTTTTCCTTCGCCATTGTAAAATTCTCGTATTCGCTGCTTAGTATGGAAAGGCGAGATTCTTTGACTTGAGATGTTCCTTCGTGAGTCACTTCTAGTATGTGCCATATTTCCTGCGCAGTTAGACAATGTGAGACACGATTAAATTCAAATTGATCTAATGAACAGATAATAGAATTCATAGCTTTGGCATTAGTATTCTGTAATTTATTTTCTAGTTCTGTCCATTGTTCCTTTGGTTTCTCTATTTCCTGATTATCTACAGTTATAATTGGTAACCTGTCTCAACAATATCCCATGCGTCAATGGTTTTTTTAAAAAATTTCATCCTATTTTTCCAAAAAGCATATTCACCATTGAACATTGGTGGTCTAACTATCGACTGACCCTCTGCAAAAGAATTATTAAAAGAAACCATTTTAAAAATTCAAATTTTTAAAACAAAAATTGATTTTTTTTTTTAAAATCGAATTTTTAAAACAAATGTTGACTTCTATTCCTAGCTCTGATACCACTTGTAGGATCGATTTCACCCTAGAGGGGGGTGAATAGGGTGATAGCGTAAATTATTAAAATTAATCGCGGAAGCTTATAAATTAATTTCAATTTAGATCACAGAATAGCAACACAGATATCGCAGAATATAAATAACAGAACAACATAGAATTTACCCAGCTTCGGCAAAACCCTGCCTACGTGCTGCCCCCAAGGTTTCTACTAGAAATTAGATAGTCCCTTGCTTACACACGTCAACTCGCTATACCCGCTATTGACTAATGTAACTCTACGCTCAAAACCTTGCCACAACTCAACCACCGAGTTGCGAATTCTCAACCTACGCCACGTAGCTTGTCCCCTAGTCACACGACTAGAAACAACAACGGTTTAAAGTTTAAAAACAAATTTAAACAGAAATTTAAAAATAAAAACCCTAATTATAATTAAACTAAAGCCTTTTAAATAACAAGGCCGGTCCACTCTTCATTAAACCCGATCACTTCTTTGTGAACAAAAATGGCGGCTGCTTCTTTCTTCGTTCCTTCGATCTGAGATATTATGAGAGGCGGCTTTGTTTCGATGCTCTTTAATCTTGGCTATTGCTCGATCTTCGTTGCCCTGGAATTCACGGCTTCGCTTTCTCGTGGTACTGTGATTTAGGGTTTATAGATTTGGGGCTTCGATCCCTTGAATGCTCTGCTTTGCGAATTAGGGTTGAGATGATTATCGGCTTGGCTTGGCTTCGCTTTGGTGAGTTCGATTTCGCTTCAGGTAAGATTTTTAGCTCTGTTCCTCTTCGATTTTCGTATTCGAACTCATACTTTTATGCCGATGATGATCTGGGGCTTTTATAGGATTCGTTACCCTTGAATTCCGTTCATCTGATTGTTTCAAAATTATTGCTTTGGCCGTTCGATTATTGTTGGATGTTTGCGATGAATTCTGACTGAATCAAATGCGTATATACTGCTTGATAGTCACGGCTTTGAATTTTTGAGATATTTGTTTACCATCGACTTTTGATTCTTTGCTTGGTCAAATTGCTTGGTTATTGCGATGTTGATTTTGGTTCCGTGAATTTCTCTGTTGACCTGTTCATTACGGCTTTGACATTTTTTTAACTTCGATATTTTTGTGAATTAGCTTTGCCCACTGTCTGCATTCCTATAGTAGCTTTGTTCAAGTTGTCTTGGGCATTGTTGTATCCATTGCAGTCTTATAATCTTCACTCTGGTCATACTACATTGTTTCGATGCTATCTGCCCTGGTTATTTATATAAGCATTTGTATGTTGTCACTGTACCACTGTAATGTGTTCTCTGGTTTGATGTTGCATTTCAAGATTCATTTGATCACTGCTGTGTCTTGTTTAATGGAGTCAGTGATAATGATCACTGTGTTGGGCTTGTAGTACTTGGATATTTGCAGTTTGTAGCGTCATTGAGCTTGCATACTGTTTTCATTTGTTCAACATGTAGTTGTTCACTTGGTCTTTGCTTGTGACATCCATGTGCACCTGATATATGTTGCTTGTGTATTTTGTCTGCACTTTCACTTGAACTTGTAGTCTGCCTTGATCATCTTGTAACCTGGTCTGGTGCACCTTGTTTCATGTTTGAGACTGTGCTTGCATTGTTACTTGGTCGACACTTGCATCATTATCTGTTGCATACATGAGATTGACACTGTACTTTTGTTGTTCACTGTGTTCACGCACTTTGGTCTTTGTTGCCTCTTTGTGTTGCTGTACTTCATGTTGTACTCATGCAGCTTGTTCTCTATATTCACTTGAATGTTGCAGTCCATGTTCTTCACTGTTTACATTGTTTGCATTGTTGCAGTGATTATTTGAACTTGTATGCTTCATGTTTTTGTTCATGTTGGCACTAGTTGTTGAGTCTGTTGCATGAGTCCTGGTCATTTGCACTTGCAGTTGGTTACTTGATTCAGTTGTGTTGTTTCCAGTTGCTTAGTGTCTTGATGCTCGGCTTAAGGCTATGTCATGTTTGAACATAGCATTCATGTGTACTTTTGATTTGCACCTGAGTTGAATCCAGTTTTAAAACTCGGGTTTGACCTTGTGCTGAAGTTGAAATTTTATTTATGTTGCACGTGAGTTGAACCCGGCTTTTCATTTGGGTTTGACCTGTGCTCACCTATCCCTGTAGCATTATCAAGTGTATATACCGGCGTGCACAGCCTTGTGGCATATACAGTAATACACTGTGTATGTCACGTTGTTCATGTATGATGAATTCAAATTTAAATTATGACGAACAACCCAAATAACTGAGGCAAAAATTATTTTCAAAAACCATATTTTATTTTATATTGCAAAAATATTTCTTTTTCAATTTTACTGCGTTAGTGAATATTTTTGCAGATTACTCAGATGCTGGATTCTAACTGGAAGGAAGTTAAAGATAAATACGAGTGTGAGTGATATGTAGTGAGGACATTTGTAAATGTGAAATGTGATGTAATTGTAATCAAAGTTGTATAGTTATAGTGAGAGCTTGAAATTGTACTATTCAAAATTGTAATAAATATTTGTTTGAATAAAATATTCGTTTGAATTCAAATTCCGTGTTATTTATTTTGTTCAGCAAATATTTATTTAATCTGTGAAAAATAAAATAGTATATTAACAAATACATTTAAATGAATGTATATATGTTTATTATCATCAAACAAAAATCATATAAGCGCATATTCAACAGACTGACCTTCTACAAATGAACTAGTGACAGGGATACTAGTGTTAGTAATAATACTAGTGTTGGTAGCCATTTTGAAAACTTTTTCAAAAATTAGATTATGAAACTTTGCAAACCTTTCTCTGATACCAAATGTGAGAAATGCGGACTCAGGATCTTAAGGCCATAATAAACACTAGAGGGAGGGGTGAATAGTGTTTTAGAGTTTGAGTTTTTGTTAATTTGAACACAAATGTATGCAATATTCAGACACAGATATGATCACAGAATCAGACACAGATGCAAATATAAAGTAATTGCAGTAAAGGAAAGAACACACCGGATTTTATACTGGTTCGGATTTACCCTACATCCAGTCCTGCATACAAGTATGGATTTCCTTTCAAAAAACAATCTTTACAACTACATCCTCGATTTCAAGGCAACGAGGTACACCCTCTAGAATCACAATCCTGTGGGTAGAGATACTTGATTTCCCAGGCAACAAGTTCACCCAATTGATTTCCCAAGGCTACAATCACACCTTATCTCGCTTGATTGATTTCCAAGGCCATAATCACACCTTTTCTCGCTAAGTTGATTAAAAAAGCCTATAACTCTGAATAGGACCGAGGATCTTGTTGAGATAGTAATAGAGAATCAAACCAGAGATAATCTAGTTAGATTCAATGTTGATTTCGACAAAGTAATGGTAAGAATATTTATATAGAAATATGGAAGAAGAAGAGGAGTGAAAAACCAAAAGAACTGAACTAACATTCGTTGAAACTAACCCCTATTTATAGAAGAACAACAATCATGTCCATTCGTAAAGAGTCATGACGAATAGACACTTCTTTTGGAATTTAAATTTTGAACTCAACTGACACCATGTCGACATGGGGTACTTGAGTATGTCGACATCCCAAGGGGATTTTTGGTTTTTTGATTTTCTTTGAAAATAACCTTTATCTTATATTAAAACTATTTTAAACTTTATAAATATACTTGACTATAATTAAAATACACTAGTAAATATAAAGAATAATATATATATATATATAGAATTTTACTATAATTTTATACTTAAATCTAAATATACAATATTAAAAAAATTAAATATAGTTTTATTTTAAAAGATAGTTTAAAACCAAGGATAATTTGATTTTGAAATTCAAGATTATTTTGAGGCTAAAATTATTTGAAATCAGGATAGATGTTTTTGATGCTTTTTAAAAGGGAGGTTTTGAAACCATTTTTGAAAACAGAATATAATTTTGAAAAATCATTTTGAATAAAAAGTTAGTGGATGCAAAATAATGTTCCACTAGATTTTTCGTAGGTTTCATCCTACTTAGGCTTCCATGCCTTTAACAGGCTTGAAGTGGATTCCATTCCACGAATAAATTAGATTTTAAGATGCCAGTGCTTCTCTAGGAGTTTTAACAAAATTTCTAATTAAAAAGTAAATTACTTGAAACCTTGAACTCTTGATAATCTTGATATTCTTGTTACTCTTGAGTCTTCAATCTTGATATCTTGAATCTCTATACTATATGGTCTTCATTATTGGTACCTGCATGGTTAAGTCCTGCATATACATATATATCTAAACTTATACTCTTAGTATGTATATTTTATAATATATTCTAAGGTTGTTGTCATCAAAACCATCATCTCACGGACTAACAGCCGCAACATAAAATCTCTGCAAGTACTCTTTCAATGACTCCCCTGGAGCTTGGATTACCCTAGATAGGGACATTACATCCTTGGGATGAGTGGCATGTATCCTAAACTGTTCCACAAATTTCATCGCCAATTCGTCAAAGCTGGATATAGACCGTAGGGGAAGTCGAGTGAACCACATGTTGGTGATTCTGGATAGAGTAATCGGAAAGCATCTACACTTGGTCGCATCATTTTCTCTAGCCGAACCCATCATCCATTCATACCTCATCACATGTTGTCTGGGATCAGTCTTTCCTTCGTAGGCCGGGATAGTTGGCATGCTGAACTTCCTGGGGTACTCGGCCTATAGAATAGTATCTATGAATGGAGTATGACTACGGGATATACCCCAATCTTCATTGGTCAGACCCTGATTTTCTCTCATCAACTGTCTGACCATAGCCGATAAGTCCGGAGTTTGTATGGAGGATAGAAGGTTGGACTCTGTTCTATGGGACTGCTCGGATTGGTGTCTCCTTTGTTGGCGACCTGCCAAACGTGTACCTCTGGGACCAGCTTCATTAGGGTCTTGGTGAGCCGGGCATCTAGATTCCACACGCGCTCCTGCTCCTAAATTTTCTGCTCCAGCCTGGGCGTGGTCTCCAAGATGTAAGTGATCCCTAGTTGATCGATCAACAACCCCTGATTGTGCAGTTTCTGTTTTGCGGCGTCTACACCTGGGAGGTTCGTCGGACAAGGTCGAACTATCAGATGAAGAATAAGGAACGGGGCTACCTCCAGCATTCTGATGCTGTTGCTGAGTAAGTTGAGTCATGAGGTTAGCATTAGCTTGAATCTGCTCAGCAAGTTGTCTCTTGCTTTCCATGAGTTCTCTCATCAGGTCGTTGAACTCCTTGCTAGTAATGACTTCCATCTGGCGATGAGCTCCCTACGCCAGGATTAACTTGTTGATTGCTAGGTCCTATTTGTTGTACGCTAGCAGTCTCGTTGACGTCCACGTTATATGAGGCCGATCTGGTACGTGGTCTTTCCATAGTAGAGTTGTTGATCGAAACTCTGAGTAGTTTCAACGGACGCCCTGCGAATAAGTTGGATCTCCTTCGGGAGATTTATTCAATCTAATAGCTACAAAGCAGATCCTAGTGGCCTGAGAATTCAGTTCTCAGTAAAATTACCAAAATGTTAGCACTAGAATTGGTCACTAACACCCTTAAGAAAGATTATGTAGAGAGATAAACGAAGAAAGTAAATTAAAACAGAGAATTGTATGCTAAATTAAATGCAAAAACAAGAACACCGGATTTATAGCGGTTCAGCGTAACTGCCTACGTCCACTTTGAGTCCTGATCACGGATACAATCCGTACTATAATGACTTGAATACAAGTGCTAAGTAAAATAGAATAAGTCTTGAATGCAGCAGAGTCTACCCAGTGTTCTCTAAAAAGGTCTCTTTCACTGTGCCTCTGACTTTCTATTTATAGATAAAGATGGGTCAGATTTCCCTCATAGGCCTAGGAACAAAGTACCTAGGCCTGTGTTAACTTCTGTGCGTCGAGCCATAAATGCCAAACGGCAATTGCCGAGCGAGGTTGGTCGAACTAGAGGATGCTGAACAAGGCCTCCATGCCGTACAACACCCGCATGCCGAGCCACATATCCAGGCCGAACGACACTCTTATGCCGAACGAGATGTCGCACCGAACGACCCCTAAATTCCGAACGAGGTGCTGTGCCAAACGAACCCTCAATGGCGAACAAGGTGTTGTGCCGAACGACCCCTCAAAGCTGAACAAGGCAAGATGCCGAGCGTCCTTTTTATGCCGAACGAGGTAAGATGCCGAGCGACCTTTCCATGCCGAACGAGGCTTCACGTCGAATGAGGACTTATGCCGAACGAGGCTCTATACCGAGCGAGGGGAGGTGTGCCGAACGAGGCCTGTGTCAAGTGAGGTGAGACGCCGAATGAGGTCTATGCCCACCGGCCTTTCTAAGCCGAACGAGACTCCATGCCGATCGGCTCATCTATGCCGAATGAGAATCCATGACGATCGGCTCATCTTTGCCGAATGACGCTTCATGTCAAACGAGGTTCTACGCCGAGCGATGCTATGTGCCGAGCGAGGCTCTACGTCGAACGGTTCATTTATGCCGAACGATGTACTTGTTTGGTGGTCCTCACGTTACCCTGCCAATTACCTGGGTAACACAGTGATAATTGATATTCAAATTAAAAATTAACTTTTAAGTATTTAAAATCAATTAAATATTCCTATTTCAAATATCCAAAATTCATGGTCGTTACAAAAATCCTTAGTTATAGAAGATTACAAAGCAACAAGCAACGTAAAGATCCCAAAAATGAACAATTAAGTCTGTATTTTTAGAGGAAGACGATGAAATATCCTTCTGAAAATTCGATAGAACGCTCTCCAGATCCATAGGGGCATACATAAGGGATCGCATGGCCTAGATCCCAAAAAATAGTGATCGATGCCGATCCCTATTTTAGAGGAGTGAGGGCTGCGATCCCTATGAGGGGCTCTTGATTTTGTGATGCGCTTGTCCTTTAAGTTTCATGGCGATTGGATCTATAGATGTTGAATTTATTGATCGATCATTGTTGCAATGTATGACATTTCCTAGTCTATCCCCCTAAAGGGAAGAGGGCCGATCCTTCTTAATTGTTCCTTTAGGGGTACAATCCCTAAGATGGACTCCATAGGGTCCCCTCTTCTTGTTCCCAAACTTTCATGTGCATCGGACTTCTGGATTTCGAGATATCGATCGTTTTGCATTGAGTTGCACTTGTTTAGCTGAAGTAATCAGATCCCTTTGGTTGAGAGGGATCATACCCGATCCCTTTTCTAGATTAGACCATATTTCATACTAAGAACATTCTATATAACATATCTCTCGATTCTGATCATGGCTTCATATTATCATATGTACTTGATTTCTAGACCTCACGGTCATTGCTCTGGGCTTACTGACCTTGATGATAGTCGAGTCTAACTTGTTCAGTCATTTCAGATATAGTTGGGTCAAAACACCAAATAACACTTGCCATCCAAAGTATGTCTTGTGTCAAAAATGGTATGCTTTGAATCGAAGCAAGTTAGAGTCACTGAAAAGAAATACATCCAATTTTCTGAATAGTCGCATCCTTCTATTGAATTACTTTCCTAAAGTGTCCTTTAGGTACACGTGCACGGTTAGGTACACGTTCACATTTAGGTACACGTGCACCGCACCTTTAGGTACACATGCACGTTTAGGTACATGTTCTTATTGTTGGCTCCTGAAAGCGTTTGCACGCTCATTGATCATTGTCAATTTTTGTTGAATTAGATGCAATTTCATTGCATTTATATTTATTTACTAATTATATATATCTTTCAAAATAGGGATCTAAATTCCTTGAACTAATCCCTTTCTCTTTTGCTCCCCTTTTTTATGTACATAGGGATCGTGTTAAAATCCTTAATTCGAAGGATCGTATTCGATCCCTTTTTATATTGGGGACTTAATCTATTTGGCTTCATGGAGAAGAGGAAGGTGGTTTGATCCCTCAAGCCCCATATATAAACTATATCCTTACTTCCATTCTTCCACTTTACTTCGGCTGCTTTCATTTATTTTTTGTTTCCTGCAAGCTTGCCCCTGAACCCTCTCCTTCCACTTTGCATTCGATCCCTCTACTTCAAATCAATCACCTCCTCCGTCTTTAGATCTACCATCCTCTACTGCTTTGGATCTCCACTCTTCCTTTTGAATCGAAATCCAACATGTCCCTTAGAGACCAATCATATTTCATACATTTTGTCCCGAGCATAGGTTGAATTGGGAGGATACGAGATGGACGGTGGCGATATAGGGTTCGAGGAGATGGTAGGAGAGGAGACGGCAAGGAATGAGGGATTGTGTTGATAGTTTAAAGAGGGAAGGAAGGGATTAGTGGTTTTGAACTTAGTAGGGACTGGAGAAAATGTTAGAGTTGAAGCGCGGACGAATTGGTTGTTCGTGGAGCATGGAGGGATCGGTCATGATGGAGTATGGAAGGATCGGTCGTGTACCGATGTGTAGGGATTGGTTCATAAATAGGATGGAGTGTTTGGCTAAAGGATCGGTTGTGTTGGCTTTGTGAGAGGGATCGGCTACGTTGAGATAAAGGGATCAGCAATGAAGATTTGGTCTATTTAGGCCTTTGAATCAAGCTTGAATAGTCGAGCAAACTAATCCTTATAAACTTATATGAACAATTAGAACTAATATTGTCTTAATGAACCTAAAAATATGACTATGACGGACAAGATGACTTGCATATCGCCTATAATGAACCAGATTTTCGACCTTCAAAAATCGGTACTAATACGTCCACTGTATCAGATGTCGAACATTCAATTGCCGGAAATATTAATTTGTTAGGGTGAAAGAAGAAGGTAGAAGATAGAGGAAAACTAAACTACGTAGAATCTCACAACGTAGAGAATAATATATAATACAACAATGATCTTTACAAAAAGGAAACATCTTTATTCATATATACAACATCAGAGTACACTAGACTTATCCTAAATTTGGACTGTTATAGAAGTCTATCCTTACATTGAAAAAATATATAGACTCTATAATAAAATGGAAGAAAAATATAAGTGAATACGTCTTGACCATCCAGCTCCTCTCCAACTCCAAAGTATCCAGCTAAACCTAGGAAAACATGCTCGGTCTGAACCAAGCATTACATGGAATAAAACCCGCGTCAGTAAGGTAAACCTGCGTGAGTAAAACTCAATAATAAGTAACAACCGAACTGATTTCTACATTTGAAACTTTTCAAACAAAGGGTATCTCGTAATACCACACCGCACATAAAAACTGATGAGTTTTTGCCGTACATAACCAAAACATTTTATATCAAAATCCAGTGATATTATCATAGTGTTTAGGTTTAAAGTAAATAAATGAAATAGCTGAAATACTTGCATCTCACATTCCAACATACTATGCTCTACGGTCGAAAACGTATGGTATGTATTGGAGAATGGATTCAAACTAGTGACTGGACTACTGGGGTAACATCCACCATGGTACACCTCTAGAAAAATGTACCAAGGTCATACCTAACAACCCCTGCCAACACAGGACCGACCTACCCCTTGTTGGATAGTTCCAAATATAGCATTACCCCATTTGCTTTGCAACCTTTAACTGAGCGCTCCTACGTATATGAATTCATTGATGATTGTGTATGTATCTAGAAGGGTGATGATATACCCTAATAGGTGCGACCCACATAGCCCTGCTGCATATTCTCTATTTTATTCATTCCCGATTGATGAGGCTTGCGGCTACATTTTATCTTTTTGAATAGCAATCCATCTTGGAATGCTAACACTTCCCTCCAAGCGTCAATGCAATGTCAGCATTCATCCATACAAGTTCGTTCTGGTTCTGAACGAAACCGAAAGCACTAATTCTACTACATCCATTTTGAATCACCCTCTGGATTAGTAGTAGTAGCCCTTACACTTTAAAGAGCACCATCTTCAATCATCATCAAGATGTCTTCCACTCGAAAGCACATGTTGGTTTGGAGTGGTTTTCGGATATATAAATCCTATCCCGGTCTCTCCGTATCAACAACCGATAATATCCGGTTGACTCAGTCCCAGTTCTTTTGGAAGTAAGTATTCGAGTCCTTGTTGGAAATTCAAATTTTACACTCATACTTCCTAAGTAAATTTAGGTCAAATTTGATAGTTGGTTATTTAACTATCAAATAACAACAACAAAATCTAGAGATTTAATTACCCAAAAGCAATCACTAAGTCTCAAAACCATTTTCATTTATAAATCTCCTTTTCCAAATATTTATCAACATTCATATACTTATCTCCTTTACATAAGTAAATCACAAAACATTTATAAGATTTTCCATTTCCAAATCTCTAAATAAATTTAACTACATTATTTAAATTGGATAAAAAGATAATTCTAAGCACTATTCCTTCGATGTTAAGTGTGGAATAGATGTTCCATACCACTATTTTTTTAAAAGGTCAACCTCGAGAAACCCAAACTTCGAATTCCTATTGTAATTATCTTCAATAAATACTTTTATAAATTTCTGTTACCCATGAAAACCTTTTTGCTTTAACCCAAAACCATTTACAAAATATTTATCAACTTCCATACTCATTCATGAAACTCTTTATAAATATTCAAACCTAGTTATATAAACTTCTTTATAAACTTTCAAACCTTGTATAAAACTTTCCTTTATAGACATCCAAACCCATTTATAAAATATTTTTATAAACATTCAAATCTATTTCTAAAACTCCTTTTATTAATACCCTAAAATTATTCATAAACTTCTTTATATAATATTCAAAACAATTGTCAAATCATTCTTCAAATATCTTGTTCAAAGTAGAATAACCTTGTAAACCATTTTAAACGAAAATGAAATATTAACTTTTTCAAAACCAAATGGAGTCTTAATGACTATAATGGATCATTAAATTTTGGTTTACTTATCCAAGTTATATAATGGGTGCCTAACATCAGATATGTAAGGGATTCACACATAACATACAATCAATCATAGGTAGATGTCCAAGTTATAAATATAGATACATCCATTATCGGTGAAAAATGTACATATAGAAGTATATTCTATATGCTTAAGTTACCATCATCTACTTATTGAAATTAACTTCCTTGTGTTTATCACCTTGCCGATATTCAACATTTGTCCTAAACACGAGTCACTTACTTTCCATAAAACGTGTCAATGTTTTATAATCACTACTTTAATTCATTTGGCTACTTATTGGTCTAGATGAAAGATCCTTTGATTTAAAATCAATTAATCTTAAAAATAAAATTAATTTAAAAAATAACCGATTAAATTTAAAAGTAGCTTTGAAAAGATTGAAGTATATTTAGTTAGTTTAAACCCTAATTATATCTTAATTAACTCAAGATTAATTCATAATTAAACTTTAGTTAACTTAATGAACTTGGTTAACTCCTAATTAACTTCCTAATGTATCTTAGTTAAGGTTTAAACAATTCATTATTAGTTAAACCCACATTAATTAAAAATTAATTAAATAATCAGTAAATTAAATAATAAATAATTAAACTACTTAATTAAATAATTAACCATTTAAATACTTCTTATCTTCATTAATCACTAATTAAAACCTTATTAATCAATAATTAGTCATTAACCTTCCTTAAGTGATACTTAACCTCTAATCACTTACTTAATTACTAATTAACTGGTAATTAACTTTAATTATTTTATTAAATAAATAAATTTTGAAATAATCTAAACTTAATCACTTTTCATGTTACTAATTAAGTTTGAAAAACTTTTGCAAAACAATTCCAAAATGAATCACTTAAAGATAAAAATCGTGAATCTTTATTGAACTTCATCCATAGCGATTATCGCTATGAGCTCAGTTCACTCTATATTATTTTAAGTGAAATACTTCGCTTAATTTCTTACTCCTACATTTTTTTAAATAATATTTAGAATGTTTTTGAAACCTAAAACCAAGATAAAATTTAAAACCATTTCCAAACTTTGAAACTAGAAATCATAGTTTTGATTTCAAACCAGATCTCACGTCCGTCGCAACACACAAAATTGTTAACTTTATTTTTACTCAACATACTTGATTCTTAAATCACAACCATACATCCATACTACCATACTCTTAACATCACAATGAAATACACATATAAACATAAGGTTATATGCTTACTAACTCAACAGCATCACATTCAAACCTTAAATTCGATACCAAACATAACATCCATCAAATCACCATCGAATAATATAATAACAATTCAATTTTATCATCATATTATCACCACAATAATACGTCATAGTAAAGTCAAAAACTTTTCCAAAGAAAAGTAGTTTTACTCACCGAAAATCTTTGAAAGCTGTAATGTCTTAGATGCAGCAAAAATCACCCAAAAATATATCAGCTTCCACTTGATTTTTGGGTATACCACTCTAGGATTATGGAAAAGTGATCAAAAGAAAAGTTTTATAAAATTATTTTCTTTACAATAAAAAAGGAGTCACTCAAATCAGATTACGTTGAGGTGGATATAGTCAAAAGAAGAAGAGCTATTCTCGGACCTGAATTTCTGAGTTTAGAAGTACACTGTAAAGAAATGAGACTTTTACATAACTAAGCTTTCAATTAGAAAAGGATATAAAAAGTAAATTGTAGCTAAAAATTTATATGACCTTCAAAAAGAAAATCTTTATTTGGTTTAAAATAGAGGAAGTAATGGTCGAATAAAGTGGAGGGGAAATGAACAAGAAAGAGTTCAATAACAAGTTTGCATCTTTAAAACAATTTAAATCTTTTTATTTAAAAAAAAACTTAAAACTAACATAAGGCATCATGAAATATGAAGAAAGCTTTAGGGAAATGGAAATGGAGAAGTAAATGAAAATATGGTGAAATGGATGTGTATTTATAGGTACAAGCAAGTAGAAAAATTACCAAACTAATCTTAGATTAAAATATCCTAACATGTCATTATTCTGACAAGTCATGTCATCACCTTCCTCCCCCACATATGTCACATCCCCCCTCTCTAGTCACATCCTCTAGGTCATGATGGATAATGATGATAAGGCTAAGATATGATAAGAGATAATGATATATACTTATATATAAGTTATTCTTTTAAAACCACGACTTGTCACATCACTTGCTAAACATAATTAACATAAGATAATATACTATTAATGTATTATTATTTGGTTAATTAAATCTTATATATGTGTGTATATAGTGTACAAAGACGAACAACATTACTAATAACTTTCCGATGTCGAAAAGTCGAAATTCCGAAAAACGTTATTTGGTCATAGTTTCTATTTTTCTACGAACTGCCTATTTTAGTAATCAAAATTTAAAAAATATTTTACCTTTATTGTTAAATAATTATAATAGGTTTATTTGTTAATAAAACCTATTTATTTATTATTTAAACTTAACTTGAATTTCCAAAGAAATATATAAAACCAATGATATCAACTGTCGATGTCATAAATACATTTTATTTTTCCAAAAATAAAATAAATTATTTTATTTCATAATCTTGTTTGAATACATATATTAGTGTATTAAGTCAGATCCATGCATGATCCTTATTGTTTAAAAGTAGTTTGATAAAATGATTTTCGGCTTTTTTATCGTTTTACGTAAGACGATATTTACAATTTATCAATATTTTACCTCGATAATTTATCCGCAAATATTTTTCCCAAACAAAATAACTATTATTATTTACTACTTAAAACATGATTACTTCTTACTTTTAAATCCATATCTAAATATTTTAAAAATAAATATAATTTATCCAAGCGAAAAATTTGCAGGTCGTTACATTCTTCATCCCTTAAAAGAATTTTGTCCACAAAATTATACTACCACCCTATTTGTAACGACCCACTATTTTGTACCATTCGAATTCGACAATAATAGAACATGTCGAGCTGGAATAGTTCAAAATAATAGATTGTAGAATAAATTTGGCAAAACTCGGAATATACAGTAAATAAATCGCAGAATCACATACACAGATATCAGAATCTCGCAGCGGAAATAAAAATTTAGTGGTTCATGAAGCCACTGATACAACTTTACAAAATAGAACTTACATTGTCTATAATCCTCAATACAATGTTGGGACATAAATAGAGATAGAGTCTTCAAAGTCTTGAATTCCAGAAAGGATAAAGGCTGAAACAACTTCCAATAGCACGAATGATCTACTGAGTGTCCTAGCTACGGAGAAGAAACTGAAGCTGCAACTCAGGCTGACCCGAGCGTAAAATAAACATAAACACTCGAGTCAGGACATACATACTTATATAATGTAAGCTAATTCAAGTGTACTGTAATATAGAACAAGTAACTTAAAGGATGCTTGGGATCGCCCATCCTCTAAGGATCCGTTAAACTATTTACTATATAGTATATGGCGCTATTATAATAGTGTCTATTCATAAAATAAACTTACTTTTAAATAGCATTAAGGCTTTACATTTTCCACCTTAACACGTAATAGTCCCAGTAGTCCATCCAATATCATAGCTCCTCCTACTCGGGAAGCAACTAGAGGATACCACACGGGCTACGGGAGAAAACCAAACTCGTACAAGGCTCGATATGGTAGGTGACACGGCACAACTAGGCAATGCCAGGGTAGATATACCAATTGCTATCCGGACCGGTGGTAACGCGAAGCCGCAGCAACCGCCCACCTCGAACAACACTCCCAAATCAAAGGTGCACCCAAACAATCACATAAGCAATAGAATGGTATACGAAGAAGTGCGTTCGATCAGAGGAGCTACCTCATTAATCCGAGAATCGCTCCTGTTTTAGCCACCTTAAGCCAACTCACGGGAGTCGGGTCCACGTATATACCTTTCAAGAAACCGTCACCACCATCCTACTTCATTCTGGAATCTCCACCGCGTACATGGTTGGTCAAAGTGGTTTTCGGTATCGACAGAGAGTATGTCCATATCCGATCCCGGTCTCTTTGCCAACCAAACGTTATTATAACCCGTGGCCATTTAAAAACAGTTTATACTTTAAACCAGAATAATCATTTCCATTTCAAAACTATAGATACGATATCATTTTAAAGCCCAAAACAATATGATATCGTTATATTCAAAATATAATTCTTTCCAAAACTATATTGCTTAAAATTTATAATATCTGGAAACCAACCATTTGAATTATATCTTCAAAGGATAATGTTTTGGAAACTTTACTTAAATCCATAACTCCCAAACACAATGGTTTGGACATTCAACGGTATATATATAAATGGGTTAACTTTATGGTTACTTTGTAAAGAAGATAATTTACATAGCTTCACAAATATATTTCTTTATTTAAAGTTTTAACCATAATTTAAATATCCCTTTATGTTCCCAAAACCATTTCAATTTTTATATATATCCAATTGGAGTATTTACTATTCAAAACTTAGTTTGGGTTTTATTCTTTCACAAATCAATGTTTTATATTTTTAGTCTTGAATATTCCCATAATTTCCATAAATAAAACTCCAAATTTTAACCATTAAATTTTTCCCAAAATTTACTTAATACCAGAATATTTATCTTTAATTTATTTAGGAAAATACAGTTATAAATATTATGTCTTAAGTTTTCCAAAACTTAAGGAAAAATAAAATTTATCAAATTCCATAAATTTTAGAGCAATCAAATTCTAGATTCCATAGCACTTAGGAAATGCTACCTAAAGTTATGGGTAAAACTAGTCCAATTTCAAAAGACGGCATTTAAATGCTGTAATAGATTGTTTACTTAATAAATATTTCCAAATATAACTTATTTATTTATTTATTAACTGAAATCTTATTCTTTCAAAATCCCGATTTACCAAATAAGTTATATTCCAAATTTTATTCAAACATTTATTTATTTTTATTTATAACTTATTAAAAATCAATATAAATTCCTTTAAAGATATAAATCGAATATTTAACTTCCAAAATAAATTTTTTAATATTTCAGAAAATATTATAAGGACCACGGGCCTGTATATAGTTTTCTAGCCTAGGTCAAGTGATACGGATTTATATCATTTCAACCCGTAATTTACAAAACCCCGGGTTCTATCATTTCAAACCCGCAATCCCAAGTTACCAGTTAAGCAGTTAACAGAATAAATGAACAATAATCATTTAGGCCTATCATTTCAGCCCATACGAACTAAATTTAACAGGGAACTGGCAGTGGTGATCTAAGCAGTAAATAAACAATAACATAACTGCAGAAATAATATAACAGATAATACTGATGAGGTGTCAATTTAAATGGGGTTCATCATTCTATATTACACTACAGACAGATAATAGTGGAATACAATTTTACACATACACTTGCAATAATTTACCAAAATATAAATACGTATGTCTGGTGAGAAATACTCACCTGGAAGTTGCAGAAAAATTGAATTTCAAAACGACGTTTCACCGGTAGAGACCGACAGAGGGTAACGATACAATTTCTCGGATGTCGCCTAGATTCAAATCTAGAACAAAAGTAAAAATATAGAATACGCGACTTTAGAATTTACGGTCAAAGAAAAATTAAAATGGGACGAAAATTTGTTTGACTTGCTCGACCACTCCACCGTGTAATATGACCAAAATATACCCTAAACGTGAGCCGGGCTAACTCTAGAATTTACGACCAAATTTCCTAGAGGTCGACTAAACAATATGGTGATACACACCGGTATACGACAAAATTCCCAGTTATATAAAATTCTCAACCCATCCCAAAACATCCCAACATCTCCACCTATTCAGCTTATTCACCAACCATTTCTCTGCCGAGTCAAAACACAAGCACGCATGCATCAACCTAACATGCACAGACTTGCTCACTTGAACATGCTCACCCACTTCTAATTTGTACTTCCTAGGCAAACCCCAACAGTGCTTCGAGACAAATATGCAGTTACTTCGAGTCTTCTTCCTACATGCTTCGAGTCAGAACTGCAACGACTTCGAGAAAAATGCAAGGCTTCGAGTGAATTTTTCACTACTTCTCTGCATAAATGCTAAAAGCCAGTCCTTCTCTTGTTCTTTTCTAGACAACTATCTTGAATAACAGCTACCCTTCCAAATCATTTCCAGTTCATCATCCACATCAAACAGCTTCCATCTTTACAACTACCAGCCCAGTCCCCAACTCACTCATGACAGAACCCTACTCACCCAGATACAAAATGCATGCTTCTAATCTAAATGTGACTGTGATACGGTGACACACATGCACACTGCGACACAGGGGATGTGCACAGCTATTTAGGAGTTATATTTATTTCTCTTCTTTCACAGAAACTAGCCTCCTCCCTAAATCTCATTTCTACCATCCAACACAAATTCCCAGTTTAATTTGTTCAAATGCAGACCTAACTATCCTCACTTCCCCGAGTCAAAGCCGTAGTTACTTCGAGAATCTCATATAGTTGCTTCGAGTAAATTATGCCAAATCTCTGGGTAAATATGCAGGCAATCCTAATATATCTATATGCACTCAACTCTCAAGCCAAAAGATATGCAGACCACCTTTTCTAATGCACATCATAACTATACACCTAATCCTCTTCAATATATATATATATACACTTTCCATTTTAACTTAGATTTACACTATTGTTTCACAGTTATTTCACATCCTAACTTATAAACTTTCCAGCTCTTAAAACTGAAAAGATACAAAGGCCAACCTATGACACAAATGCAGCCTATGACATAAATGCAAATCTGAACAATATATGCAGACAAACCTATGTCATATGTACTTATCTACCTAATCAAGCCTTAACACCTCCTGGTCATGCATCTAAACACCCCTGTCACTTGAAACATGCACCCAGATCCCAACATGCACAGCCTATACCCAGATTTTGTACATATGCAGTCTTATAGGTATGAACACAATCTGAAAACCCACTACTCAAGTTACACCTTTCCAATGCCCACACATGCCACTACAAACTCACGCTACTATAACTTATTCAATAATGTTTCCAGACTTTCCAGTTTGAAACCTACCCAATCTACAACTAATGTATGCACAAAGTTCTTGCCAACCTCTGACAAACATTCCACTTTCCTCCTATTATCTGATTTCAAACACAACTGCCTATCCAAAACAACTATAGTTATGCATCAAATCACAAGCAACTCAAATAAGTATCGACTGACATCAAAAGAACATGTTCCCACTTTTAAATTTCCAGCCTAAGTCCTTTACTATTTGTTATGCAACTGTTACCCATTGAACCAATGTTTAGACAGGCTCTATAATATCATATGCATGCCCCCTACCAATATTACTGATGCTATTATGAATTTGTATACATGCCTATATGTTCCCTATGTGGCACAGTCTGATGGATGGGTAGCCGAGCAAGAATGATCAGAACAAAAGACCGAGGAAAGGAAAGACTAAAAGACGGAGAACAATAAGACAGTTACCTGATGGATGAGATGAAGCCAGAGAGGTTGAGATCCAGGAAGAAAATGATGAAGTGGGTAGATACATATAGGCAGTGCTTGAGGAATTTAAGGGAAGGCAAATAGAATTGTCAGTTTTCTTTCATGAATGCTTGCGTGTGATTGAAGAATTTGATAAGGTAGAAGGCTGAGATGTTCTCAGTTTATACATTTCGAATGTTACACAAAAGTTTGTATGAAAATTTGATTTTTGTTTTGCTCGAAATTAATATAAATATTTAAAGAGCAGTTATAATCAAATTTTAAATGTTACTTAAGCTTGATTGAAGGAAGAACGGCAAGGCTTGAGAAAACCAGAGAGTCAACAAGTAACACCCATCCTAACACCAGCGTGATTATCTGGATTTCAAATTTTGATTTCAATAGTTCTCATTTATTTATAGCATGATTACAGATTGATGATTTGCAGAAAAAGGCTTTGTTTGAGGCGGAATCAAATGGAAAAATGGGAAGAAAAGGGCAAACATCTAAAAAGTTTTAACTATCAGTTTCAAAAGATTTTACATGAGTGATTCTAGGAGGGTAAGGGAAGAGTTAAATATGCACGTTACCATCAAAATTTAAAACTTGCTTGATCAAAGGAAGAAACAGCTGCCTAGTTTAGAATGTCAGTTTTAACAAAAATTTTGCTCTCTGGTATTATGAAGAAAGTGACACTATACGTTACTTTCTAACATTTAAAGCTTGCGTGATATATGTCTAGTTACTTTATGCTAACTTCATTTCATTTTACACTTTGATTTTTTTTGATTTGAAAACAATAAATGGAATGGCAAGAATTTATGCAAATCTTAGAAAAAAACGTATATAATTTATTAAAATCAGGCTGTCAGTTAAATAACGTAACGTTAGCCAAAATCTCTGACTGATATTTTTCTTCAAATTTATTCGAAAACTTGATTTTTACACTACGTTAAACAGACGCAATCCAAAACATCAAAAATTCCAGTAAAAATAACATTTAAAAACACACGTTTTATTACGTTGCTTATACCCTATAATTGACGCGTCTTTTAAACGCGAAATCTAACAGTTAAATCATAGCTTAAATTTTCACAGTTATTATTTAATTTTATTGACATATACAATTGTATAAAATATATCTTCAAATTAAATAATTAAACTATATTGTTAAACACAATTTATATAAAAATATATTTCAAAATTAAATAATTAAAATAAAATAAATAGCTAAAAACTAGGGCTGTTACACTCTCCCCCACTTAAGCACTTTTCGTCCTCGAAAAGGAACGGAAGAAGAGAAACAAAGGAAGATCAGCTAGATAACAAGTATCGTAAACGAATAGTTCCAGTATTGGGAGCACGAAGAAGATCCTCTAGAATCGGATTTCCCTTTCAGTTTGACCGCCAGTCTATGGGTGCTCAGCGGTGCTCAGGTCCCGATGAGTAATCAAGATTCAAATATTATAGAAAGATTTCTAAATAGACCGGTGGAAGCGATAGCCTCCCCAATCCATGGCAGATAGGGAAGCCAAGGACATTTAAAGATAGTTTGAAACAAAATAAGATAATAAATTTTGAAATCATAATGCCTTTGAATTTATAATACTTTGAAAGTCATTAAGATTTTATAGACATTATCGTTTGGAAATCATACTACTAAAATCATAACACTTTTAAAATAATCTTCATTTATACCCTTTAAATTTAATGCCAAATAATATTTATTTCAAAGTTGAAATATTTCTAGGTTCATTTATTCAATTATAAAATTTTCAAACATTTTATTTTTAGAAACAGCAGCACTTATAATATGCTACAGTAGATATAATAGTATTTCAAATTAGTTCAATATTTTTCTTAACTCTTAATTTAACAAATAACCTAACACTTAATTTAAAATTCCTATTTTATAAATAAGATATCCCTTTAATAAGTTATACTTGAAATTTCCATTTGAAAAACCAAATTCTCAATTATCAAATTTTAGTGATATTAAAATATGTCTTAGCTATTTAAATCAAAATTATCCATTTAGACATCAGTTAACTATGATTTTAAGATAAATAAACCTTATTACAAAATATCCTAAAAAAATATTTTTCTTTCAAAGATACATTATTTATTACACAACATATTCATTTCAGGAAATAACTTTTATTAAAATTTCTTGGTTGATTTAAGGTTCCTTATTAAATCAACTTTGATTATTAGGTTATTTAAATAAATTCCTTAAATTCCTTTTTCCTTATTTACCTCCATTAATCTTTTATAACTAAAATTTAAGTGTATAACATTTATTATAACCACTCGAATTTTATTTATAAAATCCTTTTTATATTGTATATTATCCAATTTCTTTGTTTAACTTTTGAAAATCAATTATCTTCAAGTTGAAATTATTCTTATTCAAGAATCTTATTTTATTTTTTAAGGTAAACTTTAAGAATTAAATTTCTGATTCCCTTCAAACCATTTAGTGATAATTAAATATATGTACAAAATATGTCAAATCAAATTTAAATTATATATCTATATATATTAAGTCATACTTTAAAAATTCAAATCAATCAAAACCTCAAGGTACACTGTAGCCAGACTACAGAATGGTCTTTTCACTTCGAAACTCGAAAATGAATATCGATGATGCTGCAGTCATCACCGAAATTATTTTCCAGTGACAAAGAGAAGAGCACTAATTTTAAAAATTCTTTGGAAACAATTTCTATTCGAAAATACTTTAAATAATATATCCTTTAAAAATTTTTAGACCCAAGGTTTGAAATCATCAGAAATTGAATTCTCAAGTTCTTGTTTTAAATTCAATTAATTTATAACCATTGTTTATATTCAATTATTTATATTAGACAAAACACATGGCTTACAAAACCATAAAATCAAAACTATTATCTCTTGACAACTAGTTAAATTAATTATAAAATTTCTGAAAATTATACATATATATATATTCAGATTTTCTTTCAAATATAGGAATAAATTTCAAAACAAGGATAGAAATTTAAATTTTGATGAACTCAAATCAAAGAGATCTCAAGATAAGTTGGAATCAGCAGATCTGTTAATTGAATAACAAAATAAGGAACTGGGTAAGTCTATATAAATCGCGGACAATCTTGACCGGGTCAACCGTGACTTAAAAAGTCAGATCGAATGTAGATTTACCATTCGATCCGAAGAGGGAGTTCGGAATAACCAAAGATACTAGCATATAAACCGAGAATAAATCTAAATCTCTGGTGAATCAATGCAAATGGTAAAGGAGTTTCACCCCTTTATTAGAGAAATGGCGAGACCGTCAATTCACTATAAAGGTCATTCGAAGTGGAGTTATGGGATACTCCAGAATCTAAAGTAGATGGAAGTGAGGGACACGAATGAACTTTGGAATCGCAGGTAATGTTCCAAAAGTCGAAAAGAAAGAGATTCAAGCTCGAATGAAGGTGATTCTATAAATCAAATTTACCATACATTCTAAGTTTTGCCTAGAGCCAAAGCTCTGATACCAAATGTAACGACCCACTATTTTGTACCATTCGAATTCGACAATAATAGAACATGTCGAGCTGGAATAGTTCAAAATAATAGATTGTAGAATAAATTTGGCAAAACTCGGAATATACAGTAAATAAATCGCAGAATCACATACACAGATATCAGAATCTCGCAGCGGAAATAAAAATTTAGTGGTTCATGAAGCCACTGATACAACTTTACAAAATAGAACTTACATTGTCTATAATCCTCAATACAATGTTGGGACATAAATAGAGATAGAGTCTTCAAAGTCTTGAATTCCAGAAAGGATAAAGGCTGAAACAACTTCCAATAGCACGAATGATCTACTGAGTGTCCTAGCTACGGAGAAGAAACTGAAGCTGCAACTCAGGCTGACCCGAGCGTAAAATAAACATAAACACTCGAGTCAGGACATACATACTTATATAATGTAAGCTAATTCAAGTGTACTGTAATATAGAACAAGTAACTTAAAGGATGCTTGGGATCGCCCATCCTCTAAGGATCCGTTAAACTATTTACTATATAGTATATGGCGCTATTATAATAGTGTCTATTCATAAAATAAACTTACTTTTAAATAGCATTAAGGCTTTACATTTTCCACCTTAACACGTAATAGTCCCAGTAGTCCATCCAATATCATAGCTCCTCCTACTCGGGAAGCAACTAGAGGATACCACACGGGCTACGGGAGAAAACCAAACTCGTACAAGGCTCGATATGGTAGGTGACACGGCACAACTAGGCAATGCCAGGGTAGATATACCAATTGCTATCCGGACCGGTGGTAACGCGAAGCCGCAGCAACCGCCCACCTCGAACAACACTCCCAAATCAAAGGTGCACCCAAACAATCACATAAGCAATAGAATGGTATACGAAGAAGTGCGTTCGATCAGAGGAGCTACCTCATTAATCCGAGAATCGCTCCTGTTTTAGCCACCTTAAGCCAACTCACGGGAGTCGGGTCCACGTATATACCTTTCAAGAAACCGTCACCACCATCCTACTTCATTCTGGAATCTCCACCGCGTACATGGTTGGTCAAAGTGGTTTTCGGTATCGACAGAGAGTATGTCCATATCCGATCCCGGTCTCTTTGCCAACCAAACGTTATTATAACCCGTGGCCATTTAAAAACAGTTTATACTTTAAACCAGAATAATCATTTCCATTTCAAAACTATAGATACGATATCATTTTAAAGCCCAAAACAATATGATATCGTTATATTCAAAATATAATTCTTTCCAAAACTATATTGCTTAAAATTTATAATATCTGGAAACCAACCATTTGAATTATATCTTCAAAGGATAATGTTTTGGAAACTTTACTTAAATCCATAACTCCCAAACACAATGGTTTGGACATTCAACGGTATATATATAAATGGGTTAACTTTATGGTTACTTTGTAAAGAAGATAATTTACATAGCTTCACAAATATATTTCTTTATTTAAAGTTTTAACCATAATTTAAATATCCCTTTATGTTCCCAAAACCATTTCAATTTTTATATATATCCAATTGGAGTATTTACTATTCAAAACTTAGTTTGGGTTTTATTCTTTCACAAATCAATGTTTTATATTTTTAGTCTTGAATATTCCCATAATTTCCATAAATAAAACTCCAAATTTTAACCATTAAATTTTTCCCAAAATTTACTTAATACCAGAATATTTATCTTTAATTTATTTAGGAAAATACAGTTATAAATATTATGTCTTAAGTTTTCCAAAACTTAAGGAAAAATAAAATTTATCAAATTCCATAAATTTTAGAGCAATCAAATTCTAGATTCCATAGCACTTAGGAAATGCTACCTAAAGTTATGGGTAAAACTAGTCCAATTTCAAAAGACGGCATTTAAATGCTGTAATAGATTGTTTACTTAATAAATATTTCCAAATATAACTTATTTATTTATTTATTAACTGAAATCTTATTCTTTCAAAATCCCGATTTACCAAATAAGTTATATTCCAAATTTTATTCAAACATTTATTTATTTTTATTTATAACTTATTAAAAATCAATATAAATTCCTTTAAAGATATAAATCGAATATTTAACTTCCAAAATAAATTTTTAATATTTCAGAAAATATTATAAGGACCACGGGCCTGTATATAGTTTTCTAGCCTAGGTCAAGTGATACGGATTTATATCATTTCAACCCGTAATTTACAAAACCCCGGGTTCTATCATTTCAAACCCGCAATCCCAAGTTACCAGTTAAGCAGTTAACAGAATAAATGAACAATAATCATTTAGGCCTATCATTTCAGCCCATACGAACTAAATTTAACAGGGAACTGGCAGTGGTGATCTAAGCAGTAAATAAACAATAACATAACTGCAGAAATAATATAACAGATAATACTGATGAGGTGTCAATTTAAATGGGGTTCATCATTCTATATTACACTACAGACAGATAATAGTGGAATACAATTTTACACATACACTTGCAATAATTTACCAAAATATAAATACGTATGTCTGGTGAGAAATACTCACCTGGAAGTTGCAGAAAAATTGAATTTCAAAACGACGTTTCACCGGTAGAGACCGACAGAGGGTAACGATACAATTTCTCGGATGTCGCCTAGATTCAAATCTAGAACAAAAGTAAAAATATAGAATACGCGACTTTAGAATTTACGGTCAAAGAAAAATTAAAATGGGACGAAAATTTGTTTGACTTGCTCGACCACTCCACCGTGTAATATGACCAAAATATACCCTAAACGTGAGCCGGGCTAACTCTAGAATTTACGACCAAATTTCCTAGAGGTCGACTAAACAATATGGTGATACACACCGGTATACGACAAAATTCCCAGTTATATAAAATTCTCAACCCATCCCAAAACATCCCAACATCTCCACCTATTCAGCTTATTCACCAACCATTTCTCTGCCGAGTCAAAACACAAGCACGCATGCATCAACCTAACATGCACAGACTTGCTCACTTGAACATGCTCACCCACTTCTAATTTGTACTTCCTAGGCAAACCCCAACAGTGCTTCGAGACAAATATGCAGTTACTTCGAGTCTTCTTCCTACATGCTTCGAGTCAGAACTGCAACGACTTCGAGAAAAATGCAAGGCTTCGAGTGAATTTTTCACTACTTCTCTGCATAAATGCTAAAAGCCAGTCCTTCTCTTGTTCTTTTCTAGACAACTATCTTGAATAACAGCTACCCTTCCAAATCATTTCCAGTTCATCATCCACATCAAACAGCTTCCATCTTTACAACTACCAGCCCAGTCCCCAACTCACTCATGACAGAACCCTACTCACCCAGATACAAAATGCATGCTTCTAATCTAAATGTGACTGTGATACGGTGACACACATGCACACTGCGACACAGGGGATGTGCACAGCTATTTAGGAGTTATATTTATTTCTCTTCTTTCACAGAAACTAGCCTCCTCCCTAAATCTCATTTCTACCATCCAACACAAATTCCCAGTTTAATTTGTTCAAATGCAGACCTAACTATCCTCACTTCCCCGAGTCAAAGCCGTAGTTACTTCGAGAATCTCATATAGTTGCTTCGAGTAAATTATGCCAAATCTCTGGGTAAATATGCAGGCAATCCTAATATATCTATATGCACTCAACTCTCAAGCCAAAAGATATGCAGACCACCTTTTCTAATGCACATCATAACTATACACCTAATCCTCTTCAATATATATATATATACACTTTCCATTTTAACTTAGATTTACACTATTGTTTCACAGTTATTTCACATCCTAACTTATAAACTTTCCAGCTCTTAAAACTGAAAAGATACAAAGGCCAACCTATGACACAAATGCAGCCTATGACATAAATGCAAATCTGAACAATATATGCAGACAAACCTATGTCATATGTACTTATCTACCTAATCAAGCCTTAACACCTCCTGGTCATGCATCTAAACACCCCTGTCACTTGAAACATGCACCCAGATCCCAACATGCACAGCCTATACCCAGATTTTGTACATATGCAGTCTTATAGGTATGAACACAATCTGAAAACCCACTACTCAAGTTACACCTTTCCAATGCCCACACATGCCACTACAAACTCACGCTACTATAACTTATTCAATAATGTTTCCAGACTTTCCAGTTTGAAACCTACCCAATCTACAACTAATGTATGCACAAAGTTCTTGCCAACCTCTGACAAACATTCCACTTTCCTCCTATTATCTGATTTCAAACACAACTGCCTATCCAAAACAACTATAGTTATGCATCAAATCACAAGCAACTCAAATAAGTATCGACTGACATCAAAAGAACATGTTCCCACTTTTAAATTTCCAGCCTAAGTCCTTTACTATTTGTTATGCAACTGTTACCCATTGAACCAATGTTTAGACAGGCTCTATAATATCATATGCATGCCCCCTACCAATATTACTGATGCTATTATGAATTTGTATACATGCCTATATGTTCCCTATGTGGCACAGTCTGATGGATGGGTAGCCGAGCAAGAATGATCAGAACAAAAGACCGAGGAAAGGAAAGACTAAAAGACGGAGAACAATAAGACAGTTACCTGATGGATGAGATGAAGCCAGAGAGGTTGAGATCCAGGAAGAAAATGATGAAGTGGGTAGATACATATAGGCAGTGCTTGAGGAATTTAAGGGAAGGCAAATAGAATTGTCAGTTTTCTTTCATGAATGCTTGCGTGTGATTGAAGAATTTGATAAGGTAGAAGGCTGAGATGTTCTCAGTTTATACATTTCGAATGTTACACAAAAGTTTGTATGAAAATTTGATTTTTGTTTTGCTCGAAATTAATATAAATATTTAAAGAGCAGTTATAATCAAATTTTAAATGTTACTTAAGCTTGATTGAAGGAAGAACGGCAAGGCTTGAGAAAACCAGAGAGTCAACAAGTAACACCCATCCTAACACCAGCGTGATTATCTGGATTTCAAATTTTGATTTCAATAGTTCTCATTTATTTATAGCATGATTACAGATTGATGATTTGCAGAAAAAGGCTTTGTTTGAGGCGGAATCAAATGGAAAAATGGGAAGAAAAGGGCAAACATCTAAAAAGTTTTAACTATCAGTTTCAAAAGATTTTACATGAGTGATTCTAGGAGGGTAAGGGAAGAGTTAAATATGCACGTTACCATCAAAATTTAAAACTTGCTTGATCAAAGGAAGAAACAGCTGCCTAGTTTAGAATGTCAGTTTTAACAAAAATTTTGCTCTCTGGTATTATGAAGAAAGTGACACTATACGTTACTTTCTAACATTTAAAGCTTGCGTGATATATGTCTAGTTACTTTATGCTAACTTCATTTCATTTTACACTTTGATTTTTTTTGATTTGAAAACAATAAATGGAATGGCAAGAATTTATGCAAATCTTAGAAAAAAACGTATATAATTTATTAAAATCAGGCTGTCAGTTAAATAACGTAACGTTAGCCAAAATCTCTGACTGATATTTTTCTTCAAATTTATTCGAAAACTTGATTTTTACACTACGTTAAACAGACGCAATCCAAAACATCAAAAATTCCAGTAAAAATAACATTTAAAAACACACGTTTTATTACGTTGCTTATACCCTATAATTGACGCGTCTTTTAAACGCGAAATCTAACAGTTAAATCATAGCTTAAATTTTCACAGTTATTATTTAATTTTATTGACATATACAATTGTATAAAATATATCTTCAAATTAAATAATTAAACTATATTGTTAAACACAATTTATATAAAAATATATTTCAAAATTAAATAATTAAAATAAAATAAATAGCTAAAAACTAGGGCTGTTACACTATTCCTAGAAATACTTAAAAGTATTCATCAATATGTATGATGTACATAGATCATTCCTATGTAAAATCTGATTCGATCACTCAATCAAATACATAACTTCATTTCTGTACTAGTATCGCCCGCTCGACTTCCTAGTACAGACTTTGATCGGGCTTCTTAGTTAGAAACCTTTGTATTCCTCACATAGCAATAAACTATGATAATCAACCTTTGATTCCATATAAGAACTCTCATCAACGCTCGCCGTAAAAAAATCGAGTGATAAAACCCTATTTAGAATGGCGTGAAACAGCTCAAGTCATGTACTTGAACCTTGCATCGAGAACTATTGTAGAGGGAAAAATAATCTACGTACAACCTATGTACTAATACCATTGGTTCCTACTTCCTAAGATTATAATTACCCTTTTAAAAGAATCACATTTTACTTAAGAACATTACTTAAGTTTATTGGCATTTTATAACTCAAATACATTTTAGTATGATACTCTTCTATATTCAAAAGAGTATATACAATTTCAAATCTTAAATTGGTTTTACTTAATCTAGGATGTTCAACAAATTCAAAACTTTATTTATTACCCGCTCTTAGTCAAGATATCCTTTTATTTTGAAAACTCTATTCTTTTAAGGGAATCGAGAACACAATATCAGGGTTTTATTTGAAAAAACCTTTCAAAATGATATTTTATATTTAACTCTTTTGAAAACATAATATATATATATATATATATATATATCCCAAGTAAGTCTAAAATGATATTAAGAAACTGGGCACCACCAAATAGTATTATATTCCATTTACTAAGTAGGAAAATATTCAAGAGAAGTATGTACCATCTGAACACATCTCTTATCCATTTTTAGTCATTCTTAGACACTCGAACTAGCTAATTGTAAAAATATTTCTTTCTTCACAAATTCCCTTTTGAAACAATACTATTTATAGATAATAGTTCTTTAATGAAATCATCCACTATATTCGGATTCGTTCGGATTCGAACTCGTTTCGATTGTACAATGACAAAGAGGATACTTTACTAAGTGCGCTATCATATTTTCCTAAGGAAACATTCGATTGTCACTTAGAAGATTATTTTGATTATCACAAAATGGATCGAAACTCCTTCCCAAACTGTCCAATTAAATTTTTACTTTCAAATCCATTTTCAAGTATTTATATCTTAAAATCTCTTTAAGTACAATTACTACAACTTTTCCAAAATTATTTAAATCTTTATCAAAGCCACTGGGATTTAATATTCTCACAACCCTTTTCTTTTTTATATGGTCATCTAAATATTTTATTTTAACTAAACACATTCTATTCTAAATCCAAATTTAACCCTGCATCTCATCGATAACTATATATACTTTTGTAAATCATTCCTTTATATATAATTATATCCTAGGTAAAATTATTTCATTTGCCAATTTTAAAACAAAATTATATCAATTGAACTTATTCAAGTGTTTAGGAAATCCCTATCGATAACGTTGGCCAAACACATCGACTTGAATTATTAAGCCACACAACAGATCAATAACGCAACATAAAACATTTTTACTCACTAACAAATACGCACTCAATATACATAATATGCTCAGGCTCATTCTAGGGTCTACTTACCCTATCTCAAATGAGTATACTCCATCAGGGCTTAGGTTCTCACTTAATCTTCAGCTCTGATATCAAATGTAACGAATTAGATCTTCGACCCTCGAAAATCAACACAATACATCCATTGTATCACATGCCGAACATTTAAGTGTCGGAAATACTGATTTTTTTAGGGTGAAAGAAGAAGGTAGAGGATAGATGTAAACTAAACAACACAGAATCTTACAACATAGCGAATAATATATAATATAAGAATGATCTTTACAAAAAGGAAACATATTTATTCATACATACAACATCAGAGCACACTAGACTAATCCTAAATTTAGACAGTTATAGAAACCTCCTTTCATTAACAAACATATAGACTCAATAATATAGTGAAAGAAAATTATAAATGAATACGTCTTGACCATCCAGCTCCTCTCCAACTCCAAAGTATGCAGCCAAAACCTGGAAAAACATGGGTGTGACCCGAGCATTACATGGAAAAACGCTCGGGTCGGTCTGATAAACCGACGTGAGTAAAATTCGATAAAAAGTGACAACCAAACTGATTTCTACACTTGAAACTTTTCAAACAAAGGGTATCTCATAAGACTACACCGCACATAAATATGGATGAGTTTTTACCTTACAATAACCAAAACATTTTATATTCAATCCAGCGATAATATCGTACTATTTAGGTTTAAAGTAAATAGACAAAGTAGCTAAAATGCTTGCATCACACATTCCAATATACTAGGCTCTACAATCGAAAACGTAAGGCACGCATCAGAGAGTGGATTTAACCTAATGACTGGGCTACCGGGGTACCACCGTCATAGTACACCTCTTGAAAAATGTACCGAGGTCGACGACCCCTACCAACATAGGATCGGGCTACCCCTTACTCGATAGTACCAAATATATCATCACCCCGGTTGCTTTGCAACTATAACAGAGCGCTTCCACGTATAAAAATTCATTGTTGATTATGTATATTCCTTGAAGGGTGATGATATACCCTAATAGGTGTGACCCACATAGCCTTGCTGCATATTCCCTGTTTAGTCATTCCTCGTTGATAAGGCTACGTCTTACACGTTCGTTGTAGGTCTGAATGAAACCAAAGGCACTAACTCTACTACATCCATTTTGGAATCACCTTCGAGATTAGTAGCAGTTGCCCTTGCATTTTAAAGAGCACCATCTTCAATCATCATCAAGATATCTTCCACTCGAACGTACATGTTGGTTCAGAGTAGTTTTCGGATATATAAATTCGTTCTCGGTCTCTCCGTAACAACCGGTAATCTCTAATTGGAAATTCGAGTCATTCCCAGTTCTTTTAGAAGTAGGTATTCGAGTCCTTTTTGGAAATTTGAATTTTACACTCATACTTCCTAAGTATATTTAGGTCAAATTTGATAGTTGGTTATTTAACTATCAAATAACAACAACAAAATCTAGAGATTTAATTACCCAAAAGCAATCACTAAGCCTCAAAACCATTTTCATTTATAAATCTCCTTTCCCAAACATTTATCAACATTCATATGCTTATCTCCTTTACATAAGCACATTCACAAAACACTTATAAGATTTCCCATTTCCAAATCTCTAAAATAGATTTAACTACATTATTTAAATTGGAAAAAAAGATAACTCTAAGCACTATTCCTCCTGTGTTTAGTGTGAAACGGATGTTCCACACCACCATTTTTTTTTAAAAGGTCAACCTCGAGAAACCCAAACCTCGAATTCCTGTTGTAATTATCTTCAATAAATCCTTTTATAAATTTCCCTTACCCATGAAAACCTTTTTTCTTTAATCCAAACTCGTTTACAAAACATTTATCAACTTCCATACTCATTTATGAAATTCTTTATAAATATTCAAACCCAGTTATATAAACTTCTTTCTAAACTTTCAAACCTTGTATAAAACTTCCTTTATATGCATCCAAACCCATTTATAAAGTCTATTTGTAAACATTCAAAACTATTTCTAAAACTCCTTTTATGAATACCCTAAAATTATTCATAAACTACTTTATATAATACTCAAAACAATTGTTAAATCATTCTTTAAATATCTTGTTCAAAATAGAATAACGTTGCAGACTAATTTAAAAATGATATATTAACTTTCCAAAACCAAATGGGCTTAATGGCTATAATGGATCTTTAAATTTGGGTTTACTTATCCAAGTTATATCATGGGTATTGCCTAACATTGGATATTTAAGGGATTCACTAATAACATATAATCAATCATAGGTAGATCTCTAAGTAACAAATATAGATATATCCATTGTCAGTGAAAAATGTACATATAGAAGTATATTCTACATGCTTAAGTTACCATGATCCGCTATTGAAATTAACTTACTTATGTTTATCACGTTATTGATATTCAACATTTATGCTAAACACAAGTCATTTACTTCCTGTAAAACGTGTCAACGTTTTATAATCACTACTTTAATTCATTTGGCTACTTACTGGTCTATATGAGAGATCATTTGATTTAAAATCAATTAATCTTAAAAAAATTGATTTAAAACATAGCTGATTAAGTTTAAAAATAGCTTTGAGAAGATTAAAGTATATTCAGTTATCTTAAACCCTAATTATATCTTAATTTAATCAACATTAATTCATAATTGAACTATAATTAACTTAATGAACTTGGTTAAGTCCTAATTAACTTCCTAATTTATCTTAGTTAAGGCTTAAACAATTCATTATTAGTTAAACCCTAATTAATTATAAAGTAATTAAATAATCACTTATTTAAATTAACCATTCAATTACTTCTTATCTTTATTAATCACTAATTAAAACCTTATTAATTAATAATTAGTCATTAACCTTCCTTAAGTGGTACTTAACCTCTAATCACTTGCTTAATTACTAATTAACTGGTAATTACCTTTAATTATTTTATTAAATAAATAAATTATGAAATAATCTAAACTTAATAAATTTTTATGTTACTAATTAAGTTAGGAAAACTTTTGCAAAACAATTCCAAAATGAATCACTTAAAGACGGAAATAGTGAATTTTTGTCGAACTTCATCCATAGCGACTATCGCTATGAGCGCAGATCGCTCTATCTTATCTTAAGTGAAATAATTCACTTAATTTCTTACTCTTAAATGTTTTGAAATGATATTTATAAAAATTTTGAAACCATAAGCCAAGATAAAACTTAAAACCATTTCCAAACTTTGAAACTAGAAATCATAGTTTTGATTTCAAATCGGATCTCACGTCTGTCGCAACACATAAAGTTGTTAACTTTGTTTTAACTCAACATACTTGATTCTTAAATCACAACCATACATCCATAGTACCATACTCTTAACATCACAATGAAATAGACATATAAACATAAGGTTATATGCTTACTAACTCGACAACATCACAATCAAATCTTAAATTCAATACCAAACATAACATCCATCATATCACCATCGACCAACATAATAACCATTCAGTTTTCTCATAATATTATCACCACAATAACATACATTGTAAAATCAAAACTTTTCCAAAACAAAGTAGTTTTACTCATCGAAAATCTTTGAAATCTGAAATGTCTTAGATGCATCAAAAATCACCCCAAATATATATCAGCTTCCACTTGATTTCTGGAAATATTACTCTTGGATCAGAGTAAAGTGATCAAAAGAAAGTTTTGGAAAATTATTTTCTCTAAAATATAAAAAAATAATCACTCAAATCAGAATACGTATGAGGCAGATATGGTCGAAAGAGGAGAGCTATTTTCGGACCGAAATTTCTAAGTTTAGAAGTACAATGCAAAGAAATGAGATTTTAACATACCTAAGCTTGAAATTAGAAAAGATGATAAAGAAGAAAGTTGTGGCTATTAAAAATTTATATGATATGAAAAAAAGAAAATTTTGATTTGGTCTAAAATAGAGGATGTTATTACCGAATAAATTAGAGGAAAAATGGAGAAGAAATAGTTTAAAAACTAGTTTGCATCTTTAAAATAATTTAAATCTTTTGATTTTAAGAAAAAACTTAAAACTAACATAAGACGCCACGAAATATGAAGAAAACTTTATAAAAATTGAAATGGAGAAGTAAATGAAAATATAGTGAAATGGATTTGTATTTATAGGCATAAGAAAGTAAGAAAATTACCAAACTGACATTGGATTAAAATATCCTAATATGTCATTATTTTGACAAGTCACATCACCACATTCCTCCTCCTCATATGAAACATCCCTCTATATTTAGTCACATCCTCTAGATCATGATGGATAATGATGACAAGGCTAAGATATGACAATAGATAATGATATATACTTATATATATATATATATATATAAGTTATTATTCTTAAAACCATGACTTGTCACATCACTTGCTAAACATAATTAACATAAGATAATATATTATTAATGTATTATTATTTGGTTAAGTGACTCTTATATATGTGTTTATATAGTGCACAAAGATCAACAACGTTCTCGACAACTTTCCAATGTCGAAAAGTCGAAATTCCAAAAAACGTTATTCGGTCATATTTTCTATTTTTCTATGAAATATCTATTTTGGTAAAAAAATTAAAAACTATTTTAACTTCATTATCAAATAATTATAATAGGTTTATTTGTTAATAAAAACCCATTATTTATTATTTAAATTTAACTTGAATTTTCAAAGAAATATATAAAACCGATGATATCAACTATCGATGTCATAAATATATTTTATTTTCCAAAAATAAAATAAATCATTTTATTTCATAATCGTGTTTAAATAAATATATTAGTGTATGAATTTAGATCCGTGCATGATCCTTATTGTTTAAAAGCTGTTTTATTGATAAAATGATTTTCGACTGTTTTATCAATATTTTACCTAGAATGATATTTACAAATTATCAATATTTTTACCTCGGTAATTTGCCCACATATATTTTTTTCCAAACAAAATAACTATTATTATTTACTATTTAAAACATGATTATTTATTACTTTTAAACTCATATCTAAATATTTTAAAAATAAATAAATTTATCCAAGTGATAAATTTACGGGTCGTCGCATCAACCTTTTAATTTGAAATTGAACGACTAAGTTTTCAGGACTTGAATATGAATTAAAAATTGACATATGGACTTCAATAATGAACTTCACACTTCGTTATGTCGATGGTCGATCCCAAAGCTTACACAACTGATCAATTTAAGCACTAGTTGAGACGGTCAACAGTGACGTTAATTCTGGACGTAATCCAAAGTTTCATCCCTATTTTTGCTTTTAATTCTGAATTATTTATCTCCACACTACACGACACTACACCAGACTAGTTTATACTTAGCATGAGGGACTGGTAAATTTTTCTAATCTTTATTTTTTATTGAGTTTAGTTGATGTGGGCTCCAAACGTGTAGGGTGTTTAGCTGCAATGTCTTTCGGGCAACCTTCACAGCACAACAATCCAAATGCCCAATCAAGTTTTCCAATTGTATCTGGTAGAATTTCTCCTAAAAACCATACTGAGCAACTAGAGAGTTTCGGTCCATTGGTTGACGTTTTCTCAGATGTTCTCATCTTTCCAGTGGAAGAGATAAATCCTTCCTCTGGCATTTTAGAGGATGTTATATTTCTGGATAACCCAGTGGATTCTCGGGCCTCCAGAATTGGTGAGGCCGCTCTTCGTAGGTTGTGCTCTAAACATGGGATCCTATTTGTAGATTCTAGTGCCTTCGGGGAATGACATGGCCCACTTGCTCCTAGAGGGGTATACGGTTTGTAATAAATTTATGTGTTGGGCTGGATGTGTGCCACCTTTTAATTTATTTATCTGAGATATGCTAAATTATCTGGGAACAGCTCCTGCTAGGCTGCATCCAAATAGCTACGCTTCCCTTCACAACACCTTTTTATTATTTATGGATGTTCTGTTCTATCTGCCATCTCCTGAAGATATCTGGTTCATCTAAAATTTTAAGTGTTGGAGGAGAATTCTTTCTTATACTTTCCTCGAGCCCGCGCCCAACTGTCAAGTTCTTATTGGTGATTGGAACAAGCTCAATGTCTTTAAGCACAAATGGTTCTACGTTCTTTGTCCACCCGACTTTGTGAGGCGATGGTTGGAAGGCGTAAGTGTTGCCTTCACTTTACTTTCAAATTCTGAAGTCTAAGTTATATCCTGAACTAACAAATGCTTTGAAAATTTACAGGTGCCTATCCATGACCCAAAGGCGATAATTATTCAAGGGATGTCTCAGCAATCTGCGCTACCCCAGTCAAAGACAGGGACATTAGATTACTTGTAACTGATGAGTGATTATCTCTTTTTGGGTTGCTGGAAGAGGGTCGCAGCATCAGACTTCGAGGATGCGTTGAACCACGAAGGAATGTTGTGAAACAAGAAGGCAGCACTGATAGACTTGTCATGCCGCCAATCGAGGAGGCTCGGGACGATGCCGAAGAAGGCAATATCAGAGGTAATGATGCCAATGAGCTTGGCAATGATGCTGTAGGTTCGGGCAACGTGCCCATGGTCGAATCATTATAAGGCACGCAATCTCATGCACTAATAAGAAAAGGGAAAGAGCTCGTGTACAAACTCTGTAGGAAAATGACTGCTAAGAAGCGCAAGTTCACTATCTCCTCTGTTGAAGAAGAGTCTTCCTCTCAATCTTTATAAAGTTCGATGGAAGGATTCTCAAGTCTACTAATCCCAAACGACATCGATACTTTTGACTTTCCCAACATTAGTGTCGAGTGGTTTAATTCTCCCACCAGGACTGCTGATGACATTCCTCCTACTAACAAAGGCAAAATCACTCCTATGAGCAAGGCCACAGTAACTGGTCCGTCGGGGGGACATTAGGACACTCACAATCACATGCACTTCACTGCACATTTTTTGTCTATCTTTTATTTGACTGTCACTCATACGTTTTTGTTTGGTTTGTAGGTGCTATATCTCATTTTCATGCCTTTGATCGCTTGAGGGGCTCCTCAACAAATTATGGATCCAGTCATTGTCCAAACTTGGGCAAGCGGTGAGAAAGGGGTGACAACTCGAAAAAGAGCCATCATTCATGAGAATCTTCATCATCTAAGCATAAGTCAAAATCTCACTCATCTCATCTCCAAGTAGTTCGGCCTAATCCTTCTGTATAAGTGCTGATCAGACCTCTTCCTGTGTTTCCCAAACTGATGTGCCACCCAAGCCTTATTTGGGTGCATCTGGTTCTCAAAAGCCTCACGATTGCTGGTCCAGCAAACGTCCCATTATTATTTCTGATCCAGCTTTAACTACTATAGCTCCTGAGGCCTTTACGGTAGAACAATTGGTTGAAATTAAGGTCAAATTTCCAAAAACAGCTTTCATGGACTAAAGTTTCTTCCTTCTATTCACACAATCCCAGGAATATTAAAGTGAGTTCACTTGCATGTGTCAACGGTGTTTTTGTGTAGCATGAAGCATTTTAGCACTTAGCTAAGAAAATATCCGAGGTATGTACTAATAGGCAACATGAAATTGATCACCTAAAGCTGGAGGCGATCTATGATAAAGACATTATCAAACACCAAGATGATGAGATCATAGATTGGACCACGAAGTTAGCCGCGGCAGGGAAGAGTGCTAAAGAAACATCCAAGGTGGTTAATCATCTAGAAATGTCCCACAAGAAGGAGCTAGATGTTTCCCTCAGCCATAGCGGTGTGCTTGCTTTAGAGAAGGACACACTATAGAAAGATAAAGACACCCTATCCTGCTGCATTGAAGAATTCGAAGAGCTTGTTAAGAAAGAGAATATGAAGTGGCTGTTGAGGCTCAAGAGCTGAAAATTAAACTTAACAAGCAGCTCTCCCAAATCAAAGCCTTTAAAAAAATGGGCAAGTGAAGCTGGCCATAATGAAGTTACAAGGAAAATTAAGGCCCAAATGGAGGATGCTCAAGAGGCTGGCTGGAATGAGATTAAGGACATGTTTGATCCTTTGATCGTTGAATACAATGCTAAGGTCTTAATCCACCATAATGTGAGTTTTCTTAGAGAGAGCTGCTTCGATTGCTTACCGAGGCTTGGAAATATATCATTGAAATGAGGAAAAAGCCCTTGGCAAAGCTAATTAGGATTAGGAGAAACTAGTGCGAGATATCCTTCGTGGGAATGAACCTTTAGATCTTGCCGCTGCAAGGCTCCGAAACCTTGATAGTTTGGTACTTTTTGGCAAAGGAAAAGACATCGCTGAAGCTTTAGGGTTGATCCCAAAGATTCCTCTTTACTTCAACCAGTTGGCGCAATGATTACTCCTGGCACAGAAAAAGACCTAAGCTATGATCCGGATGGACCCGATTAAAAATCAAAGGCACTAACTCCTATTCAAGAAAGGAGCACTCTAGAAACAACCGAAAGTCAGCCAGATGCAGGATCCTACTTTGTTCTCCATTTCTCGAGAGGTTTTGTTCTTCATGCCTAATAGTTCTGGGTTTATTTGTTTTTCCTGCGAATCTACAGATCTTTCGGCTCCCAGTCAAACTCTAGGAAGTGGTGCTGCTATGGAGCAATAACCGACACTTATTGACATTCCAGCAGCTACTGACATTCCAGGGCCCGATGCTTAATTTATTGGAGCTCTTGCTGATGAAAGCACCGATGATCAGCCACTACAAGATGAATCTGATGATGTTATGATCATAGGAGCCTCCAAACACACTGATGAGCTCAGCTTGAAGGAGCGCATCGAGAAAGAGGAGTTATTGAAAAAGAAGGCCAAAGCCGAGTCTATTGATGTGGACATCGATGATCCAAACCTCACCCAACTACAAATCATTCCACCTGGCGGGTCTTTTCCCAAAGGACTCCCTCTAACATCTGAAAGCTCTCTTGCCAAAGATGGTAAAGGCAATGGTAAAGGATCAAAGAGAGGAATAGGCGGAAGTTCGAATGGGTCCACTCCCAAGAAACTCAAAATGGAGAAGAAGCAAAATATATAGCCGTCTCGTCTTCTTAGTTTATATATAGCTTATGTAGCTATTTTTCTTTTTGTTGGTCGTGTGTATGCGGGTAAGGCCCCTGCTTTTGGATAAACTTGTACTATGACTTCCAAGTTGAATATGTAAATAAAGGTTTTTTGTTTTCTGTTGAACTCTTATATGAATTTAGTTTGAGTAATTGAGCTATTACTTTCCCTCCAATGTACTAGTAATTACTTGCTCGTTGATTCAGATAATCATCCATTAATTTTTACTCAAGACCTCCATGTGGTCGTGGCCTCAAGTTGTACCAAACACTGGGCTCGAGCCTTAATGCTACGCTATTGAATTCAGTGGCTTAAGTGATTATACTCCTGTCCCCAATCTCGAGTTAGAGGAGTTAGATAGTGGATGGTTGATTTCCATCCTTAGCAAATTTATGCTCCTCCTATCAATTTCAGGTCGAAGTTTATGGAATGGCGAGTGGTTGAACCACACTCATCTACTTGTTTGTACTCATATCCATACTCTGAGGATAAGTGCTGGTTAGCGGGTGATCGAATCACACCCAATTTGTGTTTATACTCTAGTCCACACAATGGGGACATAGAGTTATTCTGAAAAATAGTCGGACCATACTTTCCTTAATTGATTAATTTGACCCCATGCCCGAGGTTTAACTTGGAGAGCTATCGATCGTGCTGCAATCGCTTTTTGATTCATGTTTGTTCCATCGCTTGGTGGGATTAATTTGATTATTGGATGGTCAAGTCACATCTATTTCTCTTTAGGTACTTTGCCCTCGGGTTGTGAGCGAGAATCATCGAACGAATGGTTAGACCACGTTTGTTTTATTTAGTCCAATCATGAACTTGTGTAATAGGTTGGCTCCAAACTCTGAGAACCTTCTCGGATATGTCAATATTAGTTAGTCGGGTATCATAACTAATATGTAATGCAATAGCAATCACAGAAATAAAAGAAATTTCAAGCCTTATTTGTCAAATGGAAAGAAATGACATAATTTTTCTTATTACATATCTGCAAAATCAAATGCTAAATCCAATTCATAAATTAAATACAATTAAACGAAAAAGAATAAACTAAGTGAAATAGCATCGTAAATGCTCACTGTTCCACGCCTTTGGGAGTGTGACTCCATCAATAGTTGCTAGCTTGGAAGTTCCTTTTCCAAGCCTTTATTTAATGACGTATAGTACTTCCCAAGTAGGATTCATGTGTGATGAGACAGGAAAAACCCGTTTCAAGACAAGATCACCGATTTCAAAGGTACTAGGTCAGACTATAGTGTGTAGTATCGGGCGACTCAATGCCGATGTGCAGCTTCCCTCAAATCAGCTTCTTTACGCTAATCTTCTACCAAGTCTAGAGATTCTAAAAGGAGATCTCTATTCATTTTGGGGTCGTAGTAGGTCACTAGATGAGAAGAAACTTCAAGTTCAACTGGAATGATGACTTCAGCGCTGCAAATAAAGGCGAAAGAAGTATGGACAGTCGTGGACTTGTGGGCGATTCTATAAGCCCGTAATGCTGTTGGGAGTTCATCCACTCACTTGCCTCTAGCCTTTTCCAAATGTTTCTTCAGAATGGATTTTATGATTTTGTTCACAACTTCAGCTTGTCCATTTTCTTGAGGGTGAGAAACTGCCGCAAATCTTTTTTCAATACAATGCTGATGGCAGAATTCTTTGAATCCAGCACTGTTGAATTGGGTTCCATTATCAGTTACAATGGTTGTGGAAGGCCAAAATGACAGATGATGTTTTGGACAATGAAGTTAATTACTTTCTTTGTCGTGATTATGGTTAAAGGTTCTTCTTTGGCCCATTTGGTGAAGTAATCGATTGCTACGATGGCGTACTTTGCACCACCTTTAAAGATCAGCAAAGAACCGATAATATCTATGCCCCACGTGGCAAACGGCCATATATTGACCATTTGTGTAATTTCCATCAACGAAACTCTCAGAACTTTTTCATATATATGATACTTGTCGCATCTCTTAGCATAATTAGCAGCATCTCAGTTTACAGTTGGCCAGTAATACTATAAAGATCCTGACTCGACCTTCGAAAATCGGCACCCGTACTTTATTTGTACTCGAATGTCGCAGATTCAAACGTCGAATCTGCTTCGCCGGAGCTTATAACACATAAAGTACAACAACATAGCGGAAGAAAATGAATATATTGTTGATATACAATATTCGATACAATATTCTGATACAATGAGTATTAATACAAATATCAGAGATAGAATATAACAGCGGAATAAAGTCGTTGACAAAGGGAACACCAATATTAACTTCAATAGAAGAGAGAGAGAGAGAGAGAGATTGGGAATCCAGGATTGCATCTCCCTTCAAATGCTCCAAAGTTCCAAGATAGCTTGAACTAAGTACTTGAATCATCATCAACGACGACTTAAGCAAGGTCAGTCATCCAAAGATTGAAGAAGATTCCCAAAGACTGAAAGCTACCGAATCTACACCTGCTATTTGATAATCTAAAAAACCTAATTCTAGACGGCCCATGTGGAAAATTATGGACACCCAAATTTTAGGAAGGGAACAATAAACTCTAGATCAGTCATGGGACTGGTATGAGCAAACAAAAATAGTTTTACCTTTAAAACAAATAACAAAGGAATTTAAAACATTGAAAACCGCAATGCTTTTTGGAAAATGAAACTACCATAAGGCCTCCCACCGCACACACCATGCAAATGCAGAATTGGAGGAGATTTCTTCTTATGATAGTCAAAAATACTTAATACGCAAAAAACCATTTGATATTATTATAAGTGCATAGTGCAGAAAAACCTTTCGAAAGTATAATATTAATCTTAGCTAGCATACAACCATTATTATATGCCTACTATAACAACCATGTTCAATAGCAGGTTACCACCACATTCCACGGCATGTTATACAACTAAAACCGTACAGGGCGCGTATTGTTTCTTTGGATTTCCAACAAATGGTCAGGCTAAGGAACTTCCTTAATAAATGGAACGCCTCTGGAGGGATGCCTCCAAGAACCTACCCGGCTCTCTGCCAACACAAGGCCGGTGTACTCCCTTCCCGAGAGTAACACCTAAGATATGCCATCCCCGGTCGTTCACGACCGTTATCCGAGGGCCCTCAACCAACAACCACACAGCAATAAGTATGCAGAAACCACATAGGTAAACATTTTGGCTCCATACCATGATACCACCTTTAATCTAGAAGAAATGGACATACCCTTGGGGCGCGACCCCTGCAACCTTGCCGCAACATTCCTGTTTCGACCATTTTCGGGTTGTGAGGCTCAACGAAGTCTCGTCCACAAAGCTATGCTTTTCACAAAGCCATGCTTTGATCAACAAATGATCAGCAGCACTTCGTATGCCACATTACCAAATTGGGAATGTATCACTAGTAACCATCAACTACATAACCTCTGAGCTCGTACGTCTCAGAGAAGGGTGTTAAGCTAAGAGAATAAATTCTCCACCACCAAACAGAAATGTATTTGATAGAAACTAGTTTTACATCTCAAAGTGTAATGTCAGACACACATTCATACAAGTCTGTTCTGGGTTCAAACAGAACCGAAGGCACTTCAAAAGAAGCCCTTGCAAATCCAGGTATGCCCAATCCCGATCGGACTCCTAATCACATATAGATATCTTTATACCATAGCTACTCAATGCAGAGTCATTCGATAGGTTATCCTATCGTTCTCGAAGACACCCGGTCTTCACCACTATCTTCAAATGCTATCCATTTCGTCGTATCACTATTCAGAATGAGTTATATGACACAAAGGTCCTCTCCCGGCTAAACCGAATAGTGAGCGCAATATTTAAAAACATATGGATATTGGGATCTTAGTTAAGTCACAATTTAAAACCCAAAACCTTTCTTTAAAAGGTTTAAACAAATTACCATTTACAAATCTTTTAAACAAAAAGATCCACTTCACAAAGTTCACCAATATTTCACAATGATTCATTCACAACTTTTCGAAACAACTTCCTTTTCAAATTAGATAATATCATCCAATTATTAACCCAAAGACTCAATTTATAGCTTTCAAAACTATTTCTAAAGATCCATTCATAACTTTCAAAACAATTCCCATTTCAGATCTTTTATATATAAAAGATACACCATTTAAAATCCTCTTCGATTTTAAAACAAAGTTTAACAATCTTTCACAAAGGTTTATTCATAGCTTTCAAAAACAATTCACAATTTTATTTCAAACTTGAAATCTTTCGACACAAATTGGGAATCCTTTCTTTATATGAAAGCTATTACTATTTGAAAACAAATAGTTTTCGTTTTGGAAAATTCTGATTACATCTATACCACTTAAAGCCTTTCTAGTATAAGACTTTGGTTAAATTTAATTTCCCAAAATAATATTTTTAAAACCCATATGAACACATTTATAACTTGTATAACCTTTTTAAACCAAAATTCCCAAACATAGAATTCAATTTCAAATTTTTGGATTCAGATTCAAATCAAATTATTTAAATTTCAAAACTTAATAAAGTTATTCAAAATAACTTTTATTTCCAAAACTTCTTTTCAAAAGCTTTTTACATTTAACCCAAATCCATTTCCAAAATCCATTTAGATTCGAAATCCTACTTTAAAACCATTTCAAAAATCTGTGACTTAACCAATTTCCTCGTGCAATCCATATTTGTGTGTGTAAGGTGTAGTCCAGGGGTTTTACACAATAGTGCAACAACATCAATCATCACAATCCAAACACAACAGTATCGATAAGCGGTATAATCCTATAACGCTTATATTCATTCATAGATTCATAGATAAATGTATCACAGATAAATAAATAAATTACACACAGCTCAATTCACAGAACAGAATATTACAGTCCAAAGATAACAATCAATTCAAGGCATTTCATACAATACAAACATTCATAAGCAATCCAAGCATTCGATAATCATTTATAAACAGGACTAATTAATTGTTTAATTCTAAATTAATTCAATTAATTTAATTACTCATGAATTAATTACTCAATCCTGATGATAACTTAACTTAAACCAGATTAATAAATTACTAACCCTGGTTTATTAACATAAATTAATTACGAACCATTTTAATTAACTAACCATTACTTATTTATTAATTAACCTTTAATAATAATTAATTAACCCTTAATTATTAAATGATTAACCTTTAATTATTTAATTATTCTTTAATTAATTAACCTTAATAAATTAATCAATAAATTAATTAAATTAATTATCTTTAATTTATTACAATAAGTGATTATCCCTAATCACTTTCATTAATTAATCCTTAATTAATTAATTATTCTCAAATTAATTACCTCTACTAGTTAATCATTCAAATTAATTAGCCTTAATTAATTATTCTTCAATCGCTTGATTAATACCATAATCCAATCAACCTTTATTACATTAATAACATTAACCAAATTAACCTCAAATCATTTTAATTCATTAATCAGATCATCCTTAAAAGTAATTACCCAAAGTATTGACTTTACTTTAATTACACAAAGTAATTGTTCTTATTTAATCACTTAATTACACCCTTTAAACCTTGTTAAATAAAGTAAATCATCATTAACAATTAACTAAATTTTGACAACCTTTAAGTAATTTAGTAATCAAAACATTATTAAGATTAACCATTTATCTTTTTAAATCAGTTTCTTAATTATTAAATTTAAATTTTAAAATAATTAAGGAAAACAAAACTTAATTAATTTTAAGTTAAATAAACTATAGAACTTTTATTGACCCAAAATTTTTAAATAAACTTTTATTATATAAAAGAAATTTATTTAAGAATAAGATTTTAAAACCTATTCTATTCAAATTTAAAATCTGTTTTGTCTAAATGTTTCAGACCCTAGACACTCACGTGTAAAACCTGATAACACTCTCGAGTTCATCCACAATTCCATCGCTTCGAGTCGAACCCATGTCTTTCTCGAGTTTGGACCCGAGAGTTCTTTCTTCCCCAAAATTTCAAACAGCAGCAGATACACACATACATGGGTGCACGTGCACCGTAGCTTTGGCGATCTCCAGTCAACCTCGCCGTCTTCCTTAAGTCAACGCTTACCTATATACCAATTTTTATCGCCCAGATCATCAGATTTCCAACGGAATCGAAATCGAAGAGTCTGACCCAAAATTGAAACGAAGTTCGATCCCCAAAACCTGATCGTCTCGGCGCCACAAGCCATCAGATGTCCAGTCATCCATTCCACAGATGCATCACGTCCTCCTCGCAACTTTCCCCTCCAGCAATCGCCTGAACCACCTTGACGGCAACGCGGTAACTTCAAATGCAACATCACTCAAACGAGGTTCTAAAGCCCTATTTAACGTCGCCTATCATCTCTGATGATCCAGAAATGATTCACCATTTTTCTGATAATCTTTGATCTACAAGCATGCTTCAGATTCAATCACAAGACCAATCGTGCCACCGATTGCCATAACTTGATCAAAATATGATTTATGGTCATCTAAGAATTTCTCGATCATTACTAGCTTAAAAATCATGAAATGATTATCTAAATTCATATTTTTGAAATATGAATCAGTCTGTATGATCAAATTTACCAATTTAAAAATCAAATTCTCGGCTTGAATTTATTTTTCCTCTGTCATCCTGATTTCCAGAAATTCTACCTACTTATTATTCTTAATAATTTTTCTTTGATTGATGTTTATCGATACAAACATGTTCTTTTTAGAAATTATAGCTTAAATTCATTTAGATGGGAAGATACAAATTTTTTCTAGTGAGTTTGAATCTGCAATTTTAAACAGAGGAGAACATATGCACAGACATTGCTCAGATAGACACATGCATACACGAATTCATACATGCAGAACATCATGCACTATTTTGCTTCAAGGATCAATCACGACACCAAGACATAAAAATATAATCAGGTCTAGTTTGCACACCTGAAATTGCATATCAGAAGAATGGGATTTGAAATTTGAACTTGCTATTTTAATACGCTTTAGTTTTGTTGCTCAAATCTTTGTTTTGATCTTTGCATTATCTTTGAAACTTGCACACATACTTGACTTTTGCTTAATTACAGATTTGTTTCCAGACTTTTATCTCTTCCCCTTTTTTGATTTTTTTCTCTGATCTGGATTTTGACTTCCAGTCTTTGATCTCTGCCTTGTTTTCAAACCGAACTTTGATTGCTGTTTGAATTCTTGTTGAAGCTGTGATGTTTAATCTGATTTCTAGGCTTGATTTTGGGTTTCAGGTTTTGATTTTGATTGCTTTCACACTTGAAATCTCTGGTTGAATTCCAGATTTGAAGATTTTGAAAACAGGTTTTCTTCTGAATAAAACCTGTTTGATTTCTTTAAAAATAAATTCTAGTTTGTAGTATATATTTTTATTTCTGGTTTGAGATGATTTTTGTTTTACTGATTTTGATTTCATTTTTTGAGAAGTTTCAAAATAGCCTAGTTTATTCTTCATTTTGATGTTTATTTACCTAATAAATTCAAAAAGAAAAACATTTTTCCACTTGTCTTTATTTGTTAACCTTGTAATTGTAAATCTAACACTTGTTATTATCTTGCATAATTATTGTACAAATGTATCTTGTTATACAAATTATGTTTAAATCCTATTTGTTAATTTATTTATAAATTTTTGCATAAACCCTTATTTTTATTTTATTTTAAAACTTTTAATTATTTATATTTTATAACTTAACATATGCAAATGTTTTACATTTTAAATTCATGAATATACAAACTATATTTATTTATTTCAAAAGAAAATTGTGTTTTAAATCTTTTTATCAAATCTAATAAATATTAATATCTATATTTATAACTTTAAAGAATGGGATTTTAAAATAAATCAAACTATAAATAAATAAGTATATAATATGTGTGTATTTGAATTTAATTCTTTAGATAGCTTTGGTAAATTTTATTTATATCAATTTTACAATATTACTTTTAAACCAAAATGCATATTTAATGAATTTGGAAAACAAATCTTTTTTAAATACAATGATTTCAAATCCAATATGTCTTATAAGATTTTTAATTTTGAATTCCAAATCAAAATTCTATTAAAAATCAATTTATTGAATTTTCAAATCAATTCCTTATTTACTATCTTTTGATATATATTCATTCACATTTTCAAATTAACCCACAATTAAACTTATAATCAAAATATTATTCAAATTATTTATTTCTGAATTTCCAATTAGAGATTCTATTTAAAAATCATATTTATATTCATTTATATTAATAAACTAACAAATATCTATTAAATTTGGAAAATATCAAATTAATTCACAATTAAATTTCAAAATTAAATTACTTACCAATTTAAATTTGATTTAAAAACAAGAATGTTACAGATTCCCCCCTTAAGAAAATTTCGTCCTCGAAATTTGCCAGGAGACAACAAAGGATGGATACACAAAGATAGAGAATCGACTCATTAATCAAGCTGATTATCTATTCTGTATTTGCTCTTACCAAATGTGAATATCATCAATAAATATGAGAACAAACTCATACAATACTACACAAGATACTCGGGTCACCAGATCTACGAAATATACAGGAGCATTGGTTAGTTCGAAGGATAACTAACCACTCGTAGAATATATCTAGACCCAAGAGAATCAAACAATGGATACATAATTCCAATTGGAATATTCCAAAATACACACCAACTTGTCCATCTTCGGACTTAGATCTTCACAAGAAATTACAATAGAATCTCAAATTTTGGTTTTGACCGAAGTCGTTTTATCGATACAAATTTTAATATTTAACTTCATATTCTATTAACCAATTTATTTCAATTAAAATTTTCAAATTTATTAGAGTTAAAAATGAAAAACTGATAGAAAACTAACAAAGAGACTACGAAATAGAAATTTATCTATACGATTCGCAGGGCCATCACCACATCGAAGCTTCTCCCTCGAGCTGCCAAGAAGCCATCAAAGAATTTGAAATCGAGTGATGATCAAAAGGGGTTGATAGAGAAAAGATTGTTTCCTTGTTGTTGTAGGGTATCAACCATTTGTACTGGTATTCCCCTCTCTCTATCTCGTACTTTTCTTGCACTCATACTCACTATCAGTGGATAGTAAGAAAATTTACTTAGGCACACGAATGGATATATTAGGGAATACTCATTCTAGGTATACTTCACCCTATCTCTAATGAGTTACCTAATGTGCTATACTCCTGAGCTAAAGTTTCAACCTTCAGCACGGATACCACTATAACGATCCTGACTCGACCTTCAAAAATCGACACCCGTACTTTACTTGTACTCGAATGCCGTAGATTCAAACGCCGAATTTGGTTCGCCGGAGCTTATAACATATTAAGTACAACAAAGCAGCGGAAGAAAATGAATATATCATTGATATACAATATTCGATACAACATTTTGATACAATGAATGTTAATACAAATATCAGAGATAGAATATAACAGAGGAATAAAGTCTTTGACAAAGGGAACACCAATATTAACTTCAATAGAAGAGAGAGAGAGCTTGAGAATCCGGGATTGCATCTCCATTCAAATGCTCCAAAGTTCCAGACCAAGATTTCTTGAACTATGTACTTGAATCATCATCACGACGACTTAAGCAAGGTCAGTCATCCAAAGATTGAAGAAGATTCCCAAAGACTGAAAGCTACCAAATCTACACCTACTATTTGATTATCTGAAAAACCCAACTCTAGACAGCCCATGTGGAAATTGTGGTGACCCAGAATTTAGGAAGGGAACAATAAACTCCAGGTCAGTCATGGGACTGGTATAAGAAAACAGAAATAGTTTTTTCTTTAAAACAAACAACAAATGAATTTAAAACATTGAAAACCGCAATGCTTTTTGCAAAATGAAACTACATAAGGCCTCCCACCGCACACACCATGCAAACGCAGAATTGGAGGAGATTTCTCCTTATGATAGCCAAAAATGCTTAATACATGAAAAACCATTTCATACTATTATTAGTGCATAGTGCAGAAAAATCTTTCAAAAGTATAATATTGATCTTAGCCAGCATACAACCATTATTGTATGCCTACTATAGCTACCATGTTCAATAGCAGGTTACCACCACATTCCATGGCAGGTTATAGAATTAAAACCGTACAGGACGCGTATTGTTTCTTTGGATTTCCAACAAATGGTCAGGCTATGGAACTTCCTTAATAAATGGAACGCCTCTGGAGGGACGCCCCCAAAAACCTACTTGGGTCTCTACCAACACAATGCAAGTGTACCCCTTCCCGAGAGTAACACCTAAGATATGCCATCCTCTGTCGTTCGCGACCTTTATCCCAAGGCTCTCAACCAACAACCATACAACAATAAGTATGCAGCAACCACATAGGTAAATATCTGGGCTCCATACCATGATACCACCTTTAATCCAGAAGAAATGGACATACCCTAGGGGCGCGACCCCTGAAACCTTGCCACAACATTCATGTTTCGACCATTTTCGGGTTGTGAGGCTCGACGATGTCTCGTCCACAAAGCTACGCTTTTCACAAAGCCATGCTTTGATCAACAAATGATCAGCATCACTTCGTATGCCACATTACCAAATTGGGAATGTATCACTTGTATCCATCAACTACATAACCTCTGAGCTCGTACGTCTCAGAGAAGGGTGTTAAGCTAAGAGAATAAATTCTCCACCACCAAACAGAAATGTATTTGATAGAAACTGGTTTTACATCTCAAAGTGTAATGTCAGACACACATCCGTACAAGTCTGTTCTGGGTTCGAACAGAACCGAAGGCACTTCAAAAGAAGCCCTTGCAAATCCGAGTATCCCCAATCCCGATCGGACTCCCCATCACATATGGAGATCTCTATACCATAGCTACTCAGTGTAGAGTCATTCGACAGTTTATCCTATCATTCTCGAAGACACCCTGTCTTCACCACCATCTTCAAATGCTATCCATTTCGTCATATCACTATTCAGAATGGGTTATATGACACAAAGGTCCTCTCCCGGCTAAACCGAATAGTGAGTGCAATATTTAAAAACATATGGATATTGGGATCTTAGTTAAGTCACAACTTAAAACCGAAAACCTTTCTTTAAATGGTTTAAACAAATTACCATTTACAAATTTTTTAACAAAAAGATCCACTTCACAAAGTTCACCAATATTTCACAAAGATTCATTCACCACTTTTCAAAACAACTTCCTTTTTAAATTGGATTATCTCATCCAATTATTAACCCAAAGACTTAGTTTATAGCTTTCAAAACTATTTCCAAAGATCCATTCAGAACTTTCAAAACAATTCCCATTTCAGATCTTTTATATATAAAAGATACACCATTTAAAATCCTCTTTGATTTCAAAACAAAGTTTAACAATCTTTCACAAAGGTTCATTCATAGCTTTCAAAAACAGTTCACAATTTTATTTCAAACTTGAAATCTTTCGATACAAATTGGAAATACTTTCTTTATATGAAAGCTATTACTATTTGAAAACAAATAGTTTTCACTTTGGAAAATCCGATTACATCTATACTAGTTAAAGCCTTTCAAGTATAAGACGATGGTTAAATTTAACTTCCCAAAACAATACTTTTTAAAACTCATATAAACACATTTATGACTTGTATAACCTTTTTAAACCAAAATTCCCAAACATAGAATTCAATTTCAAATTTTGGATTCAAAATCAAATCAAATTATTTAAATTTCAAAACTTAATCAAGTTATTCAAAATAACTTTTATTTTCAAAACTTCTTTTCAAAAGCTTTTTACATTTAACCCAAATCCATTTCCAAAAACCATTTGGATTCAAAATCCAACTTTAAAACCATTTCAAAAATCCGTGACTTAACCAATTTCCTCATGCAATCCATATTTGTATGTGTAATGTGTAGTCCAGGGTTTTACACAATAGTGCAACAACATCAATCATCACAATCTAAACACAATAGTATTGATAAGCGGTATAATCCTATAACGCTTATCTTCATTCACAGATTCATAGATAAATGTATCACAGATAAATAAATAAATTACACACAGCTCAATTCACAGAACAGAATATTACAGTCTAGAGATAACAATCAATTCAAGGCATTTCATACAATGCAAACATTCATAAGTAATCCAAGCATTCGATAATCATTTATAAACAGGACTAATTAATTGTTTAATTCTAAATTAATTCAATTAATGTAATTACTCATGAATTAATTACTCAATCCTGATTATAGCTTAACTTAAACCAGATTAATAAATTACTAACCCTGGTTTATTAACATAAATGAATTACGAACCATTTTAATTAACTAACCTTTAATTATTTATTAATTAACCTTTAATAATAATTAATTAACCTTAATTATTAAATGATTAACCTTTAATCATTTAATTATTCTTTAATTAATTAACCTTAATAAATTAATTAATAAATTAATTAATAAATTAATTAAATTAATTGTCTTTAATTTATTACAATAAGTGATTATCCCTAATCACTTTCATTAATTAATCCTTAATTAATTAATTATTCTCAAATTAATTACCTCTACTAATTAATCATTCAAATTAATTAGCCTTAATTAATTATTCTTCAATCGCTTGATTAATACCATAACTTAATTAAGCTTTAATACATTAATAACATTAACCAAATTAACCTCAAATCATTTTAATTCATTAATCAGATTATCCTTAAAGGTAATTACCCAAAGTATTAACTTTACTTTAATTACACAAAGTAATTATTCTTATTTAATCACTTAATTCCACCCTTTAAACCTTGTTAAATAAAGTAAATCATCATTAACAATTAACTAAATTTGACAGCCTTTAAGTAATTTAGTAATCAAAACAATATTAAGATAAACCATTTATCTTTTTAGATTAGTTTCTTAATTATTAAATATAAATTTCAAAATAATTAAGGAAAATAAAACTTAATTAATTTTAGGTTAAATAAACTATAGAACTTTCATTGACCCAAATTTTTTAAATAAACTTTTATTATATAAAATAAATTTATTTAAGAATAAGATTTTAAAACCTATTATATTTAAATTTAAAATCTGGTTTGTCTAAATGCTTCAGACCCGAGATACTCATGTGTAAAACTTGATAACACTCTCGAGTTCATCCACTATTCCATCGCTTCGAGTCGAACCCATGTCTTTCTCGAGTTTGGACCCGATAGTTCTTTCTTCCCCAAAATTTCAAACAGCAGCAGATACACACATACATGGGTGCACGTGCACCATTGCTCCATTGATCTCCAGTCAACCTCGATGTCTTCCTTAAGTCAACGATCACTTATATACCACTTTTTACCACCCAGATCGTCAAATTTCGAACGGAATCAGAATCGAAGAGTCTGACCCAAAACTAGAACGAAGTTCGATCCCCAAAACCCGATCGTCCGCCACCTCAAGCCATCAGATGTCTAGTCATCCATTCCATAGATGCATCACGTCCTCCTCGCAACTTCCCCCTCCAGTGATCGCCTGAACCACCTTGACGGCGATGCAGTAACCTCAAATGCAACATCACTCAAACGAGGCTCTAAAACCCTATTTTAAAGTCGCCTATCGTCTCCGATGATCTAGAAATTATTTCACCATTTTTCTGATAATCTTTTATCTACAAGCATGCTTCAGATTCAATCACAAGCCAAATCGTGCCACCGATTGCCATAACTTGATCAAAATATGATTTATGGTCGTCTAAGAATTTCTCGATCATTACTAGCTTAAAAATCGTGAAACGATTATCTAAATTCATCTTTTTGAAATATGAATTAGTCTGTATGATCAAATCTACCAATTTAAAAATCAAATTCTCGGCTTGAGTATATTTTTCTTCTGTCATCCTGATTTCCAGAAATTCTACCTACATATTATTCTTAATAATTTTTCTTTGATTGATGTTTATCGATACAAACATATTCCTTTTAGAAATTATAGCTTGAATTCATTTAGATGGGAAGATACAAATTTTTTCTAGTGAGTTTGAATCTGCAATTTTAAACAGAGGAGAAAAAATGCATAGACATTGCTCAGATAGACACATGCATACACAAATTCATACATGCAGAACATCATGCACTATTTTGCTTCAAGGATCAATCACAACATCAAGACATAAAAATATAATAAGGTCTAGTTTGCTCACCAAGAATTGCAGATCAGAAGACTGGGATTTGAAATTTGAACTTGCTATTTTGATATGCTTTAGTTTTGTTGCTCAAATCTTTGTTTTGATCTTTGCATTATCTTTGAAACTTGCACACATACTTGACTTTTGCTTAATTACAGATTTGTTTCCAGATTTCCATCTCTTCTCTTCTTTTTTTATGATTTTTTTTCTCTGATCTGGATTTTGACTTCCAGTCTTTGTTCTCTGCCTTGTTTTTAAACTGAATTTTGATTGCTGTTTGAATTCTTGTTGAAGCTGTGATGTTTAATCTGATTTCCAGACCTGATTTTGTGTTTCAGGTTTTGATTTTGATTGCTTTCGCACTTGAAAATCTTAGGTTGAATTCCAGGTTTGAAGATTTTGAAAACAGGTTTTCTTCTGAATTAAACCTATTTGATTTCTTTAAAAAAAATCTAGTTTGTAGTTTGTATTTTTATTTCTGGTTTGAGATGATTTTGTTTTACTGATTTTAATTTCATTTTTTGAGAAGTTTCAAAATAGCCTAGTTTATTCTTCATTTTGATGTTTATTTGCTTAATAAATTCAAAAAGAAAAACATTTTGCCACTTGTCTTTATTTGTTAACACTTGTAATTATAAATCTAGCACTTGTTATTATCTTGCATAATTATTGTACAAATGTCTCTTGTTATACAAATTATGTTTAAATCCTCTTTGTTAATTTATTTATAAATTTTTGTATAAACCCTTGATTTTATTTTATTTTAAAACTTTTAATTATTTATATTTTATAACTTAACATATGTAGATGTTTTACATTTTAAATTCATGAATATACAAACTATATTTACTTATTTCAAAAGAAAAATGTGTTTTAAATCTTTTTATCAAATCTAATAAATATATATATCTATATTTATAACTTTAAAGAATGGGGATTTTAAAATAAATCAAACTATAAATAAATAAGTATATAATATATATATATTTGAATTTAATTCTTTAGATAGTTTTTGTAAATTTTATTTATATTAATTTCACAATATAATTTTAAACCAAAATGCATATTTAATGAATTTGGAAAAATCTTTATTAAATACAATGATTTCAAATCCAATATGTCTTATAGGATTTTTAATTTTGAATTCCAAATCAAAATTCTATTAAAAATCAATTTATTGAATTTTCAAAATCAATTCCTTATTTACTATCTTTTGATATATATTCATTCACATTTTCAAATTAATCCGCAATTAAACCTATAATCAAACTATTATTTAAATTATTTATTTCTGAATTTCCAATTAGAGATTCTATTTAAAAATCATATTTATATTCATTTTGTATTAATAAACTAACAAATATCTATTAAATTTGGAAAAAACCAAATTAATTCACCATTAAATTTCAAAAATTAAATTACGTACCAATTTAAATTTGATTTAAAAACAGGAATGTTACAAATACCCATAATAGAGTATTTTCTTTGCTAGGGCTTACCTCCAGTGTTATAGCCGCATTCCCCTTCATGAAATTCCCTTAGGACTCATTTTATTTCATCATGAGCGATACCCCAGAGTAGGGAAGCGGAAAAACCCCTTTATACATGATTCTTTCCTGAATAATATATCGTTAATATTTATGGAGGATTTGTGTCGTTTATTCCTTCGTTCAGAAAGGACTCCTTATAGCAAATAAGCTTTAATGAAAGTCATACACGACTACAGCCGGTCATACACGACTACTTCTCAGGCTGTGTCTCTAGCACCCATTTGATTTTCATCTGGTTTATGCTTGGAGCGTCTAGTACTTCGACTAGAACCAAGCCCATTTGTTGTGCATCCTTGGTGCTAGCAAACTTTGCCAACGAGTCAGCCTCTTTGTTTTTATCTTAGGAATGTCTGTGATGCCATAATACTCAAAGTTAGTCAATAGCTCTTGGGCTCGGATAAGATATGGACCGATTTGTTATCCTTATGCATGGTAATCTTCCCTGACTTGGTATACCACCAATTGGGAATCACAAAAGATTTCAAGATATTTTATTCCCAGTTCTTTGGCAAGTTTGCGTCCAGCAATCAGAGCCTCATATTCGGCTTCGTTATTCGTTGTAGGGAAGTCAAGCTTCAAAGCATAGCAAATTGATTGATCCTTTGGAGTTACTAGTATAACTCTAGCTCTTGAACAATGGTTGTTGGAGGCTCCATTCGTATACATTTTCAATCAAATGGCAGAGGCTTCACTGTTCTCTGGGATATCATACTGTGTGGTGTACTCAGCTATAAAGTCTACGAGTGCCTATCCTTGGATGGATCTCCAAGGGAGACAGGTAATGTCAAATTTTCTTAGCTTGATGTTCCACTTGATTAACCTTCCAGACATCTCACGTCGCTGTACGATCTGTTGTAACAGTTGGTCGATGTAGAAGTTGATGGGATGAGCTTGAAATTGGCGCGGAGCCTTCATGATGCAATAAACAGGTAGTATGCCAATTTCTCTATCTTCGGATAGTTCTTTTCAGCTCCTATTAAACATTTGTTAACCTAATAGGCCAGTCTCTGCATTCAATTCTCCTCGCGAAGCAGTGCAGGACTAAAAGCGTGCACCGACACGGCCAAATAAATACATAAGTCTTTGTGATCCATCGACTTTGACAAGATGGGAGGTCTCTCTAAGTGGTTTGCTAGAGCTTGGAATGCATCCTCACACTCTTGCGTCCATTCATAGTTCCTCTTCCCTTATCTTATTAGGTCGAAAAAAGTAATACATTTATCAGCGGTTCTGGAAATAAACTGACTTAGGGTGGCAATCTTCCCATTTAGGCTCTGTACTTGTTTGATAGTCTTTGGTGCTTGGATGTTATGTTGCTTGAATCTTCTTGGGATTAGCTTCGATTCCGCGAGCATTGACAATGAAACCCAAGAATTTTCCTAATGCAATGCTAAAGGAACATTTTAGAGGATTAATCTTCATTTTGTAATATCAGAGGATATCGAACATTTCTGCTAAGTCTCTTATTTTGTTGCTTGATCATCGTGAGTTCATAAGCATATCATCCACATATACCTCCCTCGTCTTTCCAATCTGATCTTTGAACATTTGGTTGATTAGGCGTTGGTAGGTGGCTCCTACATTCTTTAACTCAAACAGCATTACCACATAGCAGTACAATCCAATGTTTGTAATAAAACTGGTGTGCTCCTGGTCAGGTATGTGCATCGAGATTTGATTATATCCAGAGCATGCATCCATAAAAGATAGTAACTCGTCTCCTATGGTAGAGTCCACCACTTGATCGATCCTTAGAAAGGGAAAGCTATTTTTAGGGCATGCCATATTTAGGTCAGATTAGTCAACGCATGTCCACCATTTTCCATTCGCCTTTCTTACAAGTACAGGATTTGATACACATTCTGGGTAGAGGACATCGTGAATAAAGTCTTTGCATTTGAGTTTATCCACCTCCTCTTTAATGATGGTAGATCTCTCCGGATCCATGCCATGTTTTTTCTGTTTCACCAGGACATGACTCAGATCGATATTTAATGCATGACTCACAATGGCAGGTGAGATCCCATATATGTCAAAATGAGTCCAAGCGAACACATCAAGATTCTCCTGGAGAAAACAAGCAAGTTCTTTCATCACCGGAGAGGGGGTGAGCTGTCATCTGATCATTTGGACATGCGATGGGTCATCCAGGCTGAACGTGATGTCAATGTCAACTCAACTGGTGCAACCTCGGTTTCTTTGGGCTCTTCCTCATTATCCCTTGGATCTATATATTTATAGAACCGACCATGGCATTCGAGCCAAGGCCCAGGCACTGGTTTCCAATCTTTGGTGGCTTGAATGCAGAGAGACTTGTCCACAACCTTACCTTTCTCCTTCCATTAATCATCCCTCAACTTAACTACATAGAAGGCACATCTGATCGTCTGATCTCCATGCATAACTCCCAAGCCATTGTCAGTTGGGAATTTTATTGTAAGACGCCAAAGGGCAATGGCTGCTTAGAATTCAGCAAGGGCCTGTCGACCTAGAAAAACATTGTATGGAGAGTCCACATCCAACATAAAAAATGGCAACATCCACACTCTCGTACAGTCGTCGTCTCCTAACATCATAGGGAAATTCAACATAACCAACAACTTCGGTCGCAACACCGTTAAAGCCATGGATGCATGCTTTAAACGGTTTCAAGTCCTTGGCTTCCATCCTCATTTGATCGTAAGCCTTTTTGAAAATTATATTCACATAACTACCACGGTCAATCAAGATCTTCCTCACTGAGGCGGGGTTGATCATGGCCGAAATGACCATTGGGTTGATCGTCGGTTCCTTCACCTTATCTGTATCTCTATTTTTGAATACAATGTCGTCTACCATTGTATGTTGTTTTGTATTTAAACAACACTCAAATTCATAAACTTGATTGCGCTAGCATAGCTCTCCATCTCATGCCAGCTCTTATCAGCTGGATGTAGTTTTACAACTATCATGTTAATCATTAATCTTCCACTAGTCCATCCAGGCTCCTTAGCCCTATGCAGTGCTTATCCTCGGTTGGGGTCGGATGTCCCTTGCTCGCTATCCTACGGGGCCTTAATAAACTGCTATAGTATTTTTTCCCAAATTAGTTTCTTGATAACATCCTCGAGATGACTACACTCATTTGTGTTGTGACCATAACATTTGTGGAACTGGTAGTATTTTCTAGTCTGCTTTTGTTTCTCCATCGATTTTTTTGGAGGTGGCTTCCTAAAATGCATGGTGTTGCAAGTTGACAAGTATACGTTCTCTAGAAATGTATACAGTGGTGTGTCGGTATCGTACATTAGAGTCCTAGGCTTTCCTCCTATAGAATCCCTCTTTCATTCATGATTCTTATCACTGCCTTTCTTTTGCTGATTCGGTTTATTTTGGACTTTTATTTGAACTTTTCTAGAACTCTCCTTGGATTGTTTAATGTAATGTTACTCTATACTCCCTCTCTACTCGATTCCACAACATTCTTCTTTCGATAGCATCTAGCATTCTCTTTCCTCAAATACCATGTTGCTTTTGCATAGAAACACCCCACTATTATGGGTGGTTTGCCAGCTAACCAAAAGCCAAAGTCAGGTTCTGGGTCAATCCCCCTTATTACCACCATCAATATTGAATGGTCATTCGGATTACTGAATTTTGTGATAGTTATATGAAATCTCTCCAAATATTTTTTCAGTTATTCTCTCAGAGCCTGGATCATGCTTGATATGGACATTACATCTTTAGGGTAAGTTGCATGCATACGGAACTACTCTACCAATTTTGTTGCCAAATCATAAGATCTAGAGATTGACTATGGGGATAATCCTATAAACCACATCATTGTTATGCCAGAGAGAGTAATAGGAAAACATCTACATTTTATGGCATCATTAGCTCATGCAAAATCCACTAGCCATTCATATCTCATGGTGTGTTGCCTAGGGTCAGTTTTTCCTCGTAGGCAGGCATCGACGACATGCAGAACATTCTCGGATACTCCGAATGTAGGATATTGTTGGTGAATGAGGTATGGCTCCTTGAGATTCCTAAATCATCATTGGTTAAGCCTTGGTTCTCTTTTACTAGCTGCTCAATCATGATCATCAAGTTTGGTGTTTGGATAGTTGGAGCCAAGCGGTAGTTGTTCTCCACCTCATGCAAATGGTCCAGTCAATGTCTAGGGCCGTTCCACGCCTTCTTGGCTCAACATCGTCTTGATGTTCATTCACATCATAATCATTCTGGAGAGGAAACTAGTCTGCATTTACTTGAACTCCAACATCCAGATCAACCGCGGCAGCTTTAGTACGAGTTCGACCAATAAAGATAAGGCTCCTCCTCTAGAAGAGGGGTCAATCCCGATCCCTATAGAGGGAACAGGTCTAATCAGTTCTGGCAGCTCGGGAATGGTCGTTTGTTGATGTCCTGATGCTTTTGCATGATATCCATCGATTCTACAACATCTGCGCTTGTGATGGTTATCTGATGAAGTTGAGCTCTCTGATGCAGAATAGAGAGTTGCCTCCCTCCTAATTTTCCTATGTTGTTGATCCCTGAGTTGATTCATTACATCGATATTGGCTTGAATCTACTGGTTCAACTGTCGGCGGCTATTCATGATCTCTCTCATCAGATTTTGGAAATTAGCTCTTGTAATGGAATCAGCTAGATTCCGGACATCAATTGGATTTGCAGCATTGGCATCCGCTCTAGATTGTTCAGGCCTCCTAGCTAGGTGTTGGCGTTCTCGTTTCCTTCTACGTTTTGAGAGGTAGATTTGGTGTTCCTTACCATTGGTTATAATTTTCCTTAGAATTTTGCAAATCTGAATAGAAGAAATAAACTATTTGAAGATAAATCTGGATCTCTTCCTTGGATTTATGCAACCCAACAATAGCAGAGGGATCCAGATGAAGCTGAGAATCTTGCGTTCTCAATGAAAGCACAAAAATGTTCGCATCAAAAAATTAGCACAAACACCCAAGAGATTTGTAGTAGAGGGATAAATAAAGAATAATAAATATAAACAGAGAGAATATATCAGTAAAGCAATAAGAAACAAGTTAATAATAGACACACAACAATTTATAGTGGTTCGACGTTGTTTTCCTACGTCCACTTTAAAGAGATACTTTTTTAATCACTTTGTAAACTGAGTACAAGAGGTATAAGATGAAAATCCTTATTTACAAAAGATTACAAAGCGACAAGCAGCGCAAAGATCCCAAAAATGAACAATCAAGTCTGTATTTATAGAGGAAGACAACGAAATATCTTCCTGAAAATTTGGCAGAACGCTCTCCAGATCCATAGGGGCCTATAGAAGGGATCACATAACCCAAATCCAAAGAAATAGGGATTCGGGTCAATCTCTATTTTGGAGGAGTTGGGGACTGCGATCCCTATGAGGGGTTCTTCATGTTGTGATGCACTTGTCCTCCAAGTTTCATATCGATTGGATCTATAGATGTTGAGTTCGATCATTTTTGCAATGTGTATATTGCTTAATTCTAGTCGATCCCTCTTACTTGTTCCTTTAAGGATGTGATCCCTAGGATGGACTTCCTAGGGTTCTCTCTTCTCGTTCCCAAAGTTTCATGTGAATTGGACTTTTGCATTTCGAGATATTAATCGTTCTCCATTGAGTTGCACTTGTTTAGCTAAAGTAATATGATCCTTTTGGTTGAGAGGGATTATACCTGATCCCTTTTCTAGATTAGGCCATATTCCATACTTAGAACAATTTTTATAGCATATCTCTTGATTCCATTCGATCACGACTTCATATTATCATCTATACTTGATTCTAGACACCACAGTCATCGCTTTGGGTTTACTGGGCTTGATGACAGTTGAGCCTAACTTATCCAGTCAGTTCGGATATAATCGGGAAAAAATTCCAAATAACAATATATATTGTATGTATAAAGAAAATGATAGGTAATAAAACCCGTGATAATTCTCAGAGTATACATTGGATGTATATAAAATAAATGTGATATTACGAGTTATATTCGTTATACTTGTCTCCTTTAAATAGTCGATAATACTCTACAAAATTAATTTTGAATTATGAATTTAAATTAATAATGTTCTCTAACATTTATAATATAAATAGAGTACCTTACATATCTATAGATGTTGAGCATCCTCAAGTCGTAAAATATCTAAGGCGATGTTTATATTATTTATAGATGCGTAAGAATGTTTGTGTAACTTTGTTGAGAACCATCAAAGGTTACAATGCTCCACTTAGATTATAGAAAAATAATAGATTTAAAGTATCTAATGTACTTCATGATTTGATGAGCACCCTCAATGTCATGAAGATGGCCAAGGGCATAGTTTAAAGTATGTTAGGACTTAAATACGAGATATGACTAATAAAGTTCACTTATCATTTATAGAGACTATAACTTGTTGAGCACCCTCAAGGTTGTAGTAACATGATAAATGAGTCCTAACACCCAGGAAGGGATTTACAAAATTACTGTACATCTTTAGAATTTTTAAGAGATCTAGAATTTAATGGAGCCTTATTAGATATATAACAAATCTATCCAATAAGTACAAAACATATGCAGTATTATAAAATCTACTTTAAACAAATTTATACGGTTAATATAATTGAAAAAATTATTTATCAATTAAAATATACTAAATTAATTAAAAATTAAAAATTAAAAATATGTAACATATACCGATCAATGAAACTTTTGGCATGTTTCTGCTTTAAAGCCCATGCAATAGCCAAAATTACATTATCATTAAAAACATTCCTACCTTGGTCATTTAAGTGTTAATTTTCCCGAAATATTTTTATTGTTTTCTATGAGTTTTGAACTCTAAAGCAATACAAGAGTATATATATTTTTTCCATATTCAATTAGATATAAAAATTGTATGCTAAACAGTCGATTTCTTAGTATACAAAATCTTGACGAAAATATTCATTTGAAATAAGAAAGTAAACCATGGTGTAAGATCACATGTCTAATACAATTGTATACAACAAGGATCTTGTTGTATTAGAAATAACACTCGGCCAAGAACTACAAGACAAACCTAGAGTTTGGATCACTTATGTGTTAATTCTAATTTGTTTACTTAAGTGCAAATCATTCAATATCCATATAACTGAATGATTTAAACAAAGATTTTGATGTAGCCTTATAGTAAATGGTTACTTCTTTGAAAGGTTCAGCCTTCTAAAAGAGAAAGCAAAAGTTTGGAAATGATAATTATGTTGGCATAGTTGGGACGAAGAGAGTAAATGATCACTTGTACCTCATAAATAGACATTGAAACACAAATAGGTTATAATATTTGTAGATACTTAATAAAGAAATATGAAATATGATTTCTATTTCAAATGTATTTTTCTTACAGAAATTTTTTATAATTTTTTTTTGACTTTGAGATGAATGATCTAAACTCTCAAATGTAATTTAGTTACAGTAGAAGAAATAAATAGCCCATACTAAGTGGTTAAATGAATCTTTGTATTTTAAACATTGTTATTGTAATAACAAAATAGTAGGAGCATACCATATACACTTACTAATGGATGCATCATGTTTTGAAAGATTACTTTAACATATAAGGAATATTATTTATGAAATAATAACTATTTTTAATATTGACTAAAAATAGAAGTAATTTTGTTTTAATACAAATGTTATGAATATCTTTTCTAAAATAAATTTGTGCGCTGACATTTCGATAATGGTATTCGTTTTCATAACAATAATGATGTGTTAGTTATAAAAAGTATAAAAGCACTTAAAATAGTTAACAATAAATTTTGGGATTGTAGACTAAGCTGTATATTTGAGAAATAATTCAATAATCGTATAATTATGAATCATATGGTACTTATGAACGTATCTCAAATATTTAAGAGTAAAGAACTCATTCGATGAGAGCGACAAAAGAATTAACGAACTCATCAGATTAATACATATAGATGTATATAATTCAAAGTCTTATAATAACAAAAGTGTATCTTCTTACTTCATTAAATGCACTGACATGTATTTGATACACAAGTAAGATATCAATGATAAGTTCATAGAATGTAAAATAGAAGTAGAAAACATGACTTGCAAAGAGAATAAAACAATTCAGTTTGATCAAATATATGAGTATATTGAAGAGTTTAAATAGTACCTAAAATCAACTAAGATTCACCCTCAAAATCACTCCTATCTATGTTGCATAATGTTGTATCGATAAGGTATAATCAGATTTTATTGGACAAAATACGATTGATAACAAGTGAAGTTGAATGAGGATATGTACTTAAGAGTAAGTGCATATTTTACATTTAATTTCATGTAGAAGTATAGTTTACGATTTCATATAAGATATGACTTAGTAAGGAACACCAATGTTAAATAGCTTAAGATATGTGGTTATCCAATATATGTTAAGAATTCATAAACCATAAACTCAAAATTAGATCTATTTTCTTTGAGTGTATAGGCAATGCATAAAAAAATTTAAACGCCTATTCCATGGCACTTTGAAACAAACTGTTGTTTCAAAATTAACCACCTCTTCTCTAAGGTTTTAATTTCTAAAACAATTAGTGGTAGTGTGTTTAACATAGATAGGATCCAAGAGTCTAACACAGTAATAGATTATATAGAGTGAATATTAGGCACGTACCCTAAAAGCAAACTTAATTCACTAAAACTCCTCCCGCAAGAAAACATACTTTGCAGGTCCCTGTTTTTCATTTCGGCTATTTTTTTCCTAAAATACCCCTCCGCTTCTTGCACGATTGATTTTAATAACGAGCTTATCTTTTTTGATTTCATCTTCTTCATTGGCGAACTTATCTTTCTTGATTTCATCTTGTTCTTCAATGGCGAGCTCAGCTTTCTCGATTTCAATAGAAAACTGTAATTATAAACAATAGTTGCAAAAACGTCGGCAATTATATGCAATAATTGCAGACATTTCTGCAAGTATATGCAATAGTTGCAGAATTGTCTGCAATTATACCATATAGTTGCAGACATTTCTGCAACTATATGCAATAGTTGCAGACATTTCTGCAAGAATAGGCAATAGTTGTAGAAATGTCTGCAACTATATGCAATAGTTGCAGACATTTCTACAAGTATATGCAATAGTTGCATTTCTGCAAATATGCAGTAGTTGCAGAAATGTCTGCAACTATGTGCAATAGTTGCAGACATTTTTGCAACTATACCATATAGTTGCATTTCTGCAACTATACCATATAGTTGCAGAAATGTCTGCAATTATTTACAAATTTGTAAATTTAAAGAAAAAAATCGAAAATGTTCAAAATTTGCTGAATTGTCTGCAAATATATGAAATAATTACACGTTTACTACAAATATGAATTTTTGGTATCAACAATTGGATCTCATTTTAAAGATCATAAAATTTGTGATTTTTTGGTGAAAACGGTATGTTGATCCGTTTTTTCTATATAAAGTTATACACATTTGAAATGTTAAAAACATAAAGAGTATTTGGGTCTTTTTGCGTCCGCGGATTTGGAAATAGGGACCAGAAATGTAATTTTAGTTTGGGAAGGATGTTTTCTCTATTTTGAAACTTATTAGCGATGTGAGCCAAACTTACCCTCATATAGAAGAACTAAATTAATCAAGCCTTAGACAGACATAATAATATTAGAATCTAATGAGAATTCTCACACATTGAAGAGAAATTATGAGTTTCTTATTAATGTTGAGAAAATAATTTGTTAGCAGTAAAATATCTTCATTTCTCGATAAGCCATGGAGAGTATATACTCTACCGCATGACGCAATGCTTTAAATTAGAAATGAATTCCAAGTACATTAATATGATTTTGTAGCTTACCCAAAAGGATACGATCCGTCGACTATATTTGATTCTTCAAGAATAAAATTAATGCAGTTTGAATTGTATGAAGTGATAATGAAAGGAAAGAACTTCACTAATTTCAAATATTGAAATTAGTGAATCAATTTTTCTAGTTAACATACTTAAGTCCATTCAAATTATACGTGCAACTATCGTAATTTAATTATAGGTTCTAGCACGGTTATGTTGAAACAAAATTTCTAAATAATGATTTAGAAGAGACCGTTTTCACATAGCAACCAAAATATTTCGAGGTTGGTGGAGCGATAACATAGTTTGTAGGTTATTGGATACGATCCAAGAGATAATACAACAATGGTGTCCAACATGCATTAGATTTGAGTAAGTATTTTAAAAAAGATCGGATAGTTTCATTTTCAGTTAGAATGCAAATGAAGCAAGTTCCTTTATAAATAAAAAAATTTAAAAGTTACAAAACATTTCTAGTATTTTAAGTAAATAATGTACTACTAAGTATTGATCATCCCGCCTCTTGGCAAGGTCGTAATACCATGGATTTGGCAAAATGGATTTCGTGATCATCAAGGCAGGAAGTCCGAAGAGATGATTATCAGCTTCAGAGATCGGTTATAAGAAAAACTATGGATGATAATTAAGGGATTCAAGCAAGTAGCATCAAAAAAATGACCAAGTATGGATTTTCATTTCCTTATACAGAGGATTAGATCAGATCAATATGGTTAGGAACTAATCAGATTGGATCACTATGGCAACGGATCACTCTGATTGATAGTTCAACTCAACGATGATCACTCAATATCTCGACAAACACCAGGAGGCTATGCAAATAATTATGAAACATGAAGAGGAAGCAAAGGGGGACCCATCATGGGGATCGTCGACCCCCTATCCACCATCTTAGGGGATCGGTGCCAATCCCACAATAAGGATCGAGGCCGATCCCTCTAGGAGGCCCAGATGGGCCTCATTTTTGGCAAGTAGGTTCCGTCTTGGCCTTGGTCTTCTGCACATGGATTTTCAATTGGATATTTCATCGACTTCTCTTATAAATACCAGATCATTGGCTCAAGGAAGGATCTTCTTTTTTGACTAAACTGATCTTCTTTTTGGATTTTTTCTTCTTCTCTCTTAGCTGAAATCAGCCATTTTTATTCTTGAATTTCATGGATTGCAACTATAATCAACAATATAAATAAAAGAAAAAGCTTTTGGGGGTGGACATAAGCTGAACCATTATAAATTTTCTTGTGTTCATTTTCTTTTTAGTTGAGTTTTCTTTCTTCATATTTTGTTCTCTACTTCATTCTGTTTGGATTTGGATATTGAATTTGTGGTGTTGTCATATTAGTTGAGTGTTTTTGACCAATTTTGGTGCAAACATTTTGGTATCAGAGCCAAATTACTTGCACTTGTAGATTTGGAAATGGTTTGAAGCATGGATTTGGAACAATGTTCAGGCAATCCACAAGGAATGCCTTGGCAAATGGAGTCACAATGAAGGAAGTCAGGAAGCATCCTTAGGAGCTGGATTAGTCAACCTTCCATATACATCACTCGAACGAGATGGAGACTATGATGGAGGCAATGCAAGAGCGGATGATGAGGAGACAAGAGGAGATTATGTAGAGTTTCCTCAGGAAATTTGATAGGCTGGAGCAGCCAATTTGGATCACGGAGGTGGAACAGCAGGAGCGATAGAAAATTAGGAACAAGAGCATGGAAATGGTGCCAACAGGCAAAGAAGTGTGATGGAGCAGCCAAGGGTGATCCCCAGCCACCAATAGAGAATCAACATCGATCCCCTAGTGGGTTGGCAACGATCACCTTGGACTTAGGGGCACACCCCTGGGTTAGCCTAGATCGAATGTCGGTAGGCCCATAGTTGACACTGTCCAGTTGGATGCAAATCGAAACGCGGATGAACGTCAAAAGGAGTATGTTCTGGAATACCCACGTGGAGTCCGGAGCAGGCTGGTAATATGGATTGGAGACAACCTGGGATGAGAATAAGAGGATGACTGAGCCGGTACGTCGGATAATGAGAGGATTGTTGAGCTGGATCGTCCGATAATGAGAGGCAGATTGCCCAATAGGAGTTTGAAGAATGTCAATCGGAGTCCGTTCACTTTGAATATCAGGCAAGGTAGGAACCCACTAAAGTTCAAACTGCCAACACTAGAGGTCTATGATGGATGGTCGAACCCAATGGTACACTTGAGGGGGTATATTCAGCACATGGAAGTGCCAGGAGCATCGAAGGAGGTCATGAATAGATGTTTTCCCCTTTACTTGATGGGATTAGTTATGCTCTGGTTTAGGCAGATCGGGACATGGGGGAGTTGGTAGATCAATTCATGTGAGAGTTTAGGGTCCACATTTTGAGACCTAAGAATGTAATGACATTGGAAGCACTAAAGCAAAGGATCAGAGAGTGCTTGAGGTGTTTCTTGACACGGTTTAATCCGATGGTTGCTTTGGTGGATTGGCCGAATCCATTAATGGTTTTAATGGCAACAATATCGGGGAATGATGATGACACGAATTTTAAGGTTGCATTAGAGCGGGATCCACCAATGGATCTTCGGGAATTTTACCATGAAGCGGATAGGTTCTTGCGGCAGGAGGATGCACGAGCCGACAAACACGAAGTAAGTGCTCCGAGAGATGAAGGACCGTCTGGAGAAGGGTCTAGAAAGGACAAAGGCAAGCAAAAAATGGATGATGGATCAAAAAGGAAAAGGAAGGAATGGGAGCCGAAATCCTTATCTTATTCGGATTTAACAGAAAGATTGGAATGGATTTACCTGGATACAAGAGGGCAATTCCCCTATTGGAAACCAACGAGGAGGGATCCTACAGGCAAGAAAGGAGGTCTGGAAAGTATTGCCTATTCCATGAGATGGATGGACACGCTATGGATGAATGAAAGCCCTTACTAGAAATGGTTGAGGAACATGTCAGGAATGTTAGGCTATCGAAGTATGTAAGGACTAAGGCTCTGGCGATGGAACGTGAGTGGTCACCGTCCACGTCAAATGCAAGTGGTATTGGATCGAGGTCACAGATCGTAATCTCTTGATCGAGATGGAATGAACCTAATAATAATAAACTCCATAATAAAATGACTAAGTCAACTACATATGTACAGGATCGAGGTTGGTCCCTAGGCATGCTTTGAGATGACGATGAACTGCCTAGCCCAGAGAGGCAATATTTAGTTTTCCCAGTTTTTTCTAATTTTTTGGTTATTTGAAACTCAAATTTAATGATGGATCTTAAAACACTTAAATCCGCATTAATGCGATGAACAAAACAGGTCATGGTTGTCCCGATCAGAGAGGCAAGGCAATAACCACAAGGTGTGAGTCCCTTGTCGAAAAGCGACATGATAGACTCATACGTCATGGATTAAGCCCTCGACCAGAGTGTTAAGGTTGGAGAAAGGAAGTCAATACATAATTGATCGCTTTACGTCCCTGGCCGAAGAGTTATGGACCGAAGTGCAAGAAGCGAGTCACTTTGTCAGAAAGCGACAAGGTCAACTTACTGGTGCTATTTCCCCTTTCATTGGAAAGCGATTGGATGGGGTCAAGTAAGGGTTTGAAGGGACCATGATCGACCTAGGAAGGCCAGGACATCGCTTTATGTTCAGGGACACTGAACCGAAGTGAAGGAAATGACACCGTTTTGCCCGAGAGTGATAGATCAGCTTACTTGTCCTTGGTTCCTCCAGCAAGAACTCGGAGAGGCTATGATCGGTCCAGGAGGATCAAGACATCGCTATATGCCCCCAAAAGGGCAGGAGTGCAAGGGGTAGGTCACTTTGTTGGAGAGCGATAGGATCAGCCTACTCATCGTTAAGTTTGGATTGGACTTAGCAAGGGTCTAGAGAGACCATCGATCGGTCTGGAGAGACCATGAACTTGAATAACGATCCAGAGAAATCACAAATTAGCTTATTAACTTCCAAGATTTCAAATGGTTATGGATTTGGATATTGACCAAAAGAAGTTGTGAACTTGGATGTTGAATCAGAGAGATCATGGATTTGGATAATGATCTAGTGAGATCGGGGCTTTGGATTTAGCAAACAGTCTGGTTGGATCGTGGATTTGGTTAACGGAATTGGATAGATATGGATTCGACTAAGGATTTGGAATGGTTTTGAATTGGCTACTGACTCGAAATAGCTGCGGACTATGGCATTTTGTGTGACGCCCCACCTCTATACCCACGATAGCAAAGAGTATTAATAGATAATACCGTCTGCTAACACGGAGAATAAGGCTGTTTAGGAGCGACCATCTATGGCCTTGCTTTAATTATCTATTGAATACATCGACAATTGCCTTACCAAGCAGATCGACATGTCCAATGAATACTTAAAACAAAACCAGAGGTGGCTAGAGGATCTATCAGAACAGAATATAACAACTCAAATGTAATATACATCACAGAACAGTAAACCATCATATACACACATATACTGATACAAAGCAGAGTATACAAAATAATACATGTCAAGTGGTATAGAAAACCACAATATACAGACGAGTCAATAGAATACATATCAGAGTTATAACAGAAAGGACTACACAAAAAAGCTAAGACAAAAAGGAGTCAGCGGAATAGTCCATGCGGAAGCAAAAGAGGCTAAGTCCAAAGCACCTAACCTGAAACATCTCGGTCTGACCCGAGTATAAAATACCCGGGTCAGTCTAGCTAAACAAATCAGTTAGATAAACTGAACAATAATAAACCTGCAAGGTCATACAGTATAACAAATATCTCCAGAGGAGAAAACACAATCATCAACAAGAGATGAATCATATGGAACAAGCCTCATATCATCGGCAACATATAGAAACAAAGGATACGAATATACCAAAACAAGCCGAATGGCAGATAACAAATACCAATAAGATATACAAGTTCCACAAGGTAATCGTTATACATCATGCGGCTCAAACAGACCAACACGATGGGCGATACCAAGGGAATATAATATCAATGAAACATATGATTGCTCGAGCTCGGTACTGTACAACAAGGATCCATAAGCCCGAAGGCTCCAAACCCAAGTATCACCCATGCGGCACATAACGCCAACATCAGAGCGAAACTATATAGGGCGACAAACCCGAAGGCATAAACCCAATATCACCCATGCGGCACATAACGCCAACATCAGAGCGATACTATAGGGCGACAAGCCGTAGTGGTGAAGGTCAAAGACCCAATACTGGACACCACTAACTGGCGGAATGTGTCACAACTCTCGAAAAGGAATCCGAAAAGTGTTAACGTATGTCCCATAACCACTCGTTCGCACTAAACGGTTTACTATCCGTCAGTCCCTTTCACACTCAAAGCAGTACAAAGTTTACCTCATATCATCGATAAACCAAACCCGAAGGTCAAAACAATCAATCGAATAGGTCAAGGATTAATCGGAAAGATAAACGCACAGATTCATGGTCCGTGTTTTGCCCAACCATTTAATCACCCTTCCACTTCGTTCGAAGTGCGAAAGTGTGTGTTTTAAATAGAATTTATAAATTAGAGAAACGAACTTTTAAATGCGATTCGAGAGATTATTTTATAAAAACCCGTGGATTAAAATTAAAAGGAACCATCAAAGTCAAAACAATTGATAATCATACATAGGATCATCATGAATCGATTCAAATTGGAAATTCAATCCCAAAAAGGCAAAGTGGGCTGAAACAGCAGGTTCAGTCGACTGAACAGAGTTTTCAGTCGACTGACCCTATACCTGGAAAATTTTCCAGGTTTAGGAAACTTTCTGCTTCCAGGTTCAGTCGACTGTGCAGAGTTTTTCAGTCGACTGAATCATGCCTGGAAACTCTCGGGTTTCAGGTTCAGTCGACTGAACAGAGTTTTCAGTCGACTGAATCATGCCTGGGCTGTTTTTCAGCCTTATTCAAATGAAGAGCAAACTCTCCCAAAATGCAATCGGACGAACATTGGCTCTAAGGGCTTATGCCAATCGACAACCCGGCCCTATATGTTCCTCGATGCATCACCAAAACATGGTTAAAACATCAAAGTTAGGATTTCAAAGATTTGAACCCAAAACACTAAAAATTGGTATACTCTCCAATTCAACCCAAACCAATTGCAAGTGCATATGAACAAGGTGTTAGGAATTCATACCTAACATCAATGAAATCAAGAGAAGTAGATGTGAGTTCAAAACTCACCTTTTTAACTCAAGAACAAGAAGAAGAAGCTCAAATGCAAAGGAAAGGCTAACCACTCTTCACTCTTACTCAACAAACTTCAATCTAAGAATAAAACACATATTTTTCCTAAATTAGGTTTAGGATATTTTCTGAAATTGAAGAGGAGAAGAGATGGAGAAGATGGAGAAGAGGCTTACCTATCCTTCTCTTTGAATTTGGAGCAAGAATTTGGATTATCAAGAGCAACTAAGGCATGGGAGTTCCTATTTCCTCTTCCTTTCCCCCATTTCAGTTGGAGCTTGAGTTTAGAAGTGAAGAGGAGTAGGAATGAATGAATGGGAGGAGATGGGCTGAGTTAGAGGGTTAAGTGGGGTTTGGGGCTGAACCCAAAGCTAAAGCCCAACCAGAAAAAGTAGCAAAATTCAACTTACTCCAAACATACCAAAGATTATACTCAAAAAGATCGCAAACGACGCTTTGAACTCAATGGAAGTGGTTTCGAGCTCCAATTCGGCCGTTTGCAGAAAGTAACATTTCGGCCCCCAAAATCCGACTAACGACGCTATACTTAAATAAATCATTTAATTATAAAAATTGTTAAATATGCGGGTTGTTACATTTTGGTTTTGGCAACGAATTGGATTCTGGATTAGAAATTTGTCTTATCGATGGATTATGCACTTTGGACTTATGGCAACTTAAAACGCACCTTCCTATTGCAAGGCATGTTTCCGGGGGCAAATGTTATCCCACCTTTTGGTAAGGTCATGATACCATGGGTTTGGAAAAAAACGAATTTCATGACCATCAAGGTAGGAAGCATGAAGAGATGATTATCAAGTTCAAAGATTGGTTATAAGCAAGGCTATGGATGATAGTAAAACGGATTCAAGCAAGCAGAATCCAAGATATGGCTAAGTATGGATTTCCACTTCCTCTAGGCAGGGGATCAGATCAATATGGTTAGGAACGGACTGGATCAGATCACTATGGCTATAGATTGCTTAGATTGGCAGTTTAACTCAATGATGATCGCTCAATATCTCGACAAACACCGGGAGAACTCGGTAGGGTTTATGCCTATATGGATGAGGGAAAGAGAGCAGTAAAGGATAATTAATTGGAACAAGAGGAGCGTAGTGGATCAAAACTTATAAAACAAAAGTTCCACTCTATGCAAACAACTACAGAAACACAAAGAGGAAGCAAAGGGGGACCTACCCTGGGGATCGCCGACCCTTATCCTCCATCTTAGGAGATCGGTGTCGATCCCCCTATAGAGATCGGGGTCGATCTCTCCAGGGGGCCCAAATGGGCCCTATTTTTGGCAAGTGGGTCCATCTTGGCCTTGGTTTTCTATACGTGGATTTTTAGCTCGATATTTCGTCATTCTCTCTTATAAATACCGAATCATTGGCTCAATGAAAGGGATCTTCATTTTCGTCTAGACTATCTTCTTTCTGGATTTTTTCTTCTTCACTCTTGGCTGAACTCTACCATTTTTATTTTTCAATTTCATGGACTATAACTGTAATCAATCGTATAGATAAAATGAATTTTTTTTGAGTGGACGTAGGCCAGAGCCAACCCAACCACTATAAATTCTCTTATGTTCATTTTCTAACTATTTGAATTTTCTTTCTTCATATTTTGTTCTTTACTTCAATCTTTTTAGATCTGGATAATGAATCTGTGGTGTTGTCATATCAGTTGAGTGTTGTGACCAATTTTGGTGCAAACATTCACAATATACCCAAATTAAAACCGGTTTAGTGTAATTGTTTAATTCTCCATAATAGGGTTTGATAGAGACATCTTTTATACTTGATATAAGAGGATGTTGAGATTGTCTCATTCGATATAAACGAACACCATATTAAAATGTTTAATATGGAGCATATGATATAGAACCCTTATGCAATGGAAATATGGATCATCCTATATGTTATGTGCTTATTAGATCGAGCTTATACGCTTGGTGTATTAAGCGAATATAAATTCTAAGATAAATCACTAAATGGTAGTTATATAAATATAAAATATAACTATGACATTTCAACTATCTCCTTTGATATTGTGTACGAAGTTTCATCATATTGACATTTTATTGACCATAGGACACATCGGTCCATTTTCCTATTATATTCCTATGACAGCATATATATATATATATATATATGTATGTATGTATGTATGTATATATATATGTATATATATATATATATGTATGTATGTATGTATGTATGTATATGTATATATATTGAAGGCAGGAAAATGTTTTATTGATTAAGGGCAACATGAGCCCGACACAAAGGCCATGCCCAGCCCATAAAAAAACGTGGCAATACAAAAAATTGGAAGTGCAATGAACTGCCTCTTAACTTTAATACAACAAACTAGATTAACAACTTTCAAAATCAAAAAATGATCATGGTGGCTCTCTTCTCCTTCTCATAATCTCGTCATATCTTACTTTTAGTCCCATCTTTAGCAGCACCTCTCGTTCAACAAGTCCTCTCTCTTTAAGTAGCTTTCGACCTATTCTCTTCATCGCGATTTGAATGTCCATTTTATTATAGCACTAATCGCTTTGCTATTTCTTTCACTTGCTTAGAAAATATGCCTATTCCTTTCTTTCTATACATGCCACACTAAAGAAGTCAAAATAATAGCAGCAATTTTGGACAACAAGCTTTTGGAGTTCCAACTTTCAACCAGGTAAGTCACTTCTTCTCTAAGTTCATTACTTTGGAAATTATTGTTAAGTATGTTCATTAATTAAATGTTAAATTGCAACTAAAAAATAAGTGATTATAGTTATCCTCCCTAGAATTACAAAACACACACTTTGTTTCATAAATAACCCATTTGCACAATCTATCTTTAGTAGGCAGTCTGAAGAGAAGTGCTTTATATGTTGTTTGAGCCATTTTAGGTACTGAAGCTCGATCCTAAATAAATTGAACCCATTCAATTTCCCTTTCTTTTTGTCCCATGCTATCCCATGCTATTTTAACATTAAATTGATCACCTGCAGACTTCCAAGTCCATCTGTCGTTTTGCATGTCATTTAGAATTAGAGTAGCTTGGATTTCTTGTCTGAGTTGAAGAGCTGGACTGTTAACATCAATTGACCAATGCTCATTTTAAATAAGCCCGATAAGTTGAAAATATACTCCTCCATAGGCTATTAGCAATCCCATCCCAATCTATCAATAATTTTTTGGCTATTAAGCCAAGGGCCTACCAAAAGCTTGTGTGCCTACCATTAGAAATTTTTCTTTCATTAGGCTTTGGATTTCACATCTAATTCTCAAAATAGCTTTTAATGTGCCTGATGCATGTTAGTCTTCCCTTAGAATCCAAAAATTATCTTTGATACATCTAGACTTCATCCATTCAACCCAACGACTATTACGATTCAGAATCTTCCAAGCTAATTTTGAAGCATAAGCTTTTTTTAAATCCTTGAGTTTTTTCAATCCAACTCCTCCCTCTTCTTTAGGCCTATAAAGTTTTTTATATGAAATTTCATGCAACCCCCCTTCCAAATAAAATTGACATAGACATTTTCAATTTTGTCAATAGAAGCATTATGAATTTGGAATGTATGTAGCCAAAATCTGACCATAGAAGTTATGACTGTGTGCTCTACTCTGCCTGCAAAGGACAAGAGATTGGCATTCCAACTTTGAAGTTTCTTTCTTATTTTTGTTATTAGTTCACCACATCTCCTATCAGTTATTATGTTTGTAGATAAAGGAAATCCAAGATATTTAAATGGGACCTTAAATTATATTCAACGCTTAGCAAATTTCCTCATTGCAACCACATTGATCACTAAAGTAACTTTAGTTTTCTGTTTATTGATTTTCAACCCATCAAAGTCTTTAAGTTTTTAAAAATCTCCTTAATGCCTTTTGCTACACTTTTATTCGCTTTGATAGACACTAACAGATCATTAGCATATAAGAGGAGAGTAATGATAGGCTTGATATTATAAATAGGTTGAATAACTCTATTATGACAATACAACTCCATTTGTAGAGTAAAACATTCTATCACTAGAGAAAATAAGGGGTTAGGGCGTCACCCTTCCTTAGACCTCTATTGCAAGAAGTAAAACCTCTTGGCACCCCTCTATGAGAATGGAATAAGTGGGAGAACATATGCATTCTTCAATTAAGTTTACAGTTTTAAGGAAACTCCATAACTCTCAATATATGAATCACGATCTCTGTTAACTTTATCATAAGCTTTCTGCAAACTAACTTTTGAACACATCCAGTCAGCACCTCTTTTCTTAAAATTCCTAATTTGTTCATGTGCTAATAGAGAGTTTTTAGAAATATGCATGTCTTTTATAAAAGCACTTTGACATTCACCAATGCAATTAGGGAGGATATTTTTAATTATATTGCATATTATTTTATTGAGAATTTTGTATGAAACATTGCAACATGCAATAGGTCTATAGTCTTGAATTTGAGTTGATTTCTCTTTTTTAGGAATAAGACATGTGAAAGTGTGATTCGTTTCTTTATAATTTTACCTGTGCCAAAAGCTTCTTAGTATGCTAATTTCAGTTTGTCTTTCAGGTCATGTCAATGGGTATTGTAAAACTGAGAACCCAGCCCGTCTAGCGCTGGATTGGTATCCTTATGAATGGAGTTGACAACTTGCTCAATTTCCCCAACTTTAATGTCTCTGGACAACAAGTACCTTCCTCTTTCATTAACTAAAGCTCTAGGTTGAATAGTTGGTAAATTTTCCTGAACTTCACCCTTAAACATATAAGAATAATATTGTATTGCATTATGTTCTAGCACCTTCAAATCAGTGGTATCACTATTGATATCTAGCATATTAAGGACGTTATTGCAATTTTTCCTTAGAGACATTTTAGCATAGAAAAATTTAGAACACTCATCCCCTTCAAGCAGCTACCATTCTTTAGCTTTTTTGCTTCAACTCCATAGGTTGAATTTTGAGTGTCTCTATCAGTTCAAACTATACAGAGAAATATTGTTTGTTTATTCTTCATTTTAAGGGTCAGTATTCAAAGCCAGTTGAGTTTATTCCAGAATTTTTTGAAGGTCATCGATGTGCTTTGTATTTCTTTCTCTTGTCATGTTCCATTCTTTCAATCTTTCGTGGACTTAAGAGTCATTGTGAGTATGAACATATGGTTACCTACAAATTGTTCAAGAGTAGAAAAATCTACAACATAGTAGTAGTCTTTATAGCATGGCCAAAAATTCATATACCTAAAAGGCTCACCCATGTTGTCCTTTACAATTTGAATCAATTCAATAAGAAAAGTGAAGTGGTTACTTGTAGAGCTAGGAAGTATAGTTACATTCATAATCGGAAAAAAGATTGATTGCATTGGTACTAACAAGCACTATATCCAGTTTACAAGCGATTTTTTGACTTGTTCATTTCTCGATGTGTATTTCAACCCAGTCTGGAACACCACCATGAGCCCTATTGCAGTCACACAATCATTGAATTCAATAAGCTGGGATGCTTTTAGTGTAAGTCTACCTACTTTCTCCTTGGTTTGAAGAATAACATTATAATCCCCCATGGTAAACCAAGCGTTATTAATTTGCATAGATAAACAGATCAAATGCTTCCAGAGACGATTTTTGATTGAAGCTGAATTACTAGCATAAATGAATGTAATAGAAATGTTTAGGCCTCCCACATTACTAGCTACCACTATAACTTGTTGATCATCATAAGAAATAGTATTGTAATTCTAGATTTCAGTGCATCAAGCAACAATTATTCTCCCTTTACTAGTAACAAAATTATTATGAATAATATTCCAACCAACACTCAAAGAATTATTAAAAGTTATTATATTATCATCACTCATTTTATTCTCTAAAGCCAAATAATGGTGGGCTTATGTTTATTTTTTAAGTTAAAATTATTTTTTTAAGTTAAAGAAGTCTAGTATCTCTCATCATTATTTTGACCTCTCACATTCCATCAAATAATTGTCATGTGGAGGGTGGTGCCTTATTACTCGTCAAGTTCCTAGGAGCCATGTTCTTTGGTCCATGCTTACTTCTCCTATTATTGAACTATTCTACGTATGCCTAGTTTGGTTTAGTGTAAGTTTCTGAATTGACTTCACCATTTGTATCTTCATTACTAGTTTCCAATTGTATATTCAAGTTTTTAAGCTCTTCTTCTGTTTTAGGTACCTTCTCATTTTGGACATCCGCACGTGGTTCCTGTTGCTTCTTCCTTTCATGTGCCTCCAATGGCGGGGTCACTTATTGTTGGGCTATATTTTTCTACTCCACCTATGGGGATGCATTCTCCTTCTCAACTTGTACTTGTTGGTTTCCAAGGGAATAGTTCAAATTTATCGGACTTTCGGTTCCAAATTTTATGAGGAATTTTGAAAACATCTTTTGACAGAATCCATTGAGTATATAAACGACTGTTTTAATGCCTCACATTTGGTTTTTAATGCTTCACTCCAAAAGGATGAAGCTAGATTAATATTACTAATCATACTTCTGTCCATATTCATTAATTCCCTAATCCTTCTTATGGCAGCAACATTTTGTTTTGGTATTTCTAGTATAGTATACAGAGCTATAATACCTTCACATTTAAGGAATTCCTCAAACGGATCGGGCATTTGTCTATTTTCCATAATATTTTCTACCTCTATTTGATCTCAATACCATTATTTTCCTGCCTATTTGATTATATATCCCTGATTTTCAAGTCTTAAAGGCGTTAAGTACCTCAAACTTTTTATTTAAAAGATAAAGATACATATATCTAAAATGGTCATGTATAAACAATTTACATTATTAAGGTATGGAGAAGGAACGCAAATCTCTATATGAATTGAATATAGACACAACTTTTAGAACTTTTTTGGGTCATGTTTGTTTGTTTTCTTTTATATCATACATCACCATCGGTAAAATTCAGATTTCTAATATCCCATCACTCACCAACCTTTTGATTCTATCCATTGAAAATGGCTTATCATTTATACCATAATAAAGATGAGTTCTCCTTAACAAGAATTCTTCTTTTGCCAACATTATTGACATTCAGTGATGTTAAATTATTTTCAAAATGTGAATCTAAATTTAATTTCTAAATATGTTTACAAAAATTTCCAAAACCAATATTAACATCAGTTTTATAAATCTTAAAACTAACTACACCAAACTTAGTTACATAGTCAGCATTACAGAATGTTGATATAAAAATTAAATTTCTGGAAAACGACGTGCATAAAATACACTGTCCAAATCATTTATATAAGCAGATTTTACAACAAGTCAAAGTTCATATTGCTTTAACAAGTTAACACATCCCATTTCACGAATAGATGCCTGATTACTATAGGGCCGACCCTAGGCCTGAGTAGGTTGGGCGACGGCCCAGGACCCTTTGGATGATGAAGGAACATTTTCTATTTTCTTTAAAATGAAAAAATGTATTATTATTTTGTTATACAAATAACTTCTTGCTTGGTCAGTTGTATAGTTAAGTTGTTTATGTACGAATCTGAATTCAAGTGCTGTAATTCATAAATATTTAAATTTCTATTGTTTTTTCCTTAGCTCCTAGTTTTTATTTATCGTACAATTTTTCTTGGGCCCAAAATGAACACCGATCGGGCCTGATTCACTGCCTAGTGGCTTTCTTTGGGTTAGAAACCCTTGCATCGTATTTGCAAATTGAGAATCAGAATCTCTAACGACCCAGGATTTAATCACTTTAATTATAGACATTTAAATATATTTTTAATAATTAATTAAGAGATTTTATAACTCAAATTAAAACTATTTTAAATAATAACTAATGATATTGAAATAGTTTTTAAATTTTGGTTACAAAAATAATTAGTTCAAAACAAAATAGAAGATGTGACCGAAAATCATTTTTCGAATATTCAACTTTTCGGTGCCGAAAAGTTGTAAGGAAACGTTGTGCACATTTAAGATAAAAATTTGCACTCATTTATAAATAAATTAGGATTTCGTAATATGATTTACTTAAAAAATAATTTGATAAAGTTGACTTAATATAATGACATGACACGTTTATAAATGTAAATAAAGGTGGCATAAGTTGTCATTTCTTTAGAAACACAAAGTACATAAAGTATCAAGGCATGTTTGCTCATGATAATGAAGGGGAGATAAGCTTTACACGTTGGGGGAGAGGAAGAAGCATGCTTGGTGATGTGGCAACATGATAAGGGAGGGTATGTATTTAGGGTAATATGGTATTATTTAATGTACTTTGTATATGTACAAATTGTCATAATTTTTTCTCGTTTTATCCTTCCATTTCCATTTCATAAAAGGAACTCTTCATGTTTCATGACACTTTAATGGCTTCCAAGACAGTTTCTCAAGTTTAAAAATCCAATTCATCCACTTTTATACTCCTAAAACATTGTCTAAACCCGCCTCCTTCCATTTCAATATCTCTACTTCACAAAACTAACCCCCCTCACCATTTCTTCACCTTGACCGAACTCTAGAGCCCCCATATCCAAACCATATTGCCATTTGAGCGACCAAAAACTCCAATTTTCCAAGCTAGAAGCAAAATCCTAGGTCATATTTGGATTTTAGTAGAAGTTAGTTTGATTTTGCCCCCGTTCGGTGAGTAAGGTTTCACTCTTTAACTAAGTTTTTCTAAACACACACACACACACACACATATATATATATATATGCCTAACTTGTTGTATAAATGATTTTGTGTTTAGGTAAAATAATGTTGGATTATATGCATGTATTGTGCTTAGATTATAATGATGTTTGGATGTAATCATATGTGCTTGGTTATGTGGATGTATAGTTGGAATATGGTAGGTAAATAGTCAAGTTAGATTGCATGTTATAATCTAGATCGTATGTGTTGGTTATGGAAAAGTTTACATGTTGTGATGTTGTGGTTATGTAATCATGTATGTCGTGAACATGAACTCATGATGGTATGCTAAGAAGTTAGCATCTTACTAAATTAAAGAGACGTGTTATCCCTTGTATAAAATCCAAAATCTTTGGTTTTAAAATTTGAAAAAAGGTTTTCAATTTTTAAGTACTTGTTAGTCTTCTAAAGTATGCTTTTTCGTTATGGCAAAGTTTTTCCAAGAGTTAAAATTTTAAAGAAGACTTAGAGAATAAATTTCAAGTATGGAAATTTCGGGTCGTATAACTATAAGTGCAATTCATGAAAGCGAACTCTTTTCGAAATCTAAAAATGTTTTCACTTATAAATCTTTTCGGAAAATATTTTAAAACTTATATTAAGTAATTAAAAGGTAATTATTAATTAATTAATTAATTATTTGATAAACGACGAATTAATTAATTAAGTAATTAGCACTTAATCATTGGTTAATAAAGGTAATTAATACTTAAGTGTTAATCAAGTAAGTAAATTTTAATTAGTTAATTAATTAAAGTTAATTATTATTTAATAAATAATTAGGGGTTAATTATTTTTAACTATTTATTAAAGATTAATTATTAATTATTTATTTATAAAAGGGATTTATTTAATTACTAATTAATTAGTGATTAATAAAATTTAATTAAGATTTAATTATTATTTAATAAATATTTAGTTTATTATATAATTAATAAATAATGGTTTTAAATTGCTTTGTTTCTAAAATATCGGTTTTAAAACTATGTTCGTGTTCTGAAAATGTTTTAAATCAAGAGATTTCTTTATCAATTATCCTTAAGTAACCTTAAACAAATATGAAACCAAAGTCAATGTGTCGTGTTTAAATTAAGTATATGGTTATCAATATGCAAACTCCGTATAATTACCCTAAGTAGCACATTGTCCGCTATTTATAACTTGATCGATTTTAACTTAGAAAGTATGTTGTGCATATTAGAGTTTCCCGGTGAGGACTCAAATGATGGTTACATGCTTCCAAAAGAATCAGAACTGAGTTAGCCAGAAATTATCGCTTAGTTTGGAGACTCCGATTTGGATAAGTATAATTTATTTGAACCACTCCAACCTAATAACGCCTGCGGTGGATAGTTAGGAAGTATGCTATGGAGATGTACTATTCTTCCCGAGGATGATTCCAAAATGGAAGATAGTAAATGTTGAATGTTTTTTCGATCCTGGAACAACTTGTATGGATGAATGCTAGCATTGCATTGGTTGCCTGGAGGGAAGTGTTAGCATTCCAGGATGGTCTGCTCAAAGAAAAGGTAACCATAACTTCAAGCCTCACACCCAGGAATGACTAAAATTGGGGGATATGATTTAAGGCTATGTGGTTCGCTACCATTAGCTTTGGTCATCACCCAATCTAGATCGATATTATAGATAATTTAAGCTTGGAGCCCATTTAGGTTATTGATCCCAACCAGGGTGATGACATATGCGGTGCTATCCAACAAGCGGTAGGGCCGGTCATGACTCGCAGGTAGTCCATGTGAGGCTCTCGGTGTATTTTATCTAGTGATGCACTGTGGCAAGTGGTACCCCAGTGCCTTGTCATTGTTGGAATCCATTTTCGAGTGCATGCCTTTACGGACCTAGTTGTTCCCAACTACTAAAATGTGAGATGCATGCATTTCAGCTATATTAAATATTTATTTTAAACTTAGACATTATGACAATATTAAATGATTTTATATAGAATCATTTTGGTTATCATAAGGCAGAAACTAGACCGTGTTTATGCGCGGCATGGTCTTATGAGATACTTTTGTTTTGAAGTTTTTTTTATATAAAGTTAAAAGCTTATGCTTTACTCACACCGGACCTATGTCTGACCTGAAGTTTTATCTTCTTCCCTAAAACTCTTGGGTACTCAAATTTTTATGAGTAACCAAGTGATCTAGGTTTCTCACGAATGCATTTTGGAGGAGCTTGGAGCAGGTGGCTTCAACGTTAGCTAGCTACTACCTTTTCCCGCTATGTATGTATATATATATATATATATTGTATTAGTGATGTAAGGATATGTGGTTGTAATTGTTCCAGTTTGGAATCTTGTATTATTATGACTCTGATGTACTAGTATGGCAGTATCTATGTAAAATCTTATGTTGATTAATATGTTGTTTCATTCTGTTGTGAAATTCTATGAATGTGAAGTTTCTTTTTATCTCTATTTTATTTACCCCAACGGTTCGTCTTTCAAAGTAAGAAAGGTGGATCGTTACACGTGGTATCAGAGCTTAGGTTGAGCGTATACCTAGGCTTTGGGTTGGGGTTGACTTCGAGAGCACGTATTTGTAAATTTTATTCGTATACATATATATTCCTGTTAGTTAGATTAGCTTTGATAGGTTTAATTTGTACCTCTCCTCAAAGATTTATCTCGTCTAAGAATCCTAAAGATATCTTACTTTATTCAGGCAGTGAGAATGAGTTCGAGAAAGGGATGAGGAAGAGGAAACAGTAGCACAACAATCACAAATGGAAGAACCCTAAATATTAAATGGGGTGGAATAGCTGTTGAGGCTGTAGCTCCAATACAGCCTTAAAGTAAACTTTGTAACTCTATGAAAGGACGTTACAAATCTGGGAGGAAAACCTTTCAAGGGTACCGAATCTATCACTGAAGTACAATCTTGGATACGGTCATGTGAGAATATTTTCAAAGGTTTGGACATTTCTGATGATCAGAAACGGTTCTTGGCATCATGGCAATTACAAGAGGTGCAGCTGCATGGTGGAATTCTGTGTCACCACAAATATTCCAGAAGATGGGTTCTAACGGGATAGATTCAAAGATTTATTCGAAGACCAATTCATGCTAGATGCGGAGAAAAATCGATTATACAGAAGTTTCATGGATCTTAAACAAAGGGGCCTATCGATGGCTGAATATGTGACGAAGTTTAATGAGTTTCTCGTTTTGGTCTTGGACTTATTGGTACACTGCTAAAGATAATGAGATGTTCGTATTGGGTATGAGAGAAGAGTTCCATGAAAAGATGACCGATCATATTAAGGAATTATTTACGGATCTAGTAGACATGGCCTTGAGATATGAAGTGCTTTTGAAGAAAAAGCCATCAACAATAGCAGCAGCATCCAGTGGCGGTACGTTAATCCAAATAAAAGGAAATTTAACCCAAATTGGAAAAGGAAGCAGGGTAAGGTAAAACCAGTAGGAGGAGATTAGGGAAACAAATATAAAGACGTTGTTTGTGTCAATCGTAATAAAAAGGGGCATATTTCAACACACTATCCGTAGTGAAGGCTATCTCTCCAATGGTCTAGAAGATGCTTTGCTATAATTGCCATCGGCCTAGGCACATGGTTAAGGACTATCCACTATTGAAGAAGGGTGAGCAAATTAAGGTCTATGCTATTAAGGACGAGCCCTCAGCCTCTGAAGATGTTAAGGGGAAGGGAGTCTTGGAAGGTACTTTACTTATTAGTAGCACTTTTGTTAGAGCTTTGTTTGATACCAGAGCTTCTCATAGTTTCATCCCTAAAGAATTTGTAAATAGATTAGAACTTACCTGGGAATTTGTAGAAACCCCTATTTATGTGTCGAATCCCATTGGTGGTATGACCAGTCTATGTTTAATTTGTAAGAATGTACAAATTTCCTACCTTACCATCGTTTCCCATAGAATATGTTTGTTCTTGACTTTAAAAGTTATGATGCTTTGCTTGGAATGGATTGACTAGTTGAGTATAATCCTATCTTTGACTATGGTAATCGGAGTATAGTGTTGAAAGCCAAGACCGGAAGGGTATTGGAAAGAATATCGTGTGAGGTTCCATATAATCATATGAATAGCTTCCTTTATTCTTTAGAAACATCCCAAGAAGAGCTAAGAGTCTATATTAGTAGTTAAAGATTTCTCGGATATTTTTTAGTCAGTTAGTAGTTTGCCTCCCCATTGAGAAATTGAATTTCGTGTTGATCTAGTTCCTGGTGCGAAACATGTTATTCAACCCTTACGTAGAATGGCCCCGAGAGAGAAGCAGGAGCTAATAAGTCAAACCGATGATTTGTTAAGAAGAGGGCTGATAGGCCGAGTTGTTCGAGTTGGGGATCGATAGTAGTTCTTGTGGCTAAGTCTGATGGTTCTTTAATATTGTGTATGTACTATAGGGAGTTAAATAAGCAGACCATTCAGAATAAGTATCTGTTATTCTGAATAAATGATATGTTTGACCAACTTAATGAGGCTAGAGCATTTTTCCAATTGGACCTCGCTACGGGTTTCCATCAATTAAGGGTGATAAAGGATAGTATACCTTTAACTGCTTTTAGAGGGCTAGACCTTTTCTACGAATGGTTGGTTATGCCTTTTGGGTTAACCAATGCACATGCTTTTTTTGTTGATCTTATGAATCGAGTTTTTAGGGATGTTCTAAATAAGTTTGTGTTAGTTTTCATTGATGACATGCTTATTTATTCCAAGATTGAAGAAGAACTTAAACTCCATTTGGAACTAGTGTTAGAAACATTAAGGAAAAACATTTTGAAGGCTAAGTTTTCTAAGTGCCACTTTTGACAATTAGAAGTAAGATACCTAGGTCATGTTGTATCAGAGGATGGCATTTCAGTTGACTCGGCCATGGTAGCTGCTGTGCAAGGCTTCAAAAGACCCCAAATTCTCATAGAAGTAAGGAGCTTTTTAGGGATGGCGGGTTATTATAGGAAGTTTATAAAGGATTACTCTAAGATCGCCTGTCATCGCACTAAGCTGACGAAAAAGGATTTAAATTTGAGTGGAATCCAAAGTGTGAAGAAGCGTTCCTTAAGTTAAAAGAAAGGTTGACCAGTGCCTCGGTTTTAGCTATTATAGATGGAGGAGTAGGGTTAACTATTTATACCGTTGATAGTATAGTTGGGTTGGGTGTAATGTTGATGCAGCATGGGAAGGTCATAGCCTAAGCAAGTAGACAGTTAAAGCCTCACAAGAAGTTGGAACTGTTAGCTGTAGTATTTGCGTTGAAAATATGGAGGCACTACTTGCTGGGTAAGAATCCTTCTATTCCTCTTTAGTTTATTGTTAAACTTTAAGGATCCTAACAGTAATTTCCTTCTTTAAATAGGAGAAAAGTTCAAGTTCTTCACGGATCACAAGTCCTTGAAGTACCTTTTCACTCAAAAGGACCTAAACTTGAGGCAACAGCGATGACTAGAGTTCCTGATGGCTTACGACTTGGATATTCTCTATACGCCAGGGAAAGCAAAGGTTGCGGCAGACGCTCTAAGTAAGAAAGCAGTTTTGGCCCTCTTGGAAGTCACTCCGACTTTGTTCGAAAGAATTACGAGCAAACAAAGGGAAGATAGTCTTCTATTGGAATTTATTCAAGGCATTGAGAAGGGCCAAAGTTCTAGTTTCGAGATTGATAGCCATGGTACTTTAAGGACGAATGGAAGATTATGTGTTCCTGATATAGATGGTCTTAGATAAGAAGTTTTAAAGGAATTCCATATGTCTAAGTTAAGTATCCACCCTGGAGTTAATAAAATGTACAAATATATGAAGTGAGTATTTTGGTGGCCTGGGATGAAGAAAGATATTTCAATCTATATTAGTCGATCTTCGATCGGTCAACAGGTAAAAGGCAATCATCAAAAGACGGCTGGTTTACTTCAACCCTTGGAAATCCAAAATTGAAAATGGGAAATGATATCCATGGATTTTATCGATGGGTTACCTAGAACCAGAAAAGGAAACAAAGGTATGTGGGTCATTGTAGATCGGCTAACGAAGAGTACTCATTTCATTCCGCTAAAACCGACAAGAGCTGCAGCTTCTTTGGCAGAGATTTTTATAAGGGAGATAGTAAGATTGCATGGAGTCCCAGTAAGTATAGTAAGTGATTGAGATCCTATCTTTACTAGTTATTTTTGGGAGGCACTGCAATTAGCTTTAGGATCAAAGTTAAGCTTGAGCACAGCATGTCACCCCCAAACAAATGGACAAATAGAGAGAGTGAATCAGATTTTGGAAGATCTTATAAGGGCGTTTATTATGGATTTTGGAGGATCATGGGAAGATCATCTTTATTTAGTTGAATTCTCCTACAATAATAGCTATCAAGCGAGCATTGGTATGGCACCCTACAAAGCTCTCTATGGACGTCCTTGTAAATCACCGGCATGTTGGGTTGAGACTCAAGATCGGCTAGTACTTGGGCTAGACGTGATTCGAGAAGCTGTTGAAATGGTCACGGTGATAAAGAGAAGGATAAAGGAAGCCCAGGAACGCCAAAAGAGTTATGCCGATAAAAGGAGAAGAGAATTGGAATTTGAAGTCGAAGACTCTGTATTTGTAAAGATCACCCTAATCAGAGGAGTTGTTTGATTTGAAAGGGCTGGCAAGTTATCACCCAGGTATATTGGACCTTTTAAGATTATTGAAAGGATTGGACCGCTCGCCTACAAGGTTGAATTACCAGAAAGGTTGTCAGGGGTCCATAATATTTTCCATGTGTCTCATTTGAGAAAGTATGTTCATGACCCATCATTGATTTTGGAGCCGTCAGTTCAAGAGGAGTTTGAGGTAGAACCAAACTTGATGGTGATCTGGCATCTAGTTCATATTATAGATCGGGATGAGAAGAGGTTGCGCACTAAGTTGGTGAAGTTAGTAAAGATCCAGTGAAGTGAGGATCCGTGAGAATGTACTTGGTAGACGGTGGGTCACATAAGGGAAGCCTGTCCAGCATTAATGTTAGGATAGTCATTGTTTGTATGTATAATGTGTGCATTATTGTGTTAATGGATGCATAATGTATGTCCCTTCTATGGATTTCATGCTATATAATATATGACCTTTTGAGTTATTATGAGTTATCTCTTTGTTTTCTAATTTCGGGACGAAATTCTTTTAAGGAGGGTAACGACCCAGGATTTAATCACTTTAATTATGGACATTTAAATATATTTTTAATAATTAATTAATAGTTTTTATAACTCAAATTAAAAATATTTTAAATAATAACTAATTATGTTTAAATAGTTTTTAAATTTTGTTTACAAAAATAATTAGTTCAAAACAAAATAGAAAATGTGATCGAAGATCGTTTTCCGAATTTTCAACTTTTCGGTGCCGAAAAGTTGTCGGGAAACGTTGTGCACATTTGATATTAAGATTTGCATGCATTTATCAATAAATTAGGATTTTTTTAATATGATTTACTTAATAAATATAATTTGATAAAGTTGACTAAATATAATGACATGACACGTTTATAAATGTAAATAAAGGTGGCATAAGTTGTCATTTCTTTAGAAACACAAAGTACATAAAGTACTAAGGCATGTTTGCTCATGAAAATGAAGGGGGAGACAAGCTTTACACATTAGGATGGCAGGAAGAAGCATGCTTGGTGATGTTGCAACATGATAAGGGACGGTATGTACTTTAGGGTAATATGATAATTTAGTTAATGTACTTTGTATATATACAAATTGCCATAATTTTCTATCATTTTATCCTTCCATTTCATAAAAAGAACTCTTCATGTTTCTGTAGGATCTAGATTGACCCTAGAGGGGGGGGTGAATAGGGTTATAGCAAATTTTCTCGATATAAACACAGAAATAAAACGCAGAAATAAATATGCTTGAAAAAGTAAATCACACACAAAATTTACCCAGCTTCGGCAACCCCTGCCTACTGCTGCATTCACAGATTTCTATTAGAATTAAACAGTGTCATGCTTACAAACACTCTACTAGACTCGCAGACATTTGCTCCCGCTCACAAACATTCTACTAGACTCGCAAACATTTGCTCCCGCTCACAAACACTCTACTAGACTCGCACACCCTGCTCCCGCCTATAGAGTTTCGTTTACTCGGAAACTCTGCTCCCGCCTACAATAGAATTTTGCTTACTCGCAAACTCTGCTCCCGCCTACAATAGAACTTTGCAAACTCGCACACCCTGCTCACTGAACTAATTCTAACTAGACAATCTGACACGACCTAATCCCTAGGTGGTGATTTACAACTCCTTTGACTCGAAAAGAAAAACAAAACAACTTCAAAAAATAGAACCAGGAGAAAAAATTAAAATATAAACTTGAATGCCTAAATTTTTGCTCAAATAAAAAAACTCTTTTATAAAACCCTAAAACACTAAACCCCTTTTATAATAAACAAGGCCGGCTCCTTGTTTTTTATCCCGATCCTTTTATTTTCTTCTGTAAAAACACGGCCTCCCTTTTGTTCCTCTTTGCGCTTGAATTAGGGCTTGCGTTTCTTCTTCGTTCCTCTTCCTTCAATAAATTAGGGCTTTCAAGGTTGCTTTTGCTTCTGTGAGAATTTGCTATGGCTTCGGCTTGGCGCAAATTAGATTTGTACTTGACTATGGCTTCGCGCTTTGGTGAGTTCGATTTTGCTTTAGCTCTGTTCCTCTTCGTTCTTTTTTATTCGAACTCACACATTCTGCCGATGATGATGTTGGGTCTTTTATAGGGTTCGTTACCCTATTTTCTCGTTCGTCTGATAATTTCATATTTGCTGCTTTGATTGTTCGATCTGGTATTGATGCTTGAGATTTTCACTGACTAATTCAAATTGCTTGGCTACCACGGTTTTGAATTGTGACTTGTTCAATTTGCTTGATGCGCACGACCTTCATGTGAATTACGGCTTTGACTTTCTGCATTGACTTTGAATTTTAAGATGTTTCGATTTTTACCCGCTTTGACTTGGTTTTAGAACACTTCGACTTTGCCGTGAATCATTGTTATTATTTCTGCTGCATACATGCATTTCTGTAGCATGATCGTTGTTCATCTTGTAGTCTTCGTCTCTGGCCTTCTTCTTTGGTCTCCACTTGAACATTGCTTGTTGTTTACTGAGTCTTGACAGTCAAGTTGCACACTTTAGCTTTGGTTGTTGCAGTATTCATTGTTGTTGTTCCCTGTACTTTAGTTGCTATGTGGTTGTTTGCTGTCATGTTAGTTCGAATTGCAATTTGTGTAGTTGGTTCACCATGCAGTCTGCATTAGTGGTATTTGCATTTGAGTTGTAGCTGTGTTGTGTAGTAGCCGTGGTCTTTGTTGTTGTAGCATGCACTCATTGTTGTTTCCAGTTGCACTTGGTCACCTGTTCACCATAGTTTGTACATGCATTTGCTACACTGTTTGCTATAATATTGGCTTGTGACATTCATGTTGCAGTCCATGTTCTGTTGATCACTTGATTATTGTTTGCATTATCCACTTGAACTTGTAGTCTGCCTTGATCATCTTGCAACCTGGTCTGGTGCACCTTGTTTCATGCTTGAGACTGTGCTTGCATTGTTACTTGGTCGACACTTGCATCACTCTGTAACACATGCTGTGTACTTCATTCAGTGTTCATGCATGTTCTCTGTTCATTTGAGTTGTATTCACATCACTTTCTGAAGCTTGAGTTGCTTGCATTTTCTGGTCTCTGTTCTTTGTTCATTGGTCATTGCACTGTGTTGCATTACAATCATTACTTCCTGTTCCCTTCATGTAGCTTGTTCTTTACATTTGCTTGATTGTATTGTTGTTCTGCCTCCATTTTAAAAAATTGTTGCAGTGATTATTTGAGCTTGTATTCTGCCTTGAGTTGAATCCTGTGTGTTATTTGGGTTTGACCTTGTGCTGAATTGTTAGCAGTGCTTTTGTTTGATTTGTGCACACGAGTTGGCGAGGCAGTGCACACGTGTACAAATGTATGCATGTGTACTGCAGCCACTTATGTACAACCTGTCCCTGATAAAATGCTGATATGCACAGATACAATCAAAAATGATGACGAACAACCCAAATAACTGAGGAAAACAATGTTTTCAAAATCATCGTTTATTTTTGAATTGCAAAAATATTTTTTTTTCCAATTTTACTGCGTTTGAAAATATTTTTGCAGATTATTCAGATGCTGGACTGAAATGCAGTTGAAGACAGAATATGAGTGTGAGTGATATGTAGTGAGGTGAACTGTAAATATGAAATGTGATGTAATTGTAATCAAAGTTGTATAGTTATAGTGAGAGCTTGAAATTGTACTATTCAAAATTGTAATAAATATTTGTTTGAATAAAATATCCGTTTGAATTCAAATTCTGTGTAATTTATTTTATTCAATAAATATTTATTTAAACTGTGAAAAATAGAATAGTATATTAACAAATACATTTAAACGAATGTATATATGTTTATTATCATCAAACAAAAATCATATAAGCGCAAAGCGCATATTCAACAGTTTCATGACACTTTAATGGCTTCCAATGTAGTTTTTGAAGTTTAAAAATCTAATTCATCCACTTTCATACTCCTAAAACCTTGTCTAAACTCAACTCCTTCCATTTCAATACCTCTCCTTCACAAAACTAACCCCCCTCACAATTTCATTACCTTGGCCAAACATTAGAGCCCCCATAGCCAAACCATATTGCCATTTAAGCCATTTAAAACTCAACTTTTCCAAGTTAGCAGAAAAGGCCTGGGTCATATTTGGGTTTTGGTAGAAGTTAGTTTGATTTTGCCCCCGTTCGGTGAGTAAGTTTCACTCTTTAACTAAGTTTTTCTAAACATATATATATATATATATACATATATATGCCTAGCTTGTTGTATAAATGATTTTGTGTTTAGGTAAAATAATGTTGGATTATGTGTAAGTATTGTGCTTGGAATATAATTATGCTTGGATGTAATCATATGTGCTTGGTTATGTGGATGTATAGCTGGAATATGGTAGTTAAATAGTCAAGTTAGCTTGCATGTTATAATCTAGCTTGTATATGTTAGTTATGAAAATGTTTACATGTTATGATGTTGTGGTTATGTAATCATGTATGTTGTGGACATGAACTCATGGTGGTATGCTAAGAGTTAGCATCTTACTAGTTTAAAGCGACATGTTATACCTTGTATAAAATTCAAAATCTTTGGTTTTAAAATCAAAAGGTTTTCAAGTTTAAATACTTGTTAGTCTTCCAAATTACGCTTTTATGTTATGGTAAATTTTTTCCAAGAATTAAAATTTTAAAGAAGATTTAGATAATAAATTTCAAGTATAGAAATTTCGGATCGTATAGCGATAGTCACTATAAGTGCAGTTCATGAGAACGAACTCTTTTCGAAATCTAAAAATGGTTTCACATATAAATATTTTTGGAAAATATTTTAAAACTTATATTAAGTAATTAAAAGGAAATTATTGTTTAATTAATTATTTATCTAATAAAGGATTAATTAATTAATTAATTAGTTAGTTAGTTAGTACTTAATCATTGGTTAATATATGTAATTAATACTTAAGTGTTAATCAAGTAAGTAAATTTTAAAATTTTAATTAATTAAAGTTAATTATTATATAATTAATAATTAAGGGTTAATTATTTTTAATTATTCATTACAGATCAATTATTAATTGATTATTTATAAAAGGAATTTAATTAATTATTAATTAATGGCTGATTAATAAATTTTAATTAATATTTTAATTAAGATTTAATTATTATTTAATAAAGATTTAATTTATTATTTAATTAATAAATAAGGGTTTTAAATCGCTTTGTTTCTAAAATATCGGTTTTGTTTAAAACTGTTTTTGTTTTTCGAAAATGTTTTAAATCAAGAGATTTCTTTGTCGATTATCCTTATGTAACCTCAAAGAAATATGAAACCAAAGTAATCGTGACTTCAACCCTCACACCCGGGAATGACTAAAATCAGGGGATTGCTTCAAGGGTGTGTGGTTCGCTACCATTAGGGTATGATCATCACCCAATCTAAATCGATATTATATATAACGTAAGCTCGGGGTCCATTTAGCCCAACCAGGGTGATGGCATATTTAGAGCTATCTGATAAGGGTAGGGCCGGTCTTGACTCGTGAGAGTCCATGTGAGGCTCTCGGTGCATTTTATCTTTAGATGCATTGTGGTAGGTAGTACCACGCTGCCTTGTCATTATTGAAATCCATTTTCCAGTACGTGCCTTTACAGACTTAGTTGTGCCCAATTATTGAAATGTGAGATGCAAGCATTTCAGCTATATTAAATATTTAATTTAAACTTAGATATTACGATAATATCAAATGATTTTATATAGAATCGTTTTGGTTATCGTAAGGCAAAAACCCAACCATGTTTAGTGCGGCATGGTCTTATGAGATACTTTTGTTTTGAAGTTTTAAAGTTAAAAGCTGATGCTTTACTCACACCAGACCTATGTCTGACCTGGAGTTTTATTTTCTTCCCTTAAACTCTTGGGTACTCAAATTTGTATGAGTAACTAAGTGATCCAGGTTTCTCACAGATGCATTTTGGAGGAGCTTGGAGCAGGTGGCTTCAACATTGGCTAGCTACTATCTTATCCCGTTGTGTATAAATCTATGTATTTTGTATCAGTGATGTAGGGATAGATAGTTATAACTGTCCCCAGTTTGGAATCTTGTACTATTATGACTTTGATGTACTAGTATGACAATATATATGTAAAATCTTATGTTGATTAATATATGTTGTTTCATTCCATTGTGAGATTCTATGATTGTGAAGTTTCTTCTTATCTCTTTTTTTTTACCCCAACGGTTCGTCTTTCGAAGAAAGGCGGATCGTTTCAGAATCAATCCATTAAGTATTATTAAAATCATAGCTAAGATTATATTCATAACAAACATATGGACAAAAATTACCTTTCTTCTCAAATCATTTCTTATTTTTTACGTATTCTTTCTTCATATGTCCATACCTTTTAAAAAAGAAATGCTTTGGTCCTTTTCCCCTTTGACTTCATAGGTTGTTTGCCATTGATTTTGGATTCGACCACCTTTTTTCCTTGATGTGCATTTCTTTCATAAGTAGTTACACTAGAATTTTCAATAACCTTGTGTTCAAGTCTTTTTTTAACAAGGTTAATTAATGCCAGCAAGTTTCGATCATAGGGATCAAACCTGTGGCATTTAATCTTGTAGTCTGTACTACCAACCAACTGAGTCAACCACATTGGCACGTTCATATCTTTCATCTTCTTGAACAAGCATAGTTAAACTTTCATTTATAGACCAATTTTTCTTATGCATGCTGTAATGTGTAAGAAATTTCGAATGATCCAAATTTAGTAGGAAGCAAAGAAAGTATGAAATACACAAGAAATGATTCAGTGTATTCAGTTTCAATTGGCTTAAGTTGTGAACTTTTATCTCTTAAAAACGATATATTCATGCATCCATCACTGCAAGCATCATACTTGATGTTTGTGAGTTTGTCAACTAGAGTGCCATCCAAAGCCTTCTCACAAACTACAGACTACTCCTCAATAGGTTTCAAAAAATCTTTGACCTCATCACATTTAGGAATTGAACCTCTTGTAAACCTACATATGTAGGTTGAGTTTTCATCCATCATACTAAGATGGTTTGCACATTCTCATTGATTGAACTCCATATTAACACTTATATCAAATGCCTCAATAGGTTTTGAAGAACAATCCTTATGAAGTGCTAAATCAAGATCTATATAGCACAATATAAGAAGGATCTTATCCTTTCATTCTGAAAAATTATCACCGGATAGCATTGGAACATCATTAGGGATATGTATTGGAATTACTGCAATTAAAATGAAATAAGTATTCATGCTATTATGAAAAACTTTATTTCAAAGTAATGACCTTTGACCTCCCTATGGGTAAAGATCGCGATTCCTAAAGTGCAAAGAATTTATTACTTAATTCTTTATATTCGACGTACATCCTCCAAATCATAAAGAAAGAAAATTCTACATCTTTGGGTATAAAAAAATTCTCCCATTATACTTTAACATGTATTCGATAATTAAAACTAATTTATACGCACATTCACTTCCTTGTAAGGCAAAATTGACTATTCACATAAATTAACTACAATACTAGATCTCCATGATAATGTCAACTGAATTTATCTATATTATCTAATTTGTAGATGCTATCGTATTCTACAAATTAAATAATATTTTATCATTTAACGAAGTAAAAACAACATCTAGTAATTATTAATACATTCCATGTTACTTATGAATATGAATGGAGTAAATATTATTAACATACATACATACATGTGTGTATATATGTGTGTGTGAGTATGTATATTCATAAGAATAAATTATTCTCACATTGAGTTGTTAGTCTTTTATACCAAGAAGAAAGCATTTGAATGATTATTCAAAGCATGACTTAATCTTCATGATACAAGAGTAGTAGTGACTTGTTAAGAAAGCATTTGAATGACTTATTCAAAACAGACTTAATCTTCATGAAACAAAAGTAGTAATTAGTAATTTAATTTTCAAAAGAAAAAAATGATGCATGAAGAAGTATATGTATGCAACATTGCTCTGATACCAATTGTTAGAATTGAAGCATAGATTCTATGGCTATATAATACACGTATATTAGTTATAAAAACGTATTTCATATCATCACTTAAGCACGTTCCATACAAAAGTAATATTATCATTAAAAGGTAAAGTTATCTTCTTCTATTGCTTCTACTTCTGCTGAATATGCTTTTATTCCTTTTACATTTATTTTTACATGCTTACACTCGCTTTATGATGGAAATGTTAACTTTATGGCATAAAAATGGTTTTTCTCTTCTATTAAAAATGTGTGAGTAAAGCTATATTTTGTACACCTTCAATCAAGGAGAACGCACCACAATACATGACAACTGTCATATACGAAGATAGTAACATACATGAAAAATTACATGTGTAATTATAGTTGTCTTTTCAAAGATTATTGCGTTAATAGGTCGTTATTATATGTTAAGGACTAAGTCAACGATATTTCAATATTTAAGCTTTCCCATGTTATAATATTTCTTGTTGTATTATTACTTAGCCTTTAAGAAGTATGTCTGTAAATAGCTAGTTATGAAGTAGTAATAAACATCATTATCTTCTAATAAAGTTGTCTCAACATGGTATTAAAGCAGGAATTGACCTGACTATCTTTTTTTGTTTATGTTTTTTTTCCTCTCTTCACTTCATCTCTTTCTCCACCTAATCCATCTTCCGTCAAAACTCTATTGCTATAACTCCTCACACCACTTCCATAAAGTCTATGATGGACAACTTCGCTAGAATTTCCATTACCACAACCACCTTCATATCACAACCATCCAGCTCCACACTACCAAACATCACAACCCTCATAATCCATCCCTCGGCTAAATCTACACCTCTTAATCCACGGTCAGTCATCGTTTTGCCTCATTCCCATTTCATTAGCACATCTTTATCGCTAGAAAACACCACAATCCGGATCCGATAACCCAAACATGCTTCACCTTACCTAGACCTAATCCTTATTCAACCTAAACGACTTCTTCTTCGTTATAACACTGCTTAGATCATACTCTGTTCTGACCATATTGCACTATGTATAATTTCAAGTAGAAACTGAAGTCAATGGAAGAATTACAAGGATATTTTATAAAAGGTAGATCTTGGCAGCAATATTTCCTATATCTATTACTCTTTCAGAAGTATATTTATACACTTGCGCATGATCATGGTTTAAATGGTTTGATTTTTATGAACGTGATGTATCTCATGGTGCTGGAAACATTGATGTGGTGCTTACGCAGCACAACAAACAGAGGAGACGCGGTTCCAACTAGGCCAATAGTTTCTAAGCCCCAAGTAAGAGCTCGTCCCTCCCCTTTTATTAACAACAGACGAACTACTTACTTGTTTGGGGGTTCAAGCTCACATCCTTGGTCTTAATGACCTGTAATCAGTCTGCTTTGGGTTTTCACATCTGATTGAGATTGATGAACCTAACGCGTACATTTCTTTCGTAGGTAAAAGAGTAACTGAACAAACATTGAATAAAACAGCACCTAATGGTTCACAAGCAGCTGAGTATATATTCCCTAAGGGCTTACTCGACCCAATCATGTCGCGTAATCTTTTAAAAGGTGTAACGAGCAAGTTATTTCATCTACATGGTTATTTTCCTTTGCAAAATAAATATATAATATAGAAGTAAAATGAAAACATTAAAATAGTAGCCCGCGTGTGAATTCTGGGGCGGCCTAATTCCTGATTCATTCGGTAGATCAAGTCGAGGTGTTTTTTGTTTACTAGCACGTTGGTGGTCTAAGTTCATATGACCAAGTCTTTTTGGCTCCTGTTAACATTTCTTTTTGTATTAAAGAGGGTCTCTCTAACCGGTAAAAAGTAGTAGGCGTCCACTAATGGCTATTCCTAGCTTGGCTCCGATAATGCAATTTCGAGAGGAGTCGAGAATTTGGCACTGGATCCCTTCGGACATGGAGAACATGTGATGCTAGGTCGGACCCCGGCCATGGATAGATATTTCATAGTAGCCTCATTAATCAGTGCATCTCTCTTGGTATATCCAGATAATAGGTAGGAACATAAACTGAAACATTTTGGACCTACAGAGAGATCCACCACCCAAACACCAGTAAGCACCACATGATCCGCACTACATCAGATCCATAGAATTCAAGGAAGAGGAGGTTGTATGAATTGATTTTGGGAAAGAAATTGGAGGCGGAGATTAAAAAAGTTTTTCTTAAAACTTGCTTCATTTTTATTTTAAATATTTTTGTTCAAAAAAACAGTACAAAGAAGAATCAATGGAATTTTCGGGAGCTGAAATAAAACCCAAACAGATTTTAAATGCAAACTAGGAGTGGGTAAACTTTTAGATCTTTCATTGATGATGCTTATAAAATCAAAAAAAAGCAACCGAGGATGTAGTTCTTTATGTAGGGCTGTCAAAAAGCAACCCTACCCGTTTACCCAACCCAATTACTTATAAAATTAATGGGTTGGGTTAAACCCACTAAGAGAAATAGGTTTGTTGGGATAAAACTTGTTTACACGGGTTTTGCCCGTTTATTTACTCCTAACCATTTACCCGAGGAAGTATTTCTTCTCGCATTCCCACTGTAACAAAATTAGGGTTTCTCCTTCTTCCATCTTCTCGTTAATTTCTGGCTTGGACTGTAATCGAGCTGCTGCGTGATCGATTTGTCGTCTTTAGCCTGCAATTCCCCATCTTCACCTCCAATCGACGCCTTCTATCTAATCAAGTTGTTGCTTTATCTCGAGCTATGTAATCTTTTAGAACATGCACCTCCTCCCTTTTCGAGATTCATCCTAATTGAAAGAGAAATTGAAGAAGCCATCTATCTAATTAAGGTATGTAATCTAAGATGTGTTTCAAATAAGAACGATTGTCTAAAAATTGAAAATCAGAGTTTTGATGTTAACGCCATGAATAAAATTTGTAATTTTGTTCAAGAAACCGATCAACATACAACTCAATTTTGTTAGCTTGGATTTTGTATAATATGTTCATAGTAGAATGTGCTAATACTGTATAACAATTAAGTAGCCTGTAATAGCAACAAGATGCCTATCAATGTTATATACAACGCACTGTACGGCTAAGATAAATAGGATGGTGCACGAAGAAGATTTACATAGTAGAATGTAATTTAAACACCATTTGGATAGAAATGTCAAAACAAAATTCTACACGTAATGTAATTTAAATGGCAGCTTGTTATTATACAAATATGAATTTTCGATTTAACGTACCATATAATGCTATTAAAACTGTACCTAAAGGATGTTATCCATACATATCGTGCTAGACTGACTAATAATAGGCATAAAATAATGAAGAACTGCATTGGAGATGTGTACATGATCACATTTGCGCACCTTTCATGATTACAAAGATTTCACAGGAATATTTGCTTCACTTCTCTGGCTCACTTATAACCTCACTTTCTTTATGTATTACCATCTCTAGCTTCACCTTTTCAATCTATATTCAAGTCTATCTGCAATTTTTAGGGATAGGTCAAAGCATATTTTACTTTCATACATTATACTTGTTTCCTTGTTACTTAAAAATGAGCATATGAATTTGCTTTAACAGTTGATAAACCATGGGATCAAACAACATTCTTTAAAAAGTACATACAGAACTAAATATGATTAATATTACTAGAGCACTGATGCAGGGGAAGCAATTACCTCGCTTCACACCACCACCAACCTCGATCGCCATAGCCGCGACCTAAACCCACCCCCGTTTGCCACGACCTACTCCATCCCTATATGCCGCGACCTACCACATCACCATATGCCGCGACCTAACCCTCCTACGCGACCTAACCATCACCACAAACAAACCCTAGGTCACGAGTTTCCCGCCTCCTTAGGTCGCAAAATCGTACGTCGCGACTCAAAGTTAGGTCGCGAACGACCTATTCCAATTCCAGTAAGTCGCGAACGACAGTAAGTCGCGAGCGACCTTCCTCTTCGCTCTTCCAGCTTGTTGCTCCTTTAGGTCGCGTTTCTGTGCCGTGCTCCATTTTTTAAGCCGCGAAGGTTTCTTCGACGTACTTCATTTTAGCTTGTGTGAAGTTTGTTAAGTCGCGTGAAAACACTTTTGTATAAAATTACTTAAGTCGCGTGAGAATTTTCCTAGGTCGTTTTTGAGTTAGGTCGCGTGACAAGTTTAAGTCGCGTCCTGTCTTGTAGGTCACAAACGAGGCTGTTGTGTTGTATTGTGTAGCTCTATGTCGTGTACATATTGTGTTGTAATTCATGTTGTAAGCCTATAAATAGGCGAGTCGTGTCATTTGTAAAAGGTTGTTGAAATTTGAATAAAATTTGGTTTGTGCTTTGTGCCTCCATTTTTAAATTCGTAGTCGAGTGTTATCTCCTATCTCCACTTTCGGCATTCGAGCGCGCTCGAATTAACGAACGTTGAAGCCAATTCGCGGAATCAAGTGCGCTTGATCAACGCTCAAAGAATTGTAGATCTTTCTTCACGGTATCGTGCGCGATCAACGTGTCGAAGATTGCTAAAATCCGGTATCTTCATGATCAACAGATTTGGGCCTTTTCGATATTCTTACATCCATCGATTCTTCGTCGATTCACCGATTATTTCCGCTAATCGTGTGAGATCCTGGACGGATTCGATTTACATAGTCGAATTCGCTTCCTACGCTTCATCAGTTTGGTATCAGAGCTAAATCGCAAGAAGTTTGCATTATTTGGAGACTTGGGTTTCGAGAATTTGAAGTTTGGAGATCGGATTTGCAAATTGTTGAGAAGTTTGGTGTTCATCGTGTTCATCGTGAAGTTGCAACAAGTTGGGAGTTTCGATCCATCTCACTTTGGATCAAAGTTCGGAAAGTGTTTGAAATTTATTTTTGAGTTTGTTTAAAGTTCTATCATGCCTCCGAGACGAGCTCAACGTCATCGCAATATTAATGCTTTGTATGGCAGAGAAGAGGCCGATGAAATGGAACAACGAATCAACGAGAGTTTCACTGAGAAGTTGAATGAAGGAATTGGTCGATTAGAGAGAATGATGCTTGAAATGAATCAAAGTAGAAGAAGGGATTCACCTGAATCGAGTCATGGGGGAAATAGAGTTTCACCACATTCAGATAGGGAGAGAAGAGAAGATCATGATCGTAGAAATGTTGACGATCGTGATAGAAATGTTGATGAACGAAATCGGAGAGATATGGATTATCGTGATCGGAGGAATGTGGATCGAAGAAATGTTGGTGGTCGAAGTGATGGTAGAGATATTGATGGTCATGAACGACATCGATATGCATTAGATTTTGATGAGGAGTTTGATGGAGGAAGTGTTCATAGTCGAAATCGAAGCCAAGGAAGAAATCATTCAGAGTATGATCACAAATGGGAGTTCGGAATGAAAATTGAAATTCCAGAGTTTAAGGGTGGTATGCAGGCTAAAGAATTTCTAGATTGGTTATCTAATGTTGAAGAGATCTTTGATTTCAAGGAGGTTCCGGAAGATCGTAGAGTGAAGTTGATTGCTACTCGTTTAAGAGGGAGAGCCATGGCGTGGTGGCAGCAGACAAAACTTACACGAGAACGGAAGGGAAAGTCGAAGATTGTTGATTGGGAGAAAATGAAGAAATTGATGAAAGCTACATTTTTACCTTACAATTATCAATCACTCATGTACCAGAGGTGCAGAACTTGAGGCAAGGGACGAAGACTGTTAATGATTATGCTGACGAGTTTTATCAACTGATTGCTCGAAATGACATTATGGAGACAGAGGAACAACTAACTGCTAGGTTTGTTGGAGGGTTGCGAATGCAGATCTAGGATATGGTTAATATGTTTGATCCAAGATCTGTGGCGGAAGCACACCAGAAGGCGTTGGCTTGGGAGAAGCAGGGAAGGCGTGGAGGTGGAGTGTTTACAAGTTCCAATATTCAAAGCAAAGGTGTTAGTGGAAGTTCCAATGTTACTAAAGCTTTCAATAAACCAGTTGTGAATGAAGTGGCGAAGGCGAAGATTACTAACAGTTTCAAGTGTTATAACTGCCAAGAAGTGGGTCATAAGAGTAACGAATGTCCTAAGCCAAAGAAGAGAACGATGATAGCTGAAGTTGAAAGTGAGAATGCTGTTGAAGGAGAAGATAGTCCAGTTGAGGAGAATGAACAGGATATCGCGTCAGGAGATGAAGGGTGTAATTTAATGATGAGAAGGTCTTGTTTAACACCGAAATAAGAGGATGAGGCTAGTTGGTTGAGGAGTAACATCTTTCAGTCGACATGCACTATATTGGGGAAAGTTTGTAAGTTTGTAATTGACGCATGGAGTTGTGACAATATCCTTTCTACAGAAGCTGTGAGAAAATTGAAGTTGAAAACGGAAAAACATCCAAATCCTTACAAGTTAGCGTGGCTGAGAAAAGGAGGAGAGGTGAAGGTGGACAGGCGAGTTCGAGTTCCATTTTCTATTGGGAAGAAATATAAAGACGAGATTTGGGGTGATGTAGTTGAGATGGATGTTTGTCATTTGCTTTTAGGAAGATCGTGGCAGTATGATCGAGCAGTGCAGCATGACGGTCGAACCAATAGCTACAGTTTTATGTTTGAAGGCGTTAAGATTATTTTAGTTCCAAAGAAGAGACGGCAGGGAGAGAGCAAGTCAGAAGAGATTGAGGAGCTTAAAGCTTTGTTGACTTTAAAGGAATTTGTTGAAGAAGTAGAGGAGAGTCCTGAAGTGTTTTTGTTGATTGGACATGAAGCTACCGAACCCGTTGAAGTTCCAGAGGAAGTAAAACCGATATTGGAAGAATTCAGTGATGTGTTTCCAAAAGAGTTACCAAAGAAGCTACCGCCTTTGAGGGATATTCAGCATCAGATTGATCTTGTGCTAGGATCAATTTTACCTCACAGGCCACATTACAGGATGAGTCCTAAAGAGCATGAAGAACTAAGAAGGCAGGTGGAGGAGTTGTTAGAACAAGAGCGTGTTCAGGAGAGTTTGAGTCCATGTGTTGTGCCAGCCTTATTGGTACCGAAGAAGGATGAGACGTGGAGGATGTGTACGAACAGTCGGGCTCTTAATAAAATCACTATGAGATACAGATTTCCTATGCCGAGGTTTGATGATTTGATAGATCAGTTGAGTGGGGCAGTGGTGTTTTCAAAAATTGACTTGAAAAGTGGATACCATCAAATTCGTATTAGACCGGGTGATGAGTGGAAGACTGCTTTCAAAACTAGGGAAGGTTTATATGAATGGTTGGTTATGCCATTTGGTTTATCAAACGCTCCTAGTACTTTTATGAGAGTGATGAACCAGATTTTCAGACCATTTGTTGGGAAGTTCGTGGTTGTTTACTTTGATGATATTTTGATTTATAGTGGGAGTACGGAAGAGCACATCCAGCATTTGCGAGAAGTATTGTTGATTTTACAACAAGAGCAGTTTTATGCAGCAACAAAGAAGTGCGTGTTTATGACGGACAGTGTTTTATTTCTGGGATATGTTCTGTCAAAGGAAGGTATTCAAGTGGATGAAAATAAAGTGGAAGCTGTCAGGAGTTGGCCACAGCCAAAGACAATTACTGAAGTGAGGAATTTTCATGGATTGGTATCTTTCTATCGAAGATTCATTCCATATTTTAGCAGTGTGATGGCACCTGTAACTGATTGCATGAAAGGAAAGAAGTTTGCATGGTTAGAGGAAGCAGGGGTTGCTTTTGAGAAGGTCAAGACACTTTTGACGACATCACCAATTCTGGTACTACCGAATTTTCAGTTGTTGTTTGAATTGGATACTGATGCTTCGAAGGTTGGAATTGGTGGAGTTTTGAGTCAGAATGGAAGACCAGTTGCTTATTTTAGTGAAAAATTATCTGGAGCCAAGATGAGATATAGTACATATGATGTAGAGTTTTACGCGGTTGTTCAAGCTGTGAAGCACTGGAGACATTACTTGTTTCAGAAAGAGTTTGTTCTTTACGCTGATCATGAGGCGTTGAAACATCTACAAGGGCAGGACAAGATTTCAGCGAGACATGCTTCGTGGATAGCATATCTACAACAATTTACTTTCGTTGTAAAACACAAATCAGGGGTGACAAATCGTGTAGCGGATGCTTTGAGCAGGAGGAATCACTTGTTGACAACGTTGAAGGTTGAAGTGACAGGATTCGAGTTATTGCCAGAGTTGTTTGAGGAGGATCCTTACTTTGCAAAGTTTGTTGAGAAAGTTAAGGATGGGATACTGATGAATTTGTATTGGTTGATGGATTCTTTTTTAAGGGGAATCGATTATACATATCAGACTGCAGCTTGAGAATGAAGATTATCAAAGAGTTACATGACGACGGCCATGTAGGCAGAGATCGTACATTGCAGTTGATTTCTCAATCATATTTTTGGCCGTCAATGAGAAAAGAGGTAGAGAGATTTGTGGAGAGATGTCATATCTGTCAGGTTTCGAAGGGAACAGCTACGAATGCGGGATTGTATATGCCGTTACCTGTGCCTACCAGACCATGGGTTGATATCAGCATGGATTTCGTTTTGGGCTTGCCTAGAACTCAAAAGGGGGATGATTCTATATTTGTTGTGGTGGACAGGTTTTCGAAGATGGCACATTTTATAGCCTGTAAGAAGACAGCGGATGCAGTTCGAGTGGCTCAATTATTCTTTAAAGAGGTGTATCGATTGCATGGTTTACCAGAATCTATTGTTTCTGATCGAGATACTAGATTTTTAAGCCATTTTTGGTTGAGTCTGTGGAAGATGGTTGGAATGAAGCTGAATTTTAGTAGCGCTTATCATCCGCAAACAGATGGGCAAACAGAGGTGGTGAATAGATCGTTGGGAAATTTGTTACGATGTCTTGTGAAAGATAACTTAAAGAGCTGGGATATGAAGTTGTGTCAAGCGGAATTCGCACATAATCATGCTGTTAACTGGAGTACAGGTTTCAGTCCATTTCAGATTGTATATTCAAACTTACCAAAGGGGCCGTTAGACTTAACGATAGTACCACAACCAAAGGGGACAGTTAAGCGGGCTGCTGATTTTGTTGATGGGTTGACAGAATGCCATAGAATTGTTCAGGAACGGTTGGAGAAGACAAATGAGAAGTATAAACAAGTGGCGGATAAGAAACGAAGAAGTGTTGTCTTCAAAGAACGAGATTTTGTATATGCAATATTGACCAAAGATTGTTTTCCGGTTGGAACTTACAACAAGTTAAAAGTACGAAAGATTGGTCCAGTAGAAATTTTGAAGAAGGTCAATGATAATGCGTATCGGTTAAGGTTGCCGGAAGAGGTTCATACTTCTGATGTGTTTAATGTGAAACACTTGATTCCGTATCATGCTGATGATCAAGAAAATGCGAATTCGAGGACGAATTCTTTCGTACCCAGGGAGGATGATGCAGGGGAAGCAATTACCTCGCTTCGCACCACCACCAACCTCGATCGCCATAGCCGCGACCTAAACCCATCCCCGTTTGCCGCGACCTACTCCATCCCTATATGTCGCGACCTACCACATCACCATATGCCGCGACCTAACCCTCCTACGCGACCTAACCTTCACCACAAACAAACCCTAGGTCGCGAGTTTCCCGCCTCCTTAGGTCGCAAAATCGTACGTCGCGACTCAAAGTTAGGTCGCGAACGACCTATTCCAATTCCAGTAAGTCGCGAACAACAGTAAGTCACGAGCGACCTTCCTCTTCGCTCTTCCAACTTGTTGCTCCTTTAGGTCGCGTTTCTGTGCCGTGCTCCATTTTTTAAGTCGCGAAGGTTTCTTCGCCGTACTTCATTTTAGCTCGTGTGAAGTTTGTTAAGTCGCGTGAAAACACTTTTGTATAAAATTACTTAAGTCGCATGAGAATTTCCCTAGGTCGTTTTTGAGTTAGGTCGCGTGACAAGTTTAAGTCGCGTCCTGTCTTGTAGGTCACAAACGAGGCTATTGTGTTGTATTGTGTAGCTTTATGTCGTGTACATATTATGTTGTAATTCATGTTGTAAGCCTATAAATAGGCGAGTCGTGTCATTTGTAAAAGGTTGTTGAAATTTGAATAAAATTTGGTTTGTGCTTTGTGCCTCCATTTTTAATTGGTAGTCGAGTGTTATCTCCTATCTCCACTTTCGGCATTCGAGCGCGCTCGAATCAACGAACGTTGAAGCCAATTCGCGGAATCAAGTGCGCTTGATCAACGCTCAAAGAATTGTAGATCTTTCTTCACGGTATCGTACGCGATCAACGTGTCGAAGATTGCTAAAATCCGATATCTTCGTGATCAACGGATTTGGGCCTTTTCGGTATTCTTAAATCCATCGATTCTTTGTCGATTCAACGATTATTTCCGCTAGTCGTGTGAGATCCTGGACGGATTCGATTTACATAGTCGAATTCGCTTCCTACGCTGCGTCAAGCACTTTAACATGTACTTCTTTGTTAGATTGAGGCTGACCATAATAAGGTTTGAAATTCAACTATTCATAAGGTTTGAAATATGAGTATTTTAATTTTAGTTTCTTTGTTAGCATTTTGTTTGTGCTTCTTCTGTTGAGGCATATGATTGGAAGATGCTTTTCAATTAATTAAGTTGGTTTTGATTCAATACGGGCATTCTATTTTCTGATTGGTTCAAATTTTTTTGTTATAGGAATTCTAGCTTTTACGCAAGCTTTAACCTAAGAACTAAAACTGTATTTTGCTTACATTCATTTAACATGGTACTTGGTCTTTTAGCAAGGCACCATATTTGTACCGCATTCATTTAATTAATGAGCCTAATCTATATTTTAAATATTATGTTACAGGTAAAATGGTGGTATGAAGAGCAGAAAAATATGTTTCGCTTGCTATAATATTTCATGAACAACAGTTTCCAATGATATTTTGATTATTGTTGTATTAAGTTATGCAAATGTTGCAGTTCTTGAATGATGTTGAACGGTGTTTGGATTAGTGTTGTTTAAATGGTGCAAATGTTGCAATTCCTACACATGAAAACAAATCATAGTTTCAATTTTACTATACTAGATCAATTATTGTTGTGCAGCCATATTTGTAATATCTTATAGCTTTTTTTGCTGCAGATTCATGGGTTTAATGGGTTGGGTTGACCTTTAAAATTAATGGGTTGGGTTGGGTTGACCCATTTAATAAATGGGTCTAATGGGTTGGGTTTATTTTTATTTTAAATGGGTTGGGTTAACTTTCAACCAACCCATTTATGTCCAACCCAATCCATTTGACACCCCTATCTTTATGTAACAGTTGGCAATAAGAAGTTGGTTATTAAAACTTTTCTATAGAAAAATGTATTTAAATATACCATAGTTTAATTTTTAAAAGGCGTTTGAATTATCGTATAATTCCTTGAGTGCCACTGTTCATTTCACCGGTATAAATCCCTTCAGAATTTCTGTTCTCCGAAACAATAGGTTATGTCCGCTTCTGCATTTTCAGGTCGTATACATAATAACTCCTTGAGTAAGTCATTTATATGAATCTTGAATTTTGGTTCTTCCCTTCACATGTCTGAAAATCCTTCATCGTTTGCTTCTTTGTCTTTGTCATCTATTCTTGTTTTTTTTTGAAATGGTACTTTATATACAACAAATCATTGTGACAACATATCACATGTAAATAAACGTTCGAATCACGCTAGGCAAGTTTCGAACTTGTGACATTTCGCATCAAAGCCAAATCACTTAACCACTGGGACAATGGTGCTTATCTCCTATATTCTTGTTATGTTTGTTGATGGCACTCCTATGCCATTAGCGGGAGTTGGTTCAATTGCTACCATAAACTTATCTCTTCCCAATGTATATCATATTCTAAAATTCACATTAAACCTTTCATTTGTTGGTCAATTATGTTATTTTGGTAATATAGTAACATTAACTTCTTCGTTTTGTTTTGTGCATGATCTGCGGCCTCAAAAAATGATTGGGATATGCCATAGGGAAGGGGGACTATATGTTTTGAATGAGTCAAAAGTTCCAATTAGTGTTACCACTAGTATTGATTTATCCTATTTTCGTTTGTGTAATTCTTCCTCTAATTTTTATTTATGACATTCTCGTTTAGGTCATGTCTCTTCTTCTCATTTGAGATTTTTAACATCCACACATGTGTTAGAAAATTTGAAAACCCAATTTTTTTTTATTATAATGGATATAAACTGGCAAAGTTTTCATCTTTACCCTTTAACAATAACAGCTATGTTTCTTCTGCTCCATTGATTTGATTCATTTGGATGCATGGGGACCATCTTCTTTTCCCACTAAAAGAAGGTCTCGATATTATGTGTTTTTTATAGATGACTATACATGTAGTTATTAGTTCTATTTAATGAAACATTGTCCTGACTTTTTTGAAATATACAAAAACTTCATAGCACTTGTCAAGATAGAACATTCAACTGTTGTGAAGTGTTTTATATGTGATTTAGATGGAGGATACACTTCTAAGAAATTCTTTGAACTACTTTACTTAGATGGAACCATCCAACAAACCTCATGTACTGATGCTAATCAGCAGAAAGGTATTGTAGAAAGAAAACATAGACATATTCTTGAAATTGCATTATCTATGATACTTTCTACTTCTATTCCTCGAGCATTTTTGGGGTGAAGTTTTTCTCATAGCCGTCAGACTAATTAACGCTATTCCATCTTCTCACAATTTAGGTATTTCTTCTTTTGAAAAATTATACAGACATACACCCAGTTATTCTATTTTTAAGCTGTTTGGATGTACTTGTTTTGTTCTCCTTCCTCATATGGAATGTAACAAATTATCTTCTCGGTCTACCATCTATGCGTTTCCTGGTTATGACGAGGGTAAAAAAGGTTACAGATGTTTTAATCCAATCACTTAAAATGTTTATTTGTCTCATATTTTTTTTTTCGACATATACCATTTTATTCTTTTTCATCCAACACTCGTAGTTAACTAGATTCGATCTTATTCATATCGATCAATTTTCTATAAATAATAATAGTACTCATAGGCATATAGAGACGGTAACACTTAGGACTACTTTCTCCTCTTCTATGGCTTCTCAATCTCTAATTGGGCATGTAAATTCACATCTTCGTCATTATGCACGCATTCGTAAGTTTACCTAATTTTTTGTATTCTTGTTACTCTTCATCTTTTTCTTCATTCTTAACCTCCATACATAATATTTTCGAGCCAACTTCTTTAAAGAGGCATTTCTTAATCCTTGTTGGTGAGAGGCTATGGACGAAGAACTTTTTCCCTTGCAAAAGATAGGTACTTGGGATTTGATTCCACTACCTCATAGTAAGAGTGCTATCGATTATCACTGAGTATATAAAATAAAAACCAAGTCTGATGGATCGAACTGAAGGTATAAAGCTAAATTTTTTGCAAAATGTTACTCTCAATAGTATGGCATGGATTATGAGAAGACTTTTGATCCTATTGCAAAAAGGACTACCTCTCATACTCTCATTGTTGTAGCTTTCGTCTGGCAATGGCCTATTTCATAATTTGAAGTTAAAAATGTTTTCTTGAATGAAAATCTTCAAGGAGAAGTTTATATAGAGTCTCCTTCAGGTGTTTCTCATGAATTTGGATATGTTTGCAAGCTTCAGAAAGCATTACACGGACTCAAGCAAGCACCTCATGCTTGGTTTGAGAAATTTTCTATTGTGATAAAATCTCTTATTTTTGCCTTTAGTTTTCATAATAATGCACCAGTTATTAAAAACACTAATGCATGATGTATCCGTTATATGTTGATGATATGATTATTATAGGAGATGACGTTGATAACATTTCTACCTCGAAAAAAGAGTTGGCTAGAAATTTTGAAAAGAAGGATCTGGGTCCTCTAAAATATTTTGTAGGAATTGAAGTTCCATGCTCATCAAAATGTTATCTTCTTTCACAATCAAAATATGTCATAGATATTCTTGAGAAGGCTAGACTTACTGATAATAAGGTTACCGACACTCCTATTGAAGTTAATGCAAAATACACCTCTTCGAATGATGTACCACTGTTAGATCCTACTTTATATTGTGCCGTTGTTGAAAGCTTGGCTTATGTTACCATCACTCATCTAGATATACCATATGCAACTCAAGTTGTTAGTCAGTTTGTGGCATCCCTAACTACAGTTCACTGGTTAGTTGTCCTTCGTAGTTTAAGGTATCTTCAAGGTACTATTTTTCATAGTGTACTATTTTCTTCCACCTCCTCGAAACTACATGCCTACTTTGACGTCGATTATGGTAATGATCTCATAGATCACCGGTCAATTACCAGCATTTGTATGTTTTGGTTGATTCTCTTATACTCTGAAAGGGCAAGAAACAATTCATTATTTCTTATTCTTCAACTGAAGCAGAGTATCGTGCTATGACATCTACTAGCAAAGAGATTGTTTAGATGCTTTGGTTACTTACAAATATGAAGGTATTTCTTTTTTATCTCACTCCTATATATACTGTGACAATAAGAATTCTGTTCAGATTTCTCACAACTTAGCTTTTCACGAGTGGACTAAGGATATTAAGATTAATTCTCACGCCACACGTTATCATTTTGAGAAATGCATTACTACTCCACCTTTCATTTCCTCATTCATGCAGACAGCATACCTCTTTGCTAAGTCACGCTCAGCTTCTCATTTTTGATTTTTTAATTGGAAAACTCTTAATGCTTATGGCCGTTCCATCATAAGTTTAAAGGGATGTTAAAAGATAATTATTATAGATTAAGGAATAAGTCAATGATATTTCAATATTTAGGCTTTCTCATATTACAATAATTTCCTATTGTATAATTACTTAGGTCCAAGTATGACTATAAATAGTTAGATATGAAGTTGTAATAAACATCATTATCTAATCAAGCTTATTTCAATACATTGTACATGTGTTTTATACTAAATATCTTTTCACTTGTAATTTATGCATCCGTCTGTACTATCTTTTAACTAGTGTGTAACCTGCATTGTACACGGTAATATTGTGAAATATAGCATTTATAATTTTCATGTTAAAATTATAAGTTTATAATGTATCGTATATAAATTCATAGAAATAAATGAACTATAAATTAGAACTATTATTATTGTTTATATACAATATATTTTATGTAGCTTATGTATCTTTATACTTGAGTAAAAAAAAATTTGTCATTTTTGTTAATGTGAGTTTGGTATACACATTGAAAATTATATATTTTAATGATTTATTAAATGAATTAATAATCATTTAACAATTTTATTTACTGGAATTTTTAAAATATGTTAAATTTAAAATTACATAATTAGTTTAAGTATATGGACTTAAAGGTAAAATAGTAGAAAAAAATTGGGAAAGATTTTTTGTAAATATTGTTGCAAACTTAATGTGGGGTTATTTGAATTTTAAAGCAAATATTGTAATTCAGTATATGATATTTTTGAGATAGATGATTATAATTAATTTACAAATTAACTTTGTCATTACTGTTTATGTGCATAATTTAATGCATGCGACCTACATATATTTATTGTTGAATGAAAATAATTTTATTGCTTTTGTTAATATACGTGTATATATTATATATATATACACGTATATTAACAAAAGCAATAAAATTATTTTCATTAGACATATAATTTTATGATTTATTAGAATAATAGACCATTATTTACTGAGATTATTTAAATAATTTGAGATTTTGTAAGTAAGTTAAATATATGGATTAATATAAAATATTAGCAAAAAAGGCGGTAAGTAATTGTAGAAATGTTAAATTTAGGTATTTGAAGCTAAAACAAAATTTTAAAACAAAATGTATGATAAATTTATGGTGACAATTGACAAATGAATAATAAATTGAATTTGTTAATATCAAAATTATTTATAGTTTTATATTGGAATGAAAAAATAATAATTTTATCGTTGTAATGTGAATACAGTATACATATTGGTCATGTTTTAGGATTTATAAATAAGTGAATATTTGTTCATTGAATTTATTCAAATAATTTAAGTTCAAGATTACATAATTAATTAATAAAATATATTAACTTAAGTGTACGATATTAAATGATATCAAGGAGGGTTTTGTAAACAACGTAGAAATTTCAAAATGTAAGACATGAATTAAAAAAAGAATTTTGCAATGCAATGCATGGTAAATATTTTGAAATAAATGAATTACAAATTAAATTCATAACTATTATTTATGTGTATAATTATGTTTCGTGATTGATGTGTTTATATATTTAAATGAATGTTATATCATGGTATAAATATAGAAATTTTATAATTATATGATTTATCGGACAAATCAACGAATAATAGTTTACTGAATTTTTTAAATAGTTTTAAGATTACATGATTAATTCTAATATATGGAGTTAAGTCTAAAATATTAGGAGGGAACTGAGGGGTTTGAAAATGGTTATAGAAGTTTAAATGTATGCATTTGAAGTTAAAACGTAATTTTGTAAAGATAAATTTATTGAGATAATTAGTTATAAATTGAATTTGTTAGTATTGCTTATGCATATGTTGTATATTACGTGGCTCTAGGTAACTTACTTTAACGAAAAAGCAATTTTTATCATTTTTGTTAATATCAGCATGTGTACACTTGAAATTTTCATAATTTGGTAGACGAACTAACGAATATCATTTAGTTGTATTTATCTAATTAATTTGACTGTATGAACTGAACATAAAATATATAAAAAAAAGTGAGGTGACATTTATATAAATAATTGTGCTAATTTTAGATGTAAGTATTTAAAGTTAAAAGTACAAGTTTACAACGAAATGTATAATAAATTCGTTGACATAAATAAATTACAGGTTAATTTTGTTATCATTGTTTTATGTGATCTATATTATATAATCGAATAAAAAATGTAATCATACCTTTTTGGTTGGTACAATAATGACGGATATGCATATTGAAATTATTATTATTTTGTATTTATTGTAAATATTGATAAATATTTACAAATTTAATTTATTTAAATAGTTTAAATGTATAATTATGTAACTAACATAAACATATAGACTGAAATATATAATGTTATGAGGTACTAGATGATTATTTGTAAATAATTGTATAAATTTTCAAATATACGTATTAGAATATAAAATGGTGGAAGAAATTTAGTTAAATAAGTGTAAACTAAATTAAAATATTTTAATTCAAAATGTCAAGAGAGAATTAATCAAAGTTGAGAAAAATCATAGAGCAATAAATTTTTAGCTTTACTATTATTTAATATAGATAAGTCTGTTCATTGTCGTTGGTTTGCAGATTGCAAACTTTGTCATCTTCTTAATGCAACCAATGCTTCGCCTACTATTATTACAGCCGGTTACATTGTTTGAAGTATTGAAATCGATTATCGAGATTTCGTGCATCGTTTTTACTCAATCCCATGATAAATTTTACATTATTACATCCCTTATATGACACCCCCCCCCCCCCCCCCCCCACACCACACACACACAAAAAAAAAAACCACATGATAAAATGCACGTTTACATGATGACAGAAGCTTTCATCATAAATATATATGCATTTCAATCGGTTTGCATACGTACAGCTATTTATGCATGCTTTTCCACTCACTTTTTAACCATTAACGCACTTTAAAAAAGCCTCTTACACACCATAAATACAATATAACAATGGGAATACTTGTACAATGTGGGTAATTTCACAAAACTAATTACGTATACAAATTGTAGTCAAATTCGCAATGTTCGTTCTTGGTATTTTGCAGGTGAAAACGATTTTCAACTGCTTATTGATCATAATTTCTTATCACGGCAGTGCTGAGAATAAATTCCAGTACGTTGGACTGTATTGGTTTATCTCCGTAAACCGGTTTCTTTTTTCGCCTTGAGCTGCATACAATCAGAATTATATGATCAAATAACCAGAAAGACAAACGGTTAAAAGGTACTACGTAGACAGTAAATCAAGTATTTTGACGATGCTTAGACACTGCATATGTACAGGTATATAACTGTAAAAACACTGGTATCGCTTGAAAGGATTATCTGATCTGAACAAATCCAATGTTGCAGAGTAATCCCAAAATCCCTCTATTTTTCTAGGGGCGTTGTTAAAGGGATTCCATTATGAATAAAAAAGGGCAAATTTTAGAGGGCTCCAACTAGAAAGAAAAAAAAAAAGGGTACGAGAACTCCACCCAGATAAAAAGGTTTATAATTTTACCCATTATGCAAAGCATACTTCAGCAACAACCCATTGAAAAATGAGAAAGAAAAAACCATTGATGATTCACTGAAGATCATTTCCGCGGGGAATGATCGAAAAAAATAATTAAAAAAGGGTAATTGATAATCGAAAACTTGAAGGTGATTACAGAAATTATTATTTTTTGGTTAAGGAGGGAATTTTTTTTTGTAAATCCCCTAGCTAATTTTCAAAAAATGAAATACAACCCTCCTAATTCAGTTTGAAGTCCCTTTAACATTGCCATTTTCTAGTAACAATGACACATGCCTAGTTGTCAATATTAAAGTTGTGGAAATAAGTTTCCTAGATACTATTTAGTATATGATATACTTATTACTGTGAGATGCTCAATTGATAATGGAAATGCATTACCTTCAAATATTTCTTGTGAAGTTTCATTGCTCCTATGCAAGCTTTTCTTGCATCTATGGATCCAGTCACATCATTCAAAATCTGGCAATGGCACAGCAATTAACTTCATCACAATTTTTAATTTTAAATCCTCAAGTTAACAGTGTACGCAATACATTTGCACAAGATAACAAGGATCCTATGCAAAAACGACCCATTATTTCAGATTTCAATGAAAATTGATTTGTATTAGTTCTAAATGAGAAGTCTGATGGTTGAACGTTGATTATACTTTTTAAGTATAAAGCATGTTTGCTCATAAATCAAATTTTATTTTTTGTTGCGTGCTTTTCATCATGCGATAAGCATCAATAACTACAGTAAAACTGCAAAGGTGCTTAATGATTATAATTAATTGAAACCCACTTATCTGCAGTAAGTGTTCAATGGCAGTAAACGCTTTTGAAGGGAAAACAAACAAATTCAGGTTAGTCATATATACCTTGTGAAAAATTTGAATGAGCGAAAGCGTATTTGAGCAGGATCTAGTCTTCCCTATTTGAATACCAATACAACTTAAAATCAACTATGAAATCACACAAGAACAGACAATGGAAAGAAAAAAAAGACAGAAAATTTAACATTTTCATACATAAGTATCCTACGTCTACGGAGATCCAACAAACCTTTATTATTTCTTCACTTTGAGAGAGAATACAATATGAAAAGACTATGAATCACTCAATAAATTTCACTCACCTTAAATATTACAGAAATACGGATCTTATTGAGGATATTTTGGTGTAGACAACTCTTGTTGGTTTGTGTGATGAAAAGATGAGCAAATGTTTTCATCTCTACTACTAATAAAGAAAATTGGTTGAACTAATTTACTCAGTGTCCTTTTGAAATTCCAAAAATTTCCTTGCTTTCCGTTTGTATATTTGCACTCAAACAAAATATCAACGTATACAATAATACAAGCAATCCGTGTGCGAAGCACGGGCCCATACTAGTATTTATAGGTGCAAGGATGAAGACTACCTTGAAGATAAGAATGAAATATTTTCGGATTTGTTTGATTTGATTTCAACACAAATTTAGCATATTTGTGTTTGTTTCCACATATATCCTTATTTGCTTGATTCCTCAAATCAATTAATATATCTTCTGATATTAATCGATTATATTTTTAAATTTTTTTCTATATTTAATTGATTATGAAAATCAATTAATATCTTCTCCCTTATAAAATTGAAATAGATTTAAATCATCCAAATTTAACACTCCTCGATTTAAATATATTCATCAATCAATAAAATTGGTTCTTGGATTAGCGCCTCATCGGTCATCATATCTAAAGGATTATCCATAGTACTCACATCCACCAACTTGATCTTGCTTCGTTCTTCCTCAAGCATAAGAAAGAATTATTTGATATCAACGTGCTACGTCTGAAAACTATAAACTTAATTCTCTACAAGATGAATCACACTCTGACTGTCTGAATATAGCTCTACTATCCGCTGCACCATAGAAAGATCATTCAATGGCTGAAGTAAATACAATCCCTCCTTAAACGCTTCCACAATCGATATCAACTCAGCATCGGTAGTCGACAAAGTCACTATAAACGACAACTTTGATCTCCACAAAATTGAGCTCATGCCAAGTGTAAAAACATAACCCGACACCGACTTCCATGCATCTCTATCGCCAACATAATCTGAATCACAGTAACCTCTAAGAGAGATGTCGCCACCTACTCCACCATATAACAAGTCAACTGAAAAGGTGTCACGAAGATATCCAAGTATCCACTTCACTGTTTGCCAGTGCTTTTTGCCTGGGTTAGACATATATCGACTCACAACACCCAATGCATGAACCAAATATGGTATCTGCATGGCATACATGAGACTACCAACAACACCAGAATAAAGTATCACATTCATATACCTCTTATCTTCATCCGATGTAGAAGATAAGTCTTTCGACAACTTGAAATGAGAGCTTAATGGAGTGTCAACCGGTTTAGCCGTCTCCATACCAAATCGAGCGAGGACTTTCTCGATGTACTACGCATGAGTGAGTCTCAACTCTCTCCGCTTTCTATTTCTGAATATCTCCATTTTCAAAATTCTTTGTGCTTTTCCCATATCTTTCATATCAAACTCCTTGTTGAGCTTTCAACTCCGTAATTCTAACCATACTCCAAGATGCAATCAACGTATCATCAAATACAACAAAAGATATATCATATCTCCATCACACCTCCTAAAATAAATACACTGGTCTTTGAAACTTCTAGAATATCTCTGTGAAAGCATAAATTTGTGAAATCACTTATACCATATTCTAGGAGACTGCTTCAGTCCATATAGAGATTCGTTAAGTTTACAAACATATTTTGACCTGCTACTATCAATGAACCATTCCGCCTGCTTCAAATAAATCTTCTTATTAAGATCACGATGCAAGAATGCAGTTTTGACATCTAGTTTCTCAAGTTCCATATCGTAATGAGCAACCGATGCCAACAGAATACGAATGGAAGTATGGTTGACAACTGGAGCAAAGATCCATGATACTCTACCCCTTTCTTTTAAACATACCCTTTTGCAACTAACCTTGTTTTGTATCTGATATCACCATTGTCACTGTCTTTCACTCTATAGATCCACTTACATCTAATAGCTCTCTTATCGGTGGGGAGAGGCAGCAAATCCCAATTATGATTTTTCTGCAAGATTCCATCTCCTCTTCCATAACAACTAACCAACTAGAACTGTCAACTGATGAAATAACGCTCCATAATCTTTGGGCTCATCATGGACAACATTCAATGCACATGTTGCCATGACATCGAAGTCAGTGTCTTTAACGTTCAATCCAACAAAATCTTCAAGCCACTTAGGCTTCCTTCTCTGTCTAGCAGGTGTAGTCTCTGAATGAGCTCTACCTTAAGTCTGATCCTCTGTACCAACATATGTATTATCCTCATCAACCATGGTGCCATCGAAAACATCATCTGTACCTCTATGGAAAAAATTTGAAGATGACTTGCCTTGTGTTTGATATTCTGAATCCGCCATCATATTGTCATCGGATGCGGAAGACTCCACTTTTAACATAGCATTCTCATCAAAACTTGCATGTTGATAATGATCTTCTTGTTAATAGGACATCACAACCTATATCCCTTCGCTCCTCTCTTATAGCCTAGAAAGATACTCTTGCGAGCTCTATGTTCCAGCTTTCCTCTGTCTAATGTTCATAAGTTGGACATCCAAACACTCTACGAAATGAATAGCTAACAGACACTCATTTCTATACTTCTTCAGGGATCTTCATATATATATATATATATATATGATAGTAGAAAGTGTGCAGTTGATGAGGAAAGCTACCATAGATAAAGCTTCTGCCCAAAATCTGCTCTTCAACTTAGCAGTCAATCTGAGGCAACAAGTTCTCTCCAATAATGTCTGATTCATTCCTTCAGCAACTACATTAGATTGAGGGCAGCTATGTGTGGTGTAATGCCTCTTAATTCCTTTGGACCCACAAAAATCGATGAATTCATGTAATACAAATTCACCGTCGTTATCTGAACGAAGAACTTTCAACTTTTTTCCTGACTGCTTTTCAACCATAGATTTCCACTTTTGAAGTCTGGCAAAGGTGAATTTGAAAGAATTTGAATCAGCAGAAGTAGCAGAAGCTGATTCACCAACTACTGGAACCCTTCGATATCTTCATCTTCTCCCCTCAATTACAATTTTCAATCTAAAGCTACTCAAAGCCCCAATAGAAATCAAGTTCCTTCTCAAATCAGATACATATCTAACATCGGTATAGTACGAATAACACCGTCAAACAATCTGATCTTCACACATCAACACCAACCATACGGCAAGAAACATTATTGTCCATCAGAACCTCTCATCCATCAATCTCACGATATGTAGAGAAGCAGTTCCTATCATGTGTCATATGACAGGATGCGTCATAATCAATAAGCCATAGTTATTCTTCCCAGAAGAGCCAAAAGCTGTAAACACATCGATATCACTCTCTATATCTAATTTCTCTACAGTAAATGTTGAAGCTTGCTTTGGGTCTTTTTTTCTTCCTTCGACCTTGGGACATTGAGTTAGAAAGTGCTCCAATTTTTAAAATAATGGCAGGTCAATCGCTTAAGCCTCTTAGACTGAGATCTTGAATTACTTCGACCCATGGTTTTAAATCTCATGTATATCGTCCGAGATCTCCTTCGAGATTTCCTTTTCACAATTAAACGAGACGAGGCATCAAATCTCCTTCATATCTCCCTTGACACTCATCTCGTCTGGGATATTCAAATCTCACCCGAGATATGGATCAAAACCTCAATCCGAGATCTCACCCGAAATTATACATTTTTCTTATTTTGCGTAATAGTTTTTATTTTCATATTGATTCACGAAAACTACTAATCCAATTATAATTTACCAACTTTTTAAACATATTCTTTACTTTTCATCTTAATCTTAATGAGTCATAGCGAAAGGTTTCACTTCTTTATTATGTTCAAATAAAAGGATATTATTCAATTATTACCAAATCAATTAAGCTAATCAAGATACCACTCTTCTAAAAATATTGATTTTTCCATATAAATCAAGTATGTTACCATTTTTATTGTTACTAAGAAAGTTATAACCGTTAAATAAATTGTTGACACATCAATTTTAGACACATAAGTACATCCGAGATATATTTCCAAGATGCATTATAAGACCCGAGATGTCAATCCGAGATGTACACCTGATATGTACTCATTTCATCCGAGATCTCCCCCGATACGAGATAACTTGTGTAAAAATTCCGAGACGAAACGTGACCGAAATTCGATATTTAAAACCTTGCTTCGACCTTCACCATTCTTTGACTTACTTTGGCTTCTACCTTTCTGAACAGATAAGCCCTCTGCATCATTATCCAAACTAGTGCTCGCCAATTTATCTCTCAACACTTCATTATGAAGACCAGCCTTTACATCTGATAGACTAATCTTACTACGACCATATATTATGGAATTAACAAAAGCAGTATACTACTTAGGCAAAAAACACAAGAGGATCATTGCTTGAACCTTATCATTAATATCAACATCCGCTGTCTTCAGGTTCATAATCAAAATGGTCAAAACATCTACACGCTCCATAAGATCGGCTTTCGGCTTCATCTTAAACGAATAAAGTTATTGTCGAAGAATAATCTAATTGATGAGAGACTTGTCTTGATATGCATTAGATAATACATCTCATAATTCCTTCGCTTTTTTTAGAGAATTATCTAAAAACTTCATCTGAAAGACTCAACTTGTAGGAGCTTCATCTTTCATCTCCTCCAAAACAACTGCCTCGGTATCTTTCAATTTCTCAGACGCGGAAACAATCTTAAAAGTCTTCTCTTTCTTCAACCGCTTTCATCTTCACCTTCTAAGTTCCAAAATCTCTCTTTCCATCAAAACGTGTAATGACATAATTGACACTAGAATAACCAATAGACTTTCCAGAAGTATTCATTAACATCCAAACAAAACAATAACACTAGCTCCGATATCAAATTGTCGTGAAAAAATTGAATGAGCGGAAGCGTATTTGATCAAGATCTAGTATTGCCGATTTGAATATCAATACAACTTAAAATCAACTATGAAATCACACAAGAACAAACAATGGAAAGAAATACAGAAGATTTAGCGTGATTCAGATATAAGCATGCTACGTCCACGGAGACCCAACAACTCTTCATTATTTCTTCATTTCAAAAGAGAATACAACATAAGAAGAGTATGAATCACTCAGTAAATTTCACTCGCCCTACAAATTACGGAAATAGAGATCTTATTGGGATATTTTGGTGGAAAACACTCTTGTTAGTTTGTGTGATGAAAAGATGAGCAAATATCTTTATATTTATATATATGCAAGGATGAAAACTGCCTTGGAGATAATGATGAAATATTTTCGGATTTGCTTGATTTGATTTCAACACAAATTTAGCATATTTTTTTGTGTTTCCACATATACCCTTATTTGATTGATTCCTCAAATAAACTAATATCTCTTCTGATACTAATTGATTGTCTTTTCAATTTGTTTTCCGTATTTGATTATATAATTATGCGAATCAATTAATGTCTCTCCCTTATAAATTTGGAATAGATTTAAATCGTCCAAACTTAACAATACCTTGATAACATCATCTAGACCGTGTGCTTCTTGCAAAAGTTTAGCGCTTTTCTCTTTGAGAACACTTGCAACAAGAAAAACCGAAATGGGAAGAGGAGCTTCAGTTCCGGAAGATGCATGTTTTTTATTTTCTCTCTCATATTTTCCAAACTGATTATGTTTTGATCTCACTTTTCCTATAGGCACCATCTCTTTTTTATTAGCAGCAACTCCTCCTTCCAGCTCTTCATAGATGGAGTAGAGGTCAGGGTCGTATTCTAGTGCCCACATCATCTGTGTAGAGGAAATTTGCATTAAAACAGAAATATTATATGGCAAATATTACTTAGTTAATATAGACAAACTGTTGTGATATGTACCTCCCAAAGATACAAAGAATCTCCAAATGAGAACTCTCGACGGAATAAAACCATGAACATTCTGAAAGCGAAAAGATAGTCACCTACACCTAGTGTTTCTGTGTTTCAATGTAAAAAATTGAAAAAAAATTCAGAAATATGAGCATTGATTTTTCAGCACCGTCTTATTTGTGCTCAAATGAAAAATCGACAAAATTTCCCCACTGTCACCTTCAATTACAAAATTATAATATATAAGAACAAAAGGGTACAAAGTCAGATTCTTATTTAAAAATAGTTTGGCCATGACAAACCCAACATAGCAGTGATGGAAAAACAAACATAGTTATATTCTTTTTTTCTTATTTTTTTTATGAAAACAATTCTATTGGGAAGACACTTCAATTTAATACAACTTTTGTTTTTATACTTTTGCTAATTTGAATAATACTGCCTCAAAACTCTCGTGCAAAGTGAAGTACTCTTTGTACTCTGAATCAGAGGAAAACCACTGGGATCAAACGATCATAGCTTTAAACAAATAACCTACTATGGGGAATACTGAAACATTAAAGAGTAATAAAATGAAAAGGGGAGAGAGAGGGGGGGGGGGGGGGGAAGGGATGGAGGGAGAGAGAGGGGGTGGGGGGAGAGGGAGAGAGAGAGGGAGAGAGGAAGGGAGGGAGAGTAAGTGTTCAGTACTGAACAAAGTCAAAGTTGATGATAAATATATTATAATATTAGAATGATAATATATGGATTACAAACTTACCAAGGTGTTGATGAAGTTTTGGGTCGATGATTTGAGTAATTGATGCTAAGCTTTGTAGCTGCCTCTCCACTCCTAAAGACTGCTCTGTGCATTTGAAATTCACTCTCTGCAACATTTGAATAAACTAACAATAATAAACATGCTTAAGAAAATGTAAATTAAATAAACATTAGCAAATAACATGTACCAATTTGCGCATCATCCGTTGAAAGCACCAAAATGCATCTGCCTCATTATCAAAGAGAATTACCAGTGGGGAGCACAGATCACTCATCCCTGGTCATATTAATTAGTGGGACTTCAAGTTACTATATTGATTTTAATAATTCAGACAAATATATGTAGAGAACAACATGGTAGAGAACAAAAAGTAATATGACTGTGTGTCACATACAATGAAGTAGTATTGTTTTAACATTTTTTTATACTATTATACTCCTTCCCCATACTTGAACTTGGGATAATAGCAGTATAACTGTAGAATATATGTTATAACACAGCCAACTCTCTGTTATTGAACGCCTATTGCTTTATTCTTAAGAACGAATGTATACTAGAGTACTATGATTATACATGGTCCTTGCCTTGACAATAGCCAACATCTCTATCTATCCAAGAATATACAGCCAAAACATCCCAAAGTTTTGAGAGATTTCCCTGCTTCTCATAAAATTTAAGAGTCCTATCCGTTCGAAGAACGTCAAGTCCTGTCATAACAAAACAGAAGCATAGTATTAATATAGACAGTAATAGTATGCTAACTTGTAGGTACAAGCGAGTATTAACGAAATTAAGTGAACGATCGATTATACCAATTTGATGTAGGGTGAGTTTCCATTCAATAATTCTTTTGTCTGAAATGACATGGGAATTACTGTTTCTGAATTCTGTTTCACTTCTCGAATCAACTTGATTTGGAATGGCTTGAAGCACACTCAAAGGATCTTGGATTGGTACACCTTCTTTTGTAATTAATGGGGAAGTTATAATTTTACCACTGCCAACGTGATTATCCATTTCTCGACATTGTTCTTTCAATCTTGCATAATTTATTCTGTGATAGAAATCAAAATAAGATAAAATAAAATAAGGAGAGGGAGAGTCAGTTTTGTGCACAGATAGAATTTTCAATCAGACTACCTGTTAAGCAATATGACTCTAGATATATTATCCAGTTGCACCACAAAGTATGTTTTCTTGTTCATATAGGTAGTTACATGAATTTATGGTTGTTAAACATACTTTATTTTTGCGAATATGCTACTCATGCTCTTATATTTGTGTTCCAAAATTAGAAGATTATTAGCCTTTTTATCTTCAAATACATGACCATTTTTTTCCATAAAAAAAGTTGTTTTCTTTATTTCTGTCATACTTTGTTATTTTAGAGTTTTATTTGTTGTTTGTTTCCCACTTAAATAGGGTTTGATGTCAACAGACACTTATTGCCAATTTTACAGTTAATTATACCTATTAAGCGTAAGTTTTGTTGTTGTGCTTATTAAAAATTTTAACGCTTATTAGTTTATAAAAACTCTTAAGAAGTATACCCAGGGTATGGGGCTTGGATCAGCGGACAACTTTACTATACCCTCCTCAGGAGTTTACCGGCCCGCCGGATTCTCCTGAGTTTTTCAAAAAAAAAACAATATATCTTTAATAATAGTTGTAATGCATTTGGCGTCACAAATTTTTAGCATCACATGAAATACCAAAAACGCCCCTAAAATAGGATCTAAAAATTAAACTTCGTTTACAAATTCAAAACGTCCGTCTATACATACTATCAAATCTAAATATCACCTAAAAATAGGATCCAACAAATAAAGTTTTTTTACAAATTCAAAACGTTGATCTATAAATACTATCAGGTCTTAATATCACTTAAAAATAGGATATAACAAATAAACTTTCTTGACATATTTGTTCTTTATCAATTAATAGTATAAATAAATATTCAACAAAAAAAAATGTTGCAACTTAGAAATAAAATTCAAACTAACAACAAATGATTTCAATCAACCCAAAAAATAGCTAAATATTTATGCGAATCATTTTCTCTTGAATATGCTAAATTTACCCAAAAAAAAACAATTCACACACGAAGTGTGTATCATTGTCACGCACGAAGTGCGTACCGTAATGCTCGTAATTATAGTTCTAATGGTATACAGACACATATAAAAACTATCAGCATTAAAGCATATTTATTCAAAACAAATGCAACCTTAGTCAATACATGTTATAAGTGGAACATTCATTTATGACCCTCTTAAAGCATGTAGACTGGTAGGACGTACCTTCGTTTCTGACGCAGTTGATCTCTTTCATCAAAGGTGGTATTAGGATCGAAACAACCGAGTAGAAACTCCCACACCTCTCCTCTAATTGAAGGATGAATTCCCTAACCATACATATAAATTCATCAAATTAACTTCATATTATGAACTAATGTCTTCAAAGTTCAAAGTTTCCTTTTATTCAGGCTTCTACCAAGATAAATTTTAATAGCCTCAACATAATTGAAAATTTATAAGTAAGTTCATGATTCAAAATGAACAATTGTGGAGTATTCATAAGACCATTCAACAAATATATAAAATATTTTAGAAAATTGATACTTACTCCTCTTAGAATTCGACGAAGAGTTGGTGATATATCAAGGTACCCTTCTTGACTAAATGCACTTTGCCATTTTCTTTGGCTAAGTGTCTTTCCAATCTGTGAAAATCACTAAATCATAAATAGTGATGTACAAGTTCATGGTACATGAAGTAATTTTTTATTTACAATCTATCATTACATGAATATACAACGATTCCAAGTTATAACTCAACTTAACCAGCTATGATCCTTTATAACATAAGCAGGATTCAAAGAACAAACAACAAAAAGAGATTTGTTTTCTATGTGAATAAACAATGAAAACTCATAAAACTAACTTGGAAAATAATCGAAATCGGACCTTGATCTTGAAGTTAGTCTTTGGGACATCATTACTGTATTCAGCTCTGACTTCATAGAAAGAACTAGCATGTTTCTTTGAGTCTTTCAGCATATTAAGTTCCAATTTCTATACCAAAATACTTGCACTAAAAAATTCAAATTAAAAATGAGATTTTCGGATGAATAAGAATTTGCGATTTTTTGGGGGTTTGAGAAGAAGAGACTCAATTGATTGTTGGGAGAAATAAATGATTAGGTTGTTGATGAATGGAAGTTGGTTCAAGTCGTCCTATTAATGTTACAGATCATTTTCGGTTATTTAGTAACGTGCAAATGGTTACAGGTCCCTAATCGCCTCTTATTTGCCTCATTAAATTTTTAGTTTTAAATTCTTCATGCAATAGCCAGAATTAATTTGTGTGAAAACACCACCGCCTCGCTATAATACGGTGAAATAAGCATACATATTTTCAATTTTAAAGTCAAAACTTTGTTGTGGAATGGCGCTAGTAGAATTAATGAACAAGTTCAAATTCTTATTATGTATAATTTATGTTATGAGCTTATATATCTTCATATTGCAGTAAAAAAATTATCATTTAATTGGTGTGAATATAGTATATATATGCTCAAACTGACATATTTTCAATGGCTTTTGATAAATTAATAACTGTAACGATCCGATTTTTCGACGTCCGAAATTGATATCAATACGTACACTGTATTAAATGCCGAACAATCGAATGCTGGAAAACTAGACCGTAAGGGAAAGAAAAAGAAGGTAGAAGAAGAGAAAAACAAAACAACGTCAGAATCTCACAAACGCAGCGGAACAATATATAATAGATAAATAACTGATCTTTATACAAAGAAACTGTAATTGTTTTATATATCATCATCGGAGTACAATATCAACAAAACACAACACTTGACAGTTATGATAACTTGTCCACACAAAGCTGAATATACAGCCTATCAAACACAGCGAAAATAAGACAGATACGTATGATACATTTCGCCATCCAGCACATCCCCTGAGCTCCATAGCAGTCCATCCAGAATCTGTATCCTATAATACTTGGTCTGACCCCGAGTATTATAATAAAATAACACCCGAGTCAGTCTGAAAAACCAAAGTGAGAAAACACACTCAATTGGATTATTTAAGTTTTCAAAATTCTTTGAAATCAAAGGTATCTCGTAAGACCGCGCCACAAATAAACATGTCGGGTTTTTGCCTTACGATAACCAAAACATTTTTATCAAATCCGTCTGATATTATAATAGTGTCTATAGAAAGTAAAATATAATCTAGCTGAAATGCTTGCATCTCATGTTTCAGCAATAGTTGGGCACAATCAAAACCGTACAAGTGCTTATTAGAGATTGGATTACATACAATGGCAGGGCTACTGGGGTACCGACCGTCACAGTACCTGGTCTAGATCAGCGTACCGAGGATCCTCCCGGCTCCCCTGCAACACAAGACCGGAGCTACCCCTTATTGGATAGTCCGAATAAGATCACCTCGCGGTTGGGATCAGCATCCGCCTATACAGCCGAATAAAAAGGAACCTCTAGACAGGGATGACCTTACCCTAATTGGTTGCTAGCCACTTAGTCTTGTTACACCTCCTATGTTTTAGCCATTCCCGGTTGATGAGGCTTGAGACTATGCGTTACCTTATTAGCACACATACACTTAGAATGCTCATCGTCCCCCTATCGATGTTCTGATAGCATTCGTCCATACAAGTCAGTTCCGGTCCGAACGGAACCGAAGGCACTACTCCTACTACATCCATTTTGGAATCACTCTCAAGATTAGTAACGATTAGCCCTTGCACTTCACTGCTCCATCTTCGACTCCAGCTCTTGTCTTCCTCACGAAAACGTTCAAACCAGATCGTAGTGGTTTTCGAGAAATTAATCTCGATCCCGGTCTCTTCGAAACGATCAGTGCATTGGCCAATATTGATAGTCGGTTATTTAACTATCATATAATATCCACAAACAACCATCAGGCCTTAATAAATTTTCAAATTATTTATTTCAAAATATCTTCGCAAGATATTTTCTACACTTCAACCCTTTGAAAATAATTTTCAAAACACTTTTTCTCTCGCGGAATAAATTTCCACCTAATTGTTTTATTTCCACTGAAAAATACCAAGGCTTAATACTTTAGATTTTTAAATAAGTTAAATCACTTTATCCAAAAATATATACTTTAAAACATTTTAAAATAAAAACTATGTCAAACACTTTATTTAAAATACTATTTATGAAATTTTATAATAATTTCTCATGTAAAACTTAAGCCAAAAAAATTTTAAAATAAAATTCATTCTATAAGGTATAAATATTAAATAATTATCTTTTAAATCATAATACTAGTTAAACCTTTAAAATAATTTACTTATATAATTAACTTAATAAATATTTACTTTTAAAATTTTTAAAACCACTGAATAATAATTTCTTTCAAAAATATTTTTTTAAACCACTTTAAAGCCTCTAACTTATACTTAAAATTTTGCTTGAAAACATACTTGGCTCTTCAGGAAAATACACTTTCCATTCCAAAATAGTCCATTTAATCAGTTAATAAATCCTTCTCGATTTATCTCAATTTAATTTACGTCTCAAACCCGTAAATATCTTTTCCTCACCTTTTAAAAATAAAACAAATATTTATTTTTAAAACAAATTACCCATTCCTTTATAAATTCCCACCGTGAATTTATACTTTCAAATATCCACTGATATCTTATTTCACTTAATAAACCCAGTTTATAAATTTCATAGTCTCATCCTCTTTTTAAATCGCAGTTCAAACACTTAATCAATTTTCAAATCGATTTCCAAAATTTACTCCATTTTAAAATAAATTCCTTTACTTACTCGGTTTTGTTTCAAAACCCATTAATTTCATATTTTTACTCCTTTATTATGATTTAAAATCTTAATTAAACTGAATATACAAATTTCATGCTTTTTCCAAAATTCTTTTTAATTTCTCCCAAACTATTTTAAACCTTGAATTTAAAAATAAATCATTTATTCCTTTAAATAATATCAACTTAAATTTAAAAATCATTTACTCCCATTTATTCAAAAATCTCCTTTTCCATACTAGAAATATTGTAATTGAATTTTTGAAATATGTTAAAATTAAAACTACAAAATTAGTTTGAATATGTGGACTCAAAGGTAAATAGTAGGAAAGAATCGAGAATGGTTAAAAATTGTATAAATCTTAATTTGTAGTTATTTGAAGTTAAAACTATATTTTGCAGCACACTATATAATGAATTTTTGAGAAAATGATTATAATTGATTAACAACTTGACTTTATCATTATTATTTACGCATATAATTTAATATATGCTATCTATATTTCTTTATAGTTGAATGAAAGAAAAAATTCGCTATTTTTGTGAATATAATTATACGCGTGTGTGGTGGAGCCTTAGCGTAAAGGTTAGGTCACCCGTATGGTGATCTAGGCGTGCATGTTCGAGTCCGAAAACAACCTTTTCGCAATGCAAGGAAAATATTGCGTATATTATCGACCTCCTCAGAGCACGTACGAGAGCCTCATGCATTGGGTTTCACCTTTTTATGTTTGTGTGTATTAAATCGACATATATTTTTTGGATGTGCTAAAAAATAGATTATCTATTTACTAAAATTATTTAAATAATTTAAATTTAGAGATTTCGTAAATATTTAAATATATTGATTTATATGTAAAATAATAGGAAACAATGAGGGAGGGAGTTGTAAATAATTGTAAAAATATAGGCATTTAAATCTAAAACAGAATTTTACCCGCCCTTTGTACCATAAATTATCTGAACATTGAATTCACATCTTACCCGCCACATTAGCTAGCGGCATAGCTTCAAGCTCAACCGTCCTTGGCCTTTCACCTTCATTTCTCTCATTGTTATGTGGGTACTTTCAGTCTGCCTTCTTGCATTTGCTACTCCTATCAAAACTTGTCCACTTCTCAATTCCATCTTGCTTTTTCTATTAAGAAAATCTTTATTAGAAATAGAAAGTAAGAGAGAGTGAAACAAAATAGTATGGTAAATATATCTTCCTATGTATGTATATAGCAAAATACAAATACATTGTATGTATTAGCACATACCCTTTCCAAAGGTGTTCATTTTATTCTAAATACTATACTTATTTCCTAGCTCCATTTTACTTAGGTGTTCCTTAACCTATACTTTGATATCAAACTTTAATATCCCCCGTTCTAAGTTTAGAAAATGAATATCAGTGAGCTGCAGTCATCAACATAATTATTATCAAGCAACAAAAGCGAGTTCAGTACACAAACACACAAATATATATATATATATATATATATATATAACAGTCTAAGTAAACAGAGCAATTAATATTTACATTATGCATAAATTGTCTTAAAATCCGTTACATACATTTTTCAAACTAACCCTAAACTCATACCCACGAAAGGCTAAATTATAATAGAAAATAACATAATAGAATGTCAAGCCGATACATGTTGATACTCTTTAAATAGTGGAAATAAACATTCTTTATTAGGCAATAAAGCCTCGTGCTTTGTATTTGGCCTTCGTCCTTGGGCTCCTAAGATAACATGTCTATATCCATAAACTCAACATAATCAAATGATTAACCATGGGTTTATGAAAAAAACAAAAATAAAAACATTGATTGGACATAAAGCATGGTGTGTATAATACCTTACCTAAAGCATGACATATAATGGGATTTGAAATTTCATAAATATGTAAATACATGGACTTAAATGTAAAATAGTAGGAAATAATGAGGGAGAGGGTTGTAAATAATTCTAAAAATATACGTATTTAAATCTAAAACAGAATTTTACCTGCCATTGGTACCATAAATTATGTAGAATACAATAGCCTATGATTTTTGTTTGATGATAATAAACATATATATACAAAAATATATATGTATGTGTTCGTTTAAATGTATTTGTTATTGTACTATTTTATTTTTCTACATAATTAAATAAATATGTTGAATAAAACAAATAACTCGGAATTCGTATTTAAATAAATATTTTATTCAAACAAATACTTTATTACAAATTCGAATAGTACAAATTTAAGCTCCCACTATACAAGTTTCAATTACAACACAATTTTCACTATACAAGTTTACATACATGTTACACCTCACTACATATTCACTTATGACTCGTTTTTGAACTTCAACTCTGTTCCAGCATGTATTCAGCATCTGAACTATCTGCAAAATAAACACATTGTCGCAGTAAAATTGAAAAAGAAATATTTTGCAGCACACAATGAAATGTGTGTTTTGAAAATATTGTTTGCCACAATTATTTGGACTGTTCGTCGTCATTTTTTTAATTCATCTTACACAAATAACTTGTGACATGCATAGTGTATCACAAGTACATACCATAAGGTTGTGCACACCGATATACACTTGCTTGTTAAAATAGCAAGGACGGGTGAGCACAAGGTCAAACCCAAGCGTAGACTGGATTCAACTGAAGTGCAAACGCAAAAGCAACTAACACGACATCAACTCAACCATATATACAAAGCATCATAAACAAGGCAACAAGGCTTCAAATTGAACCAGATCAAATAACAAAGGCAGTTCTCTAAATCAATGCAAACCAATGAAGTCTCAACCAAAACCAAACCAGACTATCATAACTCAGGCTAACAAGACCACAATACCAAAGTGCATATGGGCATAAGCAGTGGTGAACACAAGGGCTGCAACCAGACCAAACTTCAAGTGAAATAAGACCAAACTTCAAAATCAAGTTTAATTGCAACTTGAACATGCAAATATACAAAATGTCCAAGCAAATGCAGACAACGGGTCAAATGCAACCAGATTTGAAATGGTACAAGGATATGTATACATGAATGAACAAAAAATAGAAAATGCACAACACAGCAGTGGTCAGAAGCAACACAGTCAAAACAGTCAAGTAAGAGTATGAAAGTATATATTCAGGCATGAACACAACAGTATATAGACCAGTGTGGATGTTTATGTGCAAAACAACAACAAGCTTTAGATACACACACACATGCAATAGAGGAGGCATCAATGCATATGATCAGGGATACAAGAGCACATATATTTATATACATATGCAACGGAGAATACAAAATCAAAAAGCAAATAGTTGAGCATGAAAACACACAATCAAAGGCAACATGAGTATGTAGCAGCCACATATACACATGTATGCATATATGCATATATATACATACACATATATCAGTTCAGATCAATGAAATGACAAGAACTCAGACCAACCACAGCAAAAACAGTGAAGCAGTAGTGTTCACAAAAATCATAACTATTAGTAGCAGTTCAAAAAAAGTCAAGGAATTGGTTCAAAAAGTAATGGGTGGACTGTAAACAAACTATTCGAACAAGGTCAGCGAAAAATATCATTGAACTGTTCAAAAAATCAAAAATTGCTAGTAAAGAATGGAACAGAGCATGATGAACAAGTCGTAAGAGAAAATAACGGAACAATTCATATCAATGCAAGCAAATTCGAATTCATCAGAAATATATAGAGTAACACGTCTACAATGAACAAGTCAGAATTCATTACAATCATTCAATCGAAAATCGAATGGCCAAGCAAAGTAACTGTCGAATTCAAACAAAAATATACGAATGAGATTATAGGGTTTTGATCCTTATATACCAATTTCATCATGAACAAAAATCATCGTAGTTCGAATTCAATAAAAACAACAGAGCAAATAAAGTAAAAATCCACATACCAATTTATTCAATTCGAACTTGACATTAAAGCAGCCATGAGCAATCGAATTACACTAATTGAAGAAGCATCGAAGAAAATTGAGGAACGAAAGCATACCAGCAATCAATTTGAACTTCAAATTCCAAGCAACGGCTTCGATTCAAAACCCTAATTTTTTGAAGAGCAACAAATGGGATCGGCTGAAGTGATTAAATGAATTGGAACAAAAAGGAAACGGTCTTTACTTTTACTTTAGGCCAGTCTTTATATTTATTAGGCTTAAGAATAATGGTTTTGTTCTAGTCTTTATATTTAAATTCCTACTTGTGTAACTAGGTACAAACTACGGGGCATAGTTTGATAATTCGCAACTTAATGACTGAGTTGTGGTCGGGTTTTGAGCTTAGAGTTAGGTTAATCAAGCTAGTGAGTGTCGTGAGTTTACATATTTTTGTAAGCGTATGATTACCTAATTTCTAGTAGAAACCTTGGGGGCAGCACGTATGTTGGTTATTGCCCAAGCTGGGTAAAACCGCTTGTAATCTCTATTGCATTACTTTCTATTTTATTTTCGCATTAATTTTTAGTATCACCCTATTCACAGCCCTTTAGGGTGAAAATGATCCTACAAGTGGTATCAAAGCTAGGAACAAAAACTATTTTTTCTTAAAAAATTTTGATCTTTTAAAATGGCTTATTTTAATAATGCTTTTGCTGAAGGTCGGTCCATAGCTAGACTACCAATATTCAATGGTGAATATGCATGTTGGAAATCTAGAAAGAATTTTTTTTTGAAAATCGTAGAAGCATGAAATATTGTTGAAACATGATATAGCACACCAACAGTAATGGTACGTAATCAAGAAGTTGAAAAACCTATGGATTAATGGATAGATGTTGTAAATAAACTGCAAACTACTAACGCTAAGGCTGTGAATTGTATTATTTGCTCATTAGATCAAATTGAACTTTACCGTGTCTCATATTGTTTAACTGCGCAGGAAATCTGGCACACGCATGAAGTGACTCATGAAGGAACCTCCCAATTTAAAGAATCCTGCCTTGCCATGCTCAGTAGGGAGTACGAAAACTTCACAATGGAAAAAGATGAAAGTGTCAAAGAAATGTATGGACGAATTTCTAATCTTGTATACAAATCAAAATCTCTAGGAAGACCATACATAGAATTGAAAATAGTCCGAAAGATCCTCTGAATTCTTCCAAGAAATTTTGAAGCAAAAGTGACTACTATCCAAGAATCAAAGGATCTGAAACAGCTTAAAGTTAAAGAACTCATCGAAAACCTCACCACTTATGAGCTAGAAATCAAATTCAAGGAAGAATGTGAAGGAGGAGATACACGAAAGAAATCAATAGCTCTCAAAGGAACGATGAAAAGTGAAGATGATGATGGTGATGATAAAGGAGAAATCAAACTGGCATTGATAATAAAGAGATTCAAAACGTGGAACCGTAAGTATGCAAATCCAACCCTAAATCAATAACCGAAGAGCAGAATCATCAAAGTTATAGAAAACTTAGAAGAGTAGGATATCATTTTCACAAGTGCAATAAACCTAGTCATATCAAGCCAAATTGTCCTTAAAATCGATTCAGCAAAGGAAAGAAACTGAAAATGAGAAGTTTTGCAGCTACTTGTGATGAAAGTGATGAAGATGATAAAAGCACTGACAGTGAGAGTGAAAGAGCAAATCAGTGTCTTTTAGGAGAAATAAGTGACAGCTATGATGACGAGCCAAGTAAGGTATCAAAACTTAATCACTCGCAATTACTTATATATTTTCATGAAGTAAATGGTTGTTTTGAAAGACTTAGGGAGAAGTACGCTAAATTGAATCACGAAGAGATAGTTTGATAGAACTAAATAAGCAGTTTGATCAATTGGTTCAAAACTATAGAAATAAGTGTCGTAAGTGTGATAAGTGTCCATCATTAGAAGAAGAAATAAAAAAAATCAGAAACTAAAATTAAATTGCTTGAAAATGAAATTCTGATTTTGAAAGAAAGTGAAAATACTGGGAGAGAAAATTCTACTAAAAAGTGCACTTTATTATTGAACGAGAATGAATCTTTCAAGTCACAAGTCCAACAATTGTCTACAACTTTAGAAAAATTCTTCAAAGGAGAAAGATCACTAAATATGCTATTAGGGAAATAAACTGTTAATACAATTAGACAAGGACTTGGGTATGCTCAATCTGAAAAAGATAGAAGTGAAACTAAGCATGTCAATTCCAAATGCACGATTTGCAGAAAAATTGGACACAATCAATATAATTGATAGTATAGACCCAAATACACGAAAACCGTACCAATTTGAGTTCCTAAAGGCACAAATATAAATTTCCTTAAAATCATACAAATTTGGGTGCTGAAAGGAAAAAACATAGACTGTCTTGGTTCTATTTGTTTTTCAAAAAAAAATTGTCACTAACAATTGTGGACCTATGAAAACAAATAGGTCACAAAAATCTTCTCTCGTGTAGGTGTGTTGGCAGGCTAAGGAACAACAATAGTGGTACCTGTATTCTGGCTGTTCCAAGAACATGATGGGCGACAAATCAAAGTTCCTTATCCTAGAGAAGTACAAAGGTGGTAGAGTTACAATGGGCAACAACGAAAAATGTAAAATTATCGGTAAATGTAAAGTAGATAACAATATATTCACCTTAAATGATGTACTATATGTTGAAAGTTTGCATCATAATTTTATTTCAATCAGCCAGTTATGTGATAAGGGAATGAATGTTGTTTTTGATTCTGATTTGTGCAAAATTGTTGACCAATCAAAATAAACATTATTTTCAGGTAAGAGGAAAGGTAATACGTACTCACTATCTTTTGATGGTCTCACTCTTTCAAAATTCTTGGTAGCTAAGGTTGAAGAAGTAAACTTATGGTATAGACGAGTAGGACATGCTAGCATGAATCTGTTAAACAAATTAAAAAGAAATTTTTTGGTAAGAGGTTTACCATCTCATGATTTCAAAACAGAAATTCCATGTAAAGCATGTATTATGGGAAAATTTAAAAAATCATCTTTTTGTGTCAAGAACACTTTAAGTACCTCTAGACTCCTTGAACTAGTCCATATGGATTTGTTTAGACCTAACGATATTCAAGTTTAGGCGGTAAGAGATATTGCCTTGTATTGGTTGATGATTACTGTAACATCCCGAAAATTATGAATTTAAATTTTAGTAATGTATTTGAACTTTTTAAAATTTAAATTGAAAAGTTATAAAGAAATAAAATATGAACAAAATTTAGTGTTTTTAGTTAAAACTTTTAATAGAATTAAAACAAATATTGTAATAAAATCACATAGTTATTTAATGTTAATAACTAAAACCACTTTTCTTTTTAACAAAGTAAAATAAGAAATTGTGACAAAGTAAAACAAGAAATTGTGATAGATGAGCTTTTAATAGAAATAAAATTGTTAAAGTAAGTTATGATGAAATTATAAAATTTAAATCACATAATTATAATCTAACATCTAAACAAATAAACAAATAATTAAACAAATGAACAAATGAACAAATATAAACTATACATATAAAAGAAAATCTAAAATAACATTACCTGTAAGTATACAAGGGGGCAAGGGAGCATTGCATACATGCTTCCATTTAATGCTTCAGTTAATGCCATTTACTCTAGTAACATCAAGTAAGACATCAACTGTAAATACATGCTTGTATTAAATGTTTACTCTTCAGCCTCCCTTGAAGAAAGGAGGAAAGCATGTGAAGTACAAAAGCCTGTATAAAGCCACTATGCAAAATAATGTTTCAGTACTTTGCTTAAAACTTGCCTACCTCCCTTACTTTTTATACTTCTATATATATCAACCTATGCATCATCTCGTTCAAAAACTTTTTATTGAAAGAAAGAAAGAAAAAAAATAGCAAAGAAAAATAGAAATTAAAAAGAAAAGAAGATCATCACCTTATATTTCAAAGTTGAAAATAAATTACTGAAGAAAGAAGAATAGAGGGAAATTCAAACTGCAGTTGCAAAACAATTATAGTTTCTGCTCATACATTATACATGTGAGTAAATTTACTGCTTGGATATTAAAAATATGTGTATTAGATTTGTGAACAGTTGCTTAGTTATGTATGTTTTAAAAGATAACTCTGCATATGTTTGTGATATCTGTTCTTCTAGTTTTTGGTTTCAAAACAGAGTGAGGTAGAAAAATAAAATCAAAACATTTTCATTTAACATTTTTAACTTAGGATTCTTAAAACAAAATAGGTTGTGTAAACTTAACTTACAGTTTAAATTTTTGTTTAAGCTTGAAATAAAAACTTTTGACTCTGTAACATGAATATTACAGTAAAAATGAGATTTTAAGGTAAATTCAAGCATTGTAAATCATTGAATTGATGTTATAATTTGAACGAACATATGAAAATAGGATTTTCAAAACAATAATGATGATTTTTAATTGAGTAATTCGAGGGCAGTTTGAATTTGAACAAAAACAGCACTTTGATCAGTTTCTGAAAATTTAAGAAACATTGGATGTTGAATTTTCGTTTGAAGCTAGTTTGGAACTTAATAACGTTGGGAAAAATGTAAATTAATTTTTTCATTGCGTGAATTGGGAGTTTGAGATCAAATTAGGGTTTTAATTCCATTTTTTTTCGAGTTCTGTAAAAATTTGATGGCGCCCTCTTGAGTTGATCGAGTTCGAAGATTTTGAAGGAGATGTTGGCTCGGGGTATGGACGTGGTAAGGCCGAAGTCACGAACTTTCTAGTGACTCGAGGCGTGGCGGCAAAGCAAATTCTGTTCGGTGGGTTCGAGCTGAAGGGTCAAGCAAATAGGCGTATTTTGATTTCGACTTTCGTTCGAAATACTGAGATTTGATTTTGAGTTAGGGGTCGAATTTGGGTTTGTGGGAGGTGTCGAAGGGCACCGGAGACGTGGCGGCGCTCCGTGCACGTGCACGGAGGCGCGAGGAGTATCAGCACGTTTAAAAAAAAAAGAAACAGAGAAACAGGGAAAAGAAGAAGGTTGGGGAAGAAACGTACAGGGAAGGCACGGGAGTTTACTCGAGTTTCTCGTCGCGTATGCTCGAGTCTTTAAAAATGAAGCTACAGGTTTTAACTTTGAGAAAATAAAAATAAAAAAAGAAGAAGAAACTGGGAGGAGGAGAGAAATGGGAAGTCTCGGGAAGGTAACGTGATGGACCCGGGGTGGACGCTAGTGAAACACTGTTTTTACTCGGGTTGTTTTATATGAGCTAAGCCCATTCGAATCTTTAAGTCAAAAAAAATGTTAAGAAAATCTTGTGTTTTGCAAATATAAACAGTTAGATTTTGTTAAGTTAAATTATTTAACAAATGCTTTAGAATTTGATTAATTCTTTAATTAGGTAAAGGAAGTTTAAAATCAAAATTTATTTAACCTTTTAATTAAATGATTAAATTTAAAAGAAGAATTTTAAATTAATTTACATTAAAATTTCAATGTAACAATAAATTAATTTTTAAAAGTATAAAACAGATTTTCAAATGGAAATTAAAGTAAACAATTTTTATCAATAGTTTTGAAAAGGAATTTAGAATAATTTAAAGTTTGTGATTAAAATTGATTTAATAAACAATTAAGTACTCAAATAAATTTATAACTAAGAATTTATTGATTTGATAAAGCAAGTTAATTAATTTAATTGGCAGTTAATTAAAATAACTAATTAAGGAAAAATCAATGTATCAAGATGATTAAGATTAATTTATTTATCATTAAGAATGATAAATCATTGATTGAAAAATCAATAAAGTAATTATTTGGTTAATTTGTCTCATTCGTTTTGATTGGTAAATAATTAACTATTGTTGTTAACTTATATTGATATCTCTATTCTGTTTGTAATTCTGTAAGATGTAATTGCCATGTGATGCACTGTGATTATGATTTATTCTGTATTGATGTGAAAACCCTGTTGCCCGTAAAACGGCATTTTAAACTTCGATGCGACATGGAATCGGATTTCATTTGGTTATCCGAAACCCACATCGAACCTGTGAATATTTGTGAATGACATCCACATGTTTTTAAATTTGACACTCACTATTTGAATTAGCCGGGAAAGGACCGTTGTGTCATATAACCCATTTCGAATATGTGATTCGACGTTATGGATAGCAATTGAAGACCGGTGTTGAAGACCGGGTATTTGCGAGAGCGATAGGATGACCTGTCGATTGACTCTGCACCGAGTTGCTCCGGTATAGAGTTCTCCATATGTGATGGGGAATCCGATCGGGATTGTGGATATCCGGATTTCAAGGACTTCTTTGGAAGTGCCTTCGGTTCTGTTCGAGCCCGGAACAGACTTGTATGGATTGTATGTCTGACATTACAAGTTGAGATATAAAGCTGATTTCTTTCAAATATATTTCTGTTGGTGGCGGAGAATTTATTCTCTTAGCTTAACACCCTTCTCTGAGACGTACGAGCTCAGAGATTATGTAGTTGAAGGTTATCAGCGATATATTCCCAATTTGGTAATGTGACATGCTGAGTGTTGCTGTGAAATGATCATTGTGTTGATCATTTGTGATAGGATCATTCGTTTGATCGTCTATCTTGGTGATCATTTCTATGATCATTTGTTGACCTAAAGCACAGCTTTGGTATAAAGGATGGCTTTGTGGACGAGACTTCGTCGGACCTCACACCCCGAAATGGTCGAAACAGGAAAGATGCGGCAAGGTTATTGGGGGTAGCACCCCTTAGGGTATGTGCATTTCCTTCTGGATAGAAGTGGTATCATGGTATGGAGCCCAGATACTTAACTTATGTTGATATCGCAGATATATATATATATATTACTTTGTGATTTGTTGCTGGGGCCCCGGTTAAAGGTTGGTTACAACCGGGAGATGGCATACTCGTGTCAGTAGTTACCCAGTTAGGGGTAACCCGGCCTTGTGTTGGCAGAGATCCGGTTTGGTTCTCGGGGACGTCCTTCCAGAGGCGTTCTCATGTGGCAATGGGAAGTTCCTTGGCCTGACCATTTGTTGGAAATCCAAAGAAACAATACGAAACCCTGTACGGTTTTAGTTGTAGAACCTGTCATGCAGCGTGGCGGTAGCCTGCCACAAAACATGGTAGCTATAGTAGGCATAGTTTGGAATGTCTATGCTGGCTAAGATTAATATTCTATTTTCGAAATGATTTACTTCACTATGCACTAGTATAATATCAAAGAATTCTTTTCTTGTACCAAGCATATTTAACTATCATAAGAATAAATCTCCTCCAATTCTGCGTTTGCATTGTGTGTGTGGCGGGAGGTCTTATGGTAGTTCCATTTTTAAAAGCATACCGAAAATTCTTTTATAAATCTTGTTTTATTTAAATACAACTGTTTTTGTTTACTCATACCAGTCCCATGACTGATCCGGAGTTTATTGTTTTCTTTCCTAAACTCTGGGTGCCCATTATTTCCACACGGGCAGCCTAGTAGCAGGTTTCTGTATTTTGGAGGAGCAATATTTTGGAGCTTTTTATCTTGGAGATATCTTAGGAGCTTTTGGAGATATCAGGTGTTAGCTTTTGGGAGTTCGTTATCATCTCTCTCATTTGAGAACTTTTGGATATATGTTCACTGTTGTATTATCATGATGTTGTATTTGGAGTTGTAGTGTATGTATTATGTACTCTGTTGTAGTATGGATATTATGTTGATGTTGTAACTGTGATGATATTTATGATATTGATTCTGTTCCGCTGTTTTATATTCATCTAATTGTTGTTATAAGCTCCGGCGATACGAATTTGATGTCGTTTATCGGACATCGAGTTTGGGTCGTTACAAGTGGTATCAGAGCTGTTGGTTGAGTAAGAACTTTAGCTACGGAGCATAACACATTGGATGGCTCATTAGAGATAGGGTGAAGTATACCCTAGAATGAGTATAACCAAGACTGAAACTTTAAAATTTTCTTAGTCTGTTTCTTTTTACTGCTGGTATTCCTTAAGATATTTCGTCTGTATATCTAAATCAATTTTCTTACTAATCTCAGATAGTGAAAATGAGTGGACGTAGAGGAAGAGCTAGGGGTCAAGGCAATGCTGCAGCACCTAATCAAATTCCCCCAGCCGCAGAAGCAGTAATAGAAATTCAGCAGCAGCCGGACTTGGCTGATTTATATAAGAAGTTCGAAAAGCTTGGTGGCAAACCGTTCATTGGCAAGGAGTCAGTTATTGACGCTCAAGCTTGGGTAAGATCGTGTGAAAAGATTTTTAAAGGGCTAAAACTGCAGGATGAGCAGAAAAGACTTATAACTTCTTGGCAACTCCAAGGAGAAGCTTCAGCTTGGTGGGAAACCATCATTATAGATGAACCTGAGGAAGAATTTACTTGGGATCGTTTTGAGGAAGTGTTTGAGAAACGTTACATGCCATCGGCGGGGGTTTCCAGAATGTATCAGGAATTTCTGGATTTAAAACAAGAAAGTTTGTCGTTTGAAGAATACTTGAATAAATTCAGCGAACTATCTCGATTTGGCCCGGAATTGCTAAATACACCTCTTAAGAAAAACGAAAGGTTTATCCGTGGTATGAACCAGAAATATCATGAAAGAATGACGGGTCATGTTAAAGAATCTTTTTCGGATTTAGTAGATATGGGTTACAGATACGCTACCTTTGATATACAAGAAGCAACTGTGGAGAAAGGTAATTCAGGTAGTCCGAATTATAAAAAGCGGAAATTCGGAGGCAAGAAACCTTGACAAGGCAATGAGAAGAAGAGGAGCATTCAAGGAAGCACAACAGAAAATGTCACTTGTTACAACTGCAAAGAGAAAGGCCACTATTCAAATGACTGCCCAAAACCGAAGAAGCCAGCTAAAGAATGCTACAATTGTCATAAACCGGGACATTTAGTTAAAGATTGCCCAGTGATGAAGCCAGCGCAGGTGGCAAAAGTTTACACGATAAAGAAGGACCCCTCATCTTCAAAAGTTGATAAAGGGAAAAGTGTTTTGGAAGGTAACCTTACTATTAATAATAGAACTGTTAGAGTTTTATTTGATATAGGAGCTTCACATAGCTTTATCTCCCAACAAACCGTAAATGAATTAGGACTTGAAACTAAATTTGCTAACGATCTTATTTGCGTGAAAAATCCGGTTGGAGGTCCCGCAAATCTTTGTTCATATTGTAAGAGAGTTCCTATTTCATATGCTAGCTATAAATTTCCTATCAACCTTTTTGTCCTCGAATTTAATGAATTTGAAATCTTACTCGGTATGAACTGGTTATCGAAATACGAAGCTATTTTGGAGTGTAGTAATCAGACAGTTTTAATCAAAACAAGTTTTGGAAATTTTATTGAAATCTCTTGTGAGAATCCAAGTCCAAGGAGAGATAGGTTGATGTATACTTTGGGAAATCTTGAACCCACTTTGCAGTCTATACCTGTTGTTCGGGATTTTTCCAACGTGTTTGAAGAAGTGAAATCTTTACCTCCTCATCGAGAAATAGAATTCCGAATCGATCTTGTATCTAATACTCGTCCTGTGGTTCACGCAAGTCGCAGGATGGCACCCCGGGAAAAGATTGAATTGGTTCATCAAACTGATGAACTACGAGCAAAAGGATTAATTCGACCCAGTGTTTCTGAATGGGGCTCAGCCGTCGTATTTGTTGCTAAATCAGACGGATCTTTGAGATTGTGTGTAGATTACCGCGATCTAAATAAACAAACTCTCAAAAATAAATTTCCATTGCCCAGAATTGATGATTTATTTGATCAGTTGCACGGCGCTCGTTTCTTTTCAAAGATGGATCTAGCTCAGGGATTCCATCAATTACGAATCGCCGAAGATTGTGTACATCTGACCGCTTTCAGAGGTCCTGATATGTTCTATGAATGGTTAGTTATGCCTTTCGGGCTAACCAATGCTCCTGCATACTTCGTAGATCTTATGACTCGTGTGTTTCAGGAGGTTTTGAATAAATTTGTGCTCGTATTCATTGATGATATTTTGATCTATTCTAAAACTAAAGAAGAGCATGCCGAACATCTTAAAATCGTATTGGAAATATTGAGGAGAAATGTTCTATATGCAAATTTTTCCAAATGCCACTTCTGGGTCAATGAAGTCAAATTCCTTGGCCATATTGTTAATGAAGAAGGAATTTCGGTAGATCATAGCAAAATTTCCGCTATTCTTGATTGGAAACAACCCACTACTCCAAGAGAAGTTCGAAGCTTTTTGGGTTTAGCAGGCTATTACCGGAAATTCGTTCAAGATTTTTCTAAGTTGGCTAGTCCGTTGACTAAGTTAACAATGAAAAATGCAAAGTTCATTTGGGCTCCAGAATGTAAAGAAGTTTTTCAAGAGTTGAAAAAGAGATTGACCACTGCTCCTGTTCTCACTATTGTTAACGGGAACCAAGGCTTATCTGTCTATACTGATGAATGTGGTGAAGGGGTAGGTGCAGTATTAATGCAAAATGGAAAGGTGGTTGCCTACGCGAGTAGACAATTACGTCCGCATGAGAAAAATTACCCGACGCACGATTTGGAACTTTTGGCTGTTGTTTTCGCTTTGAAAATATGGCGACACTATCTTCTGGGTAAGAATCTTTTCAGCTTTCCTAACAATTTATGAATTAACTTAACTAAAAGAATATATATCTAATAAACTCTTTTCGTTTTGGGTGAAAAATTCGAATTATTCACCGATCATAAATCCTTGAAATATCTTTTCACCCAGAAGGATTTGAATTTGCGACAACAACGTTGGTTGGAATTTCTGGCATCATATGACCTAGATATCCAATATACGCCGGGAAAAGCCAATGTGGTTGCTGATGCTTTAAGTAGGAGACATGCTGTTCTTGCATATCTTGTTATCACTCCTACTCTCTTTGAGAAGATCGCAAGACAGCAATATGAAGATGAGTTTCTTCGGGGAATTTATATAAGAATTTGCCAAGGAGAAGATACTAGTTTTGAGATGGATAATAGAGGAGTAATAAGATTAAAAGGAAGGATTTGTGTTCCAGACTTCCCTGATCTGAAACGTGAAGTATTGGACGAATGCCACAAGTCCAAATTCAACATCCATCCGGGAGTCAACAAAATGTATTGAGATGTTAAAAGAACATTCTGGTGGAAAACGATGAAGAGAGACATATCTATTTATGTTAGTCGCTGTGCTACTTGCCAGCAAATCAAGAGCGATTAAATGAAAGTAGCCGGTGTACTTCAACCTTTGGAAGTACCGAAATGGAAGTGGGATCAGGTATCGATGGATTTCATCGACGGATAGGCACGAACCAAGAAAGGCAATGAAGCGATTTGGGTTATTGTGGATCGTCTAACCAAAAATGCTCATTTCATTCCAGTTAAATCTACTCGGACTGCAGCAAGCTTGGCAGGTATATATATAAAGGAAATTGTTCGCCTCCATGGTATTCCCAGCAGTATAGTGAGTGATCGTGACCCGATCTTCACTAGTAGATTTTGGGAAGCATTCCAAGACGCATTGGGAACGAAATTAAATTTCAGTACTGCTTATCACCCACAATCTGATGGGCAGACTGAGAGGGTCAACCGAATTTTAGAAGACCTACTGCGTGCTTGTGTGCATGATTTTGGTGGTTCTTGGGAGGACCATTTGCATCTGGTTGAATTCTCCTATAACAACAGTTATCAGGCCAGTGTAGAAATGGCTCCTTTCGAAGCTTTATATGGTCGTCCGTGTCGATCACCTACATGCTGGATCGAATCAGGTGACAGACTTGTTCTTGGAACGAATATGATAAAAGAAGCCACTGAGAAGGTAGACTTTATGAGAAAGAAGTTATTAACTGCCCAAAGCCGTCAGAAGAGCTATTATGACCGACGAAGGAGAAATTTGGAATTTCAAGTTGGAGATTCTGTATTTGTGAAAGTGTCTTCGATGCGGGGTGTATTGAGATTTGGAAAAACTGGAAAGTTGGCACTGTGTTATATTGGTCCTTTTCCTATTCTGGAAAGGATTGGTCCTCTGGCATATAAAGTGCAGTTACCCAACTGGTTGTCTGGCGTACATGATGTGTTCCATATTTCTAATCTTCGGAAATATGTGCACGATCCAGATGATATTATTGAAGAAGCTGCTCAGCAAGATCTAGAAATCACTCCCAACTTGGCAGTTAGAAGGGAACCGATAAAAATTGTTGATCGTGATGAGAAGCGATTAAGGAACAAGATTGTGAGGCCGGTCAAAGTTCAATGGAGTGGCGATCCAAAGGACTGTACTTGGGAGGCCGAAGATAATATGAAGAAATCATATCCCAACTGCAGAATTGACATCTCGACTTAAAACTGTAAGTCATTTCCTTATTTATAAATTCGTCTATTCTTTGTTTACGTTTCTCTTTCTTCCAATTTCGAGGACGAAATTTTCTTAAGGAGGGGATATAGTAACATCTCGAAAATTATGAATTTAAATTTTTGTAATGTATTTGAACTTTTTGAAATTTAAATTGAAAAGTTATAAAGAAATAAAATATGAACAAAATTTAGTGTTTTTAGTTAAAACTTTTAATAGAATTAAAACAAATATTGTAATAAAATCACATAGTTATTTAATGTTAATAACTAAAACCACTTTTCTTTTTAACAAAGTAAAATAAGAAATTGTGACAAAGTAAAACAAGAAATTGTGATAGATGAGCTTTTAATAGAAATAAAATTGTTAAAGTAAGTTATGATGAAATTATAAAATTTAAATCACATAATTATAATCTAACATCTAAACAAATAAACAAATAATTAAACAAATGAACAAATGAACAAATATAAACTATACACAAAAAAGAAAATCTAAAATAACATTACCTGTAAGTATACAAGGGGGCAAGGGAGCATTGCATACATGCTTCCATTTAATGCTTCATTTAATGCCATTTACTCTAGTAACATCAAGTAAGACATCAACTGTAAATACATGCTTGTATTAAATGTTTACTCTTCAGCCTCCCTTGAAGAAAGGAGGAAAGCATGTGAAGTACAAAAGCCTGTATAAAGCCACTATGCAAAATAATGTTTCAGTACTTTGCTTAAAACTTGCCTACCTCCCTTACTTTGTATACTTCTATATATATCAACCTATGCATCATCTCGTTCAAAAACTTTTTATTGAAAGAAAGAAAGAAAAAAAATAGCAAAGAAAAATAGAAATTAAAAAGAAAAGAAGATCATCACCTTGTATTTCAAAGTTGAAAATAAATTACTGAAGAAAGAAGAACAGAGGGAAATTCAAACTGCAGTTGCAAAATAATTATAGTTTCTGCTCATACATTATACATGTGAGTAAATTTACTGCTTGGATATTAAAAATATGTGTATTAGATTTGTGAACAGTTGCTTAGCTATGTATGTTTTAAAATATAACTCTGCATATGTTTGTGATATCTGTTCTTCTAGTTTTTGGTTTCAAAACAGAGTGAAGTAGAAAAATAAAATCAAAACATTTTCATTTAACATTTTTAACTTAGGATTCTTAAAACAAAATAGGTTGTGTAAACTTAACTTACAGTTTAAATTTTTGTTTAAGCTTGAAATAAAAACTTTTGACTCTGTAACATGAATATTACAGTAAAAATGAGATTTTAAGGTAAATTCAAGCATTGTAAATCATTGAATTGATGTTATAATTTGAACGAACATATGAAAATAGGATTTTCAAAACAATAATGATGATTTTTAATTGAGTAATTCGAGGGCAGTTCGAATTTGAACAAAAACAGCACTTTGATCAATTTCTGAAAATTTAAGAAACATTGGATGTTGAATTTTCATTTGAAGCTAGTTTGGAACTTAATAACGTTGGGAAAAATGTAAATTAATTTTTTCATTGCGTGAATTGGGAGTTTGAGATCAAATTAGGGTTTTAGTTCCATTTTTTTTCGAGTTCTGTAAAAATTTGATGGCGCCCTCTTGAGCTGATCGAGTTCGAAGATTTTGAGGGAGATATTGGCTCGGGGTATGGACGTGGTAAGGCCGAAGTCACGAACTTTCTGGTGACTCGAGGCGTGGCGGCGAAGCAAATTCTGTTCGGTGCGTTCGAGCTGAAGGGTCGAGCAAATAGGCGTATTTTGATTTCGACTTTCGTTCGAAATACTGAGATTTGATTTTGAGTTGGGGGTCGAATTTGGGTTTGTGGGAGGTGTCGAAGGGCACCGGAGACGTGGCAGCGCTCCGTGCACGGAGGCGCGAGGAGTATCAGCACGTTTAAAAAAAAAAGAAACAGAGAAACAGGGAAAAGAAGAAGGTTGGGGAAGAAACGTACAGGGAAGGCACGGGAGTTTACTCGAGTTTCTCGTCGCATATGCTCGCGTCTTTATAAATGAAGCTACAGGTTTTAACTTTGAGAAAAAAAGAAGAAGAAGAAACTGGGAGGAGGAGAGAAATGGGAAGTCTCGGGGAGGTAACATGATGGACCCGGGGTGGATGCAAGTGAAACACTGTTTTTACTCGGGTTGTTTTATATGGGCTAAGCCCATTCGAATCTTTAAGTCAAAAAAAAATGTTAAGAAAATCTTGTGTTTTGCAAACATAAACAGTTAGATTTTGTTAAGTTAAATTATTTAACAAATGCTTTAGAATTTGATTAATTCTTTAATTAGGTAAAGGAAGTTTAAAATCAAAATTTATTTAACCTTTTAATTAAATGATTAAATTTAAAAGAAGAATTTTAAATTAATTTACATTAAAATTTCAATGTAACAATAAATTAATTTTTAAAAGTATAAAACAGATTTTCAAATGGAAATTAAAGTAAACAATTTTTATCAATAGTTTTGAAAAGGAATTTAGAATAATTTAAAGTTTGTGATTAAAATTGATTTAATAAACAATTAAGTACTCAAATAAATTTATAATTAAGAATTTATTGATTTGATAAAGCAAGTTAATTAATTTAATTGGCAGTTAATTAAAATAACTAATTAAGGAAAAATCAATGTATCAAGATGATTAAGATTAATTTATTTATCATTAAGAATAATAAATCATTGATTGAAAAATCAATAAAGTAATTACTAGGTTAATTTGTCTCATTCGTTTTGATTGGTAAATAATTAACTATTGTTGTTAACTTATATTGATATCTCTATTCTGTTTGTAATTCTGTAAGATGTAATTGCCATGTGATGCACTGTGATTATGATTTATTATGTATTGATGTGAAAACCCTGTTGCCCGTAAAACGGCATTTTAAACTTCGATGCGACAGGGAATCGGATTTCATTTGGTTATCCGAAACCCACATCGAACCTGTGAATATTTGTGAATGACATCCACATGTTTTTAAATTTGACACTCACTATTTGAATTAGCCGGGAAAGGACCGTTGTGTCATATAACCCATTTTGAATATGTGATTCGACGTTATGGATAGCAATTGAAGACCGGTGTTGAAGACCGGGTATTTGCGAGAGCGATAGGATGACCTGTCGATTGACTCTGCACCGAGTTGCTCCAGTATAGAGTTCTCCATATGTGATGGGGAATCCGATCAGGATTGTGGATATCCGGATTTCAAGGACTTCTTTGGAAGTGCCTTCGGTTCTGTTCGAGCCCGGAACAGACTTGTATGGATTGTATGTCTGACATTACAAGTTGAGATATAAAGCTGATTTCTTTCAAATATATTTCTGTTGGTGGCGGAGAATTTATTCTCTTAGCTTAACACCCTTCTCTGAGACGTACGAGCTCAGAGGTTATGTAGTTGAAGGTTATCAGCGATATATTCCCAATTTGGTAATGTGACATGCTGAGTGTTGCTGTGAAATGATCATTGTGTTGATCATTTGTGATAGGATCATTCGTTTGATCGTCTATCTTGGTGATCATTTCTATGATCATTTGTTGACCCAAAGCATAGCTTTTGTATAAAGCATGGATTTGTGGACGAGACTTCGTCGGACCTCACACCCCGAAATGGTCGAAACAGGAAAGATGCGGCAAGGTTATTGGGGGTAGCACCCCTTAGGGTATGTGCATTTCCTTCTGGATAGAAGTGGTATCATGGTATGGAGCCCAGATACTTAACTTATGTTGATATCGCAGATATATATATATATTACTTTGTGATTTGTTGCTGGGGCCCCGGTTAAAGGTTGGTTACAACCGGGAGATGGCATACTCGTGTCAGTAGTTACCCAGTTAGGGGTAACCCGGCCTTGTGTTGGCAGAGATCCGGTTTGGTTCTCGGGGACGTCCTTCCAGAGGCGTTCTCATGTGGCAATGGGAAGTTCCTTGGCCTGACCATTTGTTGGAAATCCAAAGAAACAATACGAAACCCTGTACGGTTTTAGTTGTAGAACCTGTCATGCAGCGTGGCGGTAGCCTGCCACAAAACATGGTAGCTATAGTAGGCATAGTTTGGAATGTCTATGCTGGCTAAGATTAATATTCTATTTTCGAAATGATTTACTTCACTATGCACTAGTATAATATCAAAGAATTCTTTTCTCGTACCAAGCATATTTAACTATCATAAGAAGAAATCTCCTCCAATTCTGCGTTTGCATTGTGTGCGTGGCGGGAGGTCTTATGGTAGTTCCATTTTTAAAAGCATACCGAAAATTCTTTTATAAATCTTGTTTTATTTAAATACAACTGTTTTTGTTTACTCATACCAGTCCCATGACTGATCCGGAGTTTATGGTTTTCTTTCCTAAACTCTGGGTGCCCATTATTTCCACACGGGCAGCCTAGTAGCAGGTTTCTGTATTTTGGAGGAGCAATATTTTGGAGCTTTTTATCTTGGAGATATCTTAGGAGCTTTTGGAGATATCAGGTGTTAGCTTTTGGGAGTTCGTTATCATCTCTCTCATTTGAGAACTTTTGGATATATGTTCACTGTTGTATTATCATGATGTTGTATTTGGAGTTGTAGTGTATGTATTATGTACTCTGTTGGAGTATGGATATTATGTTGATGTTGTAACTGTGATGATATTTATGATATTGATTCTGTTCCGCTGTTTTATATTCATCTAATTGTTGTTATAAGCTCCGGCGATACGAATTTGATGTCGTTTATCGGACATCGAGTTTGGGTCGTCACAATTACTCTAGATATACGTGGGTGTACTTCTTTGTCTTATTGCTTCTAGACCAGACATTATGTTCTCTGTTTGTTTATGTGCACGCTTTCAATCAGATTCAAAAGAATCTCATTTAAAAGCTGTAAAAAGGATTATAAAGTATCTGTTGCACACCTCATGATTTGGTCTATGGTATCCAACTAATGACAACTTTGAGTGAAAAGGGTATTCAAATGCAGATTATGCTGGCAGTGTAGTTGATAGAAAAAGTACCAGTGAAACGTGTTTTATGTTGGGACATACATTAGTTGCATGGTGAAAACAAAATTGCATTGGCATTATCTACCACTGAGGCAGAGTATATTGCTCTAAGCGGTTGCTCTGCTCTAATTTTATGGATAATACAAACTTTGAAAGACTATGATCTAAATTTTAAACGAGTTCCACTAATTTGTGATGGCAAAAGTGCAATTGATCTTACAAATATTCCTATACATCATCCTCGCACCATGCATATAGATGAGACATCATTTCATTAGAGATCACATTTCCAAAGAAAATGTCTGCATAAATTTCATTTTAACTTATTTTCAATTAACAGACATTTTTACAATACCCCTTCCAGAAAATAGCTTTTGTCGACTTCATTCAGTGTAGGCATTTTAGAAATTTGATTTTATATTTTTGGATTTGATCTTAAATGCCTATGTTAACTAATCTAACTTCCTACTGTTTATCAAAAATAACTGAAAAAAGTGACGAGTGTTGATCTTGATCATACATTAGGTCTTGAGAGAGTATATTTAGTAAATTTCTTTAAAAATTTAAACAAAATTTGTAATAACTTTGGGTTGTAAAAATTACATAATCATCTCTATTCCTATCATATTTCTACGACAATCACTCATCAAAATCTAATATAGTATGTTAAAATGTGGTATTTACATAGGAAATTATTCATTTTTTTAATTAGCAATAAAATCATCCAAAAGTACTCATTCTCATTTAAAAGTCCCCATGGTTATGCATAGGTAAACTACTTGGAATCTTTGATTATGTGCTTTCATGCTCATTTAAAAGTCCTCACGGTCATGCATGTATGGAACACACATAAAAATAGGATAAAATAGGCGAGTTGATTCTAATCCCATTTAAAAATCCTCACGGTCATACGTGGTTAGAAGATGCTTAAAATTCATTTTTTAATAAAAATGAGGAATACCGCTAACCTCGTTTAAAAGTTCTAACGGTTATGCATGGTTAGTAAGTATTTTTTAAAAAATTCTGTCATAAATATACCACATATGGACATGACTATATGGTTTTCTATGCCACCATCACCCCTATCACTCTAAAATGGGATATGCGCCTAACAGAGTATTTATGATTTTTGTTTGAGAATTTTTTTAAAAATTTCCTATTTATACTGGATTAGGTATTAATGTTGTATTAATGTCTATCGCTTTATCACTCTTATCTAACCCTATTACTCTTTTGCTAATAACAAAAGGGAGAGAGAGGTTAAGTTTTTGGCAAATAAGTTCAAATTTTTCATTTGCATATTCTCATCTAGGTATATTGTTTTTTATTCGCATATTTTTTTATTTCTTTCATGCATATGTGAAGAGGGAGCTTTATTGTGGGGGGGGGGGGGGGGTGGGGGTATTCAAATGGGGGGAGCAAATAGAATTCATCAAGTCCAAATACAATTAACAGAGTCAAAATCTTAATATATGTTTGTTATCATCAAAATGGAAAGATTGTAGAATACAATAGCCTTTGATTTTTTTTATGATAATAAATATGTGCATATATATATATTCATTTAAATGTATTTGTTATTGTACTATTTTATTTTTCCACATAATTAAATAATTATTTCTTGAATTAAATAAATAACTCGTAATTCATATTTAAATAAATATTTTATTACTAATTTGAATAGTGAAAATTTAAGCTCTCACTATACAAATTTCAATTACAACACAATTTTCACTATACAATTTTACATCCATGTTGCATCTCATTACATATTCGCTCATCACTCGTAATTGATCTTCAACTCTGTTCCAGCCTGTATCCACCAACTGAACTATCTACAAAACAAACATGACACAATAAATTGAAAAAGAAATATTTTGCAGTGCACAATGAAATGTGTGTTTTGAAAATATTGTTTGCCTCAGTTATTTGGATTGTTCGTCATCATTTTTTTAAATTCATCTTACACGACCAACTTGTGACATGCACGGTGTATCACTGTACACACCACAAGGTCGTGCACACCAATATACACTTACTTATTAAAATAGCAGGGACAGGTGAGCACAAGGTCAAACCAAAGCCTAGACTGCATTCAACTCAAGTGCAAGTGAAAAAACAACCAACATGACAGCAGCTCAACCATATATACAAAGCATCATATAACAAGGCAACAAGACTTCAAATTGAACCAGATCCAATAACAAAGGCAGTTCTCTAAATCAATGCAGACTAACGAAGTCTTAACCAAAACCAAACCAGCCTATCATAACTCAGGCTAATAAGACCACAATACGAAATTGCATATGGGCATAAGCAATGGTGAACACAAGGGCTGCAACCAGACTACGCTTCAAGTGAAACAAGACCAGACTTCAAAATCAAGTTCAGTTGCAACTTGAACATGAAAATACACAAAATGTCCAAGCAAATGCAGACAATGCGTCAAATGGAACCAAACGTGAAATGGTACAAGGATATGTATACATGAATGAACACAGCAGTTCAGTACCCAGACTAGGAACACAACAGTGCGCTGTTACCGATCCAGCCGGCCTTCCTTAGTAGGAGTTCAAAGGAACAAGACTTCAAATCAAAACAAAATAGAAAATGCACGACACAGTAGTGGTCAGGAGCAACATAGTCAAAACAGTCAAGTAAGAGCAGGAAAGTATACATTCAGGCATGAACACGGCTATGGTCAGTATACAGACCAGTGTGGATGTTTATGTGCAAAACAACAACAAGCTTCGGATACACACACACACACACACATACACATATGCAATAGAGGGGGCATCAATGCATATGGTTAGGGATACAAGAGCACATATATTTATATACATATGCAATGGAGAATACAAAATCAGAAAGCAAACAGTTGAGCACGACAACACATAATCAAAGGCAACATGAGTATGCAGCAGTCACATATACACATGTATGCATATATGCATATATATACATACACATATATACACATATATCAGTTTAGATCAATGAAATGACAAGAATTTAGACCAACTACAACAAAAATAATGAAGCAACAGTGTTCAAAAAATCATAACTATCAGCAGCAGTTCAAAAAATGTCAAGGAGTTAGTTCAAAAAGTAATGGGTACACTGTGAACAAACTATTCGAACAAGGTCAACGGAAAACATCATTGAACTGTTCAAAAAATCAAAAATTTCCAACAAAGAATGGAACAGAGCATGATGAAAAAGTCTTAGAAGAAAAGAACGGAACAATTCAAATCAATTCAAGAAAATTTGAATTCATCAGAAATATATGGAGTAACACGTCTACAATAAACAAGTTAGAATTCATCATAATCATTTAATCGAAAAATGAATGGCCGAGCAAAGTAATTGAAGAATTCAAACCAAAACGTACGAACGAGATCATAGGGTTTCGATCCCTATAAATACCAATTTCATCATCGGAAAAAATCATCACAGTTCGAATTCAAAAAAACAACAGAGCAAATAAAGTAAAAATTCACATACTATTTTATTCAATTCGAACTCGACATTGAAGCAGTCATGAGCAATCGAATTACACTAATTGAAGAAGCATCGAAGAGAATTGAGGAACAAAAGCATACGAGCAATCAATTTGAACTTCAAATTCCAAGCTTCGGCTTCGATTCAAAACCCTAATTTTTTAAACAGCAATAATAAGGGATCGGCTGAAGTGATTATACGAATTGGAATAAAGGGAGACAGTCTTTACTTTTATTTTGGCCGGTCTTTATTTGTATTATGCTTATGAATAAGGGTTTTGTTCTAGTTTTTTTATCATTTGTAATTTGTCTTTTAAAATCTTTTAAATTTCTATTTTTGTAACTAGGTACAAACTACAGTGCGCAATTTGAGAATTCACAACTCGGTGGCTGAGTTGTAGCAGAGTTTTGAGCTTAGAGTTAGGTTAATCGAGTTAGCAGGTATTGTGAGTTTATATGTTTTTATAAGCGTCTGATTACCTAATTTATAATAGAAACCTTCGAGGCATCACGTAGGTAGGTTATTGCCGAAGCTGGGTAAAACTGTATGATCTCTACTGCATTACTTTCTGCTTTATTTCAACATTAATTTTTAGTTTCACCCTATTCGACCCCCCCTCCCCCGGCTAGGGCGAAAACGATCCTACAAATTATTTGAAAAACGAATTCACATACGAAAGGGTCTTTCCCCTACTAGCATAAATAATAAATATACATGCAACATTTGCAATACATATGTCAAATCTAGACTATCCCTTAAAACCCTTATATAATTTCAGTTTCAGCCAACCCCTAACCGAGCCCACCCTTTTAACACTATGCATGAGAACCTAACTACAAAGGTACTTCCCCTAACTGTCTGGTTGTCAAGTGCACCCGACATATGCCTTACTTCTAAAATGCATAGTTCATCCTTGAGTAGTTCAGCGTTCGGAACTCATTTACTCCAAATGCACCTTGACATAATTTGGTTTCATCTTAATTTGAACTGTAAATTACAGCCCTAAGTAGTCTATCTTTCTTTAATTTATACCTCAAAGAATCAGCCGCATGCAGTTTAATATTTTTCTTTAGTTTATATTGCAAAGAATCAGCCACATTCAGTTTTGAGAGCCTTCAACATGCTCGGACATTCCACGTCCCTTTGGAAGTTGGATGCCTCTCCTCAACTTCTCAACTTGTGCATTCAAGTGAGCATCCTTATTCTGCATTAATAGTCATTCAAACCTGCATTCATGTGTAGGTTCTTCCTATATTTAGTCATCTTAAGCTCCACAAACTTTACCTAATTGTTTGGTATTAGGTTTTGGTTTCAAATTCATTTCGATGTACTACAACCGTGCCTTCATTCATATTGTGGTGCGGTTAGCCTCATTGTATTGTGGTTTCTTTCGGCTGTAGCTCAGTATATTTAGCTACACTCTTCAGCTCAAATGACATAACGACTTTGACACAGTTCCTTAATTTTCCCCTCGACTTTTGGCATAGTTCTTACCTGCATCTTTCAACTTCACACTTTTGCCAATGTTTTATCTCTTAACACAATAGTTCCTACACAGTATTGACCCTCCCCAAAAGTCAATAAGCTCCTATGACAATTCACTACCTCCGACTTTTGGTTCTCGGTTTATTTTTTTAACATTTGGCTGCCAGCTTAGTTCTCAATGAAACAAAGTCTGATACATTTGTTACTAATCTTCACGCCTACCGCCATTTGATATGTTCAAGCTCCACTTTCTATTAGTGACAATGTCCTTTACTTGTCTTTTAAGCAATTATATGAGACCTTGCTCCCTTATCATTTAACATTGATTTCAATATATTTATATAAATAATATGCTTCATTCCTTTACACAATTGCCTTTGATCTGTGTAGTTTTAACTTAGGTGTTGATAAATTTTGGCTAGGAACACTTATAAATTACAAAAAAAATTAAATAATTACCTTAACATATTTTTACTAACATTCCTCGCTTTTATGTCATTTTCTCTTATATATTTACTGGGTATTTACCTTCAAAAATTCATAGCTATTGGTTTTGACATGGGTAAATTCGCTAATTTAAAACCCATTTCTAAAATTGCGATTAAAACATCGTATCAAATTTTCATAACATTTCAAAATCACTAGGGTAGGGAAATGCATTAAACATCCTATGTTTAATTATTTTCCCCTAAAATATTTTTTAAAACATCATTTATCTTATTTAAATATTAACTCATATGAACTTTATTATATTGAACCAAAAGCTAAAATCAAACATTATGTAATTGATATAAGGGTTTAGTATTACTCACCTAAATCTTTGAAAAATCTTGATTTATTCTTCTTTCTTCCTTTTAGGTCACATTTCTTCTTCTTTTCGTTTGCTCTTTTTAGGCCTCTTATTCATGTGCTTCTCAAATCTTCATTTTTATTTTTGAGTAGTATAGAATAAAGAAATGAGGTAAGGGTTATGTTTATTGCCCCATAATAAATTGGGCCTTGGTCTTTATAACCTTTTGCCCCATTAGTTCATTGCTCTCTTTCTTAGTTAAATACATGGTCGGCCTTAGACGGTAAGAAAATGTATCCAAATGCTCATCATATTCCTTTTTTATTTTTGTAGCCTTTTTCCTATTTAATTTCTTATTTCAATAACTAATCATTAGAAAATTAATTACTAATTTCAGGTTATATGAAATGTGTCTTTATTTCTTTTGAGATCTAAGCATCTTCGCGATTTGCATCATTGCATTGTTATCACATAACAAAATTATAAGTTTCTCAACATTTGAAAACACCCTTAGCTTAGCAATAAACTTGGGCTTCCAAATCGCTTCTTTAGCTACTTTGTTAGGAGCGATGTATTCAACCTTCATCGTTGGACCAGCAGCTATCTCTTAGTTGGACCTCTTCCACCTGATCACTCTACCAGCCATTATGAATACATAACTAGACATTGATTTATTGTTATCGATATCACTTTGAAAGCTTGAATCTGTATACCACTTCATAAGCAGGTCTTCATTCATATACATAAGGAATAAGTCTTTAGTATTACTTAAATACTTAAGAATACATTTCATTGTTATCCAATGAATTTATCTAAGATTAGACTAATATCTGCTTATGCATCCTAATGCATAAGCCATATCTGGTCTAGTATATAACGTAACATATGTGATGGAATCGACTGTAGATATATGTAGTATATGTTGAAACTGGACCAGCCCGCAGCGGAAGTTATGGGTGAATTTCAAATTTTTACCCTATTGGATCTTTATTGGGCCTATGAAGTCTAAATGAATCAGAACATTTCTAAATTTCATTTAAATAAAATCATTTATTTTATTTAAATTCAAATATATTAAGGTATGAAATTTATTTTATTTGATTTACTTTATGCATAAATGTATCATATACATATATGTGTGGGTGCATGTGTAACATAATAATCCATGAAAGTTATAATATGCCTATATGTAGATGTTGGGACATACATCGCAACAGACATTTTAGCTTATTTTGTATGTCATATATGTTGTCTAAATATGTGCATGTATATGTGTTATAATATACACACACATACAAATATGTATGTATAAATATATTATATATAATACACGAACATAAAACATACATATATATTCAGAAAGAGAGAAAATAATTATTAATAATTATTTATAATTCAAAATTAACTTAGTTTAGCAAATATAATAATTTCAGTATTTTAATTTGTATATATTATGAATAAAATAATGTTTTCATCCATAAATAATTAACATAAAACAATCTATTGATAAAAATTCAAATTTTACAATTTTGAAAATCTAGGATCATAAAATTGGAGATTTTTCAAACTTGAAATATTATTTTTAAAAACAAATACATTGATTTCGACAATAATTATTTAATATAAAATAATATATTATTAAAAATTCAAAATTTTGGAAATTCTAGGATCATGAATGAATGGTTAAGAAAATTTTTAAAGAAATTTTCATTTAAATTATTATTTTTGATAAATCATAAACATTTTTCCAAAATAATATTAGTTATTAAAAATAATAAAATTTATTAAAAAATTCATTAATTTTTTATATACGCTTTTAGAATGATATCATATTTTTTTAAATATAAAATTGAATTTTTAATGTAATAATTATTTTATACATAATAAACAATTTAAAATTCAATAAATGTTAATTTAAAAATATGAATATATGCATGATAATTAATTTTCAAAATTTTAAATTCGTATTATATATAAATAAGTGTACTAAACTTTTTAAATCATATATATATATATCTTATATATGCATATATGCTATTATGAGAGAGAAATATACACTAATATATATATGTATGTATGTATGTATGTATATTTATGTGAATTTTTTTAATAAATATATATAAAACAATAGTTAATGACAAAGTTTGATTTTGTATAATAAACAACATTTGTCTATACATAAATCAAATAGTATAATAAACAAATTATTTACAAAATGAAACTGATTTTTGACAACTTCATCTTTACTTACAAAATTTCACCTAACTAAACATATAGTAGCAACATATTTAAATAGATATGAAATTGCTCAATATAAGATCATAGAATATAATTGAAATACTGTAATATGAACTAAAATTACCAACTTAATGGTGCCTTTGAATCCACGTTGAAGCAATGACTTCCCATCCTTTTACTGTTTTTGATTCGTTAGATTGCAAGTTCGGAATTACCGACCTCCAACCATCAAATAGTATTATTTTAATTTGAAATATATTCGAGAATTTTGAAGTGGATTGAGAGCTATGTTTAACTAGCAATGTAGAAGGCAATGACAGCCAAAAAGGTTATCATTATTTTAGAGATACATACATACATACATACATATATATATATATGTATGTATATATATAGGATTGTATTAGAGAGAAACGAGAAAAACCTTTTTACCCATTCTCACTTGATCTCAACTCATTATCTCCAAGCTAATTCCCTATGCTTTAGCCACCCCTAGACCTTCCCAAAACCGAAATTTTGCTACTATATTGATGGGCCTTAAACCTATCTAAGTTTAAGCCAAATACTTTGCAATTAAATCTAATTTATCGCTTGTCGATATTGTATATCGATGGATATATTTATAACTGTTATAAATACATATAACATTGTTTATTTCTCGAATCATAATCAAATTTAATAATTAATATTTCATAAATATTAATTAAATTTAATTAATTTATAACAATTATAAACTAATTAAATCGTTCGGTCTTAAGGGAATTCATTATTTTGACTGTGTAACTCTTGGCCATAAATTTGGTCAGCGATTAACATCGAACTATTTTAATGTTTACGTTCACATGTCACTTAGCAGATGGTGTGATATTATGGCTAAATTTATCGTTTACTCATTTTTGGTAAAATCCAATTTTAGTTTAGTAACCGTTACCTGATTGTGACATTTGTTTATACTATTTCTCTTCGTCAAAACTATATCACTTTGGACTTATGAAATTTGGTAATGGTCAAAATTTTAACCTCATCCACATTCAACTTTATAGTACAAATAAAAAGTTTTTGGTTCAATAATAACAATTATTAGTAACCAAAATGCTCTGGCCAGAGACTTTGACTTTGAGTTGATTGTGATACTAACCGCATATAACCGAGGAGATGAATCCTCTCTTGAATAGTGCTTCACTTCTAATACTTCCACTCGATCCAATTATAGTCACTCGATGGATGCCATGCCATGATTTGGGTATAATAAAAGCGGAGCATTCATATTGAAGATCCATAGTATTCTCAAGTTGAGAAAACTATGTAAATCAGTCACATCGATATTTTCTGTTTGAACTTAGTTATATTAACCAATAGAAAATTATCGAGTGAGTCGTTCCATAGTTATCCAATAACTATTTGTGCGTAACCCCTAGGTGCGCCCAATAGTCATGAGTAATACACTACCCAACATTTGGAGAGCGTTACATACTCCAGTCTCAATGGATACATCGATATACAGTCTCGATGCATCTTGACTGGGAACATTTAAAATGGTATATTTGTTTTGTTGTGATAAATTACTCATGGTTGCAACACTTTGTAACTACTATCACAAAATATTCCATTTATGGATTTTTCTATTAAATATACTTTTAATTAAGTTAAATTTAATATAATCACATTATATCAAGTATATAATAGGAAGAAAATAACTTTTATTTCGAACAAGATTGGTCAACGAGTTAGATATATGTAACAATTAAATAATTGCCCATAGGGCATATCCCTAACTCATCAATCTCCCACTTGCTCTTGGGGTCAATTATGGAATCTAATTCCAACTTCTCCAATCAGTTTTCTCAAAATCAATTAGTTCAGTCCCTTAGTTAATGGGCATGCTATTATGTTTTTAATTATCTACTTTGTCGATTAACTCTCTCTGACACTGATAAACCGCCTTTATCATGTAGAACAATTCGAAGTCTGTCTTTGACTTCTAGTAAGCTTTAAGTTCTATTATGACCAATTTCATGACATTGTCATATTATAACAATACTATGAAATTCTCAACATTTGGAATCACCTTTGGCTCAATTATAAATTTGTGTATTTATATCTATATACATTGGTTTATTATAGCGCTTTTCAAGTTAACGTTCTCAATATTTCATTGAATCGACCACAATCACCTTTATTTTGAAACATTTTCAAATTAAAGATTTTAACTTGAATTTTATCATTGACATGTTATACTCGATATCACTTATAAAAGTTTGTGTCCAAACGTTCCATCATAACGAGTTTATTGTTTCAATAAACAATTCTCTAATATTTCATAAATATGCGAGAACACTTCGATTAACAATTTAGTGATATCAATTTGGATTTTATATTTGCTCCATATATCAAATACATAAACAAAACACAATATCATACACAACATAACCTATAAGATAATTTCTATTGCTAATGCATAAGAAATCCAACTTACATGCTCTCTTTTTAATAGGGTGCTCTTGTATATCATTTTGGGACAATCCCTATATCTTTTATACTCACCATAAAAGACATCATTTAAAATCCAAAATCGAGTATTAAAATAAATAAAGTTGATTTTAATACAAGCATATTGTTAAAATAAAAAACTTATTGTTTACTTATAGTTTAGAAATATCAATGTACCTTTTAACGTTCTTTCTTATTAACACACGCTTCCTCTGCACTTTGATTGAAAATTAAACTATTTGATATTTCTATCAAAAACTTATTCAATCTTGATGCTTATAAAATGATACATTCGTATAATTTCTTAGATCATTCCAAAGACTAACAAACCCAATATCGCTTCTACTGACATCGAGGCATTTTTGGTTAATATGTGTGAGTGGCTTACTCTAAATCATTATTTAAAATTTTCGGTTTCAGTACATAAGTACTGAACACTAAGTCTTACCGAGCGATGATTTTATGAGTAAATATGAATTTACTTGAACATGTTGAATACCAAATCTGTTATGCTAATTTCAACAATTAGAATTTGCGATATTATTCTTATCAACTTTGCTTATGTAATTCCAACCACATTAGTCTTTCCTATAAAGACACAATCTTAGCCGATCGCATCTCTTTCGTTACGACCACCAAAGTCTTATTTTGATAGCATACTTGGAATTCTTTCAGATCTGCGCATCATACCATATAGAGTCAACAATCTTAATGGTTAATTGAACAACCGAGGGTAATGTATATTTTTGACATTAATAAGAAACTCATAGTTTCTCTTCGATGTACGAGAATAATTATTAGACATTCTAATGCTATGTGTTCATTTAGGTTAGTTAATTTCACTTCATTTATATAATCAGTTCTATCTATGGATCGAATCTAATTCTGTTTAACTACCAACAATTTCTAAAAAGAAATTCCTTCATAATGAAGTTGATATATCTTAAAACAACAATTGTTTCTTAGTGCAAATAGAATAGGGATTCATAAACGCTTTATGAACCTTTTTATTTATAAAACTAATTTTAGTTTATAAAAATTATGTTCAAAACATAAATATGTCATTTGATGACATACCTTTCCAATGTTTTTTTGGAGATTCATACAAATCCCTCATGAACAATTATTACGTGCAATCCTTCGACCCGTACAACCTGCCATCTCCTTGGCCTAGGATATGTTGGGATTTATTACAACTTAAGTACATGATGAAATAATATCAACCTTGTGCACTAATCTTAAGTACATGACCTTATAGAAAGAAACTAACTCAACTTCACTCATATTTAATCGTAAATTGTCCAACAATGTCCGATTACTCCTTGTCGATGCATCATTATGTATCACATGGAGGAGTGATTTTGAGATTGAATCTATATTCATTTTTAGGTACATTTGGAACTCTTTCCAATATACTCACTTATTCGACCAATATACTCATAAACTTACTGCATCTAATGCACATGTTCATGTTGGTAATAAATCATCGATGAATATAAAACTGTATGTGGAACCCTTTTGGTATTAATAAACTTGAGATTGCATACATCAATATGTATTAATTCAATGAGTTCATCAACTCTTATCATGCTCCCACTGAATGAGTGCATAGCCATTAATTTTTTGATATATAATTAACCTGTATCATATGATTCATAATTATAGTATAATCATTTCTTAAAACTATGACTTAATCTATAATTCCAAAACAACTATAAATAATATTAGACACATATGTGTTTTTGTTGCATCACCCTTACTATGAAAATAAATTCTATAATATAGTTCTATTTCATAAAGAATATTCATAATACTCATATTGAAATATAATTATATCTATTTGTCAGTCAATGCTAAAAAATAAACATTATTTCACAAATATTGTTCTGTACATTTTATGAAAACAATTTTCGTAATTTGATGCAAACATTTGGTGCTATATGGCATGCTCCCACTATTTCCGCCATTACTACAATAACATACTAAATTTAGAGGTTCACCGTTCACCTAATATTGTTAATACTGTTTACTTATTTCATATGCTGCAACTAGTTTGCAAAGGAGATTTCTTTGATCAAATATCTTGAACTCAAAGAAATAAATGTTAATGAAAACAATTTTCTATACGAAAATACATTTTGGAATAAAAATCATATTTCATATTCCAATATTATGCGACGACCCAGAATTTTTGGATGTTTGAAATTGAAATATTTAATTGATTTTAAATATTTGAAAGTCAGTTTAACTTGAATTTCAAATATCACTATTTATTCGACAATTAAATTATTGAATCTAATTATTGAAAGTTGGGTAAACATTTAATCTTTAGTTTTATACTTGTTAAACATATTTCAAAGGCTTAAAAAATTTATATTAATAATACTGAAGATAATGGAAGCTTTAAATTTGAATTTAATGGCGTTTTTTCAGGTTTTTAAAATATATCGTTTGAATTGATATTTAAAAATAGCCTTCCGAGGCACAGTCTTGGATTCCGACGAAACTAATTCCATTGGATCCGTAATAGTGTATTGTTATCGGATTTTAATTTTCGTATTATTTGGAATTGGCGTGTGATCGTACGGTATATAAATGCGTAGAAATCCATTTCGAAAATTCAATATAATAACTGGGTCCAAAAAGCTATCTTCTTCATACGATTGAATTAGGACTTGAAAACTTTTCCATTGCGTTCGGAATAGGGGTTTAACATTATAAACGCCTAGTGGCACGTCTCGAATGAAGATCGAGATTGTGAGTTGCGGAAACCAAGATGATTTGAATTTGAATTTAAATTTAAAACATAAATAATATTATTTCATTTGAAACACTGTAGTCTTTACAGACACGTTGAGAGATTAAAGCATGTGTCCCTTGCCTTTTCAAATTTGCATACATGTGTTTCTCCTTTTCTGATTCAAAGGCACATAACAGTTTAAAAAATAAAATAAAAATGATAAAACGCAAACAGTAAAATAAATAATAAAAACCCGAGTCTTGCTTATCTTCAATAAGAAGGAATTCGAAATCGATGTTCAAAGAGTAAATCAAAATGGCTGCTAATAAGGAATCACGCCCCCCTCTCATTCATTTCCTTATGTTCGAACTTTTTTGAAGTCGAAGACATTGATCTGCTTTCGCCTTCAATTCGAGCTCGTTTGCCTAAAAAAATAGACAGATACGAAAATCGCGATTACGCAAGGGGATCGACGGTCGGTGGTTCGTGACCACGTGCATACGCGTGGTGGAGTGAATTGGGTTAGTTTGATTTAGGGCTTTGGCAGAAGGAAGGCAACGAACTGGTGATGGAGGAAGGTTCGAGCTACTCAGACGAGCATAGTACGGTGAAGGGTCGTCATTCGAGGCTAGGGCAAAGGGGTGGCGCATGGAAGTGGTACAGTAGGGGGGAACGTGGAAGCCGCGTTGGTCGTTAGTGAGGTAACCTTTAGATTTGCATTCGTTCAAATTTAAAATTTATAACATGAGTACATATATATATATATATATTATACAGGAGAAAGAAAATATTCCAGTGAGATATATAGGCAGACTTTTAATTTAAATATATATATGTAGAATTTTATATATGTATACATATACAGAAAACAGAAAGAAATTATTACAAAAAGATATTTTACTTTATCTTATTTTATATTATTAAAGCATATATATATTTATATAAATATACCAAGTAGGAAATAGTACAACAAGGGCAACTTTATTTTAAAGATATATATGGTTTAAAACAGAATATATATATACATAAGATTTTGGGATTTAAAAATTTATATATAAGTTAGGTTTTAAGCCTATATAAGTTATTTTTATATATGTAGTTTGGAAATGAAAAATAAATTAAAATACACACACACATATATATTTAAATCTACTAATTACTTTAAATAATGTATTTTAGTGATTAATTTGATTAATAAAATTATTTAATTTATTTAGCTACTAAAAGATTTTTAAGAGGAAAATAATTGGTTTAAAATAAAGTATTGGTTAATTAAATTATTAATCGGTAGTTGATTGTTTGATTTGTTCGAATATTAATAAAAACCATCTAATGTTTATACAAGGTCTAAAATCGTGAAGGGAACAAATAATGGTTTGAAACTGTGTTTTAAAAAGAGATGAGACTATAGAATTTATAAACTGGGTTTATAAAGTGAAATATTTATCAGGGGATAATTCAAAAATATAAATTCAAAATCGGAATTCATAGAGGAATGGGTAATTTGATTAAAAATAAATAATGGTTCATTTTCAAAGGTATGGAAAGGAAAGAGTATTTCCCAGGAAAGCCGAGTATATTTACAAAGAAAGATTTCCAAGTATAAGTTAGAGGTTTCAAAGGGGTTTTAAAAAATGTTTAGAATTTTTTTATTATTTTAAATTGTTTTAGAATTTTAAATTAAATATTTATTTAAATTAATTATAACAGTAATTATTTTAAAGGTTTAACTAGTATTATGATTTAAAAGATAATTATTTAATATTTATACCTTATAAAACAACTTTTATTTTAAAATTAGTTTTGGCTTAAGTTTTACATAAGAAATTATTATAAATTTCATAACTAGTATTTTAAATAAAGTGTTTAAATAGTTTTATTTTAAGTATTTTAAAGTATATATTTTTGGATAAAGTGATTTAAATTATTTTAAAATATAAAGTATCAAGGCTAGGTGATTTTCAGTGGAAATAAAACAAATCGGGTGGAAGTTATTCTACAAGAGAAAAGTGATTTGAAACTATTTTCAAAAGGGTTGAAGTGTAAAGAAATATCATGCTAAGATGTTGTAAATCAAATAATTTGGGAAATCATTAAGGTCTGATGATTGTTTGTGAATGTTATTTGATAGTTAAATAACCGACTATCAATATTGGCCAATACACTGATCGTTTCGAAGAGACCGGGATCAGGATTAATTTCTCGAAAACCACTTCGATCTGGTTTGAACGTTTTCGTGAATAAGACAAAAGCTTGGAGTCGAAGATGGAGCAGTGAAGTGCAAGGGATAATCGCTACTAATCCTGAAAACGGATGTAGTAGGAGTAGTGCCTTTGGTTCCTTTCGGACCCAAAACGGACTTGTATGGATGAATGCTTTCAGAACATCGTCAAGAGGATGATGAGCATTCTAAATGAATGTGTGCTAAAAAGGTAACGCTTAACCTAGAGCCTCATCGACCGGGAATGGCTAAAATAGGAAAGGTGCACACAAGGCTAAGTGGCTAGCAACTAATTAGGGTAAGGTCACCCCTGTCTAGAGGTCCCTTTTATTCGACTGTGTGGGAGATTGCTGATCCCAACCACGGGGTGAACTTATTCGAACTATCCAGTAAGGGGTAGCTCCGGGCTTGTGATGCAGGGGATCAAGGTGGATCCTCAGTACGGTGATCTAAACCACGTACTGTGACGGACGATATCCCAGTAGCCCTACCTTGTATGGAATCCAATCTCCAATAAGCGCCTGTACAGTTTTGATTGTGCCCAATTATGCTAAAACGTGAGATGCATTCATTTCAGCTAGATTCTATTTTACTTTCTTTAGACATTATTATAATATTAGACGAATTTGATAAAAATGTTTTGGTTATCAAAAGGTAAACACCCGGCATGTTTATTTGTGGCATGGTCTTACGAGATACCTTTGATTTTAAAAAAGATTTTGAAAACTTTAATAATCCAGTTGGGTGTGTTTTCTCACTCTGGTTTTCCAGACTGACTCGGGTGTTATTTAACTATAATGCTCGGGTCAGACCGAATATTATAGAGTACAGATTATGGATGGACTACTGTGGAGCTCTGGAGACGAGCTGGATGATGAGGCGATTTCCGTAGATTTATATTCCGCTGTGTAGTGTAAGCTGTATATCTAGCTTTGGGAGGACAAGTTATTATAACTGTCCTAAATTTGGTTGTTGATTTGTGTTGTACTTTGATGATGTAATATAAAAACAGTTATAGATTCTTTATATAAAAATCCATTGTTATCTATTATATATTATTCCGATGCGATTGTGAGATTCTTATATTTTTTTCTATTTCTTCTTCTACCTTCTTCTTCTTTAACCCTAAAGGTTTGTATTCCCGTTCACTTTGAGTTGATATGATGAAGAATAGTGTCGACTCAAGGGGTACGGGTTTGCGGGCCGTTACAGTGGTATCAGAGCTGAAGGTTAAGCAAGAACCTTGGCTCTGGTGGGGAATATTCATTAAAATAGAGTCCGTAGTATTCTAGAATGAGTTTGAGTGTATTAATAGGTATGAAAGTATATTTGTTAGTGAATATAAAAATTGTTTTTATATTGTGTTTGCTTATCGGTGGAGTGTTTATAAATTCTGGTCGTTGCAGTCTGGCCAATTGTATCGATAGGGACTTCTAAACTCTTAAACAAGATAAAACGACACAGTATTGTTTTAAAAATATGGTAAATGAAATAATTTTACCCAAATTATTTTTGTATATAAAAGAAATAATTTTTCTGTAGATTATTATAGTTGCTTGATTGTTAGGAGGTGATAATATTAAAATGTTATCATTGATGTGTGGAAATTGAAAATAAGAAAATAATGTTATAACCAAATTTAAGGAATAATTTATATAACAGAATAAGATTTGTAAATGTGAATTATAAATATGATTTATAATTGAAATGAGATAAAATTCCAGAGTAGTGGTTGAATATAGATTGGAAGGATTTGAAATTTTGGGAAAGGTTTAAATTCCTTTAGGTATGAAAATGTTTTCAAAGGGTTTTGCAGAAATAATGGTGATATTATTTCGGAAATATTTTTGAGTTGGATTTGAAATCTTGTGGGATTTGGAGGTAAAAGCACTGAACTCTCTTCGGTCGCTGAAAAATAACTTCGGTGATGACTGCAGCATCATCGATGTTCATTTTCGAGTTTCCAAGAGAGGGATTGCTACTCAGATGTTTTGGATTGGTATTTGTTTGCGAAGACTGGGTTTGACTTTGAAAATGCAAAAGAATAGTTTGATTTAGATATATATGTTTTCAAAATTTATTTTGAAATGTCGATGAATTGCTTAAACTCTAGAATTTAATTTAAAATGTTTATGGAATTTAAATAAGTTGGAAAATTAAGGAAGTTTAAATTTTTTGAATGGAAATGGAATTGAATTAAGTGAAGGAAATGAAATTCAAGCTGAACATTGGAAATTTAATTTGAATTGTGACAAACATAGTGAAGCGGAAAATTTGTCAAGTTAGACATAATAAAACGAAGGATTGAAAATAAATTTAGTAAAAACTAATTGATTTAAGTGGGTAAGCAAATAAATTGAAATTAAATCGGGATGATATTTAATTTAATTGTAAGTAAATGGAACCTGAACTGAATACTCGAATTCAAATTTAATTTGAGATAAGTAAAGTAAAGTTGAAGTGTTGGTTCAAGGTGGACTAAAAAGTAAATAAGGTTTGTAAATAAATTTTTTTTTAAATTTAAAATAAATTAGTAAGTGAAACTAATTAAAGAAATGATTAATTAAATATGGTTTGAAATGAACTGAATTCAATATTTTATAATGAAGGTAAATTGAATTCAAATGGAATTGAAAACACAAAGTAAATAAAAATGGATATTAAACCAAAATGGTGAGTGAAGATGAATATGTAAGTGTATAAAATATTTATATTGAACTTAATAAGAAATGGTAAATTCTTAAGTAAAATTTGGCACTGGAAAATATTCTAAGTTAATGTGAGTAAAGTTTTAATAAGGATGTGTAAAATGATAATTATGAATAAGTGAATAGAAATCAAGATGAGTGTGAATAAGAAGAGAATTGAGATAGCTAATAATCAATTGGAAATAAATATGTTGGATGTACGTATATTATTTAATTCGCATAGCGATTTGATCCAGATTGGAGCACAGAATTTCGAGATAGTTATATCGATCCGAGTTGGGAATTTTTTCGCTCGATTTTCGACGGCGAACCCTGGATATGGATTTTTGGTTGATTCTGGAAATTCTCTATCGTTTGTGGCTATGCAAGGAGAATGACATTTTCTGATCATGAAAACAAATCTGAGTCCGCACTAGGAAGTCGGGTGGATGATACTAGTTCGGAAGCGAAACTGTGTGATCGAGGGAGCGATTGGATTTGGTATTGCGTACGGATGATATATGTGCATCTTACGGGATTAAATGAAATAGATATTGAAACTTTTGTAAAGAAATGTATAAAATGATTTTGAATGCTGGAATTGGATATTATTGCTAAGTAGGATACAGGTGTTTAAAAGCAAAAGGAAATTGGGATTTTTGTTTTCATAAGGTGAATTGTATTGCTCGACAAAAAGGTATGTATTTAAATTTCTGTATGAAATTTGGTAATTTTCTGGTCCAGCCACTTGGCTTTTTGCCTTTTTTTTGAAATCTGTGGGCCCATAGAGGCATTTTGTAGTTGTACCGAGCTAGCCGCGCAAAGGAGACGCTGGCGAAATTTTTCGAGAATCTAGAGAGTTAGAAAATTTTTGAGAAAATTTTGATAATTTAAAATTTGAATTGTTGAGTAAATAATATTGTTTGGAAGTTATGGACGAGTTTAGAAAGTTAGTAAGAGTGATAGTGTCTTAAAATAAAAAATTGTTTGGAAAGTTGAAACTGTTGGGTTTTGAGAGGTCGTTAAAAACTATTTGGGTTGGAAAAATAATGAACGGGTTATGGATCATTCTTCTTAACTAGTAATTTCGGGGAAGAAATTCTTTTAAAAAGGGAGGAATGTGACAATCCAGAATTTCTGGATGTTTGAAATTAAAATATTTAATTGATTTTAAATATTTGAAAGTTAATTTAACTTTAATTTCAAATATCACTGTTCATTCGACAATTAAATTATTGAATCCAATTATTGAAAGTTGGGTGCTGTTAAAAATATTTCAAAGGCTTATAAATTTTATATTAATAATGTTAAAGAAATGGAAGCTTTAAATTTGAATTAAAGGTGTTTTGTTTTGTTTTTAAAATATAGCGTTTGAATCGATATTTAAAAATAGCATTCCGAGGCACAATCTTGGATTTCGACGAAACCCATTACATTGGATCCGTAATAGTGCATTATTATTGGATTTCAATTTTCGTAGTATTTGGAGTTGTCGTGTGATCGTACGATATATAAATGCATAGAAATCCATTTCGAAAATTCAATATAATGACTGGGTCCAAAAAGCTATCTTCTCCATATGATCGAATTAGGACTCGAAACCTTTTCCATTGCGTTCGGAATAGAGGTTTAGCATTGTAAACGCCTAGCGGCACGTCTTGATTGGAGATGGAGATTGTGAGTTGCGGAAACCGAGATGATTTGAATTTGAATTTAAATTTAAAACATAAATAATATTATTTCATTTGAAACACTACAGTCTTTGCAGACACATTGAGAGATCTAAAGCACATGTCCCTTGCCTTTTCAAATTTGCGTACAAGAGTTTCTCCTTTTCTGATTCAAAGGCACGTAACAGTTTAAAAAATAAAAAATAAAAATGATAAAACACAAACAGTAAAATAAATAATAAAAACCCAAGCCTTGCTTATCTTCAAAAAGCCCGAATTCGAAATCGTTGTTCAAGGAGGAAATAAAAATGGCTGCTAATAAGGAATCATGCCCCTCTCTCGTTCATTTCCTTCTGTTCGAACTTTTTTGAAGTCAAAGACATTGATCTGCTTTCACATTCAATTCGAGCTCATTCGCCTAAAAAAATAGAGAGATACGAAAATCGCGATTGTGCAAGGGGATCAATGGCCGGTGGTTCGCGACCATGCGCGTACGCGTTGTGGAGCGATGGGTTCGTTCAATTTAAGGCTTTGGCAGAGGGAAGGCCATGAACTGGTGATGGAGGAAGGTTCGAGCTACTCAGGCGAGCGTAGTGCGGTGAAGGGTTGTCAGTCGAGGCTAGGGCATAGGGGTGGCGCACACGAGTGGTACGAAAGGGGGGAACGTGGAATCCACGTTGGTCGTTAGTGAGGTAACCTTTCGATTTGCATTTGTTCAATTTAAAATGTTATAACATGAGTGCATATATATATATATATATATATTATACAGGAGAAAGAAAATATTCCAGTGAGATATATAGGCAGACTTTTTAATTTATATATGTATATGCAGAATTTTATATATGTATACACATATAGAAAACAGAAAGAAATTATTACAACAAGGTATTTTACTTTATCTTATTTTATATTATTAAAGCATATATATGTATATAAATATACTAGCTGGGAAATAGTACAGCAAGGGAAACTTTATTTTAAAGATATATATGGTTTAAAATAGAAAATATGTGTATATACACACACATAAGATTTTGGGATATAAAAATTTATATATAAGTTAGGTTTTAAGCCTATATAAGTTATTTTTATATATGAAGCTTGGAAATGAAAAATAAATTAAAATACATATACATATTTTTAAATCTACTAGTTACTTCAAATAATGTATTTTAGTGATTAATTTGATTAATAAACTTATTTAATTTCTTTTGCTGCTAAAAGATTTTTAAGAGGAAAATTATTGGTTTAAAATAAAGTATTTGTTAATTAAATTATTAAACAGTAATTGATTGTTCGATTTGTTCGAATATTAATAAAAAATCATCTAATGTTTATACAAGGTCTAAAATTAGAAAGGGAACAAAGGTCGGAACGGAAGTGGATTGCAAATAAAAAAGCAAAGGTGAGTTAATCTCGCTCACATCTGTATACCGGTTAATTTTAATAGTTAAAATTTAAATTATTGATTGATTGCTTGAATTGATGAATTATTATCCGTTAGGATGTGATATTATATATAGTAGTATATATATTGGAGCGATTGATCTCCCGCGTTATATAGCGGATGAGACCCTATGCTTCCCGCATAATAGCGGATGACCCCTTATACCGCGATATCCCACACGAAGTGGGATTGGTATTTTAAACCGTTGTGCTAAAATTTGTGGATGTAGAGAAACAGGTTGGAGGGATCCAACTGGATTCCTCAAATTGAAGAATTTATTTTATGTTCAGTAGTGTGATTTATGTGATAAGCTGTAATGGATTATATTGATTATATTGAGAATTGAAATTTTTGAATGCTATGGCTTTGTTGAATAGATATTAGTACTTGAGGAAAATGAAATCTATATAAAGATTGAATTTTTAAAGAAAAATAAAAAAGGGAATTTTAAGTAAATAATTATAGAGAATTTGAATAAATTAAAGAATGAATTGGAAAAGAATGAAAGTTGACTCAAATAAATAAATTCCGAGTATGGGAAAGGAGATTTTGAATAGATAGGAAAAAATGAATTTTTAAACTTAAGTGATATTATTTAAAGGAATAAAGAATTTACTTTTCAAATTCAAGGTTTAAATTTGTTTGGAAAAGATAAAGAAGAAATTTGGAAAAGTATGAAATTTGTATTTTTAGTTTAAATAAGATTTTAAATCATAATAAAGAAGTTAAATCTGGAAGTAATGGGTTTGAAATAAATTGAGTAAGTAAAGGAATTTATTTTTAAATGGAGTAAATTTGGAAATCGATTTGGAAATTGATTACATGTTTGAAACTGTGTTTTAAAAGGAGATGAGACTATGGAATTTATAAACTAGGTTTATAAAGTGAATGTAACGACCCAGGATTTTTATGAATTTAAATTTATAATTTAAATGAATTTTTGAATTTAAAAATTGTAAAATTGATTATAAATGGCAGCGAGTTTCCCCGATTCAAATAGAAATTATATGTAAAGTCATATGGATTTGAAAATTTGTATATATGTGAATATATATGTATATATTGGATTTTAAATAAATTCTTAAATAAATGATTTTGAAAAATAAATAATATACTTTAGACACAAGTATAGAAATAAATAAATAAATTGATTTAAAAATTTATAAATGATGATAATTTGAGTTATATAAAATATATGTGTACAAAGAGAAATGTAAAACAATAATTATTAAAGTAAAATTCATGATAAATATTTAAACTAAAAATAGAAGTAAAATAAATATTTGAGTTATAAATAGAGATAAATAAAAGTTAAGTATGGAACCAAATAAATATATAAAACATCTATGTACAAAACAAAGTTATAGAATTTCAATTGTTTTAATAAGTAAGTAGACAAAATAAAATAAACATAAACAAAACAAAGTAAATACAAACAAATATAAAAGTTTTAGTATGCAAAGAAAAAATAAGAGCAAATATACAAAGTAAAATAAAATACAACACAAAACTGTACACACATAACAATACATTAGCTAAACCTATTATTATAAACCTGCAAAGTAAAACAAGAAAAATGTAAATATATTCAATAGCTTGCAAAAGAAAGGATAAGCATACATTCAAGTATGGTACAAACAAATGAAAGTGTAAGTACATAACATATTAGCCACTACATTTTCATAAAAATACGTGTTGCCTGTAAAGTGAACATTGGTTTTGCACATAATAAACTAAAGTGTTTATGTATAGAAGGAACAAAAGAAATTTATACAAGTATCTTTAGTACACTTAAACTAGAAACAAAATTGCATATGCATTTAAAATAGCATGAGACAACAAATATCTCTAGCACACAAAATCTATCAGCCGAGACAAGAAGATATAATCAAGTATGGGCAAATTAAATAAGGATAGATTTGTACAATTGCATTTAATGTTTATACCTCTAGCCATTAATACAAGCATGGTCAGCCACCCTTTGAAGAAAGAAAATCTCTGATATAATTTTACAAAACATTATAATATGCCTATTGTACTAAGTAATATAATCCACCTGCACTACCTTATTTCATTCAAGAAAAAAAAAGGAAAGAAATTTAAATTCTTCAAACCTGGAAACTACAATCTGTTAACTTCAAATTCATGAAACAAAGCAAGTAGCAGACCAAATAAGCTAAAAACAAACCATTGTATGTCAAAAGCATTTCCAGATTTTTGTTCAAAGCCCCTCTGTTCTTTTTCTGGAAACCACGGTGAGCAAACCCACTTTCATTTGCTTACTCTTTGATATCATATTGATGATGCTCTGGAGTGGTTCTTAATATGCCTGCATGTGTTTAAGTATGGATTGTGTGTGTGTGTGTGTGTGTGTGTGTGTGTGTGTATATATATATATATATATATATGGATGAAATGTCTGATATGAACTCTGTGTAGTTACAGAGCTTGGAAAAAGAAAAAAAATCTGATTAAAATCCCTATATCTCATCTTCAAATTTTGATAGACTTAGGAATTCAAAAGAGATTTGATTAAACGTAAATGAAGTTCAAAAACATATAAAATTAGGTAATAAAGGGTTGAAGTTTATCTGGGGTATAAGAAATATAGGAAAAACCTTGTAACTTGAAAAATTCAAACATCATAATTTCTTGTTCCAGGTTTATAATCTGAAACTATACTCTAAATCATGATTTTTGGAAGTGTAACCATGATTTCTAGTTTGGGTTTGAATGTGTATTTCTGGTCTATCCAGAAATTACTTTTGGGGAAGATGCTGATGATCTAAATGATCTGGAAGGTAGGGAACCTCAGTATTAATGGAGAAGTGATTGTAGTTGATAGGAAAATTATCTGGTAGTAATGAATTTCACTGTGGTGGCTATTGTGATGAATTCTTATTTATAACCCTAGTTTTGGAGGGGCAAGTACTTTTGATTCGTTCACCCTGTCTGTGCGATCGAGTGTTACGCGATCTTGAGGGGAGGAAGAGTGTACGTCGATGAGGTGATGGCCAAAAATTCAGAGTCTCTGGTGGACGAGGTCGTGGGGACGTGGCAATTTTTCGTGGTCGTGAGTGGGTCACTGTTCGTATGAACAGGCATATTTCGATTCTATGTTTATTGCGTCGATCTGGGCTGTGTTTTCGAACGAGAAGTGGTTTTGTGGTTTGCTGGGAACGACGTTGGTCGTCGAAGTGGTGGCGAACCACCGTGCACGTGCACGGTGGCGTTGGGGTCTACAGGTTGGGGTTTTGGTTCATCTCGAGTGATTACTCGAGAAAAGAAGGGGTCTGCTCGAGTCGAAAAGGAAATTACTTCGGGGTTTCTCAATGGCGTACGCGTGGGTGATTATAACTGCAGTTTATTTTTTTTCTTAACTAAAAAAAAAGAGAGAAGAAAGAAAGAATAAGCAGGGAGAGGAAGCAAGAGGGAGATTCGTGGAAGATGGAGTGGTAACTCGAGTGTATACTCGAGTGCAATTGAGATTTTCTCGGGTTTAGCACTTAAGTGCTTACCCTTGTTAAATTTTTAAGTTAATCATCTTAAACCATTTTAAATATGAATAAATTAATTTATGTTTGTAAATTTTGAGTTAAGAAATTAATATGAAATTGAGAACCATATATTAGACTTTAATTAATTAATGAATTTTAAGGGTAAATCAAACTTATAATTAATAACGGTTAATGTAAGCTAATTATTTAGAAAAGTAATCAAATAAATGTTAATGAAGGTCATTAACTAGATTATTTTATAATAAATTAATGTGATTGATTTTTAATTAGATTAATTAATTTAATAATAATCATTATAATAGTTTAAATGTAATTACTTATTAGGAAGTAATTAAGGAATTAATCACTTATTGTAATTAATTAAGAAAATTAATTAAATGGTAGTTAATTAAATTAAGGGTCGATTTAATTGTCAATAAATTAATCAAGGGAAATTAATAAAAGGATAATTGAATAATTTAAAGGTCAATTATTCAATAATTAAAGGTTGGTTTATTTGGTAAATAATTAAAGGACCATTAATCAAACAATTTGAAATCGATTAAAGTTAATTAATTATGATTGATGATCATTTGATTTAAATTAGTCAGAAAATTAATTGAGCATACTTATGAATGTTTGAATTCTACTGATGTTGAATTGTTTGATACCCCTGGAATTGATGCTTTGTGATAGGTCTTGATTTGTGTTATAATCTGAAATGTAATTTTTTATCTGAGATAAATGTAATTATTATCTGTGATATATATCTGTGATCTGTGAATGAACGATAAGCATGATAGTTAATACCGCTTATCAACTATATTTCTGTATTCTGATCTGTGATGATTGAATGATGTTGCACTATTGTGTAAAACCCTGGACCACACCATACACACACAAATATGGATTTCACGAGGAAATCGGTTAAGTCACAGATTTTTGAAATGGTTTAAAATTTGAATTTTTAAATTCAAATGTTTTGGAAATGGAATTGGAATAGAAGTGAAAAGCTTTTGAAATGGAATTTCAAAGATGGAAATTTATTTTGAATAATTGGATTAAGCGTTGGAATTTAAATACTTTAATTTAAATTTGAATTCAATATTCAAATTGAATTCTGTAATTTGAAACTAGGGATTAATGATATTATACTAGTCATTATGAGTTAAATCATTTTTAAAGGTATGGTTTTGGAAATTGGAATTTAACCCAAGGATTTCAACTCGTATAAATGAATCAGATTTCCAAAATGAAAACTGTTGTTTTCAAATGATAAACACTTTTAGATAAGAACCGAGATTCCAGTTAATTAGGGGAATTTCAAGATTGAATAGAGAAATGATTTTCCTAAGTTATGAATGAATTCTTTTTGAAAGCTATGAATTAAATCTGTTTATTTTTAACAGATTTAAATTGATGATTTATTTAAATCAAATTGAAATGAAATTGTTTTGAAGGCTATAAGTTAAATCTTTGATTTAAAGATTTAACGAGTAAATCAAATTGAAATGAAATTGTTTTGAAGGCTATAAGTTAAATCTTTGATTTAAAGATTTAACGAGTAAATTAAATTGAAATGAAATTGTTTTGAAGGCTATAAGTTAAATCTTTGATTTAAAGATTTAACGAGTAAATCAAATTGAAATGAAATTGTTTTGAAGGCTATAAGTTAAATCTTTGATTTAAAGATTTAACGAGTTAATCAAATTGAAATGAAAATTGTTTTGGAAAATCTGTGAATGAATCTTTTATTTAAAAGATTAAAATGTGAAAATTGTTTAAACCGTTAAAGGTTGTGAAAATGAATCTTTTTGTGTAAAGATTTGAAATGATAATTGGATTAAACCATTTGAAAGAAAGTTTTGAATTACTAAGTTGTGACTTAATTGAAATCCCAATATCCATATATTTTTAAATATTGCGCTCACTATTCGGTTTAGCCGGGAAAGGACCTTTGTGTCATATAACCCATTCTGAATATGTGATTTGACGTTATGGATAGCATTTGAAGACCGGTGATGAAGACCGGGTATTTGCGAAAGCGATAGGATGACCTATCGATTGTTTCTGCACCGAGTCGCGCCGGTATAGAGACTCCATATGTGATGGGAAGTCCGAACGTGATTAGTGAATATCCGGATTGCAAGGACTTCTTTGTAAGTGCCTTCGGTTCTGTTCGAGCCCGGAACAGACTTGTATGGATTGTATGTCTGACATTACAATTGAGATATAAAGCTGATATCTTTCAAATAAATTTCTGTTGGTGGCGGAGGATTTATTCTCTTAGCTTAACACCCTTCTCTGAGACGTACGAGCTCAGAGGTTATGTAGTTGAAGGTTATCAGCGATATATTCCCAATTTGGTAATGTGACATGCTGAGTATTGCTGTGAAATGATCATTGTGTTGATTATTTGTGATAAGATCATTTGTTTGATCGTTTATCTTTGTGATCATTTCTATGATCATTTGTTGACCCAAAGCACGGCTTTTGTATAAAGTGTGTTTTTGTGGACGAGACTTCGTCGAGCCTCACAAACCGGTAATGGTCGAAACAGGAATTGTGTGGCAAGGTTTTCAGGGATCGCTTCCCTAGGGTATGACCATTCCTTCTGGAAAAGGGTAGTATCATGGTATGGAGCCCAGATACTTACTCATGTTGAAACACTTATTATTATGGTGTGATGTTGGTTAGAGAGCTCTCGTTTAAAGGTTCCAAAGGACCGGGGGTGGCATATCTGAGGGTTTGTAATATCCCTTGGGAAAAGGGGTTCCCGGCTTTGTTTAGCAGAGAACGGTGGTTCTCGGGGCGTCCTTCCAGAGGCGTTTCCATGTGGCAATGGGAAGTTCCTTGGCCTGACCATTTGTTGGAAATCCATTCTTCAAATACGTACCTTGTACGGTTTTAGTTGTAGAACCTATCATTCACTTATGGTGGCGCCCCACTGTTTGGATGGTAGCTATAGTAGGCATACGATAATGGTCGTATGTTGGCTAAGATTTATATCTTTATTTTCGAAATAAATTTTTCCTACACTATGCACTAGTGATAATATCAAATGTTCTTTTAATGCGTATCAAGCATCTTTGACTATCATAAGGAGAAATCTCCTCCGATTCTGCGTTTGCATTGTGTGTGTGTGCGGGAGGCCTTATGGTAGTCTCATTTTTAAAAAGCATTGCGAATTGACTTTGAAAATTTTTTGTTGAATGTTTTTAAAGATAAACTGTTTTTGTTGCTCTCACCAGTCCCATGACTGATCCGGAGTTTATTGTTTCTTTCCTAAACTCTGGGTGCTCATAATTTTCTACACGAGCAGTCTAGAGTTGGGTTTTTCAGATAGCTAGGTTTAGTGGATTATCTGGAGTTAGTTCAGTCTTTGGACCACACCAGTCTTGCTTATGCTAGGTGATATGTGATGGGGGGTTCGAGCTATTGCTGGATTGATTCTTGGAGATGGAGTTGCAGTTCTCAGAGTTCTTCCTTGAAGACTATCTTAGAGTTATATTGTTCCGCTGCTAGATGTCATCTGTTTTCTTTCCCGCTGCTATTTATTGTATCATATCTCTGATGTATATTGATATCTATTGGATCATCTGTTGTATCAGATATTGTATCAAAGCTGTATATCAATGTATTATTCTTTTATTCCGCTGTGTTGTTTACTTAATGTTGTTATAAGCTCCGGCGAATCGGATTTGAACGGTCGAATCTACGACATTCGAGTACGATTTGAAGTATGGATGTCGATTTTCGAGTGGGCAAAATTCGAAACGTTACAGTGAAATATTTATCAGAGGATAATTTAGAGATATAAATTTAGAATGGGAATTCATAGAGGAATGGGTAATTTTTAAAAAAATAAATAATGGTTTATTTTCAAAGGTGTGGAAAGGAAAGAGTCCCTGGAAGGCTGAGTATATTTACAAAGAAAGATTTCCAAGTATAAGTTAGAGGTTTTAAAGGGGTTTTAAAAGAATGTTTAGAAAAAAATTATTATTTTAAATTATTTTAGAATTTTAAAGTAATTATTTATTTAAATTAATTATAATAGTGATTATTTTAAAGGTTTAACTAGTATTATGATTTAAAAGATAATTATTTAATATTTATACCTTATAAAACAACTTTTATTTTAAAATTAGTTTTGGCATAAGTTTTACATTAGAAATTATTACAAATTTCATAATTAGTATTTTAAATAAAGTGTTTAAATAGTTTTATTTTAAGTATTTTAAAGTATATTTTTTTGATAAAGTGATTTAAATTATTTTAAAATCTAAAGTATTAAGGCTTGGTGATTTTCAATGGAAATAAAACAAATTGGGTGGAAGTTATTCTGTAAGAGAAAAGTGATTTGAAACTATTTTTCAAAAGGGTTGAAGTGCAAAGAAATATCATGCAAAGATATTTTAAATCAAATAATTTGGGAAATTATTATGGCCCGATGATTGTTTGTAAATGTTATTTGATAGTTAAATAACCGACTATCAATATTGTCCAATGCACTGATCATTTCGAAGAGACTGAGATCGGGATTAATTTCCCGAAAACCACTTCGATCTGATTTGAATGTTTTCGTGAAGAAGACAAGAGCTTGGAGTCGAAGATGTAGCAGTGAAGTGCAAGGGCTAATCGCTACTAATCTCGAGGGTGATTCCAAAATGGATGTAGTAGGAGTAGTGCATTCGGTTCCATTCGGACCCGAAACGGACTTGCATGGATGAATACTTTCAGAACATCGTCAGGAGGACGATGAGCATTCTAAGTGAATGTGTGCTAAAAAGGTAACGCTTAACCTCAAGCCTCATCAACCGGGAATTGCTAAAACAGGAGTGGTGCACACAAGGCTAAGTGGCTAGCAACCAATTAGGATAAGGTCACCCCTGTCTAGAGGTCCCTTTTATTTGGCTGTGTGGGCGGTTGCTGATCCCAACCGCGGGTGAAGTTATTTGGACTATCCAGTAAGGGGTAGCTCCGGTCTTGTGATGCAAGGGATCAGGGTAGATCCTCGGTACGGTGATCTAGACCACGTACTGTGATGCGTGGTACCCTAGTAGCCCTGCCATTGTATGGAATCTAATCTCCAATAAGCACCTGTACGGTTTTGATTGCGCCCAACTATGCTGAAATATGAGATGCAAGCATATCGGCTAGATTCTATTTTACTTTCTTTAGACGTTGTTATAATATCAGACGAATTTGATAAAAATGTTTTGGTTATCGTAAGGTAAAAACCCAGCATGTTATTTGTGGCATGGTCTTACCAGATACCTTTGATTTTAAAAAAGATTTTGAAAACTTTAATACTCCAATTGGGTGTGTTTTCTCACTCTGGTTTTCCAGACTGATTCGGATGTCATTTAACTATAATGCTCGGGTCAGACCGAGTATTATAGAGTATAGATTCTGGATGGACTACTGTGGAGCTCAGGAGACGAGCTGGATGACGAGGCGTATTTATGTGGAGTTATATTCCATTGTGCAGTGTAAGCTGTATATCTAGCTTTAGGAGGACAAGTTATTATAAATGTCCTGAATTTGGTTGTTGATTTGTGTTGTACTCTGATGATGTAATGTAAAAATAGTTATAGATTCTTTATAAAAAATCCGCTGTTATCTATTATATATTATTCCGATGAGATTGTGAGATTCTTATATTGTTTTCTATTTCTTCTTCTACCTTCTTCTTCTTTAACCCTAATGGTTCGTATTTTCGTTCACTTTGAGTTGATATGATGGAGAATAGTGTCGACTCAGGGGGTACAGGTTTGCAGGCCTTACATATTAAGTATCAGTTATTATTACAATTCTTGTTTCCAATGTTTCTCTATAAAGCAGAAGTGACTATTCATTCTCATCATTCCAACTTTACCTTAAATCACATTTATTCTTATACATGTGTTTTTATCTCGGATGGTCAAACTATTTAAAAGAAAACCTTACTACAATATCATAACAAACTTTTTACAAAAGCGCATTCGATTATTCTTAACATTTAAGACATCAAATATGTAGCACTTTATGTAAACCGATCAAGATGACATTTCAACGATCGAGTTAGATGTATCTCATAGTTTATGGTCTTGTGTTATATTAAAATAATATGATCCTTTTGAAATCATTCAAGTTGAATACATGATCTTAAAATACTGTTTATTGGCTTACTTTGAATGAACGAACTTCATTGAGATATTGTACCCCACAAACTATGACTGTTCACCATATAACATTTATATGTGAAAGTACATGGATCAAATATCCATAGTCTTGAATTGCATTATAGTTCAAAAACTCATAAAATGCAATACACGGTCTAAACCAAATAAAGATATTGACCAACTTACGAGTATATTAAGTAGTTGAAATTGAGCACTTGTATGGGTATAGAAACATTATATAACATGTAATTAGAATTATTAGTAAGTGTATATTATATTTCTATTTGTCAACTTTCAATTCAGTTTGTTTATATATGTTAATTGACAAACGTTTTATCAATCATATTAAATGCACAAATTTATCATTGTAGACAATTATAACATCATATAGCTTATGTTCTTACAATATTAGAAGGGTTAAATGTTACTATTTCACTTTTCTAATAAGGCTCCCACTAGTCTTTTACATTTCCCTAAACCCTAAGATGAAACATAGAGGTCTTATAACTTCACTAGTGGGTGTTAGGACTCATTTGTTTTGGTATTTTGACCTTGAGTTTGCTCAACAAATCATAGTCCCACAAACGATGGATAACTCCTTATCGGTTGTATCATATACAACTCCTAACCCATTTTTCCTTGTTCTAATCTCATTTCGACCTTGATTTTTCTCAACAAATCAAAAAAGATTATTCACTCATACCTACCATATCGTGATGGCCTAAGTATAATATATGTATCTTGAGTTTTCTCAACAAATACATATGGTTATCTTACCTCATCTCTTCAGTATATTAATAATACTACGCATGATAGAGGACAACATTTATTGAAGATTCATAATCTTCAATATATGTATTTAATGATATCGACTCATAGAATAATATATTTCTTATGAAATACCTAAGTGATTCAAGTGTCAGGCACATCAGAAATCATGATATGTGTACATTTAAACATGTATTTATTTCTCAAGTCTATTTGGGTTTCTTTAATGTCCCACATTTAGTTTATACACATACCATATAAGTTTTATTATTATATAATTTTTATATTTCATATTACTTATATGATAGTCTTACGTATAATATATCATTAATTAAATATTATCCAACTAATTTTAATCAATTAACTCTTTAATTAATTTTAAATTAGTATTCCAATGTAACTTTTATATTAGACATATCTACTGCAACATTTATAGTGTATATTATTACCTTTATAGTGTCGCACACATATATCATATATATGTGTATTTTATTTAATTAATTAACCTTTAATTAATTTATTCAATTAAATAATTCTTACTAAAATTTATTAATTTTAAAATTTATCTTGTATACATACATGTATACTTATGTTATCTTAAACATTTTAAAATAACATAACATATATCAACATATATAATACATGCATATATGCATTAATTAATTAACATATTTAATTTATTTATTTTATTAATCTTATTAATAAATTTAAAATATGAAATTATTATTTAAATATTTTCAAATATTTTGAAAATATCATTATCCTTTCAAAAAATTTGGAAACTTATGTAGTATTATAATTTTTATAACAAACATGTTTTATTTAAAATTTAAATTTAAAATTTAAAATCTTTATTTTTAATTTTCAAAATGATTTTGAAAATTAGCCCAAGGCCCAAATTAAGTTGGGGCTTTTCTATTAGGGGCAACCTTTGGGCTCACTTCACCTTTCGGCTAGGTCGGTAACTAGGTATGACATGGTACTTTACCCGATTTCAATCCTAGACATTACCTTTCTAGACACTGTACTAAGAGGGCAAGCTTAATTAGTTAGCCCTAATATGACTAATTTAGACCGCATACACTATTGGGCTCTGATGCCATTGTTGGAACTGGACCAGCCGGCAGCGGAAGTTATGAGTAAATTTCAAATTTTTTACCCTATTGGATCTTTATTGGGTCTATGAGGTCTAACTGAATTAGAACATTTCTAAATTTCATTTAAATAAAATCATATTTTTATTTAAATTCAAATATATTAAATATGAGATTATTGTTATTTGATTTAGTTTATACATAAATGTATCATATACATATATATGTGAGTGCATGTGTAACATAATAATCCGTAAAAGGTATAATATGCCCATATGTAGATGTTGAGATTTACATCACAATATACATATTAGCTTATTTTGTACGTCATGTATGTTGTCTAAATATGTGCGTGTATATGTGTTACATATGTATATTGTCTAAAAATTTGAAATTGAGCTATGAAATGTAAGTTAAGTAAAATTAATGAAATAGATCAATGAAATGAATTAATGAAAAAGAACTTAAGTTTTGAAGTGAAATTAAGTATAAGTGGTTGTATAAAAAGCTTATAATAAACTTAAGTAATGGTTTATGAAATGGTTTATAAATGAAAGTAGTATTAAAGTTAATGTTTATAAACTTAAGTAAATTTTTTTGAAATGATTCATAAATGAATTTAGTAGTGACGCCCCATCCCGAGACCCACCTTAGCAAAGAGAATTAACAAGTAATTCCGTCTACTAAAGAGGAGAATAGGGCTGGTTAAGGGCGACCATCTACAATTTTGTCTTAAACATTCATTGAATACGTCGATAAATGCATTTTTTTTTTCAACTCAAGTGGATCGACATACCCAGTAAATGCTTAATCCAAAACTATAGGTGGCTAACGGATCTATCAGAACAAAATACAATAACTGAATGTAAATCACATCATAGAACAGTAACCAACATCATATATATACATATACACTGATATGTGTTTAGTACAATACAATATGAATACAATAAAGGTGGTACTCGACCACACCATAAATATCGAATCAAATATAACTACATCAGAGTATGCGAAAGAATAGTAACTACTCAAGAGAAAGAAGAGCTGATATCCAACATCAACTTCAAGCTAAGCCCAATAGGTGATACCTGAAACAACTCGGTCTGACCCGAGTGAAAACACACGGGTCAGGCTAGCTAGAACTTATTATTAGTAAGGGTGATGATAAGAGATAAAGGGAAAACCATTCCATCATTACCAATGGAATGATATAGGTCATCAAGTTATCTCTAGAGTGATACATCAATGGTTCATCATAATTGCATAGAGGAATACAATATGTATATTAGATAGACATGGTTTATCTAATTATATATATAACCGAATGAAATGGGTGAGGATATGGACCATAAAGTAAATCTTCATAAGATAATTAAACTTCAAGAATCCATCATAAATAAAACCCATCTAAGAGAAACTTCTTAATTATTATACCTCATCTCATCGGTATAAATATAAATACATCTCAAATCCATCATTAAACTCATTATAAAGGAACCTCCATAATCATTTATACCTCATATCATTGGTATAAATATATATCTATCTTAAATCTATTATCAACACTCATCATAAAAGCATTACCATAATTTATACCTCATCTCATTGGTATAAATATATAAAATGTCTCAAATCCATCTTGATACAGCCCAGAAATAATCCAAAACATCATATTCGAAATCACCATAAAACCATGTATATAAATTAGCCCTTTTCTTATATAAGGCTATAATAAAGCATCATCATCAAAACAGAGAAAACGAAACATCTAAACTTCATGGAAAACAGCACGTGCTTTACATCTTGACTAGTACTAGTAATTTGGTACCATACATCGTGATGACTTGGGGTCTCATAAACATCATAACATCGTGATTGACTAGTCGGAACATCTTAATGACACCCAATAACAAATCCGAGTAAAAACTTCATGGTGATTGGAGTTGAGTAATAACATCGTGAACATCGTGGTGACTCCAATCATACTCGGTCTAGTACTAGTAACATCTTGAATGTGTCTCAACTATTCGAATAGGAACCCAAAAGGCGAGAACGTATATCCCATACTATACGTTCTCCCCAAATGGTTTACTAATCGTTAGTTGGTTCCACATTAGAAAACATCATAAAACATCAGAACCATCATAAAACTCACTCTGCCTCATCTCATCGGCGAGTTAATATAATACCACACTCATCTCTACTCATCGACGAGTAATGGTTCCATCGTGACTTGTCTCATTTCATCGACAAGTAAAAATCATCATAACCATCTTAACTTCATAAATCATCATAAACATCTTAACTTCATGAATACTTCATAAATACACTTACCTCATATCATCGGCAAATGCAATTAAATCTCATAATGGTTTCTCATAAACCATCATCCCCGAAAAGGGAAATCTCATCTCAAGACTCACCTCATCTCATCGGCAAGTAAAACAACATCTTAAAACGGTCCTTCATCGAATATACTTCTAAATTGGAGTTCTCGGACCATATAACTACCCAAAATTCAATAGCATCTTAAATCATCTCTAACAGTTCATCGAAAGATTTTCGATCGTACAAGTCCGAAATTAACCGTAAAGTAAATTCACGAGTCCCATACCTCGTAATTTTACTAAACCGTTTAATTTACTTCCTCATACGTCCGAAAAAGCATCAAAATAATTAAAATGAATAAAATTAATTTTAAAAGATTTTACTTGAGAAAACGGGGTTATAAAACAAATTTTAGAAACTTATCTAAAAGATTTTGAGAGAAAACACATCATTAAAAAGGATTTTAATAATTTTTAAAAGCCTTAAAAATAAAGAATAATTGTTTAAAAACCTCTAAAATACATAAAAACATTTATTCTCCAACCATGATGTTAGAAGATATTCTGGAATTTATTCGGAATCTCTTTTTTTTTTTTTTAAACTCATAAAAACATCAGTTTTCAATTTAATCGGCCTAAACCGATATTCAAATTTAAATCGAATTTGAATTAATTTAAATTCAAATCTCATCCTAACTTGATTAGTCCATTGCTAGACAAAATGATCAAATATTAGCATTAAATTTCATAAAAAAAAAATTCGCAAAGAATGCAAATGGAACCGTCGAAATCAGACAAATATAAATATTGTGGCTGTTAATGACAGGCCCGCAGTGAAAATGTCAATTTTTCACCAGGTAAACTTCGAAATCCTACAAAACTCAAAACATAAAAGTTGTAGCCTACATCAGAAGGTTTCCAGAACATCAAAAATTTCGTTATTCCGATCAGTTACGAATAAGTTATGAGTGAAATACTACTTAGAAAAATTTATGTGCACTGGCTATCAACAACGGCCAGCGATAAAAATGTCAGTTATTCACTATATAAACCTCAAAGTCATTCAAAACTGAAAACAGAAAAGTTGTGGCATATTTTACATGGATTTCAGAACATCTAATATTTCTAAATTTTGATTTGAAACAAGAAAGTTATGATCAAATTACTAAAAACAAACATCAACTCAGCCTGAACTTATGCATTTGCAGGACAGCGACAAACAATTGTAATTTTAGACTAGATAACTTTGAAATCTGGCAAAACGTATAAAATGAAAGTTTTAGCTTAGTTTCTAATCTTTCCGGAATGACTAAGATCATCAAAATTGGTTAAGAAACGAAGTAGTTATGGCGAATTTAGTTTTAGCCTTTCACAGAGCAAATATTGATTTTGCTCTCGGGATTACAGTAGAAAATTACGATTTTGACATAGATATCTTCATAATTTCAGAAATACAAAACATGAAAGTTGTAGTACATGAAATAAGCTTTCCGGAATATAAAATATTATCAAAATCCGATCAAAAATGAGAAAGTTATGTCTAATTTAGTTTTAGGTTTCAATTCTGAAAATCAACAGAGCGGAGCATGTATCTCAGATTAAAACCCAATTTCGACCCTTTAAATAATAGAATCTGCAGAAACTTACAACACAAAAGTTTTAGCGCAAAGTTTAAGCTTTCCAGAACTTTAAATTTTGTCAAAATACGATAAGAAACGAGAAAGTAATGCTTTATTTACTAACCAATATCTATCATAGAAATTTGACAGGGCAGAGACTATTACTCTGTTAAAAAAAGCGGATTTTGACCAAGAAATCTTCAATATATGAGAAAGTAATTAAAACAAAAGTTCTTCCTTAGAAAATTATCTTTCTACTGCAAAAAGGTTCAACACAATTGGATTAATCAATCAAAAGTTATGTCCATTTTACTTTCAGGTATTAACTCAGGAAATTGTTATATGGCTGTGCTATAACATTAGTTTCAAACTCAATATTGACCAATTTAACAGCAAAATTTCGAAATATGATTAAAATGAAACTTGTATCTAATTGAAATATCTTTTAACCACAAAAAGATTGAGTCAATTTGGATTAATCTACCATATATTATCGTTGTTTTACTGCAGCTACTTTGTTTTATCAAATTTCCAGCAAACAATAACACAAAATCACATAAGTTCTCAACCAAATTGCATACAATTAAATCAAAAATCATTCAAACAATAATGTGCAGCAAACAAAGATTTAGAAATAAGCATGTGAGTGATTAACTCACCTCTATTCTTTAATTCAACAATCCATATTATCACTTCAGCCCAAATTTCCAAACTAGTAAACCCTAAACAAAAATCAATCCAAAATATACCCAAAAGCCCTAATTTAGTTTACTGTAAATTGAGAAATAAAATCACACTTGAGATGTATTTAAGCTAGAGATGATTACCTGCACAAATAAGCTCCCAAAGATGTTTAATTTACCATGAATTGAAGAAGAGATTTGATTTTTTTTTCTTCTAGGTTTTGAAAGAGGAATTGAATTCTTTGGTTTTCTAAGCTTTTAGAAAAGAACGTACTCTTTTCATCAAATGAGAAGGAAGCTTCTCTTAAATGTGCTAAGTGGTTTGAGGTATGGACCCAATTGCCAAGTGTTACAAAAATCCTAAGTGTTAATAATTTATAAAACACTATTTTACATTTTAACTAAGGTTTTAGTTAACATTGTCTTAACCATTCATAATTTATCAAACCCATTCACAAAGAGAAAGTTATTCTTATCATTTTTAATTAAAATAAAATAAATTATAATCACAATTTATCATTTTAAAATAATAAATCACAATATTAACACTTAACAACATTTACAACATTTTCCAAAGTTATCTTAAAATTAATTAAGATAAACAATTCAATTATTCATAAAACTAGATTTAATTTCATAGTTAAATTTCACAAATCCCAGTTTAGAATTAATTATCCCTAACTAGGTCTAATTAATCAGGTCTCCAACAACAGGGTTGTTACAGACTCCCCCCTTACAAAAATTGCGTCCCTGCAATTTTCTAGAAAAAGAGCTGTAAGCAACACAAAAATTCAATCGACCAAGGATATGGGACATGCTCGAAACTCAAACCATTCATATCAACATAGAATGGTAGAGGTAAACAAGGAAAAACTCACTTGGTTAATCCAATGGCCTATCAAATGCTAATATAGTGATTAGCAAGCCATCGAATTTTCCAAGTAACTCGAACGAATTTCGAAGATATCCCGTCTTCGAATCAATACTCAATAAAAAGCTCAATAAATTATCTATCAAATAAGATAGATTTCTCAAAACTCTATGAATAGAGTCGGGATCAAACTCATTCAAACCTGAACTTTTAAACAATAGAGAAGATCATCAACAAGATTTTCCGCATAATAATACGGAAAGAACATCCTCACAACAAGATAAACTCAATAGACAAGATAGATAAATCACACAAAATGGCTTCTCACGAGGCCACCAAACTCGAACGACTGTGAAAATGCACGCCGTCATCAATAGCACAAGAATAGAGTGAACTCAAGAACAAGAATATAAGCTCAAATTACTTTTCAATCCAAGATATTTAGATTTTTTTTTCTCAACGTCTTTTAAATTTTAAATCTCAATTTTCAATATTTGAAAATTTTCAAACTCTTTACTATATTACTTAGTAAGTAGTTTAAAACTCAAATTAAAAATCCAAATTTCTTCTCTTACTTCAAAATTAATTTTCAAAGAATTTTGTAAATCCATAATAATTTTCCTCAAAATAAATTAAGGGTTTAAATTCTCTTTACTCTTTTTATTAACCACTTAAATCCTTTAAAAACAATCTCCAAATCCTCTTATAACTCTTTTCTTAAAACATTTAATGTATATAATATAGATTCCAAAATATCAAAATATACTTTCAATAAAGTATAGTTCAAAGTAAATAAATAAGTGGCATTGCCTCGCCATTTAACCTCTAATAAATAGATATATTTGTTGGCTGCAGAGTCGATCGAAGGATCAAAATTGCCTTGCCACTCTGTTACTCGACTTTAAAATCAATGGCTGCAATTACCATTCAAAAAATAAATTTAATATATAATCTCAAAATATATTTTCAAAATCTCAATTTTTAAAACACAACCATTTTGTCTGATTGCCTCATCATAGCATTTAGGAGATTTCTATCGATAACGTTGATCAGGCGCATCGACCAGAACTCTTAACTACTCGATGGACAACCCAACACTCTTAAATTATTTTTATAAAAGAAATACTACTCATGTAAATATATTCCCAAAATATTCTTTGATATTTTTTTTTTAATCTCAAAGCTCAAATTTCTCTTTAAAACTCTTATTTATATAGCTTCAAAACTCAAACCAAAGAACATTAAGAGAATGCATCGAGATATTCCCAGAATACTCGATTCTCGAAATCAATAGAAGGAGATAGAGTGTTCGTCAATCTTACGATGTCACGAGCCACTCCCAAAAATCATCAAGATACAGGATAAGAAAGATATTATTCTCGAAGGAGAAGAAGAAACAATCCACGAATCACTACTTTAGTCGGAGTAATGCTAAAGGATAACATTGATTGAGTATATGAAAAGAACACACAAACGAAGCTGAATGATAAACTCAATCAAACTCGAATAATCTAGAAACTCACCTCATTCCTTAGTGAATATCCTCATGGAAGGATAACCGAAGAGCCAAGAATAAGGTTACCTCAACAATCGATTGCCCGATTGGATGTCAAATCCAAACGGACTCACAAAACTCAACAAAGTCACCTTGACTGGAATTCGAGATATATCATCAACATCTCGATACTCAAGAGTGAACACAGAAACTTCGGAATCATCACTAACATTTCAAAATGATAGAAATAATAACCTAATCAAATTAGGATGCCTAAATAAATATAGGATCCTATAACAACAAAAGGATCGGACTTAACATCAAGTAAGTCAATCTATCTCAAATCAGATACATCTCAAGATAGTGAGTAATAAACAAATACTCACTAAAGCAGCAACAAATAGAGAACTCAGAATGTTCACAACAAGCCAATCATTGTGGATCCCTTTAATAGGATCACAACTCTCAAAGGAATGCAACAAGAATGCTCAAAGAAATCGATCAGCTCCATCGATACGAATTTACTTGTATCGATAAAAATAAGAATAGAACAATCCCAAATAAGATTTTATATAAGACAAGATGACATCAAACTCTATTATGGAATACTACGGAATACAATATATCTATATTCCTAGACATATTCCACTTCAACAATCCTAAAACTCGAAAAAGAATCAAGGCTCGATTCTAAAACAAGCTCGAATAAAGGACAATGATTCATTCGTATTGTACTTCGATGTATCATGATATACGTACTGTTCTGTGTTTATTCTACTTTGTTCTGACCACAGCTCTGATACCATGCTGTGACGCCCCACCCCGAGACCCACCTTAGCAAAGAGAATTAACAAGTAATTCCGTCTACTAAAGCGGAGAATAGGGCTGGTTAAGGGCGACCATCTACAATTTTGTCTTAAACATTCATTGAATACGTCGATAAATGCATTTTTTTTCAACTCAAGTGGATCGACATACCCAGTAAATGCTTAATCCAAAACTATAGGTGGCTAACGGATCTATCAGAAAAAAATACAATAACTGAATGTAAATCACATCACAGAATAGTAACCAACATCATATATATACATATACACTGATATGTGTTTAGTACAATACAATATGAATACAATAAAGGTGGTACTCGACCACACCATAAATATCGAATCAAATATAACTACATCAGAGTATGCGAAAGAATAGTAACTACTCAAGAGAAAGAAGAGCTGATATCCAACATCAACTTCAAGCTAAGCCCAATAGATGATACCTGAAACAACTCGGTCTGACCCGAGTGAAAACACACGGGTCAGGCTAGCTAGAACTTATCATTAGTAAGGGTGATGATAAGAGATAAAGGGAAAACCATTCCATCATTACCAATGGAATGATATAGGTCATCAAGTTATCTCTAGAGTGATACATCAATGGTTCATCATAATTGCATAGAGGAATACAATATGTATATTAGATAGACATGGTTTATCTAATTATATATATAACCGAATGAAATGGGTGAGGATATGGACCATAAAGTAAATCTTCATAAGATAATTAAACTTCAAGAATCCATCAGAAATAAAACCCATCTAAGAGAAACTTCTTAATTATTATACCTCATCTCATCGGTATAAATATAAATACATCTCAAATCCATCATTAAACTCATTATAAAGGAACCTCCATAATCATTTATACCTCATATCATTGGTATAAATATATATCTATCTTAAATCTATTATCAACACTCATCATAAAAGCATTACCATAATTTATACCTCATCTCATTGGTATAAATATATAAAATGTCTCAAATCCATCTTGATACAGCCCAGAAAGAATCCAAAACATCATATTCGAAATCACCATAAAACCATGTATATAAATTAGCCCTTTTCTTACATAAGGCTATAATAAAGCATCATCATCAAAACAGTGAAAACGAAACATCTAAACTTCATGGAAAACAGCACGTGCTTTACATCTTGACTAGTACTAGTAATTTGGTACCATACATCGTGATGACTTGGGGTCTCATAAACATCATAACATCGTGATTGACTAGTCGGAACATCTTAATGACACACAATCACAAATCCGAGTAAAAACTTCATGGTGATTGGAGTTGAGTAATAACATCGTGAACATCGTGGTGACTCCAATCATACTCGGTCTAGTACTAGTAACATCTTGAATGTGTCTCAACTATTCGAATAGGAACCCAAAAGGCGAGAACGTATATCCCATACTATACGTTCTCCCCAAATGGTTTACTAATCGTTAGTTGGTTCCACATTAGAAAACATCATAAAACATCAGAACCATCATAAAACTCACTCTGCCTCATCTCATCGGCGAGTTAATATAATACCACACTCATCTCTACTCATCGACGAGTAATGGTTCCATCGTGACTTGTCTCATTTCATCGACAAGTAAAAATCATCATAACCATCTTAACTTCATAAATCATCATAAACATCTTAACTTCATGAATACTTCATAAATACTCTTACCTCATATCATCGGCAAATGCAATTAAATCTCATAATGGTTTCTCATAAACCATCATCCCCGAAAAGGGAAATCTCATCTCAAGACTCACATCATCTCATCGGCAAGTAAAACAACATCTTAAAACGGTCCTTCATCGAATATACTTCTAAATTGGAGTTCTCGGACCATATAACTACCCAAAATTCAATAGCATCTTAAATCATCTCTAACAGTTCATCGAAAGATTTTCGATCGTACAAGTCCGAAATTAACCGATAAGTAAATTCACGAGTCCCATACCTCATAATTTTACTAAACCGTTTAATTTACTTCCTCATACGTCCGAAAAAGCATCAAAATAATTAAAATGAATAAAATTAACTTTAAAAGATTTTACTTGAGAAAACGGGGTTATAAAACAAATTTTAGAAACTTATCTAAAAGATTTTGAGAGAAAACACATCATTAAAAAGGATTTTAATAATTTTTAAAAGCCTTAAAAATAAAGAATATTTGTTTAAAAACCTCTAAAAATACATAAAAACATTTATTCTCCAACCATGATGTTAGAAGATATTCTGGAATTTATTCGGAATCTTTTTTTTTTTTTTTTAAACTCATAAAAACATCAGTTTGCAATTTAATCGGCCTAAACCGATATTCAAATTTAAATCGAATTTGAATTAATTTAAATTCAAATCTCATCCTAACTGGATTAGTCCATTGCTAGACAAAATGATCAAATATTAGCATCAAATTTCATTAAAAAAAAATTCGCAAAGAATGCAAATGGAACCGTCGAAATCAGACAAATATAAATATTGTGGCTGTCAATGACAGGCCCGCAGTGAAAATGTCAATTTTTCACCAGGTAAACTTCGAAATCCTACAAAACTCAAAACATAAAAGTTGTAGCCTACATCAGAAGGTTTCCATAACATCAAAAATTTCGTTATTCCGATCAGTTACGAATAAGTTATGAGTGAAATACTACTTAGAAAAATTTATGTGCACTGGCTATTAACAACGGCCAGCGATAAAAATGTCAGTTATTCACTATATAGACCTCAAAGTCATTCAAAACTGAAAACAGAAAAGTTGTGGCATATTTTACATGGATTTCAGAACATCTAAAATTTCTAAATTTTGATTTGAAACAAGAAAGTTATGATCAAATTACTAAAAACAAACATCAACTCAGCCTGAACTTATGCATTTGCAGGACAGCGACAAACAATTATAATTTTAGACTAGATAACTTTGAAATCTGGCAAAACGTATAAAATGAAAGTTTTAGCTTAGTTTCTAATCTTTCCGGAATGACTAAGATCATCAAAATTGGTTAAGAAACGAAGTAGTTATGGCGAATTTAGTTTTAGCCTTTCACAGAGCAAATATTGATTTTGCTCTCGGGATTACAGTAGAAAATTACGATTTTGACATAGCTAACTTCATAATTTCAGAAATACAAAACATGAAAGTTGTAGTACATGAAATAAGCTTTCCGGAATATAAAATATTATCAAAATCCGATCAAAAATGAGAAAGTTATGTCTAATTTAGTTTTAGGTTTCAATTCTGAAAATCAACAGAGCGGAGCATGTATCTCAGATTAAAACCCAATTTCGACCCTTTAAATAATAGAATCTGCAGAAACTTACAACACAAAAGTTGTAGCGCAAAGTTTAAGCTTTCCAGAACTTTAAATTTTGTCAAAATATGATAAGAAACGAGAAAGTTATGCTTTATTTACTAACCAATATCTATCATAGAAATTTGACAGGGCAGAGACTATTACTCTGTTAAAAAAACCGGATTTTGACCGAGAAATCTTCAAAATATGAGAAAGTAATTAAAACAAAAGTTCTTCCTTAGAAAATTATCTTTCTACTGCAAAAAGGTTCAACACAATTGGATTAATCAATCAAAAGTTATGTCCATTTTACTTTCAGGTATTAACTCAGGAAATTGTTATATGGCTGTGCTATAACATTAGTTTCAAACTCAATTTTGACCAATTTAACAGCAAAATTTCGAAATATGATTAAAATGAAACTTGTATCTAATTGAAATATCTTTCAAACACAAAAAGATTGAGTCAATTTGGATTAATCTACCATATATTATCGTTGTTTTACTGCAGCTACTTTGTTTTATCAAATTTCCAGCAAACAATAACACAAAAATCACATAAGTTCTCAACCAAATTGCATACAATTAAATCAAAAATCATTCAAACAATAATGTGCAGCAAACAAAGATTTAGAAATAAGCATGTGAGTGATTAACTCACCTCTATTCTTTAATTCAACAATCCATATTATCACTTCAGCCCAAATTTCCAAACTAGTAAACCCTAAACAAAAATCAATCCAAAATATACCCAAAAGCCCTAATTTAGTTTACTGTAAATTGAGAAATAAAATCACACTTGAGATGTATTTAAGCTAGAGATGATTACCTGCACAAATAAGCTCCCAAAGATGTTTAATTTACCATGAATTGAAGAAGAGATTTGATTTTTTTTTCTTCTAGGCTTTGAAAGAGGAATTGAATTCTTTGGTTTTCTAAGCTTTTAGAAAAGAACGTACTCTTTTCATCAAATGAGAAGGAAGCTTCTCTTAAATGGGCTAAGTGGTTTGAGGTATGGACCCAATTGCCAAGTGTTACAAAAATCCTAAGTGTTAATAATTTATAAAACACTATTTTACATTTTAACTAAGGTTTTAGTTAACATTGTCTTAACCATTCATAATTTATCAAACCCATTCACAAAGAGAAAGTTACTCTTATCATTTTTAATTAAAATAAAATAAATTATAATCATAATTTATCATTTTAAAATAATAAATCACAATATTAACACTTAACAACATTTACAACATTTTCCAAAGTTATCTTAAAATTAATTAAGATAAACAATTCAATTATTCATAAAACTAGATTTAATTTCATAGTTAAATTTCACAAATCCCAGTTTAGAATTAATTATCCCTAACTAGGTCTAATTAATCAGGTAACCAACAACAGGGTTGTTACATTAGTATGTAGTGAAATGTTGTTAAACATAAAATGAATGTATATGAATATGAAAAATGAAAGTAAATAAATGAATATGAATAAAGTAATGAGAATGATGAATAAAAAGAATGGGATACAATATGAAACCAATCGAAATAAATACATAAGTTGTATGTATATTATTTTATTCGCATAACTGTTTGATCCAGATTCGAATATATGATTTTAAGATGATTTACATCGGCTCGAGTTAGGATTTTTCGCTCGATTCTCGATGGCGAACACTGGATATGGATTTTTGATTGATTTTGATATTTTCTATCATAGTATCTGGCTATGCAAGGAGAATGGCGGTTTCTATTGAAGGAACCAGATCTGAGTCCAAACTAGAGTGGACCTGTGAACGTTAGTTCGGAAGTGAAATTGTGTGATCGAGCGAGTGATCAGGTATGACGTAAGGATGGTATATATATACATCGTACGGGCATGATAAATTAAATGTTGACATTGGAATATGTAAACTGATATGTTTATGAATTAATTGGATGGATATCATTTGTTTTATGGTTTCATTTGTTACATTTGCATATGATCATTGTATTAGTCCATGTTATATATTGATATTACTTTCCATATACTTGTTCTCATTGGTTGTTTTGTGATTAGTAGGTGTGGATGGTATATGTTTCACATTTGGAGCTCGCTTTCGCATTATGTTGACTATTTATGCTTGCTAATACTAATAGAAGGTGCACATCTCAGATTACATGTCGTACTTTTATATTTTTTTATGGGATGCCTCATCCTTGAAAATGATATGTATATTTGTGATTTTATATATATATATATATATATATATATATATATATATATTGTATAAAAAATCAATCGAAACGGGCAAAGGAAGTGCTGGTGAATTTTTTCGTAAATTTAAGGCGTTAGAATTTTTTTGAGAATTTTGGAAAATTATTGATACTAAAATTTTGATTTTAAGTTATAACTTGGAATGATGAACGGATGGTATTAGTTGAAATATGTGAATGAATTTTAAAGACTTAGAAGTTTTATAATATGTAACAATCCTCTTTTCCATACAATTCAAGCTGATAATAATCCACATAGTTCGGTCCAAATCAAATGGAAAGACGGATAGTTAAGGAAAGAAAGAAAAAAAAAGAAGAGAAGAGAAGAAGAGAAACTAAAACAACACAGAATCTCACAATCGCAGCGAAACAACGTATAATATAATATCAATGATCTTTACAAAAGAAAAACTATTATATACATACATCCATCAGAGTATAACAACAATCATTTTTTTCAGCCCGGACAGTTATAATATCAAGTCCTCACAATTGTTGATAATTTCAATAACAAAGCAGAGGAAAGCAAATATATACATGAATACGCCTTGAAGTTGTCCAACTCATACGCCTTGAAGTTGTCCAACTCATCTCCTAAGCTCCAATGCATCTAAGACAATCTGTAAATATGCTTGGACCTACTCAAGCATTATAATAAAATAACACCCGAGTCAGTCTGGAAAACCAGCATGAGAAAACACACCCAACTAAACTTTTAAAGTTATAGAAACTTTTCAAAAATCAAAGGTATATCGTAAGACCATGCTACACATAAACACATATGGGTTTTTACCTTATGATAAGCAAAACATTCCATATGAAATCCTTTGGAGCTGAAATTGTTACATTAAATTCTAGCATACTAGGTTCTACGATCAAAACCAAAGGCTTGTATTGGAGAATGGATTCCAACAATGAAACAAGAGGGTCTACCCACTGAATCTGTACACCTCGAGATAAAATGTATGGGAGGCTACAACACATTGCACCTCTGCTACTCAGGACCGACACTACCCCCTTCTCGTGTAGCACCAAATGCGATCACGCTTTGGTTGCAATCAATAACCACACAATGTGATCCCCAAGCATACATGAATATCGCTCAAGACTTAGGATGATCATACCCTACTTGGGTGCGACCCAATTAGCCCTGAGCCATTTCCTCCTAGTAAATCATCTTGTAATGCTAATATTGCCCTGCAGGCAACCAATGCAATACCAACATTCATCAATACAAGTTCGTTCTAGGACTGAATGAAATTCTTGAGAACTTCGTCTCCAATTCCATCATCTTCAAGGTGTCTTTAATTCGAATGCTTGAGTTGGATTGAAGTGGTTTTCGAATAATATATCTGATCACGGTCTCTTTGAAACAAAATTCGACAGTTTTTGGTAATCAACCCGGTTCTTTAGGAAATAAACAGTCAAAGATAAGATTGGAGATCACCTCCTAACCGTTAGTGGATGGATTTCCTTATTATTGTCCTAGAAGAATGAAACAAGATTTACATGCACAGTAAAGCATCATCAGAGATGACTATGCCACATAACTCACATGTTTATTCTAGATATTTCCAAATTTATTTTTGGGTCCAAATTCTGATAGTCGGTTATTTAACTATTGAATAACAAACATTCGATTGGGGATTTAATTCTATAGGAAAACCAACATTTAGTTAAGCACCAACCAAAGCCTTCTTAATTAATGTGTAAGTGCTTGTATCCAAATACTTTTATAAAGATATATTCATAAACCCTTCGATTTTCAATATATACAAAACATCCATATGCTTATCTCATCGGTAAATATATATTTACCAAACACGGAGAAAGATCTCCTTTTTACCAAATTCAAAAATCATTTATAACGCCATTATAAATTTCTAAAACCATTTATAAATTAGTTCTCAAATCATTTCTAAACCCTTATGAACTATGCAATTATTTATAAATTCCTTTTTATAAATTTATAAATCCGTTTCTAAACTTGTTTATAAATATCCATCTATTTATAAACCTCCTTACCTTGTAAATAATCTCCCTTTAAATCTTTAAACCATTTTATAAGCTCTTCTTATAAAAATCCAAGTCTACTTGCAAAACTCTATTTATGAATATTAAAACCATTATAAATAAATAATTATTATTAACTTTTAACCTCTTAAAAACAATAATTAATAATTCGAACCATTATGGATAAAATAATCATTAATTTTACCATATAAATAATAATAATAAGTTACCAAAATATTATTAATAATCATTTTTATTAATTTCAAACCATATTAATAATTTAAATAATTAACCTTTCAAAATTATTTAAATATTTATAAACAATTTTAAGCATTATTAACATGAATAATCAACTTAAAAACATTTTATTTTTCCGTGGTAAAAATCCATTTCAAATCTTCAACCCAGTCATTTCCATATTTATAAAAACTTCTTTTCATGAATTCCATTTATTTATGAATTCCATTTATAACTTTATTTTCTTTATGAATCTCACTTGTTTATAAATTTCAATTAAAACGTAAATCACCATCCATTTTAACTCCTATATGGATAAATTCCTTTAATTTATAAATCCCTTTCTATTTATAAAGTATCATTTAACATTCAAATTTACCCTCGCCTTCAATTTCCAAAATGGAGTCAGCTATTTCTAAAATATCATTCCATGTCTTATAATAAATCCACTATTTGGTTTATTCTCCAATTTATTAAATGATAATAGTTCCCTTTAATTTATAAACCTCGTTTATAATTCATACTTTTATTAACAATATACGATTTTACAAATCTTTACTTCCTTTGTAAATATATCACTCTTATAAATTATCCCATTTATAAATAATCATAATATATGCACCTACAATATATATACATTACATATCACTTTATACAAAGATGATTAATAAATATTATATCAAAATATTTCTAATTTCTTCAAAAACGTATCCCTTTATTGTGAAAGACAAACTTGTTCTCCAAGATTTTAAAATTTCATATTTTACAGTTCAGAGATTTTTATTAGAATATTTTATAAAACTATCAATTTATAATATCTAAAATCATACTTCCATTTTAAAAACTATTAAAACATATAAAATTTCCAAAATCACCTTGAAATCCCTTTTTCAAACAAATCCATATTTTATAGTATTTTATAATACCTAAAAATGTGGCCCAGTGCCACTAAAGCACTTTTTAAGCAAAATCATATCATTGTCATCAATATGGCATTCAACAAGTCATATATCACTATGTTAACATAACCCCAAACTAGTAACAAAAGAGTAGGTATGCTCTTTTAAACCTCTTTTGTTTAAGTAGAAAATGTTAGGATCTTATTGCTTCCTTTGATTCACCTTTCGAATAGGTCTTTGTTGTATAAAACTTCCTTATCTACCCCTATCGACCCAGTCGAAACACTTACATCCTTTTCTTTTTAAGTCTTTCTATCACGACCCGAAATCCGTTGTTCGAAAATCGACATCCATACTTCATCTGTATTCGAATGCTGCAGATTCAAACGTCGAATTCCAGTTCGGATGGAGCTTATAACACATTAAGTACAACAATACAGCGGAAACAGAATATATCATTGATGTACAACAGTTGATTACAACAATGATACAAATGATATCAACATCAGAGATACAAGATAACAGCGGAAAATAACACAACTAGATGGTCTAGACTTTGCAACCATCGATAGTGGAAAGATAACTCCAATAGAATGCATCTCCAAAAGAATCCAACACCAAAGATAGCTTGAACCAGAAGCTCGAACCACCATCAATACTTGAAGTGAAGCAACTCGATCCAAATGCGATTGCCAATATCCAAAGATTGAATGCTATTGAATCTACACCTATTATTCAACTATCTGAAAAACCCAACTCTAGACTGCCCGTGTGAAAAATTATGGGCACTCAGAGTTTAGAAAGGGAACAATAAACTCCGGATCAGTCATGTGACCGGTATGAGCAAACAAAAACAGTTTATCTTTATCAAAAGCAAAAAAAAGATTCTAAAAGAAATCCGCAATGCTTTTTGGAAAATGAAACTGCCATAAGGCCTCCCGCCACACACACAATGCAAGCGCACACTTGGAGGAGATTTCTCCTTATGACAGTCAAAAATGAGATTTCTCCTTATGACAGTCAAAAATGCTTGATACGTGAAAACCATTTGATATTATTATTAGTGCATAGTGCAGAAAACATTTGCAGGTATAATATTAATCTTAGCCAGCATAAACATTCCGAACTATGCCTACTATAGCTACCATCTAAACAGTGGGGCGCCACCATAAGTAGATGGTAGGTTATACGACTAAAACCGTACAAGGCTCGTATTGGAGATTGGATTTCCAACAAATGGTTAGGCTAAGGAACTTCCTTAAAAATGGAACGCCTCTGGAGGGATGCCCCCAAGAACTAAAACTTTATCTCAGGAGTATAACATGCTAGGTAACTCATTAGAGATAGAGTGAAGTATACCCTAGAATGAGTATATCCCTAAGATATCCGTCCGTGTACCTCAGTAAATTATCTTACTACTCACTGATAGTAAGTATGATGCAAGAAGAGGACGAGGTAGGAGACAGGGAAGTACCACTATAAGTGGTCGATACCCTGTAACAACAAGGAAACAACTTTTCTCGGTCTCCTTTGATCATTGTTCAATTTCAATTTTTTGTGACAGCTCGAGGGAGAAGCTTTGGTACGATGGTGGCCATGCGTAACTAGAATCAATCTTTCCTTAACCTTAATAAATTTTAAATTTTAAATTGAAATAAACTGGTTAATAGAGTATGAAGTTAAATTTGATTGTATCGATAAAACGATTTCGATTAAAATTAAATTTGAAATTCTATTATAATTTCTTGTGAGGATCCAAGTCCGAAGAAGGACAGGCCGGTGTAAACTTCGGGGTATTCCGACCTGAGTTTGAAATCCATACCTAGTGTTTGAAAATTAAGGAAGATTGAATCTGTCTATCTGTTCTTTGGGGTCTCGATATGTTCTTCGAATGGTTAGTTGTCCTTCGGACTAACCAATGCCTTGCATATTTGTAAACTTGGTGACCCGAGTATTTCATGAAGTGATTGAATAAGTTTGTTCCTGTATTTATTGATGATATTCTGATTTGGTAAGCCAAATGCAGAATTGATATTCAATTTGATCTGGAAAGATATTTCTCTATCTTTCATCTGTTCTTTGTTGTCTCCCAAGTAAATTTCGGGGACGAAATTTTCTTAACAGGGGAATCTGTAACGATCCTGATTTATAAGCTAAATTAATTTAGTAATTAATTTGATTTTTGGATTAAATTAAGAATTAATTTGGTAATTAATGATTTTTTTAAATAAGTTATGAATTAGAATTAGAATTTGGAAATAAATAAATTATGATTGGAATAAAATTTATACATATAAAAAGATATTTGTTTACTCATGTATAAATACAAATTGATTGTATGTTAATTTTTGAATTTGAAATTTAAAAATAAAATGTTTTGAATATATATTAGGTTTGAAAAAATCTGTATTTAATAACTGAAAAAAAACTTGTTTTGTATTTACAATTTAATGATTTGAAAATTTTATTTTGGAATTGATATAAGTATAATTTGCTTAAAATAATAAAAAGTTTAAAATACTTTTCTTTTACATTTGAAATAAATACATAAATAAAGAAGGGCTTAAAGAAAAATTATAAATTAATTATAAATAAGGTTTAAAACACAAATTTGTAAATCAATTAAGAGGAAAGGATTTTAAACATAAAAGTGTTTATTTTGACATTTGTACAATTAGGAAAAAAACAAGTATATTAACAAGTGTAGGAAAATAAGTACAAGTAATAAGACAAGTGTAGAATTAGTTAAACAAGTGGCACATTGTTTTCTTAAAGATTTTTAGTTTACAAATAAAACATAATCAGACTTCTCAATCTCTTGTTCATTTTTCTAAAAACTGAAAGGAAACCAGGCTTAAATTTTCTTTCATCTTCATATTCAAAACCATATTAACCAGGAACAAAACCAGGTCAAAGAAAATCAAACCCAATATTATCCTCTGTTTTAATTTCCAGTTTCAAGTATTAATCAAAATTTAAAACCTGAGGCATGCAAGTGCTTCTCTGTTCAAAATCCTAAAACTTGAAAACCAAGATGAAGTAATTTATGGATTCAACTCAGTTTGGATTGAGATCATTTCAACATGAATAAAGTTCAAATTCAATGTAGCAAACCAAAATCATAATAGAAAAAGCAACTCAAACATCTTCAACATGATTCAAACTTGAAAGCAAAATCAATTCCGGATTTTCAAACTTGAAACCATTCCTGGTTCTCTGTCTTATTCCAGGTGAGCAAACCTTACCCTTTTGACCTTAATATGGCTATATCTTGATTTGATGAGATAAGTGGTTGAAGTATGAATGCTGTCTGAATATGTTTATATGAGTGTATATATGCAAATGATGTGTGCAAGCTTGTGTCTAGGATATGCCTCTGTTTTATTTTCAGGTTATAATACCTGTTTAAAAGTTTAAATTTGTTACACCTAAATGTTTATAGGTTTTAACCTCTAAATGAAAAATGTATGTATGTAGGTAAAATGATTTTAAAAAAATGGTTTCAGGAAATTTTATTTAATAATCATTTCAAAATGTACAGATTACAGCAATAAGCTAAAATGGTTAGAAAACTTATCATCTCTATATTAAGTTTAGTTTATGGGGATTCATTCATATTGGAAAATTAAGATTTTTGAAAATCATTTCATGATTTTAAATCTATAATCGTTGACAAAATTCGAGATAAACGAATTTCATTCTTTCATTGATCAACGATGATCGGCGACGTTATGATAATCAAGACTAAGCTGGAAGAAGTCTGGGATGATGGTGAACACAGGAAAAATATTTAGCGATTTTCCTGATGATCATGGTGGCTGGAAAATGATGAACTAGGGTTTTTATTGTAGTTTTGTTGGACAAAGAAGACACGTCAATTGCGTCGACTGTGGTGCATCGAGTTCGATCGCACCCAGGGGAAAAGGTTTGGGGGTCGCCGAGGTAACTTTTGTCGAAGTGGCGGGGTTGTCGGTGGACGAGGTCGTCGGCACGAGGTTGATCTAGGCAGCTAGTTTGGGTTTCCAGGTTGAGCTCGATAGCTCATTTTGATTTCGTGATGAATTCTTCGATGCTGAGTGTTTGTTTAGGGTGAGATGACCATTGATGACCGGTCAACGGTATTGGCAATGGTCGGAGTTGGCCAGATTGGTGTGCACGATGCACACGTGAGCGTTGTGTCTGAATATGTCGTGATGATTGAAGACGAAGATTGTCTTGGGGATGGTATCGAGTAATTCCGGGTTTGGCTCGAGTATTATCTCAGGGCGTTCGTGTGGGTTTTAAAACAGGTTTTCAAATTCTAAAATATAGCAATTTTTTTAAAGAAAAGGGGTTTGCTCGGGTATGTACTCGGGAGGATGATGGTGGGACTCGAAGTTGTTCTCGCTATGACGATAATGAATATATTTCTAAGTATTTTTAATGGAATTTGATAATGCTTGAATTAAGCAAGTGTTTGAAAGAAGTATATTATAAACTTTAATTAAGAAATGATTTTGAATTTAAATATTATTTTATTTAAAGGTTGATTGATTTATAAATTGAGATTAGTGTATTAAGTTTTAATCAAAAGGTATTAAGAAATTTCTTAATATAATTAATTTAAAAGATGATTATAATTGATTAATGGTTGATTAGTGTAATTATTTAAAAGATAATTACTCAATGTAATTAATTTGTGATTAATTAATATAAGTAATTAGAGATAATCACTTGTTGTAATTGATTAAGGGAAATAAATTAGTTAATGATAACTAACTAAGGATTTAATGTTATTAATTAAGGATATCTAATTAAAGGTTATTTAATTAATGAAAATAATTAAGGATAATCACTTTTTGTAATTAATCAAGGATAATTAATTAAATGACTTAAGGGTTAATTAATTAATGTAATTAATTAAGGATAAATAATTAAAGAATGATTGAATAATTAAAGGTTAATTATTTAATGATTAATGGTTAATTATCTAATGATTAAAGGTTAATTAATTTATTAATTAAGATTGATTGATTAATAATTAAAGAATTAATTAATTTATTAATTAAGGAAAATTAATAAATGATTAAAGAATAATAATCATATTATTTGTAATTAATTAATATTAATTAACCAGGATTAGTGATTTATTCATAAGTAATTAATCTGACTCAACTTGATCAGATAATCAATTGATCTTACTCATGAATGCTTGGATTCTATTTGATGTTGAATTGTTTGATATCGCTGATGTGTGATGTTGTGTGATATGAATTATTTTGATTCAAGCTGTGATGAATGTAATTTATTTTACCTATGATGAATGTATATATATTATTTATCTATGAATATGTGAATGGAAGATAAGTGTTATAGGAATATACCGCTTATTGATATTGATGTGCTTAAATCTGTGATGATTGATGATGTTGCACTATGGTGTGAAACCCCTGGACTACACAATACACACACAAATATGGATCACACGAGGAAATTGGCTAAGTCATAGACTTTTGAAATGGTTTTAAGCTGAATTTTGAATTCAAATGGTTTTGAAAATGGAACTGGGTTAAATATGTAAAGCTTTTGAAAATGATTTTTAGAGATAAAAGTTATTTTGTATAACTTGATAAAGTTTTGAAATTTAAATAATTTGATTTGAATTCAATTCAAGATTTGAAATTGAATTCTATATTTGGAAATTATGGTTTAAAACGGTTATACAAGTTATAAATATGTTTATATGAGTTTAAACCATTCTTAAAAGTATTATTTTAGGAATTTGAATTTAACCCAAGTTTATAATTTAAAGGTTATAACTTGTGTACATTTGATCGGATTTTTCTGAAACGAAAACTATTTGTTTTCAAATAATAATAGCTTTCATATAAAGAAAGGATTTCCAATGTGGGTTGAAAGATTTCAAGTTTGAAATGGAATTGAAATAGTTTTGAAAACTATGAATGAATCTTTGCGAAAGATGATTGAACCTTGTTTTGAAATTGAAGAGGATTTTAAATGGTGTATCTTTTATATAAAAGATTTGAAATGGGAATTGTTTTGAAAGTTGTGAATGAATCTTTGGGAATGGTTTTGAAACCTATGAATTGATTTTTTTATTGGATAAGTTAATCCAATTTGAAAAGGAAACAGTTTTAAAAGTTATAATTGAATCTTTGTGAAAGAATTGTGAACTTTGTTTCCAAATTGAAGAGAAACTTGAGGGTGTATCTTTTATATAAAAAGATATGGAACTTTAAATAGTTTTGAAAGCTATGAATTAACCTTTGTGGAAGATTGGTGAACTTTGTGAAGTGAATCTTTTCGTTTAAAGATTTGAAATGGTAATTTTTTTAAACCATTTGAAAGAAAAGTTTTGGATTTTAAGTTGTGACTTAACTGAGATCCCAATATCCATATTTTTTAAAATATTGCGCTCATTATTCGGTTTAGCCGGAAGAGGACCTTATGTCATATAACCCATTTCGAATAATGATACGACGTTATGGATAGCATTTAAAGACCGGTGGTGAAGACCAGGTATTTTCGAGAATGATAGGATAACCTGTCGAATGACTCTGCACTGAGTAGCTACGGTTAGAGATCTGCATATGTGATGGGGAGTCCGATCGGGATTGTGAATACCCGGATTGCAAGGGCTTCTTTGGAAGTGCCTTCGGTTATGTTCGAACCCGGAACAGACTTGTGTGGATGTGTGTCTGACGTTATACTTTGAGATGTAGAGCTGGTTTCTATCAAATACATTTCTGTTTGGTGACGGAGATTTTATTTTCTTAACTTAACACCCTTCTCCGAGACGTATGAGCTCAGAGGTTATATAGTTGATGGTTACTAGTGATACATTTCCAATTTGATAATGTGGCATACGAGGTGCTGCTGATCATTTGTTGATCGAAGCATGGCTTTTGTGAAAAGCGTAGCTTTGTGGACGTGACTTCGTCGAGCCTAACGACCCGAAAATGGTCGAAATAGGAATGTTGCGGCAAGGTTTTTTGGGATCGCACCCCTAGGGTATGTCCATTTCCTTCTGGATAAAAAGTAGTATCATGGTATGAAGCCCAGATATTTACTTGTGTTGATTTTAAAAGTGGTATCATGGTATGGAGCCCAGATACTTTGCTTTGTGGTTGTTGGTGTCGAGGCCTTGGATAAAGGTCGACAACGACAGGGGATAGCTTACTTGAGGTGTTACTTCCGGGCAGGGGTAACCTGGCCTTGTGTTGTTAGGGAACCGTTTTGGTTCTTGGGGGCATCCCTCTAGAGGTGTTCCATTTTTAAGGAAGTTCCTTAGTCTGACCATTTGTTGGAAATCCAATCTCCAATACGATCCTTGTACAGTTTTAGTTGTATAACCTACCATCTACTTATAGTGACGCCCCACTGTTTAGATGGTAGCTATAGTAGGCATAGTTCGAAATGTCTATGCTGGCTAAGATTAATATTATACATGCAAATGTTTTCTACACTATGCACCAATAATAATATCAAATGGTTTTCGCGTATTAAGCATTTTTGACTGTAAGAAGGAGAAATCTCCTCCAAGTGTACGCTTGCATTGTGTGTGTGGCGGGAAGCTTTATGGCAGTTTCATTTTCCAAAAAGCATTGCGGATTTCTTTTAAAATCTTTTATTTTGCTTTTGATAAAGATAAAATGTTTTTGTTTGCTCATAACAGTCCCATGACTGACCCGGAGTTTATTGTTCCCTTCCTAAACTCTGGGTGCCCACAATTTTCCACATGGGCAGTCTAGAGTTGGGTTTTTCAGATAGTCGAATAGTAGGTATAGATTCAATAGCATTCAATCTCTGGATATTGGCAATCGCATTTGGATCGAGTTGCTTCAGTTCAAGTATTGATGGTGGTTTGAGCTTTTGGTTCAAGCTATCTTTGGTGTTGGATTCTTTTGGAGATGCATTTTATTGGAGTTATCTTTCCGCCGTCGATGGTTGCAAAGTCTAGACCATCTAGTTGTGTTATTTTCCGTTGTTATCTTGTATCTCTGATGTTGGTATCATTTGTATCATTGTTGTAATCAACTATTGTATATCAATGATATATTCTGTTTTAGCTGTGTTGTTATACTTAATGTGTTATAAGCTCCATCCGAACTGGAATTCGACGTTTGAATCTGCGGCATTCGAATACGGGTGAAGTATGGATGTCAATTTTCAAACACCGGATTTCGGGTCGTGACACTTTCAAACTAGCCTTGTTGGTTTATTAATAGATTTGAAATACCCTATTGAAACAATGGTGGTAACCTATTGGTTGACTTTAAAATTGTTGGATATTGACTAAATGATGGGTTTCGACTTCGTCGAAAGCTTGTCTCTTTAATGGCTTTGGTTTGGACTTTTAAGTCCAGGGATATTGGCGAATTTGAGGTTTCAACTCATTAAGAAGGTGAGCTTTTGATGAGTAGTGGTTTGGAGCTAAGAACCTACGTGTAGTGGTAAAATTAGAGGTTTCAACTCACTCGGAAGGTACTCTTTCGATTAAGTCGACACAAACTGAACAGAATCAAATTCAATAAAATCTCAAAACCGTTGATAACCAAAAGCATCAAAATCTCATCTTCATTAAACCCATGATGTATAAATCGATCAACTTCCCAATCTGATTTCCAGATTAGGGTTACAAATTTATAAATTTAAGAAAGTATAAGGAGAGAATGAATGAATTCCGATACCCAAAACCAGAACCCTTGGGTCTTATTTATAGGTGCGGGTCGGCATCTTTCGACTCAGAGCTTTTGACCTGGGAAAGGTTGATTTGTAGACATTTCGTCACCTTTGACACTTGTGCATCCCTTTGCATTGCATTTGAATTCCTTCTTTCCTCATCGAAAGGGGTAGATGAGCATTTTCCCCTTGTGTTGCTTTGTTGCTGCTAGTGAGAAGTAGCATGAGCTTTCGACTTTGTCAGCAGATACATCCTTGGGGTTTCGAAGGTATTAAAATACTTTAGGTTTTGACACAGAAGGTAGCTTTCGAAGATTTGCTTGCGAATAGATGTGGATCCTCTCTTAGTTGTGAAAGGTTTCGACTGGTTCAAAAGGCTTAGTTATGCTTTCGAAGGGGTTGTTCCAATGAAATATTTTTCTATGCAATCTGAATGAAGGCGAAACCTTCATTTTTGAAAGGTTTGGTGTGTATGTGTGTGGTTGTTACTAGCTGCCTTCGAAGGGTATTCCTCAACCCATTCGGAACATCTTTATGCATGTGAAAGCATCTCATTCGAAAGGAAGCAATTGGAGCGCAAGGTGCATTCGACCCTTTCAAAAGCTTGTAACACATCTGATCCTTGACTATAGCATCCCTTCGACTCGTTTGAAAGGTCTCTTGGTGCTATTATATCTTATTCTTCCTTCTCTTCTATTCATCTTGGTTTCGACAAGGTTGAAGTGAGATTGGTGGTAACATTTGCCCCCCTGCGAAGGGATGTCTTGACTTTCTAAGTCAATACTTTCGAAACATATAATGTTTTATGCCTTTTCATATTCTTGTGCAAATCCCTACCGTTCAGTTAAATTTGATCATACAGTACCCCCTTGCTGACTTTTCTTATAAATCACATTCCTTTCTTCTCCTCTTTCATTTATCTATAATTATAAAATTTTCCAACAAGAATTAAAGCTTTCAACTTCTTAAGTAATTCCTATTTTCAATAAACAGAGACTCGAATCCAAAGTAAGTTTTCATTATTTCTGCTTTTCAAATTAATTTTCCATAATAAATTTCGATTTCCATATTTGCCAAATTTGAATTCGAAATTCTATTCGAATATCATAGAGATAATTTTAAGTTTTTCATTTTCCGAGTTGTTTCTATAGCTTCTCTTGTTTCATTTCTTACTTCAATTTATTCTTTGAATTCCTCTGGAAAGTAATTTTTGTAATTATTTTTTTAAATGAAAGGTTCAAAAATGAATTTTAGAGATTTTTAGGATTATCGGTTGCAAATTCGCGCTTAAACTGACTTAGTTATTGATTTTTTAAAGTTCTGAGTTAAAATTGAACTTGGAGAAGAAGGAGATTTCCAGTTACTCCACAGAGAAGTTATAGCAGTTTGAATCATATTTTGGCGCTGCCATTTTACCATTCCGCCCCTTCAAAAAGGGTTAAGGCTACAATTTTTTTTTGCTTCTTCATCCTCTTTCGATGGGGTCGAAAGGTACTCCAGCTCCTCTCTTAATTGATTTCATTGAAAGGTTGAGGTTATTAACATCAAGTGGACTTCTTCGAAAGCATAGTTATATTTTACTGTATTCTGATACCTTTCAAAGAAGTTGCTTAATGTGTCTAACTAAATAATTATCTAGTACACACTTTCAAAAGCATAATCCTTATTTTATAGGTTTTCGAAACCTTTAGTACATGCTTACTCCCAATTTATTTTAGGGGATGCGAGGAGTTAAAAATTCATCATTCATTTTTTCATTTATTTTTTTCATAAATTGGGTTGAGAATAACATATTTTGTTTAAGTCATAAATCAAATCAAAAGTTTCTACTTAGTCAAAACCTACTATATCAACTCAAACTTAGTTGTTGGTATGCTTTTGAAACCAAGGACCCCTTTTGACTTGCTCGACACCTTTTGTAACTAATTGGGATTCGATCATCATTAAATACCAATATTGTCGAAACGTCCCAAGGTCTTTCTATTTTTATCAACGTAATTTTGACTTAAACCTTTCAACTCGATTGGCATGTAGGGTTTCGATTGCATCCATGTTCTTTTTGTTAAACAAAATTCAGGGGATTCGACAGTGTCGAAAGGTCTATTTGTCTTGTTTATTGAATGTTGTTAGTGTATGTTTATATTTAAATTGGTTGTATAGGATTCACCTACTCCTTATAATAACAAAGCTTTGTTGGACGCCTTCTTCCATCCTCCCTTTCGACTCTATCGAAAGCTCAACAAATATTAATTTTCTAAACTAACTCTAACATTCTTTCAAGGACATGAAATTTCATGTATGGGTTGATGTTCGAATTCTTATAATAGGTTTTTGATGTCCTTAAAAGAAAAATGTTGATTTCCTAACAAATCATAACTTCTAACTAAAATGACTTCACCTGACAGGATCATGAGCATAAAAAAGGCTTCCCCAAAAACAGAAAAAGACACAATGCTGTTGACGGAATCTTCTCCTAAGAAAAATGAAGCAACTTCTAAGCATTCCTTGATATCTACTTAGGATGAGGTAGACACAATTCTTAGTGACTTCGACATCACTTGGGTGAAACTATTCCCTCAAGTGATAGCAATACTATCCAATGCCTACCTGAAGGACATTTTGGTTACATCGCTATCCACATTTGGCACGGTGGTTTCCTAACTTTTCCTTATTTCATGGCCAAATTCCTATCCCACTTGGGAATTGCTCCCATTCCACTATCACCAAATGTATATACGTATCTTTTATCTTTTGAACTCATGTCATCGGAGTCTGGAATTCCTTCCCTTAATGATGAAATTTAGAACTATCTTGTTTGGTTGGTTAAACTCAATAACCTGAATAACCAAATCTTTAGAGCCAATCCCCCCAAAAAGCTAATATCTGAGGGGGTAAAAAGGTTTAGAGATTAGGAAACGCAGTTCTTCTTCGTTAAATGCTTTCCCAATATCAGTGGGGTTTTCTCTTCTCCCCACAAGTTGATCACGATCTTAATTCTTCCAATTAGTTACTTTCCTTTGCTAATCTATGCTTTATTGTTAGGTGCTTCTATTAAAGAACTAAATGAAGAAGATAAGAACACTGTAAAATAGCTGATTGTTGCTTCAAGTATGATTAGGAATAGATTAACTTTATTGAATCTTTCAAATCTTCAAACGCATTCCTTGCTACCAACAGATCAGAGGGTACTTGGTCAACCTCCTTTAGTTCAACACACATCCCGGAGCAAACGCTTCCTTTCTTTGGGTGATCCGAAGGATTTGTCCCCAATGTCATCAATTTATCCCAATCACTCCAGTAGGTTAAACATAGTACTTGTAGTTTGTTATGTTACTTTTTAAATTGCTTCCTTGACTTGTAACATTTTTGAATTTTCAGCATATGCTTCTCAAATTGAACTAACTATAAGTGATCCAGCTCTCTCGACTTGTACTTCACATGCGTCATCTTTGTCCTAGGCTATTGTTAGGTCAAAGATGGCTGCCCAAAGAAAGTTGAGTAAAATGACCGTGGCTGAACCATCCCCTAAAAAAGCCAAGATTGTTGGTGTTCCCAATTCTCCACCTCGAGAAGAAGAGAAGTTTGCTGATATTGATAAAAATATGAAGAGTCCAACTGTTGAAGCTTCTCTTGATCAACCCTAGAAGACTACCACAAAGGTTGATCCCTTATCGCACATTGTCATCTCCTGCTCTCGTCGTGTGATCGATCAAATGCAAAAGGGGACTTCGACCCCTTCCCAGGAGTTGCACTCTCCCAGATCCAAATCACTCATGCCTCTGAGTAATTTTGAAAAGATGGTTCAGTCTATATTAAGTTCTCCATCCTTTACTTCTATCTTTCCACCTTCGTCCATTTCTGATCCAATGGATCATTATAGCTCTCTAGTTGAACAACTTCTGGTATGCACTTAATCTTATTATTATTGTTTCTCTCTAATTTTTTAACTTACGTTATACTTTTTCTTTCAGATTTCCAAGAGCTAGCTTTCCCTATAAGAAGGTGTATTAAAATCTTCCACAGAGACATCAAGGCTTCGAGAAGAAGTTTCAAACTTAAATAGTCAAGTTTCCTCCCTATCCATAGATAAAAATGAAGCTATGACGGAGTTAAAGAGATTGAGAACTTCTCTTGTTCAATCAGAATTTGTTATTTTTAAGGAGAGGAAAGCTCATCGACTCCTTGTTGATGAAAATTTGTCCCTGAAAAAATCTAAGGAAGAAAAAGCTCAAACGAAAGCAAAACAGTCTTCTATAAGTTGAAGAAAAATAAAGATTCTCTAAAGTCTTCTCTTGAGAACATCATTGTCAATTCTTTTGAAGACGCCATGATGCTTGCTTACACCACCAATATTGATAAACACCCAGACTTGAACTTTCCCTCACTTGACCCTGCTCTTGTCAACAGAGTTATGGACAAAGTTAAAAGAATGGAGCAGTGAGTTGAAGTTGCTGAAAGGGGGGAGGTCGATGCTTCTAAAATCCTATCCTTCAAAGTCCCTTCATTCGAAGTAGACTCCCACTATGAAGATGAAGGATATAAAGTTGAAGTCGCAGAAGAAGAGGGCAGTAATGATGATGATGATCATGATAATAATGATGATGATGAAAACAATGATGATAATGTAGATGGAGGTCAGGGTTCAGATGGAAACAGGGGTGGTCACACCGATGCTCTTGAAAAAGATGATGATGACAACTCCAGGGCTTCATAAAGGATCAATCCTAATCTAACTATTCGTGAAACAAGCTCACCTGAACCCCCTGCATCTTCTGACCCTCAAGAGGAGCCTGCTAACATTACCGTGGAAGTACCAAGAGAGAAGAAGCAGGTCCCTTAAGCATCTATTCCCGTTTCTTAGGTATGGGATTCTTTATTTAAACAACTTTTACTTCTAAGATAATAATAGTTTAAATCCTTTATTTTAGATAAGGAGGATACCTCTACCCTTATAAAACCAAGCTTGAAAGAAAATAAGCAGAAATAAATAGCTTGTATTGAGAGTTAGATAAACAATTGAAAGAACACAATATTCTCTCCGATAAGTATCGTAGACTTAACAGAAGTGTGGCAGTGTTAGCATCTTTCAAAAATCAAGAACTTGCCCTACGACTGAGGAGGGTGCGTCTTCGATATGATGGTCTATTGAAAGAGAATCGGGAGTTGATTACACTCTTTTGGATGTTGATTAAAGAAAGGAACATCCTGGTAGACTTTTTATACAAAGCCTATTGTAGACACCCTATCGTAGATTTCTCCAACTTAGGTGATTTTATTGTGGGCCTACTTAGGCGTTTACACAAGAGATATTTGAACGAATTTGGATCTAATCCGCATCCTGAAGCATGTTGGAACTTACCATGAGTCAAATCGATTCCCTAAAAACTGCCTCCTGAGAAACTTAAATATTACAAGGACAAATTTATTTCAGAGTTATTTACAGAGTCGATTTTGTATGAATCAGATGAACATTCATAATTATGTAATAATATTCGTTTGTGAACTTTTGCTTTTGTTTTCTTTTATACTTAGCCGTGTTTTATTACATTACCACAGAATGAACGTCCCTCGGGCAACTCTGTCTCTAGAGATTATCTAAGCAAATATTTTAAACTAAGAAGAGATTATCTAGAAAAGGCATCAGTTTTGAAGTCTTCAAAATTAGCCAGATTTTGCTTTCTTAGAGATTTGCAAAGACTTTACATGGAACATCCTCATCTTTGTTTCGATTTTCTTAGTCAAGAAAAAGAAAAGCTTCTTAAAAAATTCGTACATATCATACCAAATCGATATATGGTCATGATAGTCCTTCTACCGGGGAGTGGGACTGTAGAAAATATCCTCCGGTTATTACCCCAGAGGTACTTAATGTTCCTTTTGACTCAATAGTTATTCTTTCCGCTAATTCCTTGAGTAAAGTTAGAAATGTGTTTTCCAACTTTAGATATGAAACAAGTGTCTAATTGTACTATTTCGTTTCATTTTTACTTGAGTTGTAACCCTTTATTGAGATTGATTATTCTTGCCTTAACTTTATTTTCTTTTTTCTTTTTTCTTTGTTTAAATAGGAGTTACAACTATCTATAATGCCATTCTTTTTAGATTCTCCATCTCATTTCATCAACATCATAGATCGACAATTAGCAGACATTGAAAAGAGAAACTCGCTAATGATCCTTTATCTTCTCGCTATCAAAACAATGTCGCAACTCTTGAATGTTATAGAAGATATTTGCTTCATAAGACGATCATTAGAAACCTCAATGATCAAATTGCCGATCTTGAGGCGGGCATTAAGAGTAAAAACAAAACAATCTCCACATTGAAGCGCCAAATTAAGTCAAATCAAGGACTTTGACCATAAGATTTCAGAACTTCTCTAACAATTAAGTGATTTGAAGATTAAAATGAAAGATAGTCAAGCTCAGTGTGAATCGCTTAAATTCATTATGGGAAGTAATACTTCAAACATTGATTCACCACCTTCTTCCATTGTTCTGTCTGCTGAAAAATTAACAAGGTCTACTTCCCATGCCATCCAAAAGTTCCCTACTATGACTAATCCTCCTCCTGGTTTAGATGAAAAATTAGTAGGAGAATGGTGTAGGAAAGTCAAATTTGAGATAATGAAGTATTACGATGAACAACAGAAAATGAGGTACTTAGAGTGCATAAATAAGTATGCTTCTAAGATTCAAAAACTTGAACGCAAGAAGTATCTTCTTCAAAAGCATAACGCTGATTTGGAAAGGGAAATAAAACTCTTAAAGGCATAAACAAAATTTTTACTCGTGCTTTAAAGATCAATATTGAGTCTATTGATGACGAAGACAAGATGAAGAAAAAAGAGAAGAAGCTTAAAGAAGTTCTTCATATTGAAATTCATGACATTGTGGATCCTTTAATTGCCGAGAATCTAAATAAGGCTGTTAAAGATTCATTAATAATTTATATTTATGAAATGTATATATTTTTTCCATACACTTGTAAAAAAATTCATAAATTATGTAAATTATGAAAATTTTAAATATCACATGGTTTGTAATCCTTTCTTGTAATGTTGTTTTTGAATTGGCACTTTAATAACTTGTACCATAATTTCTGTATTTGTTGGATCCTTCAATCTTTTTTACTAATCTCCTTTCCCTAAAAAGCACGAAGTAAACAACATCTCTTATCATTAGCTTGAAATCTATATAGAAGACTATCCATGTCACTTGTAGAAATTAACAAATCATCATGTTAACATATGAAAAGTAAAGCCATAATTGAATATGGTTAAATATCTTAAACCCCATCTTTGGTAATGATGAGAGATAACCAAAAATTCAACTTCAAATATGTTGTCATCAGAAATCTGATGGTAGAAACCATAAATTCAACCAAGGATTTAATTATAGATGTTTAGAAATTCAATTTTTGGAGATAACCAATAGAAAATCGATCATGATCGTGTATTTGAAGCCCATTGACCCAGATTCGTGCATTAATGAATGAAATTTAAAAGTTCGAAGATCTGAAACCCAGATTCAGGTATTTATGGATGATAACCATAGGTCCATAATAATAATCTTCTAAATAGAGATCTTTAGCCCAGATTCGGGCACTAATGAGTGAAGTTCGGTAATTAATAGTTATAGCCCTGAAACCCAGATCGGGTATGAAGAAGACAACAAACTAAAGGACCCAAAACACAGATTCAGGGATTAATAAATGAAGCCGTTGTAACATCCCCTATTTAGAGGTCTGAAGATAAGCGCTACAAATGCTATAGTCATCCATAGTATTAACTTTCGGTGACCAAATATGTAATGTTAATGGTATCCATAATATCAGAGGCACATGAATATGAAACAAAATTACAGATTTCACAAAAATAATACTTCTAATTACATTTCATAAAACATGTTTCATATCTAGATTATATAATCCTATAATCGTTTTCTAGGTTCAAATAAATTATATTTATTACAAAATACGCCAAGAGTGATATATGAAGATGCCTCTTGATTGATCATAGTATTATATAGTCATAACTGACTTAATACAACGCAACAGAATAAAACATAATAATACAACTCCTAAATAGCTATCAGTCAGCTACCTGCTCATCTCCGGAAGCTTTATTTGCCAACCTACTAAAAACCTGTAAACCTCAACCCTCAGTTTACTCAAATCAATTTTGAGCACTCGAGAGTTTAAGGGGAAAAGCATAAACTTCAAGTCAAACATAATGCTTGGTATGAATAATGCTATACATCTCGGTTATTTGATATTAAGTGATACAACGCCGCTTAGAGGAACCGGTTTCCCCTCACTAACATCCTCTTAAAACATATCTTTTGCAAATCATTTCCTGCAACCAAAACTAGTTAAAACTGCAAAACATTATTATGTTAACATACATATCAGGTAACAAACCAACAATCTGTCCAGCACTATAGTTTTGTTTATCTAACACTAACCTTTGGCTGACTCGGGCCTACCAGACAATACAAACAAAAATAAACTAACACCCGCTAGACACTCCTCTTTTGGACGGTCTATCCCTAACTTCTCTGCTAAATACTCCTCTTCTGGACAATCTGTCCCTAACTTATCTTCTACCATGGTCACCCGATCCTAATGGTTTTGCGGGCTCACCAATAACCTATCCGTATACAAATATATGTTCCCTTATGTGTGTAATCATCATTTTAGTCTTACCTATGACAAAGCCCTACATACTGGAATTTTTGACTGAATTAGCTGGGGATAATAGCTAATGTATAGGGCGCAACCCTACACCAGTCCCATCTGGTATTCGAATATATGAGTCATATGGTAATCTTCCCATAATTTTCTTTTAAAACCTTGTCATCTCAAATTTATTTAAAACCTTTAAATCAAACTTAAACAAGGAAAACATACACTCTATGCTTTAATCAAAATCACCTTGCCATGTTATATATAAATATATATACTTTACTCAAATCTTAGTTGATGAAAATATTAAAACCTTTGAAAGTACCCCTTTCGGATTCATTGAAAGTACCACTTTCGAAACCAAGTAAAACTCTTCTTTATAACCTAGGCCAAATGACCAAAACATTCCTTTCAAAACCATCCATAATTTTCCTTTTGAAAACATTGAAAAACCATTTCTTCGAAAGCAATAAAACCTTAGACATCCTTCTTTAAAACACTTTAGACCGCCTTTCGAAAACATTGGAAAACCATTTCTTTCCAACATTTCGATACCGTTGGGGAACCATTCCTTCGAAACCTTCATTTAAAACCTTTCGAAAGCATTTGGGTTCAATTTAAAACATGTGGAAAATCCTTTCGAAATCATTAAACACCGTCTCTTTCAAAACCATTTGGGTTCTACCATCAACAAAGCAAAAGGGTCATCAAAACATTTAAGTTGAAAGCACTCTTTCGAAAGCTATTCCTAAGTAAAGAAGTGATGGTTTCGAAACCAACCTTCCGAAAGCATTGGAGAAGTGACTAAGTTTTAAAACAAAGTATACCTTCCGAAACCATTGGCTTCAAAAGATAAGAAAAGTGGCAGCTGGGGTTTCGACCCTATTTGATAGCATTTACTTAAAGCAAAAGCGCAACCCATTCAATACCATTCCTTTAAAACATTTGACTCAGCTGAAAGCTAACAAAGTCGAAAGCCCTTCCTTCGAAAGCAAAGTAGGCGCGTTTTCATTTGAAAGCAAAGTAGCATTTCGACCTCTTCGGAACCTATGGTCTCGACCCAGATGCTTTCGCCTTAGTCCAATTCACTATGTACCAAGTTCGTGTGTTGGCAATGTCCCACTTGTTGCTGGATGCCATTTATGTGCAGAGGCGTTGTAATCAGCCATCATTCCTTCTTCAAAGATTGTGCCTTTAGTGTAGAATTGAGTTGTTTTCCTTATTTGGTTGAACAATTTATCGCTTGTATCCTTTGTTTTCCCTAAGGCAAAGATAGGTGTGAGACCAATATGGAAAGGGTTTAAAATTCATTCTTCTGGATCATATGATTCTGCTTTTTTCTTCTTCATAATCCTTAGAGCTTCCAGTTTTAGCATTTGCACTTCACGTAGTTTAGAATCATTACTTATTCCTTGGGGAAATCTAATTAAGTGTGGTTCTGAGGACCCTTATTTGGACCTTTAGATCTTGTCAAACATGATGGTGGAAAACTCTGAAGTACTTAGGGTCGAAATAAAATTGGGTTAGAGGTAAGTAAAGTTGGAAGTTTAACAAGGTCGGAGGTTCATGCCCTCCTTCTAATGTCAAAATGTTAACAAGAAAACTTGTCAACACCCCAAAATAGAGACAAAAGTGTAGGTATGTTCTTTTAAACCTATTTTGTTTTGGTAGAAAATGATAGGATCATATTACTTCCTTTTATTCACCTTTCAAATAGGTCTTTGCTGTGTAAACACTTCCTTATCTTCCCCTTTTGACCCAGTCGAAACACTTATATCCTTTTTTCTAAGTCTTTCAAACCATCCTTTTGGCTTATTAATCGATTCGAAAAACCCTATTGAAACAATGGTGGTAACTTATTGGTCGACTCTAAAGTTGGCGGATATTAACTAAATGGTGGTTTTGACTTCATCGAAAGCTTGTCTCTTTAATGGCTTCGGTTTGGACTTTAAAGTCTAGGGATATTGGCTGAGTTTGAGGTTTTAACTCACTAAGAAGGTGAGCTTTTGATGAGTAGTGGTTTGGAGCTAAGAACCTAAATGTATTGGTAAAATGAGAGGTTTTGGCTCACTCGGAAGGTATTCTTTCGATTAAGTCGACACAAGCTGAAAACAATCAAATTCAATAAAATCTCAAAACAACCGCATAGCCAAAAGCATCGAAATCTCATCTTCATTAAACTCATGATGTACAAACTGATTAACTTCCCAAATCTGATTTCCAAACTAAGGTTACGAATTTACAAATTTAAGAAAGTAAAATGAGAGATTGAATGAATTTGGATCACCAAAAGCAGACCCCTAGGATCTTGTTTATAGGTGCGGGGTAGCACCTTTCGACTCAGAGCTTTCGACCTGGTCGAAAGATGGATTTGTAGACCTTTTGTCACCATCGACACGTGCGCATCCCTCTACATTGCATTTGAATGGATTTGAATGCCTTCATCTTCATCAATGGGTAGATGCGCTTTTTCCTCTTGTGTTGCTTTGTTGTTGCTAGTGAGAAGTAGCATGAGCTTTCGACTTTGTCAGTAGGTACATCCTTCTGTTTTCGAAGGTATGAAATACTCTAGGTTTTGACGCACAATGTAGCTTTTGAAGACATGCTTGCAGATAGATGTGGATCCTCTCTTAGTTGTGAAAGGTTTCGATCGGTTCGAAAGGCTTAGTTATGCTTTCGAAGGGGCTGTTCCAACAAATTTTTTTCTGAGTAATCTGAACGAAGGCGAAACCTTCGGTTTCGAAAGGTTTGATGTGAATGTGTGTGGCTTTTACTAGACGCCTTCGAAAGGTATTCTTCTACCCATTCAAAACATCTTTATGCATGCGAAAGCATCTCTTTCAAAAGGAAGCAATTGGAGCACAAGGGTGCTTTCGACCCTTTCGACCTTTTTGAAAGCTTGTAACACATCTGATCCTTGACTGTAGCATCCTTTCGACTCCTTCGAAAGGCCTCGTTGGTACAATTATCTCTTATTCTTCCTTCTCTTCTATTCATCTTGGTTTCGACAATGTTGAAGTGGAGATTGGTTATTACACACTATATATATGAAAATAATATCAACAATGTGAGGGATCCCTCCAATGTGTCCCACTGCATCACTACATAATCAATAATATAATAATCAACCACTTCGATGTGGGATTCATAGGCCATCCGCTCTTACCAAGGAACATAATAAGGTCTTATCCGCTCCAATAGGCGGGAATATATGCAATCCAACTAAAAATAATTAGTAAAATAACCCAACAGTCAACAACCATCAACAATAAAATATCCACGTATCCAGTAAACAATTATGTTAACTATATAAGTTTTTTGAATAACGAATAAGGTGAGATTAACTCACAACGAATTTTAATAGTTTCTAAGATGTTTCGTTTTGAATTAAAATTGAATGGACGTTCAATTTTAACCAAAAATTCTAACTAGCTCGGAATCCGTCCATTCCAACTCCATAGCATGGTGCCCACTGATACGAACGCAACTTGTCGTGCTCAAAACGAACCTCGTACGAGAAAGTTATGGATAAATAAATATTTGAATGTAATTAAAATTATCATTAACTAATTTAAATGAAATTTAAACTCAACCTGACTTCCCTCTTCTCCCTTCCTCAATGTTCACGAACGAATCTGGCCTGCGTTCGTTTTTTTGAACGATGAATTTCCACGTCACTAGGAATGATGCCGAGCCGACCCCCTATGTCACGCTGTCTGCGCGCCTCCACCCACGAACGCCCACCCTGCGCGTGCGCACCATATGCGACAAAACCCCAGCGCAGAACCCAACTACAGCAACAAACGTAATTTTCGGTCTCCTCGGTCAACGATTCATCGATCCAACTATAGATTAGCTTCGTATGGATGCCCTCTACATTTCCCTAGTTGAAGTTGAAGGCTAATTCGGCCCCTAGAGGGTTCGGTCGAGGATGGCCTTTGGATTGTTTAGTTTTAACGAAGGCTGAAAATAGAAGTTAGGGTTTTGGTTGTAAACGAAGGAAGTTGAGGGCTATTATAGAAAATTTTCCAAAGTACTATCCATTCGTGAAATTTTTGAACTTCAAACGAAGCATGCTGCCCAGCGTTCTATATGTTATACCCCTATTCCGAACATAATGGAATATATATCGAGAGCCAACTCATCATACACAGAAGACAACTTTTTCGAAATTGAATTATTTCTTTAAATTTCTGAAATTAATTTCTATGCGTTTCAAACTCGCATGATCAAATGATACATCTAATCGCCATGAAATTTGACAGTGTACTATAATTCACGATTACGGATCCAATGAAACTAGTTTCGTCGAATCCAAGATAGTGCCCCCAAAAGGCGATTTTTACACGTTATTTAAGAAGAGAAAATTTCAGTTCCTATTTAATTACTTTTAAATGCAATTTAAAAGTATACTATCTCCCTTCTTGTTCAAATATAAGTTAATTCAACTAATGAAATCATTTCCATTCATATTAAATTCAAGATTTAATTATTTAAACAATTTCAAATATTAAATTTAACAATTTAATTATCAAATAAATCACTATATTTGGAATTCAAGTTATTTAACTTATAAAATAACTTTGCAATATTTAAAATCAATTAAATATTCTAAATTTATGAAATTATGGGTCGTTACACCTTCCTCCCCTTAAAAAGAATTTCGTCCTGAAATTACCAGGTAAGGAAAATGTCATAAACGCATTAATTTTTCAAAAACAATTAGTTGAAATGGATTATCAAATTCTTCTAAGTCATCTAACTTCTTATAAAAACTTTTCTAAGTCTTCAAATCAATTCATCATTACTAACTAATACTATTCAAAGTTATAAAACCAAAATCAAAATTTAGTTATCAAAATTCTTAAAAAATTTCTAACACCGTAAATTTATGGAAAATTCCGCCAGCGTCTCCTTTATGCGGCTCGATCTTAAAAATTTACAATATATATATAATCACAAATATACATCTCATCTTAGAGGATGAGGCATCCCGTAGGAAAAAATACAAAAATACGATATGTAATCTGAGATGTGTACCTTTTATTATATTAGCAAGCATATAAGATCAACAAAATGCGAAAGCGAGCTTCAAATGCAAAGCATACGCCATCCGCACCTACTAAACACTCAACAACAATGAAAATATGTACATAAAAAATAATATCACTATATAACATAGACTATACCATAACTATATGCAATTTTAGTGAATGTAACAAGGGTACTTATTAAACAAATAACATCCATCTAATTTATTTGTCATCGAATAATTTTGAATTTCCAAATATCAACATTATATACCTCCATTTCTTATTACACTACTATTGATTCATTTTAATTTATCCCCAATCAATTTATTTACCATTCACTTTAATTACATTCAATCTCAGGTTAACAACAATTCACTTACATTCACTTATTTACATTTCTTATTTACATCCAATTTATTCACATCCAATTCATTCATGCTAATTAATATACATTCCATATAAATGTACATTTCATTAATCGATGACAAAACAATTTTCATTTAATTCATTTGCCGTCAATTGATTTACATCAAATTCAATTGATCTTGTTGGTTTTCTTACACCTATCTATTCACATCCATTTTACCTGAATTTTGTTTAAACCAAATTCTAATATTCATATTAATTTCACTTACTTTCCATTTATTAACATTCACTTATTAATATTCACTTTAAATTCAAAATGAAATTTCATTCCATATTCAATTCATTTATGGATCATTTCATAAAATCATTTTATTTTAACTTTTTCTAAGTTAAATTTTATTTTATCCCCTTTCTATCACGTAATATATTTTTCAAAACTAATAATATTTATGAACCATTCCATTAAAATTTTACTTAAATTATTAATAAACATTTTGTACCATATCCTAATCTTCATTTTCACTTCATAACTTAAATTCATATTCAATTCTATTAAACAAATATTTAAACCATAGTCAATTCAATAACTCATTTCACTAGCTCAATTCAATTAATTCATTACCTTAATTGAACTTACTAGTTCACTTCACTAATTATTTCATTACCACAATCAATTAATTATATCTGTTTCTAGCAACTAACACTCCAACACATATTCAATTTGTTTTATAACTTATGCTCTTTTCCATTTCACTAATTTGTTTTATTAATTCATTTATTAATTTGTTTCAAATCCCATTTTAATTTCATTTAACCCTTTACTTAATTTATTTAACTTAACCTAAGTTAAATTTCATTTTATAATTCAATTTTCAAATTTACTTTTCTTAACATTTATATTCAATAAATGTAAAATTTGTTTAACTTACTAATTTTAAAAACCTATATGTTATAAACTTATTCCTTATCTGCACCATCTTCCAAGTTCAAAAATTTTTACCTTAATTTCTCAAAACATTTAGATAGGAATATTCAGGATTTTAAACACCCAGTTTTATTTTAAATCATTTTAAAATCATATATATACATAACTCCTTTTGTAACGACCCAGAATTTCTAGTCGTTAATTTTGAAAATTTAATTCATTTTAAATGTTGAATGTGAATTTTAATTCATTTTCAAATAAAAAGATTTTGGTTAAATTAATAAAATTAGTTAAATTTCAAATGCGGTAATTTAATTGGATTTGAGTAATAATAATTTAATATTGGAATTGGGATAATTGGGGGTTCTGGGCGTAAATAGGTATAAAAAAATTGATTCTAAAATTATTTTAAGTCTATTTGGATTTGAATTATAATATTGGACTGTTGGATGGAATTAAAAGTCGATAAATTGAATTTGCAATTTTATATTAATTTAATAGTGAAATTTAATAATATAATAATGTGAATAATCAGATTTTGATTTAAACCGAATCAGAATGATTTCCAATGTGAATATAAATTCTATACGATTTATAATAGAGTTAATAAAATTTTAAAAGTAAATTTTTAGATGATTTCGATAATTTCGGAAATTGCTCGAAATAATCGACGAGTTAAAATAGCCTTCCGAGACACAGTATCGAAATTTGACGAAACCAGTTCCATTGGATCCGTAATAGTTAGTTAAAACGCATGGAAACTACTTTAACCGATATAAATTAAAATTGATCATTTATTTTCGTAACTCGCGCATACGACCAAATTAGCCTCCGAAACACATTCCATTGTGTTGGAACGCGGGTAAAACCTTAGAAATGCTTGTCGGCACGCGTTGTTTGGAGTTCGTTTGTATAAGCTGTTATAATTTGAGAATATTAATAAAATAATAATTATAAGATGCTTATATAAGTGTTTAGGGTTGAAACCCTCATTCTTTCCTAAGCCGCCACCTCTATATCGTTTAATGGCCGAAATCAACCCATATTGTTCCTCAATTATCTCTAGATCCAAACATTATTTTTGAAAACTTCCAACTAGAATATTGAAGAGCTCGTTGAGCTCTACAGCTTGAACGGTTATGATCTTATTTTATTGAGTGTATTGGCGGAAATGCTTGCTTGAAGGCCGGCGTTCGTTCACGAAATTCGAGGAGAGGGAGGCGCCGTCTTCGACTGGATTTTGGCGTTGGGGAAATTCGAGATGCTCCTCAAGGTGGTGGGTTTTGATCGCTAGATATGGGGATGTGGTGGTCGCGTAATGGGAGGAAGTAGGGCGGCTGATGGGTTCTGAAACTCTGGGTACAAATGCGGTGACGAAGAAGGTTTTTACGGCCTTGATTTTGCTTTCCAGATCTTGCAGCCTCGATTTTGGTTTGCAAAAATAATTTTGTAAAATATAAAAATATTATATTTTAAATCGAATAATCTTTAGAACTTCTTATCTCTTACATACGTTATCAAAAATTGACGAAACGAGAAACGCTGGAATCGCAGCGACGAGTACTACGTAGTGGAGCACTTCTGGGATTATTCTGAGCAAGTAAAAATTTAGGTTAAATCGAACGTCGTTCGATTTAATTTAAATTTGAACGCTCATTGAAAACCCAAGGTGAATTAATCTCACTCACATCTAGATACCAGTAATTTAAATAGTCAATATTTAAATGATTGCTTTATTGGTTGATTAACTGAATATGATAATTATTATCAAATTGAATCGATATTTATTGGTTGTGCTAATATCTATGGATGCAGGGAAATAGGTTGGAGGGATCCAATCGAATTTCTCACAAATAGAAATTTATTTATATTCTATGATAAATTGATTTAGATCTTGTTATGCTGTGTTCTATTTATATACTGAGATAGATTAATTTGAAAATTAATTGTGCTATGCTATGATTGAGTGAATACAACCTGGGAATTTAAATATAAATAAATAAATTGGGTTCAAAGGAAATAAAAGAAATTCTTAAGTAAAGGATTTAAAAGGAATTAAATTCATGAAATTGGTTGGTAATTGAAGTGTTTGAAATTGTGAATTTAAAAGGAAATGTGAATTGTTTAAAATAATAGCGAGATTTATTTTTAAAGGATGGGAAGTGTGCTTTCTCTTGGAAACTTTAGTATGTTTTTAAGAAAAGTTTTCAAATATAAATCTACAGTTCAAATATGTTTAGAATATTTTAGAAAGAAATATTATTTTAAATTGTTTTTAAGTAAAAGCAAATATTAGATTAAGTAATTATGGTATTTAATTATTTTTAAAAAGTAAAGTAATATTAAGTTCTCAAAAAGGAAATTATAATATAAATATTTAATTTAATAACTTTATTTTAAAGGTTAATTTGACTTAAAGTACTTAGGAAACCTCCATATATTTCCTTAAGTATTATTTTCAATTAAATAATTTCTAGAAGCTTTATTTTAAATATTTTGAACACATATTTTGAAAATGACTTCCAGGCAATGGCAATGTGTTTAAAAATAAAGGAGTTTATTTTTTTAAGTATGGAAAGGGATTTACGGGATGAACGTAAAATTGAATTGGGATAAATCATATTGGATTGATAAAAAGAATTCTTTAGGTTATCCTAAAATGGAAGTGTATTTCCCTGAAAGCCAAGTACGTTTTTAAAGTAGATTTTTGAATGGTTAGAAGTTTTGAAGTTGTATTAAAAGATGTTTTCAAGAAAATCATTTAAGTGGTAAGAATTTTAAAAGTGAACATTTATCAAATTAGTTATAGAAGTAATTATTTTAAAGGGGTAATTAGTATTATGCTTTAAAGGACATTATTAATATTTATATTTTATAAAATGGTTTTAATTTAAAGATAATCATTTAAAGTATTATTTGAAACTTGTATAGGATTTCATAACTTTATTTTAAAATTTAGTACGACTTAACTTTATTTTGGAGAAAATAGTTTATATTTTATAAAGCAGTTTTATTCAAAATATTTTTAAAGGGTATATATATATATATATATATTTTAAATTATGTATGTAAGTAGATTTAATATAAATGTTTTAATGCATTTTCAAGAATAAAGAATTTAAATTATTTTAAATATTAAGTATGGGTACTTGGTTGTTTACAAAGGAAGTAAAGAGATGAGAATTTACTCCATGAAAAGAGTTTGGTTTGAAACTGTTTAAAAAGGACTGGAAAATGAAAACATATCTTGCAAAGATATTCTTGAGGAAAATAAATAATTAGGCAATTATTTATTGTGTGATGGATGCTTGTGAATGTTAATTGACAGTTAAATCACCGACTATCAATATTGGACAAATGCGTTGATCGTTTCGAAGAGACCGGGATTGGGATTAATTTCTCGAAAACCACTTCGATCCGGTTTGTGCGTTTTCGAAAAACGAGTTTGGAGTCAAGATGCAGCAGTGAAGTGTAAGGGCTAGTCGCTACTAATCCTGAGGATATTTCCAAAATGGAAGTAGCAGGAGTAGTGCCTTCGGTTCCGTTCGAACCCAGGACGGACTTGTATGGATGAATGCTTTCGGAACATCGTCAGGTGGACGATGGGCATTCTAAGTGAAACGTGCTAAAAGGTAACGCTTAGCCTCAAGCCTCAACAACCGAGAATGACAGAAAATCAGGGGTTATGCAGCAAGGCTAGGTGGGTAGCACCCATTTCAGGGTGAGGTCATCCCTGTCTAGATGTCCCTTTTATTTCGGCTTAGTGGTGCGGTTGCTGATCCCAACCGTAGGGTGATCTTACTCAGGATTATCCAGTAAGGGGTAGTCCCGGCCTTATGTTGCACGGGATCGGGAGTGGTCCTCGGTACACTGATCTAGACCAGGTACCGTGACAGGTGGTACCCCAGTGCCTAGTCATTAGTTGGAAATCTATTCTCCCTACGCTCCTTTTACGAGTTTTGTTTGTATTACCCACGATTATGGCTGGTAGCCAGAATTTAATAGATGTAACAATTTCGGCTATTTTAATAAGTATTTGTATATAGACCCTATTATAATATTAGAGGATTTTTATAAAAAGTGTTTTAGCTATCGTAAGGTAAAAACCCGACATGTTTATTTGTGGCGTGGTCTTACGAGATGCTTTTGTTTTCAAAAGGATTTTTGAAACTTTAATAATCAATTTGGGTGCATTATTATCAGCTGGAATTCCAGACTGACTCGGGTATTATTTCATTATAATGCTCGAGTCAGAACGAGTATTATGTGTTCAGGATAGGATGCTATGGAGTAGGAGAGGAGCTGGAGTCCGAGACGTATTATCCGTACTTGTATATATCCGCTGCTGTGATTGTTCAAGATTGTCAGACTGGTAATTGTTGTTGTTTGTGATACTCTGATGATAAATTGTATGAAACATATATAGTTTTCATTTTGTGTAAAGATATGATATTATATATTATATTTTTTTTCCGCTGCGACTGTGAGATTCTGATATTGTTTAGTTCCTTCTTTCTTCTACCTTCTTTCTTTTTCCTCAACAATCTGTCTTTTCCGGCACTTGATTATCGGCATACCATACTGTGGAGTATTTTGTGTCGATTTTCTAGGGTCGAGAAGAGCGGGTCGTCACACTTGGTATCAGAGCTTAGGTTGGCGACAACCTAGGTTTTGGTGGGGAAATTACTCATTAGATAAACAGTCAATAGTACTCTATAATGAGTTGAGTGTAATAATAAATATGAGAGCGTACTTGTTAGTGAATATAAAAATTATTTTCATATTGTGTTGACTTATCGGTTGAGTGTTTATGAACTCTGGTCGGTACGGGAAGTACAACCGTATCGATAGGGGTTTCTAAACTCTTAGACAAGATAAACCGACATAGTATTGTTTTAAAGAGGGTAAATGAAATAATTTTACCCAAAATTATATTTTGATATAAAAGGAATAATTTTTCTGAAAATTATTATATATATTTGATTGTTTGGATGTGGATATCTTAATCAAATAAGAATCTAAAATTTAATCTAAAATTTGAAATGGTTATAACCAAATAAAATTCTATGAGTATAAATTATACAAAAGAAGAATAACTAAATTTGAATTAAACCAGAATTTAAGTCCCGGAAACTTTGAAAGGTGTTTTAAATGATTGAAAACAAAAGTTTGGAAATTTAAAATCTTGGGAATGTTTGAAATGTTTTCCAAAGTGTTTGAAGGCAATGATGGAATATTATTTTGGAAAGTATTTTTGAATGGAAATTGGTTTGGAATGAATTTGGGAAAGTAAGGAAGCACTGAACTCACTTCAGTCGCTGGAAAATAATCCTGATGATGATGGCCACATCATTAGAATTCATTTTCGAGTTTCTTAATTGATGGATTGCTACCATGTTGAGTGATTATGATATTTGTTGGAGAGATACAAGTGATTTTAGAAATTTCAAAAGGGGGAGATTGTTTTGGTACAACCAAGTTGTTTTGGAAATCGGAAGATTTGATTGATATACCAAATGGGTATGAGTTGATTATTATTCCAAAATGGTTTTGAGATAAAACAAGGTAATTGAGTTCTGAAAAATTCTATTTAAATAATGTGAAGCTTAAAATGAATCAACTAGTGAACTTATAAAGTGAAGTTGATATTAATAAGAAGGAAATGAAAATTTTAATCTTGGAATTAAAATTTAACTTGAGTAAATGGAAGTGAATAAAATATATTGAAGTGAATAGAAAATTTGAATTTAGCTTGGGATAAGTTAAATAAATTGGACTTAGGATTAAATTGATTTGGAATAAATCGAAGTGTAAAATGACTTTGTAATTGTAGGTCATTGTGTAATGAATTGTACCTATAAGCTATTAAGTGTTATACTTATAATCTGAGATTGTGGATTTAAAATTTGCAAAGAATTAAATTGAAAGAAAATTTGTACCCTTAAGAATTCAGTGATACATAGATATACATAGAATTTGGAATTGTAATTATAAGATGTAAATGGATTAAAATGAGAAATATGAGCTTTAACTTAAATAAGTTAGTGAATTTAAGAATAGAAAATCAGATTTGAAAACCCAAGTAAAATGGAATTATAATCACAAATGGGAAATAGTTGAATGTTATGGTGAATTCAAAATTTAAATCCTAAATGAAAGGTGAATTGAAATAAGGTAAATAAAATATAAAAGGGTGAATGAACTTAAGTTAGTAAATAATTTTTGAACTTGTATATGGAGAATTAAAATTGGATTGAATTGGATTTAACTTCGATTAAATGGAATTGAGTTGAATTTGGATTGAATTAAAATCAAAATTCATTTGTATTAATTTTTTTTGAATAGAATTAAATTCTTATTTAAAATAGTAAATGCAATGGAATGAATTTAAGTTGGCTGAATAAAATTTAGTTAAACTTGAATTAAATTTGAGAAAAAGATTGAATTAAATGGAATTTAAATTAAGTAAGAATGATATTGAATGAATTAAATTTTCACTCAACTAAATTCAAAAAGGATTGTTTAGAAATGAATTTAGTGTAAGCTAAATTAAATGGAAATTTTATTGGATTGAATAAATAAAAAATCAATTTAAAATGGATATGCTCCAAAATGCAAGTAAAATTCAGTTTGGGTATAAGATAATTGAAAATGGTCATATTATTATAAAATTCAGAATGAATCGAGGAGATGAATTAAAATTTAAAATGGATTGAATAAATAAACAAATTGAGTTAAAATTTGTAAATGAATTGGAATTTGATTGGAAGAAAATCAAATTAAAATAAAATAAAATTGATATAAGAAGAAATGGGAATATTGTGAAATTGAGAGAACTTAAGCAAATTGGAAAATAATTGTGGTTGGGCTTTATAAGGGGTCTTGAATGAAATTTGTTTAGATAATAAAATTTAAATGCAAGTGAAAGAATTTTAATTAGTTATTGTGATAAAATAAAGGTGTATGAGTTATAAATATTACAGAATGGGATGAGATTAACATAAACTTAAGTTAGATGATGAACTTGAAGTGAGAATAAGGATTTGAATTAAAAATGGCAAGGAAATAAGAATACTTGGGATTGTAAAAATTCCAAATGAAATAAAATTAATATAAATCTAAGTTGGAATTAATATTAAATGGTTATAGCTTAAGTGATTGTTACTTGCTTGGATAACTTTAAATTCGCACAGAATTTGGTCGATTGTAGTAAACAGAAATTGAATTGGTTTAAAGTAGTAAATGAAATTGGTTTTTAAATCAATTTGAAATGGATTGAAATCTCATTAAGTGGACTTGTATATAAATGCGAATCAATCAAATTGAAAATAAAATTGATTGCCCATCAATTGGAAATTGAATGGGAGTAAATTTATGTACATAAGGCTTATAAACCAATTTGATGTGAATATGAGCTTAACTGGTACAAAGATGAATTGGTCGTGTTAAATATGAGTTATATGTAGTAAGCTTATATGTAAATTATTAGTGTCAAACAAAGTGAAGTTTGGATTTGTAAAGAGTATTAAAATGGTGTTGAACTTGTGAATTGCTTATAAAGGAAGTTAACATGCATAATTATGAAATTTGTTTGTTTGAATTATGTAATTGATGTGTTTGGCTAGTTTAATGAAAAGAATGTTGTTAAATTCTCGTATTATTGAAAACTATGTGTTTGTTTAAGTAAGTACAGGCACGGGAGGCAGTAGATAGAGTTGGAGTGCATATATACAATATTATTTAGTTGCTTGCTTTTAAAATGCTAATAAAGGTACGCCTACGAAATAAAAATAGGAAATATGAACTGTTTTTGGTTTTCTGACCGTGTGGGTTGATGTATATATATTTATATCTATTGTGATATTGCAAAAGCTCCTCCGTACAGGGGAGACTCTGCCAAAAATTTTCGGAAATTTTGGGAGTTAGAAATTTTTTGAAAATTTTGAAAATGTTTCGTTAAAGACAAATTGATTTCAAATAACAATTAAAATAAAAAGGATTTTGGAATAGGAATCGAAACTAACAGTTTTGATTTGAAAATAACGAATATAGGCAAAGTGAAATTAAGATTTTCACTAAGTGGGTTTTGCTATTGAGTTTGGAACATTCTTCTACCTTAGCAAATTTCGGGGAAGAAATTTTTATAAGGGGGGAGGAATGTAACGACCCAGAATTCCTAGTCGTTAATTTTGAACATTTAATTCATTTTAAATGTTGAATGTGAATTTTAATTCGTTTTCGAATAAAAAGATTTTGGTTAAATTAATAAAATTAGTTAAATTTCAAATACGGTAATTTAATTGGATTTGAATAATAATAATTTAATATTGGAATTGGGATAATTAGAGGTTCTGAGTGTAAATAGTTATAAAAAAATTGATTCTAAAATTTATTTTAAGTCTATTTGGATTTGATTTATAATATTGGACCGTTGGATGGAATTAAAAGTCGATAAATTGAATTTGGAATTTTATATTAATTTAATAATGGAATTTAATATTATAATAATGTGAATAATCAAATTTTGATTTAAACTGAATCAGAATGATTTCCAATGTGAATATAAATTCTATACGATTATAATAGAGTTAATAAAATTTTAAAAGTAAATTTTTAGATGATTTCGACAATTTCGGAAATTGCTTGAAATAATCGACGAGTTAAAATAGCCTTCCGGGACACAGTCTCGGAATTTGACAAACCCAGTTCCATTGGATCCATAATAGTTAGTTATTATCGGATTTCAATTTTTGTAGCAATCGTAGTTGTCGTTTGACCCTGGCAGCTTAAAACGCATAGAAACTACTTTAACCGATTTAAATTAAAATTGATCGTTTATTTCCGTAACTCGCACATACGACCAAATTAGCCTCCAAAACACGTTCCATTGTGTTCAGAACATGGGTAAAACCTTAGAAATGCCTGTCGGCATGCGTTGTTTGGAGTTCGTTTGTATAAGCTGTTATAATTTGAGAATATTAATAAAATAATAATTATAAGATGCTTATATAAGTGTTTAGGGTCGAAGCCCTCGTTCTTTCCTAAGCCGCCACCTCTATATCGTTTAATGGACGAAATCAACCCATATTGTTTCTCAATTATCTCTAGATCGTAACATTTATTTTTGAAAACTTCCAACTGAAATATTGAAGAGCTCGTTGAGCTCTACAGCTTGAACGGTTATGATCTTATTTTATTAAGTGTATTGGCGGAAATGCTTGCTTGAAGGCCGGCGTTCGTTCACGAAATTCGAGGAGAGGGAGGCGCCGTGTTCGACCGGATTTTTGGCGTTGGGGAAGTTCGAGATGCTTCTCAAAGTGGTGGGTTTCAATCGCTAGATATGGCGACGTGGTGCTCGCGTAATGGGAGGAAGTAAGGCGACTGATGGGTTCTGAAACTCTGGGTTCGAACGTGGTGAGGAAGAAGGTTTTCACGGCCTTGATTTTTCTTTAAAGATCTTGCGGCCTAGATTTTGGTTTGCAAAAATAATTATGTAAAATATAAAAATATTATATTTTATATCGAATAATCTTTAAAACTGCTTATCTCTTACATACGTTATCAGAAATTGACGAAACGAGAAATGCCGGAATCGCAGCGACGAGTACTACGCAGTGGAGCAATTCTGGGATTATTCTAAGCAAGTAAAAATTTAGGTTAAATCGAACTCTGTTCGATTTAATTTATATTTGAACGCTCGTCGAAAACCCAAGGTGAGTTAATCTCACTCACATCTGGATACCAGTAATTTAAATAGTCAATATTTAAATGATTGCTTGATTGGTTGATTGGCTGAATATGATAATTATTATCAAATTGAATCGATATTTATTGGTTGTGCTAATATCTTTGGATGCAGGGAAACAGGTTGGAGGGATCCAACCGGATTCCTCACAAATAGAAATTTATTTATATTCTGTGATAAATTGATTTAGATCTTGTTATGCTGTGTTCTATTTATATACTGAGATAGATTAATTTGAAAATTAATTGTGTTGTGCTATGATTGAGTGAATAGAACCTGGGAATTTAAATATAAATAAATAAATTGGGTTTAAAGGAAATTAAAGAAATTCTTAAGTAAAGGATTTAAAAGGAATTAAATTCATGAAATTGGTTGGTAATTGAAGTGTTTGAAATTGTGAATTTAAAGGGAAATGTGAATTGTTTAAAATAATAGCGAGATTTATTTTTAAAGGATGGGAAGTGTGCTTTCTCCTGGAAACTTTAGTATGTTTTTCAAAAAAGTTTTCAAATATAAATCTGCAGTTTAAATATGTTTAGAATATTTTAGAAAGAAATATTATTTAAATTGTTTTTAAGTGAAAGCAAATATTTGATTAAGTAATTATGGTATTTAATTATTTTTAAAAAGTAAAGTAGTATTAAGTTCTCAAAAAGGAAATTATAATATAAATATTTTATTTAATAACTTTATTTTAAAGGTTAATTTGACTTAAAGTACTTAGGATACCTCCATATATTTCCTTAAGTATTATTTTCAATTAAATAATTTATAGAAGCTTTATTTTAAATATTTTGAACATATATTTTGAAAATGATTTCCAGCAAAATGGCAATGTGTTTAAAAAATAAAGGAGTTTATTTTTTTAAGTATGGAAAGGGAGTTAGGGGATGAACGTAAAATTGAATTGGGATAAATCGTATTGGATTGATAAAAAGAATTCTTTGGGTTATCCTAAAATGGAAGTGTATTTCCCTGAAAGCCAAGTACGTTTTTAAAGTAGATTTTTGAATAGTTAGAAGTTTTGAAGTTGTATTAAAAGATGTTTTCAAGAAAATCATTTAAGTGGTAAGAATTTTAAAAGTGAACATTTATCAAATTAGTTATAGAACGTAATTATTTTAAAGGGGAAATTAGTATTATGTTTTAAAGGATATTATTAATATTTATACTTTAGAAAATGGTTTTAATTTAAAGATAATCAATTAAAATATTATTTGAAACTTGTATATGATTTCATAATTTTATTTTAAAATTTAGTATGACTTAACTTTATTTTGGAGAAAATAGTTTATATTTTATAAAGCCGTTTTATTCGAAATATTTTTAAAGGGTATATATATATTTTAAATTAAGTATGTAAGTAGATTTAATGTAAATGTTTTAATGTATTTTCAAGAATAAAGAATTTAAATTATTTTAAATATTAAGTATGGGTACTTGGTTGTTTTCAGAGGAAGTAAAGAGTTGAGAATTTACTCCATGAGAAGAGTTGAGTTTGAAACTGTTTAAAAAGGATTGGAAAATGAAAACATATCTTGCAAAGATATTCTTGAGGAAAATAAATAATTGGGCAATTATTTATTGTGTGATGGATGTTTGTGAATGTTAATTGTTAGTTAAATCACCGACTATCAATATTGGACAAATGCGTTGATCGTTTCGAAGAGACAGGGATCGAGATTAATTTCTCGAAAACCACTTCGATCCGGTTTGTGCGTTTTCGTGGGAAAAACGAGTTCGGAGTCGAAGATGGAGCAGTGAAGTGCAAGGGCTAGTCGCTACTAATTATGAGGATATTTCCAAAATGGAAGTAGTAGAAGTAGTGCCTTCGGTTCCGTTCGAACCCGGGATGGACTTGTGTGGATGAATGCTTTTAGAACATCGTCAGGTGGACGATGGGCATTCTAAGTGAAACGTGCTAAAAGGTAACGCTTAGCCTCAAGCCTCATCAAGCGGGAATGACTGATGATGTCCCTTTTATTTCGGCTTAGTGGTGCGGTTGCTGATCCCAACCGTGGGGTGATCTTACTCGGGATTATCCAGTAAGGGGTAGTCCCGGCCTTGTGTTGCAGGGGATTGAGAGTGGTCCTCATTACACTGATATAGACCAGGTATTGTGACAGGTGGTACCCCAGTTCCTAGTCATTAGTTGAAAATCCATTCTCCCTACGCGCCTTTTACGAGTTTTTTTGTATTACCTACGATTGTGGCAAGTAGCTGGAATTTAATAGATGTAACAATTTCGACTATTTTATTAAGTATTTGTATATAGACCCTATTATAATATCAGAGGATTTTTATAAAAAGTGTTTTAGCTATCGTAAGGTAAAAACCCGACATGTTTATTTGTGGAGTGGTCTTACGTGATGCTTTTGTTTTCAAAAGGATTTTTAAAACTTTAATAATCAATTTGGGTGCATTATTATCAGCTGGTATTCCAGACTGACTCGGGTGTTATCTCATTATAATGCTCGGGTCAGACCGAGTATTATATGTTCAGGATAGGATGCTATGGAGCAGGAGAGAAGCTGGAGTCCGAGACGTATTATCCGTACTTGTATATATTCGCTGCTGTGATTATTTGAGATTGTCAGACTGGTAATTGTTGTTGTTTGTGATACTCTGATGATATATTGTATGAAATAGATATAGTTTTCATTTTGTGTAAAGATATGATATTATATATTATATTTTGTTCCACTGCGACTATGAGATTTTGATATTGTTTAGTTCCTTCTTTCTTCTACCTTCTTTCTTTTTCCTCAACAATCTGTCTTTTCCGGCACTTGATCATCGTCATACCATACTGTGGAGTATTTTGTGTCGATTTTCGAGGGTCGAGAAGAGCGGGTCATCACACTTTTGTATATCAAATTACACTTTTGGAATCTAAAACAATTTTTTTTTATCAAAACTAAAACTTCAGTGGTAGAAATTCCTTACTTAAAAACTCGAAAATGAATGCCGATGAGGCTTCAGTCATCACTAGAATTATTTTTCAGCGATTGAAGTGAGTTCAGTGCTTTCTACTTGTTTTAAATTCCATTTAAAATATTTCTAGCCAAATATTTCAAAATATTACTATTGTTATTTTTCTTAAGCTTTTTGAAAAACAATTTTTGAAATCAATAGGTTTTAAGTTCTCAAACTTTTAGTTTAAAACATGTTTTCATTAACAGACTATATTTATAAATATACTTAGGCAATTCCATTTATTAATCACGTTTATAAATCATATTTATAAAATATCACTTCTTATGATATTCTATTTCACAAACTATGATTATTTAACTATAATCAATTCTCTATAATTCCTATTTACACATGTTTATCTTTATTGAAATTATGATAATAACAACTTTTATTAAAACAACAAACAACAAATGATAATAATCAAACATTATCATTTGTTAACATCCAAACACACCATATATAACTTATAACAATTTCTGAAAAATTATTCCTTTATATATAAAATATAATTTAGGTAAAATTATTTCATTTACCCACTTTTAAAACAATACTATATTGGTTTGCCATGTTTAAGCATTTAAAAACCCCTATCGATATCATGGAGTCTCACATATCGATCAAAATCATAAGCCACTCAACAAATAAACTAACACAATATAATTTTTTTTATATCACTAACATATACGTGCTCATATATATACACTCAAACTCATCCTAGGATCTCGCTTACTCTATCCCAAATGAGTAAATTCCCACCAAAACCTTGGTGTTCGCTCAACCTAAACTTTGATACCATGTGTAACAACCCGCTTTTTTGTACAATTCAAGCTGATAGTAATGCACACATGTCCAACCCAAATCAAATAGAAAGACGGAAAGTTAAGGGAAAGAAAGAAAAAAAAGAAGAGAAGAGAAAAAGAAGAAGAAGAGAAGAGAAACTACAAAATAATACAGAATCTCATAATCGTAGCGGAACAACATATAATATAATGCCAATGATTTTTACAAAAGAGAAACTATAATATACATACATCCATCGTAGTACAACAACAACCACAATTATCAGCCTAGATAGTTATAATATCTTATGCTCACATTTGCTGATAATTCAATAACAAAGCAGTGGAAAACAAACATATACGTGAATAGGCCTTGAAGACCTCCAACTCGTATCCTGAGTTCTAATGCGTCCAAAAAAATATGTAAATATGCTCAGTCTGGCCCAAGCATTATAATAAAATAACACCCAAGTCAGTCTATAAAACCAGTGTGAGAAAACAAACCCAACTGAACTTTTAAAGCTATAATAACTTTTCAAAAATCAAAGGTATCTCGTAAGACCACACCGCACATAAATGCAGACTGGTTTTTACCTTACAATAACCAAAAAAATTCATATGAAATTCTCTGATATCATAATAGTGTCTAATATACAAGTACTTATTAATCATAACCAAAATTGTTGCATTATTTAAATTCCTGCATACTAGGTTCTACAACCAAAACCGAAGGCTCGTATTGGAGAGTGGATTCCAACTATGAAAGGGTAAGGGTCTACCTACCGAATTCGTATACCTCCAGATAAAATGTACGGGAGGATACAGCATGTTGCACCTTTGCTACTCAAGACCAGCACTACCTTCTTCTCGAATATGATTACCCCTTAGTTGCAATCAATAACCACACAATGGGATCCTGAAGCATACATGAATATTGCTCTAGACTTGGGATGATCATAACCTACTTGGATGCGACCCACTTAGTCCTGCCAGATGTCCATGCTTTATTCATTTTCCGGGTGTTAGGCTCGAAGAGGCCAGGCTCTTACCATCTCCTTCCAGTAAATCAACTTGGAATGCTAATATTTCCCTTCAAGCAACTAATGCAATATCAACATTCATCCTTACAAGTTCATTTTGGGACTGAATGAAATGCTTGAGAACTCCGTCTCCAATTCCATCATCTTTAAGATGTCTTTACTTCGAACACATGAGTTGGATTGAAGTGGTTTTCGAATAACGTATCCAATCTCGGTCTATTCGAAACAACATTCGACATTTTTCAGTAAACTCAACCTCGGTTCTTTAGGAAATAAATAGTTAAAGATAAGATCGGAGATCACCTCCTAGCCGTTAGTGGATGGATTTCCTTATCATTGTCCTAGAAGAATGAAATGAGATTTACACGCATAGTACAACATCATCAGAGATGACTATGCCACATAACTCACGTATTTATTCTAGATATTTCCAAAGTTATTTTTGGGTCTAAATTCCGACTGTCGGTCATTTAACTATCGAATAACAAACATTCAATTGGGATTTAATTCTATAGGAAAACCAACATTTGGTTAAGCACCAAGCAACACTAAGCCTCCTTAATTAATATTTTATTAATCAAAACCGTCTTGTAAATGCTTGTTTCAAAATACTTTTACAAAGATATATTCACAAACCCTTTTGTTTTCAATGCTTAGAAAATATCCATATGCTTATCTCATTGGTATAAGTATATTTGCCACACTTCGAGAAAGATCTCCTTTTTACCAAATTCTAAAATCATTTATAAACTCCATTATAAATTTCTAAAACCATTTATAAACCATCTATAAATTATTTCTCAAATTATTTCTAAACCTTTATAAAACCATGCAATTATTTATAAATTCCATTTTATAAATATAAAAATCCATTTCTAAACTCATTTATAAATACCCATCTATTTATAAACCTTTTTACCTTATAAATAATCTTTCTTTAAATCTTCAAACTGTTTCATAAGCTCTTCTTATAAAAATCCAAGTCTGTTTGCACAACTCTATTTATGAATATCAAAACCATCATAAATAAATAATTTTTATTAACTTTTAACCTCTTAAAAATATAATTAATAATTCAAACCATTATGGATAAAAAAATAGTTAATCTTTACCATATAAATAATACCAAAATATTATTAATAATCATTTTTATAAATTTCAAACCATATTGATACTTTAAATAATTAACCTTTCAAAATTATTTAAATATTTATAAATAATTTTAAATAATATAAGCATGAATAACCAACTTAAAAACAATATATTTTTCCTTGGTAAAAATCCATTCTTAAATCTTCAACCTAGTCATTTCTATATTTATAAAAACTTCCTTTCATAAATTCCATTTATTTATGAATTCCATTCTGGAAAACGTCCACCGCGCACATAGTTGTTAAAATGGTTCCGGTATTAACAAAGAGTATGCCAATATTCGGCCCCGGTCTCTTTAATGGCCAAACGTCATTTTTAACACCGGTTTGTTCTTTTAAATTTCAATAACAAGTCATATTTCATATCAAAATATCAGATTCGCTTCAAAATCATTTCGAATTCAAAATAGTTCATACCTTCAAAACATTCGTATTTAAATTAATGATTTAAATCTAAATAACCCCCCCTTTTAAACAGTTTGAATATTAAAAATGGTTTTGAATAATTAAAATAGTTGAATATTAAAAGTAGTTTGGATAGTTAAGATAGTTTTAATATTGAAAAATAGTTTGGAATAATTAGAATAGTTTAAAGATTGGAAATAGTTTTAAATATAAAATAGTTTTAATATTGAAAATATGTAGATGACTAAAATAGTTTATATATTAAAATAATTTGATTTTTTTAAATAGTTTATATAATAAAATAGTTTATATAATAAAATTGTAATATCCCGGAATTTTTAACAATATCAATTTAATAATCTGTAATTAAAATTAAATTGATATTGATAATCTGTTAATAATTATTCAGATAAATTTAATAATCTTCTTCAATAAATATTTAAATTGGCTATTTTATCTTTTAAATGATATAAATTGATTTCTATTTATAAATAAATATATGGTTTATATGTTTTAAATAGATTGATATTATTTTAATTTTAATAAATAAAGCATATTTTCTAGCTTTATTATTTATAGTAATTTGGAAAATTTGTTTTATTTAATATTTAAGTTTTTCAAAGTTTAATAAATGATTTTGGTTTAAATTTAATAATTGAATAATGTTTTAAAATTTTAATATATACATTATTAATTGGAAATTTTGTATTGAGTTTTAATATCTATTTCATAAATAAATATATGATTCTAAAATTGATAAGAAATATTAAATGTTTTTAATTAAATTGGATTTAGTTTTAAATTTAGAATAAATTCAATAAAATGATTTCATGACTTAATAAAATGAATATTTTGTTTATAAAAATATAATTTCTTGAAAAATGATTTTTAATTTAATTAATAGAGATTTATAAAAGTAATATTTATATTGTATTGACTTTATGAATAAGTTTTGAAAAAGATTTGTAGTTTTTATTTCAAATTGAATTTATATTTACAACTTGATTTGAAAATAATTAATGCTTGAATTAAGTTTGAATTTAAGTTCAAAGTATAAATTTTTAATTTGTTTAATTGATTTAATCTTTAATATGTATAAGTTAATTTGTAAAACATTGTTTGTTTTCATTTATAAATACATACACATATTAATATAAACTAACAAATTTAATCTAAGCTAACACTTCACATTGTAAATTTAAAAAAAAAACTAATTACTTTTAAAAGAGAAAACAAGTGTTAAATTAATATGCATTCAATTTGACAAGTGTTGTTAAGTTTGACATGTGTTAAATTTTTAGTTTTTATTTTCTTTTCTTTTCTTAAAATCTGAAATGCATTTAGTTAAGTTTACATCTTCATTCATATTGCATCTTCATTTTCTTTAATCAAAGAAAATCTTCAAACCTTTAAAATCTGAATCATCTTCATATTAAAAACAAATCTGCATTTCCAAAATTCAGAAACCCTATTTAAAAATCTGCATATTCAAATCTACACTTCATTTCAAAATCAAAATGAGGCCTGCATGTTTTCTGCACATTGTTTTCCTTTCTTCCTGCACTCTGTTTAAACCTGGGGATGGAAGAGCATCTACATGCAACCACAGTTTCATCCAAGAAGCATGCATGAAATTGTAGATCAGGAAGCATACCTGCATATTCATTTTTCCTGCAAATCCAAAAGGAAGTCAAATCAGGGACTCTGCATATGTTCATTTTTCTGCAAATTCAAATGATCAGTGGTCTGCATCATTTTAAGGTGAGTAACAAATAAAATCTTAAACTATATTTGGGTTGCTCGATTAAATGTTTGAGATAAAAATTATGTTTGTGTGCTTATGAAATGTCTGTTGCAATTACGATTGTTTATGCATGTTGATTTTGCTGTGAAGTGTTCCCAGATTCACATCCTATTTAAAAAGAATCTTTTACCAATTGATTTAGTTTGAGATTTTATATCTGTGTTTTAGAATAATTAAAGGAGTTTGTTTATCAGAGATTAGAATTCAACTTTATAAAGTAATGTGACTTATTTTCTTAAGTTTAGGTTTAAAATTTTAGGAGAATTAAAATACAGTGAGTTATCTCTGTAAACATAAGTAACACCCCTGTATGTTGATCTTGATCAAAAACAAATCATATTAATACTTATATCCAGTTTCAGTAACTAAAAGCCTTTACTGGAAATTGTTTTTAAAAAAAATCAAGTATTAGAATTTTAGAGTATAGTTCATTTGCAGTTTGTTCTTGAAAAGAAAAAATGAATGTGAGCAAATTCTTGCAATTTGTGATTTAAGATAACTCAGGATCTTTCTGAGTTATAAAGGAAGGATCATAGATCCATATAAAAATCTGAAATGAGAATAAAGATTATTAGATTGGTTGCAGATTGAAATTTTTGGGTTGAACCCTAGTATTGAATAAGGGATTCAGGTTAGGATTCAGGATTAGCTTTGACGAATTGTGGAGGAGCAATGGAGCAGGAGGCTTCTGCGTATAGATATATATATAGAGTTTTCCGCTGCGTGTTCTCTGAGTTGTTGTATTGTGTTGTATAACTAGACAGGTGTTTATAACTGTCTAGTATATGAGTTGTATATCTGTGTACTCTGATATGGTTGTAAACTATGTAATATTTATGTTATTAATATAATTTATTCGTTCCGCTGTGTAAGATTCTGATGTTGTTTCTTTCTTCTCTTCTTTCTATTCTCTTTTCTATCCATTTCTTTCTTAAAGATGATGTGATTTTCCGGGAGTGGAAAGTCGGGTCGTCACAAAAATAGTTTATATTAAAACTATTTATTTCTTTCATGACAATGTTCAAATTCTAATTCATAACGAATTCAATTTTCGACTTCCCATTTCAAGGCAACTTCATATTCAAAATTTCCATTTAAGTCAACCTCAATTAAATGATTTTCAACTTACTTCAAATTCTATTTAATAGTTCCATTCAAAGGCTGAAAGTTCCAATTCACATCCCTATTTTGAAACAATTTAATTTAAATCCATTTTACGCCCAAACTTGGAAATACCAATTTAAACCATTTTCATTAAAGTAAATTCAAAGTTTAAATTAAAATTTAAACCTTTAAAATAATGCACTTTCGATAGAGATAAATCATTTCTCAAATTTTAACTTAAATTTTCAAATTAAATCCTTTAAACAATTTCATTTTAGCTGTTACAACTTCAACATTTCAAACTCAAACTAGAAAAATAATTTAATTCATATAAATCCAAATTTTATTTTTTTTAAAACAATATCATTTAAACAATCCAAATTCAAGATTTTAAAACCATTTAATTTAACCAAATCCGGTGTCCATATATAATTTTCTACCCAATGACCAAGTGATTAGTTATTTCAGTTTTAATTACGTTGATGGATATATGTCATTTCAACCCATAATTAAATGACATAGGTATATATCATTTCAACATTTTCTTAGTTCATTTCAAATATTACAAATGACAATTTATAAGATGTAAAATAATAAATAAGGTAATAACTGGAATATGTTAAAGGAAATAAATAACCATGCATCCAATCATCAATCAATAGGCATTCAATAACAATCAACGTCCAAATTAACTAGCATATCACAATGGTTACTAGTTATCAATTGCCAGTGTTTAACAACAATTGATTTCGGTATTAATTTAAATGTCAATTTAATCCAGTATCAATATCAATTTCACTGTAAATTTAAATTACCAAACAACAATCAATAAAATTATCACTTCATGATTTCTATTTAACTAACATTAGAAAAATTAGTATTGCGTGAGTGGGTTTAATCACTCACCTTTGATTTTAGCCCATAAAAATCCAAACAGAAGCGAAAAATCTCAACAGCCTCCAAATTCAACCAAATCAATTTCATGTTGTGTGGAATTTAAATATGAATCAAATAGAAGAAATCGCGTGTGAATCGAAGTTTGTACGCGAAAGATATTCATGTTACACGAAATATTATTAAAATAATAATTGGTACACACGTTTAATCAAAAAAAATAAACAAAGTTTCATACATATTTTTTTCTCAAGGTGTGGCTTCAGGCAAAGATGGAAGAACAAACTAAGATGAGAGCAAGACGTGCAGGAAAAATGAAAAAAAATGAAACTCTTGTTTCATAAAAGAAAGCTTTTGAGTTTGCAAAAATGAGAGCTTTTGAATTTGCAAGCTCACGTTAAAATGATTCGGGGAAAGGAAGATTTGAAATGGAAATCTAAACATAGAAAATGAGGCGATGACCAAAAAAATGAAGGGACAAGTTTAAAATGTGAAGAATTTTATGGTAAGAATATAGCTTTAGCAAAGTACAACTTGAACTAAATGAATATGAGGTGTTAGGAGAAACAAAATGCGAATGAAGAAATAAAATTACAGGTTATTTAATAATAAAGAAATGAAGGTAGAGGAAAAAAACGAATGTCCCTTTTTGTTTTGAAAGCTTCACGCATTAATAATGCATAAGGAAATGTACATAGGAATGAGAAAGTTTGCAAACCAAAGGAAAGTAAAATTTTGAATAACTAAAAATGAGACGGCAAGAATTAAATATAGCCTAAAAGTCTAGGCTGAGATATTAAACAGAAGGAGAAATGGACGGATCAAGTATTAATAATGAGGTAACTATTTTAAAACGTACAGGCAACAATAAATAATAAAAGAAATGAAGGGGCCATGTACATTGTGACGACCCGGAATTTTTAGGCATTTGAAATTGGAATATTTAATTAATTTTAAATATTTGCAAGATAATTAACTTGGATTTCAAATATCATTTTGAAATTGGCAATTGAATTTATTGGATTTAATAATTTGAATTTGGGTAAAATATTGAATCTGGAGTTTTACGCCTGTTAAAAATAATTTGAAGGCTTATAAAATTTATAATGATGACACTGAAGATAATAGAATGATCGAAATATAATTTGAAGGTGGTTTGTTTCATTTTAATAATATATCGTTTAAATCGATATTTAAAAATAGCCTTCCGAGGCATAGTCTCAAAATTCAAAGAAACAAGTTCCATTGGATCCGTAATAGTTAGTTATTATCGGATTTTAATTTTTGTAGCAATCGGAGTTGTCGTTTGACCCTGACAGCTCAAAAGCATAGAAACTATTTTAATCGATTTAATTTAAAATTGGTCGTTTATTCAAACAAATTGGTTTAAATAAAATTTATTCATAATTTAATTAATTCATTAGTTTAAATAAAATTCGAACAAATTGATGATACTGAAGATAATTCTAACAATCATTAGTTTATTAATAATTTAATTAAATCACTATTTTAATGATGATACTGAAGATAATTCGAAAAAATTGGTTTAAATAAAATTTATTAATAATTTAATTAAATCATTAGTCAATTTAAATTATCACATGAAGTAATTAATTTAAATTAAATTTTTAGTTAAATAAAAATTGTTAAAGGGATAGTTGATGTTCGATTATGTAAAATATTAATAAATCGTATAACTGTTTATACAAGGTTTAAATCTGAAGGAAACAAGTCAAGATCGGATTTGGATTGCAAAATCAAAGGTGAGTTAAACTCACTCTTCTGGATTTTTACTTAAATTTAAATGGTTAAATTTAAATAATTGATTGGATGGTTGAATTGATTTGTTGTGCTATATTATATATATAGTAGTATATAGTGTATGTTGGGTGATTGATTTCCCGCATTATATAGCGGATGAGACCCTATGCGCCGCATAATAGTGGATGATATTATATAAATCCTATATACCGCGATATTCCACCTCGAAAGGTTGGAGGAATCCACCTGGATTCCTCACAATATAGAAATTATTTTCATAATTGATGGCGCATTTTATTTATATATGGTGAAAGATAAATTTGGGAATTAAATTGTGTTGTGTTATGATTGGATAAGTATAATTTGGGATTCTAAATTATAAATAGAATAAATTGGGTGGTTTGATAGGTAATTACTTAATGTAATTAATAAAATATAATTACTTAGGGAAGTAATTAATAAATAATTACCGGATGTAATTAGTTAAATGATGATTTGTTAATAGAAGTAAGTTGGGTATAATTACTTTATGTAATTAATCAAGAGATTAATTAAGATAATAAATTAAGGAATAATTAATCTATTTAATGAAGTAAACAAAAAGGTGGATAATTACAGGATGAGATAAATCAAGAGTGGTTAATATTTGTGTTTTAATTAATGATTAATTATTAAATGTAATTAAATTAGATTAGGATAAATTGAAATGTAAATGGGAAATTGTTAATTTATATAATCAATGATGTAATTAAAAATTGATTAACTAAGATTAATTAATCAATACTAAGTGATTTATGAGAAATTGATTAATATAAGTAATTAAGGATTAATGTAATTAATTATAGTAAATTAATGTGTGAAGTAATGAAAAATTAATTCCTGTTATGGTTAAGAAAAATTAAGTTGTGTAATTAATTAAAGATAATTACTTGAGTGTAATTAAAGGATAATTAATCCATGGTGATTACTTAAGATGGATAATTGAGGGATGATTAATTAATTGATTGGGAATTAATTAATGCTAAGTGAAGGAATCTAAGTGATTGAGGTTAGTAATTCAATTATAATTAATTAAATTAATTTGGAAGTGATCAAGTTGCTTGTGGATGATTGAATGGTATTGGATGTCTTGAATGAGACTCGAAGTGACCGAGGTCGGGTATTGGAAAATACTTGTAACCACTTCGAATTTTCTATAGATTGATATGTGAAATCAATAGGCCGGAATGAAATGATTTAGGTGAATTGTACTATTTAATCTAAATCTTTAGTACTTAGAAAATTAATGTGTGAAATAAGTGATGTCTATAAAAAATTGTGACTTTGTAAATTGATACGAGTTACCCCGGGTTTTAAATAAGTTGTATGCTTTGTATTCCATGTCGGATGGGTTTACTCACGCTGGTTTCCAGCCTGACTCGGGTTTTACTTTGATGTAATGCTCGGGTCAGACCGAGTATTATAGATTTTCAGGTAAGGACGTTCTGGAGCTTGGGAGACGGGCTGGATGGTAAGAACGTATAGAGTATTTCCGCTGTATTATATTATTGTAAATCTGAGACGTGATAATTGTGTATATCCAGTGTCTGTATAAATGTGTAACTCTGATGTATTATAAATGAATTGGCAGATACAGAATGCTTTTGTAAACTGTTATTATTTGTTATTATATTTTATCCGCTGCGTATGTGAAATGTTGGTGTTTCTGATCTTCTTCTTCTTCTATCTCTTTCTTATTTTCATAACTATCTGGAATTTTCGGGATCGAAAACTTCGGGTCGTTACAGTTGGTATCAGAGCTGAAAGGTTAAGCGAGAACCTTGGCTCTGGTGGGGATTACTCCTTAAATAGAGTCCGTAGTACTCTAGGATGAGTTGAGTGTGTGTGTGTGTGTATATATATATATATGAGAGCGTACTTGTTATTTTCTTATATAAAGGTTTTAAATGATTTTATATAAAAATATATTTTGATATATAAAGCAATATTTCCTTCTAATAAATATTAAGGTGATTGGATGTTAAATTATTGGAACTAAATTAAGAAGTAATATAATACAACCAAATTGAAATCTTGAATTGGAATTAATATAAGTGGTAACAGAAATACAACCAAATTAAAATTAAATGAAGATAAGTTTGAAAATAGATCCAGAATTAAATGGTTTAAAGAGATAAGTTGATTTGATTCAAAGGATTAAATCAACATTTAAAAATTTAACTCGAATTTATATAATTAGGGATGGTTTAAATTTGAAATTTGAATTGAATTCGCTCAAATTGAATCTGATTTGAATTAATTGGATTTGTGATTGAAGATGTATAAGTTAAAATTTTAAATGGACAATTTGAATTGGATTGAATTGAAATGATTTGAAATTGAAGTGGGTTCAATTGATATTAGTCCAAATTGATTGGAATAATTTGAAATTATAATTTAGGTTGAATAGGTTTAAAATCAAATGGAATTTGATTTAAATTGGGAAAGAAATCAGGATTGATTCAACTTGAATTGGGGTTAAATCAATTTCAATGGAAATTGAAGTTATTCAAATTGGAATTGAGTCAATTTAAATGGAAGTGGAAATTTAAATTGAATTGATAGGGAAGTGAATAGATTTGACTCTGGACTATTTTCAATATAGATTGTTTTAATAAACACTTATTTTTCCAAGCTATTTAATATATACAACCTTTCTTTTTCAAAGCCAAATTATTTTATATTTATTCTACAATTATTTTGGAACCATTTAACAATTTTTCAACTTTTTTATAAACTAATTAATATTTTTCAACTATTTTACAAATTAATTACTATTTTACAACTATTTTGCAATTATCTAAAATTTCTGAAACTGTTTAACTATTTTTCCACTATTTTACAATTAGTTAACTATTTTACAGCTATTTTGCAAACTAATAATTATTTTTCAACGACTTATCTATTTTAAACTTTTCAAGCTATTTTCTGAATCTAAGCTGGACAGAGTTCAAACTATTTATGATTGAATATCCATTTGGGATAAGGATTAAAGTGATAATCCAATGGAATTGAAACAATTGTGGTTATATGGATAGAAATTAAAGGAAATGTGAATAGAAAGAGAAATTGTTTTAGTTGATAATCAATGAAGTTAAATACGTAGGATGTACGTATATTATTCTATTCGCATAGTGATTTGATCCAGATTCGAGCATAGAATTTCAAGATAGTTTATCGATTCGAGTTGGGATTTTTCACTCGATTTTCGATGGCGAACCTGGATATGGATTGTTGATTGGTCTTGGATATTCTCTATCATAGTTATGGTTTTGCAAGGAGAATGACGGTTTTTGATCAAGAAACCAGATCTGAGTCCGCACTAGGAAGTCGGGTGGATGATACTAGTTCGGAAGTGAAATTGTGTGATCGAGTGAGCAATCAGATTGGTATAGCGTACGGATGATAAGTTTACATCGTACGGATTTGAGTGAAATTTATATTGAAAAGAGTAATCAAATTTGAATATTTGATTTTGAATAAATAAAGTTATATATCTTTGTTATATAAGATAAATCTCCCCTTGTTGTATCTATTGACGGAAGGAAAGGATTTTGAACGTGTTTGAAGTATAAAAGGAATTTTATACAAGTTTAAAATGATCCTATATATATATATATATATATATATATATAAAGGATCTTCTGAGGATTTTGGAAAAAGGTTTTAGGAACCTTTGGATTTGGAAAGGCTTTTGATTTTTGGGTAGAATCAATATTGGAATTTGGAAAGCCTAGTTTGAAAATTATCGATTTTGGGATAATCGATTTTGTGTAAAGGAGCTTTGTATAAGATCATACTAGGTGTATGATTTGAAAGGTACTATATGTGTGTAGTATAAAGTGTTTTGATAATGGCTCTGTAAAAAAGGTGCTCCCTTGAAATGAACTTCTCAGGAGTGCCACCGGGTGGTGCTGCCTTGAACCCTAAGGGGTGGGTTCTAAAGTTGATCCTGTGAGGTGTCCGGACAAAACTAGTTCCTGAGGATTATGAGTAGTGTGTAGCAAAAGTCGAGGGACGCTGATGCCTACAAAAGCATTTGGGTTATGCTGTGACGACAGTGTAACTCGATGTCACTGCGATCTACTACAGACTATAGCGAAAGTCGTGTGTGCTATTGAGAGCCAACAGTCTGCGTTTGATTTTATATCGATAGACTGCGACCTATGGTAACATAGCGAAATTCGTGTGTGCCGCTGAGAGCCAACGGTCTACGTTTGATTTTACATCGGTATACTGCGACCTATGTAGAAGTGGAGAAGTTTCATTTTGACAGCGGAAATCGAGAGCGCTGATGCTTACAGTTACATGGACTTTTGCTGCGATGGCAACGTAACCCTGGAATGTAACTGCGATCTGTTGTGGGTTCCATGGCGTAATCGAGGGGTGTGGAGTGCCTACAATTACATGGACTTTTGCTGCGATGACAACGTAGCCTAGGATGTAACTGCGACCATGGATGGGGGTGATGATTTCCAGAGCATTCTAACCAAAGATATTTTCTCTATTTTCATAAACTGTTTTCTATATTTTCAATCAAATTATTTTCCAAGTATTTTCACTAGATGTCGAAACGGGTTTACCAAGTACTTATAGATTTTCAGTCCTACGCCTGATCAATGTATGACCGAATTTCTGTGAGAACAAGGATGGACTGGTTGAGACATCGAGTTTTAACAAGTATTTTTATAAAATGCTATTTTAATAATATTATGTGAATTTAAAAGTATTTCTAAATTTTTAAATAAAGTGTTGGAATTTTTGAAAATGAAAGAAATCCAAACTGGAATCATAAAAAAAAATTGAACTCAGGAAAACTTAATAAAGTGATTTTTGTAATAAATTCAAATATTGATTTAAAAGTTGGAAGTAAGCTAATTAGCTAAATAATTATTTGATAGAATATGTTAATAAAATTTAACTCGGTTAAATAAATGGATTGTAAGTTAATAATGGAATTTGGAAATGAACTCGAACTATAAATAGAATTCGACTTGGATTTGATAATGAATTAAAATAAGTGGAGATGTTGTAAAAATAAAATGGAATTGAATTATAATAGAAATTGGTTGAGTTGCTAAAACCCAGGTGAGTAGAAATAAATTGAGAATGGCTTTGTGTTAATAAAATAAATTCGAAAATGAATTAAGTAGGTGAATAAAAAATTTAAAATGGGATGAATAAATGGGTTAATTGAATTAAATAGTAAATGGATGAAGTCTGATTGAATAAAAAATTAAATCAAAGTTTTAATTGGAATTGGGTTATCAGAATGAACTTAAGTTATGAGGCGTATTTATTTGATGTAAAATTACTTAAGTCAATAGAAGCTTGGTTTCGAGTAAGAATGAAAGACCGATATATAAAAGTCTGGGTTAAATTTATTTGGAAAATGGATATTAATATAAGCATCGAATGTTGTCAAGCTCAATGAAATGCAAATGTATGGTTGGTGAATAAATTAGAAATGAAATGGAATTAAATACAGAATGAGTTGAAATTAAATTGAAGTAGTTATAAACTAAAATGGATAAAGCGAATATCGCCAAATTTGCATAAAAAAATGTTGTCGTTTGACGTAAACGAAGGTAAAGAAATTCTATGAAATAATATAAGAAAATAAAATTGATGTTTGAATCATTTGAAGTGAATGTGAGCTGTTGGGTTAAAATAAATTGAATGTAAGCAATTGAGTTGTAAACCAATAAAATTGAACGAAATGGTTTATGAATTGGTTGAAAGCAATTGAATTAGTTTTGAAATCATATAAATTTTCTCGTGGAAGTTATTTAGAATGCATTTCTTTTAGAGTTGATGTGTTGTAGTTGCTTAAGTAAGAGAAATGTTATAAACTTCATATATATAGTGCTTACATGTTTAAATTGAGTAAGCACAGGTACCTAAAGGCCATTAGGCTAGATTTGGATGCGCTAATTGCTAAATTAATAAGCCGCATGCTTAAAAATGCTAAATAAAGGCACGTCTATACAATAAAAATAGGAAATATGAACTGTTTTTGTTTTTCCGGCCGTGTGGATCGATGTATATATATTTATATCTCTTGTCAAATTGCAAAAGCTCCTCCGTACAAAGGAGACTCTGCCAAAAAATGTCGAAATTTTTTGAAAATTTTTTGTTAGCGACAAAACGATTTCAAACTGGAAATTGAAATAAATTAATGGATGAACTAATTTAAAATAATGATATGAGTCAGTTATAAATGGAAAATAAAATTCAATATTTAGAATTGAAATTAAATTTAATTCATATGGAAATAGGAAAACTAATTTGAATAGAAGTAGATATGAAAACTTCTGTAAGAAAATGTATGAAATTATTTTAAAAGCTATGATTGGATATTATTGATAAGTAGGATATGCAGGTATTATAAGGGAAAGGAAAATTGGTATTGATTTCAGAAGATAAATTTGAATTGCTCGGCAAAGGTATGTGTTTAAATTTCTATATAAAATTTGATTGGATTTTTGATTTAGCCATTTGGCGTTTTGTTTTCTTTTGGAATTTGGGAGCCCGCAGAGGCATTTTCTAGTTGTACCGAGCTAGCCGCGCAAGACGCTGGCAAAAAATTTCGGAAATTTAGAGAGTTAGAAAATTTTAGAGAAAATTGTGATAATTTAAATTTGAATTTAAATTAAATTTGAATAAGTGGAGAAAATGGTGTTGTTGGAATCTATAGAAGGTTTTGGGTAGTTGGTTGAAGTAATAGTGGGTCTTTAATAAAAGATAGGTTATGGCAAGTTGATAAAACTGGTTGGTTTTGGAAAAAAAATAAATAAAAAATAAAAAAATAGTAATGGGTATTGGACCATTCTTTTTAACTAGTAATTTCGGAGACGAAATTCTTTTAAGGGGGAAGGAATGTGACGACCCGGAATTTTTAGGCATTTGAAATTGGAATATTTAATTAATTTTAAATATTTGCAAGATAGTTAACTTGGATTTCAAATATCAGTTTGAAATTGGCAATTGAATTTATTGGATTTAATAATTTGAATTTGGGTAAAATATTGAATCTTGAGTTTTAAGCCTGTTAAAAATAATTTGAAGGCTTACAAAATTTATAATGATGATACCGAAGATAATATAATGGTCAAAATTTAATTTAAAGGTGATTTGTTCAGTTTTAATAATATATCGTTTCAATCGATATTTAAAAATAGCCTTCCGAGGCACAGTCTCGGAATTCGAAGAAACCAGTTCCATTGGATCCGTAATAGTTAGATATTATCGGATTTCAATTTTTGTAGCAATCGGAGTTACCGTTTGACCCTGACAGCTCAAAACACAGAAACTATTTTAATCGATTTAATTTAAAATTGGTCTTTTATTCCCGTAACTTGTGCATATGATCGAATTAGCCTTCGATACCTTTTCCATTGCGTTCGAAATAGCGGTATAGCATTAAGAACGCCAAGCGATACACCTCAGTAGGAGAGCGAGATTTCGCCGCATATCATATGAGATATTTTGAATAAAAATATATATAATAAAAGGTCAAAGCCTATAACGTCTCCATCAGCCACCATACGTGTACAAAGCCGCCTCCCTTCACATTAAAGCCATATATACCTTTCTTCTTGCTGATCGAAATTTGAAGGAAAAAAAATCAAATGGCCATGTTCAGATCTTGTTCGAAATCGAAATTTTCAAGCCTATCTCCCCTCCAATACCTTTTCAAGCCAATTTTTTATTTCAAACTACTTGGCGACCGAGATTTAGGGCACGCGTGAGGAGCTTGGTCGTTCATGCCATGATGGAGCCCCGCGCGCGTTTGGAAAGAGGGGGAGTTTGTTCGATTTGGGTACGGAAGGGCGGCAATTTTAGGGTTTTCGACTCGTGATGTGCGTCGCGTTCGTCAGTGGAAGCGTGACGCGACAGAGTGGAGGGAGCTACGGCAAGGTCGATGTCGAGGTGGGCGTTCGTTGTAGCAGTGGGTTCTCTTGAAGGTACGAAGGCTCGTGCGAACACTGGGAAGTCGATCGCGATTCTGGTGTGGCGTCTTCGAGTTTGGGATTGGTCGGGGTCAATTGGAAGGGGTTTTACGAACGACTTCGCGATGGTGAGGAAGATCTGCAGAGTCTGGGTTCATCTTTTTGTAAGGTATATTAACATTGATTTTTAAAGATTTGATTTAAAAAAATAAAAAAGGGTAAGTTTAGAGTTGCTGATTTCAAATAGTGAATTAACAAAAGGTTTAAACAATTTTATTTTGGGATCAGTTATATATATATATAGGACAGTAAGTAAATCTGAGAATTTTAATAACACTTTAAAATTTTATAGTGGACTTCAATTCGAACAAATTGGTTTAAATAAAATTTATTAATAATTTAATTAAATCATTAGTCAATTTAAATTATCACATGAAGTAATTAATTTAAATTAAATTTTTAGTTAAATAAAAATTGTTAAAAGGGATAGTTGATTGTTCGATTATGTAAAATATTAATAAATCGTATAACTGTTTATACAAGGTTTAAATCTGAAGGAAACAAGGCGAGATTGGATTTGGATTGCAAAATCAAAGGTGAGTTAATCTCACTCTTCTGGATTTTTACTTAAATTTAAATGGTTAAATTTAAATAATTGATTGGACGATTGAATTGATTTGTTGTGCTATATTATATATAATAGTATATAGTGTATGTTGGGTGATTGATTTCCCACATTATATAGCGGATGAGACCCTATGCGCCGCATAATAGCGGGTGATATTATATAAATCCCATATACTATGATATTCCACCTCGAAGTAGAATTGGTATTGTGCTAACACCTGTAGATGCAGGGAAACAAGTTGGAGTAATCCAACTGGATTCCTCACAATATAGAAATTATTTTCATAATTGATGACGCATTTTATTTATATACGGTGAAAGATAAATTTGGGAACTAAATTGTGTTGTGTTATGATTGGAAAGGTATAATTTGGGATTCTAAATTATAAATAGAATAATTTGGGTGGTTTGATAGGTAATTACTTAATGAATTAATAAAATATAATTACGTAGGGAAGTAATTAATAAATAATTACTGGATGTAATTAGTTAAATGATGATTTGTTAATAGAAGTAAGTTGGGTATAATTACTTTATGTGATTAATCAAGAGATTAATTAAGATAATAATTTAAGGAATACTTAATCTATTTAATGAAGTAAACAAAAAGGTGGATAATTACAGGATGAGATAAATCAAGAGTGATTAATGTTTGTGGTTTAATTAATGATTCATTATTAAATGTAATTAAATTAGATTAGGATAAATTGAAATGTAAATGGGAAATCGTTAATTTATATAATTAATGACGTAATTAAAAATTGATTAACTAAGGTTAATTAATCAATACTAAGTGATGAGAAATTGATTAATATAAGTAATTAAGGATTAATGTAATTACTTATAGTTAATTAATGTGTGAGGTAACGAAAAATTAATTCCTGTTATGGTTAAGAAAAATTAATTTGTGTAATTAATTAAAGATAATTACTTGAGTGTAATTGAAGGATAATTAATCTAGGATGATTAATTAAGATGGATAATTGAGGGATGATTAATTAATTGATTGGGAATTAATTAATGCTAAGTGAAGGAATCTAAGTGATTGAGGTTAGTAATTCAATTATAATTAATTAAATTAATTTGGAAGTGATCAAGTTGCTTATGGATGATTGAATGGTATTGGATGTCTTGAATGAGACTCGAAGTGACCGGAGTCGGGTACTGGAAAATATCTGTAACCACTTCGAATTTTCTATAGATTGATATGTGAACAATAGGCTGGAATGAAATGATTTAGGTGAATTGGACTATTTAATCTAAACTTTTAGTACTTAGAAAATTGATGTGTGAAATAAGTGGCGTCTATAACAAATTGTGACTTTGTAAATTGATACGAGTTACTCGGGGTTTTAAAAAAGTTGTATGCTTTGTATTCCATGTTGGATGGGTTTACTCACGCTGGTTTCCAGCCTGACCCGGGTGTTACTTTGATGTAATGCTCGGGTCAGACCGAGTATTACAGATTTTCAGGTAAGGACGTTCTGGAGCTTGGAAGACGGGCTGGATGGCAAGAATTAATAGAGTATTTCCGCTGTATTATATTATTGTAAATCCGAGACATGATAATTGTGTATATCCAATGTCTGTATAAATGTGTAACTCTGATGTATTATAAATGTAATTGACAGATACAAAATGCTTTTGTAAACTGTTATTATTTGTTATTATATTTTATCCCCTGCGTATGTGAAATGTTGGTGTTTCTGATCTTCTTCTTCTTCTTCTTCTTCTTCTATCTCTTTCTTCTTTTCATAACTATCTGCAATTTTCGGGATTGAAAACTTCGGGTCGTTACATACATCGCACAGCCTTTTGAAATTCAATTTTTAAAATGTAACCAAATCAATTTCATTAGCAAATAATACTGATTTTATACACATATAATTTTTTTTATCAACATATAATAAATAAAATTATACTTACCTTAAAAATGAAAATGTTCAACTTGGTTTTCTCAAAATTGTCTTTTATTTCCATTAAAACGCCCTTTCTGTTTAACATAAAACGTGTGTTTCTTGTATTATGTCTATTGATTGCAATCAACGCTTTCTTTTGTTTTAATTGAAATATTTCAGTTACATTAATTGCAATTAATTACAAAGTTAAATTTTAAAATAGACAAACTAAAATGAACGAAAAATAAAACAATAGTTTCCTTTAGTCATTTAAACATGTTTTTAAATTTGTTATTTATACACCAGAGTGATAAATAACTTACTTAAATAGATTATTTTCTTATTCTTGCAATCAATTTGTATGCTAAAACACAGTTCAAGCAAACATATATTTCTTCCTTTAAATTAATCATTCTATCCTTTATTTTAATGAAATTAAACCTACATTTGCAGATGAAACATTCATTTTATTTGATGCAAATGTTCTTTTTATTAAATCAAACTTTCCTCACAATTTCACAAAACATAATCTACGTTTAATTACACCTATTAACTTACAAATGTCCTCTCTTCTATTCACTAAAATTATTCAATTACATTAATTTCAGTTGATTACAAAAGTGAATTTCAAAATGGATTAAATAAATGTAATGAGAAACAGAATAATTATTTCCTATCTAATAGTAATTTAAACATATTTGTACACTAATGGACACAAACAGGAATTATGCATTTCTTACTGAATAGTAGTTTCTCGTTTCTGCAATCGATCTTTCAACTACCATACATTTCAACTAAATAAACATATGATTTCTTCTTTAATAAAGAAACATTTATTATTCTTTATTAACATTTATTATTCCAGTCAATTGAAAATTTACATTCAGATAGTTATTAATTCCATTAAAACCAAAGTTACTAAAATAAACGCTAACATATGTTATCATCCTTACATTATTGCAAACATACGTCATTAATAGAAATGTTAATTTAGCTCATAACTCGTATTATAATTTAATTTGTATCAATAAAATCTTAATTTTTTCCTAACAATTTTATTCAAAAATCTTATTTAATTTAATATTTTCAAATGGTTAAAAATACGGGTTATTACAATCTCCTCCACTCAAAACTTTTCGTCCTCGAAAAGGAACAAGAAAAATAATTTTTTTTTGATATATTTATTCAAAATAATTAGTTTATAAACAATTAAACTTACATATTTTAGTTTAGTAATAACTTGAAAGCAACTTAACCTCCACAAAAATTTTCCAAGTCCAATATTTGTGAGGGCGGCATTTCCTTTGCACGGTTAGGTCCGAAATCGATATAAATAATTGCATTGTATATATCTTATTTAAAAAATAAAGCATCCCAAACCACGGAAAAAATTATAAAATACCGTTACAAAAACTATAATTGGAAAACGTATCTATTTGTCAGGCAAACAAAACTCTATTTACGAAATCAAAAGCAATAGCTAGTGCTTCCATAAACCTGTTTCTTACTTGCATAATCAAAAAGAGTTAAAACTATGTAAAAGAATAATATATTAGTTGTTCCAAACAATAGCACAAACAACACACAATATATAATAATCATATGCAAACAAAATCAGTGCGACCATTATATACAACAAAAGAATCCATCACACATACATAGTAACCAAAACTAATAGTTTGTTCAGCTTCAGAAACTTTTCATCGTACAATGGTGATGAATAAACTACCAAGTGTACCTTATGCTCAACATCCTTATATAATTAATCAACGGATTATTCGTACAACCTCGAACTATTTGAAATGTCATTTCCCCAGCTCCCCATAATCCAAAAAACATAGAATTTAAATATTATTTAAGTTTGTATGACATATATATATTATTTGTACACAATATCAATTCTAACTGCTTAGCTGAATACACAAATTTCACTTACGAACTAGTATTGTTAACTCGACTACTCTAGTGTGGACCATGATACAATTTTTTTGGTTAGAAATCTTCGTTCTCCATGCATAGCCATAAACTATGATAGAAGACTGCAAAATCATATCAAAAATCCATACCAAATGTTCGCCGTCAAGAATCAAGAGAAAAATCCTAACTCCGACTTGGTGTGAATTACCATAAATCATGCATTCGAATGTGGATAAAAACTGTTATACGGATAATACGATCTATGCACAACTTGTAATTTTTATTCTATTGGTTTCGTTAACAAATTATTTACTTTTCATTTATTTTAATTTTCATCCATTCATATAAGATCATCTTTTATAAATTTGCATTCATTTACTTACATAACTTGATTAATAGTCATCTATGAATCATTATTCAAGTTCATCTAAATTTAATTCACATTTCTTCCTTCATATATATATATATATATAGTACCATTTAAAATTAAATCTATTTATGGATCATTCGTGAATTGTTCCAAAATATATTCTAATGTTTATAAACATTTTATAAGATTCGTCTCCTTTCACAAAACATTATCCAAGTTTACAGTTACCTTAGAAAGCTACAACTTAATTTATAAACATTCCTTACAACTTACTTTTATTTTACAACAATTTACATGACATGACTGTATAATTTGTTTACTTTCTTAATTTCACTTTGATTTCTTTAAATAGCATTCACTTTTTACTATTCAGTTTTATTTATTAAGCACTTCAAAATGTTAGCTTAGGTTTATAATATTTCTTGTACATCTTATGGACATAATTTCATTTTGAAACATTTCTATTACTTAAGTTTTTTTACTTGCATAATATTCCATTTAATCCTAGAAGCAAATACAGGTAATCTTATTCATTTTACTTAACAAAAATGTTCAGTAGTGTAAATATTCTTAATTCCATTATCTTTTAATTCAAGAATTACCAAGCTTCCTCTTTTATATTTTCATTAACACTAAGCTTTTAATTTCATATTTCAATTAAGAAGTTTCTGACCATTTAAAATCGTTGAAAATTCCATTTCATTTCAATAATTTAAAATCATCAATTAACAGAAAATTTAAAACTAAATGCTGGGTTTCATTTCAAATCACCTTGAAATAACATATACTTATATCTTTTGTATATCAAATCATACTTAGAAAATTACAGTTAAAATCCATTTCACCAAGACAATTGTGTAGCAAAGCTACTATTGTGGTCTTCCACTTTTAAACTCGAAAATGAATGTCGATGATGCCGCGATCACCACCGAAATTATTTTTCAATGACGGAAGAGGGGAGTACAGAACATATTTTCTTTAAAGTTCTTTTAAAACATTTCTTTCAAAATATTTCTATCTGAAAATACTTTCAAATAATACTAATATTACTTTTCCAAATCTATGAAAACCAATTTCAAAACACCGGAACTTAAGTTCACAAATTTTAAATTTAAATTCATTTTATTTGTAAATCATAATTTATAAACCATGTTTATAAAATTACATTTTCTTATAACGTACAATAGTCAATGGTTTTTAAAACTTGACTAACCAATAATAAATGACAATAATCGAATATTATCATTTTCTAACATCCGTCACACTAAAAATAACAATATTAATGAAACGACTCACCTTTCTCTCCACAGAAAGACGCATCATTATTAAGAAAGAAAGAGGTAGAGAAGAGAAAAGATAGAGAAGAAAGAAAGAAACAGCATTAGAATCTCAACAGCGGAACGAATAAATTATATTAATCACATAGATATTACATAGTATCATATACATCGGAGTTGCACAGCTTATACAACACATACTAGACAGTTATAAACACCTATCTATCATACAATTCAAGTACGACATAGATAATAACACAGAGATCAACACAGTGAAACCACTATATATCTACAACGCTGAAGCCTCCTGCTCTATATCTCCTCCAGAACTCGTCAAATCTATCCTGAATCCCTTGGCAACTCGTAAAACTTTGAGTACCCAAGAGTTTAAGAAAACAGAATATAAACTCCGGGTCACACATGGGTCTGGTGTGAGTAAACGGGTTAAAGTTGCTTAACTTTAAAAACCTTTGAAAATAAAAGGTATCATGTAAGACTCCCCACACATAAACATGGGTAAGTTTTTACCTTACGCTAACCAAAACATTTGATAGGAAATCCAGTGATATTATAATATGGTATAGGGTTTTCAAATAAATAAGAAATAGCTGAAATTGTTACATGATTAAATTCCACCATACTAGCCACAAAGTGGGTAATACAATCAAAACCGTAAGGGCACGTAGGAAGAATGAGTTTCCATCAATGGCAGGGCTACTGGGGTACCTTCCGTCACAGTATGGGGCCTAGATCACCGTACCGAGGATTACTCCTAATCCCCTGCTACACAAAGCCGAAACCATTTCTTACTGAACAGTTCCGAACAAGACAACCCCACGGTTGTAGCTAGCAACCACCCACATAGCCGAATAAAAAGGGACTCTAGACAGGGATAAATCTCGTCCTACTTAGGCATGACCCACTTAGCCTTGCTGCACCTCCTTGTTTTAGCCATTCCTAATTGATGAGGCTTGAGGCTACGATTACCTTTATAGAACACATCTTTCTTAGAATGCTCATCATCCATCTGACGATGTGCCGAAAGCATTCAATCCATACAAGTTCGTTTCGGGTTCAAACGAAACCTAAGGCATTATCTCATTACACTCATTTTGGAATCACCCTCAGAGTTAACGACAGTAACCCTTGCACTCTGAATCTTCATCTTCACTTGAGATTCACGACCTATCATTAATTTGGATCGATGTGGTTTTCGGATATTCAAATCTGGAAATCCGATCCCGGTCTCATCGAAATCCAAAACGCCATCTTTTAGGTCCAAGTTGTTTTAAAGTTAAAACAATTCAATTCAAATCGTTATCTATATTCACGCAGATAGATAATTCACATATACACAGAAAGATAATTCATATCATCGTAATCCAACCAAATCATCTCATATCTCATATCACATATCACACATACCTCATCAGAGATATCAAACAATCAAGGCATTCAATATCAATCAGCCATCCATAAGCAATGATCTATTAATCACACCATCTATAATTAATTTAAAATGAATTAAATTAATCACTTCATCTCTAATTAATTTAAATTAAATTAAATTAATTACTTTCATTGCTATAAATATTGTTTACTTAATAATTAATTAAACCAATTAATTAACCATCATCTTAATTAATCACCCTTGATTAATTACCTCTTAATTACATTAAGTAATTAACCCTTAATTAATTACACAAATTAATTATCTACAAACCATGAAGTAATTAACCTTAATTACTTCATTAACTATAATTAATTACAATTAATTAATCACCTTATAATCACTTATTATTGATTAATCAATCTTAATTAATCAATCCTTAATTACTCTTATTAATTACATAAATTAATGATCCTAAATTAATTACTTCCATTAATCAACTTAAATTAATCATAAACAGTAATTACCATCCTGTAATTACTTATCTTAATTAATTAACTACTTAATTAATTATATTAATCCTGTAATTAATTAGACCATGTAACTAACCCTTAATTACTTCTACTAAGTAATTATCCTTTAATTACTTCCCATTAAGTAATTCCCCTTTAAATAATTACATCCCAGTAATTATACATTAATTACTTATCCTAAGTAATTACACTATTTAATCTCATTAAGTATTCATACTTAATCAATCATCAAGATTATCTATAATTTATCAACCAATTAATTAATCACATTCATTTTATTAATTACAATTGGGTAATTCATCCCATAATTACCCTTTTAAATAAATTAATTAATCTTTAGTTACAGATTAATTAATCCATAATTATTAATTAATAAACCTTAATTATCGATTAATAAAACTTAATAAACAATTAATTAATTCTTAATAAATCAGTTAATCAATTCTTAATAACAATTAATTAACCTGAAATAACAGTTAATTAATCCTTAATTAACTTTAATTATAGATAAATAATTTCTTAATTATCAATTAATAAAGCCTAATTATTAATTAATAAAACATAATTACAAATTAAGTACTTTTTATTCCAAATTAATGAATTTCTAATTTCTAATTAATCAACCTTAATTACTTAATTAATTAATCTCTAATCATTAATTAATAATCTCTAATTATCTAATTAATAATTCTTAATTATAAATTAATTAACCTATAATTAATTGACTTATAACCCTCAATTATAAAATAAATTAATTAATTACTCTTAATTAATTCCTTAATTAATTCTTAATCATTATTACTTAAATTAAATAATTATATCTAATTTCCTTTAATTAACTTAATTAATTTCAAGACATTAAAACTTTAATTATCTTCAAGATAAAACATTATCTTACTAATGACTTAATTATCATTAAAACATTTATCTTAATAATTAACTTTACTTAATTAAATCATTAATTAAGTTTTTAAAATACTCATTTAACTTGGTAAATTAAGGTTAACAAAACATAACATATTTTAAATGCTTTAAACATTAACAAGTAATAGTTTTAAAACTATTTCAAATTAAATTCAAAAACTTGTCTTTATAAAAACTTTTTAAATTTCAATTCAAGCTTACGTTTTAAATATAACTTTAACCTTTACTCAACAAAATTTACATTTAACAAATTTCAAAACTTCTTAACAAAATGTTAATGAAAACATTTATTATATATAAAGTAATTTATACAAGAAAGTTTTAAACCAATTTCATTTTTAGAATTTGAAAACCTTATTTAAAAATCTTTTTAAACTACTAAATCATTTTGCTTCAGGTCAAACCCAAAGACCACTCGGGTCTAACCCGAGTTTCTTTCCTTCTTTTCCCATTTTAAGGTTTTAGTTTTAGTTTTCAATTTAAATAAAAACTGGAACCAAAACACTCACGTCCACTCAAAACATACTCGATTCTATCCTCGAGCCTTCATTTCAAAAACCCGAGATATCCTTCGATGCGCCCACGAGCCCATCTCCCTGACACAAGAAATCATCGCCGTTCACGTGCACCACTGCCAGAATCATCTCCGACCTCTGACGAACCCTCTGGCTCGTCACTCGTCGCCGCATCAACCAATTCCAACCCTCAAAACACTCGCACAATTCATCGATTGAAAATGAACAGTCCGTTTGAAAAACGGAACTAAACACCATGGTCAAAATCACCTCGAACTCACGCCTTCGACCAGTAGACGACGTGCAACCCCTGCCACTCCATCTTCGTTCATCCATGAAACCATTACACTCGGTCCCATCGAACTCGATGCACCAGAGAAGAAATAGTGAACCCATTTTCCCAGTTCGAATATATTAGGTTTAGAACCTAAATCCACTTGCCGCCGTCGCCATAGTGAATTATCACCCTCTTTGCCAATTTTTCCGTACTCCCCATACCTTCACCTATCTCCAGCCAAGTTCCCGACCTTCTCAGACCTCATGGCCATTAGAATTTGCTCAAAAACCCAATTCCAGACAATTGCAAAATGCATACCCATCCTAATACTAAAAATCTTGATTTTTGTTTTAAAAATCCTATTTTCTAGAAGCGATTCAAGATATGTACTTGAATCAATAAATTTCAACAATTGGTTTTATCATATTATTAAAATTGTTACTATATTTTCCCAGATGCAACCATATTTCAATCTTAAATTCTTATTCACATTTGTAGCACTTAGATTATGCTAAAACTAAACTGTTTTTTTAAATCTCAAGGTTTAACAAAGATCAGATGCAAAGATTTGAATTTTTGATCAAAACCATAGGTCTGAACTAAGAACAGAGGTGTTTTAAACTCAACAGATATGCACACATCATAAATACACAGAGGCTTACATATATACATTCATGCAAACAGTCATCATCATAGAAAATCACATGCAACAATTAATTATTACTTTAAATTTTTAAATAAAAAATTTACTCACCATTTTGAAAAGCAGAGGCTTTGAAAAGAGCTGGGATTTTTAAAAATGGAATGAACTTGAATGCTTAGATCTTTGAAAACTGAAAGGCTTTGAACACTTGAAACTTTGCATTGCTGCTTTGATTAACATACTGGAAAACTTGGTGCAAGATGAAGCTTACTTGCTGGAGATTCCAGATTTGATTTGTTCGGGTTGCAAATCTGAAGATGTTTTCCAGGCTTTGAAAATATTTCTCTGAGATTTGTTTTTCAGATTTGCTCTTTGCTTTTGTAAAATGGTTTCAGATTTGAAATTGTTTTGAGGAAAGATTATAGATTTTGATTGCATGATGAAATTTCTTGTTTGAAGTGGTTTTACAGGTGAAGTTCTCTGGTATGCATTTGTTTTAGAGGAGATGAATTACATGTTCATATTTTGGTTTGAATTTCAAGTTTGATTCTGAATTGAGTTGTTGAAGATAGTTTACAGGTTTTTGAAATGAGATTAGAAAAGAAATAGGAAGGGAAGATGAATGTTTATATAAACTAGTTTATGGTTTATTTAAAATTAAAGGAAATTGTTTAAAATGTGTGACACTTGTCTCTACCATTATTAATTATCAAACACTTATTACTTACATCACTTGATTTAATTACACTTGTATTTATTCATTTTTTTTATTTTAAAATAATTTTAAAAGCTTTTATAATAGATTTTTCTAATTAATAAATAACTTACTAAATTAATAAATGCTTTTCTAATTTTAAATAAATAAAACTTTTAAAAGGAAATAAAATGAAAACCAATCATATTTTGAATAAAATCATATATAGTACATATAATCCATTTTAGATGTAAATACAAAACTTTTTTATTTATTTACTATTAAATAAATACTTTTCCAAATTTCTATAAATAAATTTCCTTTAAAGAAAATATTATAAAACAAATCTTATTTTAAATAAAAACCTTATCCATATTTTAAATCCAAACTATATTTTTATTTTTATTTTAAGATATATATTTATATTTAAACACACTTATTAAATTTGAAAATAATAAGTCTATTTAAAATCTGCTTATAAAATAACACAATTTAAATTTGTAAATTATTATTCCATTTAAAAAACTATTTATGACTATATTTAAAAACATCACATTATATTTATTATTGTTTGAAATTAACAAACTTTACCAATTTTAAATAATTAATTAAAGGATTATCACATATTAAATTCCTTGAAATTCCGGGATATTACATTCATCCCCCTCAAAAGAATTTCGTCCTTGAAATTTAAAACAAAAGATAATCCAAAATTTTGTTTTATTATAACCTATTCAAGCGTACGTATCAACCAAACAAACAATTTCATCCAAACAGACAATTCAACAAACAACATTAGCTATCCGGACACTGATCCGCATAAGCTTCCTAAAATTATTTTGAGTTTCCTAGGTACAGATACTGGAATACTCTCTCTACTGAATCCGAACTAGCTACACCACTAAGCTACTGAGCTCCTACACATCTAGATCTACAATCTACGCAAGATAACTGACAACAATCAATACCGACTCAACATCCAAATCCTCCCAAATAGCTGGTTCCAAAACCAGTGATGGATCATACATGTATTCCCTCCGAGATACGTGAAATGCCATGAATCCCAGTCTTCCAAACTAGCAATTCAACCCTTATAAGCCAAACACTTATTCCTTACAAAAACTCAGAAGAATCCAATATACTTCGGAGCTAGCTTCCTAGTCTTCCCAATCTTATTTGCTCCCTTTTACTGGAGAAATGACAAAGAAGTTTCCAACTTCGAATTCTAGATTCCTCCGTCCCTAATCCACAGAACCCTTCTGACGATCCTGGGCTGCCTTCATCCTTTCTGATCAGCTCAACTTTCGTTGATGCCTCTAGAAACAAACTGGATCAAAAACAATCCAACAAAAAGATCCTCTCAAGATCTACCCAAATCAAAAACACAAACTCTATTCCATAATCATCAGAAGACTTCAACTTACTTCTCCTATCCGGAAAAGACAAAACAAGTGCACTTGCCAATCTGGCTTTCAGATCTTAAAAACTTCCTGTTGAAATCCTATAATCCAAAACACTACAACTTTTGGTTGCTTCCACTCTAGAATAGCAGCCACCTTGCTTCCGCTGCACAACTCTGATCTAGAGCAGATGAGAATGTCGTCGATGAACACGAGCATAGACTAGTCCGACACATCCTAGAAATATGGTTCAACAGATCCGTAAAGAGAAAACTCAGAAGTTTCAAGAAATACTGAGCTGCTTCACCAAATCCTTCTTTAGGAGACATCCATCTACCTAGCTGAATCACTGGTAGCTCCATGAGCCAAATCGATACGGAACTCAATCTCTAATGCAGACAACTCCTGACTTCCCTGAAGACATCCGGAACCGACAACTTCTATAACTCAAGAGAACACTCAAACTATCGCAAGTCACTTTTGTGATCCTATCCAATCCAATATCCACATATATTGTTCTTTCTTTACAAATTAGAACAGCTTATCCTCGACCAATCCATTGAAGAAACGGGTCCACTCTGTTGCTTTTGAATTCCACCTCTAAGAAACTTCTAAGCCAAAAGATCTTCCTGCTGGCACACAAAATACTACCCAGCTGCATCGCGGCCTCAGATGCCAAAGACTTCTTACCCAAAGCTCTTCGAACCCCAAATCCACATCATCCAATCACACATAGAACCAAGAGATGGGTAGACATCTCCTTAAGAAACTCAGGCCTCAACCCAAACACAAACACCCTGCTGAACCCATCCTCAGCACTGATGCAGTCATACTTCCTTAATCTTTCTCCAAAGAAACATCTTTGGGAACATCCATAGTCACTGCGTCTTACCACGCAGCTATTCCATCCTGAAGTTACCAAGATACCATCACACGCTTCTGCTCGGCCAACAGATTCAAACCCTTAAAAATCTGCTCACACGAGCACGATCAAACTTATACTTCAAAAATGGACTCCAAACCTTAACAGGTTTCCTTCAGAAATTAGTGAAATCCTTACACCATACCGCAAAGTTTACTCGAGACGGTATTAGATCTACAGTCTTGACAGATACACTTCCAACCTCAACACTTGGACTTCTTTCATTGGTAATCATGCTACTCACACCACTACCCCATCTACCTTTAGAATTCATATTGGAAAACCCGAACAGACAACCCAACAAGGTAGAAATATATATATATATATATATATATATATATATATATATATATATAAATTACAAATACGCACTCTCGAGAAAGACACCACTCTAGAGCCTAGGTATTCACTCAACCTATGCTCTAATACCAAATGAAACGACCCGCCTTTCTCTCCACAGAATGACGCATCATTATTAAGAAAGAAAGGGATAGAGAAGAGAAAAGATAGAGAAGAAAGAAAGTGAAACGACCCGCAGTTCCATACCCCTTGAGTCGACACTATTCTCCATCAATCAACTCAAGATGAATGAAAATACGAACCATTTGGGTTAAAGAAGAAGAGGTAGAAGAGGAAAATAGAAAACAACATCAGAATCTAACATCGCAGCAGAATAAAATATAATAGATAATAAATGATCTTTACACAAAAACAAATTTATTTATACATTACATCATCAGAGTATACATAACACACAACTGGACAGAAATTGTAACTTATCCTCACAAACTGAATGCATAGCTAATCAACACAACGGAATATTTAAAACAAGCACGGACGTACGTATCGCCATCCAGCTCGTCTCCTGAGCTCCACAGCATCCTTTCCTATATCCTATAATACTCGGTCTAACCCGAGCATTATAGTGAAATAACACCTGAGTCAGTCTGGAATACTAGCGTGAGAAAACCACACTCAATTGGATTATTAAAGTTTCAAAATCCTTTGAAAACAAAAGCATATCGTAAGACCACGCCACAAATAAATATGTCGGGTTTTTACCTTACGATAGCCAAAACACTTTTTATCAAAATCCTCTGATATTATAATACTATCTATATATAAATACTTATTAAAATAGCTGAAATTTTTACATGATTAAGTTCCACCATACTAGCCACAATCGTGGGAAATGTAAACAAAACCGTAAAAGGCACGTAGGGAGAATGGATTTTCAACTAATGACTAGGCACTGTGGTACCACATGTCATAGTACCTGGTCTAGATCAGCGTACCGAGGAGCCACCCTAACTCCCTTGCAACACAAGACCGGGACTACTCCTTACTGGATAATCCCAAGTAAGATCACCCTACGGTTGGGATCAGCAACCGCGCCACTAAGCCGAATAAAAGGGACATCTAGACATGGATGACCTTACCCTAATGGGCGCTACCCACTTGGCCTTGCTGCATATCTCTTGATTTTAAGCGTTGCCTTTTTAGAACATATCACTTAGAATGCTCACCGTCCACCTGAATATGTTCTGAAAGCATTTATCCATACAAGTCCGTCCCAGGTTTGAATGGAACCGAAGGCACTACTCCTACTACATCCATTTTGGAATCATCCTCAGGATTAGTAGCGACTGGCCCTTGCACTTCACTACTTCATCTTCGACTCCGAACTCGTTTTTCCATGAAAACGTACAAGCCGGATCGAAGTGGTTTTCGAGAAATTAATCCTGATCCCGGTCTCTTTGAAACGATCAGTGCATTGTCCAATATTGACAGTCGGTTATTTAACTATCAATTAACATTCACAAACATTCATCAAACGTGAATAATTTCTCTTGAATTATTTATTAACCTCAAAATATCTTCGCAAGATATATTTCCATTTTCAACCCTTTTTGAAAACAGTTTTCAAACCATACTCTCCCATGAAATAAATTGCTAAATATTTATTTCCTCTGAAAACACCAAGTACAAAGCTTTGGATTTTTAAAATAATTTAAAATACTTTATCATAAATTATACTTTAAAACATTTAAATTGAAAACTACTTCAATACTTTATTTAAAAATATATAATTTAAGAATATTTAAAATGAGGTTACTTTATAAAATATAAAACTAGATTTTTTTCTTTTTAAAACAAAATACCAAGTCACCTTTAAATAATTACCACGATAATAGATTTGAAAAATACTTACTTTAGAATTCAAACATTTAGAAATAATAAATTTTCTAAAACATGCTTTTTAAACAACATTAAAACTTTTAGCTTATATTTAAAAATTTGCTTTGAAAACGTACTTGGCTATCTAGGGAAATACGCTTTTCTTTCACATCTTTTTTAAAAATAATCACTATTTATTTTTAAACAAATTTACTCATTCCCTTAATAAATCCCCACCGTGAATCTATTCTTCCAAATATCCACTGATATATCACTTTGCTTTTGTAAACCTAGTTTATAAATTTCAAGTCTCACTTCTCTTTTAAAAATCCTGGGTTTAAACACTTAATCAACCTTCAAATTGATTTCCAAATTACTCCCATTTTGAAATAAATTCCTTTTCTTACTCAATTTCATTTCTAAACCCATAGACTTCAGATTTTATTTCTTACTTATGATTTAATTTTATTTAACTGAAAATACCAATTTCATGTTTTCCAAATTTCTTCTTTATCCTTTCAAATAAATTCAAACCTTGAAATTTAAATTAAATTCTTTTGTTTCTTGAAATAATATCACTTGAGTTTAAAAATAAAATCACTTATTCCCATTTATTCAAAATCTAATTTTCCGCACATGGAATTTTATTTATCAGAATTCAAAAATCACTTTTTATTCTTTTCCAATTCATTTGTAATTTATTCAAATTTCCATGATTATTACTCAAAATTCACTCTTTTATTTTCTTTTCAGAAATCCCATTTATATAGATTTTGATAACTCAGTTCATCGAAATATTCTAAATCAACCATAGTATCCAACATTTCCAATTATTAATATAATTCATCACAGGATAGCAAATAATTATATCACAGAATATTTTAAAAAATCTAAATATTTTGAGGATTCCAGTTGGATCCCTCCAACCTATTTCCCTGCATCCACAGATGTTAGCATAATATAAAATACTAATTCCAATTCGAGGTGGAATATCGTGGTATACGGGTTTATATGATATCATCCGCTATTATGCGGCGCATAGGGTCTAATCCGCTATATAATTCGGGAAATCAATCACTCCAATATATACTATATATTTCTATATAATATACCACATCAAATCAATTCAATCATTCAACCAACTATTGAATTTAACTATTTAAATTAAAATTAAAACCAAATGAGTAAGATTAACTCACCTTTTTCCTAGTTGTAGTCCACTTCATCCCCAACTTGATTCTTGTGATGACCCAGAATTTCTGTCATTTGAAATTCGTATATTTAATTGATTTTAAATATTAACAAGTAAAATTTGTAAGTCGAATAAATTTTATTTCGAATATCTAGATTTAATTGGATAATTAATCGATAATTTAAATTTGAAATTACAGGGATAATTGGAAATTGGGTTTAATGTGATTAAATTTGATTTTTAAAGTTGTATTAAATCATATTGGAGTTAGAATGATGTTATAGAACTTTTAAAATTGAATTAAAAGTTAATTTGTAGAAATTAAATATTTTAATATTTAATTAACGAGTAAAAATAGCCATTTTTCAAACAGTCTCGGATTTCGATAAAACCAGTTTCATCGGATCAGTAATGTTATATTATTGCATGATTTTAAATTTCATGTCAATCAGATTTATGGTTTGTCCGGGGCAAGCTAAAACGCACTGAAATCGGTTTAAGTGAATTTTTAAATTTAAATAGTCGATTCGGAAACCTACCTTCCAAATACGATCGAATTGGCTTCCAATATATATTCCATTGCGTTTAGAATATGGGTAAAACCTTATAAATGCCAGGCGGCACGCTTTGTTTGGAGTTCGGAAAAATTCTGGATGAATAGTGTCGCGAGAATTTTCTATATAAGGACTTCATAATTTTCTATTTGCAACACAAATCAAACTCTAACCCTAATTTGTCTTTAGCCGCCACCATTATCATCAATGGCCAAAATCTTCAAATTTTCCCTCCTCAATTTCTCCCAATGCACGCCTTATTTCAAGAAACTTCCAACTGGAAATTTGTAGAGCACGACGAGGTCTTGAAGATCAACGGTGGGGATCGATTTATATTATATGGATCGTTGGAAAATTGCATTGGAACGCGCAACGTTCATGCACGTCTTTCAAGGATGAATTGCAACCGAGTTCGCCGTTGTCATGGCTGGGAGTGGAGCTCGTCATTGCGGTTCGTACGGTGGTTCCTGATCGTCGTTTCGATCAACTACGATGGCGCGATAATTCGCGATAAACGGAGGCCGGTGGGTTCAATTGCGTTGGAAGTCACGAGGGGGGAAGAAGAATGCACGTTCGGTCAGATCTGCCTTGATTTAATTGTGCGGCCAAGACGAATCTAGGTTATAAAATAAATAAAAATTGTAAATTGATATATTATAATTCGTATAATGTTTAAACCGGGATAACTTTTTCATAGGAGGTCCGTTTCGCACGAAACGAGTTACGTCGGGTTCGTATGGACGAGCACTATGCAATGGAGCTGGATTGGGATTGATTGGAGCTAGTGTGAATTTTGGATAAAATTAAATGCGCGTTTAATTTTATTCGGAATAAAACGCTGAAACCGTTATTGGAAGCATGGTGAGAACTTCTCACTCAATCGAAAAGTGTTTCGATTTAAATTTTAAATAGTTAAATTTAAAATTGCTTGATTGCGTTGACTGTATGCTTGGATGATAAATTGCTATCTGTTGTATTGAAATAGACCCTATACGTTACATATTAAGCGGAGGTTATTATATTAAACACATATACCGTGATATTCCACCTTGAAGTGGAATTGGTATTATATATGTACTTGGAGTTCATTTCCCGCATTATATAGCGGATGAGACCCTATTGTGCCGCATAATAGCGGATGATATTTTATATAAACCCATGTACCGCTATATTCCGTCTTGAAACGGGATTGGTATTGTGCTAACATCTGCGGATGCAGGGAAACAGGTTGGAGGGATCCAACTGGATTCCTCAAATAAATGAATTTGTTTCAATGTTGTGTGTTGATTATTTATAATCTCTGTGTGGTTATCTTTGTGATTGAAATCGTTGAAGGGCTAAAATTTAACCGAATATAATTTTGGTATCGTTAGATACTGGAAATAAATAAAATTTGATTTTTGAAAATTCAGGTTGAAAGTTATATTAAAATTTATTTTTGAGAATCAGATAAATTTAAAAGAAGGAATTCTAAAATGATAAAGTTTTATTTTTAATCTTATTGAATAAAATTTCAAAATTTAGGAAAAACTTTAATAAATGGATTGCGGGTAATATTGTTCAAAGGTTGAAGAATTTATTCAAAATACGGATTTTAAAGAGTTTGAAAAATAAAAGAATTGGTTTTCTTTAAAAGGAAATAAAATTTGAAACCCATTTGGGAATTGATTTTTGGTGATTGAGTTTAAATCTTTTGAAAATCCATTTGGAAATTTATTAGGTGTTTTGAAAAGAATTTGGAATCAATTTGAAAATTGATTTGGGGTTTAGTAAAAAAAATTGGTTTCAATTTGAGGTTTGAATGAAATTCACTTGGTGTTTAATTTCTTGGAAAAATCAATATGGAATTTGATTTGGTTGTTTTTGAAATCAATTAAAAAATTGAATTGTTGTTGAAAGTGGATATTTGAAATCGGTTTGAAAATCGTATATTAGTGGATATTTGGAAATTTGGATTCACCATGGAGTTTATAAAGGAAAGGAAAATTGTTTAAAAATAAACATTGATTATTTTGAAGTGTGGAAATAAATTTACGGATTTGGAACGTAAATTAAAAGTAAATCGGTAAGGATTTATTTAATTGGTTTAAATGAACCATTTTGAAATGAAAGTGTATTCTCCTTGGAAAGCTGAATAAGATTTCTGATTGCCTTTGAAAAATATATACATACATACATACACACACACACACACACACACACACATATATATATATATATATATAATTCTAGAATTGGTTTTGAAAAGGATACTTTGGAGAAATTAACTTCTTAAGTTGTCTTAAATCCTTTAAGTAAAGATTTATTAAGTTGATATAGAAATGATTATTTCTAAGATTTAATTAATAATTATTTTAGAAAATAGTTATTTAAATAGTTATACTCTATCTACTAATTTTATTTTGAAAATTAGTTTGGACTTAAGATTATATGTAATATTGGTATAATATTTTTATAACTAATATTTTTAAATAAAGTGTTTAAAAATAGTTTTACTTTAAAATATTTCCAAGTATATATTTGGATAAGTGATTTAAATTATTTTAAAGTATCTAAACTCAGCAGATTTTTCAGTGGAAATAAATGATTTCGGGAATTTTATTCCGCGAGTGAAAAATGATTTGAAATTCGTTTTCAAAGGATTGAAAAGTAATTTGAAATTGGTTTTCAAATGGTTGAAGTGTGAAAATATATCTTGCGAAGATATTTTGAAAATAAATAATTGTGAAAATTATTTAAATCTGGAAATTGTTGCGAATGTTGATTGATAATTAAATAACCGACTATTAATATTTGCCATTAAAGGGCGTTTGAATTTCGATGCGACCAGGGGTCGGATTCCAAGTGGATATCCGGAAACCACATCGAACCTATGTGATTGTGATAGATCTTGTATTTAAAAGATCAAAGTGGAAATTGTTGTAATTTGTCTGAAATCTAAATGAACACTTATTTTTAAAATAAGCGCTCGTTCGGATTAGCCGGGAGAGGACCTTTGTGTCATATAACCCATTCCGAATAATGATACGACGAAATGGGATTGCATTTGAAGACCGATGGTGAAGACCGGGTATTTGCATGAATGATAGGATGACCTATCGATTGTCTCTGCACTAAGTTGCTCCGGTATAGAGATTCCCTAAGTGATGGGAAGTCCGATCGGGATTGTGAATACCCAGATTTGCAAGGACTTCTTTGGAAGTGCCTTCGGTTCTGTTCGAACCCAGAACAGACTTGTATGGATTGCATGTCTGATATTACATTTTGAGATATAAAGCAAATTTCTTTCAAATACATTTCTGTTGGTGGCGGAGAATTTATTCTCTTAGCTTAACACCCTTCTCTGAGACGTACGAGCTCAGAGGTTATGTAGTTGAAGGTTATCAGTAATATATTTCCCACTTGGTAATGTGGCATGCTGAGTGCTGCTGATCATTTGTTGATCAAAGCTTGGCTTTATGAAAAGCGTAGCTTTGTGGATGAGACTTCGTCGAACTTCACAACCCGGTTATGGTCGAAACAGGAATCGTAGCAGCAAGGTTATTTGAGGGTAGCGCCCTCTGAGGGTATGTCATTTCCTTCTGGATTATGAGTGGTATCATGGTATGGAGCCCATATACTTACTTTGTGGATGCTGCAAACTTATTGCTTTGTGGTTGTTGGTTGAGAGGATCCTCGGATAAAGGTCGCAAACGACCGGGGGATGGCATGCTTGTGTCAGTAGTTACCTATTACAGAGGTAACCCGACCTTGTCTAGCAGAGATCCGGTTAGGATCCGGGGACGTCCCTCCAGAGGCGTTCCATTTTACTTGGGAAGTTCTTTTGCCCGACCATTTGTTGGAATTCCATTCATCCAATACGAGCCTTTATGATTTTAGTTGTAGAACCTGCCATTTACTTATGGTGGTCACCACTATTTAGATAGTAGCTATAGTAGGTATAGTTTGGAATGTCTATGCTGGCTAAGATTTATATTATACTTCTGAAATGTTTTCCTACACTTTGCACCTATAGTAATAATATCAATGAAATTTGCGTATCAAGCATGTTTGACTATCATAAGGTGAAATCTCCTCCAATTCTGCGTTCGCATTGTGTGTGTGGCGGGAGGCCTTATGGTAGTTTCATTTTCCAAAAGCATTGCGGATCTATTTTAAAATATTTCTTTGTTTGTTATTAAAGATATAACTGTTTTAAGTTCTCACACTAGTCCCATGACTGACCTGGAGTTTATTGTTCCCTTCCTAAACTCTGGGTGCCCATCATTTTCCACACGGGCAGCCTAGAGTTAGGTTATCAGGATATTCTGGAATTCAGGGGTGCTGTGGAGCTCAAGAGGCGAGCTGGATGGCGAAACGTATCACTTGTGTATGATATTATCTTTTCCGCTGTGTATCCACTTGTAAGGACAAGTTCACATATTTGTCCAATTGTGTTGTGTTGTAAGTAGACTCTGATGATGTAATGTATTAAATGTACAGTTCTTTTGATTTAAAGATTATTCATTTATCTATTATATGTTGTTCCGCTGCGATTGTGAGATTCTGATGTTGTTTCTGTTGCTTCTTCTTTCTTACTTCTTCTATCTTTTTCTTCTTCTTAAACCCTAACGGTTTGGTTTTCCGGCCTTCGATTGTTCGGCAGTTGATACAGTGGACGTATTAATGTCGATTTTCGAAAGTCGAAAATCCCAAAACGTTATAATGTGGTATCAGAGCAATTGGTTAAGCGACAACCTTGGCTCTGTTGGGTGTTACTCATTAGAGATAGAGTCAGTAGTACTCTAGAATGAGTGTGAGTGTAATAATAGATATGAGTGCGTATTTATTAGTGAATATCAAAATTGTTTTATATTGTGTTGATTGGTTTGTTGAGTGGTATATGGATTTTGGTCAATACGAGTAATTAACGTTATTGATAGGAATCTCTAAACACTTGTACAGAAAAAATTCGACACGATATCGTTTTAAAATAGGGTAAACGAAAATAATTTTACCTAAATTATTTTCGTATATAAAAGAGAAAAAATTTCTGTGAATTATTATAATATATGATTGCTTGGTTGCTAGAAAGTGATGATATTAAATTATTATCATTAATGTTGAAAAAGAAATTGAAATCGTAATTCCAAAGTTAAGAAATAAATTCACATACAAATAGAATTGGAGAATATATATTGTAAATGTGATTTGTAATTTGAAGTAAAATTCCAGAGGAATATTTGGAAATGTTTTGAAAGGGTTTGCAATTTGGAAAAGATTAAATTCCTTTTTGAGTTTGAAAATGGTTTTCAAGGGTTTGGAAAAATGTTTTTGGAGGGATAAAAGCTCTAAACTTTTTTCGGTCGCTGGAAAATAACTTCGGTGATGACTGCAGCATCATCGGTGTTCATTTTCGGGTTTTCAAAAGAGAGATTGCTGCCAAGTTGTTTTAAATGGAAGTTGTTTGGAAAATTTGGGTTTGGATTTTGAAATTCAAAGGATAATTTGAATTGGTTTCAAAAATGGTTTTGAAATGTTGGAAAGACTCTAGAATCTGATAAAAATAGTTATGGAATAAAATTTATTGAGTTGAAAATAAATTTGGGGTAGAAACAAATGAATTGAAATTGAGTTTGAATTATGGAAATAAGTCTATGAATGAACGAATTTACAATTGCGAGTAAATGAAATTGGAAACTAAATGTTGAAATTCATCTTGAAATTGCAAGTAAATTGAAAATTTGTCAAGTTGGATCAAATGAAGCTAAGTATTAAAATAAAATTAGTAAGTAAAACTAATTGAAGTAATGACAAATTTAATATGGGTTGAAATGAATTGAATTCAACATTTATGAATAAAGGGTAAATTAAATTCATATGGAATTTGAAATCCAGTTTAAATATAAGTGGTTATAAACCGGAATAGTGAATTGAATTGTGTTTGGGAATGAACAAAAGAATAAAAACTGAAATTGAAAACTGAATATCGAAAACCAATTCGAATTGTGCGAGATGAAATGAGTTAGAACTTGTAATGAATTAGTAAAAGAAACTAATTTAAAATAGCAAGATGAATCAGTTGTGAATGAAAAATAATTGATAAAATTCAATATTCAGAAGGTAAATTGAATCCAAACAGAGTTGAAATTGTAAATTGAATTCAAATGGAATTGATAATCTGAGATTCAATGAAAATGGATATTATGGGTAGCAGGATATACAGGTGGATTGAAGGAAATTGGGATTTTGATTTTGAAGATAAAAAAATTGAATTGCTCGACAAAAGGTATGTATTTGGATTTCAGTATGAAATTTGATGTTTTTCTTGTCCAGCCACTTGGCCTTTTCTTTTCTTTTTGAAATCTGAGGGGACGTGGTGCCTTGTAGTCGTACCGAGCTAGCCGCGGAAAGGAGACGCTGGCGAAATTTTTCAAAAATTTAAGGCGTTTGAATATTTTTGAGAAAATTGGAAATTTTTGAAAACTATAACTTTGATTTTGGAGTGAAAAGTTAAACGATATAGTTAGTTTTGAAAAGATAACTAAGTATGATTTGAAAACTTAGTAAAGTTATTGTAAGAAGTTTAACTATGGATTTTGGAAAAGTTAAAATGTTTAAATGAATTTGAAATTTAATTTGAACAAATGGTTTTGAAAAGTTAGTGGATTTCAAGACTTTTTCTTACTTGGCAATTTTGAGGACGAAATTCTTTTAAGGGGGAAGTTTGTGACGACCTAGAATTTCTGTCATTTGAAATTCATATATTTAATTGATTTTAAATATTAACAAGTAAAATTTGTAAGTCGAATAAATTTTATTTCAAATATCTAGATTTAATTAATTAATTGGATAATTTAATATTTGAAATTACAGAGATAATTGGAAATTGGGTTTAATGTGATTAAATTTGATTTTTAAAGTTGTATGAAATCATATTGGAGTTAGAATGATGTTATAGAACTTTTAAAAATAAATTAAAAGTTAATTTGTAGAAATTGAATATTTTAATATTTAATTAACGAGTAAAAATAGCCATTTTTCAAACAGTCTTGGATTTCGACGAAACCAGTTTTATCGGATTCGTAATGTTATATTGTTGTATGATTTCAAATTTCATGTAAATCGGGTTTATGGTTTGTCCGGGGCAAGCTAAAATGCACTGAAACCGGTTTAAGTGAATTTTTAAATTTAAATAGTCGATTCGGAAACCTATCTTCCAAATACGATCGAATTGGCTCCCGATATATATCCCATTGCGTTCGGAATATAGGTAAAACCTTATAAACGCCAGGCGGCACGCTTCGTTTGGAGTTCGGAAAAATTCTGGATGAATAGTGTCGCGAATTTTATATATAAGGACTTCATAATTTTCTATTTGCAACAAAAATCAAACCCTAACCCTAGTTTGTCTTCAGCCGCCACCATTATCACTAATGGACGAAATCTTCAAATTTTCCCTCCTCGATTTCTCCCAATCCACTCCTTATTTCAAGAAACTTCCAACTGGAAATTTGTAGAGCACGACGAGGTCTTGAAGATCAACGGTGGTGATCGATTATATTGAATGTATCGTCGTGTGACGCCCCACCTCTATACCCACGCTAGCCAAGAACACTCTGGAGTAGTGCTGTCAACTAGCACGGAGAATAAGGCTGTTGAGGAGCGACCATCCATGTAATTGCTTATCACACGGTGGCTATAAATAATCTTCGGAAACAAACATAGAAATAATCATATCACAAATCAGTCACAGATATCCATATCACAAAGGCGGAAGAAGATATGAATATATAACCAATACATGAAAGTGTACATCAGAGTAGTGGTCAGTAAGATCCACGATAATACAAAAGAATAGCAACACGTGCTATACAAAAGAATACAACTATGAGTCTATATCTCAAGTGTATACAACAAAAACTGCTAATCTAAACAGTTAGCCAAAAGTCAGAGTGATGAATCCCAGGGAAGAAGTCAAGCAGAAGCACCTGTAACATCTCGGTCTGACCCGAGTATTATTTAAGAAAATAATAAACGGATCAGTCTAGCTATAAATATCAGATGACATGATATAACATAAAAGATATGGCATAAACATAAAAATCCATAACGACATACCACTATAAGTATGTAAATAATGATCAACAGAAGATCAATCAATAAGAGATAATCAATATCACAAGAATCTTCTCAAAGATTCGAAGAGGGCATCATACCCTAAACTTGTACTCATAACAAGTCAATGACATAAATTCCAGAAATCAACACGAGAAATCCAGAAATCATAAAAAGGGAAAGAGGCCTATCACATGACGGTCCGAAGACCAAGGGGAGCTACCCCGCATGTGTGAATGGAATCACACAGATTGAGGTCAAGACTAACCAAAAAGCAGAAAGGTATGTGTGAATGGAATCACACAAGTGGTGTCTAGTCTAACCTTGCAATGAAAGAGACATCGCGCAATTGCTAGTCTAATTCATAAAGCGATCATCAAGATCAACGAGAAGTGTCAATTACACTAAGCTAGTAAATATAGAAGTTTAGCTTCATGTCCCATAACCACTTGCTTAACTTAAATATTTACGAACAAACTGTAAATCTTCACTAATAAAATTGTCACAAGAGGTTCAATCGAACAAGTCCAAGAATTAACCGACGAAGTGAACGCAAGCGTTTCATACCACTTGTTTTACTAAGTCGTTTAATTAGATTTCTCATCCGAGTGAGGTAAAGGCTTGTATATACTAATAGATTGGAAAACGGTTTAAGAAAAGAGCTTTGTTATTAAAAATAGAGTTGAAATTGTTTGTTAAAAGAGTTTTGATATTTACTACTAGTATTGAAATCTTTATATTATAAAGTGACAAAACACATAAGCAAGTGTAGAAACAATCAGTCACAAAGATCGCATACGGAGATGCGAATAAAATCCAAGGAAATCAGCTCAATGTTTTTCAGATAAGATCCCCTACGGAGGGGGGGGTCCAGGGGGGGTGGCAACCCCCCCAAGGTGGGGGTGCGGGGGCAACGCCACCGCTTACGGGGTTCGACCTGCCCGGTCAGGTCGCGGGGGTCCAGGGGGCAGCGCCCCCGGCGGGGTACGGGGCAGCGCCCCGACCAAAACGGTACGACCTAGTGAAGACAAAATGAGGTCTAACGACCTAAAGGGATAAGTTCGAGCGACCTAAAGGTGTTCGCGACCTAACGATGACTCGCGACTTAAGGAAGAGGGGGTGAGCGACCTATGGTCATAAACGAGACCGAGCGACCTAAGGGAATAAGGGCCGAGCGACCTAGCATTCGAACGACCTAAAAGAGGCGTGGCCTAAAGGAGACGCGACCTAAAAGAGGCGCGACCTAAAGGAGACGCGACCTAAAAGAACATAAGGTCAAACGACCTAACTGTATTGGGTCACGCGACCTAAAGAGAGGCGGTCTAGCGACCTAGAGTGCACACGTCCAAAAGTGGGAACGACCTATCGAGGTAAGGTCCAACGACCTACTACCTAAACAAATAGGCCAAGCGACCTATAGGGTTAACGGTCTAACGACCTAACAGTTATGGGGTCACGCGACCTAACTAAGTACGCGACCTAGTGGGTAAGGGAGTCGAGCGACCTAACTGCATCCAGTGACGAGCGACCTAATGGAGTCAAGTAGCGAGCGACTTAACTAGTTAACGACTCAAGGGGGTCAACGACCTAAACCCAAACACACGAAAAGTGGCCAGAACGACCTAGGGGTTAACTCACATGCGACCTACGACCTAAGGCCCATGCGACCTATGACCTAACTCCGATACGAGCTAATAAGGCCAGAACGACCTAGGAGCAGAAAATCCACCAAAACACTAAAAATCGGAGTTTTTCGCCAACCCAATCCAAACCAAATGCAAATATACATGCAAACACGATAGGGATTCATTCCCAACAGTCCAATATTGATATAGACTAGATTTGTGAGATAAAAATCTCACCTTTGCACTAAAGTTTATGAAGATGAAGCTTGAAAGCAAGGAGAAGCAATCCAAAGCTTGAATCCAATATCTTCTACTTGAATTTGGAGTTGAATGTTGGATTTGCAATTGAATTTGTGCTTGGAGTTTTAATTTCCCATTCCCTCCACCATTAATGCCAAAGCTTGATTAGTTAGGAAATTTATGAAGAGTGAGGAGAAGAGGGTTGGAACTTGGGCTTAATAGGCTAAACTAACCCAAAGTCCAAAGCGGGAAAAGTTAGTGAAATTTCACTAACTCCAAACCTATCGATGTTTATACTTAAAAAGTTGTAAACGACATTTCGAACTCAATGGAAGTGGTCTTGAGTCCTAATTTGACCGTTTGCAAAAAGTAGCTTTTCGGACCAAAATCCGATTAACGAGTTAATATTTAAATAAAATATTTAAATACAAACTCGATAAATATGCGGGTTGTTACAGACTCCCCTCCTTAAAGAAATTGCGTCCTCGCAATATATATAAGATGGAAATAAAAAGTAACAACCATAAAAGCATATTGACACAAGAGGAATTTTGAAATAAGAAGTTCACCTCTAGGAGAAGGAGTAAGCAAGTCCGGATGTGTACGCTCGATGAATTCTCTGGATTCCCAAGAACAATCCTTAGGATTTGAGGACCATTGAACCTTCACAAGCGGAACATCTTTATTTCGAAGTCGTTTAACCTCAGAAGCTATAACTCGAATAGGATGCTGCTCATAAGTTAAATTCGGCGAAACTTCAATTTCTTCCACAACAGCAGGCTCAAGAATAGAATCGGAATCCCGAAGGCATTTCCGTAATTGAGAAACGTGAAATACATCATGCATAGCAGAAAACTGAGCCGGCAATGCAAGGCGATAAGCCATGAAACCAATGCGTTCAGTGATAGGAAATGGCCCAATATATCGAGGCGCTAACTTCCCCGATCGACTGAAACGTACAACACCCTTCATAGGTGAAACACGAATAAAAACAGGATCCCCAACAGAAAATTCTAATTTCCTTCTTCGATTATCGGCATAGGATTTTTGTCTACTCTGGGCTTCTTTCATCCTATGTCGAATAAGTTCAATCTTTTCCGTGGAATCACGAATAAAGTCTGGACCTAAAACCAGCTTCTCACCGGCCTCAAGCCAACAAGAAGGAGATCGGCATGGCCTTCCGTAGAGTGCCTCGAAAGGTGCCATACCAATACTAGATTGGAAGCTATTATTATAGGAAAATTCAACAAGTGAAATATGATCTTCCCAACTTCCACCAAAATCAAGCACACAAGCACGAAGAAGATCTTCAAGAGTTTGATTCACACGCTCGGTTTGTCCATCGGACTGGGGGTGATAAGCGGTGCTAAAATTAAGCTTCGTTCCTAAAGCTTTTTGAAGACTCTTCCAAAATCCACTAGTAAACAATGGATCACGATCGCTAACAATAGAAGTAGGAACTCCATGCAATTTTACAATTTCCTTGACAAATAGTTTGGCCAAAAGAGGAACGGTTCGGTTAGACCGAACCGGAATAAAATGGGCGGATTTAGTAAGTCTATCAACAATCACCCATAAGCTATCATGACCCGAACGAGAACGGGGAAGGCCATCTATAAAGTCCATGGAAATTTGATCCCACTTCCAAATTGGAATTTCTAAAGGTTGCAATAACCCACCAGGCCTTTGATGTTCGGCCTTGACAAGTTGGCAAGTCATGCAACACTTAACAAAGTTAGCAATATCAGATTTCATTCCCTCCCAATAATAAAGTCGCTTCATATCAGCGTACATTTTACTACTACCAGGATGAATGGTGAATTTAGAACGATGGGAATCTTCTAAAATATCTTTACGAAGATCTCCAATATTTGGTACGATAAGTCTACCAAATTTTCGAATGCCGCCACGAGAATCAATATCAAAGTCTTTCAAACCTTCAATATCAATTTTATCCTTAACATTTTTGCCAAGAAGAGCCAATTCAGAATCTAGCCCTTGAGCTTCAAGAATGCGGTCTAAAAGAGAAGGATGAGCCTCAAGGCTACATAAAACAAGCGATGAGCATAAATCGGATACGCGCTCTCGAATCTCACAAGTGGATAAGATCTCGAGATCGTTCCATTCGGATATCATCATAGAAACAACTGCTTGTTGCTCACGGCTAAGAGCATCGGCGACACGATTACCCTTACCGGGGGTATAAAGAATATCAAGATCATAAGGTGCAAGGAACTCGAGCCAACGCTGTTGACGTAAATTAAGTTCTTTTTGAGAAAATAAATATTTCAAAGACTTATGATCCATGTAAAGAATAAATTTCTCTCCCAATAGATAATGACGCCACATTCGAAGGGCGAAAACAATAGCCGCGAGCTCTAGATCATGTGTGGCATATCTAGTCTCGGCCGGCTTCAATTGCCTAGAAGCATAAGTAACAACACGTTCTTTTTGCATAAGAACGGCACCCAAACCAACGTGACTAGCATCGGTATAAACAACAAAATCTTGATTCCCCTCGGGAATCACAAGAATAGGAGCATCGGAAAGGAGTTCTTTCAATTTCTGAAAAGAGGCTTCACATTTGTCCGACCAAATGTATTTAACTCCCTTCTTAGTCAAGCCAGTAAGAGGCACGGCAATCTTAGAAAAGTCTTTAATAAAACGGCGGTAATAGCCCGCCAATCCGAGAAAACTACGAATCTCTGTCACACTCTCCGGTCTCTTCCAATCTTGAATCGCTTCGATCTTTGAAGGATCCACGGATATCCCGGATTCGGAAATAATATGACCGAGAAACTTCACACAAGATTGCCAAAAGTGGCATTAAGAAAATTTCGCCTTTAATTGATTACTCCTAAGTGTTTCCAATACAATCCTAAGATGTTTCTCATGTTCCTCCTCGGTTTTTGAATACACTAGAATATCATCAATGAATATGAGAACAAACCGATCGAGGAAATCTTTGAAAACTCGATTCATGAGGTCAACGAAATAAGCTGGAGCATTCGTTAACCCAAATGGCATAACAAGCCATTCATAAGATCCATATCGAGTATGGAATGATGTCAAAGGAATGCTATCCTCAGCGATACGAAGCTGATGGAAACCGGTAGCCAAGTCCAATTGTGAAAAGACCTTAGCACCACTAAGCTGATCGAATAGATCATCAATCCGAGGTAAAGGATATTTATTTTTAATAGTAAGATCGTTAAGCTTGCGATAATCAACGCAGAGCCTCAGAGTACCATCGGATTTCTTTACGAAAATAGCCGAAGCTCCCCAAGGCGAGGAACTAGAGCGAATAAATTGCCTCGTCTCCAACTCAGATAATTGTTTACGCATCTCCTCATTTTCCTTATTGGACATGCGATAAGGAGGATGAGTAATAGGTTGAGCTCCAGAAACAAGATTAATTCTGAACTCAATTGCTCGTTTAGGTGGCAAACCTAAAACGGGCTCGAATATGTCGGAAAATTCACGAACAACATGAATACGAGAAATAATATCATCTTCATCATCATCATCGTTATCACGAGGATTTAAAGAATATAAAGATGCCACCAAACAAGATTCTGAATCTTTAAGATTAACAGAAATCTGATTAACAGATAGTGGATGACGGAGATGAATAGCCTGTTCAGGACATAGGATATGGGCTTGATAACGGTTAAGCCAATCCATTCCCAAAATTATTCCAAAGCCTAAGTAACGCATGACATGCAAATCGGCTAGGAAAGAAAGATCGCAAAAAACAATCTCCACATCTTTACAAAGCAAACTAAGAGTTGCGGATCCACCAACAGGATTCGCAATTTTTAAAGAAGTCATCAATGCAGTAACACTTAAGGAAAAAGTGTCTACCAGTTCCTTTGATATAAAAGAATGGGATGCACCCGTATCAAAGAGAACTCTAATAGGTTGATCATGAAATAAAATAATACCATCAAGAATGGAATGAGAAATACCTTGGCCACGAGATGTGTTGCCAGGGGCTTGAGCCACATTTAACTTTCCCTCATTCCTGCTTTTACGTTTGAGGCATTGATGTATAAAGTGATCTGGGCTCTTACAATAGCGACAAGATTTGGGCTTAGAGCACTTATTCGCATAATGATCCCCAGACCCACAGTTGAAGCAACTCGCACCACTAGGAGAAGGAGACTTTGCCGCAGGGGTTGCCTGCTTACCCTTTTTGTTGGGATAAGGACCCTTGAATTTGTTTGGCCTCTTCTTGTTGTTGAAGTTTGGTTTAGCGCCTTCCACTTCAACTTCACTCTCTCTATCAGCCTCTTCAAGACGAAGAGCGATATCGACGAGTTGATCAAATGCGACTTCTAGTTTCAGGAGCAGTGGCTTCTTAAGATTCTTATTTAAGCCATAAACGAACCTCTGGTTCTTCTTCAATGGGGTGTTGATGTATTCAACCCCATATTTGGAAAGCGACTCGAAGGCTGCGACGTAATCAGTCACAGAGGATTGACCTTGAACAAGGTCTATAAAACGTCGAGCCAAGGTTACTTTCCCAGCTTCTGGTACAAACTTTAACTCGAAGCGTCCCTGAAATTGCTCCCAGGTGAGATCCGCTTCATTAATTTCTGAAATAAGGAGTTCGTACCAGTCTAATGCTCTCTCCTGGAGCATGCTGGAAGCCACCTGAACGCGGTGGAGATCGATAAGGTTCATGCGAGAGAAGATTCGATCACATGATTTTAACCAAGCCTGGACCTCGATGATATTTTCCGAACCTTTGAAGGGCTTCCCACCCAAGTTGGTGTAATCGCTGCACAAGCGTGCAAATCCCGACTTTGGGTGAGTGGGTTCTGGGTTAGCTCCAGCTGCTTGAGCATTAGTTACTAAATCAAGAAGCTGTTGAGCAGTCATAAAAACTCCATCCGGAGGAGCAACACCAGATGATCCAGTTCTGGGACGGCCTGGTCTAGACATTCTCTTCCTTAAAGAAAGAAAGAAGAGAAGGAAGAAGGTTATTCACCAATGAACACCAAGCAATCTTGATAGATAAAACAAGGAATCATAAAGGAAATAGGATGAATCGGTACGAAGACTCGAATTAATCCTATGGTATGACTCCTAAGATAGACTTAGGACGATGATCCTTGTTAAGTTATTCTACATTGTTCCGAAGTTTGGCTCTGATACCAAGCAGTGACGCCCCACCTCTATACCCACGCTAGCCAAGAACACTCCGGAGTAGTGCTGTCAACTAGCACGGAGAATAAGGCTGTTGAGGAGCGACCATCCATGTAATTGCTTATCACACGGTGGCTATAAATAATCTTCGGAAACAAACATAGAAATAATCATATCACAAATCAGTCACAGATATCCATATCACAAAGACGGAAGAAGATATGAATATATAACCAACACATGAAAGTGTACATCAGAGTAGTGGTCAGTAAGATCCACGATAATACAAAAGAATAGCAACACGTGCTATACAAAAGAATACAACTATGAGTCTATATCTCAAGTGTATACAACAAAAACTGCTAATCTAAACAGTTAGCCAAAATTCAGAGTGATGAATCCCAGGGAAGAAGTCAAGCAGAAGCACCTGTAACATCTCGGTCTGACCCGAGTATTATTTAAGAAAATAATAAACGGATCAGTCTAGCTATAAATATCAGATGACATGATATAACATAAAAGATATGGCATAAACATAAAAATCCATAACGACATACCACTATAAGTATGTAAATAATGATCAACAGAAGATCAATCAATAAGAGATAATCAATATCACAAGAATCTTCTCAAAGATTCGAAGAGGGCATCATACCCTAAACTTGTACTCATAACAAGTCAATGGCATAAATTCCAGAAATCAACACGAGAAATCCAGAAATCATAAAAAGGGAAAGAGGCCTATCACATGACGGTCCGAAGACCAAGGGGAGCTACCCCGCATGTGTGAATGGAATCACACAGATTGAGGTCAAGACTAACCAAAAAGCAGAAAGGTATGTGTGAATGGAATCACACAAGTGGTGTCTAGTCTAACCTTGCAATGAAAGAGACATCGCGCAATTGCTAGTCTAATTCATAAAGCGATCATCAAGATCAACGAGAAGTGTCAATTACACTAAGCTAGTAAATATAGAAGTTTAGCTTCATGTCCCATAACCACTTGCTTAACTTAAATATTTACGAACAAACTGTAAATCTTCACTAATAAAATTGTCACAAGAGGTTCAATCGAACAAGTCCAAGAATTAACCGACGAAGTGAACGCAAGCGTTTCATACCACTTGTTTTACTAAGTCGTTTAATTAGATTTCTCATCCGAGTGAGGTAAAGGCTTGTATATACTAATAGATTGGAAAACGGTTTAAGAAAAGAGCTTTGTTATTAAAAATAGAGTTGAAATTGTTTGTTAAAAGAGTTTTGATATTTACTACTAGTATTGAAACCTTTATATTATAAAGTGACAAAACACATAAGCAAGTGTAGAAACAATCAGTCACAAAGATCGCATACGGAGATGCGAATAAAATCCAAGGAAATCAGCTCAATGTTTTTTAGATAAGATCCCCTACGGATGGGGGGGGGTCCGGGGGGGGTGGCAACCCCCCCAAGGTGGGGGTGCGGGGGCAACGCCACCGCTTACGGGGTTCGACCTGCCCGGTCAGGTCGCGGGGGTCCAGGGGGCAGGGTACGGGGCAGCGCCCCGACCAAAACGGTACGACCTAGTGAAGACAAAATGAGGTCTAACGACCTAAAGGGATAAGTTCGAGCGACCTAAAGGTGTTCGCGACCTAACGATGACTCGCGACTTAAGGAAGAGGGGGTGAGCGACCTATGGTCATAAACGAGACCGAGCGACCTAAGGGAATAAGGGCCGAGCGACCTAGCATTCGAACGACCTAAAAGAGGCGTGGCCTAAAGGAGACGCGACCTAAAAGAGGCGCGGCCTAAAGGAGACGCGACCTAAAAGAACATAAGGTCAAACGACCTAACTGTATTGGGTCACGCGACCTAAAGAGAGGCGGTCTAGCGACCTAGAGTGCACACGTCCAAAAGTGGGAACGACCTATCAAGGTAAGGTCCAACGACCTACTACCTAAACAAATAGGCCAAGCGACCTATACGGTTAACGGTCTAACGACCTAACAGTTATGGGGTCACGCGACCTAACTAAGTACGCGACCTAGTGGGTAAGGGAGTCGAGCGACCTAACTGCATCCAGTGACGAGCGACCTAATGGAGTCAAGTAGCGAGCGACTTAACTAGTTAACGACTCAAGGGGGTCAACGACCTAAAGGTCCAACGACCTAAACCCAAACACACGAAAAGTGGCCAGAATGACCTAGGGGTTAACTCACATGCGACCTACGACCTAAGGCCCATGCGACCTACGACCTAACTCCGATACGAGCTAATAAGGCCAGAACGACCTAGGAGTAGAAAATCCACCAAAACGCTAAAAATCGGAGTTTTTCGCCAACCCAATCCAAACCAAATGCAAATATACATGCAAACACGATAGGGATTCATTCCCAACAGTCCAATATTGATATAGACTAGATTTGTGAGATAAAAATCTCACCTTTGCACTAAAGTTTATGAAGATGAAGCTTGAAAGCAAGGAGAAGCAATCCAAAGCTTGAATCCAATATCTTCTACTTGAATTTGGAGTTGAATGTTGGATTTGCAATTGAATTTGTGCTTGGAGTTTTAATTTCCCATTCCCTCCACCATTAATGCCAAAGCTTGATTAGTTAGGAAATTTATGAAGAGTGAGGAGAAGAGGGTTGGAACTTGGGCTTAATAGGCTAAACTAACCCAAAGTCCAAAGCGGGAAAAGTTAGTGAAATTTCACTAACTCCAAACCTATCGATGTTTATACTTAAAAAGTTGTAAACGACATTTCGAACTCAATGGAAGTGGTCTCGAGTCCTAATTTGACCGTTTGCAAAAAGTAGCTTTTCGGACCAAAATCCGATTAACGAGTTAATATTTAAATAAAATATTTAAATACAAACTCGATAAATATGCGGGTTGTTACACGTCGGCAAATTGCATTGGAATGTGCAACGTTCACGTGCGTCTTTCGAGGCTGAATTGCAACCGAGTTCGCCATTGTTGTGGCTGGGAGTGGAGCTCGTCGTTGCGGTTCGTACGGTGGTTCTTGATCGTCGTTTCGATCAACTACGGTGGCGCGATAATTCGTGATAAACGGCGGCCGGTGGGTTCAATTGCGTTCGAAGTCACGAGGGGGGAGAAGAAAGCACGTTCGGTCAGATCTGCCTTGGTTTAATTGTGCGGCCAAGATGAATCTGGGTTATAAAATAGATAAAAATTGTAAATTGATATATTATAATTCGTATAATGTTTATATCGGGATAACTTTTTTATACAAGGTCCGTTTCGCGAGTTGCATCGGGTTCGTATGGATGAGCACTACGCAATGGAGCTGGATTGGGATTGACTGGAGCTAGTGTGAATTTTGGGTAAAATTAAACGCACGTTTAATTTTATTTGGAATAAAACGCTGAAACCGTTATTGGAAGCAAGGTGAGAACTTCTCACTCAATCGAATTGTGTTTCGATTTAAATTTAAAATATTTAAATTTAAAATTGCATGATTGCGTTGATTGTATGCTTGGATGACCAATTGCTATCTGTTGTATTGAAATAGACCCTATACGCCGCATATTAAACGGAGGTTATTATATTAAACACATATATCGCGATATTCCACCTTGAAGTGGAATTGGTATTATATATGTACTTAGAGTTTATTTCCCGCATTATATAGCGGATGAGACCGTATTGCGCCGCATAATAATGGATGATATTTTATATAAACCCATGCACCGCGATACCCCGTCTTGAAACGGGATTGGTATTATGCTAACGTCTGTGGATGCAGGGAAACAGGTTGGAGGGATCCAACTGTGTTCCTCAAATAGTTGAATTTGTTTCAATGTTGTTGTTGATTATTTACAATCTCTGTGTGATTATCTTTGTGATTGAAATAGTTGAAGGCTAAAATTTAGCCGAATATAATTTTGGTATCGTTAGATACCAAAAATAAATAAAATTTGATTTTGGAAAATTCAGGTTGAAAGTTATATTAAAATTTATTTTTGAGAATCGGATAAATTTAAAAGAAGGAATTCTAAAATGATAAAGTTTTATTTTTAATCTTATTGAATAAAATTTCAAAATTTAGGAAAAACTTTAATAAATGGATTGCGGGTAATATTGTTCAAAGGTTGAAGAATTTATTCAAAATACGGATTTTAAAGAGTTTGAAAAATAAAAGAATTGGTTTTCTTTAAAAGGAATTTATTTTTAAAAGGAAATAAAATTTAAAACCCATTTGGGAATTGATTTTTGGTCATTGAGTTTAAATCTTTTGAAAATCCATTTGGAAATTTATTAGGTGTTTTGAAAAGAATTTGGAATCAATTTGAAAATTGATTTGGGTTTTAGTAAAAAAAAATGGTTTCAATTTGAGGTTTGAATGAAATTCACTTGGTGTTTAATTTCTTGGAAAAATCAATATGGAATTTGATTTGGTTGTTTTTGAAATCAATTGAAAAATTGAATTGTTGTTGAAAGTGGATATTTGAAATCGATTTGAAAATCGTATATTAGTGGATATTTGGAAATTTAGATTCACCATGGAATTTATGAACGAAAGGGAAATTGTTTAAAAATAAACATTGATTTATTTTTGAAGTGTGGAAATAAATTTACGGATTTGGAACGTAAATTTAAAGTAAATCGGTAAGGATTTATTTAATTGGTTTAAATGAACCATTTTGAAATGAAAGTGTATTCTCCCTGGAAAGCCGAATAAGATTTCTGAATAACTTTGAAAAATACATACATACATACATACATACATACATACATACATACATATATATATATATAATTCTAGAATTGGTTTTGAAAAGGATACTTTGGAGAAATTAACTTCTTAAGTTGTCTTAAATCCTTTAAGTAAAGAATTATTAAGTTGATCTAGAAATGATTATTTCTAAGATTTAATCAATAATTGTTTTAGAAAATAGTTATTTAAATAGTTATACTCTATCTACTAATTTTATTTTGAAAATTAGTTTGGACTTAAGATTATATGTAATATTGGTATAATATTTTTATAACTAATATTTTTAAATATAATGTTTAAAAATAGTTTTACTTTAAAATATTTCCAAGTATATATTTGGGCAAGTGATTTAAATTATTTTAAAGTATTTAAACTCAGCAGATTTTTCAGTGGAAATAAATGATTTTGGGAATTTTATTCTACGAGTGAAAAATGATTTGAAATTCGTTTTCAAAGGATTGAAAGGTAATTTGAAATTGGTTTTCAAATGGTTGAAGTGTGAAAATATATCTTGCGAAGATATTTTGAAAATAAATAATTGTGAAAATTATTTAAATCTGGAAATTGTTGTGAATGTTGATTGGTAGTTAAATAACCGACTATCAATATTTGCCTTTAAAGGGCATTTGAATTTCGATGCGACCAGGGGTCGGATTCCAAGTGGATATCCGGAAACCACATCGAACCTATGTGATTGTGATAGATCTTTTATTTAAAAGATCAAAGTGGAAATTGTTGTAATTTGTTTGAAATCTGAATGAAAACTTATTTTTAAAATAAGCGCTCGTTATTCGGATTAGCCGGGAGAGGACCTTTGTGTCATATAACCCATTCCGAATAATGATACGACGAAATGGGATTGCATTTGAAGACCGGTGGTGAAGACCGGGTATTTGCGAGAATGATAGGATGACCTATCGATTGTCTTTGCACTAAGTAGCTCCGGTATAGAGATTCCCTAAGTGATGGGAAGTCCGATCGGGATTGTGAATACCTGGATTTGCAAGGACTTCTTCGGAAGTGCCTTTGATTCTGTTCGAACCCAGAACAGACTTGTATGGATTGTATGTCTGATATTACATTTTGAGATATAAAGCAGATTTCTTTCGAATACATTTCTGTTGGTGGTGGAGAATTTATTCTCTTAGCTTAACACCCTTCTCTGAGACGTACGAGCTCAGAGGTTATGTAGTTGAAGGTTATCAGTAATATATTCCCAACTTGGTAATATGGCATGCTGAGTGCTGCTGATCATTTGTTGATCAAAGCGTGGCTTTATGAAAAGCGTAGCTTTGTGGACGAGACTTCGTCGAACCTCACAACCCGGTTATGGTCGAAACAGGAATCGTAGCAGGCAAGGTTATTTGAGGGTAGCACCCTCTGAGGGTATGTCATTTCCTTCTGGATTATGAGTGGCATCATGGTATGGAGCCCAGATACTTACTTTGTGGATGCTGCAAACTTATTGCTTTGTGGTTGTTGGTTGAGAAGATCCTCGGATAAAGGTCGCAAACGACCGGGGGATGGCATGCTCGTGTCAGTAGTTACCTATTACAGAGGTAACCCGGCCTTGTCTAGCAGAGATCCGGTTAGGATCCGGGGACATCCCTCCAGAGGCGTTCCATTTTACTTGGGAAGTTCCTTTGCCCGGCCATTTTTTGGAAATCCATTCATCCAATATGAGCTCTTTACGGTTTTAGTTGTAGAACCTGCCATTTACTTATCGTGGTCACCACTGTCAGGTTATCAGGATATTCTAGAATTCAGGGGTGCTGTGGAGCTCAAGAGGCGAGCTGGATGGCGAAACGTATCACTTGTGTATGATATTATCTTTTCCGCTGTGTATCCACTTGTAAGGACAAGTTCATATATTTGTCCAGTTTTGTTGTGTTGTAAGGAGACTCCGATGATGTAATGTATTAAATGTACGGTTCTTTTGATTTAAAAATTATTCATTTATCTATTATATGTTGTTCCGCTGTGATTGTGAGATTCTGATAGTGTTTCTATTGCTTCTTCTTTCTTACTTCTTCTATCATTTTCTTCTTCTTAAACCCTAACGGTTCGTTATTCCGGCCTTCGATTGTTCTGCTGTTGATACAGTGGACGTATTAATGTCGATTTTTGGAAGTAGAAAATCCTGAAACGTTATAATTCTCGCGATTAATGACCTTGTATAATCATTATACGACTTATTAACATTTGAGAGAATCTATAAAAATTTACCATTTAATAAATTTTGTTGACCAACAATTTAATTTAAACTAGTTATTTATATTTATTTATTTATTGTTTTTTAAAAAAATTGATATTAATAAATTTTTCTTTTAATAAATTATCTTTAGTAACTAAATAATTTATATAGATTTAAAAATCTATTTTTATATTAACTTTTTAATATTCTAAATCCTTATATATACATTTTCCTAATCTTACATATATATAACAAATTAAAAACAATTTTGCCTTCGAAATGCTTTACTGTAAAACAGGAAAATATTTTTATATACCCTTGAACATTTTATTTTCTGCTTCCAGTAAATAAATAAAAATAACTAAATAAAATTTGTAAAATATACCATACAGCCCTAATAGAACCCAAACTCCTTCCTCCAATCATCACACATCGTGCCGAGCCTATCTCCAATCTACAGTCATGACTATGCCTTCCTAGAATTTGCACGAACCACCTCACCATCGCGAAAACTCAGCTAACCTCGTGACTCCAATCCCTCGTATCCGTCTCCATGTTGACCTTACAACCTTAGTAGAAATCGCCACACGATGCGACCTCTCTAGTTACCCACCACGCCGCCACTTTTTTCCCACAATCATGTCGTACGAATCGACCACTTGATTCGACTGCTTCAACCACAAAATCACATAGCGATACGAGGTGTAGGGTACTCTCGGCGATGTCTTCTGATTCAAATCAGAAGAGGAGCACGGCCGAGAACGGCGCGAAGCCCTAGCCTGAAATCTCGAATGATAATGATTCGAATAAAGGAGAGAGGAGAGGGAAATTGAATTCTTTTTTTTCTCGAACAAGATTTGTGAATTTGATTTGAGAGGGTTGTTCGATTTGAATAGATTCCATTGTTAATTTCTATTTTAAACTCTCGATCGAATCTCGGCTATGATTTACAGATATGGTTATTATTTTTATCTTTTGAATTTCTGAAATTAAAATGAAAGGCTAGGCTAAAAATAAATAAGGAGGGGACACGACGTTTTGAAAAGATTGTGGCGTGCGACAGAAGGCTACGGTGCTTTGGAAAGGACCAGAAAAGGGTTGATGTGAGATAATTTCAACTGCAATTGACTAGTATAAATATTCATTTTAAATTCAAATCCAAACCATTCCAATAAACGCAACTTAAAAACTTGACCTCTTATCGAGGCGTGTCGCTAGGCGTTTATAATGTTATATCCCTATTCCGAACGCAATGGAAAATGTTTCGAGCCCTAATTCGATCGTATGGAGAAGATAGATTTTTGGACTCAGTCATTATATTAAATTTCCGATATAGATTTAGCACGTTTATATATCGTATGCTCACACAACAACTCCAATCACTACGAGAATTGAGATCCGATAATAATACAATATTACTGTGACGACCCAGGATTTCGATAGTATTATTTTAATAAGTATCTAATCTAATTAAATAAAATACAAGCTTTTCATTTTATAAACAAATAAGACTTTGGATATTTGCCAGTCATTTACATATATGTGTATTGTGAAGGAAATTATGATTTGAAAATATTTAATATATATATATATATATATATATATATATATACAAGCATATGGATTAAGTATCGACAACTTAAATAAAAAACATTTATGTGAAAGGAAATAGAAAAAAAGTATAGTAATTATTTGTGCATATGCAACATGAGTTAAACCAATAAAAATAATTAAAACAATTTTATATTGAGCACATAGAGCATAAGCACAATCAGGCAAGAAATATATAAAATATAGAAATATATGTATGTTGCGTGTGAAGTAGACGCAAGGCAAGAAAAAATATATAACCTTTGTACATACCAAAGATAAAAAGGTATAAGGATGTAAACATGAAGGACTCTTGCATTTAATGTTAGCAAAAAAACAAGTCATTCGAAAATATATATAAATCATTTCAGCTCAAAATGTTATTTGGCCAAAGAAAGAAAAGAAGAAAAACAATCTTTGATCAAAAACAGAAAATGCTTGTTCCAGTAAATACCTCCCCTGAAAAACCTGTTTTCTTTATATGTACATCCTCTTTGTTTCAGTTTGTTCTCAAGACTAAGAAAACTAGAAGGGAAAAAAATAGCAAGCATTTCCATTTTTAAAAACTTAAACAACATCTCAACTAAATAAACAAGAAGATCAAAGAGAATCAAGCTATTAGTTTTTCAAACCCCAGGAATGTTCTCCGTTCAAACTGTTGACAAGTGAGTAAACAAATTATTTTAAGATCTAAGTATAATTTAAATCTGTGTATATGATTCATGAATAACTTTGTGCTTTGCTTGTGTATTTTCTTTTAAGTTTAACTCTGTATATATCTATATGACTGTGTTGTGTATGTTTCTTCTCTTCTTTTGGGTTACAGTGTGTAAAATAACCAAGAAATTCAATACATCTCCATTTAATCACTATTAGACCTAGAGATTAAAACAAAACAAGTTTATTTATGCATGAGTTAAGATCTAAAAATAGTTTTAAGTAGGATAGTGATATATAACATCTGGAGATTTGATTTTACTAGGAAATTCAAATATATGTAAAATCTGAATGTCATGAATTGTTAATTCAATTACATAATGTGAATCATCATTCGAAAATAGGATTTTTAAAATTAAAATAGTGATTTTTAGTTGAGTATTCTAAGAGCAATTTGAAGTTGATCAAAAAGGGAGTTTCGAACGATTTCCGGCGATCGGATACATTTTGGGTGTTGAGTTTTTGATCGAAGCTAGTGTGGATGATAGTGAAGTCAGAAAAAATGTTCAATAATTTTTCTATTCTAGAAAATGATGGAACGAGGCAACTTTAGGGTTTAACTTTTGAATTGGGACGAGGTAGGAGATGAGGTGTTTTCACCACCTCAGGTTGATCGAGTCGCGTGGTATTCAAAGGGATGGTAGCATGGGGGATCGGCGAGGTGAGGATGAAATTAGAGCACCTCTGATGGTCGGAGCGATGAGGGCGAAACGATTTGCGTGGTGAGAATGGGTTTGAGTTTCGAACTGGAAGCTCGATTTCGTTTTGGGGTTGTTGGCATCAAATCGATCATTGTTATCGAGTGTAGTGGTGATTTGTGTCTTGCCGAAGGAAGCGCAGTTCGCCGGAGCGTCGGCAAGGTGCTGTGCACGTGCACGGCATTGGAATGGTGTCGGTGGATTTTGGCACGAGAGCAACTCGAGTTGTTACTCGAGAAAAATGAGAGGTTGCTTCGAGTGAGACTGGGTGCGTGAGTACGCTTGTGTGATTACAACAATTTAAAACTTAAGCTAAAAAAGAAAAGAAGATGAAGTACGTGAGGAAGAGAGGAGGCCTCGGGAAAATAGAGGAGAAGCCCGAGTGTTTACTAAAGTAAACTGGAAGCTAGCTCGGGTTTGATTTCCAATCCTATAATATAATAAAAGTAAGTTAAGTAAAATATTTAAACAGTTATAAGTTGTGATGACTAATTATTGTTTGACAATTTTAAGTTAAGACTTTAATACAAGTTTTAATTATTTAATTAATGCTTTAGAATGTTTTTAAAATCCAAATAATAGTTTAATTAGGAAACTAATATAAGATAAGTTTTAAATTTAATTAACATTTATAGCTTTAAGGTTAGTAATAATTTGATTTCAAAGTTATTAAAGAAGATGTTAAAATGTTAATTGAGATGAATAATTATTTAAATAAATTGTTTGAAAAAGTATTTAAGATTTATTAATCAATTTGTAATTAAAGATTGATTAACTAATAATTAAGTGTTTAGTTAATTTGTAATTGAGAATTGTAAATTAGCTAATTAAAGTTAATTAATAAATAATTAATAGTTAATTAATTAAGTAATTAATAAAGGATTAATGATTAATTAATTAGTAATTAATGATTAATTAAATTAATAATTAAGGAGTAATGAAATAAGTAATTAAGGTTTAATAAATTGATTGAGAAGTAATTAATTAAAGGGTATGAAATGGAATACTTAGTTAATAAATGATTTATCAAGCAGGATTAAAGATGCTTGCTTAAGAATGGTCATATTAGTAGAATCTCTGGATTTGGGATATCTATTCGGTGACATTTTGTGATACTCTGTGATATGCCTTGATTTATCTATGATATATGCTATGTGAATTCAAAGTGTTCAATTAAAATGGTTTAAACCATTAAATAACTTGACCTTTAAAATGGCGTTTGGATTTCGATGAGACCGGGGTCGGGTATTTGAAAAATACCTGAAACCACTTCGAATTTTTATAAATTGATATATGAAATCAATAGGCTGGAACGAAATGACTTAGGTAAATTGGAATATTTAATTTAAATTTTGGTACTTAGAAAATTGACGTGTGAAATAAGTGAGCCTATAACAAATTGTAAATTTGTAAATGAATACGAGTTACCCCGGGTTTTATATCGGTTCTATGTTTGGTATTTCATGTTAGATGAGTTTACTCATGCTGGTTTCCAGCCTGACTCGGGTGTTACTTTGATGTAATGCTCGGGTCAGACCGAGTATTACAGATTTTTAGATAAGGACGTTCTAGCTAGATGGCAAGAACGTATGGAGTGTTTTCCGCTATATTATATTATTGTAAATCTGAGACATGATGATTGTGTATATCCAGTGTCTGTATATGTGTTTAACTCTGATATATTAAAAAGTGACAGATACAGTATTCTTTTGTAAATTGTTATTAATTGATATTATATTTATTCGCTGCGAATGTGAGAATCTGGTTTTGTTCTGTTTCTTCTTCTATCTCTTTTCTTCATTTTCCTAACTATCTGGGATTTTCGGGATCGAAAATTTTTGGGTCGTTACATTTGGTATCAGAGCAAAAGGTTAAGCGAGAACCTTGGCTCTGTTGGGATTACTCATTAAGGATAGGGTCAATGGTACCCTAGAGTGAGTTGAGTGTGTGTGTGTGTGTGTGTGTGTGTGTATGAGCGTGTACTTGTTATTTTCTTATATAAAGGTTTTAAATAATTTTATATAAGAAGATATTTTGATATATAAAGCAATATTTCTTTCTAATAAATATTAAGGTAATTGGTTGTTATATTATTTGAAAATTTAATAATGAGAATTAAGTGGTAATAGAAATACTGGGATGTTTGTTCCCTAATAATGATAAAGCAAATTTGAATGTGTTAAGGAAATAAACTTTTAGATAAACATGACTTGTAAATTGAAGTGGGGTTTTCAATTATGGAGTTAGAATTCTAAGAAAAAAAATTGAAATTGATTTCAAATTGATAAAGGGAATGATAAATAATATTATTCAGAATAGTTCTGAAAGTAATCTTATTTTGAAAGGAGAAGTTGTTTGAAACTTGTTTGGAATTAAGAACCAAAGGTGTTGGAACATAACATATAACTTGGTAAGCAAATTACTATATATATATATATATATATATATATATATCAGAGCAAAAGTTGAATTCTTCTAATTAGGTCTAATTTATAGATTAGGAAGTCCCTCTAAATTCAGTCCTTGAGAGAGATGACGAAGAGTGAAGAATGGAAGGTTCGACGCAGAGAGCAAAGAACGGCTACACATAAGAATTGAGAAGAAGAAATTCAAGAGTATGAGAAACAGGTTAAGGAAAGGGATGAACCAGGACCTTATGATAATGTCACCTGCTACAGATGTTTCAATAAGGGTCATTACGCAGCCAAGTGCAGTAAACCAAGGGAGGAATTGAAGGGTACATTCCAACGGTTTCGCTCTAAGATGTTGTGTTTCAAGTGTCATAAGAAAGGACATTTCCTAAATCATTGCCCTGAAGTGAGGAAGGCGAAGTGTAAACCAGTTGAACCGGTCAATGAGTCGACTCTTTGCTATCATTGTAAGAAGACGGGACACATTGCTAGGAATTGTGTCGAGAGGCAGAAGAGGAGTAAGGCTGTGGAACGTACTGTTGGAGGCGTGAAGGTTATCCAGATTGATGACAGGGTAGAAAATTTTTGTGGAAAATGTTATAAGTGGGGACACCCTGTTGAGTAGGTATGTTCGGGCTTTGCCCTTTGGAAGGAAGTCCATAGAATGGATTCTTGCCAGAACATTAGGGATTTATTCTTTCCAAACCTTTAGGTAATAGAAAGGTATCTCGATTTATGACTTCTATAAGACTCTTATTTTGGATAAATGTATGTAATGTATGAACTACTAGTAGGTAGTCAATTAATGTATGGAATATTTTGTGGTAGTATTAATGTAAAATTCACTTTATCTATTGAGAATTGGACTCAGAATTAAATTGTTTAAAGATTTGGATTATTGATTTAAAAATAAAGGTTAATCTAATTTAAGGGGTTAAATCAGCATTTGGAAATTCAGCTCCAATTCATATAATTCGAGATGGGTTAAAGTTGAGATTTAGATTTCATTAGTTCATATTGAATTTAGTTTGAATTAATTTGAATTGAAGATGGATAAGTATAAAATTCAAATGGAAAATTTGAATTGGATTAATTTGAAACAAAATCGAAGATTGAATGAGTTCAAATTCAAATGGAGATTGGGACTAATTCATAAAAATTGAAATGATTTGAAATTAAAGTGGATTCAATTTGAAATTAGTCTAAATTAATTTGAATAATTTGGAATTGTAGTTAAAGTGAATATGTTTAAAATCAAATGGAATTTAATTTGAAATTGGAAAGAAATCAAGATTGATTCAACTTGAATTGGGGTTGAATCAATTTCAATGGAAACTGAAGTTATTCAAATTGGAATTAGGTCAACTTAAATGGAAGTGGTAATTTAAATTGAATTGATGGGGAAGTGAACAGTTTTGACTCTGGACTATTTTCAAAATAATTTGATTTAATATAAATCTATTTTTCAAATTATTTACTATACAACTTTTCTTTTAAAAACCCGAACTATCTTATACTTGTTTTACAATTATTTTTGGAACTATTTAACTATTTTGCAACTGTTTTATAAATTAATTACTATTTTTTCAACTATTTTACAAATTAATTACTATTTTACAACTATTTTGTAATTATCTAAAATTTCTGAAACTATTTAACTATTTTCCTGCTATTTTACAATTAGTTAACTATTTTATAGCTATTTTGGAAACTAATAATTATTTTTCAACTACTTATCTATTTTTAAAATTTTTGAGTTATTTTTCAAATATAAACTGGTTGGAGTTCAAACTGTTATTGATTAAATACCCACCGAGGTAAGAATTGAAGTGATAATCTAAATAGGAATTAAGGCAATCGTGATTATGTGGATAGAAATCAAAGGAAATGTGAATAGGAAGAGAAATTGATTTAGTTAATAATCAATGAAAATAAATACGTAGAATGTACGTATATTATTCTATTCGCATAGTGATTTGACCCAGATTCGAGCACAGAATTTCGAGATAGTTATATCGATCCGAGTTGGGATTTTCACTCGATTTTCGACGGCGAACCTGGATATGGATTGTTGGTTGGTTCTGTATATTCTCTATCATAGTTATGGATATGCAAGGAGAATGACGGTTTCTGATCAAGAAACTAGATCTGTGTCCGCACTAAGAAGTCGGGTGGACGATACTAGTTCGGAAGTAAAATTGTGTTATTGAGTGAGCGATCAGATTGGTATAGCGTATGGATGATATGTGTACATCGTACGGATTTGAATGAAATTGATATTGAAAATTTGTGAATAAGAAACGTGAAATGATTTCTTTTGAAATGAAAGTATATTTTGTGAAATATACAATGAATATAGGTGGAAATTGGATATTTCTACGGTAAAATTTACTTTATGGAAGTAAGTAATTTGGTAAGTGATTTTATAAAAGAGTAATCAAATTTGAATATTTCATTTAGAATAAACAAAGTTATATGTCTTTGTTATATAAGGTAAAACTTCCCTTGTTGAATCTATAGCCAGAAGGAAAAGGATTTTGAAAGTGTTTGAAGTATAAAAAGGATTTTATACAAGTTTGAAATGATCCAAAGTTTCTAAAATATATATATATATATATATATATATATATAAATATAAAGGATCTCGTGAGGGTTTTGGAAAAAAGGTGTTGGGAACCTTTGGTTTTGGAAAGGCTTTTTATTTTTGGGTAAAATCAATATTGGAATTTGGAAAACCTAGTTTGAGAATTATCGATTTCGGGATAATCAATTTTGAGAAAAGGAGATTTATATGAGATTTATACTAGGAGTATGATTTGGAAGATACTATATGTGTATAGTATAAAGTGTTTTGATAATGGCTCTGGGAAAAAAGGCGCTTCCTTGAAATGAACTTCTCAGGAGTGCCACCGGGTGGTGCTACCTTGAACCGTAAGCGGGGGTTCTAAAGTTGATCCTGTGAGGAGTCCGGACAAAACTAGTTCCTGAGGATTATGAGTAGTGTGTAGCGAAAATCGAGGGTGCTGATGCCTACAGAGGCATTTGAGTTATGCTATGACGACAGTGTAACTCGATGTCACTGCGATCTACTGTAGACCATAGCAAAACTCGTGTGTGCCGCTGAGAGCCAACAGTCTACATTTGATTTTATATCGGTAGACTGCGACCTATGGTAACGTAAATAAAGTGGTGTGTGCCGTTGAGAGCCAACAGTTTGTGTTTGATTTTACATCGGTAGACTGCGACCTATGTAGGAGTGGAGAAGTTTGATTTTGACAGCGAAAATCGAGGGCGCTGATGCCTACAGTTACATGGACTTTTGCTGCGATGGCAACGTAACCCTGGAATATAACTGCGATCTGTTGTGGGTTCCATGGCGTAATCGAGGGGCACGGAGTGCCTACAGTTACATGGACTTTTGCTGTGATGGCAACGTAACCCAGGATGTAACTGCGCCATGGATGGGGGTGATGATTTCCAGAGCATTCTCACCAAAATATTTCCTCTATGGTTAATTAATTAGTAATTAATGATAATTAAATTAATAATTAAGGAGTAATGAGTTAAGCAAATAAGGTTTAATAAATTGATTGAGAAGTAATTAATTAAAGGGTATGAAATGGAATACTTAGTAAATAAATGATTTATCAAGCAGGATTAAAGATGCTTGCTTAAGGATGATCATATAAGTAGATATCTAGATTTGGGATATCTATTTGGTGACATTCTATGGTACTCTGTGATATGCCTTGATTAATCTGTGATATATGCTATGTGAATTCAAAGTGTTTAATTAAAATGGTTTAAACTATTAAATAACTTGACCTTTAAAATGGCGTTTGGATTTCGAAGAGACCAGAGTCGGGTATTAGAAAAATACCCGAAACCACTTTGAATTTTTATAAATTGATATATGAAATCAATAGGCTGGAACGAAATTAATTAGGTAAATTGGACTATTTAATTTAAATTTTGGTACTTAGAAAATTAACGTGTGAAATAAGTGATGCCTATAACAAATTGTAAATTTGTAAATGAATACGAGTTACCCCGGGTTTTATATAGGTTCTATGTTTGGTATTTCATGTTAGATGAACTCACGCTGGTTTCCAGCCTGATCCGGGTGTTACATTGATGTAATGCTCGGGTCAGACCGAGTATTACAGATTTTCAGGTAAGGACGTTCTGGAGCTCAAGAGGCAAACTGGATGGAAGAACGTTTGGAGTGTTTTCCGCTATATTATATTGTTGTAAATCTGAGACATGATGATTGTGTATATCCAGTGTCTGTATATGTGTGTAATTTTGGTATATTAAAAAGTGACAGATACAGTATTCTTTTGTAAACTGTTATTAATTGATATTATATTTTATCCGCTATGAATGTGAGAATCTGGTTTTGTTTTGTTTCTTCTTCTATCTCTTTTCTTCTTTTTCCTAACTATCTGGGATTTACGGGAACGAAAATTCTGGGTCGTTATAATTACGGATCCACTGGAACTGGTTTCGTCGAATTCCGAAACTGTGCCTCGGAAAGCTATTTTTAAATATCGTTTTAAACGATATATCTACAAAACTTAACAAAACGTTCCCAAATTCAATCTCAACACTTTTACTATCTTCAGTACTATCGATATAAATTTTACAAACCCTTAAATTATTTTTAACAGGCTTAAAACTCCAGATTCAACATTTTACTCAATTTCCAGTAATTAAATTCGATAATTAAATTTCCAAATAATGGTGATATTTGAAATTTAAGTTACTAACTTTTAAATATAAAAATCAATTAAATATCCCAATTTAAATTGTTTAAAATTCCGGGTCATCACAGAAAGAAACAACATCAGAATCTCAACAGCGGAACGAATAAATCATATTAATCACATAGATATTACATAGTATCATATACATCAGAGTTACACAGCTTATACAACACATACTAGACAGTTATAAACACCTGTCTATCATACAACTCAAGTACAACTTAGATAATAACACAGAGATCAACATAGCGGAACCACTATATATCTACAACGCTGAAGCCTCCTGCTCCATATCTCTCATCAAAGCTAACCTAAATCTCTTGGCTACTCATAAAAATTTGAGTACCCAAGAGTTTAAGAAAATAGAAGATAAACTCCGAGTCAGACATGGGTCTGTGTGAGTAAATGAGTTAAAGTTGCTTGACTTTAAAAACCTTTGAAAACAAAAGGTATCACGTAAGACTCCCCACACATAAACATGGGTAAGTTTTTACCTTACGCTAACCAAAACATTTGATAGGAAATCCAGTGATATTATAATATGGTCTAGGGTTTTCAAATAAATAAGAAATAGCTGAAATTGTTACATGATTAAATTCCAGCATACTAGCCACAAAGTGGGTAAAACAATCAAAACCATAAGGGCACATAGGAAGAATAGGTTTCCATCAATGGCAGGGCTACTAAGGTACCGCCCGTCATAGTACGGGGCCTAGATCACTGTACTGAGGATTACTCCCAATCCCCTGCAACAAAAAGCCGGAACCATTCCTTACTGAACAGTTCCAAACAAGACAACCTCACGGTTGTAGCTAGCAACCGCCTACACAGCCGAATAAAAAGGGACTCAAGACAGGGGTAAATCTCGTCCTACTTGGGCATGACTCACTTAGCCATGCTGCACCTTCTCTGTTTTAGCCATTCCCGGTTGATGAGGCTTGAGGCTACGATTACCTTTATAGAACACATCTATCTTAGAATGCTCATCGTCCACCCGACGATGTGCTGAAAGCATTCAATCCATACAAGTTCGTTCCAGGTTCGAACGAAACCGAAGGCATTATCCCGTTACATTCATTTTCGAATCACTCTCAGAGTTAACGACAATAACCCTTGCACTCTAAATCTTCATCTTCACTTGAGATTTACGACCTATCGTTAATTTGGATCGATGTGGTTTTCAGATATCCAAATTTGAAAACCCGATCCCGGTCTCATCGAAATCCGATACGCCATCTTTTAGGTCCAAGTTGTTTTAAAGTTAAAACAATTCAATTCAAATCATTATCTATATTCACGTAGATAGATAATTCACATATACACAGATAGATAATTCATATCATCATAATCCAACCAAATCATCTCATATCAAATATTTAGAAACCCGATCCCGATCTCATCGAAATCCAAAATGCCATCTTTTAGGTCCAGGTTGTTTTAAAGTTAAAACAATTCAATTCAAATCATTATCTATATTCACGCAGATAGATAATTCAATATACACAGATAGATAATTCATATCATCATAATCGAACCAAATCATCTCATATCACATATCACACATACCTCATCAGAGATATCAAATGATCAAGGCATTCAATATCAATCAGCCATCCATAAGCAATGATCTATTAATCACACCATCTATAATTAATTTAAAATGAATTAAATTCATTACTTCATCTCTCATTAATTTAAAATAAATTAAATTAATTACTTTCATTGCTATAAATCTTGCTTACTTAATCATTAATTAACCAATTAATTAATCATCATCTTAATTAATCACCCTTGATTAATTACCTCTTAATTACATTAAGTAATTAACCCTTAATTAATTACACAAATTAATTATCTACAAACCATTAAGTAATTAACCTTAATTACTTCATTAACTATAATTAATTACATTAATCCTTAATTAATTACAATTAATTAATCACTTAAATCACTTATTATTGATTAATTAATCAATCCTTAACCACTCTCATTAATTACATAAATTAATGATCCTTAATTAATTACTTCTATTAATAAACTTTAATTAATCATAAACAGTAATTACCATCATGTAGTTACTTACCTTAATTAATTAACTACTTAATTAATTATATTAACACTTTAATTAATTATACCAAGTAATTAACCATTAATTACTTCTACTAAGTAATTATCATTTAATTACTTCCGATTAAGTAATTCCCCTTTAATTAATTACATCCCAGTAATTATATATCAATTACTTATCCTAAGTAATTACACTATTTAATCTCATTAAGTATTCATACTTAATCAATCATCAAGATTATCTATAATTAATGAACTAATTAATTAATCACATTCACTTGATTAATTACAATTAGGTAATTCATTCCTTAATTATCCCTTTAAATAAATAAATTAATCTTTAATTACAGATTAATTAATCCATAATTATTAATTAATAAACCTTAATTATCAATTAATAAAAATTAATAACCAATTAATTAATTTTTAATAAATAATTTAATCAATCCTTAATAACAATTAATTAACCCTAAATAACAGTTAATTAATCCTTAATTAACTTTAATTATAGATTAATAATTTCTTAATTATTAATTAATAAAGCCTAATTATTAATTTATAAAACATAATTACAAATTAAGTACTTTTTAATTGCAAGTTAATTAATTTCTAATTACTATTTAATCAACCTTAATTACTTAATTAATTAATCCCTAATCATTGATTAATAATCTTTAATTATATAATTAATAATTCTTAATTATAAATTAATTAACCTCTAATTAATTGACATATAACCCTTAATTATTAAATAAATTAAATAAATTAATTAATTACTCTTAATTAATTCCTTAATTAATTCTTAATCATTATTAATTAAATTAATTAATCATATCTAATTTCCCTTAATTAACTTAATTAGTTTCAAGACATTAAAACTTTAATTATCTTGAAGATAAAACATTATCTTAATAGTGACTCAGTTATCATTAAAACATTTATCTTAATAATTAACCTTACTTAACTAAATCATTAATTAAGTTTTTAAAATACTCATTTAACTTGGTAAATTAAGGTTAACAAAACATAACATCTTTTAAATGCTTTAAACATTAACAAGTAATAGTTTTAAAACAATTTCGATTTAAATTCAAAAACTTGTCTTTATAAAAACTTTTTAAATTTCAATTCAAGCTTAAGTTTTAAATATAACTTTAACCTTTAATCAACAAAATTTACATTTAACAAATTTCAAAACTTCTTAACAAAATGTTAATGAAAACATTTATTATATATAAAGCAATTTATATAAGAAAGTTTTAAACTAATTTCATTTTTAAATTTTAAAAACCTTGTTTAAAAATCTTTTTGAACTACTAAATCCTTTTGCTTCGGGTCAAACCCGAAGACCACTCGGGTCTAACCCGAGTTAGTTTCCTACTTTTCCCATTTCAAAATTTTATTTTTAGTTTTCAATTTAAATAAAAACTGGAACCAAAACACTCACGTCCACTAGAAACATACTCGAGTCCATCCTCGAGTCTTCATTTCAAAAACCCGAGATATCCTTCGAGTCACCCGCGAACCCATCTTCCCGACACAAGAAATCATCGCCGTGCACGTGCACCACTGCCAGAATCATCTCCGACCTCTGACGAACCCTCCGGCACATCACTCGTCGCCGCAACAACCAATTCCAACCCTCAAAATACTCGCATAATTCATCGATCGAAAACGAACAGTCCAGTTGAAAATTGGAACCAAATACCATGGCCAAAATCATCTCGAACTTGCGCCTCCGACCATCAGACGATGTGCAACCCCGGCCACTCCATCTTCGTTCGTCCATGAAACCTTTACACTCGGTCCCATCGAACTCGATGCACTAGAGAAGAAATAGTGAACCCATTTTCCTAGTTCGACTAAGTTAGGTTTAGAACCTAAATCCACCTGTCATCATCGCTATAGTGAACTATCACACTCTTTACCATTTTTGTCGTACTCCCCGTACCTTCACCTATCTCCAACCAAGTTCCCGACCCTCTCAGACCTCTTGGCCATCAGAATTTGCTCAAAAATCCAATTCCAAACATTTCCAAAATGCACACCCATCCTAATACTAAAAATCTTAATTTTTGTTTTCAAAAACCTAATTTCCCGAAGTGATTCAAGATATGTACTTGAATCAATAAATTACAACAATTGGTTTTATCATATTATTAAGATTGTTACTGTATTTTCCCAGATGCACCCATATTTCAATCTTAAATTCTTATTCGCATTTTTAGCAATGCTAAAACTAAACCGTTTTGTTTGAATCTCAAGGTTTAACAGAGATCAGATGCAAATAATTGAATTTTTGATCAAAACCATAGGCCTGAACTAAGAACAGATGTGTTTTAAACTCAAAAGATATGCACACATCATAAATACACAGAGGCTTACATATATACATTCATGCAAATAGTCATGATCATAGAAACTCACATGCAACAAATAATTATTACTTTAAATTTTTAAATAAGAAGTTTACTCACCATTTTGAAAACCAGAGGCTTTGAGAAGAACATGGATTTTTAACAACTGGAATGAACTTGAATGCTTAGATCTTTGAAAACTGAATTTGCTTGATTCTTTTAAACCGAAAGGCTTTGAACACTTGAAACTTTTCATTGCTGCTTTGATTAACATACCGAAAAACTTGATGCAAGATGAAGCTTACTTGCTGGTGATTCCAGATTTAATTTGTTCAGGTTGCAATCTGAAGATGTTTTCCAGGATTTGAAAATATTTCTCTGAGATTTGTTTTTCAGATTTGCTCTTTTCTTTTGTAAAATGGTTTCGGATTTGAAAGTTGTTTTGAGGAAAGATTATAGATTTTGATTGCATGATAAAATTTCTGGTTTGAAGTGGTTTTACAGGTGAAGTTCTCTGGTTTGCATTTTTTTAGAGGAGATGAATTACAGGTTGTATTTTGGTTTGAGGAGTGAATTTCTAGTTTTATTTTGAACTGAGTTGTTGAAGATAGTTTACAGGTTTTTGAAATGAGATTAGGAAAGAAATAGGAAGGGAAGATGAATGTTTATATAAACTAGTTTATGGTTTATTTAAAATTAAAGAAAATTGTTTAAAATGTGTGACACTTATCTCTACCATTATTAATTATCAAACACTTGTTACTTACATCATTTGATTTAATTACACTTGTATTTATTCATTTTTTCTATTATTTTAAAATAATTTTTAAAATCTTTTATAATAGATTTTTCCAATTAATAAATAACTTTCTAAATTAATAAATGCTTTTCGAATTTTAAATAAATAAAACTTTTAAAAGAAAATATAATAAAAACCAATCATATTTTGAATAAAATCATATATAGTATATTTAATCCATTTTAGATGTAAATACAAAACTTTTGTGTTTATTTACTATTAAATAAACACTTTTCCAAATTTCTACAAATAAATTTCCTTTAAAGAAAATGTTATAAAACAAATCTTATTTTAAATAAAAACCTTATCCATATTTTATATCCAAACTATATTTTTATTTTTATTTTAAGTTATATATATATATATTTAAACACACGTATTGGATTTGAAAATAATAAATCTATTTAAAATCTACTTATTAAGTAACACAATTTAAATTTAAAAATATTATTCCATTTAAAAATCTATTTATAACTATATTTAAAACATCACATTATATTTATTATTGTTTGAAATTAACAAACTTTACCAATTTTAAATAATTAATTAAGAGATTATCACATTTTAAATTCCTTGAAATTCCAGGATATCACAATTAATTTATGAAAATTATTGTTTAAATACAAAATATAATACTCGGTAAAAATTATTTCATTTATCTATTTCAAAAACGATATTGTGTCAATCTACCTTGCACAAATGTTTAGAAATCCATATTGATGCCATAACATCCTATGTACCGACCATACTTTATAAATACTCAACAGAACAAATTCACACAATACAAAACATTTTTATAGCACTAAAAGATATGATCTCTCACATATATATATACACTCGAACTCATAATAGGGAATTCTATTACCCTATCTCTTAATGAGTTTAACCCCCAACAAGGTAAGGTATTTCTAAACTAAAACTCCGATACCAAATGTGATGACCTACCTTTTTAAAAGATTTAAGTCGACAATAAACCATACATGTATAACTCAAACCATTCAAAAGGGTAGATTATCAATGAGGTTTAATAAGAACATAAGACAAAAGAAGGAAAGCAATTCACAGAATCTCACAACGGAATGACAAAATATAATAATCAAATAAATCGTTCATGAAACTATTTTACAATATGCATTTGATTACACAATTTTTACAACATAATCGGAGTACAGTCAACAAACATACCAAATAATGCAGCGGAATAAAAATAGTAAATATGGTCTAGTACTCCATCTTCGTCTTCTAGGAATAATGTCTTCAACACTGAAATACTCAGGCTGACCCGAGCGTAATGAAAAGACAAAATACTCGAGTCGGAAATAAAAGTTATTATATAAGTTAAATCAAAATCAAGTAAATATGAGTGTAATAGCTTCAGAGATGTTTACGGGATTTTATATCTCGTATCAAGTGTACAACATGAGTGCAATAACTTAAGAGATGTTACGGGATTTTCCATCACCTAAGGATCTGTTAAACTATATATATGTAGTAAGATACGCTATATATGTAGTGTCTATCAGTAAAGTATTAAAATAGAATTAAGGCTTTACATTGATCCCCCTTAACACATTTTTAAGCAGGTAGTCTATGCAGGTCCTGTAACACAACTAGTAACGTCGGTAGACAGTGAATCCCTTATAGGTACCATACTATAACAAAATCATAGTGGTCGTGAATAAGGATAAAGAGTGTGACAAGGAATGCAAGGCGATGCCCAAGGTAGGATACTACCGTTTTGCGTTTCCTGACTGGTGGTAACCCCTAACGTCCCACCATGCCTAACACTCCCAAAATCCGAACGTGTGCACCAATCAAGTTTCAAAGTCAAGATGGTAATACGAAGAAGTGTGTTCGCCAGAGGTAGCTAGCCTCATTGGTCAGGTTTGGCTCCTATTTTAGTCATTTCATAATGACACAAGTGTCGGGGCTATCCATTATCGTTCTCTTTCTTCAAATCCAGCAAACGCCTCCAGTTCAACCTCTAAATTCTGGATAACATCCACCATGTACATAGTTATTAAGTGGTTCCGGTATTGACAGAGAGTATGCCAATATTCGACCCTGGTCTCTTTAACAACCAAATGTTATTTTCATACCAGTCGGTTCTTTTAAATTTCAAGAACAAGTCATATTTCATATCAAAATATCAGCTTCACTTCAAAATTATTTCTAATTCAAAATAGGTCATACCTTCAAAACATTCGTATTTAAATCAATGATTTAAATCTAAATAGTTCCCCCTTTAAAACAGTTTTAATATTAAAAATGGTTTGAATAATTAATATAATTGAATATTGAAAGTAGTTTGGATAATTAAGATAGTTTTAATATTGAAAAATAGTTTGGAATAGTCAGAATAGTTTAAAGATTGAAAATAGTTTTAAATATAAAATTGTTTTAATACTGAAAATATGAAGATAATTAAAATCGTTTATATAAAATAATTTTTTAAAATAGTTTATATTAAAACGTTTCTTTCTTTCACAACAAGGTTCAAATACCAATTCATAACGAATTCAATTTTCAACTTCCCATTTCAAATCAACTTCATATTCAAAATTTACATTTAAGTCAACCTCAATTTAACGATTTTAAACTTACTCCAAATTCAATTTAAACAGTTCTATTCAAAGGCTATTTCACATCCCTATTTTGAAACAATTTAGTTTAAATCCATTTCACACCCAAACTCGGGGATACCAATTTAAACCATTTTCAGTAAAGTAAATTAAAAGTTTAAATTAAAATTTAAACCTTTAAAATAATTCACTTTCGATAGGTATAAGTCATTTCTCAAATTTCAACATAAGGTTTCAAGTTAAATCCTTTAACCAATTTCATTCTAGCAGTTACAATTTCAACATTTCACACTCAAATTAGAAAAATAATTCAATCCATATAAATCCAAATATTATTTCTTTAAAAACAATATCATTTAAACAATCCAAATTCAAGATTTTAAAATCATTTAATTTAACTAAATCCGGTGTCCGTATATAATTTTCTATCCTATAACCAAGTGATCAGTTATTTCAATTTTAAGTACATGGATAGATATATATCATTTCAATCCATAATTAAATGACATACGCATATATCATTTCAACCTATTTCTTAGTTCATTTTAAATATTACAAATGACAATTTATAAGATGTCAAATAATAAACAGGGTAATAACAGTGATATGTTAAAATAAATAAACAACCATGCATCCAATCATCAATCAATAAGCATTAATAACAATCAACATCCAAATCAACCAAAATATCACAATGGTTACTAGTTATCAATTGTCAGTGTTTAATTAGCAATTAGTTTCAATATTAATTTAAATGTCATTTTAATCAAATATCAATATCAATTTCAATATAAATGACTAAACATTAATCAATAAAATATTATCACATCTTGATTTCAATTTAACTAACATCAGAAAAAAATAGTATTGCATGAGTGGGCTAATCACTTACCTTTGATTTTAGCCCATAAAAATCTAAACAAAAGCACAAAATCCTCCAAATTCAACCAAATTAGTTTCGTATTGTCTAGAATTTAAATATGAATCCAACAGAAAAAGTCGTGCGTGAATCAAAGTTTATATGCAAAAGATATTCATGTTATAAGAAATATTATTAAAATAAAAATTGGCACACACATAATAACAAAGTTTAATACTTACTTTTTTCTCAAGATGTGGCTTTAGGCAAAGATGGAAGAACAAACTAAGATGAGGGCAGGACGTGTAGGAAAAATGAAAAAAATGAAACTTGTGTTTTATAAAAGAAAGCTTTTGAATTTGCAGAAATGAGAGCTTTTGAATTTGCAAACTCATGTTAAAATGATTCGAGGAAAGGAAGATTTGAAATGGAGATCTGACATAAGAAATGAGGTGGTGACCAAAAAAAAATGAAGGGACAAGTTTAAAATATAAACAATTTTATGGTAAGAATATCTAGCGACTCGCAGTTTCATACCCTTTGGGTTGATAATAATTCGCTCTTATTCAGCCCAAATTGTACGAAAGTGTGAATAACTAGGGTAAAGAAGAAGAAAGAAATGGAAGAAAATAGAACAACAACACAAAATCTCACAATCTCTACAGAACAATATATAATAACATGTTTTTATACAAAAGAATCTGTAACTTTATGTACTTACAATCAACAGAGTACAACAATCAATACATCTATCTGGTCAGTTATAATAACTTGTCCTTATATAGTGGAAATATAAATCAATTACGGGAATACGTCTTTTTCATCCAACTCGTCTCCTGAGCTCCATAGCATCCTATCCTGAATCTGTAATACTCGGTCTTACCCAAGCATTAAAATAAAATAGCACCCGAGTCAGTCTGGAACATCAGCGTGATAAAACACACTCAATTTGAATTATTAACTTTTATCAAAATCCTTTGAAAAACAAAGGATCTCGTAAGTCCACGTCACACATAAACATGACAGGTTTTTCCCTTACGATAACCCAACATTTTTATCAAAATCGTCTGATATTATAATAGCGTCTAAACAAAGTAAATAGATAATAGCTGAAATGCTCGCATCTCACGTTTCAGCATAGTTGGGCATAATCAAAACCGTACGGCGCTTATTGGAGAATGGATTCCATACAATTACTAGGCACTAGGGTGAGACCTATCACAGTACACTTGTAGAAAAATGTACCGAGGACCTTGCTAGGATCCCCTACAACACAAGACCGGTCCTATCCCTAACCTGGATAGAACCAAATATGTTATCACCCCGGGTGTTCCCACCCTTAAAAATCGAGTGCTCACTTTTCCATGCACAACCATATCCATAATTTATATATATTTTCGAGGGTATCTAGAAAGGTGATAACAAACCCTAATTAGGTGCGGCCCACTTAGCCTTGCTGCATATCCCCTGATTTTCAATCATTCCGATTGATGAGGCTTGAAACTACAATTACCATTCAAGAACAATTTAACTTAGAATGCTCATTGTCCTCGAATGACGATGTTCTGATAGAATTCTTCCATACAACTTGTCCTGGGTCTAGGGAACCCGAATCACCATCTTCATCCACTTCAGGTATACTTTCTTAATGCTTAATTCGAAAAGAAGTGGTTCTCAGATAATTAAATCTGATCCCGGTCTCTTCGAAACAATCAACGAAATTGGCCAAAATTGATAGTCGATTATTTGACTATCAAAAAAACATCCATAAGCAGACATCAGGCCTTATTATAAATTTCCAAAGTTTTATTTCAAAATATCTTTATAAGATATATAATCAAATCCCTTCCAAAATTTCCAACATTTGAAGCGATTTCAAATCCTTATATCTTCAACGAAATATTCTCAAACCTTTCCAATACTTAGAATAGTTTTTCCAACTCCATTTTTATGTTCAACACTTAGGAAGTATTCCATTTATTTCCTATTTCCTCAAAATCATCTACAAATTTACTTGTAAATTCCTTAACTCATTTAGAACGAATTCTATAAGTATCGGTTTTCTTAATTAATTTCCTTTAAATTTTCCAAGTCAAACACTTGTTTAAAATTCCAAATATCCATTTCTAACTTCTTTTGTGAATTCTAATTCATTTTTCAAAGTTTACTTTTATTTAACTATTTTGGAAATTTTCTTGCTTCTTCCTGAATTCCATTTATGAGAATTTCTCCTATAAATCCCATCTACCGAATAAACCCCGTTTCCAAATTCTCGAGAAGATTTATTATTAAATTTCAATTATTATAAAAATCTCCCTATATATGTAAATAAAATAAATAAGTATTTGAAAGAATAATAATTTATTTTAAAAACATGTTCAAGAAATTATTTAAAAATATCGAATACTTTATATAAACATCAATAAACCATTTTTAAACAACAAATCAATTTTCAACGCCGATAAAAAATAGAATTTAATTTTCAATTAATATTAGATATATGAAAAATTCACTTTCGAAGTATTTCGAAACTAACTAGCTTAATATTACATAGTTAAATAAATAGGATTTCCCTTTTTAAATCAAAACTTAATCACTTAATGAAATATATTTTTAAAATCCCAATAACCAATTCAATTTATAAATCCTCTCGAGTTACCACGCATCGATCACATGTCGATTTTCTAACTATCCTTACCTTTCAAAAGTAGAATTCACTATTTTTCCCAAAATCTATTTCATCTCTCGATATAAATTCATCCTGTAAAATTATAGTCCAATTTATCAATTTATTTTCATTTTACCTTGTTTATAAACATCGTTTATAATTTATAACTCCTTTGAGTTTCACTTGTTTATAAAATTACATCTTATTAATAAAATCTTTTTTTATAAATCCGTTCCTTAATAAATTTCATTTTTTTTTCAAATCTATTTTTAATATCTATTTATAACCCATTATCCATATTTTAAAAAATATTATTTTAAACTCCATGGTTAAAAATTCGTTTTGTAAATTTATTTTAAGCGCTACTTGAAATATTTTTACAAATAGTTAAGTATAAACCCAAAATCAATTTATTATTTTATCCAACTCGATTTCCCTTAAATAATCCAAATCCCTATGTACATATTTTTATAACTAAATTCTCCTTTTAATTTCTTTAAATTCTAAAATATATATTTACGTATTTAAAATACGAAACTAAGGCCAGTGCTATCATAATATCCAATATTTCAAATTTCCATATAATTTATACTACACAAATCATGTATCACAATATATTAAATTAAAATCAATATTTTTTAGGAATCAAGTTGGATCCCTCTAACATGTTTTCCTGCATCCATAGATGTTAATACAACATTAAAATACCAATCACACTTCAAGGGGGATATCGCGGTATATAGGGTCATCCGCTATTATGCGGGACACATAGGGTCTCTTTCGCTAAAAGATGCGGGAATATCAACCCAACTACTAACATATATACTACTATATATGTAATATAATATCATTCAACATATAATTTTTTTTTATAAATTCAACCAAGCGTCCAAAAATTAATTTTAACTATCTAAAATTAATTTTGGAAATCTAAATGAGTGATAATTTCTCACCTTGATTTTTAATTTGCCGAATATCTAGAATTTAAATTTTCTAGAACCAAGCTGACTTCGTAACGTTCCATACCAATTCATATGCGTAGAATTTGATGCCAGTCGATTTAAACCTCGTATGAATTTTTTTAAAATTTTAGTAGCTATTTAAATATAATTTTAGTAAATATCACTAGCTTTTGAATCAAAATGAATTTATGTTAACTTCAATTAAATAAGCCAAATTACCTTCATTCTCTTTGACTCGTTGGCAACCATAATGCCACTTCAAAACTTGTAACGACCCAGAATCCAATCATTCAAAATTGGGATATTTAATTAATTTTAAATATTCATAAGTTAATTTTATAGGTCGAGTAACTTATATTTTGAATATAATAATTTATATAGATAATTAAATTGTTAATTTAATATTCGAAATTGCAGAAATAATTGAAATTTGAGTTTAATGTGAATGAAAATGTTTTATAAAGTTGAATTAAATTCTATTTGAATTAATATGATGTTATTAAACTTTTAAAATTGATTTAAAAGTTAATTAATAGAAATTGGAAATTTTAATATTTAATTAACATATAAAATAGTCATTTTTCACACTGTCTTGGATTTCGACGAAACTAGTTTCGTTGAATCCGTAATGTTCTATTATTGTAGGATTTCGAATTTCATGTCAATCGGGTTGTGGAAAGCTGAAACACATAGAAATTTATTTAAGTAAATTTTAATTAAAATAAGTCGATTCGAAAACCTATCTTCCAAATATGATGAAATTGGCTCTTGATATATACTCCACTTTGTTCGGAATAGGGGTAAAACCTTATAAACGTCAGGTCGCACGCTTCGATTGGAGTTCGAAAAAATTTCGGATGAATAGTGCCACGAAATTTTCTATAAAAGGCCACACTTTTTCCCAATTTTCACAAACATTAGGGTTTTAAACCCTAGTCCTGCTATAGGAGATCAATGATAGAGATTTGAAATGGAGGCTCGATGTGGTGGTAATTCTCGTTCAAACGCACACGTTCAAGCATGAAATATGAGGTAAAGGCGTGGAGTTAGGCGACCGGTCTCGGGCCGAAGGTGCATAGGAAACGGGGCCTCATCATGGTGGAGCTCGATCGTCGTCTAAATCGATGAAGGAGGCGCGACGATCAACTAATGAAAGGCGGCTATGGGTTTCAATACATGACTTTTGGCTAGGGAAGGAAGAAAAGAAACAATGGCCACGATCTAATTCTTGAAAACGTGCGGCCGTGATTTAAAAGGTTAAAAATAAAATAAAAATTTGTAAATTAATTATACATAAAATCACGTATTATTTGAAATGTCATAACTTTGTCAACGAGGTCGAAATTTGATGAAACAAGTTACTTGGATTCGTATTAACGAGCACTACATTTTAAAGCTGGGTTGGAGTTGATTGGAGCTAGTGAAAATTTTGGATAAAATTAAATGTATTCAGAATAAATCGCTGCAATGACCACTGGAATCAAAATGAATACTACTCACTCTTTCTAACCCGCTTATATTTTTATGTAAGTGAGAATAAATTTATTTTATGCTGATTGATGATTGTTTGGATGATATATGATATATTATATATATTGATTGGTATTTGGATATATTCCTGCCTACTGGAGCAGATGAGACCTTATACATTCCCGTGTATGAGCGGATGACCTTCTATACATGCATCTGCTTCGAAGCGGACATTGTACATTTTTTGACATATGTATGTTTGTTGCAGGTGACAGGTTGGAGGGATCCAACTGGATTCCTCACTAGTGCTCATTTTTTTTTTACAGATATTGTTATATATGTTGTTATCATGTGATATATGATGTTTGGATGCCGTATTGATGTGAATTACTTTATTCAGTGATGTTGTAGCATTGTACCATATTTTTGGAATCTTAAAAATCAAATTAAAAAGGATTTCAAAGTGATTTTGAAAATAAATGTTTTATTAATTTTTGAATTATTAAGGAAATGAATTTATTTTAAGTAAATAAACGGTTATAATTTTTATGTTATAAATACTATGATTTTTGTGAAATATACTCAAAATATGATGTTTGAAATATGGAGATAAGTACTTTTTAAAATAAGTCAAAACTGAGAATTTTTAATTTATTATAAATGGTTTATATAGAAGATTTATAAAATTGAGATCTTATTAATAAAAATAATGGAATTATAAAGGAGTTTTATAAGTGTTAAAATGAAGTCATAAGTGGATCTTATAAGTAAATAAGATTTATGAATTGATAAAGTTATAAAAAAAATGAATTTGTAAATAAGAAAATTATAAGTAAATTAACTTATAATTTGATTTTGAGAGATAAATGAAATTAGTTAATAAAGGAATTTTGAATATGGAAGTTTATAACATATAAATGGAATTTATAAACATTGTTTTATAAATTCGAAATCAACTTATTTTGATAAGTTAAATATGAAAGTTTATTTAAGGGATTTTATTCATGATTTTGGACAGTGGATAATCCTTTAAATTAAATGTGTAGAAATAATGAATTTGGTTAGAGAATTATATTCATGATTTTGGATAATGAATAATCTTTTAAATAAAATGGATATTTTCGGGAAGTGATATTATAAAATGGAGTTTGAATGGTTTGAAAATAAAGTAATTTGTGAAATTCACTTATTTTTAAAATAAGTATATGGAAATGTTTTCCAAATATTGAAATGGTTTTGAGAATATATCTTTCGAAGATAATTTGAAGTAAATGATTTGGAAAGTGATTTAATTAACAAAAGATTAATTAAAAGGGTCTAGTGATTGCTTACGGTGCTAAATATTTGTTTGTTTGTTTTGATAGTTAAATAACCGACTATCAAAATTCGGCCATTTCAGTTCTTCGACTTGATGTGGGAACAAATTAGTCATACACCTAGTACGTAGCCATTGTGTAGGCTTGATTATCGTTTGTGTTGAAGATGTTGATTCTTGTAGTGCGGTGTATTGCTCCAATCTATCGAGCATCCTTCTTGGCCGAAAGATAGAAAGTTCAAAGTTGGAGACGTGATTAGTCTATGAGACTCAGTTTCTCTGTGAGGTTAAGAAACTCTTTTATGTTGTTGGTGCGAAGAGACCGGTATCGGTTTATCTGAAAACCATTTCGAACTAACGTATATGCAACGATTGTGCAGGTTATTGACGATATTGATATTTAGGATTTTCATAGTGAAGGACTTCTTGTTGATCGTTTGGGGTTAAAATCCTAATATACATCTAGTAGCAGTAGTCTCTTCGTTATGAAACATCCAATGCAAGGACTATTCGCTACTAATCCTAGGGATTTTCCGACAGGATGTGGTAGGAAAGTACCTTCGTTTGTCCTGTTCCTAGACAATTTGTATGGATGTGTGTCTGACATTGCATTTCTAAGATTACGTGCATTGGTTTTTACAAACATCAGTGGTGGCGGAGAAGGCAACTTCTCTTAGCTAAAACCCTTCTTGGGACGTACAAGCTCAAGGGTTGTGTTTCCGTGAAAGGCAACTAGTAGTCAAAGGAAATGGCAATGTGGCATTCAAAGTGATGTGATATGAAAGGTAATCGTTACCTCAGGCCTCATCAATCAGAAATGATCGAAACAGGGTTGGATGCGGCAAGGCTAAGTGGGCCATTCCCAATTAGGATATGATCATCCTCTTCCAAATATATTTCTTCCCGCTATGATGTTCGGGATGTAAATTAATGTGGTTTGTATGCTATAAGGTCCCTCGGAAAGGTTGACAACGACAGAGGGATGATATATTCAGTACTACCTAGTTATAGAGGTATATCGGTCTTATGTTGGTAGAGGATCCTTTGTGATGGTCCTTGGTACTTTCCTCTAGAGATGTAATGCCAGAAGGTAGTCCCTTCACCTGGTCATTTGTATGGAAATCTAAACTCCACTATGTGCCTGTCATTTTGCTTGTAAATCCGACTATGCTGGAATTTAATAATGGTAAAAATTTCGGCTATTTGTGCAATACATACAAGTACAATGTAAGAGAATTTGATATGAAATGTTTTGGTTATTGTAAGTTAAAAACATGTCCGTGTTTATATGTGGGCATGTCTTACGAGATACTTTTTTTTTGAAAGAAAAAGCTTTGTTAATCAAATAAATTTAGTTGAGTGTGTTTCTCACGCTGGTTTACCTGACTGATCTGGGTGTTCTTTCCTTTCACTGCTTAGGTCAGACCTAGTATATTTACAGGTTCAAATTTGGTGCTTTTGGAGCTTCAACAGGAGAGATGGAGATCTTCATTTTCGTATACACATATCTGTTTATTATCCGCTGCTTTGTTATATATATTATCAGCAATTGTAAGGACAAGTTATTATAAATGCCCAGGATGATAGTTAGTGATTGATTTTTGAACTCTGAATGATATATGTATATACAGTTTCTGTTTCGTAAAGATCATTGATATGATACTATATGTTTTCCGCTGCGATGTGAGATTCTTTATTATTCTGTTTAGTTCTCTCTTCTCTCTTTCTTCTCTTCTCTTCTTCACTCTTCTTTTCTTTTTCATGACTTTTCGTCAATCTTTGCTTTTTGGGTCGAGCATGTGTGGTTTATTGTCGATTCAAAGGGTATGGATATACGGGACGTAACAGAACTCGGCTACCATTTTCGACCTGAAACTCCACCATCTCGACCCATCAAAACCCGCTGAGCCTTCTCTTACCATCCCTAACAGTAGCTGAACAACCCCTTGCTCGCGTACACCTATCACCCATATCCCTTTATATGCAAACATCACCGTTGCCGAACCTTTGCACTGCCTCTTCTTGAATAGTCACCGCTTCGTTCATCAAACGCCCACTAGAGGAACCTATGCTTCCTACTTCCACCTTTCCTGATTCGAACGCGATCTCCCTCCTTCATCGCGACCTGACACCATCACGTTGCTCCGCCACGAATACTCGCCCACACGAACATGCCCTCGTCCCAATCCGTTGACCCATTCAATCGTGTGCTTAATTGATGAGCTTCTCCCCTTCATTGCCGCACGCGAGTGCGTCTCGACCACCATGCGTCGCCTCATTATTGCCGTCAGTGCCTCATCACTTCGGCTGCTCTTGATGTCGAGGCGATTTATTTTCTTTTTGTCTTTTTTTAGAATCGTTCTCGACTGAAAGATGAGGCTCGAATCCTTAAATTAGTGTATACAGGATTTCATTCTTGTTACTCTTTTTTTAAATGAGGAACGATGAAATTTTATCTCATGCTTTTTTTAATTTTGTTCTCCCTCAGCTATATTAAAATGAAGGAGGGAAGCATATACAAGAAGGGATAGGTCAGATCAATACATCATAGGGTGGTTGATGTTAAGTTAGAAGGACAACTGAAAAGAAATCGACTTGACAATATTTTAATTTATTCTCAAAATGTCTCAATTTATGCAACTCAAAATTTTGAATCCCTATCAAGGTGTGCCGCTAGACGTTCATAATGTTATACCCCTATTCCGAATGCAATAGAAAAGGTTTCGTAACCTAATTCAATCGTTTGCGGTAGATAGCTTTTTATATCAACTATTTAAATTGAATTAAATTAAATTATTTTTAGGCGTTTTCAAATCGTGCAGCCACATGGTAAATCCGAATGCTACGAAATTTGAAACCGTTAATAATACACCATACAGTATCCAATGGAACTGGTTTCGTCGAATTTCAAGACTGTGCCCCGGATCGCTATTTTAACGCGTCGATTAAATTAACGATTTCCATAATTAACCAAATTGCTTGAAATTTTCAGTTTTAAAATCTTACTAACAAAATTATAATTCAAAATCCAATACATAAACCATTTAAATATTCATGATTAACCATCGAAAAATCCAGGTCGTTACATTCCTCCCCCTTAAAAGAATTTCGTCTCCGAAATTGCTAAGGCAAGAAAATGCTCCAAACCCGTTAACTTATCAAAACCTATTAGTCAAAACTCAATATTCACCTTTCTAATCTTTTAGTTCCAACCAAAACAAATAGTTCTCAATCCTAATTCCAAAATCTTTTTTTCCAATTACAATTCGAAATCAAATTGTTGTTAACAAAAAAATTTCAAATTTTTCTAACATCCTAAATTTCCAAATCTTTTTGGCTAAGTCTTCCTTGTACGGAGAGCCTTTTGCAATATAACACGATAGATAAATATATATACATTGACCCACATGGTCAGAAAACAAGATATATATCGATATTTATAATTTGTGTGATATTTAATCCAAAAACGTACCTTATATAACGTTTTTAAGCAAGCAAGCTTATTTTATATGGCTTTACGCAACCCAAATCTAGCCCAATAGCCTTCGGGTACCTGTACTTACTCAATTTAAACATTTAAGTCCCAAAATATGAAATCCACTAACATTTCATTCATTTAACTAGTTAAACACATGAATTTCATAAACCACATGCCAAACATATATTTATAAGTAATTATAGGGTTTTCGATACTAATTTAATTACTTTCAATCATTTAATATTCAATTCGAATGATTTACAACTCAATTTACTTGCATTCACTTCATATTTACACCAAACAATTTACGTCAAATGACAAATTTTCTATGCAAATTCAACGATATTTATTTAATAGAACAATCATTTAAGTTTATTGCTATTTTAAATTGATTCCAAATCAATTTATATTTAATTCTATTCTATTTCAGATTTGTTCACAATCAATTCAATTGCCTTCCATTCATATCCACATTCATTACTTTCAAATCCATTTTATTAAGCTCGGAATCATTTCTTGTAACTTATTAAATAACCATTTCACAATTTATTTGAGCCAAGCTTCCATCAAAATATTACTAAAGTTAATTCATTTATTTCAAATTATTTCAACTCTATAACTTAAGTTTATTACTCTTGCAATCAAATCCCATTTTCATTATAAATTGATTCTTATTCAATCAAATTCCACTCCATTTACTAATTAATTTAGTTAGCCCATTCATTTAATCCACTTCAAATTTTAATTCCATACTCAAGTTCATTCCCAAATTTATTTAAATGATATCCAAGGCCATATTCAATTTATGTACAATTAAATAGAATTTATTTTAACTCAAGCCATTACTATTTCAATCCAATTCCATTTTGCTTGACACATGTAAAATATACCTAATCCTCTTACTATTTAAGTCGAATTTTTATTTATAAACCAAGTTCCACACTCAACTTCAATTTTAATCCACCATCCAATTTACTTAACCAAGTAAGTTTCATTCCCATATTCAATTAACTAATTAATTCATCTAATTAGTTCTCTTTCAATTTATAATTCAATACCTGATTTTTATTTCAAAATCACTTCACATAAGTTACTTGAGTTCAAATTTATTTTAAAATCTAAGTTTAGCCTTTTATTTCTCACTTTTAAACTATCATACCATTTTTATTTTGGTTGTTCTAACCCATTTTCCAATTTAATGTAACTTATTCTTCACATTTCCAAATTTTCACTTAAATTTTAGTTCATTCAAAATTTATACCTTACAGTTATATAATTATTTCACAACTCAAAATTTATATTTACTTCAATTCGATATTATTCCTAATCCAATCCAATTCAATTTAATTTAAATTTCAATTCCTTTTAACCCACATTTCAAAACCATATCCATTTCTAACTTCTTTTATGAATTCTAATTCATTTTTCGAAGTTCACTTTTATTTAACTATTTTGGAAATTTTCTTATTTCTTTCCAAATTCCATTTTTGAGAATTTATCCTATAAATCCCATCTACCGAATAAACCCGTTTCTAGATTCTCCAGAAGATTTATAATTAATTTTCAATCATTACAAAACTCTTTATATATATATATATATGTAAATAAATAAATATTTAAAAGAATAATAATTTATTTTAAAAACATGTTCAAGAAATTATTTAAAAATATCGACACTTTATATAAACATCAATAATCCATTTTTAAATAATAAATCAATTTTCAAAGCTGATAAAAATTAATTTATTATGACTTTTTAATTTGTTTACTTTCTTAAGTTCAAGGATTTCCCTTAATTTTCTTAAGTTGATAACTATTTTGGAATGTTATGTTCAAGGATTTCCCTTTTGTATTATGAAACCAAAAGCAACAGATATTGCTTCCATAAATCTGTATCTTACTTACATAATCCAAAAGAGTTAAAACTATCTAAAAGAACAATATATTAGTTGTTCCAAACAATAGCACAAATAACACACAATATATAATAATCATATGAAACAAAAGCAGTACGATCATTATATGCAACAAAAGAATCTATCACACATACGTAGCAACCAAAAACTAATGGTTTTTTCAACTTTAGAAACTTTTCGTCGTACAAGGGTGATGAATAAACTACCAAGTGTACTTTATGCTCAACAACCTTAAGTAATTACTCAATAGATTATTCATACAACCTAGACTTATCTGAAATGTCATTTCCCAAACTTCCCATAAGCCAAACAACATAGAATTTAAACATTATTTAAGTTTGTATGATGTACATGTATCATTTGTACACAATATCAATTCTGATCGCATACCTGAATGCACAAATTTCCCTTCCGACTTTTTTGATTAGAAATCTTCATTCTCCTTGGATTGCCATAAATTATGATAGAAAACTTCAAAATCATATCAAAAATCCATACCAAATGTTCACCGTCAAGAATCGAGCAAAATATCCCAACTCCAACTTGGTGTGAATTACAACAAATCATGCATTCGAATCCGGATAAAAAATATTTATGCGAATAAAATGATCTATGCATAAATTACAAATTTTATTTTATTGGTTTCTTTAACACATTATTTACTTTTCAATTTTTTTTAATTTTCATTCATATAAGACATCTTTTATTAATTTGCATTCATTTACTTACATAACTTGATTAATAGTCATCAATGAATCATTATTCTAGTTCAGCTAAATTTAATTCACATATATTCCTTCTTATATATCTATATATAGTATCATTCAATATTAAATATATTTATGAATCATTTGCGAATTATACCAAAATATATTCTTACCTTAATAAACATTTTATAAGATTCATCTCCTTTCACAAAACATTATCGAAGTTTATAATTATCTTAGAAAGCTACAACTTATTTTATAAACATTCCTTCCAACTTACTTTTATTTTACAACAATTTACAAGACATGACTTTTTAATTTGTTTACTTTCTTAAGTTCACATTCATTTCCTTAAATAGCATTCACATTTTACTATTCAGTTTTATTTATTAAGCATTTCAAAACATTAATTTAAGTTTGTACATCTTAATTATTTATTTATATATGGACATAATATCATTTTGAAACATTTCTGTTACTTAAGTTTTTTTACTAGTATAATATTCCATTAAATCCTAGAAGCAAATATAGGTAATCTTATTCATTTTAGTTAACAAAAATGTTCAATAGTTTAGACCTTCTTAATTTTCATTATCTTTTAATTTAAGAGTTACAAAACTTCCTCTTTTATACTTTCATTAACACTAAGCTTTTAATTTCATATTTTAATTTGGAAGTTTTCGACCACTTAAAATCGTCGAAAATTCCATTTCATTTCAATAATTAAAAATCACTAATTAATAGAAGACTTAAGAACTAAATGCCAGGTTTTATTTCAAATCACCTTGAAATAACATATACTTATATCTTTTGTATATCAAATCATACTTAGGAAATTGCAATTAAAATCCGTTTGACCAAAACAACTGTGTAGCAAAGCAACTATAGTGGTCTTCAAACTTCGAAACTTGAAAATGAATCTCGATGATATCGCGATCATCACCAAAATTATTTTCTGGTGATAGATGAAGGGAGTACATAACATATTTTCTTTAAAATTCTTTTAAAACATTTCCTTTAAATCCCATTGAAAATATTTCTATCTGAAATACTTCCAAATAATACTAATATTAATTTTTTCAAATCCATGAAAACCAATTTCAAAACACCGGAACTTAAGTTCACAAATTTTCAATTTAAATTCATTGTATTTGTAAACCATAATTTATAAACCATGTTTATAGAATTACATTTTCTTATAACATACAATAGTCAATGGTTTTTAACAAACTTGACTAACCAACAATAAATGACAATAATTGAATATTATCATTTTCTAACATCCAACACATCGAAAATAAAAATATTAATTTATGAAAAATTATTATTTTTAAATATAAAATATAATACTAGGTAAAAATTATTTCACTTACCTATTTCATAAATAATATTATGTCGGTCTACCTGGCTTAAGTGTTTAGAATTCCCTATCGATGTCATAACATCCTATGTACCGACCAGAATTTATAAATACTCAACAACAAATAAATACAATAATTTTTTTAGAACTAATAAATACACTCTCTCGTATATATACACACTCAAACTCATAATAGGGCATTCCATTACCCTATCTATTATGGAGTTTAACCCACAACGGGCTAAGGTATCTCTAACCAAAGCTCTGATACCTACTGGTATGACCTGCCTTTTTAAAAGATTTAAGTCGACAATAAACCACACATGTCTAACTCAAACCATTCAAAAGAGTTGATTATCAAATGATATATTGAATTAGATTTTCCTATAGCCTTTCTTACTCTTCTTCCCCTTTTCCTTATTAATGGTGGTTGGCCTCTTGTTTTAAAATTTTCCACATGAAATGAACATGTATTCTAATACGTGACCAAGGTTTGTAGGATATAAGAATGACCTCTTTCCTATTTTACCCCTCCTCTATTTTAATCTAACTCTTCTTTTAATTCATTATTAAATGGCACGGCTACACCTTAATTAAAATTAAATCTCAACCCCTAATCAACACATTCTTTTATTTTGTTTAACTAATTAAATATTCTACGTTACCAAAAATATGGGGTATTACAAACTCCCCTCCTCAAAGAATTCATCCTCGAAATTACGATAAGGTACACAATAAATCAAATAAGAAGGTAAAACATACCATCAAACGAGTTAGGATAACTAACTCTAATCCTGCTCCTAATCTCCCGAGTACAGTCTCTGTCATCGTCGCTCCACCGGAATTGGCTAACTTGACCTTCTTGGTTCTAAGTCTTTTCTCATCTCTAGCAATAATGTAAATAGGCTTTCTCACTATAGTCAAATTCGGTTCTACTACTAAGTCGTCTAGAATCATCGGTGGAATTGTAGTCTCCGGGTCTCTAACACACTTTCTGAGATGAGAAACATGGAAAACATCATGGACTCCTACCAAACTACTCGGTAACTCAACTCTATATGCGAGTTTCTTGACCCTCTCAGCAATAGGAAAAGGTCCAACGAACCTCGATGCCAACTTCCTCGATTTTCCAAAACTAATCACACCCTTCATCGATGTCACCTTGATGAAAACTTAGTATCTAACTAAAAACTCTAGATCTTTTTGTCTCTTATCTGCATAACATTTCCTCCTAGATTGGGCCTCCTTCACTCTAGCCCGAATGATCACAATCTTGTTTGCAGCTTCCCCGACTAAATCTGGACCAAGAATCGATAATACCAATATATATCACGTAGTTTTCAAAATAATAAATCCCAACAGCGGGGAAAACCATTATAATATCGCTATAAAACCATAATTCAAAAACGTACCTATTTGTCGGGTTAACGCTTATTTTTATGAAAACCAGTAGCAATTGCTTCCATAACCTCTATTTCACTTATATAATCCAAAAGGGTTCATAATTATATAAAATGAAATATTTATAATTGTTTCAGCCACTAACAAATAAATCAATATAAAACAACAATCACTTGCAACCACAACATACAATCATCATACGAAGTCAGTATAAATCAATCATCTATATCAAGCAAAACAAATAATTTGTTCGGGTTAAGACACTTTTAATCACATAGAATGATGAATAACTACTAAATATACCATTTACTCAACAGTCTTAGATAAAACTCAATAGATTATTTATACATCCACATAATTAGTGGTATCATTTCCCAAAAGCAAACAACAGATTCTAACATTATTTAAGTTTATTCTTATTAATTCCTTTGCACAAGATTTGTTGTTCATTATTATTTTTCCATTTATTCATTGATTATTTTATTTAATTTATCCTCATTTATTCATTCAGCACTTATTTTTAATTTACTTTCATTCGTTACTCACAAAATCCCATTTTCCTTTGTTCAAATAATTTCAATTTCTTTACATTACTTTATATTCATTTCTCACATACATTATTCCATTCAATTGTTTATACTAACCACTGAATTTATTATTCAAGTATTTCATACATTTTATTACAAATTTAGTTTATATTAATTAATTTATATACTTGATTTAAGTTAGACATTAATACTAAATAGTGCATAAATTCATTCTTAAGTTCCTTACTTTTTGATTTACATTCATTTCCTTTATTTATCGATGGCTTCAAACATTTACTTAAGTTTCTAATTACTTACTTATAATACTTTCTTTCTATCACACTTTGTTATAATAACATTTCAATTATAACTTAAGTTTATAACAACTATAATATCAAATTCTTATTTATAAAAGTAATTCATTGAACACTTCCATTATTTAAGTTTTACTTGTATAATATTCCATTACATTTTCTTATTAAACATTACAACTTTTAATATTTTGGTAAGTTATATATATATATATATATATATATATATATATATGTCTTCAAGAATATAATTGAAAGTTACACAAGTATGACTTATTTTAATTAACTTAATGTTCAATAGTTAACATCTCTCATTTTCATATCCTTTTTATTTACAGGTTACAATTTCAAATTTCTTATATACTTCAGTTATAATTTAACATTTAATTTCTTATTTTCATTTAGAAGTTTTAGTTATTAAATAATTATTCCATTACAATAATTAAAATCTCTAATTCATAGAAATTTAAGAACTAAATGCCGGTTTCCATTTCAAATCATTTAAAAACAATAGATGGGTGTATATACTCATAACTTATATCCAATTATATTTAAAGAAATTTGAAATTTATATTTGTTTATCAAAATAAATCAACAGTACAACTACTACAGTGGCTTTCCACTTTGAACTTGGAAATGAATGTTGATGATGCGTGCACTCATCACCGAAATTATTTTCCAGCGACAGAGAGGGGAGTACGGAACTTATTTCTTTCCAAAATTACTTTAAAATGGTTATTTCAAATTATGTAGAAATATTTATATCAGAAAATATTTCTTAGTAATATTATTATTATATTCCAAAATCATTCGAATTTTTTTTTTCAAAAACCAGGAACTTAAGTTCTAAAATTTCCAATTTATTATCGTTTTATTTGTAAATTTTATTTTACAGCCAATGTTTTTAATTTTTACTACCTAATAAACAAATATATTACAAACTAATCTATCATTTACAAAATTGTTATTTTGTATACAAAATTATACATTAGGCAAAATTATTTCATTTACCTATATTTCAAAACAAATATTGTGTCGGCCTGTCCTATTAAGTGTTTAGAAATCCCTATCAACGTCGTAGCATCCTATGCACCAACCAAAATTTATAAATACAAAACGGAACAAATTAACACAATATAAAAGCCTATTTATAATACTAACGAATACGGTCTCTCATATATACTCTCAGCGACATATCATAGGGTATTACTACCCTATTTATAAAGAGTTAGACCCCACAAAGCTAAGGTTATCGCTAAACCTGGCTTTGATACCAACTGTAGCATCCCGCCTTTTTGGACTCAGGCAGACACACATGCCGACTCAAACCATACAGAAGGGCGGATTGTTATTGAGGTAAATAAGAAAAAGAAAAGAGAAAAAAATAAAATAGAATCTCATAGCGGAATGAAAAAATATAATAATCAAATAATAGTTCATGAAGCTGTATACAAACATTTGATTATACTTATACAACACAGAATCAGAGTTACACATATCAGAGATAAATAAATAACAATGCAGCGAAACAGTGTGATGCGGTAGAATAATATAGTAAATAATAATAATACAATCTTCGTCTTCGTCCTTCAGAAATAAGGTCTTCAAATCTTGAAATGCTCAGGCTGACTCGAGCGAATTGAAAAGACAGAACACTCGAGTCAAAACTAAAAGATCTTATGTAAGTTAAATTAACGTAAATAAATATGAGTGAAACGGCATCAGAGATGTTTACAGGGTTTGACATCTCGAATCCAGTGTCTAATGTGAGTGCAGTAACTCAAGAGATGCTCGGGATTCGCACCTCCTAAGGATCAGTTAAACTGTCTACTATGTAGTAATATACACTATTATAATAATGTCTATAGTAAAGTATTAAAATAGCGTTAAGGCGTTACTCATATCCCCCTTAATACATTTTATAATGTCAATAGTCTATACACTACCGTAACCCTCCGTAAACTAGGGCCGCCAGAGGATACCCTATAGGTATGACACAAAACAAACTCGTAGAAGGCGCGCTAGGGTAGGTGACACAACACAACTAGGCAATGCTAGGCTAGATATACCAATTACACTTTCAGATTGTTGGTAACGCATAACCGCAATTACCGCCCAACTTGAAACACACTCCCAAGTAAAAATCGAAGGGTGGTCACCAAATAAATCAAAAGTCAGAATATAGTATCAATGGAGTGTGCCCGATTAGAGAAATGACCTCACTTTGCCCGTCAATTGCTCCTATTTTAGCCATCATATGCCAAGTCACGGGAGTCAGTCCACGTATATACCTCACATAGGATCGTCGCCACCATCCTACTTCATTTTGGAATCTCCACCACGTACATAGTTGTCAAAGTGGTTTTTGGTAATGGAAGAGAGTATGACAACATCTGATCCTGGTCTCTTTGACAAACAATCGCTTATTGCACACCGGATAGTTCTTTTACATTTTCAAAATCATTTCATAATTGATATCAAAATAGCATATTAAATTCAAACCATATCACTTTCGAAATCATTAATTACTCTCAAAATCATATTCGCCTTTGAAATCAAAGTTTGATAATTATATTTTCTTTCAAAGTCAAATTCACAATTTATATCAAAATATCGTGTTCTCAAAACTATATCATTTTCCAAATCATATCGTTTCCAAAATCATACTTCCTTCCAAAAATCATAGTTCCAAAATAGGTTAAGTCCTTACTTCAAAATCATCGTTCAATTCATTATACATTTAAATTCCAACTTAGGTTATCACATCATTTGGCCTTTTTTTCTTTTTAAAACAATTTATTAAATTTAAACACTTTCACTTTACTTAGTCTAAACATTTAGAAATAGTTTATATAGTTAAAATAGTTAAAAATACTCCAAAATAGTTTAATTCTAGGTAAAGTACTTTTAAATTGATTTAAGATAGTTAAATAGATTAAATATAATTAAAATAGAAAAATAGCCTAAAATAGATTAATTAGATTTAAAATAAATTAAAATGGTTTAATCAGTTTAAAATAAGTTAAATTGGTTTAACATAGATCAAAATAATTTATATAGTTAATATCAGTTAAATTATTTAATAAATTTGAAAATATTAATAATTTTAAGTTTTAAAATAATATATTTTTAAAGCAGTTTACATTCAAATATGAATTTGGAATTTCCTTTTTTTTAAATTAAACTATTCCTTTCATTTCAATATATTTGGATCATTTCAAATTTCCAAATCGACAAATCAAATTTCAATAAACTATCGAATTTCATATTGTTATATCCATGCTCAAAGTATCAATAGGATTACTCCAATTTCAAAATATTCCAAAGTTATTTTCAAACAAATTCAATGACTAAAATTCGGTAGAATTTCATTTATACAAAAAAGTTTAACTTTAAACTTTTGATTTAATTTCTTAAAGAAATTCCTTTTTAAACCAATTCGCATTTCAACACAAAACTTGATTTTCTAATAATACTTCAATTTATATAAATCAAATTTTATTTCAAAACATCAATTGATTAAATTCAAAATTTTAAGGATTTTAAAATCATTTAATTTAACTAATCCAGTGTCCGTATATAATTCTCTACCCTAGGGTCAAGTGATACAGATATTTATCATTTCAATCCGCAATTTAAAATTTTACAGTTATATATCATCTCAAACTGTAATCCCGCAATAAATAACATCCATAAAATAGCTCGAGTCTATCATTTCAACCCATAACGATTTTTCCTTAATATATAGTTCATTTGGGTATGTATCATTTCAACCCATAGTGAATTTGCTGTTTATAACAATATAAAATACAACATCCATTCATCCAATATCAACAATCAACATCCATCACAATCATCATCCAAATCAATCAATAAACATTGATATATAACTAATAATCAATAACATGTATTCAACTAGCAATTTATATTCAGTAATAAATCAAATAACGATTTAATTCAAATAAATTTGAATTAATTGAGACAATGATTCAAAATGTACCAAACAGTCATAAATAAATTCCTAATCACATTATAAATTTTAATTTAACGAACGTAAGAAATTTTAGAAGTTGTGAGTGGGTTAAAACACTCACCTTTGAATTTAAATCCAATTTAAGTCCAAAATTCAAACAGTCTTTGAATTCATCCAAACCAGCGTCAAAATATCCAAAATTTCGATATGATCCCAAAGCTAGAAACTGCACATGAATTGGACCTCGTATGCAAAAGTTACAGGTATTAGAACATTTTGAAAATTAGAAATTAAAATTGAATAAAGTAAAGCACGGACCAATAGAATTCTCCCACGCCACCACGACACGCACGTTACGCTTCGTTCATAAAACCCTCACTTGTCATCCAAATCGAACCTTATGGTTAGCCGCCACCATCTGGGCAATTTTAGCCGCTCCCATGTTCATCTCTAGCCCGATCAGGCACCACCGCCGTCTTTCCCAATCTCCGTCGAGCCTACACCCCCCAAACGGCCACCTCCGGTCCACGATGCCGCGACCGCCACCGTTGGCACAAATATACCAATCGAGGCACCTCCCAGCTCCTCTGACCAAAACGAATGGTATAGTTCGAAGCCTCCTGACGCCCTCTACAGTGTAGCGCAACCCGATCGTCGTTTCGATGAAAATTCACCGTTAAAATCGAAACCATCTAATGAACGGTCGGGGATTATTCACCCAATTTCGGCCACATAGCAGCCCAGATTGAAAAACAAACTTTAGATTTGACTTGTACTTGTCGAAGCTTTAAATCGATGTATAATTCGATATAGTTTGAGGAGTTTGAATTTTTGACTTGATTTTGATTTTGACATTGAATTAAGAATTTATTTGTCTTCCATTGGAATGAGAAGTTGGGAAGAATTGTACGTATAGACAAATGAGAGTAAGAAACAATTAGGGTTTATACCGAGGTATTTATAGTCAGGGTTGAAACTAGAAAGAATGGACCAGATTGATTGAACGATACACGACCTGACAAGCCCATTTCGACTTTGGAACGCAAATGGGTCAACCGATATATCAAAATAGATGTTTTTGGCTAATTTCAAAATCAATGGAAGAGATTTCAAGTTCTAATTCCATCGTATAAAGAAATTACGTTAAAATCATCCTATCTCAAATTGATTTCAACTAAATTGATGTCTAGGATTCTCGAGCCCGTACGATCAAATGACAAGTCCGATCGCTATGAAACTTGAAATCCTACAATAATTTACTGTTGCAGATTTGACGAAACTGGTTTTGTCGAAATCCGAAACAGTTACCAAAATGGCTATTTTCCAAGTTATTTATATAAATAAATTAAGTCACTTTCAATTCAAATTTTAATTATTTACAATTTCTATCATTTTAGCTTACATAGTAATTTATAATCCTTTATAATAAATTTCCATATCAATTTAATGTTGCATATTTCACCAATTTCAAAGTTTTAATTTCAATTTCAATATATTCAGATATTATAAATTTAATTTCCAATCAATCCATTTATTTAACTTTCAATCTAGTTATTCAACCAATTATTGTACCATTGCAATAATTAACCTGGTTTATGTCTTATTACACTCATATTCTCCAATTTCATCTTAACTTCAATTAGTGTGATATTTAACTTCATTTTAATCACCATTAATTTCCAATTTAATTTAATGGACTACACAAATAGCTAACTTATAATAATTGTTACCAATATCTTTTAATCATACATATTAGTTCATTATTTACAAGCAAATGTTATAATTTCTCACCTAACATTGATTTTATTCAATTTCCATAAAATATATATTATCTAATTAATTAATTCAATGTTTACCTTTGTTTTCATATATTCCGTTTATAACCAAGTATAAAATTTACCTTATTTAATTTTTGGAATTTCATAGCAATTGTTAATAATTAACTTACATTAATATTGTTACAATTCATTCTAGTTATTATTTCCATTAATAAATCACTAATTTTTATTTCCATCAATATTAAATTACCAAAATCTTGTTAAATTAACTATCTTAAATTATCGAAAATTTATGGGTCGTTAAAGCTTCAAACGGTGCCATCCCAATACTAGTTGATAACTGTTGTTATATGAAAACTCGACTAAGTGCGGATGGTCTTCCCATGATACCCCGAAACCTAGAACACAAGCTCTTAACAAATGCTCTAAGATGTTGTTAACCCTTTGTTTTTTCCCATCTATCTGCGGATGATAAGCGGTACTCATCTCGAGCTTGGTTCCCAAAACTTCCTATAGATTCTTCCAAAACTCGCTAATGAATAAAGGATCTCCATCACTTACTATGCTACTAGGAATTCCATGCAGTCTAACCACATTCCTCATAAACAACTTTGCTAAAACAGGTGTCGTTCTGATTTGGCTAAGTGGAATGAAATGGGCACTCTTGGTCAATCTGTCCACTATGGCCCATATACTATCATTTCCCCTGTTCGACCTTCGCAACCCGTCAATAAAATCCATGGATATAGAAACCCACTTCTATATCGAAATATCTAACGGCTGAAGCAACCCACTTGGCTTCTGGTGTTTGGCCTTTGTCTGTTGGCAATTCATGCAATGCTTTACACATGAACCAATATCTCGCTTCATACCTTCCCAAAAGAACTTCTTTTCATATCTTGATACATCGTAGTACCTCCCAGATGAATGGCGAACTTCAAACGATGGCATTCCTACAAGATTCTTTCCTTATGTTTCCTACACTCGAAACACATGATCTTCCTTTTTTCTCAACCACCTATGTAGCAACCCCTAACTCCGTACCATTTGAGTCGGCAATAAACCACACATGTCCAACTCAAATTTGACAAAAACACGAATCTTTAGATGTGAAGAAGAAAAGGGATAGAAGAAACAGAAACAATAACATAGAATCTCACAATCATAGCAGAAAAATATATAATAGATAATAATAGATTTTTATACAAAAGAAACTGTTACTGTAATATACATGCAATCATCAGAGTACAACTGTCAAGAAATCAATCTGGACAGTTATAATAACTTGTCCTCACAAATACTTGACATTTAGTTTAACACACATAGCAGAATATAATCAAGTATGTGAAATACGCCTGAGTCTCCTCCAGCTTGTCTCTTGAGCTCTATAGTATTCTAACCTGAATATATAATACTCGGTCTGACCAAAGAATTATAATAAATAACACCTGAGTCAGTCCAAAAAACCAGCGTGAGAAAACACACTCAATTTGAATTTATTACTGTTATCAAAATCCTTTGATAAAACAAAGGTATCTCGTAAGACAACGTCACACATAAACATGATGGGTTTTTACCTTAAGATAATCAAAACATTTGATATCAAAATCATCAAATATTATAGTACTGTCTATAGGAAATAAACTATAAAATAGCTAAAATGCTTGCATCTCACGTTTTAGCAAGTTGGGCGCAATCAAAACCGTACAGGCTCGTAGTGGATATTAGATTTCATATAATGACTGGGCTAATAGGGTATCGCCCATCACAGTACACCTCTCGAAAATGTTCCAAGATCGTATCTAATGATTCCTGCCAACACAGGACCGGCCTACCCCCTTGCTGGATAGTACCGAATATGTTATCACCCCGGGTGTTCCCATCCTATCGAGCGCTCTCTTTTCCATGCACAACCATATCCATAGTTATAATATATCCGAGGGTATCTAGAAAAGTGATAACATACCCTAGTTGGGTGCGACCCACTTAGCCGTGCTGAATCCCCTCTGTTTTAGTCATTCCCAGTTGATGAGGCTTGAGGCTACGTATTACCTTAGATTTAGCATTCATATACTTGGAATGTTAACACCGCCTTCCAGGAAACAATGAAAATGATAAAATTCGTCCATACAAGTTGTTCTGGGTCTGAAAAAACCGAATCTCTAAATCACTGTTCACATTGTCTTCACGACATCATAATCCGTAACGCACAAATCAGATGGAAGTGGTTTTTGGATAATCAGATCTGATCCCGGTCTCTTTGAAACGATTAACAAATTTGGCCAGATTTGATAATCGGTTATTTAATTTTCAAATCACACACATAAGCAGCCACTAGACCCCATATTATAATCTTTCGAAAACATTCATTTCATGATATCTTTACAAAAATATATTTTCAAACCTCTTCCATTATTCCAACATTTGAATACAATTCCAAAATTCATAACAGGATATTTTAAACCATGTCAACACTTAGAAATATTTCCGAATTCAATTTATAACACTTAGAAAAATATTTCTACATAACTCGTTTTACCCTTAATTCTTTTTCCAAATCCCTCTTTCCAATACTTGCGAGAATATTTATAGGCAAATTCTCCAAAATCATTCAAATATCAAACTTAGGAAGTATTTCATAACTTATCTCATAATCTTCGAAATTATTAATAAATTCTTTTTTTTTTCAATTTCCAAAACCGATTTATACTCTTTTATAAACCCAACCAACAATTCATAACTTCTTTTATGAATTCATATTCAATTTCGAAGTTCCCATATTTCAACATTTTGGAAATTCCATTTTCTCTCAAAATCCCTTATAAGATTCTTCTTATCAAAATCATATTCGTTAAATAAACCCCGTTACAAATCTCAAGAGAATTTAAAAATCAATTGCAATCATTTCAAACTCTATATACAGTACTTTTAAAGAATCATAATTTATTTTCAAAACACATTTAAGTAATTATTTAAAATATCAAACACTTTTAAATAAATATTGATAACCCATTTCCAATTCATTTTTAAGTAAAACTAATCAATTTACAAAGCTTATTATAAAAACTTAAATTTCTTTTCAACTAATATTAAATATTTTAATAACCAACTTTATGAAATATTTTGATACTACAAAAAAAAATTAAATTACATAGCAAAATAAGTAAATATTCCCTTTTAAACAAACTTAACTTCTCAATAAAAATATATTTTACAATTCTAATATAACCAATTTCAGTTTATAAATCCCTCTCGATTTATCATAAATCGATTACATTTCCAATTTCATACCCATTCTAACATTTCAAAAATAGAACCCATATTTCTTTCAATAACCGATTTTCACCTCTTATTACAAATTCACCCTGTGAATTTATGTTTTCCATTTATCAAATGTTAATCATTTTATTTTATTTATAAACATCATTTATAAATTACAAACTCATTCGAGTTTCACTTGTTTTATGAGACATCCTAATTTATGAAATTTCATTTATAAATCCATCCCTTCATAAATTTCTTTATATCTTCCCAAATATTTTAAATCTCGATTTCAACTCCTTTTCCATATTTTCACAAATATCACTTAAATTCATTATGCAAATACTTTATCCATCGCTTAAAAATCTCTATTTAAAATATCTTAGGAAATAGTTAAGTAAAAATCCCAAAATCAAGCCATTTATTTTATACAATCAATTTCTTGTAGACAATCCCATATTTCACCGAAAACACTGATTATTTCAAAAATCATTTTAAATTTCTTTTTAAAACTCAAAATATCACTTGTAGTATTCCAAAAATCAATCTTTTATTAAATTCAAATTCATCCCTTTAAAATGATCTAAATTTCCATATAAATATTTTTATTTCCAAAATCACCTTTGAATTTCTTTTTAAGATTTCAAAAATACTATTTATGGTATTTAGAATACCAAAATTAGGGCCAATGCTACTATAGCATTCAATATATCAATTCACTCAACAAACCATAATAGATTATTCAATCACATCATATATCACTATGTGTGAAACAATCTATATATTTTTGAGGAATCTAGTTGGATCCCTCCAACCTGTTTCCCTATATCCATTGATGTCACATAACATAAAATACAATCCCGCGAGGTGGGATATCGCGGTAATATAGGGTCAACCGCTACTATGCGGGGCGCATAGTGTCTCATCCGCTCCACTCGATGAGAATATATCCAACTACTAATATATATATTAATATATATATATATTGATATATATATATATAATATAACATCCAATCGATGATAATAAAAATTTATCAATTCATCTAATCAACCAAAATTTTAACATTTTAAATTAAAACCGGTAATCCAAAAATGAGTGAGATTTACTCACATTAATTTTTAGTTGTTGTGCAAACATTTTGTTTTGAATTTAAAATCGTTTAATTTTAATCCAAATTCATACTAGCTCTAATCGACTTCAATCTAATTCTTATGCGTAGTATTCGTGAATACAAATCCAGCCCAGCTTGTTTCGTCTGGTTTTGACCTTGTATGACAAAGTTATGATATTTATAAGTTTATACCATTTTTAAATAATTAATTTACAACCTTTTTTATTAAACTCAACCTTTATCCTGGCCGCACATTATGGAGATGAAATCCTGGCCATTAAATCCCTTTCTTCCCCACCAATTCAACATGCAAGAGAACCCACCTCGTCGCCATTTTTCCCGAAACGCCGCAGCCTCCACATAACTTGAGATGATGATCGGACCACATCGTTCGAAGTGCCTACACAAGCTCCACCCATGCCATCAACTACGATGAACTCGATCGTCCCCAGGCCAAGAAAATCGAGCTTGGGCGGAAAACGAATGCGCCCTTTTTCTCTCTCCTCATGCGCCAATCACGATCACCACCTTTGATATCATAGAGCTTGTCAAGATCTTTATTATTGCTTTAGAATTCAAAGCCTAATTATTGATGGATGGAGAGATAATTGGTAGAGATGGTTGAAGCTTTTCGACAATTAAATTCATAGAGACGGCGGCTGGAAAATGATTGGGTTAGGGTTTGTAAAGTTGTGGTGTTAAGGTCCTTTTATAGCAAATTCGTGACGCTATTCATCTGAATACCTTTCGAACTCCAATCGAGGCGTGCTGCATAGCATTTAAATTGTTTTACTCCTATTCCAAATGCAATGGATCAAGTTTCAAAAACTAATTTGATCGTATGGAGAAGATAGCTTTTTGAATCCAATTATAAAATTAATTTTTCGATAGTAATCTCAACGCGCTTCTATACCGTACAACCAAACGGTAACTCCAAATGCTACGAAAATTGAAATATGATAATAATACACTATTATAGATCCAATGGAACTGGTTTCGTTGAATTCCAAGACTGTGCCTCGGATCGCTATTTAACACGTCGATCAAATCGACGATTTCAAAAATTCGCGAAATCACTTGAAAATTCAGTTTTAAAAACTTACCAACTCGATTCTAAATCAAATAGAATTTATATCAACATTAGAAATCATTTTAACTCATATTCAACTAAATTTCAATTATTTACCATTTCGATATTACGATAAATCGCTATATTTGAAATTTAAATTCATTCAACAATTTCAACCGAAGTCTTCATATTCAAAATCAGCTTATATTCCAAATCAATATTTAAAACCATTTAAATATTAAAAATCAAATGATGGAAATCCTGGGTCGTTACATTCCTTCCCCCTAAAAAAATTTCATCCCCGAAATTGCTAAGATAGGATGAATGATCCAAGCCCACTACTTTTCAAAAATCCACCAAGTTAACTTGATATTTCACTTTCCTAATTCCTTTAGTTCCATTCAAACAATTAGTTTCCTTTTCTAAACCAAAATCCCTTATTTCAATTACAATTCGAAATCAAATTTTGTTACCAAAATTTTTCTAACACCATAAATTTTCTAAATTTTTTGGCAGAGTCTTCCTTTTATAGAGAGCCTTTTGCAATATGAAAAATATGATAAAAGAATACATCGGCTCTCATGGACGGAAAACACAATGTATAACAATATTACATGCCAAATTATAGGCGTGCCTCATTTTCGCGTTATTAAGCGAGCTCACTCCATTTATATGCAATCGCACAACCAAAATATAGCCAAATGGCATTCTTGTACCTGTACTTACTCAATTTAAACACACAAGTCCCAAATATATTAAATTTAACAACATTTCATTCATTCAACTAGGTTAACACATACTTCATAACCAAAACAGGTTATGACATGTATATCTAGCAGATACATGCAAATATAGAGTCCCAACATTTAATTATTCACTTCCAAATTGATTTGCATACCATTTATTCGATTTCAAATTCATTCACAACAATTCATTTGCATCTAATGTATACACACATATTACATTCATATCCATTTCAAATTGATTCTAAATGAATTTATTCACTTCATATTTGTTCGCATAATTTTGTTTATTTCCTTTCCATCGAACAACACTTTTCATTTAATAAAATAGCCACTTAAGTTTATAACTATTTTAAATTGATTCCAAATCAATTTATCAACTTTTTATTAATCCACATTCAATTTATTCACCAAATCTTGTTTTCTCAATTTTATATTCAATAGCAAACTAATCCATGCCAATTTATTTATGAATCATCTCGTAAATTAGCTATTTAAGTTGAATTCCATTCTTATCAACAATATTCCCAACCATATTCAATTTACATTTAAATTGAATTCATTTATAACTCAAGTCGTTACCATTCAATCCATTTCTATATTTTTCAACAACATTTCAAAATATATTTAATTCGCTTACATATAAGTCGAATTCCATTTATAACACAGGTTCCATTTCCAATATTCAATTTACTAACTAATTCATCCAAAAGTTTCAACTTTACAATTATATAAATTCTATACTTGAGTTGATTTCATTCAAACTTATAACCTATAGTTATATAATCATTTCACAATTCATATTTTTATATGCAATACAATTTTATATTATTTCAATCCCAATTCAATTTTATTTAACTTATCTTAAGTTAAATCTCAATTCATTCAATCAATTTAAACTTACTCAAGTTAAATTTTAAATCCCAATATTCGATTTTCACACTCTCTCCTTATTAATATCATTCTCAACTTATAAATTCAAAAACTTTTTTCTTTCGGATTTTCACACTCTCTCCCCGAATTCGAACACCCAACATTTATTTCAAATCATTTTGAAATCATATATATATATAGCTCTTTTGGTTTAACAAGCCATTTCTTCGGAATTTTCAAAATCAACTTGGTTTTATCCAAGACAAATTTCCTTTGAAATTTTGAAACAACACTTGTTTCGACATAAAAATATCCATATCAAATTATTTCGGTGGCAATCTGTCACTTAGAAACTCGAAAATGAACACCGATGATGTCGCGATCATCATCGGAATTATTTTCCAGCGACTGAAGTGAGTTCAATGATTTATCACTTCCAAAATCCATTTAAAACAAATTTTTATTTCGAAAATATTTCCAAAATAATACCATTATTTATTTTCACAACACTTCGGAAAATATTTTCCAAATCTTCATGGATAATTATTTTTTTCGTATCAAAATATAGTTTGGGTAAAATTACTTCATTTACCCATTTCAAAATAATACTATATCAGTTTACCGTGTTTAAGTGTTTAGATACTCCTATCGATGTTGTGGCGTCCCACTATTCGATCAGAATTCATAGCCCCTCAATAGATAAATCAACATAATATAAAACAATTTATATTCACTAACAATTACGCGCTCATATCTATTAATACACTCAAACTCATTCTAGGGTACTACTGACCCTATCTCTAATGAGTAATCCCCAACAAAGCCAAGATTCTCGCTTAACATTTAGCTTTGTTACCTAATGCAGCAACCCGTATCTCCGTTCAATTTAAGTTGGACACGTGTGATTTATTATCGGCTCAAAGGTACGGAGATACGAGTTGCTACAACCCATTCTGGTCAAGACTGCAATCTTTCAAGTCATCGCTCTCAGTTCCTTCTCTTAGCTTCCTGATCCGTTCGGCTAACACATCCTTCCTCTGTTTAAAATCAATCTTTTTTATCAACACTAGTCGAACTTCTAAACAAGATAATACAACTGTATATCCACTAGACACAGCCTTGGATCTCCACTGCACTCTACAATTTGCTAGTGCTTCCATATCTTTCCATTTAGCAATCATTGCCAATACTGCATTATGATGTTTCCTGCTAAGTGCATCTGCAACCATGTTGCCTTTCTCGAAGTGTACTCAATCCCAAAATCATAATCAGCAATAAACTCTAACCACCTCTACTATCTCATGTTCGGCTCCTTCTAAGAGGACAAATACTTCAACGACTTATGATCTGTATATAACTCAAACATTTGCCCCAAAAGGTAACGTCTCCATACCTTCAAAGCAAAAATAACTACATCCAATTCTAAATCATGTGTCGGATAGCTAGCTTTATGCGGTCTAAGCTGTCTAGAAGTGTAGGCAATCACTTTACCTTTTTGCACAGCTCCTAATCCTGTTCCACATGCATTGGTATAAACCACTAAATTTTGATTCCCTTCTGGAACAACCAACATAGGTGCAGGGGTCAATAAGTGTTTCAAACTCTGGAATGCTTCCTCACAGTTATCAGTCCACACAAACTTCACATCCTTTCTTCTTAGCTTGGTCATCGATGCTGCTATCTGCGAAAAATCCTTAATGAATCTCCGATAATAACCAGCCAATCCAAGGAAACTATTTATCTCGGTTACCATCTGGGGTCTCTTCCAACTATTTAATGCCTCAATCTAGTCGGATCTACCGACAACCCTACCTTTGAGACTACATGACCATGAAACTTCACTTCTTTCTTCCAAAAGTGACACTTCAAAAACTTCTCTTCCAACTGATGCTGCCCTCAAACACCACTCTAAGATAAACTTCATGCTCTCTTTCATCCTTAGAGTATATCAAGATATCATTTATGAAAACCAATACGAACCTATCCAAGTGCTCTCGGAAAACCCGGTTCATTAAATCCATAAAGAAAGCTGACACATTAGTTAGTCTGATCGACATAACTAACCATTCGTACGACCCATACCTGGTCCTAAACGTCGTCAAAGATATACTGTCCTCGGCCACTCAGAGCTGATGGAAACCTGTCGCTAAATCCAACTGCTAAAATACCTTGGCTCCACTCAATTGGTCAAACAAATCGTCAATCATATGCAATGGATACGATTCTTTATCGTCCTCTCATTCAATTTATGATAATTGATACAAAGCCTTAACGATCAATTCGGCTTCTTTGTAAACACCGCGGCTACTCCCTAAGGCAAACTACTCAGCTTGATAATACTCCTTCCTTCTAAATCCACCAACTGCACCTTTAGCTCCCTCATCTCTGAAGGGGTCATCTTACCTGGTGGTTTATTCACTGGTTCTGCTCTCGGAACCAACTCTATCCGTAACTCAATGGCTCGTTTCGGTGGCAATCGAACTACGGGCTCAAACACATCTACGAATTCTCTAACCACGAAAACTCAACTCCATTTATCACCCAATTCCACAGAACCCAACAAGGCATACATCACACTGTACTATCCTTCTATGGTATAAAAACTCCTATTACTACAATCTGGGTGTCTAAGTGATATTTCCTATCCTTGAAAAATATCCTAGCATCGTACTCACTTAACCAATCCATACCAAGAATGATTCCAAACCCCAAAAAATCAAACACTTGCAAACAAAAGCATGACCTAATAGGTGAAACTCTAATTGGTCACATATCAACCCTAGAGTTGCATACTCTCCTATTGGATTCGCAACCCGTAAGGAAGTAACTAAATATGTGGATTCTAGGTTAAGCTAATATATCAAACATCTAGATACAAAAGAATGCAATGAACTAGTATTAGATAGAATGCTGTCTTTCCCTTCTCCTGAGCTATTGGTTTCGAAGTAGCAGGTTCCAATGCATACACTTGCCCTTTCCATCCTTAGCGGGCTCCTTGCACTGGCTCTTATAGTGGCCTATCTGATCACAGTTGTAGTACCTAACATTATTCCTCCCAGCCACTTCCTATTCCTTCCCAACATGACACTCATTGGCAAAGTACCCCTTCATGTCGCACTTGAAGCAGATAGTCTCAGACTTCCCTTTCTTAGCTAGTCCATCCTTATAAGCACCTTTTTTAGGAAAGAACTACCTCTTTTGATCCTACCTAACCAGGACTTCTTTAGCCTTACTCTTCTCCAAAGAATCAAGCAACTTCTCATGCCTTAAGGCCATCTCCACTACAAAATCAGAAGGATATCTAATATGAGGTAATGTATCCCTAACTAACTCAGGCTTCAACCGCTTGATAAACTTCTTGTTCCTTTTCATCACTGTATCTACTAAAGCATATCCATATCTGGCCAACTTCTCGAACCATCTAGCATACTCCAGAACAAACATCTCTCCCTGCTATAATTCAGCAAACTTTCTGATCAGAGCTGACTGTGCCATTGCAGACATGAACCTCTCTTAGAAACTTCCCTTGAAATCTTCCCAGGTCATAGTCTTCTCATCCAGTGCCACAGTCACACTATTCCACCAGAACAAAGTAGCTGCCTAGATGCCAACCTCCTCTTCTGCTCATTATTAAGCCCTAAATCTGCAAAATCCTCTCACAGAGCAACAACTAATTCTCTACCACAATGGAATCCCCTGTTCTAACAAATGGCTTCCCTCCAAGCTTAATGTAGTCCCCACTCAACTTAGCATAATCATTGGCAACTAGAGCTCTCGGAACTCCTTCCATTAATCCAGCAGCAACACCTACCTGCACCATATTCATGAAGAACTGATATATAGCCTCCATTCCAACTTGCGCTACTCTAGCACCCACATTCCATACTTGGGCCTGACCTTAACCTCTTCTCACATTAGAACTGGCATTCCCATCGGTGCCTTCCCCTCGGTTAGCTCTTCCTCTTCTTCCTTTCATATCTGTATTCAAACCTTATGAGATACAGAAAATAACCTAACAAAGATAGGAGACTAGAGATGAAGCGTATACTTATATATTACAAATACAAGTACGTTACTATAGCTTTATCCCATACCCCAACCTTACTCTACTTCTTTAGGATTATGTTTTAAAAAGCATTTTTAGTTAATTTTTTTTTCATAAACCTATGCTCTGACACAAAATTGTACCATCCTGTATCTGGAGGCCAAAAGCTAAGCGCTACAGATGCTGCATTCATCTATAGTATTAATTTCTGGAGACAAAACTTGGCAATGCTAATGCTAATCATAATATTTGAAGCACTTGAATATGAATAAAATCACAGATTTTCAAAAATAACTTTTTACTAATTACATTTCAACCAAATTCATATTCAAATTACACAATCCTTATTTGTTTCCCAAGTAAAGATCAATTATTATCATTACAAAACTACGGCAAGAGCGACATACGATGATGCCCCCTTGGTTGATTAGAGAAATATAGTCATATCTAACTTAATATACATAGCGGAAACATAAATGGAATAATCTGTATTCCTAATTAGCTATCTGTCAACCACTTGCTCATCTTCAAAAGCTTTATTCGCAAAAATATAAAAACCTAAAAACCTTAACCCTCGGCCTACTCAAATTAATTTTGAGCTCCTGATAGTTTAAGGGGAAACAAAAGCTTCGATTCAGACTTAAAGCTTGGTGTGAATAATTCTATTACATCTCTGTTTACTGATATTAATTGAGACCACATCGCTTTGCAGAACAGGTTTCCCCTCACTAATATCCTTTTCAAAACATATATATTTTGCAATTCCTTTCCTGCAACCAAACTGGTTAATTAAATTGATTATATCAAAATAGCAATATCCTTTATGCTAATAAATGGACCATTTGTCCGTAAAAATAGGTATATGCGAACTATCTATCCACAACAAAATAGCAAAGTACGTTATGCTACAAATGGACTAATGAAAAACAATAGTAAGGTCCATTATGCTAACAAAATGGACTAACTGTCAATAAAACTGGGCTGACTGCCCGCTAACTGAACTAACTGTTCGAATCAAAATGGACTAACTATCCGAATCATTTCTTAAGGTTAACTACCCTTTAAATTTTCCTTGAAAACCTATTCAAAATGATTTAGTCCTTCAAATCATATATATACAAGGAAAATATATCTTTAGCTTTACTCTAAGTCATTTTGCCACGTTATATATACTTTACTCAATATAATGTTTATGAATTTTAATGAGGATTAACTATCCTCTCAAAATAAGTTAAAGTCCTTTTTAACTTGCAACATTTAGGTAAAATTGCTTATTCAATACATTCGAAACCTTTGTTTAAAACCTTTAAATAACCCTTTTGAAACCTTTGAAGGTAACCCCTTCGAAACCATTGAAAGTGGCCCTTTCGAAACCATTAAAAGCCTTTTCTTTGAAACTTTCAAAACATTAGACATTCCTCTTAAAACCTTTAAGTATTGCCTTTCAAAAACATAGGAAAAACTTTTCCTTTCAATCTTTTCGAAACCCTAGGGAACCTCCCCTTTTGTAACCATTCATGAAAACCTTTCGAAATAGTCAAAAATCAATCCTTTCAAAATCATTCAAAATTTAATTCCTCCAAAGCCTTTGAAAATCGTCTCGATCGAAATCATTTGGATTCTGCCTTTAAGTAAAGGAAAAGGATCAGAAACCCATTAAAGTTGAAAGCATCTGCTTCGAACAATTTAAAACTATCTCTTTGAAACCATTTGGGTTTTACTTCAAACATAGAAAAAGATCTTAAACACATTTAAGTCGAAAGCATCTATTTTGAAATCATTTTCTAAATAATGAAGTGATGTTGTCGAAACCATCTCTTCAAAAGCATTTGGGAGGTGGCCGTATTTTAGAAAACAAAACGAACCCCTTCGAAACCATCTGGATCAAAGGGTAGGAAGTGACGGCTAAAAGTTTTGACTCGGTTGAAAACATTTCAAAACAAAGGCGCAACCCAATTGAAACCATTATTTTTATCCGTTTGACCTAGTCGAAAGCATCTTAGTCAAAAGCAAGCGGGCGCATTTTCTTAAAAATCAAAGCAAAGCTTCAATCCCTTTGAAACCCACTGGTTTTGACCCTATACCTTTTGCCTACATCCAATTCATTACGTACCAATTTCCTAATACCATATGCGTCGGTTTCGACTGCGTCGGAGGCGATAGTATGGAGGCGGAAGTTGGTGCCAAAAGAGACGAAACAGTGAAAAACCTATTTATTGATACTTTTAAACTATTCTTTTATACCTAACCTGCCTTGTTTGTCTAAATCTGATTGGTTGCAAGGTTTCTCTTTTCAAGTGCTGCCAAGTTTCTAAATTTAACAACTTAAACATTTTTCAAAAAGCCCCTTCTCCTCATTTAATTATATAAAACATTTCAGTCTTATACCTTAAATAATCTTATATAACCTTTAAAGCACTTAGGAAAAAAATAGAAAAATTCTAGAAAATCACATGACATATTCTAATATATGAAAATTTTAGACCCAAACAATTAATTATTTATCCGTAAGTAATTTGTAACCCAAAATACTATTTTCTTTACTAGAAAAATCATATTAATTCCACGAGAATTCAGAGAAATCTAAAAATTGAAACCAATTTCCAAAATATTATTTATGATCGTCAAAAAAATTCACAAGGCATTTGGATGTCATTTAATAGGGTTTTCATCTTAAAACATTTCGTAAATTCATTATGAAAAATCATAATTCATCAAATAGTATATATATTCATTCCATTGTTTAAAAACATGGAAAATCATTGCAAAATATTTGAAATTCATCTTAAAATCGAAAAAAACAATAAAAAATGAGATGCAAACATTATTCCCTTAGCTTATAGAGCTTGAGATTTGGATGATTTGATATGAATTAGCTTTTCCTTTAGCTTTTCTTACTCTTCTTCCTCTTTTCCTTATTAATTATGGCTGGCTTCTTGTTTTAAAATTTTCCAATGAAATGAACGTGAATTCTAATACATGGCCTAGGTTTGGAGGATATAGGAATGGCATCTTTCCTATTTTACCCCTCTTCTATTTCAATTAAACTCTTATTTTAATTCATTGTTAAATGGAATGGATACACCTTAATTAAAATCAAATCACAATCCCCTAATCAACATATTATTTTATTTTATTTAACTAATTAAATATTCTAAATAATGTTACCAAAAATAAGGGGTGTTACCCTCCATCATATACAAAAATAGCTTTTTCTAAATCGAATTATTTATTTATATTTCTAAAATTAATTTCTACGCATTTCGAGCTCGCACGACCAAACGATTTGTCTAATCGCCATGAAATTTGTCTGCCTACTATAACTTACTATTACAGATCCGATGAAACTAGTTTCGTCGAAATTCGAGACAGTTCCCCAGTAGCCTATTTTTACACGTTATTTAAGACGATTCGAATTCCTGTTTATTCACTTTTAAATCCAATTTAAAATTTCACTATCTTTATTCTTGTTCAAATGGAAATTAATTCAACTTTCGAATCGTTTCCATTCGTATTAAATTCAAGATCCAATTATTCAAAAAAATTAAATATTAAATTGCTATATTTGAAATTCAAGTTATTTAACTTATAAAATTAAATTTTCAAAATTAAAAATCAATTAAATTTTCCAAATTTAAATGACTGAAATTCTGGGTTGTTACATAATCTATTTCAACTAATGGATTTTTAACAGTTAATGGTTTTAGGGAATTTTTCTTGCCTTGGCAATTTCGAGGATGAAATGCTTTTAGTGAGATGGAATGTAATAACCCAGAAGTTTAGTCATTTGAATTTGAAATATTTGATTGATTTTAACTATTGAAAAGAAAATTTTATAAGTTAAACAAATTAAATTTCAAATATAATGGTTATTTAAATAGTTGGAATTGTTTGATTAATTGATTCTTGAATTTAAGGTGAATAAAAATAATTTCTAAAGTTGATTTAAATTCTATTTAAATAAGAATGAAGATAATAAACTTTTGAATTTGAGTTAAAGTGATTAAACGAGTTTTAATAATAAGTTGTTTAATTAATGTGTTAAATTATCAATCCGAGGCACAGTCTTGGATTTCGACGAAACTAGTGTCATTAGATCCATAATAGTAAAATATTATATGCTGTCAAATTTCGTAGGGATCGAATGTATCGTTTCGTCATGCGAGCTAGAAACGTATAAAAATTAATTCCTAGCAATTAATATAATCTAATTTTAAAAGCTAAATTCTATATATGATGGGTTTAGGCCCTGATACTAGTATCATTGTGTGCGGAATAGGGTATTTGGTATAGAACGTCAGTTGGCACGCTTCGATTGAAGTTCGGAAATATTTGACGTGAATAGTGTTTGTAAAATTATCTATATAAGGACCTAAACCCTTCATTATTTTGCAAAATAAAAAATCAACCGCCTTTAAACCCTAAAATCCAATAGCCATCATATTCCACATCCATCGGGGCAGATCTAGGCTAAGGTGGCAACATGAAAGTGGAGCACGCTGTCATGTGGAGTGGATTGGTGGTAACTGATCGAAGAGCGGTAGGATGTGATGGCCTGGATCCGAGTTAGAAGTCGTGGTAGATAATGGGTTCGTTCTCCATGTATTAGACGATGGATTGAGATGTGGTGAGTAGCGTTGGGTGCATCTCCTCATGGGTAGGTTCGGGTGTCGGAACGCTATCGTGCAAAGGCATCAAGCTGTGGCACAATGGATTCGAACTCGGTGGTCTAGGTTGAGATGCGTGAGGATGAGGGTTTGAACAATAGGTAATTAACGTTTAAACTATTTTAATTAAATTAATTAATCTGTATTGTTTACTAATCATATCTCGTCCTTATGAGGTTGAAATCGAGCGCGATGAGTTGCTTGTGATTACATCAGTGAATAATACACTATGGAGTTAGATTGGATGGATTCAGAGCGGGTAGGAATTTGGGTTAAAATTGAACGTCTATTCAATTTCAATTCAAACCGGAGCGCTTTGGCGATTATTAAAATTTCTATGAGTTAACTCACCTCTTTGGCTTATTTGTGTTTATATAAGTGTGGATAATTTTATTATTGATCGTTTGTTGACTATTTAGGTGATTTACTATTTGTTAGTTGGTTTTGATATAGTCACATCCCTGTAGCGGATGAGACCCTATCACGTTCCTGTGTATGAGCAAATGACCCTTTGTATACGATCCCGCATAGAAGCGGTTAATTTATGTTATTTGATTAAATACTGTATGTGATGCGGTGGAACAGGTTGGAGGGATCCGACAGGATTCTAAAACTGTTGATTTTACCTTTCATATATTTTGATATATAATATGTTAGGTGCCATAATTGATGCCATGGATGATTTTCCATTACTTAGTGCTATAGTAGCATAGGGCCTTATTTTAGTATTTTGAAATACTGTAAAACAATGATCTCAAATTGAAATGATTTCCAAAGTGATTTTGATAATATGTATGCTTTAATAATTTTTATCGAATTATTAAAAGGAACGAGATTTTTTAAAATAAATAAAATGTATGATTTTTGATGTTATAAAATATAGTTTTGAGAAATACTTCAAATAAAGATTTTTGAATGGTTTATATAAAAGATCTATAAAAGGATATTTTATAAATAAAGAAATAGATTTATAAAAGGAGTTTATATATATATATATGGATTTGTAATTGATATATGGAGGAATGGATATGTAAATAAAATTTTATAAATAAAGAGATTTTTAAATTAAAGTTTTATAAAATAAAAAAGGAGATTTATAAACATAGATTTATCAATATAGAGATGATTTATGTTGAAATTTAAATATGGATTTTGATGGTTTTTAAGGTGATAAATCTTTAAAAGTAAAGTTGTAGAAGCAATAATTTCAAATGGAGTTTACATTGTTTTGTAAAGTGATTTAAAATGTGATAAAACTAGAAGCGGAACTTTTGATAGCATTTCTAGAAGTGCTATCTTTGCTATTTGAAACTATAAATTATTTAAAAGTGATGTTTAATAAAAAAATATTTTTCTCTAATATTTTTAGGGTTGTTTTCTAACTTATAAAAGAGTGTTTTAAAATTGGTTTCAAGTTTAAATATATCTTCAACAATTAATTATGAATTTTTAAACTAAGTAGCTTTTAAAATTCCTTATTTTTACATAATATCATTTATAAATAATTATCATATATTTTAAGTAGTTTTAAAAGTATTTTAACATATTAATAAGTATTTTAAAGGTTTTAAATATTTAATAAAGTATTTTATAAATATAATAAAGGGAGTTTGAGTTTTAACACTTAAGTTAAAATAAATAGTTTTATGGAATCAACCAAAAGTGTATTGCCTTAATTAATAAGTGTGGATATGCTTTGATCTTTATATAAATGTTTAAAGTTATTAATGGATAATCAAATAGTTTTGGGTTATTGTAAATAGTGTTTTAGCAAAACTTGTTTTTAACCCTTATTGTCAATTATACTTGGGAATATAATTATATATTTACTAAAAGATATTTAGTAGAAAAATACAAGTAAAGTGTTTTGGGTTTGTTGTGACAACAGTTTTTAGAAACACTTGTCTTTAACCCTTAAATATAAATAAGTCTTTAAGAAGGGAATTTTAAAGAAGAATGTTTTCAAAGTATAAATTTTTAGGTTTGTTGTGACAACTGATTTTAGCAACACTGTTTAATTTATTTAATTTGTAAAAGAAAAGGAGTTTATTATAACAATGTTTTGGTAGTAATTGTTTTAATCTCTTTTATTATATTTCAAGTAAGTAAAACTTATTAAATGATTTGTAAATACACTTATATCATTAGAATAAATATATGAATACTTTTTAAGTATTAAAAGAATAAATGAATGGTTAAATTTGTAAAGATAAGTATATATCTTTTATAAAGAGAAATCCAATATATTTATACAAGTGTATAAAGAAAGTTTTATTTAATGAAACAATATTTATTAATAAAGGAAGTTTTAATTAATAAAGGATTATTAATTAATGAAGTGTTGATCTATAAAAGAAGTTTTATTAGATAAAAAGGTGTTTTCTGGTGAGATGGATTTGTTAATTAATAAAGAATAAATTAATTAAAAAGGGGATTCAAAGTCGTTTATGTGATTTGACCATACTTGGAATGAACTGACATTGCTTGTATACTTGCTTATGAGAAAGTATATGAGACTTAGTTCCCTTATGCAAGCATTCTCATTATTGTTGAATATGACCAAATTCATCTATTCGATCTTGATAAGACCAGGATCGGTAAGTGTTAGACTTATCAAAAACCACTTCAGGGATGAGATACGTGTTCTATCTTTTGGAAGTGGAATGATGGAATCCACGTGTTGTTCCGAGATTTGTTAAGCTGATGGAATCCATGTGGGATTCACTATTTGATCGAGTTTTGTTGAAAACTCATGTGAAGATGCCGAACGTAGCCTCGACATCGGGAAATGACTAAAGACAGAGCAAGATGCATGATCCCAGGTTCAGCTAACCCAAATGAAGGGTACATAAACTCCATTATCTAAAGTATGCTTATTTATATATTGCGCATGGGGAGTTGATGATACTCGGTTCATGTGTTAGGGCATGGACTGGTTATGTTTACTTTATGGTATATCTTATCTAGAGATATACGATGCTCGGAAGGTAGTTTTTGACCCTTATCATAGGTGATCGGTCTTAGTATGGCTTACGAGTATATTGGCGAGGTCTCTGTCGAAAATCCATTTATACAAACATACCTTAGTTGTTTTGTTTGTATACCTTAATATGCTATCAAATGTAATCAATGTAATCATTTCAACTGTGTTATATTTATAATAAACACCTTAGACTTTATTATAATATCATAGGATTTTATATGTAAACGGTTTGGTTATCGTTAGGTAAATACCCTTCTGTGTTATTTGCAGCATGGTCTTACGAGATACCTTTATTCTTTAAAGTGTTTTACAAATATAATAAGTTAAATTACTTGAGTTTTCTCATGTTGGTGTACCAGACTGATCCAAGTGTTATTTTTCTTATAATGCTCAGATCAGCCCCATGTATACTTCCAGATAATGTTGATGATTTATTGAAGCTCTAGGATAGGAGCTAGATGATTACCTACCATAGATTTTATTTCTGCTGCATTAATTTGTTTATTTCTATATCAAGAATTGTGAAGAAAGCTTGTTATAAGCGTCCAGGCTGATGATTGTAATTTGTTATTGTACTCAGATTGATATATGCATATTACAGTTTCTCTTCTGTAAAGATCATCGATATCATATTATATGTTGCTCCACTGCGTTGCGAGATTCTATGTTGTTTAGTTTTCTGTTTCTCTTCTTCTTCTCTTCTCCTTTCTTCATTATTTCTCCTAACTATCGGTTTTTCCGACACTTGAATTTGCGGCATGTATATACTGAAGATGTATTAGTGTCGATTTTCAAGGGATGAAAATCCCAACCATAAAGGTCATTGCCTAAATATCTTTGATGACATCATCCAAAAAGTTTATTTACATAAATGGAAAAAAGTATTTATTACATTTATAACTTTCCTAAGCAATTAAGTGCATGTAAAAAAATCTGCACAAGTTCCGACGATTAAAAAGCTATTTATTAATAAAACGATTTATTGTCACATTATCGATATTTTTTCAAAGTATTTATTTTTGTAAACATTTTTCCAAAATAAGTTATCATCATTAACTATGATTTAAAAGATGGCTAAAAAGTTTATTAAATCATTTTAATAACATTAAATCTAGGATTCAAATATTTAAATAATTCAGATATATAAATACGAAGTGTCCGAAATTTGGGTCATTATACTAATCAAGGAACCGAACTGGAGTTTGCACTTTGGAAGCCAAGTGAGCGATATTAGTTTGAAAGTGAGATTTATGTTGTCGAGCTAGTTATGAGATTTGATATTGTATGATTTCGAGATCTATTTTGGATGTGGGAATCCATATATGTTTCGAGATCTATTTAGGTGGCAGTGCATGAGCTGGAATGCCGAACGTAGCCTCATCAGCGATATTGACTAAAATTAGAGATATGATGCATAGCCAAGGGTTTAACTAACCCATAAGGATGTAGTCGTCTCCTTCATAGAGTTACCTACAGTTTTTATACGTGCATGGAGCGATCATTCGGCCTTGTGTGGCCAACTTTGTATTTCCTATTGTACATCACTAAGGATGTACTATTACTTCGAAAGGACAACTCTAATCCTTGTGCATGAGGGCCATTCACGAAGCATTAAGAGCATATTTGTGGAATCCAACACAATTAGCGAACACATCTTAGAGGATTATATACTTATTATGTTGTGATTTACCCACGAGCATCACAGCTGCTTAATTATTATTATTTTCACCCTTTGACATTATTATAATATCACTAGATTTTCTAAAAAAGGTTTTAGTTATCGTAAGATAAAAACCCATCTGGTTTGTGTGCGATGTGGTCTTACGAAATAACTTTGTTTTGAAATTTTTAGATAACATTAAGTGAATCCATTTGATTGTGTTTTTCATGTTGGTTTTACCAGACTAACCTAGGCATTGTTTTCTATTAATCTCGGGTCGGCCTAAGCATATTTTCAAATTTTAGCTGGACGCTTTAGAGATTTTTGGAGACGAGCTAGATTCTCCTAGACGTATTTACGTATCTTATATTCTTTCATTGTTTTATTTTTTTTAATTTCTGTCTATATTTATCAGCAATTTTCAGGACATGCTATTATGACTATTCATGTAGAAAATAGTTTAGTGTACTCTAAGGCTGTGTATAATAAAGATGATTTCTTTTTGTAAAGATCTTATTTATATTATATATCTCATCATGATGATGTGAGATTATGTTCTGTATTCTATTTCCTTAACCCCAAATGACATGTCTTTCGGACACTTAAATGCTCGACACTTAAATATTGAGGATATATTAAGTGTCGTCTTTAGATGTAAGAAAGGCAGATCATTACAATATAAATTGGAAGTAAATAATATAACATGTGACGAAAATGATTCGATTTGATCAAACATGTAAGTAAATTGGAAATGGTTCCAAACATACCTGCATGAATGAAGGTTCAATCTTAAAGGACACTCATTCCTATAATACATAATGATGTATTGATAAGGGGTACTCGAACTTTGTTAGACAAAGCACGATTAATTATGAGTGAAGATGAGTTAAACTCCTTTTATAAGGTGTTTGCTAAAGTATAGTATGCAGAAGATAAAACTAATATCATCCAAAGAATATTTTACAAAACTAAGAAACCCCTTAATATACTAGGCTAAGGAGTTGGCAGGTTATGTGAATCAAAAAACTACACATAATAATTATGTTAGGGATTTTGTATGGATCGCCATAAGAGAATTTTGGGAACTATAGTCATTAGATAACTAATTTATATTGTAAACATAAACATATTACGAACTAATGAAAAATTAGTTTGATATAAAGAAATTCATAAAATGTTGATGAATACATATTCCATTGCACTAAGAAACAACTTTTGTTTCAAGAAATTCCAAACTTTATAGCAAAGGAATTTTTTAAGAAATTATTGGTAGAATGAATTTAGATACGACGCCAGGAAAAATTGATTACAAGGGATGAAATGGAATTGACTGAACCTAAATAGACATAATACATTAGAATGTCCAATGAGTATTCTTGTACATTAAAGAGAAACTATGAGTTTGTTTAGTTAAACCGTTAAGAGTATTGAATCTATGATATGGTACGATGAGCATATGAATAATAGATCCGAATATGCTATCAAATATGGTTTTGGTAGTTGTACTCGAATGGATATGATCCATCGGCCGCAACTGTAAATTCAAGAGAAAGACAAATGCAGTCGGAATATAGTGAGCCATTTTGATAAGAATAACATTATTAATTTCAACTGTTGAAATTATGGTAATAGGTTGACTATTCAATGAACTTTAGTAGGTTCATATTTTACTCACAAAATTATCGACTAAAATGACTTTATGTATTGATACGTGTTACCCGGTACCTTGGCCCGACTACACAAAGGTAATTACAGAGATCGGGATTGACTATTGATGGAAGAATGGCCACGAGATGACATCTACATCACTAGAGTTTGGTTACCAAGCAGCTATGTCTAGCCCTGGGTTGATAAAGTCAATGAATGGATGAAACATGATGTCGAGATTATGATGATTAGTAGGGGTCGACATTCATGATTGATAAGGTTGGAAATTTGTGGCATTCATGGTGTCGTCATAGCAAGTGGGATGTGATCGGGTTGGCATAGAGCATATCGTAGAGCTCAGGTCGACATTCCATGTTGCAGAGCTCAGGTCGGCATTCCATGTAGTAGACTAGGTCGGCACAACACATTGCACATGACGAAGCTCGGATCGGCATTGAATGTGATGGAGCTTGGACCAGCATTGCACATGATGGAACTCGGATCGGCATTATATATGATTATGATCAGGTCAATATGGTGTACGTGAAGCTATCGGGTCGGCATAAAGAGCAAAGGCCAATGGATCGACATACGTGTTTCTTTGGGTCAGCTACGAGTCTACTTTAGGTCGACATTCCACTTGCTTCGAGTCAGCATGCGAACCACATCGGGTTAGCATTCCAGGTTCGGCATGATGAGCACTGTATGTTAGGCTGAGCCTTTCTTGTTGTGAGCCCGAGTGGCCAGGCTGAAGGTTGCCTCCATCTATAAGTACAGGGGCAGAGGGCCACTTTTGGGGATCTTTTCTGGCAACTAAAGAAATATTCTGCCATTTTTTATACACAGTTTCTCTTTGTTCTAACTGTTCTTCAAGTTATTCCTCATGAATTGTAACTATAATCAAGTGATTGAAAAAAAAATAAAGAAGGCATTCAGAGTGGACGTAGGCAATCAACGTTGGACCACTATAAATCCGTTGCATTTACTTTTTGCTATTTTTACTCGTAGTACATAGTATTACTTCTCATTTTCCATTTAATTTCCTCATTTATTTCACTACTCAAATCTATTCTCAGGTGTTAGTGACCAATTTGGTTGCTAATATTTTGGTGCTTTCACTGGGAAATTTTGATTCTCGGGCTATTAGGATCACCTTTGTTGCTACTGGATTGAAGAAATCCCCCAAAGGAGATCCGGGTACATTCTCAAACGTTTGCAGTTACTAGTCAAAATTTTCGTGATCTAAGTAAAAGACTTTAAGATGGAAAGGTGAACCAGATATACCTCCCACAATGTCGATGCTAATGAAACTACTAGTGTCCAACAATGAGTATCGAGCAACCACTAATGCGAATGTGGAACCCGTTGCAGCCCAAAATCTTGTCGATTCCGTTACCAGGGTCGAATTCAATGACCTGATGAGGGAGCTAAGGTTAATCTGGAGAAAGCTAAACGAACAAATCCAAGAGTGCCAATCTGATGAACTAGAATGCTCAACGGGAGCGTCAAAATGCCAGAGGAAGTCTCACTTAATACTCAGAGTTTGATAGCTCAACTTCATCAAACGGGCACCACAGGCGGCGTCGCAGAATTGAAGTGACATAAGCGGGAGCAACGAAGCAACTTACTGTAGACCACCATGGCAGTCAATCGAGGTTGGAACGGATCCCTTAACTGGGGGGATGACTCCTCAACTACAATTGGGAAGTTGTGCTCAACTCGAAATAGGGAACTTGGGCACTGGAGCATGCTTGGATGCTGATCAATTACCCCCCCAGGATGATAATGAGGTGAATCCTTAGGATACGTGTCTATAGAACAATAGGCTAAGAAGGCATGAGAAGCCCATGGGACGCCGGCTATAAATTTCACGTAGAATGGAACCCGACCTGGCACCCCCTATCCAAACTCCGGACTTATCTGCAATGGTCAAGCAGCTGATGAGGGAAAACCAAGGCGTGAGTAATGATGATAGGGGAGTCTCTAGGAGTCATACTCTGTTTACCAATAACATTTTACAAGCTGAATACCCTCGGAGGTGTAGCCTGCCTATGATGCCCGCTTATGAAGGGAAAACTGACCCTCGAAAGCATGTTATGAGGTATGAATGTTTGATGGACTCGGCTAGAGCGATTGATGCATCCAAATGTAGGTGTTTCCATATAACTCTATCTGGGATTGCCACAATGTGGTTCACAAGGTTACCTCCACGGTCAATCTCGAGATTTGATGAGCCGGCTACAAGATTCATTGAGCAGTTCCAGATTCACACTACTCGCCTCAAAGATGCGATGTCGCTATTCAGCGTAATCCAGGCTTCAGGTGAATCACTGAATGATTATTTACATAGGTTTCATATTGCTGCTATTAAGGTTAGTAATCCAAATGACCATGTCATATTTATGTTTGTGGCAAGAGGGTTAACCCCGAATCCGAGTTTGGTGATTGGCTAGTTGGAAAACCGTCGGCCATGCTAGAGCATTTCTACGCAAAGGCACACCAGTTCATAAGAAAAGAGGAGGCCAGATTGTCCAAAAGGAGCACTGCTATAGGACCAATTGGGGAAGCGATACAAGGCAACATTATATTAAAGTAATCCAATGAGAGCTCTGGAAAGGTTCAAGTCAACGTCTGAAACATGCCGGGTCAGCACAAAAGGAGTGGAGAAGGTAATTCTAATTGGAAGAGGGAGTCCGGAAAGTGGAAGCCATGAATCCCAACTTATAGCAACTATACGCCCTTGAATGCTTTTAAGGAAACATCTACCTGTCCACTTGTAACACTTTCCAGTATAGGAAGCCGCGTCCGAAGGAATCGATCAAAGAATAGAAGCAAACTGAGAAGTACTATAGGTTTCACGAGTCCGACGGACACAACACTGATGAATGTAGGCACCTGCATGACGCTATTGAGAAATTAATTCACCAAAAAAAGTTGCAGCAGTTTGTCAAGGATCTGTAGGATGGAAGATACGGAACGTCTTATCCCAACGAAAGACAAGCTCTACGCCGGCACAAGGAGCCCTCTCAGGTCAGTGGAAGGTTGGTAATAAACACAATAGTTAGTTAACCACAACCTTCGGATAGAAGTTGGCAGGAAATAGAGCGTTATGCTAGTTCGATGGGACATGTGGGCTTTGAGTGTTGTTCGAACACGGAGGATGGAAATCCAGCAAAGCAACAGCGTATGATAATGAATGATATAGTGTTCAAAAGTAAAGATGCCGATAGAGTGGAGGCCCCTACTATTGATCCAATGGTTATCTCTGCCATGATCGGACATGCGTTGGTGCGAAGGATATTGATTGATTGTGGAAGTTCTGTGAACATCATCTATAAGGAAGCTTATGATCAAATGAGAACAGAGGCTAAGGATTTGAAACCATCCAAAGCTCATACACACGGCTTTAACGATGTGGCTACTGAAGCAGTAGGTTCTGTTGAGTTACCGGTTGAATTGGATGAAGGTGAATGTAGGACGGTTCGGATCCTATTGTTCATTGTTTTAGATGTTGATTCGACGTATAATGTTTTCTGGGTCATCCGGTCCTAGCTGAATTTTGGGAAACTTTTGCCTCGTGGTGCTTGACTTTGAAATTTCCTACAAATAATGGAGTTGGTGTTGTGCATGGCGATCAGGCAACCCACCATGCTTGTTATGTGGCTGAGCTGAGAGAAGCCCAGTGGAATGAAAAGAGAAAGGGTGTGGACAAATCTGTCCATATCCAAGTTACTAAAGATTGACAAATAGTGCCTATGCCTTGGCTTGGGCGGCAAAATCGGTTCTACAGAGATATAGATTCGAGAGACGATGGGGAGGAACCCAAGGAGGCCAAGGCAGTGCTAGCTGAATTGACGATCGATATCACACTTAGCCACGATGATCGTCACGAATGTTGAAAATTGGATCGCAACTCAACCCTTCTATGATGAGGGAACTTACGAATTTTCTCCAAGCAAATCTTGATTTATTCGCTTGGACTCATTCTGACACGTGTGAGATCTCACATGCCATTGCGAGCCATATGCTAAATATCGATTTGAAGTATGTCATCATAAAACAAAAAAGATGAGGCATGGACTCAGAGAGGTCTGCCGCTCTCAATGAGAGGTGGATAAACTTAAAACCAACGGGTTTGTTCGCGATGTCCTCTACCCCAAATGGATATCTAACCCTGTATTGGTAAAGAAGCTAAATGGGAAGTAGAGAACATGTGTTGACTATTCGGACCTGAACAAGGCATTCCTCAAGGATAGTTTTCCCTTGCCTAGAACCGATCAGTTGGTTGACTCGACTGTGGGACATGAATTATTGTCGTTTATCGATGCATACTCGAGGTACTATCAAATTCTAATGCACATCTCGGATTAGGAGCACGCCAATTTTGTCATAGATGTTGGATTATACTGTTATATAGTGATGTCGTTTGGATTAAAGAATGCTGGAGCAACTGATCAACGTTTGGTTAACCGAATGTTTAAAGATCGTTTCGGTAGGATGATGGAAGTTTATGTGGATGAGATGCTTGGGAATTCCTGGCAATCAAACAACCATATTCGAGACTTAGTGGAGATGTTCGATATCCTTCGGTTTTATAGCATTAAAATCAACTCGTTGAAATGCTCATTTGGTGTTGCATTGGGAAAGTTTCTGGGCTTCAATGTCAACGAACGAGGAATCGAAGTGAATCCAGAAAAGATTTAAGTCATTCGAGATAAATAAGCACCCAGAACTATTGAGAAAGTACAAAGCCTAAAAGGGAAGACCGCTGCTTAGAGTCGGTTTACCTCCAGGGCAACTAATAAGTGCATTCCTTTCTTCGATTTGTTAAGGAAATGAAAGAGGAATTTTGAATGGATGCAAGACAGTAAAGGCACGTTTTGAGCTTTGGTGAATCATCTGGAGAGACCCTTTTTTTTGTCGAAGCCCATAGACCATAAGGAGCTGTATATTTACCAAGCTATATCACTGCACACCATATGTGCCGCTTTGATTCGTAAGGAGGACCAGATCTAGAGACCGGTGTATTACATCAGTAAACGACTACAGGGGTGAAAAGAAATTTTCTAAAGATAGAAAAGTTGGAATATTACATGGTGATCGTGTCATGCAAACTTAGTCTATACTTCCAGGCACCTCCAATCAACATCTATACCGACCAAACTTTGCGGTAGGTCCTGCAGCGGCCTGAGACAATTGGAAGGTTGCTTAAATGGAACATCGAGCTTAGCCAGTTTGTGAGGACCCAGAAATTTTGACATTTGATATTAAAATACTTGGTTGAATTTAAATATCGAATTATTAATTTAACTTGAATTTCAAGTATCACCTTTTATTTGGCAATTAAATTATTGAATTTAATTTATTGAAGTAGGGGTAGAAATTTGAATATCCGGTTTTAAGCTGATTAAAAATATTTCAAAGGCTTAGAAAATTTATATTGATAGCACTGAAGATAATAAAAGCTTCAGAGATGAATTTGAAACTGTTTTGTTCAGTTTTGAATTAAGATCGTTTAAATCGATATTTAAAAAATAGCCTTCCGAGGCACCATCTCGGAATTCGACGAAACTAGTTCCATTGGATCCGTAATATTGTATTATTATCGGATTTCAATTTCCGTAACATTCAGAGTTGTCGTGTGATCGTACGACATAAAAACGCGTTGAAATTTTATTGAAAATTCAATATTATAACTAGGTCCAAAAAGCTGTCTTCTCCATATGATCAAATTTGGACTCGAAACCTTTTCCATTATGTTCGGAATAGGGGTATAACATTATAAACGCCTGGCGGCACGCTTCGATTGAAGATCAAGATTTTGCATTGCAGAATCGAAACGATTTAAATTTAAAATTTAAATTTAAAATATAATATGAATACTTTTCCCTTAATTTACTGTGGATATTTCCAACACGTGTCTTCCTAGTGGACACGTTTCATACATCTTAACACGTGCCCTCCTTCATTTTTCTTTACAGTATAATTTATAAAAACTTTTAAACGAAAAAAAAGAAGGAAAAACATTTCTCTGTTTCGTTTCAAAAGCAAACTATGGACGTCGATCTATTCAACAGCCTCGTCAAATTATATTCTATTCTCCAATGTCTACAATACGAATCAAATTAGTTTGTTCAAAAAATCGAAAGTCGATCCTCTTTTTTTTAAATGTGAAATCAAATTCGAGATCGAATTCGATTTGTTCGAAACTTATAAAGGCCGAGCTAGAGGGAAATTGAGCATCAGTGATCAGCGATCGATCTAGGTTAAGGCATTGTGTAGGCTGGGTCGCACTCGCATACGTGGACACGGCAGCGTCAACGACATGAATTTTAAGTGAACTAAGCATCGCTGGAAGGAGGGGCTCGAGAGTCACGCACGGCGGCAAGTGAAGGCCGCGCGAGGTTCGCTAAGGAAATTGGGGCAGTCGCGTTCGAGGGTCGCGATGGTGATAGGGATTTCCGACATTGGGCGATAGCAATGTTCGAAGTGAGGTTTGTTTTTGTTTTTTTGTTTTTGTCTTTCTGATAATTTATTAAACCCTAAGTTAATACTGCTTAATCAAAGTTTTAGAACTTTTGAACACAGATAAGAAAAAAATCAAGTGTAGGAAAAAAATGAATAGTAAAGCAAATTTGAAGGCAGTTTTGTTTTTTTAACATATATATACAAAGAAAAATATATACATACAGGTTAGCGTAAATATATATTTAGTTATAAATGGTTAAATGAATTAATAAATGAAGAATATAGTAATAAGAATTTTTAAAAGCATTTAGAAGTTAATATAAATCAGTTTTTTAGGAAATTTATATAGGTTATTTTTTTAAATTATATATGTAGTTCGTAAAGAAATAAATATACAATTACGTATTTTTATTTTTGCTAATTTATCTTTAATTTAATGATTTAGTGATTAATTTATTTTAGTAAAACTATTAAATTATTTTAGTTACTAAGAGAATTTTTCAAAAGAAAAGTTATTAAAATTTAATCATCAATTTAAAACTAAATTATTAACTAAATATAAATTAAAAAATGGTGAATTGAATTGTTCGATTTTATTTCGAATATTAATAAAATCATGTAATTGTTATGCAAGGTCTAAAATCGTGAAGAAACAAACTGGATTGAAAATGGATTGCATGCAAAGTAAAAGGTGAGATCTTCTCACTCAATCAGATTTTTCTGATTTAATTTTAAATAGTCAGATTTTAAATTGTTGATTGTGTTGAGTGTGTGCTTGGATGATAAATAATTATCAGTTGTATTAAATTAGACCCTATGTGCCACATAATAGCAGATGATATTATATTAAACCCATATACCGCGATATTGCACCTCGAAGTGTAATTGGTATTGTATATGTATTTGGAGTGATTGATTTCCCGCATTATATAGCAGATGAGACCCTATGCGCCGCATAATAACGGATGATATTTTATAAATCCCAGATACCGCAATATTCCACCAAGAAGTGGAATTGGTATTTCATTATTGTGCTGACGTCTGCGGATGCAGGGAAACAGGTTGGAGGGATCCAACTGGATTCCTCAAATATTGAATTTGTTTCATATGTTGTGTGTTGATTATTTATAATCTGTGTGTGATTATATTTGTGATTGAAATCGTTGAAGGCTATAGTTTAGCCGAATATATTTTTGATATCGTAGGATACCAGAAATGAATAAAATTAGATTTTTGAAATTTAAGTAGAAAATCTATAGTAAATTAAATTTTGAGCAATTGATAAATTAAAAAGAATTTTAAAAGGATAAAGTTTTATTTTTGAAATCCTATTGAATAAATTCCAAATTATGGAAAAAGATTTTAATAAATGGATTTTGAGCAATATTTCTAAATAGTTGAAGAATTTATTTAAAATTCGGATTTTTAAATAGTTTGGAAGAAATAAGGAGATTTATTTTAAAAGAAAATAAATTTGGAAAATCCATTGGAAAATTTGATTTGGTATTTGAAAATTTTGGGAAATCAATTTAGAAATTGATTTGGTGTTTGGAAATTAATTTGGAAATCAATTTGGGATTTGATTTGGTGTTTGAAATGATTATGTGAAATCAATTAGAAATATGATTTGGTGTTTGAAAGTGAATATTTGAGAATCGATTTGAAAATCGTATATCAGTTGATATTTGGAAATATTAATCCACAATGGGAATTTGTAAAGGGAAGGTAATTTTGTTTTAAAAATAAACATTGGGTTATTTTTAAAAGTGGAAAGGAATTTACGGATTTGGAACGTAAATTTAAAATAAATCGAGAAGGGTTTATTAATTGGTTTAAATGGACCATTTTGAAATGGAAAGCGTATTTTCCCTGGAAAGCCAAGTATGTTTTCAAAGTAGATTTCAAGTATAAATTAAAGTTCTAGAGATGGTTTTAAAAAGAATATTTTGGAGAAATTATCTTCTTAAGTTATTTTGAAAATCTTTAAAGTAAAGATTTATTTAATTAATTATAGAAGAGATTATTTAAAGATTTAAATAACATTTGTTTTAGAAAATGGTTATTTAAATATTTATACCCTATCTACTAATTTTATTCTAAAATTGATTTGGACTTAAAGTTTTATATAAGATATTAGTATAATATTTTCATAACAAATATTTAAGCAAGTGTTTTAAAATAGTTTTTATTCTAAGTATTTCCAAGCATATTTTTGATAAGTGATTTGAATTATTTTAAAGTATTTGAACTCGGCAGAATTTCAGTGGAAATAAATAATATCGGGAATCTTATTCCGCGAGTGAAAAGTGATTTGAAATTTGTTTTTAAATGGTTGAAATGTGAAAATATATCTTGCAAAGATATTTTGAAAATAAATAACTGGAAAAATTATTTGAAATCCAGTAATTGTTGTGAATGTTGATTGATAGTTAAATAACCAACTATCAATATTGGCCTTCAAATGGCGTTTGAATTTCGATGCGACTGAGGGTCGGATTCCAAATGGATATTCGAAAACCACATGGAACCTTTGTGATTGTGATGGATCTTTTGTTTAAAAGATGAAAGTGAAAATTGTTGTGATTTGTTTGAAATCTGAATGTAACACTTATTTTTAAAAATATTCGCTCGTTATTCGGATTATCCGGGAGAGGAATTTGTGTCATAAAACCCATTTTGAATAATGATACGACGAAATGGGAATGGATTTGAAGATGGTGTTGAAGAACGGGTGTTTTCGAAAACGAAAGGATTTTCTGATGAATGTCTCTACACCGAGTCGCTCTAGTATAGAGATCTGATCACCCTTTGTGATGGTGATTCCGGACGTGATAAGTGAATATCCGGATTGCAAGGGCTTCTTTGAAGTGCCTTCGGTTCTGTTCGATCCTGGAACGGACTTGTATGGATGTGTGTCTGACGTTACACTTTGAGATGTAAAGCTGGTTTCTATCAAATACATTTCTGTTGGTGGCGGAGAATTTATTCTCTTAGCTTAACACCCTTCTTTGAGACGTACGAACTCAGAGGTTATGCAGTTTATGGTTACTAGTGATATACTCCCAATTTGTTAATGTGGCATACGAAGTGTTGCTGATCATTTGTTGATCGAAGCATGGCTTTTGTGAAAAGCGTAGTTTTGTGGGCGAGACTTCGTCGAGCCTCACAGCCCGGAAATGGTCAAAACAGGAATGTTGTGGCAAGGTTTTTAGGGGTCGCGCCCCTAGGGTATGTCCATTTTCTTCTGGATAAGAGGTGATATCATGGTATGGAGCCCAGATATTTTACCTATGTTGATGCTGCAAATTTATTATACTTTGTGGTTGTTGCTTTGCGGTTGAGGATCCTTGGATAACGGTTACGACCGGGGACGGCATACTTGTATGGTAGTTACCTATGTTATAGCTTGGTTAAAGTATGAGGTAACGTCGGCCTTGTTTGGCAGAGATCCGATTAGGTTCTCGGGGACGTCCTTCCAGTGGCGTGCCCATTTCAGTGTAGGAAGTTCCTTTGCCTGACCATTGTTGGAAATCCAAAGAAACAATACGCGCCCTGTACGGTTTTAGTTGTATAACCTGCCACGTAATGTGCCGATAACCTGCTATTGAACATGGTAGCTATAGTAGGCATACGATGAAATGTGGTATGCTGGCTAAGATTAATATTATACTTTCGAAAAGTTTTCTACACTATGCAATAATAATAATATCAAATGGTTTTCGTGTATTAAACATTTTTGACTGTCATAAGGAGAAATCTCCTCCAACTGTGCGCTTACATTGTGTGTGGCGGAAGGCCTTACGGCAGTTTCATTTTCCAAAAGCATAGCGGATTTTTTTTTGTTTTCTTTATGAAAAAAACTGTTTTTAAGATCTCACACCAGTCCCATGACCGACCTGGATTTTATTGTTCCCTTTCTAAACTCTGGATGCCCACCAATTTCCACACGGGCAGCCTAGAGTCAGGTTATTAGTTATTCTGGAGCGAAGTCAGAAAAGCGATGCTGTGGAGATCAGGACAAAGCTGGATGGCGAGGCGTATCACTAGTATATGTAATATTTCCTTTCCGTTGTTGTGTTGTTGTACACTCTGATAATGTATGTATAAACCGATATAGTATTTTTGCTTTAAAGATATTCATTTATCTATAGTATATTATTCTACTGCGAAATGTGAGATTCTGTTTATTGTTTCTGTCCTTCTTCTATCTTCTTCTTCTTAAACCCTAACGGTTCGATTTTCCGGCATTCGACTGGGCGGCATTAGATACCGTGGATGTATCGATGTCGACTTTTGAGCGTCGAAAAAAAAATCGGGTCATTACGATATGGTATCAGATCATTTGGTTAAGCGACAACCTTGGCTCTGGTGGGTGTTACTCATTAGAGATAGAGTCAGCAGTACTCTAGAATGAGTGTGAGTGTAATAATAGATATGAGCGTGTATTTGTTAGTGAATATAAAATTATTTTGTATTGAGTTGACTTATCGGCTGATTGTTTATAGATTCTGGTCGGTGCAGTTTGGCCAACTATGTCGATAGGGGTTTCTAAACTCTTAAACGAGATAAACAGACACAATATTGTTTTAAAAATCGGGTAAATGAGATAATTTTGTCCAACTATTTTTGTATGGAAAAGAAATAATTTTCTGTGAACTATATAGTTGCTTGTTGTTAGGAAGTGATAATATTAAATTATTATCATTGATTATTGAATAAGAAATTGAAATCTTTACAAAAAGATAAGGAACAAAATCCATATACAAATGAAGATTTATAAATATAAATTGTAAATGTGATTTATAATTTGAAATAGAATTCCAGAGAAGTGGTTTGAAAGGATTTGAAATTTGGAAATTAAATCCCTTTTAAGTTTGAAATGATTTTCAAAGGTTTTGGAAAAATGTTTTGATGGGATAAAAAGCACTAAACTCTTTTCGGTCGCTGGAAAATAACTTCGGTGATGACTGTAGCATCATCAATGTTCATTTTTGAGTTCTAGAAGAGGAATTGCTGCCAAATTGTTTTAAATGGGAGCTGTTTGGAAAACTGGGTTTGGTTTTGAAAATTCAAAAAAAAATGAACTGATTACAAAAATGATTTTTTGAAATGTTGAAAAGGCTTTAGAATATGATAAAATATAGTTATGGAATAAATTTATTATGGTGGAAAATAAATTGTGAGTGAATAAATAAATTTACAATTGCAAGTAAATAAAAGGGAAATTGAATGTTGAAATTCATTTCGAATTAGTAAGCAAATAGAATTGGAATTGAAATTGAATTTGATATGTGATAAACAAAGTAAAATAGAAAATTTGTCAAAAGGGATAAAATGAAGCAAAGTATTGAAATAAAATTAGTGAGTGAAGCTAATTGAAGGAATTACAAATTTGATATGGTTTGAAATAAATTGAATTCAATATTTATAAATAAAAGGTAAATTGAGTTCATGTGAAATTGGAAAAGCAGTTTAAATATAAGTAGTTATGAACCAAAGTGGTAAATTGAAAATAAATATAAGAAAATATATAGAATATTTTTATCGAACTTAAGGAGAAATGGTAAAATTCTTAAGTAAAATTTGATTTGCGAAAATATTCTAAATTGATAAGTGAGCAAAGGAATAAAACTGGAATTGAAAACTGAATATCGAAAACCAATTTGAATTGTGTGAAATAAAATGAAGATGTAAAATTAGTTCAAAGTGAACTAAAGATAACAAAGGTGGAAATATAAAAAATAGGTTGAGATAAAATGAATTGGAATTTGTAATGGATTAGTAAATGAAACTAATTTAAAATAGTGATATGAATTAGTTGTGAATGAAAGATAGTTGATAAAATTCAATATTCAGAAGGTAAACTGAATCCAAATAGAATTGAAGGTGTAGATTGAATTCAAATGAAATTGAAAATGTAAGATTGAATGAAAATAGATATACAACTTCAATAGTAAAGTAAAAATGGTATAAGAAGTAAGTATTCAAACTTTTTTAATGGAATGTGCAAAATGATTTTTGAATGTAGAAACTGGATATGGTTGTTAAATAGCATACAGGCGATATAAAGAAAAATGGAATTGGGATCTTGATTTCGAAGATAAATTTGAATTGCTCTAAAAAGGTATGTATTTGAATTTCAATATGAAATTTGATGATTTTCTTGTCCAGCCGCTTGGCTTTTTGTTTTCTTTTGAAACCCGGGGGATCGATGTGGCATTTTGTAGTCGTACCGAGCTAACCGTGCAAAGGAGACGCTGGCGAAATTTTTCGAAAATTTAGAGAGTTGGTAAAATTTTGAGGAAATTTTGAAAATTTAAAATTTAAATTTAAATTTGAATTGATTAGGAAAACAATGTTGTTTGGAATCTAGGGGAGATTTTTGAAAGTTAGTTGAAGTGATAATGAGTTTTTAATAAAAAAGATTTGTTTTGAGCAAGCTGATAAAACTATTTGACTTTGGAAAGATAGCGAACGGGTTTAGGATCATTCTTCTTAACTAGTAATTTAGGGACGAAATTCTTTTAAAGGGGGAAGGATGTGACGACCCAGAAATTTTGACGTTTGAAATTAAAATATTTGGTTGAATTTAAATATCTGAATTGTTAATTTAACTTGAATTTCAAGTATCACCTTTTATTTGGCAAATAAATTATTGAATTTAATTTATTGAAGTAGGGGTAGAAATTTGAATCTTCAGTTTTAAGCCGATTAAAATATTTCAAAGGCTTAGAAAATTTATATTGATAGCATTGAAGATAATAAAAGCTTCAGAGATGATTTTAAAACTGTTTCGTTCAGTTTTGAATTTAGATCGTTAAAATCAACATTTAAAAAAATAGCCTTCCGAGGCACCGTCTCGGAATTCGACGAAACCAGTTCCATTGGATCCGTAATATTGTATTATTATCGGATTTCAATTTCTGTAACATTCGGAGCTGTCATATGATCGTATGACAAAAAACACGATGAAATTTTATTGAAAATTCAATATTATAACTAGGTCCAAAAAGTTATCTTCTCCATAGGATCGAATTTGAACTCGAAACCTTTTCCATTGTATTTGAAATAGGGGTATAATATTATAAACGCCTAGCGGTACGCTTCGATTAGAGATCAAGATTTTGCATTGCAGAATCGAAACGATTTAAATTTAAAATATAATATGAATGCTTTTCCCTTAATTTACTATGGATATTTCCAGCACGTGTCTTCCTAGTGGACACGTTTCGTACATCTTAACACGCATCCTCCTTCGTTTTCTTTGCAGTATAATTTATAAAAACTTTTATACGAAAAAAAAGAAGAAAAATTATTTCTCTGCTTCGTTTCAAAAGCAAACTATGGCCGCCAATCTATTCAACAGCCTCGTCAAATTATATTCTATTCTCCAATGTCTGCAATACGAACGAAATTAGTTCGTTCAAAAAATCGAAAGCCGGTCCTCTTTTTTTTTAAATGTGAATTCAAATTCGAGATCGAATTCGATTTGTTCAAAACTTATAGAGGTCAGGCTAGAGGGAAATCAAGCATCAATGATTGGCGATCGATCTAGGTTAAGGCATCGTGTGGGCTGGGTCGCGCTCGCGTACGTGGGCATGGCGACGTCGAAGACAAGAATTTTAAGCGACCGAAGCATCGCTGGGGGGAGGGGCTCGAGAGTCACGCACGACGGCAAGTGAAGGCCGCCCGAGTTCACTGAGGAAATTGGGGTAGTCGCGTTCGAGGGTCGCGATGGTGATAGGGATTTCCGACGTTGGGCGATAGCAATGTTCGAAGTGAGGTTTGTTTTTGTTTTGTTGTTTTTGCCTCTCTGATAATTTATTAAACCCTAAGTTATTACTGCTTAATCAAAGTTTTAGAATTTTTGAATTCAGATAAGAAAAAAAATCAAGTCTGGGAAAAAAATGAATAGTAAAGCAAATTTGAAGGCAGTTTTGTTTTTTTAACATATATATACAGAGAAAAATTTGTACATACAGGTTAGGGTAAATATATATTTAGTTATAAACAGTTAAATGAATTAATAAAATGAAGAATATAGTAATAAGAATTTTTAAAAGCATTTAGAAGTTTATATAAATCATATTTTTAGGAAATCTATGTAGGTTTTTTTAATTATATATGTAGTTCGCAAAGAAATAAATATACAATTACATATTTATTTTTGCTAATTTATCTTTAAATTAAGGGTTTGGTGATTAATTTATTTTAGTAAAACTATTAAATTATTTTAGTTACTAAGAGAATTTTTCAAAAGAAAAGTTGTTTAAAAATTTAATCATCAATTTAAAACTAAATTTAAAATTATAAAATGGTGAATTGAATTGTTTGAATTTATTTCGAATATTAATAAAATCATGTAATTGTTATGCAAGGTCTAAAATCGTGAAGAAAACAAACTGGATTGGAAATGGATTACATGCAAAGTAAAAGGTGTGATCTTCTCACTCAATCAGATTTTTCTGATTTAATTTTAAATAGTTAGATTTAAAATTGTTGATTGTGTGCTTGGATGATAAATAATTGTTAGTTGTATTGAATTAGACCTTATGCACCGCATAATAGCGGATGATATTATATTAAACCCATATACCGCGATATTCCACCTCAAATTGGAATTGGTATTGTATATGTATCTAGAGTGATTGATTTCCCGCATTATATAGCGGATGAGACCCTATGCGCCGCATAATAGCGGATGATATTTTATAAATCCCATATACCGCGATATTCCACCTCGAAGTGGAATTGGAATTTAATTGTTGTGCCAACGACTGTGGATGCAGGGAGATAGGTTGGAGGGATCCAATTGGATTCCTCAAATATTGAATTTGTTTTATATGTTGTGTGTTGACTATTTATAATCTGTGTGTGATTATATTTGTGATTGAAATCGTTGAAGGCTATAGTTTAGCCGAACATATTTTTGGTATCGTAGGATACCAGAAATGAATAAAATTGGATTTTTGAAATTTAAGTATAAAATCTATAGTAAATTAAATTTTGAGGAATCGATGAATTAAAAAGAATTTTAAAAGGATAAAGTTTTATTTTTGAAATCCTATTGAATAAATTCCAAATTATGGGAAAAGATTTTTATAAATGGATTTTGAGCAATATTTCTAAATATTTGAAGAATTTATTTAAAATTCGGATTTTTAAATAGTTTGGAAGAAATAAAGAGATTTATTTTAAAAGAAAATAAATTTGGGAAATCGATTGGAAAATTGGATTTGGTATTGAAAATCTTTGGGAAATCAATTTAGAAATTGATTTGGTGTTTGGAAATAAATTTGGAAATCAATTTGGGATTTGATTTGGTGTTTGAAATGATTTTGGGAAATCAATTAGAAATTTGATTTGGTATTTGAAAGTGAATATTTGAGAATCGATTTGAAAATCGTATATCAATTGATATTTGGAAATCTAAATTCACAATGGGAATTTGTAAAATAAAGGGAATTTTGTTTTAAAAATAAACATTGGGTTATTTTTAAAAGTGGAAAGGAATTTATGAATTTGGAACATAAATTTAAAATAAATCGGGAAGGGTTTATTAGTTAGTTTAAATGGACCATTTTGAAATGGAAAGCGTATTTTCCCTGGAAAGCCGAGTATGTTTTCAAAGTAGCTTTCAAGTTTAAATTAAAGTTCTAGAGATGGTTTTAAAAAGAATATTTTGAAGAAATTATTTTCTTAAGTTATTTTGAAAATCAGTAAAGTGAAGATTTATTTAATTAATTATAGAAGTGATTATTTAAATATTTAAATAATATTTGTTTTATAAAAAAGGTTATTTAAATATTTGTACCCTATCTACTAATTTTATTCTAAAATTGGTTTGGACTTAAAGTTTTATATAAGATATTAGTATAATATTTTCATAACAAATATTCAAGCAAGTGTTTTAAAATAGTTTTTATTCTAAGTATTTCCAAGTACAATAGACCACTTTTTCTTGGACTGTGACTTTTCTTACTACATTTGGGCCTCTTCCTGTGCTCATATTCTCGGTCTCATTCCAGTAGTCACCAACTTCTATGATTTCTAGCAGTATAATGCTCCAGATCCTAATACCGACTCGCTTCTAGCCATTTTTTGTTGGGTGATATGGAAAGAGCGAAATGCCCGTGTCTTTAACAAACCCAATAGTTCGACGGTCCAAATTTGCAATAGAATAATCACTGTTTTTAATATTTGGTCAGGTTCCAGCTTCTCCACCCCAGCGATACTCCGTCTTCGCATCCCCAGATCCCCCCAGCCAGAATCGGTGGGTAGTACCTCCTCGGCCGCGCCACCGTGCCAGAACCCTCACTCCTAACGCTGCTGCTACAACTTCTTCTGGAATGTTTTTTGTGTTACTTGATTGCTGCACTAACAGACTCATCCTTATGTTCATATTGGTCTAGAATGCAAGTTGTGTTTTTTTTGGTTTGTTTGTCTAATGTAGTCGCTTCATAAACTTCCTTTAGCCAGTGATCAGGCCTGTTGACCACTATATATTATGCTAATATTATGCTTAATCGGCTGTGTAGTTCCACGCTACACACCCGTTCTTCTCAAAAAAAAAGTATTTCCAAGTATATTTTTGGATAAGTGATTTGAATTATTTTAAAGTATTTGAACTTAGCAGACTGTCAGTGGAAATAAATAATATCGGGAATCTTATTCCACGAGTGAAAAGTGATTTGAAATTTGTTTTCAAATGGTTGAAGTGTGAAAATATATCTTGCAAAGATATTTTGAAAATAAATAACTGGGGGAAAATTATTTGAAATCTAGTAATTGTTGTGAATGTTGATTGATAGTTAAATAACCGACTATCAATATTAGCCTTTAAATGGCGTTTGAATTTCGATGCGACCGGGGATCGGATTCCAAATGGATATTCGAAAACCACATCGAATGTAACGACCCGATATTTTCAACCATTCAAATCCGCACATGTCGGACTTGAATTGCTCAAAATACCGCGTTGTAAATAAAATTTGGCAAACCTCAGAATATACAGTAAATACATAATCACAGATCACAGACACGGAGTATTTAATAATGCAGCGGAATTTAAAAGAGATAGTAGTTCATGAAGCTACTATATAAAAATAAGATACATCAGAGTTAAACAAGATACAACAAGAAGTAACAAGATACATCAGGTACAAATCAGAATACATCACTGAGATCGCTGGATACAGAAATTAAAATAGATGGCTGGATCTTCAAGGAAAGCTCCAACTCCGAAGGTGAATCTTGAATGCTAACTCACTCAATCTGACTCGAGCGTAAAGAAAAATACAAAACACTCGAGTCAGGACATAAATACTTATGAACTGTAAATAAAATCAAGTTAACAGTAACAAAAATGCATCAGTAACTTAAAGGATGCTTGGGATCGCCCATCCTTTAAGGATCCGTTAAACTATTTACTATGTAGTAATATTGCGCTACTATAATAATGTCTATAGTAAAATAAACATACTTTTAAATAGCGTTCCGGGCTACCCATATCACCCTTCACACATAATAGTCCCAGTAGTCCATCCAATATCATGCCATCTCCACTCTGGGCGACTGTCATAGGATACCACACGGGCTACGGGAGAAAAACAAACTCGTAGTAAAGGCTCGGTATGGTAGGTGACACGGCACACAAGGCAATGCCAGGGTAGATATGCCAATTACGCACACGGGCTGGTGGTAACGCAGCAGCCACATACGCCCACCTCGGAACACACTCCCAATCAAGATCGGAGGATGGCCATCTAATCAATCACCAGTAAGAGTATAGTATCGAAGGAATGTGTCCGACTAGAGGTGCTACCTCCTTTGGCCCGAGATCGCTCCTATTTTAGCCACCTTATGCCAACTCACGGGAGTTGGGTCCACGTAATATACCTCAAGAACGTCGCCACCATCCTACTTCATTCTGGAATCTCCACCGCGTACACGGTTGCTAAAGTGGTTTTTGGAGTTGGCAGAGAGTATGACAACTTCCGATCCCGGTCTCTTTAACAACCAAACGTTATTATAACGCCGTGGTCATTTCAAAATAGTTTATATTTCAAAAGGATCAAATCATTTCATTTCAAAACTATATTCCTTTCAAAATAGTTTACGCCTCGAAACCAAAACCATTTTTATTTCAAAACTATTTATTCAATCAAAATAGTTTATACTTCGAAACCAAAATCATTTTTATTTCAAAACTATATTCAAATCAAAATAGTTTATACTTTATCATTTCTATCTCAAACCTATATTCACTTCCAAAAATCATAATACTTTCAAAGTTATAACTCTTTCGAAACCAAAATACTTGAAATCATTACACTTTGAAAATCATAACATTCTGAAATCATACATTTGAAATCATGAAACATTCATTTAATTCTTTACATTTTACAAATTTATTTCCAATTTAATTCAAAATTTCAAATTTCCAATTTAATTCAAATCAAACCATCAATTTCAATTCAATTCAGTTTTCTAACAAAACATTTCAAATCTTATAAATTTCAAATATAGATTTGATCTACAAAATAAGCTATCCAATTTTAATATGTTTCCAAACTTTAATATCCCACATTTCAAAACTAAACTTTATAATTCCATATATTCATATCTCAAATCTAATTTTATTATTATGTAGTTTTGAAATATTCATTTCGTAAATCCAATATTATTAAAATAAACTTAAATTTCAATTAAACCAAATATCTTTTCATACAAATATAAACTTCAAATATTCCTTTATCAAATAAAGAAAAATCAAATATCAATCAACATTCACATTCTTTATTAAAATAAAGATCAAATCATTTCCAAACCATTTCAAAATCATTAAAATATTACATCCTTTCAAAACTTCATAATCAAATCATTATTTGAATTCAAATCCAAATATTCAAAGTTAAATATCATTTAAAAATCAAATATGTCATTCATTTATTATTTCAAACATCATTACCAAAAATACATTCCAAAATTCCATTCAAAAATTCATTTATTATATTACATTTCATTCCGTTTAACACATAACCAAGTAAACTTTATTTAAATTCAAATTCAATTTAAATTCCTTAAAAATTAAAATTTAAATATTCAAAACTTCTAAAATTTCATAGATAATCCATTTCAAAAGTTAAATTATTTAACACTTTAAAATATAGCCCAAACAGTGTTAAAATCTATAACATTTCAAAACATTGTCAAATTATAGCAACGACAGCATTTATAAAGTGCTATCGTAGCTTATATTTTCCAAAATGGTTTATTTCAAGAATAGCGACATTTATAAAATGTCGTAATAGATATTTAGTTATTTCAAACATTGTTAGATTCAAAACAATAGCATTAAAATGCTGTCAAAAGACTAAAGCATTTTGAAAATGCTATAAAATTCCAGGTTTCATTTTAGCTTTTCAAAAATAATAATAAAACTCCAAATTTTTATTATTTAAACTTAAAAATCATATTTCTAGACTTTAAAATTTCACATTTAAAATCATTTTAACATATGATTTAACACAATAAAATTTTAAGATCAAATATTCAATTTTGCAAACTCCATTCATTTATTAAGTCAAAATTCACTATTTATTAATTTATAAATTTAATAAACTTAAAATTTTACTTCAAATATCATTTAAAAACTTTAAATTTAATTTCCATTATTTATTTACATCTTAAAATAAAATTCAAAGTCAAACGTCACATTTACTCCAAATTTACATAATTGAATTCACTTAAGTTCACAATTTCAAGATTTAATATTTAACTTTCTTAAAACCATAATATATATATTTTAAATCAAAACTTCATACTTTTGAAAATACATATTTAAAAAAAATCATTTAAAAATATACCACGGGGTCTGTATATAATTTTCTAACCTAGGTCAAGTGATACAGATATATATCATTTCAATCCGCAGTTTACAAAGAAAACCCGGGTTCTATCATTTCAAACCCGCAATCCCAAGTCCAATAAAATGCAATAAAAATCGCTCAGGCCTATCATTTCAGCCCATAACGATTTTTCCCTATTCTAAAGTCCGTTCGGTTATGTATCATTTCAACCCATAGTGATCCTATTCTAACAGGGAACTTGCAGTGTTAACATATGCATAAACAATATAAACAATGTCAATGTCACAATATAATGTCATATATCAGATGTCAGGTGATAATTAACAGTTTTAACATGGTAATAACATGGCATAGCATATCATATGATCATCATTAACTTGCATAACATTTTATATTACTAAACACTTGTCATCAATTCACTATTTCATAAGTATAAATGTCAGAGTGAGAAAGACTCACATTTTCGAA